>OX155701.1:0-1462000 GCA_944547425.1 Eupithecia centaureata | reverse complement strand
TTTTATAAATTTATAATATCCCGGAGTACAGTTACCGATAGTAAAGTGTACACGCAGTGATTTCTCTTCCAGGGGGTTAAAACTCTGAGGCCACCTCAAGCGGTCCGCAAGAGACCAGCTATCCCTTTTAGTGACTGCGGAATTCTATTTGTAAATTACAACATAATTTGGTCCAATTAAAATACATTAATACTGCCAAACTGGCGTGCTTATGCATGTTGTGGGTATATCCCAAAAAGCGATGTCACATGTAAGTAAATATACAAGTTTTAAAATAACTAGTTAGGACTTATCTGATAACCAAGCAATCAGCAAGATGTGTAAAAATATAAAATTACCTATATTTTTCAGTATCTTTCTTATTGCTCAGTAGTGAAATTTTGCCCAAGCAATGTTATACAATCTCGTTCGTTCGTCAGAAATATCCTGCTGAGAGTATAATCGAAAAAAACGACACCAATTGGAAAATGGTTTCAAATGCGTTAAGCGTTTTGATCGTATCAAATCTAAACTCAAAGAAACCGGCTATTTTTTATTTTTTTTTCAAAATACAAAAACCTTTATTGGGAATCGAACTTATGTCTACGGTACAATTGAGGGCTGACTACCGCAAAAGTTTAAAAAACTGTGTAGCGGAGTCAGCGCCCCCCTTCGTTGGTACAATATTTGTTTGTGTTCCAGCTTAAGGTTAATAAGCCTAAATAAAATTAAGTTAAGTTAAGGTACATTTTAAAGTACAAAGTAAAGTATTAGACTGGTACAGAATTAATTCATATTAAAATGAACTGTTAAATTTTCATTTGAACCCGTTTCTGCTACCATTATAGCACTTCTCAGAAAAAAGCTGCAATACATTGTAAAAGAGAACCGCCATTTTTGTTACCTCTTTCAGCGTTAGATCCAATTTAATTTATAGTTTAAGAAAATTGTAAAAGCGCAGTAAATCAATTAATATTGCTGGAAAATCCACAAAGCGTCATCTAGCCCCAAGCTAAGCAGAGCTTGTGTTACTAGATATCTGATTATACTTATTACATCCTACTCCTACTAATATTATAAACGCGAAAGTATGCAAGTGTGGATGGATGGATAAATGGATGTTTGTTACTCTTTCACGCAAAAACTACTGAACGGATATGGTTGAAATTTGGCACAGAGATAGACAATAATCTAGGATAACACATAGGCTAGGCTATTTTATCCCGGAATTCCCACGGGAACGGGTATTACGCGGGTGAAACCGCGAGGCGCTGCTAGTTATTCATTATTTCATAAATTATAAATATATAATATTTGTAAATAAATATCTGCTTGTACAGAAACTGGACCCCAGGTGGAAATCGAACCCGCAACTTCCTACTTCTGCCTTCAAGCGTCAAGTAGTTAATAGTTTCCCTGGCTTCTTCCCATCTGGCAAACCTTTTATCGTACCCATTTATTCAGCGACGAATCAGAGCGAGCCACTCAGTGAATAACATAAATTGACTCGTTGAGTTCATAAGCAGATAGGTCAACTAATATAACAATAATCATGGACATCAGTGCGTCCTACCCGTAATGACCTACGGAGTTGAGACGTGGACACTCACGGTAGGGCTGGTCCATCAGTTCAAAGTCGCTCAGGGAGCTATGGAAAGAGCTATGTGAGGAGTCTCTCTGAAGGATAGGATTCGTAATGAATACATCCGACAGAGAATCAAAGTTATCGACATAGCTCAAAGAATTAGCAAGCTAAAGTGGCAGTGGGCCGGCCATATCTCGCAAAGAACCGACAACCGTTAGGGTAAACGTGTTCTTGAGTGGAGACCGCGCCTTGACAAACGTAGTGTAGGACGCCCTCCGGCCAGGTGGAATGACGGTTTGCGAAAAACTGCAGGCAGATGATGGATGCGGCAAGCTGAAGACAGGGTGCTATGGCGCTCATTAGGGGAGGCCTATGACCAGCAGTGGACTAATATAGGCTGATGATGATGAACATTCATAGTCTTAAATCAGTATGCGCGTAAGGCTAGTACACACGAGCAGAACGAGCAGTGATAAATATACGACAATTTGGCAGATCGGCCACGTCAGCTATGTGCCTACCTGGTAGGGAGGGGATGAGTCGATAGATTTTATCGATACTTTATATTTTTAGTACCTTCGAACCTTTTATCGTGGAATACCTATAAAAAACATTTTAGCATGTCATATCTTCGGAGAATTTTCAATGAAAATTTACTAAGAAATGTTTGTACGATCTGCAGAATCCGCAGATCGTAGAAACATTCCGTTCCAGAGTTTTTTTTATTTCTTTTAAATATTTAGTAATTAAAATAAAAAATATGGTAAATCATTATTATCCGTTCATCAAAATGCCTCAGTAATCTCATATAAGATGTAAAATAATCCAATTATTTCAGGATACCTACGTGTTTCTGTAGCCATTATCAAAAACAAATAAATTAAATATATAGAATCCTCATTATTATGATACTTACTCGAAGAAGAATATATCGAAGTACTAAGTAAACACATTTTCATGCAGACATATTCCATCAATTAATTTATTTTATTTTACTTAATTCTAAATTCCTTTAGATTATTTTCCCTTAAATAAATTTGAAACTATTAGATACTAAGATAATTATCGATGAATTAGTTTACTTCCCATCACTAGAGCTACAAAGAGCAGGTGATTTGTTTCAGTAAATGTGTTTTTTCTTGATTCCCAACGGAGAAACATTACTACTCGTGCCTTATTGCTCCGCGATTTATACTGGTTTCGACACCCTGCTTTATTGGGATCTAGCTTCGACCTGCGAGTTTGCGTACGTGAAATTCACATGAATTTTAAGGCGCTTACTAGAAATACACATGACATTTGTTGCCTGATTTTAACATTAATCATATATAAATATATATAAATAATTTTGGACAATCCACACAGCACCATCTAGCCCCAAAGTAAGCTACTCAAAGCTTATGTTATGGGTGCTAGATAACTGATCATATTTAATTTTTTGGTGTTGTCATTTTTGCTTAATTGCAATTTTCGTTGTAAATAAAAAATTTCCTCTCATATTTAATACATTATATACATAGATAGATATTTTTTATTATACATAGAAAACAAACAGATCAGCGGAAATAAGAGAAAGTTTAATTTAATAATTTAGATAGCGTTCCGCGTAATAACATTAAGGCTCTTATAAGAGGTACCTACACTAGAGCCGCCTCTTATTTTGTCATATTATTACGTTAAACAAAGGATGTAGTCCCTAGTGTTATTTTGTCTATTATAGGAAGAGATAGAATGGCTTTTAGTGACCACCAAACTCTGTTTTCGTATCTCTTCCTATAATAGACAAAATAAAAGTACTACAGATGAATGAAAAAACAGTTTATGATAGGTAAAATACTTAACGTTTGATAATAAGATTTTTTTTTGCTTAACTTATTAATATGACAAGCCGCCGCTAGTCTAATCTAGGCAGCGTTTTAATGTTATTACGCGGAACCCTATCTAAATTATTTAATTAAACTTTCTAATATTAAAGTCAGGCAGATAACATGTTATAGCGGGTAACATATGGGTATAACATGAGATTATTTTCGAGTGAATGTCCCTTTAATATCGGTTTATAGTTATAGAGGTATTTGAAATTTTACACAAAGGAAAGATAATGCGCGTGATAGCTAATAAGTGTAAGACTAATCGCCTACTGCAATGTGGTGTGGATATAATAAACACTTCTTGATAGGAGAACAGCAATTTATTCTTCACTTTACAAGTTACTTCACAAGAGTATACAATGTTACTTTCGCTAAATCCCAGAACAGAATGCCAGACTGACCAACGTGGTTATTACAGGAAGCTTCTTGTCATCCCGTTATGGCGGGAATCATCGCGGTCTCTGATTGGCCGACCTAACCAATAGTGATCATCCACTAATGTCAGTGTCCGCCAATCACGAGCGTTGTTCAACCAATCCCAACTGCTTGGCCGTAGACAAGATTCTCTTTGCAGTTGCCAGTTCAACTAAATAAAAACAAGGAACGAAACTCTTTGTAAAAATTACTTTGACATTAGTGAACAAGTAAATGTCAACGATTTCGACTAATATTGAACAAACCCTAACAATCGTCCGTCCTGACAACGTGTGCGCCCCCGTACACGATCCAGGTGGAAACCCTAACAATCGGAAAACTTGGTCAGTCTCACATTTCGAAAAACAATAACATAATAATTTACGTTAAAACTCAATAATCAATAATCTACAATTTTTGACAAAAATAATCTTATTGATCTAAATCTCAAATTATGATTACCATAAAATAAACGTATTATTATACAAATTATACAAAATAAACTAAGCCTAGGTACTAAACAATCGCAACGACAATGAAAATAGGTAACATAATATTTTTATTCCGTATTGATAAAAATCAGTAATAACAATTTGCTTATTAACAATTAGACTAACTACTTTAAACTACATACCTAGTAAAAATATAACTACAAAAACATTTCTATGAGTTCAATAATTATGTTGGTATTCGATTATTTCAAAAATCCTATATTTGACTCGAAGTCAAAATAGGTAAATTCGATTGAAGAGTCTTACTTATTTCGATCGATTTCGACTTGGCTAATTCGAAATTCAATTGGCTCAAAGCTCAATTTAGGGGAATGCTGGTATATTCGATCGATACCCGCTCTAGTTGTTAGGTTTCATCCTCAAATCGAAACACGAATATTTCGTTCTCATCTCGTTTGACCTGGAACAAAGCATAGTAATCTGTAATCAATTCAATATATCAATCGCTATCATCATCAGTATTATAAGTATCAGGTTTATCTACTTCTAGCGCAGCTATATGTATCCAGGGCCTCATTCGATCCGCTGAAACAATGCTAGATCTTTTATTCGTTGTGTTTCCTAAGCCTGGGATAGGAGCTACTTTATAGCGGTCATTTCCCAAAACTTTAGCGACTCGATAGGGTCCTATATACGTAGGCAAAAGTTTCTTACTTTTCCCATCGTTATTGAAACAAGTCTTTGTTACTGTTTAAGTATCGGTATAATTTATTGTCTTTGAGAAGGAAGTTATCTTTTATGTACTTTAGGCCTTTCTCATCAATTTCACTGCCTAACACATTCCGTATTCTGTCCAGCTCGGAGTCACCTAACTGAAGAGTATGTAACCAATCGTCATTGTTGATTGACATAACAGACGGGAAAAGATCAGTCTCAACGCAAACTTGATTCGTGGGTAAAGGATTCCGAGATAACGCGTCTACATGACTCATTTTTACACCTGGCCTATATTCAATAGAGCAATCAAACTCTTGCCAAGTTAACCACCAACGAGCTATCCTTGGGATGAGATCACGTTTAAGAAACGTGGAGCGTAGAGCACTGCAGTCTGTAACTACCTTAAATACCTTACCTAATAAATATACCCTAAACTTTCTCAACGAGTAAACAACTGCTAGGGTCTCTAGCTCGTATGAATGGAAGTTCTTTTCTTCAGGAGTAGTCTGTCTACTAAAGTAAGCCACTGGGTGAAAAGAATCATTTGCTACTCTGCGTTGTAACAACATACCACCAATACCTAATCTACTTGCATCCGTGTGTAATTCTGTCTCAGCTTCTGGGTCATATATAGCCAAAACTGGTCTTTCTATTAACCTGGATTTAAGGTCATTAAACGCTTTTGTTTGATCGTCCCCCCATTGCCAAACTGCTTCCTTTTTTAATAATCTACTCAGCGGGTAAGCAATTAGAGCGAAGTCCTTGATAAACTTACGAAAATAATGCGCTAACCCAAGAAATTGTCTGACATGGTGGACATTTTTCGGTCGGGGGAACTCCTGTACGCTCGCGATTTGTGCATCACCCGGTCTTATGCCAGCAGAGCTAATTTCGTATCCTAAATAGTTTATCTGGTCGCGAAGAAAATTACATTTTGCTAGGTTCAAGGTAAGATTAGCTTCTTTCAATACCTGTAACACCTCCTCGAGACGCTGCAAGCAGTCTTTGGGATCTGTTCCAAAAATGAGAATGTCATCGATGTACGCTGAAACCTCTCTGAAACGAGCTGATCCTAGAAGAGTATTCATCATGCGCTGGAACACCGCAGGCGCATTCGCCAGACCAAATGGCATTCTATTGAACTCAAATTGTCCATCAGGCGTGACAAACGACGTAAGACGTTTACTTTGTTCAGATATCGGTACTTGATAGTACCCTGATGCAAGGTCAAGAGTGATAAAACATGCTTGGCCTGAAAGACGAGCTATTTCATCTTCAATGATTGGCATAGGGTACCTCTCCTTCACGGTTATAGAATTAAGCATTCGATAATCAATACACGTCCTAAGCGATCCATCTTTCTTTTTGACTAGCAAAATAGGGCTTGCATAATCTGAGACAGAGTCTCTCACTATTCCAGCGTCTTTCATTTCACCTACCATAGCACGGACCTTCTCACGCTCATGATGAGACAGTCTATACGGACGATACACTATTGGGCGATCGCTATTCAACTCAATGTTCATTTCAGCAACCTTGGTGCATCCTAAATCTTTGAGAGAGGTAGCGAAACAGTGCTTGTATTTATTAAGTAGGTCAAAGAGACACTGCCTATCTTGTTCAGAAATTTGTTCACCGACTCGAACCTTACTTACGTCCAAGACATTTTCAGCATTTTCATTTACCACCGAAGGAGACTCAACGACGACCCTATTCACCATATCTATTCTCTGCGCACGGCATATAACACTGCTGGTAGGGATTCGACAAAAATTTGTACACGGTGCAACCTCAATATTCATCAGACCTCTATTTGCACAGTAAATACCTCCAACCACAAAATATTGGTTATGTGGTTCACCTGCTATACTGTTTTTTACCAAAACGCTACCGCTAATCGAAGAATCAATACGTGTTCGTACAGTTGCCAACCCAAACAGTTCTACGGCACCTACAGTTTTGACTTGCATTAATCGATTTTTATCACATTCAAAATCTGGATGCGGAATTTCTTGACCGATATCGAGGAACTGTAACCTATGTGCATTCTTACAAACTAATATGTGTGGTTGTTCTGTAAAAGATTGTCCAATCAGTAGCGGCTTATCTAAGTACTCGTCACTTACCACCTTGCATGAAACTGTAGCAGTGACATTGTCTAATTCCAAATCAAGGGTCAGCTCTCCTAATGCCTGCACGGTGTTGTTGCCGAAACCTTTCATTATCGACGGTACATTGTTATGTTCCAACCCTAAACTATGAGTAGCAGAAGCTTTTATTAGAGTCACCTCGCTACCGAAATCTACAAAAGCCTTTAACAAGATATTGTTTACTCGTACGTCTTTAGTGAATTTCATGCCTGGACTATAAAGACTCTTGTCACTAATCGTATCGATTCGCATTGTCTTTGGTAAGATAGTTTTGTCATTTACCTTAGTTGAAACACAATTTTCTGTTGTGTGTCCTACCTTATGGCAATTAGTACATTTTAAAAGTGGTTTTGTACAGTACATGAAACTGTGACCTATCTCCTTACAATTAAAACATCCAGATGGGGTTTTAGGTTTAACTTTTTGGACGGTTGACTTTAATTTTGGGCTATCCTCGGAACTGGCATTCGGAGTATTTTTATTTTTAAAATTTGAGCGTTCCGCTGCAGCTTGACTCATTTCCCTATTGTTCACTAAATATTGGAGAATCTGATCAGGGTCAGTACACCGCAATGCTAGGGCACCTGATCGCAAAGTCTTATCTCCAAGGCCATGGATAATGCAATCTACTGCACGCTTTCCTACAATATCACATTGGTTGAGCAATGACAGCTTTTCATAGTAATAAACCTCTATTGGTTCGTTAAACTTACTTCTTCTCTTCAGCATGTCCTCTAAGGCCTGGCCATAGTTCTGTTCGAAGGGGAAAGCGTTCATTAATTTTTCTTGCCATTCTTTCCATGAGTAAAGAATGGAACTTAAACCTTCATACCAGGTCTTGGCCAGACCTTGGAGTTTTTGCATTGCAAAATGAGTCGTGGTTCTTTCGTCCCAGCCATACACTGAGGCACATTCGTTAACTTTCTTTATCCAAACATCAACACGTTGCGCCTTTGTAGAAGGGTCAAAATTTGGTAAAATATTTTTATAATCTACTTTCTGAGAAGAATGTGCAGTATTATGGGAATGAGACAAAAGACCCTCTTTCATAAATTTAAGAATATCTACTACATCTTTCTTAGACAAAGAATTACTACGTGACCTTGTTTGGCGCGCGTTGACACGTGGCTCTGGTTCAAGCTGCCTTGGATGAAGATTTTCTTCGTCAAGGTAGCGTTCCTCACGATCACGATGCAGACTCGGTGTATGAAGACGCTTGATACCGTGCCTCGATGGCGAACGGTGAAGTTTGCTACCGTGCCTCGATGGCGAACGGCGACGCTTCCTAGAGGGCCTCGATGGCAACCGGCGGTGAGTGCTCGCGTCCCTTGATGGTGCATGATGGCCTTCCTCTAGATGTCTGCTGGTGCGTCTCGGAGCTGGATGGCGTAGTTTGCTGCCGTGCCTCGATGGCGAGCGGCATTGTGTGCTCGAGAACCTCGATGGCGAACGGCGGTGTGTACTCGTGTGCCTCGATGGCACACGATGACACCCCTCTCGACGCTTGCTGGTGGGTCTTTTTGGTGTGCAACGTTGTTCGCTGTGATGCCTTGATGTTGTATGGTGTAGCTCGCTACCGTGTCTTGATGGTGAACCGTGGTGTGTGTTCGTGTGCCTCGATGGTGCACGATTACTACCGGCTCGATTGCCAGTGGAACTCAATGGCACGCGGTGATGATCGCTGCAAGCCTTCGAAGTTGTATGGCGTAGTTCCTCACCGTGCCTCGATGGTGAATGGTGAGGTGGGCTCGAATGCCCCGATGCTGAACGCCGTCGTGTGCTCGTGTGCCTCGATGGCACACGGCGGTGTGTGCTCGTGTGCCTCGAAGGCACACGGCGGTGTGTGCTCGTGTGCCTCGATGGCGCACGGCGGTGCGCGCTCGTGTGCCTCGAAGGCGCATGATGAAACCCCTCTTGATGCTTGCTGGAAGACGTCGATGACGTGCGCTGACGTCCTCTGGATGCAAGAAGTTGTTCCCGCAAGAGTTCCTCCTCCAACATCTTGATGCGCCCACGACCAGTTTCTTGCTCCTTACTGCGGGCTCGAGGACTGCTCAGGCGTCGCGAATTAGTTTGGAGAACTCTCTTCTCAGGATCCAGAAAGACATCATCCCCCTGGCTGCCTCGATCTCGATCTCTGCTTCGACGTTCCGATTCATCCATTGTCTGAGAAATTGTTTTGCGTTACAAACGCAAACAAAAGAGAGAAGTCACGTTAATATGTAAGTTGATTTTACTTAGCTTCGTCATAGGCAGCATAGGAAACAACGAGGACTTGAGTATAGGACAAATTATAGCAATAAAAGTTTTCAAAAATATTTGAGGGTAGTTGAAAATTAATGGATAATTCCATAATTAACTAGAATTCACGTTTGATTTTCAAGCTTTATCTTATCTCGAGCTTCCATAAAATAAAATAATAATACGTGGATATCTACTCTTGAATAAACAGCTTATAATATCCATCGATAAGAAACTTTGCGTATGTGAACAAAATAATAAAATTGGGCGTGAACTTACGTGTTTCGAAACAGGTTTCATCCCACTTCTGAATTGTAAGACTAATCGCCTACTGCAATGTGGTGTGGATATAATAAACACTTCTTGATAGGAGAACAGCAATTTATTCTTCACTTTACAAGTTACTTCACAAGAGTATACAATGTTACTTTCGCTAAATCCCAGAACAGAATGCCAGACTGACCAACGTGGTTATTACAGGAAGCTTCTTGTCATCCCGTTATGGCGGGAATCATCGCGGTCTCTGATTGGCCGACCTAACCAATAGTGATCATCCACTAATGTCAGTGTCCGCCAATCACGAGCGTTGTTCAACCAATCCCAACTGCTTGGCCGTAGACAAGATTCTCTTTGCAGTTGCCAGTTCAACTAAATAAAAACAAGGAACGAAACTCTTTGTAAAAATTACTTTGACATTAGTGAACAAGTAAATGTCAACGATTTCGACTAATATTGAACAAACCCTAACATAAGGCTGTAATAAATAATAATTTTGCGTGCCTTTGAGTGCACACTTAATTTGCATTGAAAATTGTATTGCAAACCTATTTGTTGTGATTGTACAAAGATCAAAGAGCGGATGAAGGTCGAAGTACGGAAAAAGCATTGCTCTTATAGATAGAATAGAGAATAGATCGCTCTTTCTGCACGTTTGGTACCAGTGCAGATATACTTTACTTTCTGTCTCGCTTACACGTATAAATCAATGACACAAATACAGACAAATTCAATTCCTTGAAAATAGCCTACCTAATCTCTCAACAGTGTTACTTTTGAAATTGTCTACATAACACATGAGGCTCGAGAGGGGAGTATATTATACACGTGATTTCGGGTAGTCTAAAACCTTACCACGTATCACCAAGGAAAGCTTAAAAGCTCAAAAGTGTCACGTGATAATTTAAAAACGACGTGTGAATAAATGAACGATGTATCCAAACAAATACCTCATGTTCAAATCTAATTCCAAAGCCATTTCCGTATCAGAGCAGTTCACGGCTAACACCCACTTATATAGGAGATGTTAAATAATTCAAGAGATACGGAACCTCTCGCGATTCTGTACGGAACCCTTTCAATTATTCCCGCCGAGAGTGCGGAGCCTTGTATTGAAGTTTGTGTACTGATTAATGCTGTAGAAGTTACAATAAATAAAGATAAAGGTAAATACTTTTATTTGACGACCTCTTTGACGCAGTGGTGGAAGATCTGCTGCTGTGTTGAAGGTTCCGGGTTTGATTCCCACCTCAAGACAATTTTTTTTAGGATCTGCAGTTTTCGTTAGTGATGTTTTGGATGATTTCTGTGTGTAATAACAAACATGTATACAGTGTAATATATTAGCTATATTATTAGTCATCTACTATTCAATATACAAGCTCTGCTTCGCTTGGGACTAACTAGATAATGCTGTATGATTCGACCAATATTATTTAATATTACTTTCAGACAATTATTATTATTATTTATCTAAAACGTATCAAAAGCAGTATCCTTTTTGCAGTACTGCAATTCAAATGTAAATTATAAATGTAAATCTACAATTTTTCCCTTTTTTTTGTCTATTGTTGAGTTTTGATTATGAATAAGAACAAAATAAAATATTAAATGAACGGCTAAACCGGTATGAGTTATGCACTTAAAAATGCATGTGCCAAATTTCATCCATATCCGTTCAGTAGTTTTTGCGTCAAAGAGTAACAAACATCCATACTTACAAACTTTTGCGTTTATAATATTATTCATTTATTCATTTATTGCATATATATACATTATTCATTATTTGGCTTAGGTGGTAATTAGCTTAAAGGTAAGTCATGTACCCTGTTAGGGCGCAGCAATTGGTAATAATTGTTCTAATTATGAAAATATAGTTAATGTCAGTTACAAGAATCGTAGGTTATAATAATAATATGTGTAAATAGTTTATTGAATTTATTATTGAACAGATTTATCATTTAAAAATTCGTCAACGGAGTACTAACATTTATCAATAAGGTATTTTTTGAGTGTATTACGAAAAACTGAATCACTTTTAAGGTCTTTTATGAAGCTTGGAATTTTGTTATAAATATTCACTGATCGTAAGGACTTTCATTAAAAAGTGTAAGGGTAGTCGAAGGTAGAATAAGTTTATCTTTATTTTATCTTTATCTTTATGTTTATCAGGAATAAATAGACTTGGATCTACAGTGATAAACGAATAATATTATGCAACAGCATTTGAACTGAAGTAACTCCTGTTATTATACAAATGAAACTCCTCACTAGATGAATCTTAGTATTCACTCAAAGGAATACTAGAATCTTAATTCATCAGATAAACCTAGATATTGCTTACAGTATGAAACCTTATGCTTCCTTCCAGAATGCAAATAGCAGCCTTAGTACGTCAGCAGAAGGTACATAGTACTTTAATCAGTCTTGTAGCAAAGCGAATCTAATTTCGTAGCTCTGGTGATTCGCAAAATGCGGTTTGTAGGGAAATAGAGATGGGAGAGTGTCGATGCGTGAGTTTTCGGAAATCAATTGCACAATCACCCAATTTCCAGTGTTGCCATCGCCAGTGCTATGCTGTTGCTTATAGAATGTTGACATGTTGATTGTTGACTTTTTGACTGCACTCTATCTGAGCTCGGGCGCGAGTCACTTACTCTACTGGTCTTGGCTGAAAACCAGCGCTCTTTCACAATAGGTCTCCCATTTATGTTAGAGCATCAAGCTGAGCCAAGACCTGTTAGACGTACGTCCACACGCATTTCTTTCTACCGCTCACGGAAGAACTACTTAGTACGTACCTACTGTTTAGCTGTGTGTGTGTTTTTGTTTACTATGATTCCCGTAGGTACTTAAGTATGTAGTATGTTTATCTGTGTAGTTTATCATGTTTTATTGTAAAGTAGTCTCAGTTATCTTTATTTATGTATGTGTGTATGTCTAATGTCTAATAAATATTTTTAGTTACTAATTAAGAACTAAGTCACATTATAAACTATAATTAACTAGCGACCCACCCTGGCTTCGCACGGTTTTATTATACGTATAAACCTTCCTCTTGAATCACTCTATATATTAAAGTAAACCCCATCGAAATCCGTTGCGTATTTTTAAAGATTTAAGCATTCAAAGCGAATGTAATGATTATCATTATAGTAAAAGAGCATTAACTTTTACCGATAACGACTAAATATGAACGGTGTAAAAAGACCACTATAGAAAAAGGAAGGATAGCAATCAGACCATGGTTTTGAACATATTTTTCGAGAAAAAGAAGCAAATACAACCCTATTTTTATATCTCGTCGTCGTCAGAAAGACCTCATCATTGAAAGGTACCTCACATACAGATATATAGACAGATCTTATAACCAATACAATTTCTTAAATAAGTGAAAAAAGTGCTTTTACGCCTGTGTTAGATTTATCTAGGCACTGAAGTATCTTCTATTTTGTTTAAGAATTTACTCACTTTAAGCGATAAGTTCGCCAAATCCAATGTTAACTCTTTTATGATGTTTATTTCAGTACTTCTTAATAAAAGTAATACTTTTCTATCTATCTACTTCTAACCAAGCAAAACATAAAAACAAAACTATTGATAAAAAGGAATGACAGCTATCGACATTACCCCATCCCTATTTCCAAAGCAAAGAGCAGGACCCGCCGCGTCCGAGAGGAATTTGACTCGACTTGGTGTAAAACTAATATCACCCCTGACCGGAAGTGGGGGGATCGTTTGACATTGACTATTGTCAGTTGCGGCTTTTAATATTATGATCAATTGTTGTAAAAAGGCTTAGGTACTATAAAATATCTGATTATTTAAATGATAAAAAAGCTTGTGACGAGTTTTGCTCCAACTCGAAAACTAACAACCTAACAAGGTAAAGGTTTCTTGTATTGATTGAAGTGAACAAAAATCAAAGTGAGCACTTTATTTCCTAGTTTTAATTATGTATAATATGAAATTTATGACGTGTCCAAGTGTCCTGTAAGGTCTTAAAGAAATAAAGCTCTTTGACTTTGACTTATCGGACCCCTAATCACAAAACAAATAATTCTCGATATTTCATTACATCATCACGACAGATGTAGGGCTTGGGCGATGAATAATATAATTAATATCTGTGGGCGAAAGTCGATTCCCGCCTAGGGACAAATGTTACAGATAAACATTTCTGTAGATATTTTTCTCTGGACGTTTTCTATTATATTATAAAAAATATCTATGTATTTTGTATCAATCAATAATACAAGATCTGCTTTGCTTTAGGCTAGATGATGCTGTGTGATTTGGCTAATAATACATTTTTAGTTGCCGAATAATAACTTACCCTTATTTAAAATTTGTATCGATCGGGCTTACATAAGTACATAATATTGTTTGATAAGTAAGTACTCATTATACTTTTCTATTTCTATTTACCCACAATGATCTATTTTTCGTCAATAGATTTTTGTTTTTGAAACTAGAAATATATAGTTACTTAAATTACAGTCGAAACGTCGTCGTCCTAAAAGCTTATCAAAGATTACTTAGAGTAAAGAAAACCTTGGTTGTCCAGCTAAACATCCGACCAAGTTTAGAAGAAACTAAACTAGCCAATAAAAATAAACATCATACCATTAATAGCGAGACGATGGGAGACTCTTCGAATTTAATCGTATTCTTTTGTTTGTTGTAACCACGGTTGTGACTAATAGGTCGACAATCGTAAACTTCCTTGTCATGACTAAACTAACTTAGATATACCTAACTGCTCATTATTTTATCATAAGAAGAACCTTAGCATTCAACACAAGCCGTTTCCTAATTAAAATCGGAAACTAACAGTAACTTAACATTAACTTAGCGCGACTTAACCTGTGTTTAGGTAATTAGAATTCGAGAACATTCCAGAACCCTCTTGAAGTTTCAAACCAAATGTTTCGTAACTTACCTAATGGGGACTAATGATTTTCACTTAATCTTGCTTTGGAGTCGCTTAGATTCCATTCAAACTTAATCATTCATTAGATAGCTTTAATTTCAAATTATTTGTAGCCATGTATAAAATTATGGTGATCCACTAAACAAAGTGCAGGCAAATAACTAGGACCTCCAACTAATTGGAAAAAACGACACATAAATTTATAAATATTGACTGGCTGGATTAAGTTATTTAGATGAAATTTGGTACTTAGATAGTTTAGAACCTAGAATAGGACATAGGCTAATAAAATTTTCAAAAATTAGCCACTGAGGGGGTTAAATAGGGTGGTAAAGTTTGTATGCAAAATTATTATTTTTTGGTTCGATTTACGCAAAACTCGGTATAAATAAACTATAAAATTAATTATAGAACACGTATATTTTATTTTTTCACAATAACCCCTAGTGCAATAAATTTCTGAAATAAGTACGAAAAAAATCTTTTCTGATTTCTGATTCGCGGGCGAAGCCGCGGGGTGCATCTAGTTAAAAATATGTTAGATTGCAGTCCAACATTATTTATTATTGTTATCTAGTTATGTTAAGTTATTTAGGGCAAAGTCTTGTGTTTTATAAGTAAGGTTAACAACAGATACCTACTGTCTGTTTGATCTATTTTTGTCAAAATATGTTTTACTAGCGATCCGCCCCGGCTTCGCACGGTTTTATTATATGTACCTTATAAACCTCTTGAATCACTCTATCTACTTAAAAAAAACCGCATCAAAATCCGTTGCGAAGTTTGAAAGATTTAAGCATTCAAAGGGACATAGGGACACAGGCTTTAATTTTTAATTTATAGGGACTGAGAAAGCGACTATGTTTTATACTATGTAGTGATATACAGATTTACAATTGATTACCTACCTACTCTACGCTTTTTTAACAATAACTACATAGTATAAAAAAAATTCGCTTTGCGATGTCTTTCTTTGGGAATCAAATCTGCGCACGCTGTGCCACAGAAGTCGTTATTATGTATTGTGCTAATATGACTTTCCTTAGAAAACTAGCACTAGGTTAAACTACCTATAGACATATTTCCTGAACGTAAAAATCCGTCAAAACGTAGCACTCTATCCTCGCCATGCATAAATATACATAAATTTGTTTGTATGTCGGTACGGAGGTGCTTGCTAGTGATGCGCTTTTACTTTATAATTCTACTTTTATAACTTTATTAACAACGAAAATTACAAGCAAGGAATAGAAAAATTACAACTAGTATTTACAATTGAAACCATTGAGCTAACTGCAGACGGTTGCAAACAGTCTAAAGGTAGCTCAATCGATCCATGTCAATACCAATCGGAAGCGTCCCCAAGACACTGGCTGCATTACCACGCTGTATGGCAATGCTGATGCTGAGCCAGATATTCACCAGCTCTCGGGTCACGCGTCGCATCGACCAGACGCTCAGATAATTTTTTAAAAACCCGGAGAGCCTCGGTACCCCACTGACCTAGGGTCTCGACTCCAAGGGGAGCAAATGCGTAGGTTCTGTCGAGACCTGCATATTTGCGCCTCTTGAGATCCTCGGCCAGATCTGCCGCCGCACCAGCCCTAGTGGATGTTTCTAGTTTCTACTTTTTAATGCCCACTGAAAAGGCTTTCCCAAGCAAAGGGAGTATTGCCATAATCGCCACTCTTGTAATGTGCTTTTGTAATCGCAGTGGAGGTAAAAAAAACAGGGAAGGACTGACTACTAAAGTGATCAACTACACTGAATAAACTGTTTCAGAAAAAAAATCTATGAGTTTCCATAAAAAGTCATCTCGATTTAAAGAACTTATTTTCATTCCTAACTTTATAGTTCACTTATAATGAGACTACATAAATACGTTTATCACGATCTTACGAAAATATTTACAGTTTGTACCATTTAAAAGAGCGTACTTTAAATAAACTAATGTTTACATTATGGAGATGGTATGTAACGAAAAAACATTTTATAATCACCTAATGACGACGACGGCACGAAAAATTGAAGTGAGGTTTAAAAAAAATCTCATTAAATACAATGACTTTACGCGGCGCTTCCTATTCTTTCTTGTATTCTTGAGTGGAGATAGCGATTTAGCAAACGTAGTGTCGGTCACCCTCCGTCTAGGTGACGATCTGCGGAAGACTGCTGGCCAAAGATGCTGGATGCGGCAAGCTGAAGACAGGGCGCTATGGCGCTCATTAGGGGAGGCCTATGTCCAGTGGACTAAAATAGACTGATGATGACTATAACTCGGCTCTACCAGGTAGATGTAGGGGTGTATTCTTACGCTGCGACCGCTACGGTAAAACTAGTTTGTAGATGCCTTATATCCTTGGCTCTCATCCCTACCGGGGTATAGCGTAAAGTGCATATATTAAACTTACACAGGCTGTATGCTCAGGTCGAAGCCATATTCTAGAGTTGTACTTCGTGGAAATAACGCATAAATTGTCTCAATTGCAGGACTCACGAAACTAGGGTTAAATTTACAGGTATGATGAGACAGTAAAATGAACAGGAATGTTATTACAACCAAATTCAAAAACTATGAGAAATGTCATGAAATATCAATACCCGAAATCACACTTTCGATTACAAATGGAATAAATGCAAAGGTTCGATGAATGTTTTAAACGTTGGTCTCTATTCAGGGTGATATTCTAATTCTTAAAGTACGTAAATATAATCTAAGTCTTAGTAATTGGATCCCGTAGGGTACCGTATGGAACCCTAAAAAAATGCAAAAAATAATCATTTCCCATAATATAAACCTCAAGTATGGTACTAAAACATCTTTTGTTCAGAATAGGGCACCTACTAAAGGATTTGTGCTGGTTTAAAGTTATAACGCAGCGTAGGTGGGCTTTGTGGCTGCTATGTTTATTTTACTAGTTTTTGGGGTTCCGTGCCGTTTCCGCGACGAATACTGCAGTATCTCTCTTGGAGGATCAAAATGGTACAGAATAAATACAAGTAGTGGGGTCTTAAGGAGTGCAGTTGATAAAAACTGCATTGAGAGACCTAATGCATGTTTTGCTATTTTTGATTTGGAAGTTCATGATTTTTTCCACATTAAAGTCACTCTCCAAAATTGCCATGGTACTAAATTATTATTATTTTTCATTTCCGCCACCTTCAAATCTTTTTCATTATCTTCATAATTCTTGGATTTGGCTGTTTTTTTATAATAAGTTTGTGTGAGTTTTTTTGTAACTAATCTTAATATTTAGGTATAAGTCTTTTCTTATATGTATATTGAATTAACACACTTTGGATCTTGTTATTAAAATTAAAATATATTTATTATTTTATGACATAAAATAAGCTATTTTAAGAACTCTTCACCTATATGACATGGCTCACTCTTGTCCAACTTATTACCCGCCTTGGCTTTAAAGTTTATGTTCGTGTGTCAAGCACTTTACTTAAAACAAACTTGTAGTTGAGAACAAAACCTTACAATTTTTATTTCTTCAACAGTTGATACCTTATCTTTATCTTATACTAGCTGGTGCCCGCGACTTCGCCTGCGCAGGATAAATATTTCGAGTCCACTCGCGTAATTACCGTTCCCAAGGGAATTCCGGGATAAAATAACATATGTGTTATTCCAGACTAAATCTGTGCCAAATTTTATCCATATCCGTTCAGTAGTTTTTGCGTGAAAGAGGAACAAACATCCAACCATCCATCCATACCTACTTACAAACTTTCGCGATTATAATTACCTAGTAGGTTTGATAATTTGCATTTTAAAACGAAATAAGATACGAAAAAAATTATTTGGTTTCCAAAAAACATACAGTGTAAGCTATAAGTAATTAAAACATAAAACAATTTTAAAGATTCATAACATACAATTTCTTTTGGAAAATGGAAAATTATAAATAACGTAGGTGTAGTTTTTATCTCCCAATCTCCCACAATTGGCGGCAGGATTCGAACCCACATACGTAGAGATAGAGGGGGTTCTTATACTATTACTGCGCTACTATAGCAGCGCCTCGCGGTTTCAACTGCGTAATTCCCGTTCCAATGGGAATTCCGGGATAAAATAAAGGCTATGTGTTATTCCAGACTTATAATCTATCTCTGTGCCAAATTTTATCCATATCCGTTCAGTAGTTTTTGCGTGAAAGAGTAACAAACATCCATCCATCCATACTTACAAACTTTCGCGTTTATAATATTAATAGGATGAGACTACTTTATTTAGTATAATTTAACTTTATTTAGTAAATAAGTAAATAAAAATGTTTAGATTAGTTAAGTACATTGATTATGTGCCAAAATTTCCACAAGAGCTACTGCCGACAAACTGTTACACAGTTTGGCAGAAACGTTATGATGCAATGTACTGTTTTTTTGAAGAATAAATAAACACAAATACAATAGATGCCCACTGTCACAAGATCACACAACTCCACAACGCGCCATCGATCCGAAAGCGAGCTGTCGATCCGAATCTGCCAAAACCGACGTGACATCATCCATCCTGACACCGCGTGATTGGATATCCATCCCCTTCAGCATTAGCACCGCGCGGCGTGTTGTGAACTCAATGATCGTGTGCTCGAATACATGCGGGTCATTCAGAAACATTCGTAGATTAGTATTTACACGTATTTGTTATCTGTATATCGACGGTGGAAAGGAAAAACACTTTAAGCGACACTTCGGTCGAAAATGACATGGAAATATTATGTAGTAAGTCATTGAATAGAAAAAATTACAACTAGTAGTATATACAATCGAAACCATTGAGCTAACTGCAGACGATTGCAAACAGACTAAAGGTAGCTCAATTGATCCAGAATTGGTTTGTATTTTGATCTAAGCTGTTAAGTTAACTTTTAAAATTTCATGTCAGTTTTCATTAATAATTAATTAAATAAAATTATGAATACATCTGAAAAGACCATCTATAGTCTCGATTTTCTTTCGTTAATTTCCTCGTACAATCCATCTTAGAATGACTCCCAAGAGATACGAAAAGATCTCGCGGCAAAATCACCTGGAGAGGCGAACTAATCATGCTTGAAATATTGGTCTCTGTGGCGGAAAAAAGGAATGAAATAGGGGAGGCCTTTTAGCCCTGAGGTACCTTAGATAGGCTTTACTAAGGCCGCCTTAGGAAAAAGGCATGGAGCTTCCCTTACATGGATGGAGAATCGTCGACAATGATCTTGCGCAGTACGCGGCGCAAAATACGCCAAATAGACCAGGGTAAATAGGTTTTTTGAAACAAATAAAATAATAGCAGGATGAAACCCATTGGAAAATGAGGAGAATGTAGTAAAAATTTAAAGAAAACTAATTTACGGGCGATCTGAGGTCGGGAAGGGGTAGGTGTTTTAGGGTAAAAAACGGCTAAACTCGATTTCCGGCAGAACTACAAGTCCTATGGAGCTTGAAACGTAAGTCTTAAAAAAAAGTTTCAAGCTTCTGGCTACAAAATTGACGAAATTTCCATACAAACCCCTTTTTTAAACCCCTATTATAGTCCCTTAAAACCCTTTTTTTGCATTAAAAAAGCCATTGTCTTTTCTCAGGCTATCTCTTTACCAAATTTAATTTAAATCGGTGCAGTAGTTTTTATTAGGCGTGAAAGCGTAACTGACATACATACATAGAAAGACCGACACAGTTACATTCGCATTTATAATATTACTAGCGACTCGCCCCGGATTCGCACGGGTGTATTTTACATTGTAAACCTTGAATACTTTATCTATTAAAAAAACTGGATCAAAATTCGTTGCGTAGTTTTAAAGATCTAGGTATACACAGGGACAAACAGACAGACAGCAGGGAAGTGACTTTGTGTTATACTGTGTATTGATGATTGAAGTAGGAATTTTATCATAATTTAAAGTTTGAAACTCTTGTCTTAACATAATACGTCTAAGTGCATTTATTGTAAACCAAAAGATATGTGTGTTTGTTTTGAATTCTTAGTTCCAATTTAACTCTTTTATACACAAAGGTACACTTGTTTGCTGCTTTCCTCTTCGTTTGTTTTATTTACCCATAGGTACTTTCCTAATAATCTGATCGACTTGTATAGCTCAAAGCTGTTCTGAAGCTTGTAAACAAAGATAATATTTAAATTATTGTTCATACGATCTCGCGGAGACAAAGATCATGGGTAACTGGATGTGGCACTACAAAATTGTAAATCGAAGGAACGAGTGGTAAATTACTTCACAACGGCTATCAGTAGTTTTTATTGCATAATCATCGTTATTTGTAATTGTAACTCTATTGTAACAAGTTTTTAGAATCATTACGTAAGGAATGATTAAATAAACAGCTTTAAGCTCTGCCGTTTTCTCGTAGGCTAACTTGAATTCTTAAACATTTAAGAATGCAAAAACTGAACAAAGGTCTACTTAATTACACCTAATAAAATAGTTAGTAAATAGTTTTGTCATTAAAACGTGTGATTGATTGATTTAAATATGAGATATGATTTTTTTGTCACACAGTCCATTTGATTTTACTCAAGCATGAGTGTTTAAAAATATCTTTTGAAATGGGAATCAAGATCGAGCAGTACAGATTCCATCCAAAACTAAAAATGGAAATTACACATGTCATTACTTTTCTCATGAGATATCTCATTTAATTTTTTTTTGATTCATTCCCATTTGAAAATATTATTTTAAACACTCATGCTTGAGTACCTATCATTTGGGCTATGTGATCACCAAAAGATCCAAACAATTTTATAAAATTGTTATCATCTCGTTACATTCTTACTTTTCCTGTTAAAAAGAAACAATCCAATGCCCCATCTAGTATCTCTAACCCTGCATAATATCGTTATGCATAAGCACGTAGCGCCTCTAAACTGCTTAGTATCTTTCACGGGAGCCTCCACACATGTATTTTTATGCAATTTTATGTACAATACATGCGACACCCTGAGTACATAGCGATACAGTGTGTACTCAGCGTGTACAACGAAAGCGCAAGTATAGTATTTAAGAAGTTATGGGTTTTATGACTATTAACATAGAGGTGATTTTCTAAACGTGAATGAATGTTAGTATTAGAAATAAATACAATTTCTGCGTCTAGAAAGAAGGAAGTTTTGAATATAAGTTATGAAATTTTCTGTAGATCCGTGGGCGACATCTACCTACGTATTGTGGGTATTAAGTATTATACAATACGCAGATGTGGATCGTATAATAATTAGCCTGTTTTTAGAATGGCTAAGCCGCTTACAAATCGAATACTTTTAGTGTAGAACAGCTGCCTCATTTATTTTAAAAAGGCGCGAACAGCAACTAAAAATGCGCCCTCACTTATTTTATCATATAATAAAAATATCCGTTAAATAAAGGAATTTCCAAAATTCACACGTACAGATTGTTAAATCTATCATAGGTTTTTTTTAAAGCATCTGTACCTAGTAGTTTCATTAAAATATAGCCTATGTGTTATTCCAGACTGTAATCTATCTCTGTGACTTTCATCCATATCCGTTCAGTAGTTTTTGCGTGAAAGAGTTAAAAACATCCATCTATTCATCCATCCATCCATGCATACTCACAAACTTTAGCGTTTATGGATTTATGGATTAGTAGGATTATTATTAAAAAGATTAATACATTTTATTTTAAAACGAATTAATAAAAATGTAACTTAGAGCAAAACTTGCAAGTGTAATAAAATTTAAAAAATTCACATTTTAAAATAAATTCCATAGGTTTCCGGAGTTAGGCGGGGGGGTCAATTCTATACGATCTATAGTTGCTCAGTTTATGTAGACATAGCTTAGTGTTTGGGAGGCCGCCAAACTTGTAATAGAGATCTATGCTCGTCGATTCACTGCCGTCATTTTGACTAAGGAAGGTTTAGACAGGACAAAACTTACTAGTAGCTGCGCTGACCTACAAGGCTGTATGCCGTTTGTGGATGATGAAATAATGTTTTTTTGAAACCTAATAACAATTTGAGCTTACAAAACCTTTTTAATCTTATAAAAAAAATTATAAAATGTATGTTCTCTATGTGTGTTCTCTAGCTCGTTTATCCAACATCAAATTAATTAGGTACTTACTAAAACATTAAAACCAACAACCTAACAAGGTAAAGATTTCTCTCTTCTCTACTTTACCTTAAAAAGATTGAAGTGAACAAAAATCAATGTAAGCACTTTATTTTCTACTTTTAACTATTCATACTTAGAATTTTATGACGTATCCATCCAAGTGTCATAAGGAAATAAAGCACTTTGACTTTGATTAATACGAACACAATTAATTATCGGTATCTTATGTTAGGTTTTTGAAAGACTGAATTTTAACAGGCTTTTTATCTGGTAAAAATTCGAAGTCGTCAAAAAAAATATTTATTTCACTTCAAACTTTGTCAGTTCTAAAACTTGTAAGTCTACACGTCTCGACGGTGGATGGTTGCCAAAACCGGAAACAATGGTCGCACGACATTTTTATTCACTTAATTTAAATTATTTAAATAAATTATTTAAACTTTGCAACCGTCTGCAGTTAGCTCAATGGTTTCAATTGTAAATACTAGTTGTAATTTTTCTATTCCTTTGCTTGTAATTTTCGTTGTTAATAAAGATTTAGAACTTAATTTAAAGTTTACTGTACATCCGTTATTGGGTCAACTTGTACTCTTTGTCAGGAACTCGTGACAAACTGCCAGACGTAATCATTTGTAGGCTACTTCTGTAGTTCCAATCCTCACTTCACTATATAGTATAAAATAAAGTCGCTTTCCGCTGTCCGTATGTATGCTTAAATCTTTAAAACTACGCAACGGATTTTGATGCGGTTTTTTTATAAATAAGTTATTCAAGTAAGATAAGTGATTAAAGAGAAAGGTTTATATGTTGAATATACCCGTGCGAAGTCGGAGCAGGTAACTAGTAATCACTACATAGTATAAAACAAAGTCGCTTTTTCTGTCCCTATTTCCCTACCTATGTCCGAACTACGCAACTTATTTTGATGCGTTTTTTTAATAGATAGAGTGATTCAAGAGAAGGTTTATACGTATAATAAAACCGTGCGAAGCCGGGGCGGATCGCTAGTTAATTATAATCCTAATTATAAATGCGAAAGTAGCTCTGTCTGTAAATACTCGATTCGAATTTGAGGGTACAGAGGATCTTATGGTTTAAGTTATGGTTCGGTAGATTTTAGCGTAAATTAATAAATTTCATTTCATTTCATTGAGAGAAGTTATTCACGTATATTGAAGTCATTTAGCTGTCTTACCAATAGAAGAATAAGTTTTGGGGCAGCTATATAATATAGTAATATAATAGATAAAGATTTCATTTCAGCTGTAATACTATGTGATGGTATACCGGAGAAGTAAACTACCTAAGTGTATTCTAAAAAAGGGTCAAGACGCGGGCTCAGCCTAGTAATAACATAAACACAATTCTGTATACTGAATCTACGTCAGCAACTTAACTGATCAACTTTATCAGCAAGAAAATAGAGTTCTTTGTTGAGAAGTGAATCTAAACTCAAGAAGATAAAAAATAATGAGCAAGAGTTGGCCTAATTTTACTGTGAATCCAGTGGCCGGCTGCTTCCCCGGCGCAATCGAACTAAAAGAAATGAAAACCATTTATTTCCATAGTATATTTGGAACTCGATTCCACACCTTAGAAATTCGAATATTTTACGGTTTTTAAACAAACTAAAAAAAATATATATAAAATATTCAATGTGATTCCCAGTAAAGTTGTCGATCTTAGCCTCTGTTTTTGTTTCTCTAATATAGCTTCCTTTTTTGTCTGATTAGTTCAAATTAATTTTCTTATAATATAACTTTCTTATTTGTCGCCTTGCAAAGACTACCGGATAGAGAGAAACTTATTGAAATTTTCGTAGTGTGACCGTGGTAGAATAGATTCATGCTTCTAGGCTTGAACCATAGTTTCTAATGAACTTGGTTTTAGTTTTCTAATAATATTAAATATTACACGTAGGCTATTTTCACAGAATATTGTGGTTGAAGGAAGCCCCGGGCGAGTTTTATTTAGATATAAAGTTTTAAATGTATGATACTTATAAGTTGTTAAAATATAGTGGTCATTAAATCACTCAAATTATAATTTTTATATTATTTCATGAAATGATGTCTAGCGTAAGTTAACAGTTATAGAACATTAACCAAGAAAATCATGTGCCAGTTCAAAACCGATAACTGTAAAGATTTTGTAAACAAGAGAAATAGGCAGAAAATTCTGTTTTTACCTGAATCTCTCCCGCTATAATCCTTTATTATTTAGTTCAGTTAATTCTCAAGGTGAGGATAGACTAACGACGAAGGTTAGCACAACTGTATGTTACTGGACTAAAGTAGAGCTACGAGTCCCGTTGACGATAGTATCGTGATAAAAAAAATGTAGGCTAGAGACTGATGATTTTGTCCGCACACTTCAGCCGGTGATTCGTTGTCAAAAGTCAAAGTGCTTTATTTCCTTTACATCTTACACGACTCTTGGACACGCCACGAAATTCTAATAGTACAAAATCTAAACTTGGAAATAAAGTCACTTTGGTGTTTTGTTCTCTCCAATTTTTTTAGTAAGTAAAGTAAGTGAACAAAAAATCCTAACCGTGTTAGTATGTTTAGTTTTAGAGTTTCAAAACCCGTCTCAAATTTTGTATACTCTAGCTACATGATCCAAAATGATGTAATGTAGGCCTTTCAACAAAGAATAGTTTAGAATAGTTTTTTATAAAATAGAAAAAAATCGAATAATGTGGTGAGTTTTATTTAAAGAATATTTACTGACATCGGTCGGTCATAACGATCGTACGTTATGGGAAATGGTGGAAACCAATAAAAATAGTGACTCTTCTAATCTCCATATCTGAATTTTATTTTTATTCATGTTTTCTGACAAAAGTTCAAGCCTAAACAGTTTACACTTCCCTTTACCCGACAACCTAAACTGGCTTCCTATCTGCCTTTTGCGAAATAAAAACGAACGATTCCTAATTTCCGGTAGTCACGGGTGTGAACTGTGGGCGCTTGATTCTTTGATCTTTGTCGTGATTTCTGATGAATTGAGAATATCGTGAGAATAGCCATTGTCTATTCTTATGGAATGGTTTAGTTTCACAATTTTACTAGCGCTGGTCATGGACTGTCATTGCTCACGGACCTAGGACTCAATCGAGTCCTAGGTCCGTGGGATACCGAAGCTCAGATTTTTAACCTTAGAGACCTAACCTTCGCAGATACCCCTTTAAACCTAACCATACGTCGATTCGACGAGTATTTTTTGAGCTCAAATATTTTATAAAAACTTACACTTTAGTTAACTTTATCAATTGATTATATGGACCCAGTATTATTGAACTAAATAAAACGATAAATTTGTGTTATAATGCGAAAATATTTCTTTTATACCATGTATTGTAGAACACCTGTTTTTGGAGATCAAATGAGACTCATATAAACAAATAAATATTTATTTCAAAAAAACAACACCCTATATATTGTATGCTATAAATATTTCAAAAAACAAAGCCCTAATTTCTTAGACAAATATAAATTAAAACGTCTTTTTCATCTAAAACCTATTACTTAGAAGCCCATTTTATGCAAAAAGCCACTTTGTGTTCACCACAATTGCTGTGTTGCAATTTTATCAATACCACTTATTCATGCGCCTTTTTATATGAATATTAAACCACAGACTTTGCGATTCTTCATATTTAGAGCCTAGTCTTGTTGGAGGTCTTAACGAAATGACCTTCACGTTGACCTAGATCAGACTCGGCTTCTAGAATTTGTTTTTACATGGGTTGTACCAGGCATTGTACGAATTTCCAGCAGGATTTTGAGTCAGGGCTAACTGTAAATACCTACAGAATAGGCCTATTTTTTTGAAGATAATGCATAAAATGCATCTTCTACGTAAAATCACGCCTTATCATTACATGGTAACGTGGCTATCCTCGTGATCGAAAGGTTCATCTTGAGTATCACTTTTAGCATCATCCATCTGAAGATCATTTACTTTTCATTATCAGTCAACTCAGCCAGTATCTTGGGGACGCTTCCGGCTCATATTAACCAATTGAGTCTTTTTATTTTTAGTTAGTTCAATTGTAAAGTTATAAAAAGATGTGTAGGTACAATGCAATAAGTGTGTTTAGATAGCGATAAGACCGCAAATTGTTACTTAGTCTTTAAGTTGTCCTGTTGTAAATTGTTTAATTTATTTAAGTGTACAATATCAGTAAATTTAATTTGGTTGAATTTTTTTCTAAGATCCAACTTATATTGGTCACTTTGTCACAGAAAGCTTACAAAAATTGGTTCCTAGTTGCGCTCCCACTCTGCAGAAATGCAAACAGTGTTAAAAATAACACATATTCGTGACTAGACTTCCGTTTATTTTCTCATGTGACTAGACTCTGTTTTGTGTTTACTTTAAACTTAAAAACAGTTGCGAACTTGCTTTGTCCGAATTAAGTAAGCCATTTGAGCTTACAACCGGTACCTAGTCGCACTTGTGGAATATTTAAGCGCTAAAACGAGGGTCGAATGAAATTTTAAAATGGATAAGGTAGGTTTTGACAAAGAAAATTACTATTTAATAATATTTGTCGACTTAAGGACACACTTCTATTAAAGAATGTAAATAATTAGAATAAGTGTTTACAATTTTATGGAAACAATTCCGCTAATTGCTGACTTTTCTTTGATCAAAAGGTTTTACTGACTACTTCAAAATTTTACTGAGGGATAATGACAGTGATTTGACCATAATTTTGCAAGTCTGGTCAACGAGTCTCTGTTCAACCAACACAAAATCAACACTTTACCAGAGAATTGACCATTCAATTATTAAATTGAGAGATACTAAATTTAGTAAATCCCGTTAAAGAATGTCAAATAGAAATTATATTTTCTGGTCCTTCTTTTTAGAATTTTGACATACTCCATGTTTACATAATGACATAGTACAATTATTATGCATGTTGACTCACAAAATTCTGAATTCAAAACACGTATTTTGACAAACAAATCTAATCTCAAAAAATCTAAAGATTAGCTGTTATTTTGATCATAACAATAACGAACACAAGTCATTTTAAACACCACCGCTCTCTAATTCCACCTTCAAGCGACAGTAATAGCTAACTCTCCACTAAGCTTTGATCGTTCTTTAGCGTTATAACGTTAAGTTATAACTTTGCCTTTGTCTGAATGCTTATTTTATTAAGTCCTACTCTTATTCGCTTAGGTAACGTGCCAAAAACGCGTGTTATCATAACACGTTACCAACTGTCTGTTTTGGACACTAGGGGGGTGATTCACTACGACCAATTCAAGCATGATACTAAGACAAGATAGAGCGTGGAATCGAACGACGACGTGACGTGACACGGTCAGGGCAAGAAGTCTCCTATGTCATAGTGAATCACGCCCCTGTATCTATTCTGTGGCGGCGATTTCAATAACTTCAGTTAGGTAAATCGCAAAGTGTTCAAGTGGCAAGAAATATAAATAATGAAATTTCTTAAAACTTTAAAGATGGTTTTACTTTGAATAGTTGAATGAACGGCTCGTCTGATTTTTTATCGGAAATGGCTAAGAGCACTCTCGATGCTCTCTGTATACCTATTATTAATTAGTTGTAGCTTATATAATGCCGTTTTCCGTAACATACTTATATCTTAACTAGTTGCGGCCCGCGGCTTCGCCCGCATGGAAATAAATTTGTCGAATTTCTGAAATTTGTTGCATGTCTCCTAGCGGTTGTTTCGTAAAAATAACAAATACCTACGTGTTTAATTATTACCGAGTTTTGAGTGAATCAAACCAAAGAATATTTTTTCCATATAAATTTTACCACCCTATTAAGAGGTACTCAGAGGTTAAACTTTCCTATGTATTAATAAAGATACTAAACTATGTACACACCAAATTTCATCTAAATAAATTGGGTAGTCACTGAGATTACTAATAACAAACATTCACACAGATGTTCCCATTTATTATAATAGTAAAATTTTATATATATAAGTAACGGAAAATGAAATGCGTTTTGTAAATTTTGGTCTAAGATCCGACTGCAGGATTAGCCCGCTTATCGTTTTTTGCTTAAAACTTAATTTTTATGTTTATTTGTAAGAAAGAGAATATGTATCTACCAGGTTGCTTATCAGAATTTGGCCGGAAGTATGAGTATGAGATCCGACTGCAGGATTAATTAGCCTATCCTGCAGTTCTCATACTATTTCATCATGATACCGATGTAATGTTATAAGGCTGTGTCCCCAGTAGGCAAACTGTGAGCAGCCGACTGAGTTTGCGGCGTTTCAGTTCAGTATGCCCTTCCATACATTTT
Organism: Eupithecia centaureata; assembly: GCA_944547425.1. Classification (NCBI taxonomy): domain Eukaryota; kingdom Metazoa; phylum Arthropoda; class Insecta; order Lepidoptera; family Geometridae; genus Eupithecia; species Eupithecia centaureata. The sequence continues at coordinate 1,432,987 of OX155701.1, read as the reverse complement.
AAATTGAGTGTCCACAGTTTGCTAGTTTGCGCCAACTGTACGCAGTTTGCAGCGATACGTGCGCCGACTGTCTCAGTTAGCGGTCGACTCGCAGGTTCCAGTGCTTGCGATACGCACGCAAACTGATCTGAGTTTGTAGCTGTTCGCCACAAATTAGCGGCTCACTCAGTCGGCCGCTCACAGTTTGCCTACTGGGGACACAGCCTAAGTGTTATAAGCGCGTTACAAGGCGCGTTATGTATAATCTGCTAGATTCAGCGAATAAGACCTCGTTCGCTCTGGGAGGCACTCCAAGTTCCAGGTTCGACTCCCGGCTCTGTTCTCTAGTTTGTTGTGGAATTGAATTGTTTCACCGCGAAGTAATATTAGTTGGGGACATTTCATTTTAACTGTTTAGCCAAAGGAACCCTTTTGTAATTTTCTGTTGTGGTGTTTTGCTTTTATCTGTTGTAAAGTGAAACGTACCTACCTTTGGTTAATTTATGGTTTATATAGCTTTTATATTTTAATTTAAAGTTACCTACAACACTGTTTTGACGTCATGTTCATAGGTTAATTTTTGTACCAATAAATATATATAATGCAATTCATCTGAATGTAATTCATAGGAAATTATTGAATCAAAAGAAATAAAATACCTACCCACAATTCAATGTGGCATTTTCGTAATATCTATCAAAAAGACTGGTTATGGTTTTAAATTATGATTACTTACCTAGTAATTTAGAATTTCAAACCCAAAGTGCCATCTTTTATAGTACGCCACATTATTATGGCGTTAACCCTTCACAAGTTTACATGATACTTTACAATGTTTCCATTACCATTCAATATTGACCTCCTTCTCCAGTTGTCACGTTTTCACGATATCGGTCAGAAACATAGTACTTTAAAATATCGTTGTTTTCGGTATTGTGTGACACCAAACTTCTTCAGCAAATGATACTTGCCATTCAAAGAATTCTTTTTTTCTTTTTTTGAAACCACCGCGACAGAGCATGTACAGTAGCGTTCACTATTTGCTATACCCCTTATTTCTAAAATATTCGCCAACAATAATGTTGAAGAACTTCTAGCAATCTTAAACTAAGTGCAAAAACTTAACCATAGTTGAGATTCGAACCACGGCTTATCGCAGCGCAGTCGACCGTTCTTGCAATTCTGCTACCCGGTATGTTGACTCACAGTTCGAATTTTTAAGCCAGTAGTTTTTATCTTAACGGTGGACGTTGAATCAGTTGAATGCATTTATTAATTTTGTTCAAATAAATGAGGGTAGTTATAATTTTATGTAACGAATGACAGTCAAGTAAGCGTTTCACCACCGCTGGAGAATAATTATTAGTAAACTATGTTTACGTGTTAAAAAGTTTAAAATATAAAAAATGAATAGCCATATAAGCAATTTTGTAAGAACAAAAACTATAAAAATTCACGAACAAAACGTTCCTCATAAAGCTATGCAAGTCAGCTTGGGATAAGCGTAAGTTTATTTTTATTTTGTTTTGTATTAATTCGTCGTATTTATTGGAGCATAGATAATTAAACTTTTTATTTCACTTTCAAGGAAATAACGATTCAATTTTGAGTGAGGAGATACGCTTTGACTGGAGATGTAAAGCAATGCGATCGGGTCCACGCCCATGGGTTTTTACATCAGAACGCCATCGACAAATTGTGAATACCTATTCACAGCCATTGTTTGGAGGAAACCAAACAAACGACTCCTACCACAAAATATACCTACTACCTGTTCAAGCAAGTGGCAGAATTACCATAGGTAAGATGTGATATAAATAATAAGTTTTACTATGCAAATTCTGCTGCAAAATCAGTTTCTTTTACTAGAGACTAAATGACCTATCTAGTAAATTTCCAACATCTTTTTTATTACAAACTAAATTGCCTGTCCAGTCAATTTTTAATTGAATATATACCCCTACCTACAAGTCTTGAGAAGTCAGTGTTTTTTTCAGGTTATTGGGGCTGGATGTCACCCATGGGCCCAGGAGAACTCGTAGAAATTGGCGGCCGCTTGGGGAACAATATTTACAAGTGTTGAAAGAAGTTATGATACCACAGTGCTCGTTGCTTATCCAGTATCTCAAATGAAAAGTAGGCTAGAACAAAGTTACCAAGCGAGGGTTATCCAATTCGACACCTATTAATTTTGAGTAGGTAAACAATAATTTAGTTTTGCTATGGTAGTTCTAGCATGCTTTTCATTTAGCGTATTGCATAATTATGCTCCAAATTTCTCATAATGGGTAAATAATGGTCTGTTACACACGAGAGATCTAAATTGTTAATATTTATTAGATGCTGCCTATAACAAAGTAGACCTTACAGTATACTGTGGTATAGGTATTCTAATAATAACAAACATGTTTGTTCTACTTGTGTGTTGACTTTTATTTACAAGGATTATAAAACAACATAGTTGTGTGAAAAGGAACCGAAAATGTAATAAATTTTATTAATATAAGTTAATATCATTGTAATGTAATTTAATTTATTCAGACTTTCTTTCTATTGTATTAATAAAATAGCATCACATATAATCTGAGATGTGTTTATTATATTCCAATCATACCCTATTTCTTATTAGTTAAAAAACAGTTTATAGACAATTATTATGCTATAAAGTCATAGGTGAAAAAAAGCAAAAAAAACATCGGTATATAGAATCGAACATCCTACCCTAGAACACAAGCCCGACCCTTGAACCACTCATCCAAATTGAGATTGCAATTTTAGTCGAAATTAAAGATAGCTTTTATTTTACCTAGCTCAACTGTTTTAAGTGTATTATTTTCATTATTTACCAGGTTATTTTTTTCTTTTACAATAATAGTAGTAATTTTCTTTGTTATTTTAGTTACTAGTGCTTTGTCAAAAAAAGCAAAAAATTGTTTAAGTAAACCACCAGGATTCGATCCTGGTATGTCTATTAGGGGGGGTAAGCAAATAATGAACGCCTCTGTACGTACTTACATTTTCAGTACCTAAGCTTCCTTATCCAGTACCATGTAAGTTGTTGTTCCAATAAATATTCCTCCTTTCTATCTCGTCTATCTCACAAGAATTTAAATTCCGAACGGTGTTACCAGCACCGAGAAAAATACACCGAATTCAGACAAATATAGGCCGTCAATATACAGCGAATGCGACCTTTTCTGTCGGCAGCACTCTCTATATAAAATAAGTAGGTGTGTGTGTCGTGGTGCATCTTTGGCAGGCAGCCAGCGAACGACTCAGCGGAACACGTGAGATGCTGCGCTAGGGATGGGCAGTGTCGATGAAAACGTTTGGTGTTTATCGATGATTAACATACAGTACACATTATCACCAGCCTATATTAGTCTACAAATAATAATCAAATAATCAATATCTTTATTTCTTTAGGCTTACAAAATAAGCACTTAGACAAGTCAAATTTAATACTATAGGTAAGTACATAATTATCAAAATAATATAAGAAATAAAGTGATAATTGATTTTCAGTTCGCCTCACTTTTTTGTCCAACAGAGGCCTCCCCTAACGGGCAGCTTCAGCTTGCAGCATCCAGCATCAGCCAGCAGTCTTACGCAGATTATCAGTACTGCATACACACACATGTTGATCCACAAAACAGTGGATAATTGTCTGCCGTTTACATGTTTACTTAGTCGACAGTTAAAAAGCATTAAACTACTACATACATAACTCCACTCTCAGGCAATAAATTCTTATGGTCGTGGTCTTCATTTCTTATGTATTCGTTTTTAGTTATGGTTGTTTATTCCTTTTTTTCTGTATGATTTTTATTTCAATGTACGATCGAAATTTCTTTTTTCGAAATTTATAGGCGGCTTAAATAATTTACATAAATTTTGTCCGACAATCCTCACGGCATCATTAGCCTCAAGCTAAGCCGAGCTTGTGCTACGAGTACTAGATGACTTAAAATAATAAATTACATTACAAAAATATTTTTTTACTATACATAGAAAACACCTAGAAACCCGGGACAAAAATTTAAACATCTTACAAACATTGTAATCGACCCGCAAACTCTTGCGTCACAGATCTTCGTCCACCGCACCACATCGGTCGTCAATAAACTCGTCATCAGGAAAAAGCGAATGTTACACTACACTTACACAAAAAACCGAGCTTATCTAAACATTCCCCGTGCGTATCGATCTACTCCCATCAGATTATACGTGAGTGAATTGAGAGTGCACTATATTTGTACATGGTTTCGTTAAAGCTTTTAGAAGCCTTTCCCGAAATACAACCAGAATAATATCTTCAAATTCTAAATGCTTTATATCCTTTACTGGACACTTGGACACATCAGCTATAAAATTATACATAGATAAAATTTAAGCTAGAAAATATAGTAATCATCTTAATTTTTGATCATCATTTTAAGGTAAATTAAAGAAACGAACAAGAAACCATCATAATCATAATAGTATAATAGACATCACCGAACTGATTCATCGATAATTAATTATTGTATTACCCCATCCCTACAAAAATCGTTGGCAATAATCGTCAGGCCATAGACCGCACTACGCCTTATCTCTTCGACTACTGAACCCTACTACGGTTCTTGCAATTTTCTAGGGTTCCTTCTGATAATAGGAGAGCCATTTTGTGCAGTCCGTGTTTGAAACTCAATTTTGTGAAATTGGTAGGTTCCGGTTTCCGGTTACGTGTTCTTATTAGATTTGACGAACATTCAAGTTTTACAAGAAAAGTAAGTATAAGGTTTAGTTATTTTCATAGGTTACTCATTTATTATCACTTATTTCAGCCAGTGACTTCGTACGCAGTTTCCCGGGATTGTAATAGTATGCAAATAACATGAGACCCTAGGTCCGAGGGGAATCGAGGCTCTCTGGGTTTTTAAAAATTATCTGAGCGTCTCGTCAATGCGATGCTTGACCCGATAGCTGGTGAGTGTCTGGCTCAGCGCATCAGCATTGTCATACAGCGTGGTAATGCAGCCAGTGTCTTGGAGAAACTTCCGACACGTAATGATATGGATCAGTTATGCTACCTACCTCTTGACTGTTTACAACCGTCTGCCGTTAGCTAAATTGTTTCAATTTTACAAATTAGTTTTAATTTGATTTCCTTGATTATAATTTTCGTTGTTAATAAAATACCTATCTACTTTTAAGTTAACTTTTTAATTTTTATTGGTAAATAAAAAGCTATGTTAATAATAAAATATTTCTTTCATATTTCTTTCTGGAAGCAGCGAGCTGAAGACAGAACGCTTTGACGATCATCACGGAAGCCCTCTGTCCAGAAATGAGGCTTTCAAACAAACTGAATAACGGTTTTAGATAAGCTTTTTAAATAAAATAAGTGCTTATTTGTAAAACATTAAAAAAAATGATGTAGGTAATAATGATAATGAATTTATATGCACACTTTTGATGATATCCAGCTTTATTGCATGGGCAAATCCGTGTACAAAAAGTAGCTTCAAAATAGCAAACTAACAAACTTTATCACCATTATAAACTAAAGTGAGGCAATAAGTGTAAGGTTACCTTTTTAAACATAACAGCGTAGTTTTCCTAACAAGCCTGTGCTCGAATGTTACCAAAGCCCGGACTCCAGAGGGCAATTTGGAAGGACACACTGCTCTACAGGATGGTTATTTTTTACATTTAAGTATATCAGTCATCTAGTACTCATAACACAATCAGCTAGCTGCTAGCTTCGGGCCAGACGATGTTGTGTGGACTGTCCGGAATCATTATCATTACTATAGTATAAAATAAAGTCGCTTATTCTGTCCCTATTTCCCTATGTCCCTTTGACTGCTTAAATCTTTAAAACTACGCAACGGATTTTGATGTGGTTTTTTTTAATAGATAGAGTGATTCAAGAGGAAGGTTTATACGTATAATCGTGCGAAGCCGGGGCGGGTCGCTAGTTACTTATAAAACAAAATCCACAGCCTTAAAAAACTAAAATTTACCAAGTTATTCATAAAACATAAGGCCAATGCTGGGCGAATTACCACGTTATTGCATGTTATGGCAGTGCTGAAATAGATAAAGATAATATAAACTTATACAAACTGATAATTTTATTTTTAATTTTTCATAAAATCTCTTATTGTTCTTCACAGCTCTTTGAGACAATATTATAACTAACCTCATACCTAGTTTAACCTAAATATGAACTATCATTAAATCTACAAAAATAATTATGAGTTAAATCAATAACAAATGAGTTAATTCAATAACAGAACAGTATCACAATCTTTCGTGTCACTTAATTATATAACACTGATGCATTGCTTGAGATATAAGACTTATGAAATGCAGTGACATACTATTTGCGTTCTCTGTTTGGATAATTCAATTGCTTGAGATGTTAGAATTCTAACATCTCAAGCAATTCAATTATATAACCAGAGAACGCGTGTGTCTCGTTCAAAGAGAAGTTATTACGCAGTATGATAATGTTTGATATTACTTGAGTTTCTGAAACGTATCGAAACTTAGTTTCAATCAATTGTGTCTTCAATCAAACTTCTGACGCTCAAAGGGGTTTTATTGTTAACCTAACGGGTAGTTAGTTCCGAAACTGTATAATGTGGTTGGGTGAAACAGGTGTAATCGCTTTTTTGAGATCTGTTTTGTAGATTTAGGGGGTTTTGTGAAATTTTAATTTTAGTTTGTAAGTATAGTTTTAGTAACTAATTTGGTGCTAAAATATCTCGCTGTTAAATATGTTTATTAAATATGTATAACTTACACACAACATTTTTTTTACGAATATGTAATATTTTTAAAACTTTTTGCTTAGAGATTTCAGAAATTATATAGATATATAGAATAAAACTTTATTTCTATAAGCTTACAAAATAAGCACTTTGTCAAGTCAAATTTTAAACTATAAATAATTATCTAAATAATCTAAGGTGTTGATGGATTCTCTTTACTTAAAGTTTGTTATATTATTTCTTTTTTTCTGTCAACGCAACATAAAATACAATACTTGATCGTCCGATTCTTTGTTGTGTTTGTAGATAGACAACACAAAAATCTCTAGAATATTTGTTCAGAAAAAAAACAACACATTCTCTACAAAAAACTTTATTCACAAAATAATAAATAACTATCTACAATCTAAACTGACTTAGTTAAAACTTAAATACTTATTTATCTTATTTATAAAACCATCGGTTAAGACCGGTTTTGAAGCCAAATGCACTTTGTTCTTCAAACTGGCTATAGTAGACACTAAATAACTTCTAGGAGTGGTGGCTACTATGACTCTAGGTGTAGAATAATTAGGCACATTAGGAATACTATTCCTAATATTAGTATACAGATTGGGAGCTTTAGTTCCTATAACTACTACATGTTCTGTTGTCCCTTCAAATGGTATAGGAGTAGTTGAAGGCACGTTTAGTTCAACAGGGTCGAATTTCCTGTAACTTTTCGTAAAAAGGTCTTTGAGTTCTTCGTAAGACGGTCTTAGTGTGGCCTTATTGATGTTTGTATCGACTGTTGCTTCGACATTGTTATTTACAAAGTTATATTTACTTTTATGTGGTTCGTAGTTACTGTTGTATTCTGATGAGTAGTCATTGTAATATTCTTTAGAATTGTCCGGATAGTAATATTCTTCTTTATCATTAACTGGCTTTGCTTCTACATTTTGAACACTTCTATCAGTATAATCTACGTTATTTCTAACATATTCATTGTTATTTACTTTATTATCTTCTACATTTCTATCAACATACGCGTTCACTCTATTTTCATACAAATTCTTATCGTCATAAACATTTCTGTCTACATATTCTACTTTTCTATCAACATAGTTATTCGCATAATTATTGTAATCAATTTTATTTTCTTTCTTATCATCATCATCATCGTATCTTACATCAGCTTTGTAGCCATTTTCATCAGCCGTGTATGAAACAATCTGCATTCTTCCGTCGGGGAGTCGAACCCGGTACTCTCCGTTTGTAGCTGAGCCACTGCTATGCTGTGAGTGTGAGAAGTCATCGCCAGTTTTCTTGTCGTTCACTCGGTATGAGAATGCGTAGTTATCATTCTGAAAAGATACAAAGAATACATCTTTGATTTAATTTTATTGTCGGTCGTGGGCAATTCCTTATCATCCTACTTCACTACATAGTATAAAACAAAGTCGCTTTTTCTGTCCCTATGTCCCTTTGACTGCTTAAATCTTTAAAACTACGCGACGGATTTTGATGCAGTTTCTTTTAATAGATAGCGTGATTCAAGAGGAAGGTTTATACGTATAATAAAACCGTGCGAAGCCGGGGCAGGTTGCTAGTAATATTATAAACGTGAAAGTTTGTAAATATGGATGGATGAATGTTTGTTATTCTTTCACGCAAAAACTACTGAACGGATATGGATGAAATTTGGCACAGAGATATATTATAGTCTGGAATAACACATAGGCTATGTATATTTTATCCCGGAATTCCCACGGGAACGGGAATTACTGCGGGTGAAACCGCGAAGCGCTGCTAGTATTTACATACATAGTGTGAGAGGTTTTTGTTAATCGATGTGGCATGACTGGCGAAGGCACACTTACAGGAGGTTGCAGGTTCAATTCCCGCCTTGGGCGAAATAAAAACAAACTCGGAAAAACAAAAGCACCAAGTTTTTTAGAAGCCAAACCACTAAAGAGGAAGTATCTTCCGAGAAATTCCTTAAGAACTTTGCTACAAAAACAGATTCAAGAACGAAGCTAGTTCTAAAAGCTATTGAACTAGTTAATATTCAAAAAATTTAATAGATTTCCCGAGAACTTTAGAAGAGTGTGATAATCCGTTAGGGTTTTTATCAGCGAGAGATGTCAGTTAATCCAGATTTAATATAAAATGTGCTAAACTAAGTCACTTCTTATGATGATAAAGTCTGCCCCTATGAGCCTTATCATCTTCATTATCATTCAGAAGTCTACAGCTGGACATAGGTATCCTCTAATTAACACTATATCGCTTTATCCATAGCTTAATTAAGCACACTAAGCTAAAACGACAGAACTTTATACAGTTGTTTGAACGGATTTGACAAGTTTCCATACATTAAACGTCAAGTTTACCTACGAACCTGCCTAATTTTCCGATTATTTTTAGTAAATAGCTTGGAGATAACAAGACTAATAATTTTTCGAAAATCTTGTCACGGACTAAATAGAATTACCCAGGAAACTACCCTGTTGTAGGGGTCGATTCTCACACCACAACCTACTACCCTTTATCAACTACTAACTACTAATATAAGCAAACTGCATATAAGCGAAATTGCCTTGGAAGATTTAAGATCATAGCTTTAGGTGAAGACAAACTTAGCGAAGAAACGGTAGTTTTTATATGAAAACTTGTTTTTACCTGATCGTAGTTTTCTTCTTGGATATTGTTGTTTTGATAGTTTTGAGTGTAGTCAGGTACAGGGGGCTGAAAATGCTGAAATGTTTCAGTTAATAAGGTATACTGTTTAGTAAAGGTTAAAATACTTAGTAAGTTTAAGTTTAGTTGAGCAGTTAGATTCCAGTGGATTAGTAAGTCTTTCTTATTTATTAGAGCAGTAAGAGTTTTTTTTTGTAGTAAAGCGGAGTGGAGAATGGTGAAATTACGATTTGATGACAGACAGGCAGATTTGATGAGATTATAAAGGTAACTAGATGCGTCAAGGGAATTCTGGAAATGGGTTTGTTAGAATTTGCACCTACATTACTATTAACCTCGTAAATTATTGGATTATTTTACTCCCAAAATCATTTGGGAGGCTTTTCTCATTGCTATTATAATATAGACCAAAATGAAATCATAATAATAATAATTCCGGACAGTCCACACAACATCATCTAGTCCCAAGCTAAGCAGAGCTTGTGTTATGGGTACTAGATGACGAATATACTTAATACAATATACTACATAGATAGATATTTTTTATTATACATAGAAAACACCCAGACCAACGGAACAAATTTCTGCAGATCGTACACAAATTTGTTCCAAGGCGAGAATCGAACCCGCAAACTCCTGCGTCGCAGGCGGACCTTCGCCCACCGCGCCACATCGGTGATCAAAGTGAAATAAGGACATGATAAGCATATCTATTATATTTATTATATTTAATGTTTTTGATTTAATTTTAAATTATAATTACATTGATAACACTTATATCAGATCAAGTAAACCATAAAGTAAATTTTGGTGTTTTTTTTAACAGTATACTGATTTATTTCAATAAACGTTATTCATTATTTATTCGTAATTTTAAGCCTTGATCACTAAGTAGTCGAATTGTTCTGATAGCGAAGACCGCTGGTTTTGGCAAAGTATTGTAAATTGTTTCCACCATCTCCCTGTAGATTTGTGCGTAACTAGATAGATAGATAGAAGATAAATAACATCTGCCTGAATATTTTGCCTACCTTATAGTTGTGGTAGTTTCGATCCTCTTTCAACTGCAAAGCTCTCTGTTGCGCGTTATCAGCGATCGCTTTGTAGATCGGCGGTAGAATTGTCCTTTGCTGAAAACAAACATAATTTAGAAGAATTCAATAATGCTGAAGAATTCACAGCATCATCTAGGACCAAGCTAAGCAGAGCTTGTGTTTTGGGTACTGATTATCATCACTACCTACACATAGTATAAAACAAAGTCGCTTTCTCTTTCCATATATCCCTATGTATGCTTAAATCTTTAAAACTACGCAACGGATTTTGAGGCGGTTTTTTTAATAGAGTGATTCAAGAGGAAGGTTTATACGTATAATAATAATACCGTGCGAAGCCGGGGCGGCTCGCTAGTACTGAATACAATACATTATTAGATAGATTCATTTTGTCCTATTACAAACCGCTGAAATATTTGAATTATGAAAGTCTCTTCAAGCGCAAAAAATAGAAGAATATCAAATGCACAAACGTCATTTTAATCATCTTGATAGAATGGCACTATTGAGACCTTTGCTTTGAAATTAGCTGAATTTGGCCCCAGGGCTATTCAGAATCTCCGTTATCGAGTCATCGACTCCGAATCTGATTCACTGATTTTGAAACACTGATTCGCACGAAATGCAGTTTTTAATATTTTATGAATTTTACAGCGAATTTAATATAGCGGAAACATGATTTTCCGTAATCAGAAAAAAAACATTTTCAATTAACTCATGTTTTAACTTATTTCAATTAAGTGCTACTTTCGGAGAAATTAATAATATATGAGATTTAATACTATATGTAAATCAACATTATTACCAGAAGGTACAATTATATTATGTTTTGTTTTAAATTATATTATGTTTTTTTTCAATCATAGGGTGATAGATAAATGGTCTACGGTTTGTAGAACTACTTTTCTGGTACGTGTTATTCCTTGCTAAATTGAGAATTTATTAAAACCACTAAAATATTTGAAATTCAAGGGAATCTGAGGGGTATCAGATTCCATGTCCGTGACTTGGAAATGAAGTTTCAGGATACCCCCTACTGCTGTAGGGATAGATTACTAGGAAGAAGAAGAACGGGTTTTTTTTCCAACTATTATTACTAGGGTGAAAACGTGGATGTTTGACTTCCATGCATTTAACCTCTGGATGTATCCACGAGTGAAGTTCAAAGTTGGCCATAATCCCTACCACCTAACATGATAAAGGCCTAATCCTAGATAAGGCTTTATTCCCTTTTTTGTTCAATATTCTATATCGTAATTAATCACCAGAGATAAGAGGCAATGGGAGTAACACCTGTTAGTTGCCACGATACACTATCAATCATGCCCGCCATTCAGCAGAAAGAATAATAACTGGTGTGTGGCCATTGTAGTAGCGGTAAAGTTCTCCAGCTTGAAAGAAAGAAAGAAAAAGTTTATTTGGCCTCTATTTGGCGTTAGTGTACGCGACGCGTTGGTTTGCTTCCGACGGAAGATCAGCGTTGTGATAGCTATGCACAATGGCCATTACAACATAGAGCTGAGTCGGACGCCATTTTATAGCATTTAAGTTTTTAATTAATTAGTACCTAACTACTTATTTAATTCAAGGTGTTGGGTAATTTAAGAAATTAGGTAAATAAATAACTTAGTAGTAGGTAGTTTGTAAATGCTATAAATAAAGATTTTCTTATTCTTATTCTTATAAAACACAAAGGGCCTTAGGTACCACAAAAAAAGTTACGACTTAGACACGTGTTTAACAGTTTAACATGGTTTTGAAGGATGACTTTTGCTAAACAACTTTTAAACACGTGTCTAAGTCGTGATTTTGTTTTTTGTGGTAAGGCTGACGGTGTAAGCTGTAACTACAATGAAAAAAAATAAATTTATGGAACCAAAAGGGTGGCTCAGCTTCAACTTCTTGATGATGGCTCTGCGTCTGGAAGGGTGGCTCAGCGTGTGCTGCAGGAGCTCAGGGAGCAACTACATCGCTGGTCTTCCGTAAAAGTAAGAGTCTAATTATAAACTACTCTTATGGGCGATATGATAAATAATTTACTTGTTTCAAATGATACAGACTGCTCAAAATAAAATAAAAATAGTCTAATCTGTAGTATTTACAAAAGAGACAACTGTGTGACTTATCAAGTGTATTGGGGACGCTTCCGACTGGTATACCTTTAGAGTGTTTGCAACCGTCTGCAGTTACCTCAAGTTCAGGTTTCAATTGTATATAGGTACTAGTTGTGATTTTTTCTATTCCTTGATTGTAATTTTCGTTGTTCAAGAGATCTCTAACTACAAGAGCTACGAAGCTAAAATTTTGCATGGAGGTTCCTTTTAGCACCCACTAAGAACTGATTTTGGGAACGTATTCAAGACAGATAAAATGGGATCAATGAAATTTTACTTATCCACGTGAATAAAATCACGAACGGCTTAGTTTAAAGAATTTTTTTACAGTATGAAGAAAGTTTTTACGCTAAGAAAGTAACATTGTAGACGCCGTTTTAATGGCCCCGCAGCATTTTGATCGCAAGTCACAATGAAAAGAAACAGCTCGCTACTGACCTAAATACAGCGCATTTGTCGAGATGTGCCTTTGTTCCGAATCACGAACGATGCCTCTCTGTGCATACCTACTGGGCCGTCTTTAGTACAGACGTGTGTCTTTTATGGACAAATCAAATAGAAATACACAAAAAATAATGCGCTGCGCGCCGCCGTAGTCGCAGATCAGAACGTGTCTTACACATTTTTTTAGTTGAAAACAGTCTAAAGGTAGCTCAACTGATCCATGTCAATACCAGTCTGTGCGTCCCCAAGACACTGTCTGCATTAACACGCTGTATGACAATGCTGATGCGCTGAGCCAGATACTCACCAGCTAGAGGGTCACGCGTCGCATCGACCAGACGCTCAGATTTCGTTTTTTTATTTTTATTAATAAATAATTCAAGCTGCGTCTCTCTTAATAAGTAAAGTTTCGATTTACGTATTTAGGTATTAAACGATGCGCAGGAAGAAAAAAAAAGAAAATAGGTCCCTAATGTACCTTGTTTCTTTTTTCTCTAAATTTTCTGTGTCCACTTGATATTGCGTGGTGGTGTGAAATAACGACATTTTTCTTTTCAGGAAATCGTCCGTTTCATTTTTACTGATTGAAATGTATTGTCGTTAAGTTATTTCCCAATTTTTCGTGCTCGAACCACCCGGGGCTTGAAGGACCTCGTTATAAGGTTCGAAGGACCAAATCAACATCGTTATTTTTGTAGGAATTATGAACGAGTGTTCAACAGATGGGCAGGCATTGAACTGCTATTCATAATCTGATAAAGACAAAGACATTTTCCACGGGACACGACATGCCCTAAAATACTATGCAATCACAGTCGACCACTTTTTGCGGGGTACGGGAGGAATGTTTTGTTGCTGCTTCAGTTCCGCAGATAGCTTTGTCACTGTTTAACAATTTTCTCTAGTGAACGACGCAGTCGATGAAATTATATCGATAAAAATGAATGAATGACGGAAAATGTAAGATTGAATACAATTTTTTATCGTAGTAACTTTGATTATTTACCTACGTTTACTTACTATGTAAAATATAATTTAAAGTCAAAGTTATTTGAAGTGAAAGTAAAACATGGCTAGAGAACGCTCAGAACAGACAAAACTGGAAAAACTTGGAGGAAACCTATACTCGAAATAAGTGTTAAGTCATAAGTCAAATTTAGTGTTTAAACTGGTTGTGGAAATAAAAGGCTTTATTATTATTATTTAAAGTAATTTTATTACTATTCACCTTTATCCCGCCGGGCACAGATTAGGTATTGTTACTTCGTAATGGATATTGATGCTGCGTAGAGACTTATTTATTTTATAAACCACTTGTAACACAATTTAAAAAAATATAAAATATAGGAATATATGAGAAAATATATTGAGTAAGTACAAGAAAACTTAATCATAAAATACATCTTAAAAAAATTATGAAATTATAAAAGAAGCGAACAAGAAACCTTTACCTTGTTAGGTTGTTAGTTTTAGAGTTGGAGCAAAATTCGTCCCAAGCATATTTATACTCTAGCTACATAATCTGATATTTTATAGTAAGCCTTTTTACAAAGAATAGTTTTGATAATTTGTTTGAATTTATTTACCTATGAATTTTGTTGTAGAAGCGTATACATTGCCCTTTGAAAGATACATTAACTTTGTTTAATTTAGCTGTGGGCAAAGCGAGTTTATTCTTATTCCTGGTATTTACATTATGTGTCGCTATTTTTAGTGAACTTATTAATATTTTTATGAGTACAAACAGTTTTCATAAATACAGGGTGTTAGTGTGAACACCGTTGTCCTTGAAACCAGAGGTTCAGCATCATGAGTCAACGGATGAAAAAAAATGATTCTATTTTTTACTCATTTTTTAAAGAAAATTTTTATAAAACACTAAACGTTTGCTCACAAACACGTGACACAAGTACTTTAACCAGGCGACACGTGGCATGTGCTCCTCAGTGTCGGATCACCTTTTGTGCGAATATCCCGTCTTTTGAAGGGCTCAAGTAATGAAGTTACGATCCAAGTAAGGCGCGGGTATAAGTGGTACTTAAAGTATGTAGAGTGACTATGGCATCGTGTACGATAGCGAAGACATGAAATATCAAAATCTTGCAAAACTAAAATAGGTGTTAAGCTTTTCTCATCGGTTTTGGATTCTACTCATGATGCTGAACCTCTGGTTTCAAGGAGAACGCTGTTCACACTAACACCCTGTATATTGACATGGTACTGTCATTATATTTATTTCTTTGAATCCGTACATACACTCGAAAAACATCAACTATTCCTTGATTGTAATTTTCGTTGTTAATAAAGTTACAAATTTTTTATGATCTAGTTTTATATTTCAAACACTACTTACAAATTCGGGCAGATTTAAGGTAGGAACAGCATCTTTGTGTAGTTGTTTTTTTTTTTGATTTAGTATTATAGCACTCTGGTTCAAAATGTAAACCACATATACTCCTGTATTTTTTTGGAATCAATGCCTTTTTTCTGCGGGCTGACTTTACCTACTCCCTCTTTCTTCGCGGATCAATTGGAAATCTGAAAGTGCGTAACTTCGTTGATTTATTTATTAACATCGATATTTTTCATCGATAGTGTCAAGCCCTATTACCCAATTTTAAAATGAATGAATGGAAAAAGAACGATATAATGCTACTTTTTTCGGGAGGTCTCAAGTACAGTTAATTACGTTCAAATTTGAGTATCTTTTTTAAATGGTGGTATTAATGCAAAATTGTTATCATATTTATTAGATTTTATGGAAAAATAGCTGCTTTTATGGGGTAAAATTGTACTTACCTGTGAAAAGAAATATTGACGGATCGGTCACTATAACTTTTACAAAACAAAACGCAGCACTTAGTCATTTTTTCGATATAGTTTGTCGTTGAGAACCAAACACATACTAACAAACAATTTCTGTCTATTAGGCTAAAAGGCTAACCTAGTGACAGCGGGGTATGAGGCGTTATTTGCCGAGTATCGCGTCCAGTGGAAAATGTCTTTGGATAAAGAGTTTGGTAATCTATACTTATAATAAAACTGTAACAGGTCAAATTCTGTACATTGAAGATATTTTGAAAAATTTTTTTGGAGGGCTCTCTATTATCGATACTCAAGCCAAAACTGTATTTTTTTTCATTCATGTCTGTCTGTCTGTCTGTCTGTCTGTCTGTCTGTCTGTCTGTCTGTATCGTAAACGCGCATCACGCCGAAACTACTTGATGGATTGAAATGAAACTCGGCATGATTATAGGTCATAACACGAGGAAGGACATAGGATACTTTTTATCCCGGAATTCAGTAAGGTTCCCCTGGGAGAGAGGGTGAAAGAAAAATTCTTTAACCACGCATGACGCCGAAACTGCTGAATGAGTTGGAATGAAACTCGGGACAATTTGAATTCATACTACAAGGAAGGACATGGGATACTTTTTATCCCGGAATTCGGTAAGGTTCCCCTGGGAGAGAGGGTGAAAGAAAAATTCTTTAACCACGCATGACGCCGAAACTGCTGAATGAGTTGGAATGAAACTCGGGACGATTTGAGTTCATACTACAAGAAAGGACATGGGATACTTTTTATCCCGGAATTCGGTAAGGTTCCCCTGGGAGAGAGGGTGAAAGGAACCAAACTGAATTGAACTGATTAACGCGAATGTTTGTAAGTATGAATGGATAGATGGATGGATAGATTGATAGATAGATGGACGTTTGTTACTCATTCACGCAAAAACTGCTGAACGGATCTGGATTAAATTTAGCACAGAGATAGATTATAAGCTGGAATAACACATAGGCTTTATTTATCCCGAAAATCCCACGGGAAAGGGAATTACGCAAGTAAAATCGCGAGTACTCGAAATACTAATCATGCGCAGACGAAGTCGCGGGCACCAGCTAGTTTTTAGATAAGTATTTCAATGGAGTGTTTTCCTATAATAAATAATTGTTGTTAAATGTTAATTATGTTATGTTTCTTTCATTTTAATTTTTTTATGTTATTAAACTTGGCATGTTTTAAAAACTTTAAATCAACTTTGAATTCTTTAAAGCCAAAATAAGTACGGCACTAATGTATTTTGAAGTCAATATACGCATTTAAAGGATACAAAACCTAAGTTTAGTAACCAACCCTTACCTTAGCGATTTAAGGATTTTACGCTTCTTTTCCTAGTGGACAAATTAAGAGAAGAGAAAATCATCTAATATCTTATTTCTCATGTAATTTTGATATTTATTATAAGAAATAAGGCCGGTTTTTTATAGTTACACTCTCATTAGATTCGAAAACTCTAATATAATCCTAATTCTCACTCAACTAAAACATATTCCCTCTCTATCTTACCTCATAATCATTGTATCTCCCATCGCTTTCCGACTGCAGTCTATTCTTCCTTACAGCCTCCGCGTAAGGGATCTGAGTCGGTATGAAACTGTACTTGAAACTCGGCGAGGGATTGTAGGGCCTTAAATAAATAAATAAATAAAACATACACATAGATAAAAACAAAAACAATATAATGCTGGACAATCCATATAGCATCATCTAGTCCCAAACTAAGCAGAGCTTGTGTTATGGGTACTAGATGACTGATAGACTTTAGCCGGTTTCTAGAAGGCTATTCAAATGTCAAATCAGTTGACAAAGCGATTAATTTAACACACTGGTCAATTCAAATCGGGGTGCACGAACGCTGATTAGATAATAATTAGCCAATCATTGATCATCTTACGATTGTCATTCTTTCAGTTCAGTCATTCACTCCTAAACTTCAATAAATCATCCAAGGGCGAGTCAGACTCGCAGTAAGGGTTCCGTACCATATTTTTTAGATTTTATTTTTTATTACTTTAAGTAAAAATATACTTACAATTAAGTCTTTTGTGAATATTTCAAGTGGTAACAGGTAGGCTGTTACCATTGTTACCATGTTACCATTTATTAATATCGACCAAAAATAGTAAAAAGGGCGTTTTAATGGGAGCCCGCCTTAAATATTTATTTTCGACAGACAGAAAGCGAAGTTTTAGTAATAGGGTCCCGTTTTTACCCTTTGGGTACGGAACCCTAAAAATGACGCTTGTGGCATAAGAATAAGTAAATAGTAGTAAGTAAGAATAGAAGAGAAACGCGCTCAAGGTCAAGATATTAGCCTACACTATTTTCCACGTTAAACGGGCATATCGGTCGGGCTGCCACAGCCGGCGACACTGCACGCGGTTTTTAATGATCATTCATTTATGTTTACGGATCGCGGCACGCGGTGGCGGCCGCAAGTATTAGTTGAAATTATAGTTATGTTGTCCGAGAGCCCGGTGCGATTTTGAGTTGAGTTGAGTATCATGAATTACCTCGAGGTTTTTTTTTATGATGCATTCTTTATGTGCTCTCGTTTAATAAATAATTCAAACTGACGTGTACCTTTGTGAAATAATAGGTACCAACCTAATACGTAGGTTACTCATCCAGTTTTCTTTTTTTAGAAGAAAAAAGTGGATTGAACTGATGGGTCGTAACCTATATTGAATATACTTATATCCGAAATAGTTGGTGTGTTCTGAACATTATTACAAAATATAAATAGTGCATTGTAGTGCCCTAAGTAAAAAAAAACATGTCTGGACTCGATTAAAGAAGAGTCCCTTCTACCCAGTTATTATTTATGCTTATGCTTGTGGCGCGAATACTTGTTTGTTTACGTTTGAAAAAATTCAAAATTGTAAATTAGATAGGTAATAATAGATTGTTTATTATGAAGAAAAAAACTATACCGAAATAGAAAAAATAACTTTAACTACTTTAGTAGGCAAGTAGGAACCCTTTTACATTGCTTTATTACCAAAAATTTTTAATTCCTGTATTTCACCAAGTTTTTTTATATTATTTATATTTTATGTTTCTAATATGCGGAAGCAAAACGAAGCATCCTAGAATATAAGAGGTAATTTAATTTTTATATACCTAATGGTAAAACGATCCTTATGTTTAGTAATACATAACAAAACCGCTTTAGGAGTACCAACCTGTTGATTGTTTATATATATTCGATTTAGAACTTGGCAAAATACAGCACAGTACAGCACATTGTTGTAAAAATTTCAAATAATTAGAGCTAAATCACCGATTAGCTAATTATTGATTTGACAACAGCTTGACCAAAGATTCATGCTTAATTATCGTTCCAGAAACCCATTTTGATATTTGACAAGAGTTTTGCTTCAATGATTTGACAAGCTTGTTAAGTAATCACTGTTCAAAATCTAAGTACGTAATCAACGTTCGAGAAACCCAAATGACACTTGAATAGAGATTTGAACATTGATTAGTAAATTATGAAGTTGACATGCGTTCCAGAAATCGGCCGAGTACAATACATTACATAGAAAGATATTTTTAATATACATAGAAAACACCCAACTCCGGAACAAATATTTGCAGGAATCGAACCCGCAACATCCTGCGTCACAGGCGGACCATCGCATCGCCCGCCGCGCCATATCATCATCATCATCAGCCTATATTAGTCCACCGCTGGACATGCCTCCCCTAATGAGCGCCATAGCGCCCTGTCTTCAGCTTGAAGTATCCAGAATTTGCCAGCAGTTTAGAGCAGATCGTCATCCCACCTGGCTAGAAGGCGTCCTACACTACGTGTGCCGAGTCGCGGTCTCCACTCAAGAACACGTTTACCCCAACGGTTGTCGGTTCTTCGCGAGATATGCCAGTCCACTGCCACTTCAGCTTGATTATACTTTGATTCAGCTATGCCGATAACATCGGCGCGCTACATCAGTTGTCAAATCACTTATAGCTAGATCATCATCATCATCATTAGGCTATATTAGTCCACTGCTGGACATAGGCCTCCCCTTATGAGCGCCATAGCTTACATCTAGATAATACTTATTAACAATAGAATTTAGAGAAACTCCTTGCTATTTACGAAAATGTCTTACCTATAATCTGAAACTCTAGCCAAATATGGCACAAATACTTGTCCATTGAACTGTGTTTGCGATGTCTCTTGCGTGTGATTGGTCTTGGCCCCTGTCTTGGTCCCCGTGTTGACCCTATTGGCCCCCAGCTCGCTCCTTGCGATGGACTCCACTAGGGGTCGTGAAGTGACGATTAGCGGGGGTCTCGGAGGCGGGGTGGCGTCGTTTGGGAAGAGAACTGGACCTTGTCTGAAAAGTAAAGTGAAGTGAAGTGAAGTGAAGTTAGGTGAGGTGAGGTGAGGTGAGGTGAAGTGTAGTGAGGTGAAGTGAGGTGAAGTTAGGTGAGGTTAGGTGAGGTGAGGTGAAGGAAAGTGAAGTGAGGTGAGGTGAGGTGAAGTGAGGAGAAGTGAGGTGAAGTTAGGTGAAGTGAAGTGAGGTGAGGTGAAGTAAAGTGAAGTGAGATGAAGTTAGGTGAAGTGAGGTGAAGTAAGGAGAAGTGAGGTGAAGTTAGGTGAGGTGAAGTGAAGTGAGGTGAATTTAGGTGAAGTTAGGTGAAGTGAAGTGAAGTGAGGTGAAGTTAGGTGAGGTGAGGTGAAGTAAAGTGAAGTGAGGTGACGTGAGGTGAAGTGAGGTGAAGTTAGGTGAAGTTAGGCGAAGTGAAGTGAAGTGAGGTGAAGTTAGGTGAAGTGATGTGAAGTTAGGTGAAGTGAGGTGAAGTAAAGTGAAGTGAGGTGAGGTGAGGTGAAGTGAAGTGAAGTGAAGTAATTTTTATTTATTTTTATTTTATTTGATTGAAGTAAAGTAAAGTAAAGTAAAGTACTAAGGTTATAAATTACCATACAGCGTGGTAATGCCAGTGTCTTGGGGACGCATAGACTGGTATTGACCTGGATCATTTGATCGACCATTGAGCGACCTCAAGACTGTTTGTGTAGTTTGCTACCGTCTGCAGTTAGCTCAATTTTTTCAATAGTAGACACTAGTTTTAAATTGTTTCTATTCCTTGATTGTAATTTTCTTAATACATCTTACAACAGTATTAATGTAGCTAAGGTTACTTTATTTATTTATTGTTATTTAAGTATATACTGACAGGTCATAAGAAAAGTTACAAACATTTCAATACGAAGCCGAACCACGAATCTCAAACGTTAATAAACCATTATAAGATCTTGAAATATGTTTTAAATAATTAACATTTCTAGTAGGTATATTCTGTAAGTTTCAAGCAAATCGGGCCACTGGTTAAGGAGTTACAAATTACAAATTCGGTAAGTACAAAAAATAAAAATAAAAATTCCAGAAAAAATTAAATAAAAATCGTTTTTTTTTGTCTAATTTCTAAACAAATATTATTTTTCTACGCTTATGTACCGAATTTGTATTTTTTATTTATTTTATTATCTAGGTAAACTATCTAGCTTTCAAATGAAACTACTTCGAATAAAATACACCATTAACTCAAAAAGAAACGAAGAAAAAACCAAAAAAAAAATATTAAAATATTAAAAAAATATTAAAACTGCTTTGGTTTTGAGATAACATAAAAATTTGTATTTTTTATTTATTTTATTATCTAGGTAAACTATCTAGCTTTCAAATGAGACTACTTCGAATACCATTGACTCAAAAAGAAACGAATAAAAAACCAAATAAAGTAGTCTTCATTTAAAAAAATATTAAAACTGCTTTGGTTTTGAGATAACATACATAATAATTTTTTTATCACGATTTTTATCGATAAATATGTGTCGTGTATCCGCACATTTCGTTTGATCAAGGTTCGAAAATACACATTGTATACTAACTTGGTCGGTTCCACCTTCAAAGTCTTCAAGAACTGCACCGCATCGAACGGGTGGTGGTTGTGGTTCCTTGGCCGGAGTAGACTGGAGGGAGTGGACACCTCCTGGCTGCGAGAGGACGATAGCAGGAGGAACAGGGGGAGGAACCTCATGGTGAGCTGATGATGAGCTGGAGGGGGAAAGTTTAATAGAGGTAAATGCAGATTATCTTACTATTATAATGAACTAGCGACCCGCCCCGGCTTCGCACGGTTTTATTATACGTATAAACCATCCTCTTGAATCACTCTATCTATTAAAAAAAACTGTCTCAAAATCCGTTGCATAGTTTTAAAGATTTAAGCATACCTACAAAGGGACATAGGGATATAGGGACATAGGGACAGAAAAAACGACTTTGTTTTATACTATGTAGTGATAATTATGTGTACCTATAGTATTAAATTTCACTTTTCTAAGTGCTTATTTTGTAAGCCCAAAGAAATAAAGATATTGATTTACTGATTTACTCATTACACACACTCACTCACACACACACATACACACACACACAAATTCACAAACCCTTTACACAAAGGAAATAACTGTTATCAACTATACTATAAAATGTAACTTAACTTAATTTTATTTAGCTTATTTCCCCAAATAAATATTTCAGTAACGAAGAGGAGCGCTGACTCCGCTACACAGTTTTTTAAACTTCTGCGGTAGTCAGCCCTCAACTGTACCGTAAACATAAGTTCTGTTCCCAATAAAGGTTTTTGTATTTGTATATCAGTCATCTAGTACCCATAACACAAGCTCTGCTTAGCTTGGGGCTAGATGATGCTGTGTGTACTGTCCGGTATTATTTATTTATTATTATTTGTATTTATAAGAGACTAGCTGACCCGACAGACATTGTCCTATCTTAATTATGAAAATTAAATTATAATTTTCCACGCAATTTTCTAAAATTCTCTTTCATAATAACCTGACAATAAGAAACACTACAAAAAAGAATAAGCGAAATCGGTCCAGCCGTTCACGCGTGATGCCGCCGGGACCAAGGGAAATAGGGATTTATTTTTTTAATTATATTAGTAGCGCCTCGCGGTTTCCCCCGCGATAATTCCCTTTCTCGTGGGAATTCCGGGATAAAATTAGCCTATGTGTTATTGTAGATTATAATCTATCTCTGTGCCAAATTTCAACCATATCCGTTCAACAGTTTTTGCGTGAAAGAGTAACAAACATCCATCCATACATCAATACTTACAAACTTCGCGTTTACAATATTAGTAGGATATAGACTAGCTTTCCGCTCGCGGCTTGCGTTGACTACGACTCCCATTTTACCCCTTTTGTGTGACTTTTTGAAAATTTCTGAAATACGTGTTTTAATTTATGGTTATATCAGTAGGTCCATACAGAAAATTTCAGATCATAAGCATTCTACATTGCATTGCCATTCCATATAATTATACGAGTAAATAAGGCCGTTTGAGGTAGCTACCTACCTCTAGATACCTCTAAGATGTAGGTACCTTAATGTACTGTAATAAAACCAATGCTGTGAGAACTATGGCATTAGAACAGAGGGCTATGGTGTTGTAAGGTCGTTAAGATGGTGAGAAACAGTCTCCGAAGAAGGCAGAAGGTAAAAGGCAGGCGCCGCCGTGGATTTAATCATCATCACTACATAGTATAAAACAAAGTCACTTTCTCTGTCCCTATATCCCTATGTCTTGTTTGTTTATTTTTTGTATTAGTGAACTGTTAACTAATAATTTTAATATTTGAGCACCTAGAACTAATTACGGGAAAAAAAGTATTATGTACGAGGGCGGATAGATGTTTAGTAAGCTTCCCAAAGACATCAAAGAAGTAAATTCATTTAATACATTTAAAAGACTACTTAAAATTCATATTTTAAACGACGTTTCAATGATTGAAAACACCTAAACTTCTAAAATGACGGCTCTTCTCACTATGGCGTAGGCCTCAACACCAATAAAACTATGCAAGTGTTTGGCCGCTAAAACTACCCTCATCTAGATATTGGTTTTCTTTCGGTGTTTAAAATAATTACCGCTTTAAATGGAAAATAAATTGTAACACTAAACTTGTGTAACTTAGGTAAAACTCTAATAAAATACGTAACCTACCTACTGTTATAAAAGTGATAATTATAAGGCACACTAATTTTAACCTTAATTTTACGTATTTCTCTGTAAGTGAATTGTAATTCTTCTGAGAAATAAATATCTTCAACCATACCTAGTGAAATTGCCGTCCGATTTTGAACTTTTTGCTAATGAGAATGATCCGGAGGTAGGTTTTCCCTTATGACATATTCCAGAGGGAGTACCTACTATATTTTTATCCCGTTACACTAATTAAAAACAGCAGGTAGGTTATGTACCTACCCATAGATATTTTTTTTTTAAATCGACGATTTATTTTAGAATAGGTAGTACCTACCTAGGCACCAAAGTATTCTATAAGAGTACTTTAGAATGGGAATAAGAAAATTTACCTAGTTATATTTCTATCCATGCCAAGGTTCCAAATACATAAAGGTTCAAATCAAAACATTGATACAAAGACAATAACCCTAACAAGGTACCCTTCGTGTGAACAAAAGGTAGTAAGCGCTAATAGTCGGGATTTTCGCACGCGCGGGAAACTGTTGCTATGACTACGGCAATATGGCTGCCGTGTCGGAAAATTCGCACGACTGGGGATGCCAGCTGCTTTGTGTCATAATGTTGTGTTAAGACTGCTTTAAGGTCTTAGTTTTGTTAGATATTCATTTTCTCTAGTTTCTATTCATTTGTTTCTAAATTCTATTTATCTCGTATATGTATAATATATATCCATCGTTTATGTATCCAACCTTAAGTAGATACCTTCCTATTAGTAGGAAACTAACTTCACTTATCAAGTGTAGAGTTGCAAAGAGTTTCTAAGTAAATTTAACTTTGGTCATAATTATCGCCTTATAGATCTTTGCCTTCTAAATAATAGAGAGATAGAAAACGCTTTATTGCACACTTAAATATAAATAATGTACAATAAAATTACTTAAACTAAGTGACAACTGGCGGTCTTATTGCTGAAGAGTGATCTCTACCAGACAACCGTGGATGGATAGGATCATTGGAGCTAGAGAGTGTAAGGGATCTGTGTGCATACGTGATATAATGATTATTATTCGGCATCTTTTAATACGCTAGCAACACTGCGTATCTGTGACAGTCTCACGCTAACAATGGAGCAATCTGTAAATGCATGTGAAAGAGACTTTTTCATCCATTCATTCGCGTGTGCCAAATGTGCCAATGCGTGAACTATGGCTTTATTAATTTTGTTTGGGTTGTTTTTCGTTGACCTAGGTACCTAGGTCCTAATTTAAGAATACTTCTATATTATTTTTCACATTAAGATCATGCTAAAACAATTAGGAAGAAATAATATTTGTGAACTAACATTATGAACTGAAGACGTAATTAATTATTTTGGCTTATTTTTTACTATTAAGTAACCAATTTTATTATAATGATAGTTAGGTGCAAAAACATTATTGGAACCTTATACATACTTATCAAAACAATGCAAATTAAATTAGGTACCTAAAAAAATCTTATTATTGAAAAAAAATTAATATATTTCTTACTTACATATCAAATGTTACCTGAAAGAATTAAGCGACTCATCCGATCACTTTCACTTCACAACCACAATTTAAAGAAACTATTTTTAATCAGCTCGGGTGAAAGGTTAGCGGGGCAATGAAGGTAGTTGGCAGTTAGGCCTTATTTATTAGATGCCGGTCTTTTCATGGGTAGTGCAGGAGATAGTTGTGGGAAAACCTGTCTTATGACGTTTTGCTAACATGTTATCGCCTCGTAAAATGGATATTAAATTTTTTCTATTAATTTTTATATAAAAATATTATTATTTTAAGCAAATATTTTACAAAAATAGCTGACCATCTTAATAATCATCAAAAAAATCTCGTAAATAGGTTCGGTGGTGTTCCATTAACTATACTTATACCCATTTTTTATGACAACCGATGTGGTGCGGTGGGCGAAGGTCCGCCTTCGACTGGCTGCGACGCAGGAGGTTGCGGGTTCGATTCCCGCCTCGGAACAAATTTGTGTACGACCTGCAGAAATTTGTTCCGTTGGTCTGGGTGTTTTCTATGTACTTATAATAAAAAAAATATCTATCTATGTAATGTTATTGTATTATTTATATCAGTCATCTAGTACCCATAACACAAGCTCTGCTTAGCTTGGGGCTAGATGATGCTGTGTGGACTGTCCGGAATTATTTATTTATTTTTAAAATTTGGACTCTAAAAAATAAGTAATTTCAAACCAAATATGGTTGTTGAACTCAGCGGCGTCTTAACAAAATTTTAATTAACAAGAGAATAAAATAAATTGTTTTATCTGTTATGTTATAAGGTAAGTAATGGACTCCACAGTTCCTACGCTATAACTACAATACCCTACACTCTCCTCATTATAAGTTTAGAACCCTATCGCGTTTCGTCTTACGACACCGCGTCTCGTCTGTGAGACTCAAAGTTGAGACTCCATTGTAACCAGAGAAATGGAAACTGGTGTCCTTCTTCCACTAGTGGACAAAAACTTAAATGAAAAGAAAATCATTTAACTCATGAGCTGGCTAGAATCTGGCTCAGCGCATCAGCATTGCCATACAGCGTGATAAAGCAGCCAGTGTCTTGAGGACGCTCAGACAGGTATTGACATGGATCAATTGAACTACCTATACTATTCGCAACCGTTTTCAATTATAATGTAGGTACTTACTAGCTTTAATTAATTTCCATTCCTAGATTGTAATTTTCTTTGTTAATCCTACTTCACTACATAGTATAAAACAAAAATTTTCTGTCCCTATGTCCCTATGTCCCTTTGAATGCTTAAATCTTTAAAACTACGCAACGGATTTTAATGCGGTTTTTTTTAGAAGAGGTTTATACGTATAATAAAACCGTGCGAAGCCGGGGCGGGTCGCTAGTATATTATAAACGCGATATGTAAGTATGGATGGATGAATAGATGGATGGATGTTTGTTACTCTTTCACGCACAAACTACTGTACGGTTCTGGATGAAATTTGGCACAGAGATAGGTTATAGGCTGAAATAACACATACTTAGGCTATATTTTATCCCGGTATTCCCACGGGAACGGGAACAACGCGGGTGAAACCGCGGGTATGTTTGAAATACTAATCCTGCGCAGACGAAGTCGCGGGCACCAGCTAGTAAAGAATAAAGCTTTAGTGAGTAGGTACTTATTTGTTATTTCATAAATTAAAAGGTAAGTAGTTTAATAATAGGACTTGATTAAAATTTTATTTTCTAAACTGGAAAATAAAAGTTACTTATACCTAGAGTGAGTGGGGGCAAGATCGAACAGTTTTTTGATGAGATGGTCAGTGTTGTTTTTGAATCCTTGTAGAAGAATAGATATTAACTTTAGCTAAAAGTAAATTAGACATAATTAAAGGGACTAGATTTTTATAATATGTCAATAACAGCCTGATAAAGCTGTCCAAAAAGTAGAAAACTGAAAAAAAGGTGATGGGGTAAGATCGAATAAAAATCTAAAATCGTTAAACGTGTCTTAGGCAGGTCTTAGGCAAAGCTTATGGTCCTTAGTCTATAGTGATAAGTAATTTAAAAAGTTGTAACTGACTGCATTTTTAACAAAGATATAACAAATTTAAAAAAAATATATATTCCGAACTTACCCCACTGGGGGAAGATTGAAGAAGAGATTCTCAAACTTTGCAGCCAAATTGCATAATTTTTGACTGAAGAAAATAAATATTATCACCTTGAAATAATTCTTTATTTTTTTCTTTTGTACTTTTAAAGTATTTTCTTTTTCTATTGGATTTCTTTTTTTATTTCACATTTCTTAGCATACCTATTCTTGTTATTTTTGTTATACTACTTTCAGCAATTTTTTTTTTATTTCTTATTTTTCTTGCTGAAACTTACACAAAGATACAGTTTGTGGACATCTGGCTTTTAGTATGAAATCTGAAAAAGGGTCAAGATAAAAACTTTGATATGTTTGTCTGACCCCGTTAAATGTAAATGGGGAAAGATGAAAAGTTGAAATAATTTCAAAAATACGAGAAATAGAGAGATTTAGAAGTAATAACATAAATATGTACAAAAAATAATAGGCAGATATTTCAATTAAACACTCGTACCTGCCTTGTAATTTAATTTACAAGACACGGGGCAAGATGAAATCACTTTTGTGAATCCTGAAAAATACACTGTCTTAGAAAATTGCACTTTACACACAACCAGGCGTTCTCAGCTGCAACCGCTGACTGAGGTGTGATAAGTAACAAATTGGTGGCCCCGATAATGTAGCCAGCACTGCAATAAGTACAATAAATCTGGTGTTATTGAAGACTTTTTATCTTACCCCTTTTTTCATCTTCCCCCCACTCACTCTACCCTCCGTGGTTAGGTATACCTAAGGTTATACCTACCTACCTCTGAGTTCCGATGAAATTTTAAAAATTATTACAGCATTGACTTACCTACCTAGTCAAGTTAAATCTGAGCCAGCTAAAGTTCAGCAGTCCTTTGGTCATGGAAATATCGTAAATGCAAAAAACTTCGTGATTGTGTTAGTTTCAAAAGTTAGGTCAAGTTAGTGACATAACAGTCCAATAAATTGACAACAATAAGATGGGCCACAATAAACAATTCTGTAGAATCGTGAGATGTCTGGCCGACTTTAATTCCGGTCTCGATTCAATGGAAGTTTTGGTATAATAGATACCTAACCTAAGAAGGCAATGGGAAATACTTACCTAAATATTAGAGTCAGTAAGTAGGTAGATACCTAAATAGGTAATGGTTGATACCTAGGCAGTCCTTGATTTATAAATGCCGCGGCCTAGGGGCGGTAGATTTCAGAGGACGGTCACTCGATTGCAGACGATAAAAGTCAAACACTTTCACTGGTTGGAATTGGAGCGATTTTGCAATTTTTATTGCTGTTATTTAA
Source organism: Eupithecia centaureata (assembly GCA_944547425.1). NCBI lineage: Eukaryota > Metazoa > Arthropoda > Insecta > Lepidoptera > Geometridae > Eupithecia > Eupithecia centaureata. Next base: position 1,404,147 of record OX155701.1, on the reverse strand, counting down.
TTTGTGGGTTCCTTAAGCTTTGTTAAAGCAAAAAAGACGTTATTGCCAATTGCAGGAATCGAACCTTATATGCCTACCGTGTAAGCTAATAATGAACGGAATAAAGTGGTCTACACTCAAAAATAATATAAATCCGGCACTGTACCTAGGTATAGTGATTGTTTAAAATGTAGGTATATCATCCCATTATAATGCCTAAGCATAAGAATAAGAACTGACTAGAAGGGAAACTTCGCTCCGAACGCGCTCAAGGTCACGATATTAGCCTACGCGATTCTGCACGTTAAACGTGCAGTAGGGCTGTCACAGCCAGCGACGCCGCACGCGGATTTTAATATTTGTGTAGGTTAGGTACCTACCTCTATAATATGACGTCATGGTCAAGTTATTGTGGTGTGATCGGTTGTAACAATAATAGATAATACATATTATATGATAATACATACCCTATGTAAGTAATATTTTCTAAATATTATTGTGTTTTAGTAGGTTCCTATCTAACTAATTAGGTAGGTACCTAATCAAAGGAACGTGAACATCGTTCGTTGACCTTTTCTCACTCGCCTCGCCTCGCGATGACGGCGCGGCGGCGGCGGGGCGCGGCGGTACAGTGCAGTAGCAACCCTGGCAAAACGCCTGGACGACAGAGGGGCGTAACGAGGTGAAGGGGGAAGTAGGTATATAAATGGCGGCGTTTGGGACTAGATCAAAGAAGAGTCCTTTCTACGTAGTTATTATTTATTCTTATGGCCTAAGTACTTATATAATGTTGTTATACCTAGACCCGAATGCTGAGAAGATAACAAGACCACTACAATGGCTGGTTTCGGCTAATGAAACACTCTAATTAGGTACCCAGAGGTACTTACCTACCTTTCAATTCAATGGTGAGAAAGAAAATATAAATACAATTTTCACGTTCACCTTGAATTCAATTTGGAAAGAAGAAAATTCTAGAGATTAGGCGCCAGCCAATACCATCTTTTTTAATTTATACCTAACATGCAACAGCCAGTGAAAGTACCTGCTTTGTATTATTTTAGTAAGGACTATAATTATATTATACCTAGGTACCTACCTACTTAGTAATAATGTGCGTGAAAGGAAAAATGACGCTTTTAATATCTTTCAACTACGCAACCGATTTTGATGCGGTTTTTTTATTGACAGAGTGATTCAAGAGGAATATTTACCTTACTACTTGTATCTTTGTACTAAGTACCTATGATACTACCGTGCGAAACCGTGGCGGGTCGCTAATTTTCATTTTAAAAAGGATGACCACCAAAAATCATAAGAAAAGGTAACTACTTATACCTACATACCTACCTATAATTCATTTACTAGATACCTATTTATTTACTTATTATCTATGCACCTCCTTAATAATATTGATAAAGATGGTAGGTACCTACCTACCTAGGTAAAGTTAGGCATTATTCCACTTTGACTCTCCGCCGTCTCCGGATTGAATCGAGCCTAATTGCTATGCGAAAACAACTCTATTACTCCTTCAAGTAGCGAGATAACGAACGAACAAAGAAAGTATCGAAAGCGGGCGATTCCTCTGCGTTTCAGATGATTGGAGTGTAGCTATTGATTTTATAGTGGATGCTTTACTGGTTTCCTTTATGATTTGTCTCCTGATTTTATAATTTTGTAGAATCCAAGTTAAAGATACAGATTAGGTACAGTAGGGACCATTCATTGGCGTATCTAGGTTTACTTTATATGGGGGCAGGCAGGCCAGGCTCACGTGAGATTTTGCTTAAAAAATGATTCTCCAACTGCGAGCGCTCTTCTTGAGTGGAGACCGCGACTTGGCAAACGTAGTGTAGGACGCCCTCCGGCCAGGTGGGATGACGATCTGCGAAAGGCTGCTGGCAGATGCTGGATGCGTCAAGCTGAAGACAGGGCGCTATGGCGCTCATTAGGGGAGGCCTATGTCCAGCTGTGGACTAATATAGGTTGATGATGATGGTGATGATGAGTGCTCTACTATCCAGATATTTTAGGTCCGCCAAATGCGAAATGGGTCTACCTACAGCTACGAGTAGTTTTAAGTTTAAAACACTTCTCAGAGTTTCCATGAGATAGAAATAGTCTTGAAACGTTTCCCTAAAAACAACGCGTGCGTAGCCGCGGGCAGATACTAATTCTACAAAAGTAATACAAAATGAATAATGCTTCCTCCCAGCAACAATTTCAGGGGTATTAACAAAAGATTAATTATAAAAATGCTCGGGTAAAGCCGTGTACAGACTGCTGTAACGTAACATGCAATGTAACATGAAAGGCGCATTTCATAAGTGTGGACGCAGCGCGCGCTCGAACTGAGCACGTACGTATTCGCATCTTTTCCGGCATGCGCGCGGCGAACATAGCTCAGTCTGCCGAGAACACGCGGAGAGAATTTATTATACAATTATTACTGGCTACGATGATTGTCGATGCTTCAATGATTATCATCAATCATGTGAAAAAAAAAAACGTAACGTAAATGGCTCTGCTGTAGCTGTGTTTTCTTCCATTCTTCCAACGTTCGCGCGCGTTCGAGTAAACAACCCAACCCGTCCACACTGACGCTCCGCGCACACTGCGCGCCCCTTTGTGTTCGGCGATAAAACCGACAAATGGCGGATCGCGGCGCGCACGAGTTGAAATGCTCTGTTCGTGAGCGTAGTGTGCGCGGTTCGTGCGCGCAAGGCGTCCACATTATGGGCTTTCTGTTACTACATTGCATGATACGTTGCGACAGTGTGGACGGTAAATTCTTTCATTGCGTGTTACATTGCATGTTACGTTACAGCAGTCTGTACGCGGCTTAATAAACTGGTTGATTGGTACGGTGATGAATGAAATAAAAATGCCTTGACGTCAAGATAGCAGCCATAGTGAAATCCCTCAATATCTCCTAAAGTACTGGAGCACAATTTATATGCTTTGGGGCACTGGATACAGCATTGACGGCACAGTTAATTGGCATATTTATAATCTTAAAATTCCATGGTGTGGCTGCTAACTTGACGGACACGTTTATTGGTCAGAATCTTTGGAACAAGTCAAGCCAAAAAATATGTCAGATTAGAGAACTTCAAGAATTTGTTTTTGTCACTGTCAAAATCGAAACTGATTTTCTAACTTCAATTCGTTCAAAATTGGGTCAAACCAGCCAGACGCAGAGCCATAATCAAGAAGTTGAAGTTGTTGTTGAAATTCGTTCCATTTCAAAAATTATTTGATTGTTAATAGTTTATACCTAAATATTAAAGTAAATCTTTCAGCAGAAGACAAAAACTGTATACCAATCTACCTCATACAAACACTGCCAGATAAGGCCATGACCAACATCGAAACAGGTCCATTGAAGATATTCATCCAAGACATATTCCGCGCAAAGCAAACCGAAAACAAATACATCTATGAGTTTCTAGGACTCAGATTCAAAAATGTGATGATTCATGGAGTTGTCACTTCAGTTTACAACACCACAGACCGCTCTACCAACTTAGAACTGAGCGATCCAACTGGCACAGTACAATGCTACTTCGACTCAACTAAAAGTAATTCTACTCCAAAAACTGATATGCTAAACAACCTGAACCACCATTTTGTTGCTGCTGCTAAGTTCGGAGATCCTAATATAGATTTAATATCGAAGCTGATGCATAAAATTAAGAAGAAAAAGCTTGACATTGTTGAGGGAAGTCATTTGAGTGTTGTCGGAGACATATTTGTGGACGCTAAAGGACAAAGGATGGTGTCTGTGTATAATTGTGTAGTTACAAGTGTAGATAGGGATATTGTGTGGTTAGAAGAGCTTAGGTATTTGTATGATAAGTTTTATTTATGGAGTAAGGAAAATTAAGTAGTTAACGCTATAAGTTTACTATTAAGTTTTGTGTAAATTGTTTTTATTAAGAGATTAACATGTAAAATATCTCTATTTGTTATAATTAAAGAAAATTAAATGCCTATTTTTAATTTCATGATAGTTACATTGCTATCTCAATGACTTACATTTTGTCTCAATGTTAATTAAATCTTATTAAAAGTTGCCATACTTATCCACTTTTAGGGAGTGAAAATGTGAAATGTTGGCTTTTCATCACTACATAGTATAAAACAAAATCACTTTTTCTGTCCCTATGTCCCTATATCCTTATGTCCCTTTGACTGCTTAAATCTTTAAATCTACGCAATGGATTTTGATGCGTTTTTTTTCAATAGATAAAGTGATTCAAGAGGAAGGTTTATAGGTATAATAAAACCGTGCGAAGCCAGGGCGGGTCTCTAGTTACTTATAAAATTAATTTCAAATCATTCAGTACCTAACTAAATATGTTTTATTATTAAGAAACTACCATTTATTTATTTTAGCATACAAAATAAATTCATTTATTTAAAACCATTGATTCTATCTGAAAACACCACATCTTTTTGGAAGAGTACTTCCAACTTTTAGAATTTTAGATTCATCTTTTATACTTCTTTTATATTAAAAAGAAGAAATAGTATTTCTATTTACCTAAGGATGTAAAAATTACATAAAAACTACTGGACTGATTTCAAAATTCTTACACTATTAGAATGCTACATTTATCCTTGAGACTAAATAATGCTGGAAAATCAACACAAAATCGAATCCCCAAACTAATCAGAGCTTGTAGTAGATACAGTATTTAGGGACTAGGTGAGTGATGTACATAATACAATACATGAAATCGGTAGGTAGTCTGAGCCAGAATGTAATAAAATTAAAAAAAGAACAGCCTGTCGCCTCCGCCCAGCCCCGCGCCGCTCGCCCCGGGTCGGCCCGGGGTCGGCGCGGCGCGGCGCGGCGTCATCATGCAGGATACGAGTCAGTCCTTTATTTGTAAATAGGCCGCGAAGAAGCTAATAATGAACGACTCTGTACATGGGGCAGCGGGAAAAAATAAATCCGGCACTGATACGAGTAGCTACAAGATTCTAGTATGACGGTTGTCTCAAAGTATGACTACGTTCCGGTAGATACCTCGACCACCCTACCAGATGCGGAACCCATAGATGTATTCGGAACGTAGGTACTTGATCTTAGGCGGAACCATATTCAATTCAAGCAAGATGTTGAAGTTTGAGGAAATAAATATTCTATTATCTCGATGGCAACGAAGAGTGACGTGACGACGACGCGGCGCGTAGGTGGGTTTACCTACTTGGTTGGCCTTAAACTAGGATAACGACCAGTACCTACTTAAGTGCCGACTTATAACAACTTAACTACAACGTGATAAAGCGTAAACCATGTAATAGTTGTGACGATTAGAGAATTGACAACTAGTACCTACATTCCCAGATATCCTTTTCATCAGACAGCCTTTTTTTCCATAGTCAACTTTGGAGGTACTGCTAGGGGGGCGTATAACCAGACACAAGTTGCCATCAATCAATTAAGAACTCAAGTCTATGTGTCAGTCATCAGTCCTTCTTTTTTGACGAATTTTGTAAGTTCCTGTCGAATATCGTGGTGATTTTATCGTATTCAGAAAATATTTTCTTCGATAATATTTTATAGACCGACAATATTCCTCAAAGTTAGTGTTTTATAACTAAGTGCTTATTTACTATAATATATGTCTGAAATGTGTACTTATAAAGTAAATGCGTCTATTTAATAAATGTTTGGAGGCTGTTATCGACCGGTGATATTAATTTCTCTGTATTTATTCCAGAATCATGGCCGAAGGAGGTATTTCTCCGCAAGAGGTTGAAGCTTTGTGCAGAACCCCACTTTCGGGTACTAGGGTATGTTACATTCCTCTCCATTTTATACCTACAGTATCCCTTTAAAGTTTTTGATTTATCTCAATTTCAAGTAAATTGCTACCGTATCTTTTTTTTATCTCCAGTCAGAAGGTCAAATTATTTTAGTTGCTATGTTCATTAAAATGAGTAAATCAATATCTTTATTTATAATTATTTCCTTAGGCTTACAAATTAAGTAGGTACTTAAAATACCTTTGTGTGAGATAAATACTGCCCATTCATTTGTCCACAAAGATTTCTATGATGAGTTTCTTTAGGCTTACAAAATAATTGTAAGCCTAAAGAAACTCATATCCTCCATATTGAGTAATAAAAACGATCGAAAGAAAGAAGAAGAAAATACATTTAATTTAACCTCAATAATAACACAATATGCTGATGGGATGGTTTCCATAATATAATAAACCAGCGACCAGCCCCAGCTTCGCTTGATTTTGTTATACGTCTAACTAAACCTTCCACATGAATCACTCTATCTATTAAAAAAAACCGCATCAAATGTATTGGTATTTACAAAGAAATAAATACTTAATCATAAATCAGTCTCTGCGCTGCATCGCTACTGAGCGGTCGTGTACAAAACCGGTCGCGCATCATGACGTCGAGCACGGTTAAATGTGCGAGTTGCAATGTAGTTATTAACGAAGTGTTGGCGTTTATTACCAATAAAATTGATGTTATGGACGAAGAAAGTTTGGTGCGTATTTGTGTGTCAGCTTTCAAAATGGAAGAGGTGGAGAAGTCGAAAAATCTTCTGTTCGACTCCATCACTACCGATATACGGAAGATAACGAGGAAGAAGAAAAGCGAGGCAAAGACACAGAGGGACTTAGAAGATATTATAACAGTTCTTAAAAGTCTCGAACCTGAGTCAATACCGATTTTTGTGGCCAAAGAATTGCACCGTTTGCCTCCCGTACTTTTTGATCACTTAGATTGCTCGGCGCTGCTGAAGGATATAACTCTACTGAAAGTGCAGATGGAGAGTTTCAAAAATACGTACGTCACCACCGAACAGCTCCATAATTTGGAGGTAAAGCTGAACTCTAATAGATATGACTCTATTGTTGATACTCCTGTTCACCATCGCTACGACCATTTCGTCTCTACCCGTGCGCGCGGCGCTTATCTGTTAAATAGTGGCCCGATGGCAATCACGTCCATGGCTGAGACATCCAGCCCGCCGCGGTCAATGCCCGCGCCGCCGTCGGTCATTGAACCCACTCCGTCCCAACCGCGCTCGGAGCGCTCTCGTTTAAGTCGTGTTGGCTCGGCAAGCTCCGGCGCTAGCGCCACAGCGCGCGACATAGTCACTATGCGAGAGTGCGCGCGGCCGATTATGAACTCGAGCTCGACAAGGGGCGGCGGCTGCCCCGCCGCGGCCGCTGCAGAAGAAGATATGAACGAGTCAACTTCATCGCAAACAGGGCCCGCATTACTGATGGAGTGTAGAAATGAGAAAGAGGTAAAGGAGTTGTCGGCTACAAATAAACCCTCTTTTGCTGAGGTAGGAAGAGCAAGAGGTTTGTGGCATGTACCGGAAAGGGATGATGAATGGAAATTAGTGCAGAGAAGGCGCCTGAGAAACAAATTTACTACGAGTAAGGGAAAGGCTAGTTTAGAGCAAAATAGTAAATTTAAAGCCGCTGATACTAAAATCCCGCTCTTTATTACTAATGTACATAAAGATGTCACAGAGGCGGACATTGTAGAATACATTGTGGAGAAAACTGGAGAGACAGTGTCTCCTATCAAGATGAAAATGGCCAAGGAGCGAAATTACAACGCCTACAAGTTTTTTGTTAGCAAACATAACGTGCAAACATTTCTCGATGTCGGTATGTGGCCCAAAGGAATATCCTTCAGGCGTTTTGTAAACCTGACGAACGAGTACCGGCAGCGTGTGCCTGCTGGAGAGAGGCCATCTCAGAGCGCTCATAATGGATAGTGCACCTTACAGCAGGTTCGTCTCATTCAACTGTAAATCGCTCAAGCGATCCATAGATGGTGTTAGAAGTCTCTGCAGGCAGGCGGACGTTATCGCGCTGCAGGAGACTTGGCTGCTGCCGCATGATTTGTCTATGTTGACAACTATAGCTGACGAGTTCGGGGGCACCGGGACTTCTGCGGTCGACACGTCTGCCGGACTACTACGAGGACGGCCCCACGGCGGGGTCGCTCTACTTTGGAGAAAAAGTGTTTTTCGGTCAGTAAGTGTAGTGGACTGTGATGATGTGCGTTTGACAGCAATAAAAGTCAGATTGTGTGATAGATGTGTGATGATATTAAGTGTTTACATGCCTACTGACTGTTACGAGAACTTACCAGACTTTACACAATGTTTAAGTAAAATAAGTTCAATCATTGAGGATGCTAGGGACACGGACGCTATTTATATATTGGGTGATTTTAACGCTCACCCGAGAGAATTGTTTTGTAACGAATTACTAGAGTTTTGTACAGAGCAAAATTGGACTTGTGCAGACATTAATATGTTGGGCGCTGAATCAGGTACCTATACTTTTGTAAGTGAGGCTCACGGATGTGCGAGGTGGTTGGACCACTGTGTCGTGACTGGTGCTGCGCTGCCCTCTGTCGGTCGCGTATGGGTAGAGCACGGGGTACACTGGTCTGACCATTTCCCACTTTTTGTGGAATGTGACTTGGGAAAGCTATATGTTAAGGTAGATGTAAACTTGACCTCGTGTATCAATAAAGTTGTATGGGGAGAGCGTAACCCTGGTCAGATTGATTATTACCATAAGTTATGTAACTCTCGATTGAGAGAAATAGATTTTCCAGTACAGCTCTCCCAATGTTGTGATGGAGTTTGTAATGACTTAGAACATAGAAATATACTGGATAATATGTATTTTAAGATAATTACTATCCTAACAGACGCCGCAGAATCTTCTCATGAGCGTGGGAGAACACGGAGGAGGGGTGGTTATGTTATAGGTTGGAACAAACATGTAGCAGCGTTCCACAGAGAGGCCAGGCTGAAGTTTTTGGTCTGGATTGAAGCTGGTAAGCCAATTAGTGGTAGAGTTTATGAAGATATGTGTGAGAGCAGGAAGTCCTTTAAAAAACAACTTAAGTGGTGTCAAGACAGACAAGAACAGATCAAAAAGGACATTCTTGCATCTCATCACGCGGCCAAAGACTTCAAGCACTTTTGGAAACAAACCAACAAAATTAATGCAAAGTCTGGCCTCCCTGTGAGTGTGAATGATGTTAGTGATCATAAGATGATCGCTAATCTCTTCAAAGACCACTTTACAGTAAAATCTACGTCGGACTCTACCGCGTCTGGGACGTTCGGTGTTGGGACTGTCATGCACGAGAGAATTACAATTTTTACAGCCAAAGAAGTGCGAAAAACTATTCAAACTATGCAACGCGGCAAATCTCCCGGGCATGATAGTCTCAGCATTGAGCATCTGAGATATGCGGGTGTCCATCTGCCGCACGTGCTTTCCATGTTTTACAATCTGTGTTTGTGTCATGGGTACTTACCTGTAGAGATGACAAAAACTATTGTGGTACCGATTGTGAAATGCAAAACGGGAGATGCGTCCGACAAACACAACTATAGGCCCATCTCACTAGCGACCATAATGGCAAAGATCCTGGACAGCCTGCTTAATGATGTAATGCTGCGACACGTCCACCTTCATGATGCCCAGTTCGGTTTTAGAGCTGGGCTCTCAACGGAGAGCGCGATCCTATGCCTTAAGCAGGCTGTCAGGTACTACACGGATAGGAAGACGCCGGTATACGCCTGCTTCCTCGACCTGTCCAAGGCTTTTGATACAGTTCTGTATGATAAGCTTTGGTGCAGGCTGGAGGCGACGGGAGTACCGGCTGATATCGTCACTCTTCTGAAAAACTGGTATCACTGCCAGCGAAACCAGGTGAGATGGGCGGGCGCATTTTCCGACGCTTATGGCATGGAATGCGGAGTGAGGCAGGGCGGGATTACCTCTCCTCTGCTGTTCAATTTGTATGTTGATGATCTCATTGGCGAGCTCAGCAGCACCCACACAGGTTGTTTTGTAGACGGAGTCGCGGTGAATAACTTGAGTTACGCAGATGACATGGTGCTGCTGGGACCGTCGGTGGGATCTGTTCGTCGATTATTGAAGATATGCGAGGGATATGCGGCTGAGAATGGACTGAGGTATAACTCTAAAAAGAGCGAAGTCCTTGTTTTTAAGAGTGGTAGAGTTCGACCAGTCCATGTGGATCGGCTCTACAAGTGGTCAGAAGCTTTAAGTATTTGGGGCACATTGTCACTGAAAATTTAAAAGATGACGAGGACATTGAAAGAGAGCGCAGAGCGCTGGCGGTCCGGGGTAACATGATCGCACGCAGGTTCGCTCGCTGCTCGAGAGAAGTGAAAATCACTCTGTTTAAGGCTTACTGCCAGTCCTTCTACTCGAGCAGCCTTTGGATTAACCACACCCAGCGGGCTGCCAACTCTCTGCGGGTCCAATACAACAATATCTTCAGGATGCTGATGCGGCTGCCTCGCTTTTGCAGCGCATCAGGGATGTTCGCGGAGGCGCGCACGGACGGCTTTCACGCGATTATTCGTAAGAGAGTCGCTTCCCTACTCCAGCGTGCGCGGAGCAGCGGCAACGGCATCCTGAAGATGATTGTAGCACGGGCAGACTGCCCCATTCAAAACAGGTGGATGCAGATAGTGATGGGCTCCATCTGATCACAATCATAATTATGCATAATCTCATTAATTAATTATTTATTCATTAACTTTAATTTTATTACATTGTACAATTTTGATTTTATTTTATAGATTTTACATTAATTAATTTTAAATTTACCGTGACATTTTGTTATTAATTATTTTTATCATTAACTATATGTATAGCTATAAGTATGGATTATAATCTGAAATAAATGAATAATAATAATAATAAATATTAATGAAATGTCACACCAATAAAAAATTACACAAAGTAATAAATAAAATGTATTAAATAAAATTAAACAACATATAACACACAACTTCTGTGTTTTCCTTTTTTTTCTGTAACTTGATATGCAATATAGAGAAGGAGGGCAAGTATACTGAGTATTAACCCCTCAACCGTGTGTTAACCCCTCAATCATGTGTTAACCTCTCAATCATGTGTTAACCCCTCAATTGTGTGTTAACTCCTCACTTGTGTCTTAACCCCTCAATCATGTGTTAAGCCCTCAATCGTGTGTTACCCCTCAATCGTGTGTCAACCTCTAAATCTTGTGTTGACCCCTCAATCGTGTGTTAACTCTTGTGTGTTGACCCCTCAACGCTGTGTTTCCAGGATTTCTTTTTCCAACAAACCATGTACCGAATCAAGGACCCTCGCAAGTCTCTGCCGTTCTACACGGGAGTGCTAGGAATGACTCTGATGCACCAACTCCATTTCCCTGAAGCGAAGTTCTCGCTCTTCTTTCTAGGGTATGTTTTATACTATTAAATATTTTTTTTTATCTAGAATTCATTAAAAGAAAATAAAAAAATTAATTAATTAAATCAATAAACAAATTAATTATCATATCTAGTACCCATAACACAAGCTCTGCTTAGCTTGGGGCTAGATGATGCTGTGTGGACTGTCCCGAATTATTTATTTATTTATATTTATTTAATTAATTCTAATTAATTGAATTAATTATTTGGTATGTATTTGTTCTTTTTTTGACGACTGATGTGGCGCGGCGGGCGAGGGTCCGCCTGCGACGCAGGAGTTTGCGGGTTCGATTCCCGCCTCGGAACAAATTTGTGTATGATCTGCAGAAATTTGTTTCATTGGTCTGGGTGTTTTTCTACATAAGGATTTTGAAGCGTTTTTTTTTATTGATAGCGATTCAAGAGGATCGGATCTTCGCCCACCGCACCACATTTTTTCATTACCAGCTGCGCCCAGCGGCTTCGCCCGCCTGGTGATTTATTTGTCAAATTTCAGAAATTTACCAAAATGTGTTATTCTAGGCCCTAAACTATCTAAAAACATTGAAATAACTTCAGTAGTTACGGAGATTACTTATCGCAAACATTTACACAGACTTGCATTTATTATAATAGTAAGATAAGATGTACAATCTAAATATACTTATATAATTAGCTACACCCCCCGGCTTCGCACAGTTTATTATACGTATAAACCTTCCACTTGAATCACTTTATCTATTAAAAAAAACTGCATCAAAATCCGTTGCGTAGTTTTAAAGATTTAAGCAGTCAAAGGGACATAAGGATATAGGGACATAGGGACAGAAAAAGCGACTTTGTTTTATACTATGTAGTGAAGTAAGATAATAAGATAAGATGTACAATCTAAATGAAATATATATAATTAATTACAGATATCAAGACCCAGCCGGCATCCCAAAAGATGAAGATGCACGAAAACTGTGGACATTGACCCGGAGTGCGACCTTGGAACTAACATAGTAAGTATTGATTTTATTCCTCCACCTAGGTCTTTAAATATTAATAGAACCTTGAAGTGTATTTAAGTGAACTCTTTTCTAACTATTTCAATGCTGTGGAGGTAGAAATTGTATACAAGAATACAAGACTTTATTTATAAAAATAGCATTTTACACGTCAATTATAAATCATAATTATTGTTCAGTATATCTTATTAATAAATTAATAATAGTTCTGATAATTATTTTTGTAATTGTATTTCTGACTTGTATTTCTGATAATAATTTTTGTAGATAAGGTTAACCTATAGATCACAGTCATATAATATATTATCACCTGACCTGACTTGACTGACCTGACGATGTGGCGCGGTGGGCGAAGGTCCGCCTGCGACGCAAGAGGTTGCGGGTTCGATTCGCCTCGCAACAGATTTGTGTACGATCTGCAGAAATTTGTTCCGTTGGTCTGGGTTTTTTTATGTATAGTAAAGAATGTCTATCGATGTATCATCATTTACCTATATTAGTCCACTGCTGGACATAGGCCTCCCCCAATGATGTATATAATGTATGAAATTTACTAGTTATCTAGTACCCATAACACAAGCTTTGAGTAGCTTACTTTGGGTCTAGATGGTGTTGTGGATTGTCAAAAAAGTGTATATATTAAGTAAGAACACTTTTCTAACTAGTTTCAATCCTGTGGTATAGGTAGATATTGTAAATAAGGTCAAACTTATAGATCACATATACATTATCACCTACCACTAAATCGCGATAATGTTACCAAAGAGAACAGATCATCGTAGGCATTACGCCTACTAGTCCGCCATTTTGTGAGAAACGTGATTCATCGTGAAATATCTCAGAAAACGTATAATTTAGGAGATTTTGTAACTGAACTCTTTTTGTGTGTAATCATTTACTCTGTTGATTGATACTAGGGCATGTAAAAACCGGGTTATTTTAAAAACCGGTTAATTCGGTTTTTATGATTTCAAAACCGGTGAAAACCGGTTATTTCGGTGATTTCGGTTATTTTCTACAAGACGAATTAAAACTATGAAATCTGTATTAAAATGTACTTATATTTATCTAAGGACTCATTAACTTGACTTAACTCTTAAACTGGCGCGAGCCCGCCGGCGGGCCGGCCAACAATGTAACAAGATTTGTCGTTGACAGGCGCGAGCCCGCCGGCGGGCCGGACCGTTCAGGCGATTATAATCCCTTTTTTCAGCATGTTACAGTCTATATTTGTTTGAACAACTTTTGTCTGTGTCAAAGATTAACTATTTTCCTATGCATTGAAATATCAAAAAGCCAATCCAGTAATAGAAAAAACAATAGAAATCTGACTTTGAATCCGCGCAATTGTCAGGGCTCATGACGTGTTTTGTGTTGTGTGTTTTTATCGATTTTTCAGGGTAAATGCATAGTTTTATGGAATAACTAGTGTATTTTGTAATAATTGGGGTACGATAAAGCTACTTACATGATAGGATTTGTGAATTTCGTTGCATTTTTCTTGTTTTGAACCCAAAAGTCGGCCACAAGATTACCGCCGTTTTCATGAAATTCCGAAGAATTTTACTTAGAACTAGTAATAAAATGAAATACTGTTATAAAATATGATTACAAATAGATTATTTTGTTTATTTTTCAAACTTGCACCGAAACAAAAAATATCGATAAAATTGTAAAAACACATCATTACAGCGCGTGAAAACGTGAGTGGTAATTTTCATTTCGAAAATTTTTAATATTTTTTCATAGCGCAGCTCTTATTTATCATTGAAATATTATTTATAGATTGTCTTCATGCTATTCTATTATATTTCCATGAAAATAAGATTAGTTTTGTTGCCAAAATATGGTTCTGAAAAAGTCGCGCATTTATTATGTTTTTTTGTTATTGTTAGTAAATATAAGCTTACAAAAGTAATAAACACATAAAGATATATTGTTTAGGAAGCTAAAACCGTTTACAGAACTTAGATAGGGGGCCTAGTTATTTTTTTATGAGCATTTCTCTGAAGCGAGACGCAATTTTGAAGACCGCGCGGTGCGGCCGGGTGATATTATTTCGTCCGTATTTTCTACCCCTGATTTGACCGGCCCCCCTATTACGGATCTCGCGACCAGTTTGCAACAGGCGTAAATCGCGCAATCTTCGCTGTCAAACGTAAAATTTGTATTAGCTATCAGCAGCGACAGCGACCACAGCAATCGATCGCAACGTCTCCCTCTGCCGGACAATCGGCGAACTAAAAAATGCATTCTTTTCGTCTTCTGGCTACAATTTGGTATTACGTAGGCACTTTTGACAGCAACGCGACAGCGGTAGCAAAGCAATTTAAACTGTCAATTAGCAACAACCCCAGCGGCTGTTTTGTTTGGCGATTGCTTACTGATTGTGGTGAAAATATTTAGAGATTTTTGTGTTGTGATTCTCCAAGAAAATAATAAAAACCTCGAAAATTCGAAACTAGTTAAAAATAAACTTGACTTTCAGTGTCTCGCAATTTATTACAGCTAAGAACATTAAGTATTCTATAAATTATACTATCAAGGCATTCTAAAAATCAATACTTTGTTATATAATTGATAGTTTTGTTTCAACTAGGTACCTACTTACTTTAAAATAAATAGGTAATTGTTTGTTTTATAGATTGCACGCGCTGTGATACTCATTGAGGGTCTAGATGGCGAAGAAAGGAGAGATGAACTTAGGTATTGAGGGATCTCTGAGATTTAGTTTGCGGCGAAATCTCAAAGATCAAGGTAATCCCTTGACAGCATATTGAATTTAGAGCCCATTACAGGCTCTAAAGAGTTATTCTCTCAATTGTGCCAAGAACTCAAACCTCATATGCCTGCACAGCAAAGACAAACAAAAGTGAGCTTGGAATGTAAGGTATGGTATCTACCTATATGTAAATCTAGCTTATGAACATAAATTCAATTTATGTTAAAGTCTTATGGAACCTTGCCTTAGTACCTATACAGTTCCTAATATATGGTTTTTGATTACAGGTTCTAACTGTCCTCTCATTTTATGCCACTGGATCATTTCAAAAACCAGTTGGTATGAACTTTCTTCATGGCCTGAGTCAACCAAGCGTTTCAAATGCTGTGAAATAAGTCACCAAAGCACTGAAAAATATTAGTATTTTGCAGAAATACATAAGATTCCAACAAACACGCGAAGAGAGGCAGATAAATGGGTGTGTTTTTTGTTATTTATAAGTTTGTTGCCCAAATATCACCAACCATTAACTAGTAAAACTAGTAGTACTAGTAAAATAATAATAAAAACTTTTTATAACAAAGATTTATTGCCCAAATATCATCATAATTTATTGTATAATAACAGTAAACACTTTTTATTACTAACTAAACAAAGAAAATTACAATCAACAAATAGTACTTAACAAATTACAACTAGTTACAATTGAAACAATTCAGCTAAGTGTTGTGATGTTCATATATTTTACAGATTTGTGATAGTGATTTGAATATCTTAAATGTTGATGCTACCTTATGAGGGGCCAGCCATGATTCATTCATCTGGCGTCAATCAGAAATAAACCCACACATTCAATAACTCTTTGCCATTAATATTGATAGTAAAATTATGTATAAGCTTATTTAATCTTTGATTTCTTTGCAGGTGACTTAAGGTATCCTTTGAGGCCTTGGCTTCTGACCCCTATTGTTAATATTAATATTATACTTAAGTCCACTGCACAGCAAGGAACACTGTGTCCTGCATAACATGGCAACGGCAACGAGACAGTCATCCTATTCCTGAGCTATCACCCACAGACTCCCAAGCTGAAAGATATCAGCAAGAACCACAAAGTGATCAAGTTGAGGACTTGATTGATTCCCAGATGCTTAAAAATGGCCGTCGACAAGAAGGTTGTGAAATAACAGAACGTAGCTCTGCATCACTATTTATATATATGTTGCAAAAAGTTAAAGTGAACAGAAGATCAATAAACACCTTATTTCTTATATTATTTTGTCGATTATTTATGGTACCTATATATTATTTACTTGTCTAAGTCTTATTTTATAAGCCTTACGAAATAAAGTTATTGATTTCTAATTATTAGGAAACTCCTTAAGTCTAATGTCATCTTATAATAATAAATAATATCTGATTTCTTTTTATAACTAGATGCACCTCGCGGCTTCGCCCTCGATCCAGAGTTTTCTTTCATACAAATTTCAGAAATTTATTGCACATAGGAATTATAGTGTAAAAGTAAAAATTGTGTCTTATATTCACTCCATAGACTATTTATACCAAGTTTTGAGTGAATCAAACCAGAAATAATTATTTTCCATACAAACTTTACCACCCCATTTAACCACTTCAGAGGTAAATCTTTCAAAATATACTCTCCTATATGTTATTCTAGATCCTAATCTATTAAAATTAAAATTTTATTCTAAATAACTTAAGTAGTTATGGAGATTAACCACCTCTAACAAACATTCACACAGACTATATAATTGTAAGATAAGATATAGTTTTAATCAAGACAAAACAATTTTTATTTTTTTGATAAGTTGTTAAATAATTTGTTGAAAAAAACAGTCTGCTCATGCAATGCCTGTGCGATAAAGAGAGATGCCTCCTGCAGGCGGAGAGTCGAAACGAGCTGTTCGTGGTGATGCTGAAAATAAAAATAACAAGATTAGAAAAGGAACAGATAGTCAAACTAGGTACAAACAAAATAACTAATATTTTTACTTATACTATACAGACTAATTTAAAAACGTGAAAGTATGGATGGATGGATGTTTGTTACTTTTTCACGCAAAAACTACAAAATGGAATTGGATGACATTTGGCACAGAGATAGATTATAGTCTGGAATAACACATAGGTTATATTTTAATGGAAATGGGAATTACCGAGGGTGAAACCGCGAGGCTCTGCTAGTATACATATGATATTTTTACATAATACTATTATGATTAAAATCACTTTGAAATAATGATGTTTTACCTGATGTCCTAACTACCACTTCATCCTGGTAATCAATATTTTCCGCCTCTAAAATATTTTCACTTGTACTTTGAGTTGCCTGAAAATAAAAAGATTTTTTAAATCATTGAACAGCACACTTCACTAGGTATTAAATTAATTTAGAATGTAGTGTTTTATCATAAAAGAAAAGTCGGAAAATTACATTGAAGCGTACAAATGCAGGCACTCTTTGCTGGATGTTACAGCACCCTCACTGATAATTGCCAGGATCTTTCGGTTCGTTTCTGACAATGAGTCAAGGGTAGCGCACCACCAGTTCCAGAAGCTTCGCGTCTTATTTCTTAAAGTGGCCCTATATTTGGTTTTGTACTTCAAGTCTCAATACTTAATATAAAAAGAACACCGTTACTGTACCTGAGTTAACCCAAGCATAATACGTGGTGGGCATGGTATGTAGGTACAACAAGGATTCAAACACATATCCACCGCTGGCCAGTTTTTGTTGCACCTCCGCCGTGAGTGTTTAGCCTGGCAGCGAGATCATTCCACTCACGATCTATTTGTCTCCTTTGACCTCGCTCCCAAGCCAACGCCTTTAGCAAGGGACGAGTGCGACATTAAATGTTGCAGCAATTCCTCTAGCTGGACGCCTGATACTCGATGTTCCACTGAAATTATAAGAACATCAAAGAGTCGGTAAACAAAACCACGCATTAGAATTAATTTGAACACTTACTTTTAGATCCTAAATCCAAGAGATTTCAATTCCAATTCTATTTTCACAAAAGAAAACAATAAATTTATTTGGAGAACCCTCAGAACCACACAAAACAAAACGTAAACAAAACAATGGACGAACAGAATATAAATTTTACCACAGATAACGTTAAAACTTCAACTATTTGTTTCCCCCAATTGCTACTCTGTCGCTAGTGGCGCTAGTGTTCACGGCCAATGTGCATTCTACGACAACTTTGCAATAGGCGGGCGATAGGCGGGCGATATGCTTCCATAATACAGTTTTCTTGTAACACTTTGCGACCGATCGCGTAGCGGTCGCAGTCGCTCGTCTGTCGCAGTCGCTACCGCAAAGTTTAAGCTAATAGGCCTGCGGATGGAGACGGGTTAAATCACATTTCTTATAATTAAAACATATAATGTTGTCGATAGTAACAGAAATGTCGATAGTACCACCTACACTATTTTTTTATACCACCAAGGTAGCAAACAGCATGCGGCCCGCCTGATGGAAAAAGGTTACCGCAGCCTATGGACGCCTGCATATCAGAGACATTACACGCGCGTTGCCTACCCTTGTAAATGTCTTAAAATACTCTTTTTTTCATCCTTTTTTTTACCCTTGGGACACGACCTGTCGCCATGTTCCATCTGTTCGTCTGGTCGGACCAAAGATCTTATGCAGCACCTTACGCTCAGCCACGAGGAGTTTGTTTTCTTCTTTCAGCGTCAACGTCCAGGCTTCGCACCCGTAGATCAGAATAGAACGTATAACAGTTTTATATATTCAGATTTTGGTGCTTCGACTCAGAAGTCTGGACGTCAACACTTTATGAAGCGCCGCACTGCACCGCAAGGTGTTCTGGATGCGAATGTTGATTTCATCTTCCCTAGAACCTGTATCTGTTATAGTGCATCCCAGATATTTGAAGCTTGCAGCAACCTTATACACCACATGTCCCGCATCTAAGTCTTTACGTTTAACACGGGTGTTTTTGTAGCGCTTCATGTGGATGTATTCAGTTTTGTCGTGGTTGATTGCAAGCCCTACAGTTCTAGCCCTTCTTTCTAACTCCGTAAGCTAGAGATTGATTAAAATAAATGAACGCTATAGTTCATTTATTTCAATCAATCTGTCAATCGACTATATTTCTTATCAATCGTTAATACCGTTCCTTTATGTCTTTAAAACATTTTAAATCCTTTCTCCTGCTTCTACACTTGCGAGCTATAAACTGGAATCACTTCATCGCTGGTTTCTGCAGACCATATTTTACAGTTTCCATGGAATAAACTGCAGATTGGTGTAGGTATACCATTTAAAAAGAAATTTTGTTAGCTTTCGAATGGTATAAAAAATATTTAAATTTAATTAAGTTTCCTACCTTCATTTAGTGAATTATTACAATAGGTCAAAGTTGTGGATGTTTAAATTTATAAGAAGTAATATGAAAATATCAATTTTTTATTTAAAATCTTTGTTATTTCCCGATTAATATTTTGTATTGCCCCCCTGGCCCTAATGACTGCTTGTAAACAGTTTTTCATTGACCTAATGAGTTTCCTGGTGGAATCCTGTGGAATTTCCTGCCACTCTTCGATAAGAGCAGTTTTTAGGTCTTCTATTGACGCCGGAGCTGGAGATCTTCCTTGTACCCGCCTTTTCAGCTCGTCCCACAGGTGTTCGATAGGGTTCATGTCAGGGCTGACGGCTGGCCAGTCTATTTTGGGAATCCCGACTTCTTCCAGGTACTGTTTAGTCGCACGAGCGGTGTGGCAGCGGGCATTGTCGTGCATTAGCAGGAAATTTTCGCCAATAAACCCGGCGTAAGGGAGTACATGGCCCAGCAGAATGTCGTTGATATACCTTTCTGCGGTTAGTCCTCCTCCCCGACCTCCACCGGGTACGAATACCAGCTCTGTTTTAGCTTCAATTGAAATCCCCGCCCACATCATACAAGACCCACCCCCATATTCCACTGTTTCCGCTATACAGCATTGTGCGTATCGCTCTCCCGGTCTCCTGTAGACTCTCCGTCAACGGTCGCTGCCATGCAGGCACATCCTAGTCTCGTCCGCGAACAAAACTCGGCTCCCTTGCCGTATATCCCAATCTAAGTGATCACGAGCAAACTGAAATCGGGCTTGTCGGTGGGCTGTAGACAATTTGGGTCCCGTTGCTGGCCTTTTTGGGGTCAAGTTAGCTTCTTTGAATCTTCGCCTCACTGTCCACTCGCTGACTGTTCTCCCTCGAACTTCTCCGAGCTCCCGCTGGACGTCAACGCCGGTTAGATGTCGATTTCGGAGAGAAGTGCTGACAATAAATCGGTCATCTCTCGCCGAAGTGCATCGCTGTCGTCCAGATCCTGGTCTTCGGACTAAGTTTCCAGTCTCTCTAAACCTCTTGTATACTTTGGAGATACAGGACTGGCTCAGATGAAGCTGTCGAGTAGTACGATGAGAGAACCATTGCTGGATTAGGGTGACGATTTGAGCGGCTTCTATTGGTGTGTTTTCCATTTTATTGTAATTCCAGTATTTTGAGTGACGTGACTGATTGGACTGATGACAAAATTGCATAAATTCCCTGTGTTCCATGACATATGATGAAAATTTTTTTCGCTATGATATTGAAAGAGTTTGAAAGCTAATAAAATTATCTATAAAATAATATACCACAACCTACAGTTTATTGCATGGAAACTGTAAAATATGGTCTGCATAAACCAACGATGAACTGATTCCAGTTTATAGCTCGGAAGTGTAGATGAAAATATTTTTCTTCAATAATCTCTATCTGGTAAGATTTACATATGACAATCTTAAAATGTTTAGTTAGATGGATCGTAATATTATATGCATACACTGCATAATAACACTAAATAGTTTTCTTTATGACCCAATTTTAATACAGATGAGGGACAAATTCTTGAGTTTGAACAAACAAATAATAACCGAAAAAACCGGTTTTCCTGACCAAAAAACCCGGTTAAAAACCGAGGTAAAATCAGTCGGTTAACCGGTTTTTCGATTAACCGAATAACCGGTTTACATGCCCTAATTGATACATCACTGGCCGCCAAATCCCGATTTTTTTTTCAAAATGGCGGACCAGTATTTATGTCAGGGTCCATACAAAAATGTTGGAACCCCGAAAGTCTAAAATGGTTCATAATAATAAAGTTCTTCGACATTTTTCTGAATTCTGCTGTTTATTGTTATGCACAGACTTAAGTAAAGTACGAACTTCATTTAATTTTACGGAACACCCACTCACTTCACAAATCTGTTGATAAAGCTAAGATAAGGATAATTGCTGATAACAATTTTCATGTCATGGTGTATTGATAAAATTACTTCAAGTGCTAAGATTTTGAGATTTTGTTTTATTTATGTACTTTGACATTTCTGACGTGTCTGAGTTCTGAAAGTCTTAAAAGCGCATTTTAGACATTTGTGCGAACAGGATGGGAATGGGATTTCGCGTTGGTAGGAGCGGGACATATCATAATATTATGGAAAGGCTTTAGCAAATATGATCGCAAAAAACGTATACTAAACGATTCCACAGTAATAGTAGCAAGTGCTGCGAATCCTCTAGCACTTGTCTAATACTGGAGGTCTGGTTGGCAAACGTAATATTTTCATGCAAGTAGGTCCTACTGTAAATCTTGTTGGGTAAAAAACATACTCATAGTAAAAAATATTGTGAAAATTATTTTTTTATGGATAGATTAGCTCGTTGGGATACCATTTCTGCAAAAATTTTAAAATCCCAAAAAATTCGATTACTGCAAGTGCTATTAGTAGGGCAGAGTGTTATAAGTAATATTGTATTTCCAGTAACTGGGGCACTGAGAGCGATGACACTACCTACCACACCGGGAACACCGAGCCCCGGGGCTTCGGG
Organism: Eupithecia centaureata; assembly: GCA_944547425.1. NCBI lineage: Eukaryota > Metazoa > Arthropoda > Insecta > Lepidoptera > Geometridae > Eupithecia > Eupithecia centaureata. The sequence continues at coordinate 1,382,248 of OX155701.1, read as the reverse complement.
CACATCGGGGTGTGGGTGCCCGATGTGGACGAGGCTTGTAAGATGTAAGTTTATGTAAAAATTGCCTAGCCTTAAATAGCTTAGCCTTCAGCGTATATGCACTGTTATGTCCATGTTCTTACATTTTCTACGTATACCATGCTAAAACTAGCTGTAAGTTTTCCTAAAATTTGTAATAAAAAAAAAAAAAAAAAGTAAGTAGATAAAAATAATGGTGTGAGATACATACACTGAATTTACAAATTCATTTATAGCGAAGCTATAAGTTAAAGTAATAGAAGTAGGCTATTCAGCTGAAGCTAACTATAACATTTTAAATTTAGAATTATAATTATTTAATTAGTATTTTATAAAAAATAATATCAAAATAATACAATACAGTGTACAATAATCCTAGATAATTTGTTAAACACGTTTATAAGCACTATATGGGCATTATCTTCTCTTCATTATATTCCATTAACTACCCTATTTAACCCCCCCCCTCAAAGGTTAATATTTCCAAATTTCAATATACTATGTGTTATTATAGATCTTAAACTATCTAGAGCAGAGGTTCCCAAACTTTTTTGCTTTATAGACCACTTTCAAAATTTTCCTGGATCCGGTGGACCCCCTGCAGCTTCATTACTACGATTCTATGGAAACTTGCATTGTCGCTGAGTGTCAAAGACCAATTAAGAGATTTCGAAAAAAAAGGTTACAATTGATGCTGTATTGACAGCAAATGATCAATATTTGGCTTGAATTTTGTAAGGAATAACCGCAAATCTCTCCGCCGCTGCAAGTTTTTAGGCAGCGACAAGTCTTACAAGAAATAGCTGCTGAGCTTCTTAAAATATTATCTGCCTATATTGTTAAGAGAAGTCAGGCCAACATTTTAGTTCTTCACTACCGAAACCACATTAATTATCCTGCACCCCCGCTTACAATTGTGGACCCCTATTTTTGTGACGCCTAACATAGACCCCCGTCAAGTCTCCCGTGGACACCTGGGGGTCCACCTGGACCACTTTGGGAATCACTGATCTAGAGGTACATACCAAAATTAATTTAAATAGCTTAGGTAGTTACGGAGATTACTTATAACAAACATTCACACAGACTTTCCCATTTATTATAATAGTTAGTAAGATGAGAATTTTTTTAAAGTAAAAAAGGTTTTTATTGACATTTTGACAGTTTACAGTCAATAATGAGTCCATAGGCTTCTGAACTAGTTAAAAACTGTATTTCAAGAGCCAGTGACTTCTCCAGTTTAATACAAGTTGATTATGTCATTATGTCATATGCTAATCTTGACCGAGGTTACCTATTTGAGCCATTTGGGGTGGAAACCCTTGGTCCTTGGGGTCCTGGGACACACTCAATTTTTAAAGATCTAACGAAACTTCTCATAGAGTCCACAGGAGATCAGAATGCTGGCTTCTGTTTTGGTCAACGAATTAAGCTAGTTTCATATTGCTGTGTCGGGGTGTGTTGTGGCGCGACAGAACGCTATCGGTCTCATACATTTAGTATGACTAGATTCACATTAGTAGCTTGTGTTGGGGTGTGGCGCGATCTGTCGCTAATGTGAATCTAGTCATACTAAATCTAGACACACCCCGACACAGCAATATGAACCTAGCTTTAGCATTGCCATTCAACGTGGCAATGCTGCCAGCATTCTGGGTATTTTGCCTTCTGGTGTCGGCTTAGATTTTTAGGAGTTTGTTATAATTGTATATACTAGTGAGTTATGTGATCTAATTATGTCAAACTAAAATAAAATAAATTCGACTTCCAGGTTCGAGAAAGAGGGCGTCAAGTTCGTGAAGAAACCCGACGAAGGCAAAATGAAGGGTCTCGCGTTCATACAGGACCCTGACGGCTATTGGATCGAAATCTTCACTACCAACAATATCAAGTTCTAGGTGAGTCTCTTAGAGTTCTTACACAACGGCAAGTTGGAACGGCAGAGGCTACTTCAGCCGTCGCCACCTGTCGACGACAGTCGTCAACGCGTCGGCGGCAGCAGTCAATACGTCGACGGCTCGGTTAGCTTACTTCTCATGATAGGTGAGATGGGGGGTAGGAGTGTGACACTACCAAAATTAACATCACTTCACGAAATTAAATAATAATCTAATAATAATGCTGAACCATCCACACAGCATCATCTAGCTAAGCAGAGCTTGTGTTTTGGGTACTAGATAGGTAACTGATATAATTATTGCAATACCTTACCTCCGAGAAATTTTGTTTTTTATTATCCAAGAATACCCTGAAATATCTGCAATCATACAAATATTTGAACAGAGGCGGGAATCGAACCCAGGACCGCTTGCGTTGCAGGCGTCTACTACTACTACATTTGTCGTCAAAAGGCTAAATATAAAAAAAACGATTTTTTTCCTATTACGCAGTTTACCTTGTTTACTTTTATCTTTCAATAGCTAACTAAAGGTTTGTTTCATTTCAGATATCATAATCACAGACAAAGAACTTAGAGGATAGTTATTACCAACTGCGCCATCTATGTACGTACCACTGAAACTATTTACTATCTTTATTTTGTGTAGAATCAAAGAACGTTGGTGTTCCTTCAACACAAACTAGGTTCGAAGTTAACCCGCCTACCTTCATAGTGATAAAATCAAAGATACCAAAAATAACAGCGCGTTAACTACGAACCTAGTGATTACCTTACTACAATTGAAAATACTAGATTTTGGTAATTTTTGTTGAAATTTCGTATTTTATTCAACCTGTTTAATTTTATTTGTAAGCGTAAAATATATTTGTACTTATAAGCTTTTCTAATAAATCAAACATATAATAATTTAAAACATATTATTCTATATGGATTTTACGTATACAAAACATTGATTATATGAATAATACAAGGCAGGAGATTGAACCTTGAGACGTCCCAGTCTTAAGATAAAGTCAATTCTTTGGCATTCAAATATGAATGATATTGGTTGTTACATTAATGTTATATATATCTTTGTTGATTATTTTACGTTTAACATATGAATGATCAGTTAAAATAAATTGTGGCGGCGAATGTCGACTCTAACTAAAGCTGTCGCTAAATCCAAGAAATAGAAATCTAATAGCTTTTCTAAAGTAAGCGTGCCGGAAAGTATAAGAGTCGTAATATGAATTTAAAAATCATGAAATTTGTTAAATTAAGTTTATTTTTGAATAAGTTAAGTTTTCTTATAATTTAATGACGGTTGCACACCTCAATTGGACAATGTTACCTCGTTATTATTATGTTTATAATCATGCTATTAAATTTTGATACTATATTTATTTGTTCGTTTTATTACCTATAGGTTATTTAATCATGTAACGGCTTAGTTTAATTGCTAAATCTAATCTGTTGATAAAATCTTGCAACTATTCAACAAACCATTCAAAACTTTATACAGTAATTTAAATTTAATTTTCGATTTTCTTCTATACCTATTCAATAACTGAAATATTATTTGATATAGAATAAAAAAGCAGTTAATAGGCACATGAAAATAACCTCAAATCCGCGGTGGTTGATAATATAACTCCCGAAGAAATCCCGAAATAAACGCAAATACTTAATGCAATTAGGTTCGCGTACATTCTGTAGTATTTCTGTAGTCTGTAGGGTATTTGATAATTATTATCTTACAAAACTGACTATCTTAGTTTTCTGGTCTTTGCTAAGCATGCATTTTCAAAGGCTGCGGTCTACCTCACTCGCCGATATTACTATTTGTTGAGCCCAACCCCTACTTTCACTGTACTGGTGAGGTGTTTATAATGAAACAACTTGAACTCTCGGAGTGGACTGAATTTTATTTAAAATATGAAATGACCCTATCTAAATCCGTGCGTTCTCGTCAGCGCGATTCAGAGCTCGTCACTTTTTACTAGCGACATCTCGCTTCAAAATAAAGGTACTACAATGCTTACGTCATAGACTGAACATTAGTAATAGCGACATCTAGTGCTATGATTTTAGACTAAACATACCGCCCGCGAAGGACGTAGTATGCTACGTCCTTACAAAGGTTACTTAAAAAAATCTACATAAAAATACTGTTACTGCTAAAATTACATCATCTCCAAATACTAATGGAACTTAAGTTCTACTTGCTTTATATTTTAATTTGCACACATACTTTACTTGCTCATATTATATAACAAATTGTTGTATGTACTTTAAGAAATCAAATAAAAACAGAATAATGAAAAATACAGTCTAATTAGCTTTCTAAATTGTCTGAGCGACTAAAGTTGTTATTCAGAATTAAGAACTTACACAATTGAATCTAGATCTAACTTAATTAAACTTAAATCATATGGACTTATATTGTTAAATATTATCATTGTAAATACAGTTTGGAAGTTGGTCTCTTTATTAAAACTTTGTTTGTGCGCAGAGTGACTACACATGTGACATGATCTTTTTACTAATTTAGTTAGTTATTCATGGGACCAATGACTCCAAAAACTCTGCAAACATCTTTGAATGAGTTGCCACCTTGTAAAGGATCAGATTCTTTTGTAGGTATTCAAACTTTTGGTCTGAAACTGTTCTGCTAATAATGGTTCCCTATCGGAAAGTGTTTCATTACTGCTTGGTGAGGTAAGTAAACCGCTTCATTTTTATTCTGGTCATTCTTCTGAACTGCTTTCATGTGCTCTAGATTTAAATACTTGTTTATTACCTCCTTATATTGATTCTTTAAATAATTACCCTTTGAATACCTTTTCTCTAATGATTTTAATGTGCCTCCAGCTATGTTCCTTGAGTTACCATGCATACATTGTGGATGTTCTTCTTTAAATGGTAACTTAACTATGTTCTTCCCATCTGTAGCTCTTACACTAGTTTGTGCAAAATCATTAGCTTTTAGCGGATAGCTGGTCTGGTCGCGTGGGATGTGCAGTAAAGTATGATGTCTTCTGTGACAAATCCGACAAGTGGTGGGTTTTCTACAATTGTTTACACTATGATTTCCACCAAGACAGTTAAAACACATTCTCTTTTTCATTACAAATTCTCGCCGCTTGTTTAGGTCTAGCTTACAAAACTTCTTGCAGAATGTGATCTTGTGATTGTCGGTGCACAATTCACAGGGTATAGAACTAGGTCTCTTCAATGTTTTTGTACTTTCTTCCTCTGAGGTAACAATAAATGACTTAGTTACTGATTGTTGTTGATTAAAACTGTTTTGACGCTGTACTTGTTCTTGTTTTTCGGATTCAATAAACTCTAAGGCTCGGAATCTCCTTTCTAAGAATGCTTTAAACTGAGCGAAGGTGGGCAATTCATTCATGTTTCCATCTGGGCTTGAGATCGAAAGTTCCCATTGTTTCTGGGTTTCATAATCTAATTTTGAACTAAGTATGTGAATGATTATAATATCCCATGTAGTCACCTTTACGCCCAAACAATTTAGTGCATTTAAACAATCTGAACTAGTGTCTAAAAGATCTTTCAATGCCGAAGCGGACTCCTTTACCATTGCTCTTTGTCTACACAGTTTGTTCAAAATGGATTTTGACAAAAATCTTTTATTATTATATCTATTTTCCAAGAGTTCCCAACAACGTGAATAGTTTGAGTCCGTTATAGGAGTGTGTCTGATGAGCTGTTCTGCCTCATCCTTAAGATGCGCTTTTAGATAGTGAAGTTTTTGTACATTGTCTAGAGAGGTATTTTTGTGGACTAGTGAAACAAACAGGTCGCGGAACGTAGCCCATTCCTCGTACTTCCCGGAGAAATGCGGAATTGATATTTTTGGTAACTTAGCTAAAGAAGAAGCTGAACTGCTCATGTCAGACTTAGCTTGACCTGGTGTTTCAGATGGTTGTGGATGTTTTACAATGATCTTTTCCAACGTGTCTTTCATACAACATTTACTTATTAAATAGTTTTCCTCAGTTTGTTCATTGACTTTTTCTATCATATAAGGGCTTTTACAGAGATCTCTTTTTGGAAACTTGCTAAACAATTGAAAATGGTTGTCTCTGAAACGTGCCCAATCATTTTCTAAAATTTCGAGTTTTGAGGTTATGTACCTAGTTGCAAGTTAATTTATCTTTGGAACATTTTTTGAAATTGATTAATCCTCTTTCAATTGATTTGCTTATTTCGCTTTGAGTGCTAATACATAGATCCATTTTGAACGACTTTTATTTACAAAAAACACGAGAACTAAGAAGATAAGGAATTTACCTAAACAAACACGAAATGCACTATTTACCTACTTATGTACTTAAAACTACGACTATTAATCGTCTATAAACAAATCGTTATATGGTAGGTATGTAATGTACCTACTACGAACTGAATTTCACAAAATGTTACCTACTACACCGAACTGAAAGGTGCCGGTAGGTATAGTCGTCACGTAAAAAGCACTTCGAACTTAATGTTATTTTATTCTAAATTCACAGGAACTAAAGTCACTACACCGAACTGATAGGTAGGTAGATTCTAAGCCATTACGTATGTACACTAAAAAACACTTGACAGAAACAGGTAAGTATCTAAACTAAATCACAAAATGGTCTTTGTTTCTGTATCAATCACACAACACAATATTATAAGTACTTACAGTTTTTTCAGCTACCACCTACGCACTGTGATCATAATATGTGACGCACTCGGAGCTGCTGGCTGGTATCCTCGCGTCAGCCAACAGTCTTCTATCTCCAGCACGCAGGGGAAATCGCCTCGTCTGTGGTGCGGGGGGAGGCAGTTCCACTGTCTACCTCAACCGCCCGCCTTGAACTCTCTTTTGAGCACGATGATGGAAGATCACCGGCCTTGTACTCTTCTTTAGGTACACGATACCATTGAACTGATCTGAACTCCACTTGGTGTACTTGAACTGAACTTAAACTCAGCTGAGTGAGCATTTGAACTGATCTGAACTGAACTCCATGTGCACTTGAACTGTACTGAACTGAACTCCACTACTGGTGCACTTGAACTGTACTGAACTCCACTACTGGTGCACTGCAGTTCGCTACAGACGCTCACTGAAGCTGACAGACACTAGGTGTCGTCGGCTCAGAGCGATAGGCGGGGGATCTGGAAGATCCGCACCCGCATAAGTCGGTGGCATGGTTACCACCGACTCCGAATGTCGATCTTTTGCCGCTGCGATCCACAGCACAGAACGACTCACCCTCCACATCCACAAAACATGCAGTACCATGACTGACCATCATCAGGCTCGTAAAGGACCAATGTTGAGCCCAACCCCTACTTTCACTGTACTGGTGAGGTGTTTATAATGAAACAACTTGAACTCTCGGAGTGGACTGAATTTTATTTAAAACTAGCGACCCGCCCCGGCTTCGCACGGTTTTATTATAAGTACCGAACGGGATAAAAAGTATCCTATGTCCTTCTCCTGGCTCTAAACTACCTCCCTGCCAATTTTCAGCTAAATCGGTTCAGCCGTCCTTTAGTTATAAGTGAAGTAACTAACACGACTTTCTTTTATATATATATATAGATATATAGATATGAAATGACCCTATCTAAATCCGTGCGTTCTCGTCAGCGCGATTCAGAGCTCGTCACTTTTTACTAGCGACATCTCGCTTCAAAATAAAGGTACTACAATGCTTACGTCATAGACTGAACATTAGTAATAGCGACATCTAGTGCTATGATTTTAGACTAAACACTATTGTAGTACATTCTCTAAACACTGAAAAGTAATATTTAATCGGCTTATTCCGTTTGTTGTTATTTCTTTTGACTTTTAATTTAGAAGACTTGTTGTGAAAAAGGTAGTAAATATAAGTAGGTACCTAAGGTAATGAGCTGTGTAAGTAAAACTACGGAACTTTAGACAGTTTACAAAATACTTAGCGAGACACGCACTTAAATATGCCTCATAAACGGGTAAAGACAGTAAATATCTTCACTCGTTAACATATGGGGCGAGAATTTACGGGCCCAGGGCGTTTTAATCCTTAAGTACGCCTCTGCTTGAGATGTACGAATACCCAAACCTGATTTGCTTTTGAGTATTTGGGCACATTCGGGGAAAATCATTTAAGGCTTACTGCTATACTATAAACATAGGAATATTCATCGTCATCAGTCTATATTTAGTCCACTGCTGGACATAGGCCTCCGAGCGCCATATCGCCCTGTCGTCAGCTTACCGCATCCAGCATCTGCCAGCAGTCTTTCACAGATCATCATCCCACCTGGAGGGCTTCCTACACTACGTTTGCCAAGCCGCTGTTTCCACCAAGAACACGTTTGTTGGTTCTTCGCGAGATATAATAGGAATATTATTAGGTATATATTCGCCAATAACAACTTAACGCATAAGTAGTCGTAAGTAGAAAATCGATTATCCTCGACACCTATTTATTACAGCGCACTTTAGTGAAATAAAAATAAACAATACATTTTAATTCACTCTAATAACCCCTTTTACATTATCTTCCGGTATATTTGTGCCAATTATATAAATAACCATGTAATATAATATAAATCAATTCTATATGCTTTAATAATATATTTTTACGAGGTTTTATATCGCAGTAACCTAATTTGATTGGGGATATAAGGTGTGGTGTTCCAATATATCGTTTTTAGTGTAAGATGCGAGGCTGGGAGTGTTTGTGTTTTGCGATACTACTTATACCAGACTTAGTAAGTATATTCAGAATAAGTATATTCATACTTAGTAGGTAAGTAGTTCTCTTATCTGAGAATCAGCATTACCTAGATACTAGATGCGGCTTGTAGCGGCATAATGCTGAGACATGGACCTTTTTGGTCCCTTAGGTAAATAGTTTTAAATAGATTTATTTTTCGTTTTGTTATTCTTCTTATTATTTTTCTTTTATTTTCTTACTTACTTCTTACTGATTAGGTAGGTATATGTGTAAAAGGTCAACAAAATAATTTTTCTTTCTTTATGTAACTATAGATAAAAGTATTAAGGTGAAATAATTTTTATGGCCGAGACATTAAAAGTGTTTTTTTTTCAGTTGCAAAGCTTACATATTGAGTTTTATATAATTGAACTTGATTCGTTTAAGTACCACCGTAAGGTTATTAGGTTTTTGTAGTAGTTGATAACGAGTTGACGCGAAATATTTTACCTTTGTTGTGAAACAATAGTGATTACGTGTGTTTGATACTAGAATCTGCCGCGGTTCGCTCACATTAATATCTGGAGACACGTTTTTGAGAAATTGTAGATCGAAAAAGATTCAGGATCTCCGCTACCGAGCGAAATTCAAATATTTACTCAGTTTTTAATATTTTATGCGTTCTACTTGGAATATAGATTTTAAAAAAGTAAGTTCCAGTACCTACCTAATTAGTAAAATATTTTCTATGAACCAATATTTTTACTAATTTCGATTTAATACTTTAAAAAATCAATATACTCGTATTATTACGAAGAGGCCTATTGTATCATTATGTTTTGTAACAGGGGGTGATAGGAAATGTTCTACGTTTTGTAATTACTTTACTAGTACTATTGTTCCTTCCAAAAAACATAATATGTATAATAAAAACCGCTTAAACATTTAAATTTTACGCGATTCCGTGACCTTGAAACTGAATCAATCAATCGTGGCTGATCGAAACCCAAAACAGAAGTCTTATTTAAGTATATCAGATCAGTAGTTACGGAAATAACTCCCCTCTTTATAGTTTTAGTAGGTATAAATGAAGTTAAAGTGACTACAAAAGCACTTCCTACCTTATTAGATGTTTCGATTATAGACGTCGGGCTAAAAGGTATAAATTTAATTTCACACTCACGAGAATATCAATTTTAAAATTTTACCTACAAAAAAGTGGTAGGTATTATGAATTGATTGGTAGGTATGCAGTTAAATAAATTCTTTTTATTAAGGTTATTATAGGTTGAAATGGTAGCTATCGATAAAATTTTCACTGTTGTTTTAATACTTTCCCCATCAATCTACAATCGGCTGAATGCTATAAACCTTAAGCGTTTGGTAGAGTCTAGAAACCTGATCAATAAAACAGTTTCCCAAACTAATATTGTAAGAATTTTCTAGAATGCCGCAAACGTGAAGTTGGTCCACACTGGCACCGAGACGTTTGAGAAAGATGGAGTTACACATGAAAGATCTCGCTACAGGCTAGTGCCAGACAATGGCAATGACGAAACTAATAACAAAGCCGCTATTCAAATCCATTCTAATGATCACAACACCAACGTAGCAGATGACAAACAGGCTAAGATCGCGATAAAAGTTCTACCAAATGACAAACATACTGACGAACTTACAGTGGACAGAAATACAAAAAAAGTTGCAATCAAATATCTATTAAATGATGGATACAAACATAGTCATGAAACAGACGAGAATACGAAAAAATATGCTCATACAACGCTACGTATCGATGCAAATGACAAACTTAAAGCTCTAATAGAAAAACGTAAAAGAGGAAACTTTACGTACTCGCGCAAAACGCAACCTTATGGTGGAGCTACGCACAAAACTACGTATCATTACTCTACAAAAATACAACCAAATATAGCTTCACACGAAACTGAGTCTAAGGTTACAGCTTGGAGTTCTGATGGACGTAAGATAAGAACATCCGCTCATAACTTGTGGAATAACGACCCGTCTAAAGAATTGTATACTTATGTTACTCGAAGGGTAAGTATATTTTACTTACTTTTAATTACTATAAAATGTAACTTAACTTAATTTTATTTAGGTTTATTACACTTAAGCTGGAACACAAATAAATATTTTAGTAACGAAGGGGGGCGCTGACTCCGCTACACAGTTTTTTAAACTTTTGCGGTAGTCAGCACTCAACTGTACCGTAGACATAAGTTCTGTTCCCAATAAAGGTTTTTGTATTTTAATAATTAACAATTTGTTGTCGAATAACAGAAAGAAAAGAAAATGTCACAATGAGATTTTTAAATTCTTTACAGAATGGAGATAGTGAAGGTTATACGCAGAGTCACAGTGAGAAAACTGAAAAAGAACAATCCAGTAAAGAACTTTTAGAATTGATGAACAAACCAGATAAAGCACAGGTGATAAATGAGACACTAAGTCTCTCCTCTCCTCTAAGTTTTCTCCATCAATCTCACACTCTTTCTTTGCGCTCGTCTGAAACTCTAATGCTCCAAGTCCCTATCCATTCTTCTTCCTTCTATGAGAACTCATTCACTGCTCGAGCTGTCCAACTTTGGAACACATTGCCAGTTTCAATAAGGCGTGCAAAATCACTCCCAATATTCAAGGGTATGGTGAAGGAACACTATTTGTCCTGCTGTCACTGAACACACACTAGTTTCCCTCAATAAAAAGTAGATATTTATGTATGTAGGTATATTGTATAAGTATTGATATAATATATTATGTATTTAATATAATATATGTATAATTATTTTATGTAGTAGTTTATATAATATAAGTAGGTGTTTATTTAATCATTAAAATGCACACGGATCCCCATGTCCAATCCAACACTCTTATCCATCCACGGTTGTCTGGTAGAGATCGCTCTTGAGCGATAAGACCGCCTATTGTTACACATTTTGTAAATTGTTTATGTTTTGTATAATACCTTTAAGTGTGCAATAAAGAATTTTCTATCTCTATCTTCTATCTAAGTCATCCTACTAATATTATAAACGCGAAAGTTTGTAAGTATAGATGGATGGTTGTTTGTTACTCTTTCTCACAAAAACTACTGAACGAATCTGGATGAAATTTGGCACAGAGATAGAAGTCTAAAATAACACATAGGCTATTTATATCCTGGAATTCCCAAGGGAACGGGAATTTCGCTGATGAAGCCGAGACGCGCTGCTAGTATTTTAATAATTGACAATTTGTGTTGAATAATGTGACAATGAGATTTTTAATTCTTTACAGAATGAAGATAATCAAGTTTATACGCAGAGTCACAGTGAGAAAACAGAAAAAGAACAATCCAGTCAAGAACTTTTGAATAAATCAGATAAAGCACAGGTGAGAACAGTCTAAAGGTAGCTCCTTTCATTTCGAAATTTGCCCATAAGACGGTACCTACCCCGAGAAAACTAGGGCCGCCACCTAATATATCTTATTATTACTCACGTTAAACAAATGAATTTTCAAAATTTCAAATGACAAGTTTAATACCCAATCTTAAGTAAGCTTAGTTTTATTTTGTAAAGTAGGTTTAAGAAGAGATACGAAGTTGCTCTTGATGGCCACCAAACTCTATTTTCATAATTATCTCTTCTGGGTATAATATACAAAATGAAACTATTACAGAGGCTTATAAAATTGCTTATAATAGGTATAAAAAGCTGCCCATTTGAAGTTTTGAAAATTCCTTTATATACCTCAGATAAAAGAAGTAGGTGGTGGTGCTAATACTGTTTAAAGTATGAAATATTATTAAGTAGATACAAGTTTCGACATTTTAAAGCCTATTAACTACCAGCATTTGACAGTCGGAAAAAAAGGGGTTTGATCAATAAATAAAAAACGCTGGACAATCCACACAACATCTAGCCTCAAAAAGTTAAATCATTACAACGTTTCTGGAAAACTTAATTAAATTAAATTAATTAATTACTTAAATTTAATTTAATTTGGTAGGTACCTTCTTAAGTCAACAAAAAACGTATCGATCTTGAATAACAATGCTGTTATGAACTTATAGGATCATCACGAAATAACAGAAGACCATGAGAAAATGGACGATCGTTATGAAGACTTACAATGGAGACTTACAATGAAAATACTACTACAAGAATTACTAAATAAAATAAAAACATTAAAAGTAAGTGTAATGTTAAGTTAACCCGAAAGCCGCAGCCTTTCAATAATAAAAAGAAGCCAGTATCAGCATCGATATTTTAAGTAAAACAACAGAAAAGCATACAAACTTACTTAAATTGTTTATTTGTTTAAATATGTTACACTCTACATGCTAAACAGTTTTGTTAGGACATCCTTTTAAGCATGAAAAACATAGATACTTCAAATGATGAATGATTTAAGTGTTAGATAAGATTTTAGAAATTTGCATACGAAAAAGATCTTTCACATGTTACTCTATCGGAATAATATAAATTGATATTAATTGTGTGAAACTTTTTGGAAACAGGCTCCACAAAAATTAGAAGATCATGGTCTAAATTACAAAGAAATATTACGACAAAGTTTGAATAGTCTAAATACACAAGAACAACACATAAATCATGGAAATGATGTCGGTGAAGTTCAGAAAAATCTCACATCTCACGAAAATGATCACTACTCAGCCAACCAAGTAGAGAAAGAACAGGGATCAGTATACAAACGGACTTGGTCAAAGTATCATGCAGTGGTAAGTGATATTTAATTACTTAAAAATTAAATGAAATTAAACTTTACTCAAGGATTGATTTAATAATTAAGTGTATGTTTAAAAACCAGTTTTACGTAAGGCATGTATAGTAAATTTTATTACTCTTTTAGCGAAAACAGCCGAAAGCGCTAGATTTGGAACATATTGCAAGATCAGAAATTGAAACATCGGTACGCAATGGTAAGTTAATTCTAAGTAAAAACATTAATAACGTAATTTCTCTGTTGAATTTCGAAGTAGTTCAAGATAATCAAATAATTGTTTCAGATAGTTACAAAGATATAAAAAATTTACAAACAGAAGTTGTGACTGACCGTATAGATATAACAACAGTAAAAGATAACGACAAACCAATACAATTTAATCAAAGTGACTTATTACGTTCTTTGATCTTATCAGTTGGTTTAAACAAAACCTTTGTCATGCCTGGTGATAAGGGAAGGTACAAGTTAGTTCACCATGGGCACGATGGTGACGAAGATGATACTGATATGAATTCTGCTTTGATTCAATGGCTAATATTGCACAAAAAGGCTTCCATAAATAATCACAAAAATGTAGTGTCTGATAGTGATGGCCATTTTAAAGAAGAGCTTGAAGGATTGCCCTTGCATCCCATTGAAAGTAATCACAAAAAGTATACTAATGATGTACAAATTGTTGCTGATATGAAAACCTCTAATCCTGAGGGTATTTATCATAATGAAGTCAGTAAAATCCTACCGAAGCTACCCATTGGTTTGGATATTACTGAATCAAACATTCAGATCGACGCAGTTGATACAATCGCTACGACAACTGAAGAAAGTGTTGTTCCTGCAGAACTAAAATTGATTGTTGATGCATCCAAGTCCCCTGCAACTGTCAATACAGTTCATACTACTGATAAAATATTTACAACCACTAATTATGAACGCACTACAATTGATAATACACCTTCTACAACTGGAATTTCACTTATTACAGCTGATAATATACTAACAACAACAGATATTACCCTCAGTACAGCTGGTAATGCACACGGTACTACTACGGATATTGAAAGCGAAAATATAATTAGTGCAACGGAAAATCCCGAAGTATCAACAAGTGAAGAAATCGATATTTCCAAGTTATTGCACGATCCAAGGATCCTCGAACTTCTACCTTCATACGGACTTGATATTCTTCACATAATTGATGAACCAGAAATAAACACGGCAATTCCTTCGCTGACCGTGCAACCCGACACGATTACGGAACGCACAAGTTCTGAGGAAGAAGGTACTTATCACTACGGAGTTGATAAGACTAGTGCATTTGAAAGTCAGGAAATGTCAACAACTGAAGCGATCCATATATTAGAACTAGAGAATAATCCTCCATTACTTGAACTTCTACAGGAAAATCCTTATCTGTCCGCTCAAGCCGATGAAGTAACTGAAAATATTAGCGATTTTGTTTATAGAACTAGTACTACTGAAAATCCAAAAGTTTTAACTACAGAAGTTTTTAATATTTCATATTTAGAAAATGATCCTTCTTTGCTTGAGCTACTGGCTTCATACGGACTTAAATTAGATGACATAGTTGGTAAACCAGAAGAACACATCGCAATTCCTTCTCCGACCGCTCCACTCAATTCGATTGTGGACCACACAACAACTGAACCAACAGACTTGAATAACGAAGGCGTTGATATAACTAAGGCAACTGATAATCACGAAATGCTAACGACCGAAGTCATAGATATTCCAAAGATGAAAAATAATTCATCATTACCTGATCTTTTGACTTCATATGGACAGAAAACGTATGTTTTAGGTAATGAACCAGACATACTCTCTGTAAATCCTTCGCTGACCGATAATAACGATACAATCAACAGCAAAGTAACAGAAGCAAATACCGCAAAAGCCGTTGTTTCTACTGAAGAAAATGCAACAATTATACAACAACAAAATCTTGAAATTATTAATTATCTTACACATTTAGACACTGCCGAGCATATACTGGAAACAGAAGATCCTGAAATTATAAGCGAGGACGATGAACCCTTAGTTACATTGGATGATATTAATAGTGGTAAAAATGAAGGCGATGACAATGATCTCAAACCAAAAATTCTTATACATCTTAAAAATGAAACTCAACTAGCACTAGAGCAGGACGTGTCCACCGACGATACATTGATTATACATGAAAATGTACTTAATCAACCTATAGATTATCCCACAAGGTCACTCCCAGGTTCTTATGTGAATGAAGATGATTTCAAGTACAGAATGGATGATCTTCATCGGGTACAACACCATCCTGAAAACATGGAAAATTTATCTTATAATGATTTAGTAAAAACAGAACAAGCAACACAAGATTCTGTTCAATCAAAAGACCTAAATCAAACAAGGCCTCAGAGTTGGGACGCAAAAGAAATCCCAAGATCGAGTCGTATAATTTACAGAGAAGAAATCAGGCACAGCGGCAATGAGAACAACCCCAATTTTAATATTAATAATAATCTAAATTTAGTAAAACAATGGGATAATGTACGTTTGAATACTCTTGCGCCTGATCATTTTAGTAACAATGCTCATGCCTATTATAACAAAGATACAAACCATGAAAGCTTACAAGACACGAACAAGAATGTCAATTATCATTACCTAGAAATCATTCTAGGTTATCTAAGTTCGGATATCCTCACAAATGAATTAAATGCTCTTATGGCTTACAGTGGACCAGGAGAAGACAGAGACAAAGTAACATCACAATTTGTCGTTGGGCATCTCAATAAACTAGGTATTGCTAACCTCATTAGCCAAAAACAATTACAATATCTCACTCATGAAGTACTAAAACATCTTCTTGATTACAATAAGCAGTATAAAGTTCGTAAAATAGAATTAATTTACGAATTTAACCATCCACATGACTTATCTACTAAAATTAACCCAGTTTACATCCCTCCAAAACATTTTCTTGATAAATTAAAATTATATCCTCATAATATGCGTTTTCAGGAACATGTTCCTCACATTTTACCGGATGCTCATTTAGTTCCGAATTCTTATCACCAACAAATTGACTCAAGTGATGTTGATGTTCACAATCTTGATTTACGTTCTAATATTGGTGATGTATCTGATCAAACACACCTACTTTGGTATAATCAAAACCCCGATTTAGTCGCCCACTCTGATTTGAACGCCCATCTACATAGAGATGAAAGCAGCGATCATAATGATTTGGTTTCTGTTTCTGGCCTACACAATACCCCTTCTCTACACCAATTAAACTATCAAGACAGAAATCATTCTACCCATCATCAGATTCAACATGCTCAGAATTCTGATATTGTTCCTATAGGTTCTGTGAACAATTCTGTGTTTATTGAGCAACGTAATTCATTTCCTGATACGCAGCAAAACGGTTTAGCTCAAAAACCAAAGAACTACTCTAATGAACACAATTTGAATTATGACCACCATCTGAATGATTCCGACCACTTGAATTTAGTTCCTGGGGATGTTGATCATCTTCAACAAAATGATCAGTTGACTCCCAATCATACTGTTGATGAGAATGAAGCCCATTTGAATTTAGAATACACAAATTTGGCTCCAGGACAAGACCGTAATCAACAAAATGACCATCCAGCTGTTAATTATACTGCTGAATTGAACCATAAAGATTTAGATATGGATTACAATAATTATGATGATCATCAATATTCTGATTATTATGATGATGGTTATACTGATTCCGGCGATTGGAATTTCGGTCCTGAACCAGACCATGAACTCCAAAATGATAACTTAGCTCCAAATCACATCGCTGATTTGAATAATCATGAATTAGATTTGGACCACCATGACTCTGACCATCATCTTATTGGTTCAGACGACTCAAACTTAGCTCCTGGACACGACCATAATCTCCAAAATAATAATGCTGATTTGAATGTAGATCCAAACCATACTGCTGATTTGAATAAACCCGATTTGGATTTGTATCACCATAATTCTGATAATGTTTATTCTGATTATTTAAAATTACTTCCTGAGTACAACGGCCAGGTTCAACCAAATGAAAATTCAGAACCAAATTATAATGTTCATCAAAATGAACACAATATCAATTCTGACCACTTGAATATTACTCCTGAACAACAACAACAAAATGACTATTTAGTTCACGATGCTGATTTGAATGACACACAATACGGTCATTTAGTTACAAATCAAGATGCTGATTTGAATAAACTCAGATTAGATTTAGATGAGCGTGATTCCGATCATCATGTATATTCTGACCACTTGAATTTAGACCATAAACTTCATGGTCACCATCAACAAAATAACAAATTAGTTCGAGATCATGAAACTTATACCAATCAACCCAATTATGATTCTAACCTATATAATTATTATAATCAGTGGGGAGTTCTTCCAAAACAAGATTATGTTCATAATCCTAACGTTTATTCTTCTCCTTATCAGATACATTGGCCTCTTCGAACTGGTCAACAAAATATAGTCAGTTTCGACCAGCAAAATGAACATCATATCCCCTCACCATCTCAGAACCAATTACCTTGGTCTTACGAACTCCTTTATCCACAGCTTGATTATTCAGATAGTTCACTATACCACCATGCAGATAATTTTGGCCAATCGAAAGGTTCTGACTATCATTATCAACCTTATCCATACCAGCAAAACGAGGGGTACTCCCCATATCAATCACTGAGTCCTGAACAATTAAACTGGGCTTCTTATGGTAATTCAAATGTCGGGTCATTGTCTTATTCCTATCAACCTAACCATGTCTCAAATTCCGATCAAATTGTTAACGTAGATCAACGGATTAACGCACCGATTATAATTCAGCACAATGGTTATGCAGTTGCAGAGATACTTGATGGAACACACCTTCAGAATTACTTATCGGATGGTATTGACTTACCTAACCCCGGTGTGGTCAGTGGTCTAGTTACAGAAGTTCACAGTCTTGTCAGCTATTTGCTTGTTCATGGTGTATCTGAAAGCATTGTATTAAAATTCGTTGACGATGTAAAGAAACAACTTGCAGATGAATATCTTAAACGAATAAAAGATTGTCAGAACGCAGCGTATTCGAACTTGGTTCAAAGCATTAGCAATCTTGCAGAAGTTTATATGCAAAAGCATCGGTAATATGCAAAAAATCTGCTTCTCTCACAAACGTAATGACGTTTCGCTTGTAAATAAATGATATTATAGCAACAATAATAATTTGTTTTGCCTCTAAAATGTTAGATTTAAATTACTTTTATCCTATAAGTTTAGAATAGCTGGTACCTAATTAACATTGAAATACTAAAACGAATCGGTACAGGTAATATCATAAAATTATCCGGTGTTAAATTTCACAGTTCCTAATTTGCAACATGACTCCATTTAAAAACGTAAGTAATAATAACTTTCAGTCTTTTATTGGATTCGGCTGGACGGACGATGCCATTAAAAATATTATATATTTTTCTGTGTTTTGTATCCGTAAGTATTACAGTAGCTCAGATTAGTTTTTGTTAAATTCAGAATTATTCATAATGTGTAAAAGATAAAAAAGCTCTGATAATAGAAAGATAACCTACTTACATTGTTACGTAAAATACGATGGACAGTCGAAAGACTTCCGAAGAAAAGCACCACTTTAGATATTAAACTATGGCTTCCTTAAGATGGTTCTATATGATTCTGGGTAGGTACCTTCTTTACCTTCTGGTTACGGCTTAGATTTTGGCAAATTGATATAAACGTTCATTCATTTTGTTCATCATTTTGTTTCCTTTGCTTCACATTATTAAATAGGTACCTAAGTGTTTTTTTAGTCTGTATTTATGTGTCATAAAGAGGATAACATTGTAAACAAAGAATAAAGTGACACTATAAAAGGCAACGTAAATAACAATTATTTACAGGTTCACAGATCCCTTGGAAATGGCATCGATGATGCAGAACAGGATACTGTTCTTTCTTTAATCGCCAACCAAACTGATTCATCCTCGATACCTGAAATCTCTCCTGACAATGTAAGTTTTTATTTCAAATCAGCTTCTTCACGCACTTTTGCATATATATTTCCTGGATAAAAAGTTACCTTAAATGTTCCTCTTCATCCATATAAAATTTCAGCAGGATCCGTTCAACAAGTCGTCTCCAGATGATTCGTGACTGTATCACGCATGTTTTGTTTTTTATACTCAAAATGCAGTGAATGAAAAATGAGAGGTGAAATTTGAATGAGTCACGAATAGGTACATCTCTCGAATCGACCAAGAGTTCTTGTATTGGCGTGAATAAGTAGGTAACAAAAACTGTCGCATTTAGTACGAACGTAAGCGAGTTGTCCTTATTTGTGCTGAATGGAAGAAATGGGAAAGTTGTTCAGAAACGAGTAGAGTGCCTTATTTTCCCTGAAGAAGTCCCTCGTTAAAGGATGAAACGTAGTTGCTTCCCAACACAAAAGGTTCGGAGATAACCCACTTACATTCGCAATAAATTTGTCAAACTTTAATATTTATTTAGTAATAAAAAACTGTCTCCGTATACGTAAGTGAGTAGCCAATAATCTTTACATTTCAGTTAAATGTCACGAGAAGAAATTTCCAAAACGATGGAACAGAAAATGAAGACTGCGCAAAAGCCATCACTTTAAAAAAAACTCTTAAACTATTGATATCGTTGCTAAACGATAGCACATCGACAAATACTAAAACCACTCATGTGTTGGAGAACCTAAAAGACCTTCTTAAGAACACTCCAGCAGGCGATGCCGAAGTAATGGATAAAATTGATGACCTGGTGAAAACTCTATATAAGTACGAAGAGCCTGGCGAGAGCAATGATCATACACCTTTAAGAAGTGTATTTGTAAAGCCTAAGAAAGTTGGGTTCGAACTTAAAAATAGTCTAAATTTGAATCTCCAGATTCCAGCGCCGGCCAATACGTATTGCACTCAGCAACTTTTCAACATTCTGAAAGCGACTGAACAAGCGTACCTAAACCTGGCGAGAAATCCTATATGTGAAATAGATGTTTCAGATATACCGACCCTTCCTAACATAAATCCATACCTATTAAATCCTAACGTCCAAATTGATGTTTGGGGTAAGTCACCAAATGTTAATCCATTTCCACAGAGTTGTGTAAAATGTTATGAAGTCCCACCTAAAGATAACAATATAGTAACACCTGTCTATTATCCTGTATACATTGACGTAAATACTGACAAAAATCCCCTATTACACGAAATTCCAGATGATTATAGTCCTATAGTTAAACCAAATAATGAATGGTTTTACTATAATCAATTAGATACTAGTCAAGTTAGGCCTGTTAACCATCTCAATTTAATTAACGTGATAGATAATTATCCTTATGGCCCTGGGCCAAACAACAATCCCGAAATTTTTACAGAGAAACCTGATACTAATCTAATAATACCATATTATAATAACTATCCTTATGTCCCTGGGCCAATCAACTATCCAGATGTCTTTACCGAGAAACCTGATACTGATCCAATATTAAATCCATATGGCCCTGAACCTACACCATACTATTATCCCAAATTTATTGACTTGAATCCTGATAAAAATACAGTGGACCCATACAACCAAGATACAATACCAGTTTCCCCTGTAAATCCATGGAATGAAAACCCTTTTCCATATGAAGTAGCACCCCATAATCAACCACTGAACCCTATTTACCCGTACATACCTTTTAACCCTGAGCCTGAGCCAGAGAACGAAAAAATTTTGCCATTTCAAATAACCCCAGAAGTACTCAATTTTATTTACCCTATTCCTAACGAGTTAAACCAAATGGATTTTCTTGAAAACACTAACAAACCGGTTGTGCCGATCTATCCATATCCAGTATTCCCACCAAAAGAAATATATCCACCTATTTCCCAAAAAATTCAACAACCAATCAACCCTATTTTGCCATACACACCCAAACTTCCAATTTATGTAAAACCTGAGCCAATTTACTGGGAGAATGAAGTACAACCATATCCATATCCGCCAGAACAAAATATACCAGTCAATCCCTGGGAAATCCCTATGCCACCAGAGCAGGACATTCCGGATTTCCCTGTAATAAATCCGAACGTTCCCAATAATTTGAACAACTTTGAAATATTCCAAAATATTTCTATTATTCACAATCAACCCAATAATCAATACCCACCATATCCTTTCTACCCACCAAACCAAAACGAGATAATGCCACTTCCTTATATCCCTTATGTGCCCAATCAACTTATACCTCCACAACCTCTACCGAATCTAGGTCCGTTGATCAATATTTTTCCAATACTAAATGAACTGCAACAGCCAGTTGAGATCGTAGGATTTGTAAGAGAAGCTATCGAAGTGATTCGAACAGTTGTTCCCGTTGTGAAGTTTGACCAACAAACATTGCAAATCATTGCTGAAATCAGAAATATTCTCGTCCGTAAAAATGAAGAAATTATACAGGAATATTACTCTACCATTCTCAGTTTGTTTGAAAAAGTAATCGAATATGTCCAACAATTAGAATATTTTAAGCAAATTAAAGATATAATTGAATTGCATGTTGTGTCGAATCGTCAGAAATTTGAAACGGACAGAATTGTGGAATTTACGTACTTGGTGAAGCAACCTATACCAGTGATTTATTACACAAATTACTATGTAAAGTACAGCATGCCTTACAGGCATTTTATAACTGTGGCGAACAATCTGATAAGACAAAGACCTGAATTGAGGAACCAACCAAATGAACTTTATCATGGGTTGTTAGCTCACTCTAACGTAGTGGACGTTTCGCCAGACTTGAAACACATTAACAGAGAAGATTTACTGAGGCTGACCGTGAGCGCGGGATCCTTAGTTGATACTAAAATAATTGAAGAAAACGATGCATTGCAAAAACAACTTTATCTCTTGGAAAATATAACATCTGATCTAACAACGGACGAGATTCTAGATATTAAGCAAACCAACTATGGATATCAACAATTAACCGACACAGAGAGGGGTTATCTATCATCCGTAGAACCATTCATATTAAGGGACAAGAAAGAAGCTGATCCGAATATTATTATAGGAATGCAAAGGTTAAATGATCTTGTTAACTCACCAAATTCCCACTCTTCTACTTTTAACTCTGACAAATTGCGCGACGATATTTTACGGGGTGGTAAAAATAATGTACACGATTACCTCAGTCATGTAATTAACAACGGGGATGAAAATAATGAACCAATGAATAATTGGATGCAAAAACTTTTGGAGGCTACAAAGGAAGCTTCGAATACTCCTAATGTCATGACTTCGAATGGCTATGTTCGAATTGATAATCAAAAGATAACAATGAATTCTGGCACTGGTAATCGTCAAGATTCTGTTTCTATTTTTAATCCGAAATCGACGAAGAATTTTGCGACATCTAATTCAAATGATATTGGAATCAATTTACAATCTAATCCAAACGATATAAACGAATTTCTGAAAAGATATAATGGAGCAAACCTCATCAACTATGATAAACAAAAAATATTAATTAACTCTGGAGATTCAAATTATCAAAATAAAGTCAAGATTACGAACCCGAAAGTAATGATGAACCAAATGATCACACAAGAGTTCGATTCGGATTACCTAGAATCAGACACAGAACAAGAGGGACTTGCTATAGAGCCTAACCTTCCGCTGAAATGGGAACAAGTAGAAACTTCTTACAAACCAAACCCAAGACCAGGAAGTAAAAACATGTATAAAATCAATAATATGGCAGAATCCAACCAACTCGGAGTGATCAATCATAATGTTTATGATGAACAACATATAATGATGCCTAATCAACCAACTGCTGCTGCAAGCTATGGAAGCAATATGTTATACTATGGAATGAATAGTATACCTCAACAAGCTGAAGTAGTGAATGATAATCAACCATCATTGATATCCAATGACCCAACAGCAGTACCTGAAAACTTAGCACAATATGGAAGTAATGGTTTTGGAAAGCCTCTACTACCCGCAGGAATAGGAATAAATAACGAGGAAGAGTTATTAAACTTGAATGACCCCACAGCGGTTCCTGAAGGTTCGTTATACTACGGAATGAATAGTGTGGCAGCAAATCAAGGTGGATTACTGGGCACCCAAAGCACTTTGGATCACCAAGACGGAGAAGATTTATTTTCATATTATGATTTAGATAACTTCGCAGACACTGACATCACTGCTCACGGAGAATCTATTAAAGACTCAGTTTTTGATGACATTCAGCTTACAGAAAAAATGAAGTACAAAGGAGATCAGACTGTAGGCGGCGGTCAAGGAGTTATAAATAACTTACTACAGTCACTTACTGGTCATGAAAAGGTGATACAATATACCGTTGATTCCCAAGATCAAATGAATTTGAATAACAATGGGTTGCACAATTTTGATGCGAATCAAGGAATGATAGAGCAGCAAAATTCTGAAAGTAGTTATGTTGCCATGGTCGGCCAAAATAACGACGAAAATGATCAGAACGAGTATCAGCAAAATGTTGGAAACGTGGGTATGAACTCTCAACTTGCTAATTTACTAGCTCAAAATATGAAATCGACAATGATTCACCAAATAAGAGGTCCTAACAACGCAGCACAAAATACGTTAGGATATGGCCAGGGGGGTGAAGTGTTAGGTCAAAAGCTGGTTATTCAGACTATGCCAGTAATTTACAAGCGCCCTTTTAGCTACCAACAAAGGATTAACGCCAGACGGCCGGTAGTGGTTGCTTAACGTATTTTTAATAAACGTTTGTGAATTATTGGTTCTTTTTTTTACCTTTGCCTTTTAGCCTATACACTAGTTACATCATAATTATACCCAAAGATATAAATAAATAATAATAATTTGACGACCGATGTGGCGCGGTGGGCGAAGGTCCGCCTGCGACGCAGGAGGTTGCGGGTTCGATTCCCGCCTCGGAACAAATTTGTGTACGATCTGCAGAAATTTGTTCCGTTGGTCTGGGTGTTTAATATGTATAATAAAAAATATATCTATTTATGTACATATATAATGTATTAAATATATCAGTTACCTAGTACCCATAACACAAGCTTTGAGTAGCTTACATTGGGACTAGATAATGCTGTGTGGATTGTCCAGCATTATTTATTTATTTATTTAATAATAAATTTTTTTTTCACAATCCACACAGCACCATCTATCCCGAAAGTGGGCTACTCAAAGCTTGTGAAATGGGTAGGTAGGTACTAGATAACTGATATATTTATACATTATATACAGGGTGTAAAAAGACTACTATCGAAAAATGAAAGGTGGCAATCAGACCATGATTCTGAACATATTTATCGAAAAAAAAACGCGAATAAAATTTCACCTCTCTAAATTTTTTTATCTAGTTACAGACCCATAGTACAACACTAAGAAAACATATCAACACGAATAAACAATTTTTAAAAGCAAAAATAAACAAATTAAAAAAAAGATGTAATGTATTGCACGCAAGTGAATGACCTCAACTCAGCTGTTTATGGACGCCCGCACCACCGCTCGACTGCGCGAGCGAAATGGGTATCTATCTACGCAAGATACATACATACGCTAGGTACGCACGTAGGTAACCGCGCTGCTCGCTGGTGGCTATCTGTATTTTGCCGTCTTGCTTGGCATAGAAAGAATACACTCGATTTTCAATCTGAAGATTGTAGGATCGAACCCTTCTACTTCTATTAACAAATTGAAGATATCATTTACATTTTACCTACCTGTTCCTACTAGAATAGAATAGAAAACTCTTTTTTTATTATACTTAAACCTAGGTAGGTACCACACCAAGAAAGAAAACAAAACAAAAATACTGCAACATAGTATAAAGGGCGGTCTTATCGCTAAAAGTTCTCTCATTTCTTCCATCCAGGCAACCTTGGGATGTAATGTATGACCATGTATACTACTACTACATGTATGCTTTTTTGGTTCAGGGTAAAAAGTTAATTCTAGCTGGAAACGTTCATAACTAAGTAATCCTTTTACTAGTCGTAGTATTCAAATATTCCCGCGAAAAAAATAAAATTATCTCATAATTCTGTGATAAAGATTTTATAATGAGTATGCCCCATTTTGAACCTTATTGGATACTGAATAATCGGCTTTGGTATAGGAAAACCTTATTCCACTCTGCATAAGGTTTATAACAGCAGCGGTGTTTTTCTTTGTCGGACGCGGAGCGCCGCGCCGTGGGTCGGCACGCGGCGAGTCGGCTATAGTCAAAGGAAATGTATGGAAAGGAATCTAAACTTTATTTAATTAGGCATAAGGATTATAACACTTTGGCTGTCGGCATTTAAAAACGGATTTTGAATGCATAACTTCTCTATGTAGGTACAGAGGCGTTCATTATTTGCTTACCCCCCCTAATAGACATACCAGGAACGAATCCTGCTGCTTAACTTAAACAATTTTTTGCTTTTTTTGACAAAGCACTAGTAACTAAAATAACAAAGAAAATTAATTAAATTAATTACTATTATTGTAAAAGAAAAAAATAAGCTGATAAGTAATGAAAATGATTTTTAAAACAATTGAGCTAGCTAAAATAAAAGCTATCTTTAATTTCGACTAAATTAGCAATCACAATCTGGATGAGTGGTTCAAGGGTCCGGCTTGTGTTCTAGGGTAGGATGTTCGATTCATTATACCGATGTTATTTTTGCTTTTTTTCACCTATGACTTTATAGCATAATAATTGTCTATAATCTGTTTTTTTACTAATAAGAAATAGGGTATGATTGGAATATAATAAACACATCTCAGATTTTATGTGATGTTATTTTATTAATACAATAGAAAGAAAGAGAAAATAATTTACATTACAATGATATTAACTTATATTAAGAAAATTTATTACATTTTCGGTTCCTTTTCACACAACTATGTTGTTTTATAATCCTTGTAAATAAAAGTCAACACACAAGTAGAACAAACATGTTTTGTTATTATTAGAATACCTATACCACAGTATACTGTAGGTCTACTTTGTTATAGGCAGTATCTAATAAATATTAACAATTTAGATCTCTCGTGTGTAACAGACCATTATTTCCACATTAAGAGAAATTTGGAGCATCATTGTGCAATACGCTAAATGAAAAGCAAGCTAGAACTACCATAGCAAAACTAATTTATTGTTTACTCAAAATTAATATCGAATTGGATAACCCTCGCTTGGTATACTTTGTTCTAGCCTACTTTTCATTTGAGATACTGGATAAGCAACGAGCACTGTGGTATCATAACTTTTTTCAACACTTGTAAATATTGTTCCCCAAGCGGCCGCCAATTTCTACGAGTTCTCCTGGGCCCATGGATGACATCCAGCCCCAATAACCTGAAAAAAACACTGACTTCTCAAGACTTGTAGGTAGGGGTATAAATTCAATTAAAAATTGACTGGACAGGCAATTTAGTTTGTAATAAAAAAGATGTTGGAAATTTACTAGATAGGTCATTTAGTCTCTAGTAAAAGAAACTGATTTTGTAGCAGAATTTGCATGGTAATACTTATTATTTATATCACATCTTACCTATGGTAATTCTGCCACTTGCTTGAACAGGTAGTATATTTTGTGGTAGGAGTCGTTTGTTTGGTTTCCTCCATAGTATTATCCGACCCTCCATGTCAGACATGGCTGTGAGTATTCACAATTTGTCGATGGCGTTCTGATGTGAAACCCCATGGGCGTGGACCCGATCGCTTTGCCTTTACATCTTCAGTCAAAGCGTATCTCCTCACCCAAAGTTGAACTGTTATTTCCTTGAAAGTTAAATAAAATTTTAATTATCTATGCTCAATAAATACGACGAATCAATACAAAACAAAATATAAAAACACTTACGCTTATTCCAAGCTGACTTGCAATAGTTTTATTAGGAACGTTTTGTTCGTGATTTTTTATAGTTTTAGTGCTTACAAGATTGCTTAAATGGCTATTCTTTTTTGATATTTCAAACTTTTAACACGCAAACACAGTTTACTAATGCCATAACAATAATTATACTCCAGCGGTGGTGAAACGATTACTTGACTGTCATTCGTTACATAAAAGTTATAACTACCCTCATTCATTTGAACAAAATTAATAAATGCATTCAACCGATTCAACTACCACCGTTAAGATAAAACTACTGGCTTAAAAATTCGAACCATGAGTCAACATACCGGGTAGCAGAAATGAAAGAACGGTCGACTGCGATGCGATAAGCCGTGGTTCGAATCTCAACTATTGTTAAGTTTTTGCACTAAGTTTAAGATTGCTTGAAGTTCTTCAACATTATTGTTGGCGAATATTTTAGAAATTAGGGGTATAGCAAATAGTGAACGCTACTGTACATAGTGCTTGTATTATTTTTATTCGTCTTTTAGTCGGTGTTAGTATTCGAACTTGCGCGGTCGTTGCGGAAATTTGCGAATACTGTTTTGTTTTGTGAAACAGATTTTTAGTGTGGTATGCGTGTTTTTAAAGTTTTTCTTAAGTACATGGTCTTAGTGTAGGAAGGTAAATAGTGGAAGTTACTTTCTGTGTTTTTCGGTGTGTTTTATAAACATGTTTAGTGCGAGGGAGTATGGACAAATGCTCATGATGTGCTATGGAGAATGTGATGTGTATCGGTTGTGTTTAGTAAGTGTGTTTTATTTGCCAACATAATGTTCAGTGCGATGGAGTATGGGCAAATGTTTGTGTTTCTTATGGTGAAGCTCTAGGAAATGCGTCAGAAGTGTTGCGCATTTACTTACTGCGAAAGATAGTCGTACCACAATATCCCAGCTGATGCTCGTGTCTTTAGGTAAGTCGTGAAATATCTACCGAGTACCGACAGCCTAGGTAGGTACTTGCTATAAAGACCTTACCTTAAACTTTGACGACTTATAACTTTACTAGCTACCCGCCCCGGTTTCGCACGAGTGTATCACTACATAGTATAAAACAAAGTCGCTTTTTCTGTCCCTATGTCCCTATATCCCTTCGACTGCTTAAATCTTTGAAACTACGCAACGGATTTTGATGCGGTTTTTTTAATAGATAGAGTGATTCAAGAGGAAGGTTTATACGTATAATAAAACCGTGCGAAGCCGGGGCGGGTCGCTAGTAAACCGCATCAAAATCCGTTCCGTAGTTTTAAAGATTTAGAGCCTCTTTCACCATCCCCAAGTAAAGTGTAGAGTAGGCTAACCGCCAGATAAAGTCACCCGTAACCTCATGTGCCAATTTCACGACGTTCGAGTAGCACTAATCATAGATTTAACTGACATGTAACTTGCCACAACATCTGCCAATTAGCATGCTTACTTAACAGTTAACAGATGTCCGTTGTCGTTTTTGGTAGAAAAAATCAGAAAACATTCAACCATTTCTTTAAAATTTATGCAAGCAATGGATTTATTTGACTTAATTGATCATCAATTTGATGAATTAGAAGATTCTACGACGCAACGATTACCTACGATTCGTGTAGGTATATAAATTCCGTGTTGATTATTTTATGGACCTAGATGAAACCAATTTTGGGCTAGATTTCGTCTATCGAAGTATGCAGTATGTAAACCAAGTGCTTAATTTATTAATACTCTAATCCCTAATTCACAAAGGTGTGTGGTTATTTTTCATTAAACAAGCGTTTCTTCATAAATGTCACCTATAAAATCTACTGAACTTCTGAACAATAGGTAACCAACCATAGGTACTTACCTACGTTTATTCCCTTCTACACCCTCACTCACACAAGCTTTCCAAACACCAAATACAAAAACACCACAAATGACAATACAATTGACAACTGACAACGACGTTTGACGTATATTGAACGATGATTGAACGAATGTAACGCTTGATTTTTTACGTCATTCACTTAACCAGTAAGTTGTTACTCGAAGCTCTATTTTCGTTTGTGAAATTGACAAAAGTTACTCGTAGCTTTTACTTGCTGAATAACGTTAATCAGAAAGTAACTAATCAACACTTTACTTGTAGATGGTGAACGAGGCCCTTAAGCAGTCAAAACGATTACGACCATATCTCGCGAAGAACCGACAACTGTTGGGGTAAACGTGTTCTTGAGTGGAGACCGCGACTCGGTAAACGTAGCGTAGGACGCCCTCCGGCCAGGTGGGATGACGATCTGCGAAAGACTGCTGGCAGATGCTGGATGCGTCAAGCTGAAGACAGGGCGCTATGGCGCTCATTGGGGGAAGCCTATGTCCAGCAGTGGACTAATATAGGTTGATGATGATGATGATGATCAAGCAGTCAAAGGGACATAATGATATAGGGACATAGGGACAGAAAAAGCGACTTTGTTTTATACTATGTAGTGATGTACTTATGTTATGTAGTGAGTGATGCGTCGCGCGCGACTCACGTCGGCGCGGCGGCGTAGGTATCGAAGTGGACGCGTACATTGCTTGCAAACAAAATAATTGAAAATCTTTAAACATGTTTATCTTCGGCTACAATTTTTTTTTCGGCCTGCGGATTTTTGTTTTGTTTAAGTTTAAAGGTGCTTCGCCATCCCCCTTCGTTTTCGATAGTTGTCTGTTTACACGCTGTATGTACATAGATAGATATTTTTTATTAAACATGAAAACACCCAGACCAACGGAACGGAACAAATTTCTGCAGATGGTACACATAAAACCGACCCGCAATCTCATGCGTCGCAGGCGGAATCTCGCTCGCTGAACCACGGAAGTCGTCGAAGCTAGGTACCTAAGGTACCTAAGTAAATGTCTGTGATAGTAGGTACATACCTCGATCACAAAAGTAAGGCGTGACCTTACCTGAATTCAGACTCAATAAAGATGCAAACAAGCCTGAACTTCCACACAGTGCCGGATTTATATTTTTTATGAGTGTAGGCCACTTTTTTCCGCCGCCCCATGTACTCTGAGCCGTTCATTATTAGCTGCGACCCCCCCCCCCCGGTAGACATACAATTTTATTGTCTGCAATCGAGTGACCGTCCTCTGAAATCTGCCGCCCCCCTAGGACGCTGCCGCCCCCCTAGGACGCTGCCAAACAAACTACTAGAATGGGCATCTGAAATCCTTACCTATAAGTAAGGTAAATGGGCTCTTTCACAACAACTACTTCCGCGAGATGGATTGGCCAAGTCATTCGTCATATAGGTACCTAAGTATAGAGAGGTAGGTAGGTAGGTACTTTGGTTTTTTAGTTGAGGAAGAAGTCAATAATTAGACAATCAACTCCTATGAGCAGGGGTCGGAATAGGCAGAGTACCTACCTACCTATTTACCTACTTACTTAGACTTCGAGTGTGGAAGTAAGTAGGTAACTAACAGAGTTGATAATAGGTAGGTAGGTAGGTTCCTCTACAATCCCGAGATTATGATGATTTTTTTTACTTCCGTTCCGTTTTATCTGTTTATTTCAATATTATTCCTGGAGTAAATCCACTCCAGCCAGCCAACTTTTCAAGAGTTTATTTTCCTTAATATAAAACAAGGCCTTTTAATTGAACAGTTTTAGTATAGAATTCTAAAAACTTATTATGATTGGATGGCGAATGAAGAGATGAGAGGTGCGCCGCCGCGCCGGTGGCAACGCGAGCCTTAACGCACTATGCTGCGCGTGTTCATATTTATATGAAATGCACTGCAGTGGAGAGTCGCACCGCGGGCGGCCTACATGCATTGTGCTGCAGCAACGCGCGCGACCTAATGTACTCCGGAAGGCAATTCTGCCGCGCCCCGCTACGCTCATGATAAAAGTAAAGTAAAATAATATATACGGTAGAAAGAATAAGGGTTAAATTTAAATGGACACACACGCCGCGCGGCGCGGCGCGGCGACGACGGCGGCTCTTCACCAACGTCAAACATTTTCTTATGGGATTTTCTTGTAGCAGTCAAAGTAGAAAGATGGGACGCAATTCTGCCTTTTATAGTCTCCCTCCACACACTGGAGCGGAGGTGAAGGCGTGCGAGTTGTATTCATTTGAATCATAATGAAAGTCTACACACATACCGCAGCCGGTGACGGCGGCGCGGCGGCGGCGGCGGTGCGGTGTCATAGGAAAAACCTCCACGCCTCCGCTCCCCGCCTCCTCCTCGGCTTCTGTGTGTTTTCAACTTCAGTGTGTGGAGACTATGAAGGCAGGAATTGCGTCAAACCAGATGCAGAGCCAAGAAGTCAAGTCAAGTTAAAGGTCAGGCAATCAGTAAGTCAAGTTGGTTTTCTTATAAAACCAGCCAGACGCAGACTTCCGGAAAGATGGCTGATCAGTAAAGACGTGTAATTTTACACAAAAATTTAAGAATATAAAATAAACATCAGACATTAAGGCACTTAAGGCTGTAATATGGCTTTAGCCTGTTTATAAAAAAAGGGACAAATTAAACTAAAAAAAAAAAGCCAGACACAGAAACCTAATCAAGAAGTTGAAGCCGAAGTAAGTGTTTTGTTTGTGTTCTTGCTTGTTGCTGTTTTTCCGGATATTGGTTTGAAAACTATTTCTTGAACTTTGTGACAAAATTGACTCAAGTCTGGGATGATTCATTGATTTCTACTGGCAATTTAACGAATACAATGTCGAATCAAAGACCTAGATTTATAAAACCAGGTAAGTGCCGGCAAAAGTTACACTAGGGTTATGTTTATGTTTAGGTATTGAGAAACCACTTTAAGTGACTGCCAGGGACGAGGAAAACTGTGAGAGCTTATTAAATTTTACGCTGAAAACAAACATATCCTTCTAGTCTTACAGTAAAAAATAGGTATCTCGTATCTCTTGCGTAGCGCCCGCCCAATTTGTCTTGCTGTAGTCTTTTTCACTTAATCTCTGTAATACTCTGTATTGATTGATCAAGTACCTATTCATATTATTGTGTTTATTCTGTGCCTTTGTGGCGCATTTGGTTGCGGGTTTGATTCTCGCATCGTGGCAAATGTTTGTCCATCTTCAGATATTTTTTCTCAGTATTTTCAATGTATTAAAATAAGATATCTAACAATTATCTAATGAAAAAGTACATAATAGTAAGTATATATCAGTTTATAGTAGGTACCTATAACATAAGCTCTGTTTTGGGTTAGATGATGCTGTGTGGATTGTCCAGCATTATTTATTAACTTCCAGGTGATGAACCACTGTACCCATCAAGAAACAAAGACGGATCGATCGAGACTCTTATAAACCCCAACACGGACTCGTCTCTCTCCGTGGATAATGATTCCCGAACCAGCTTTACTTACAACAGGTATCCTTCCTTACATGACTAGATAGTATAAAACAAAGTCGCTTTCTCTGTCCCTATATCCCTATGTCCCTTTGTATGCTTAAATGTTTAAAACTACGCAACGGATTTTGATGCGGTTTTTTTAATAGATTGAGTGACTCAAGAGGAAGGTTTATACCTATAATAAAACCATGCGAAGCCAGGGCGGGTCGCTAGTAATATTATAAATGCCAAAGTTTGTATGTATGTATGTATGGATGTTTGTTCTTCTTTCATGCAAAAACTACTCAACGGATCGGGCTGAAAATTAGAATAGATGTAGTTCTAGCCCTGGAATAACACATAGGCTATCGTCCCATAAATCAGTAGACCAATATTTCTGTAGAAACAATGTGTGCGAAGCCACAGGCAGATGCTAGTAAGCAAATATATTTCCATTGCTGAATATCCATCCATCTCCCAAATACAAATAAAATCAAACACAAATAAGTGTGACAAAGGTGGTGGTTAGAAAATAGTACCAAATATGTTTTGCCTTAGCCTTTGGCAAGCAAATTTATGTTTCCCTAGTAAAATATTGTATTTGAGATACAAAATTTTATAACTAATAAAAGGTTGAAAATAAAAACCAGGGAGATATTTTGCCAGTGAATCAATTCTTCTTAGTAGCTACACTCTTGACAGAGTGGTCGTGGTCGTCATATCAGGGAGGGTGACTGCCTTCACAATCCGCCGCCATTCTTCTCGCACCGCTGCTTTCCTGGTGCATAAGTGTAAAGAACTTTCCAGTGCAACTTTTACTTGGTCCGTCCAGCGCATAGGGGATTTGCCACGAGCTCTTGTGCCGTCAAAAAATTGAAGTGAATCAATAATTAGGGTATTTACACGGGTCGATTTTCGCCGTGCGGCGAGTCGCTTCACAAATTGCCTCACCAAGCCGCATCGCTAGCCCATTTACACAGTAGGTTACTAAAATCGCATGCGGCTCGGTCATTTCCATCGAAAATGTTGAGCTGAATAGCCATTTGTGCCGTAGTAAATAAACACACGTGAGAGCGCGAAACACCTTATGCGGCGGGCGATCGCCTGCAACTGATCATTTACACGGTCGATTTTAGTCACAAGTCGCATGCAGCCAGTCGCCGCGCGGCCAAAGTCGGATGCTACCCAACTTTGGGGCTTGCGGCTTTTGTCACTGGCGACTTAGCCGAATTGCCATTTAGATGGTCAATTAACGCCGCGCGGCATAAATCGTGCGGCTTTACTCACCCGTGTAAACCCCCCTTAATTCTCTATGTATAGGTACCACCACCTGCCGATGGAAGCTCAGAGACAGCGGCTACCTGTGTTCCAGTACAGGAACCATGTGCTGTATCTACTGGAGCGGCACCAGACACTCGTGCTGCTCGGAGAGACGGGCTGCGGGAAGTCTACACAGGTGCCTCAGGTTAGTACACAGTTTATACAGGGAACTGCAGTAGAATAACAATGTATAGGTACCACCACCGATGCCGATGGAGGCTCAGAGACAGCGGCCTGAGCCGGCCATAAGCCTGAGAGAGATAAAATATATCCCTTTGGCGTCCGGGTTATAGTCTGCAATATGAATTTTCACAGGTAGGTACTTAGATAATAAAACGGCCCACCCGGTCCCCCGTTCTTCTATATAGGTACGCTAATGGACGCAGGTACGCCTTGCTAACTACGTTTTTGTTTCATTTGGGTATTCTGTGTGATTATGGTTACGACTGCTGAAGAGCAACCTGAACACAGGGCGCTATGGCGCTCATTGGGGAGGCCTATGTCCAGCAGTGGATTTATATAGGTTGATGATGGTTAAGTTAAGGAAAAAGATAATTTTTGGTTTAAATCAACCAAAAATTATCTTTTTTCATATATCTTTTATTACTAAGTTTTCAATTTGATATCAAACGCACACGACTTCGGTCCTGGGGCTACTTACATCCCCGGGGTAGTAAAGGCCGAGGGTAGAGTCGCTTCACTACCCCGTAACGGGCAGGGTCTAGACTCCCAAAATATTTGATGTCAACAAAGACTAACAAATTAAAAACTAACAAAAACTGATTACACTAACTATAAACAACACTCATTTAGTACAAAAACTTCAACAAGGCAGGCATACACAATAAAAATAGAAGCTCAGCGAATAAGGTTCAAAATGTTCAAATGCGAGTTCTAAAACTGATGTGAAACGAAATAAAGCAAAAAACGTATTACTATGATTATACTTTTGCGATTTGTTCCGATTGTGTCGTTAATATTATATTTTCCACCAACGTCTGTCTGGTTTTGTAAACCCTTTGTTTACATAAAATATCTAGGTCTCCAGAACCAAGAATAGCTGACGGTTAGGCAAGAGCGGGATCTTTGTGGGTTTTATATAGAAATAGCTGCACTGTGCGCCTCCCGCGTGAATATTGATGAAAACCTGAAAAGTAGCCTGTTTTATTCCATTCTACTCAAAATATCAACCCGATCTGAAAGGTCATTAGGCATATAGATATTTACGTAATATATTAAAACTAGCAAATTAAGAGACCACTTTGTTTTTAATACACTTTAATCGTCTCAAGATACAAAAAATAAAGATGCGAAACAGGAAATCTTTACCTGGTTAGGTTGTTAGTTTTCGAGTTAGGGCAAAACTCGTCCCAAGCTTTTTATCTTCTAGAACAGTGGTCGTCATTTGCGGCCCGCGGGCCGCATGCGGCCCGTGGGCCATTTTTGTGCGGCCCGCGGTGATTGACTCTAGAACAGCGCAAATAAAATAAGTATTATGTACTTTTCAAGCACTGTGAAAATATTTTCTGTGCTCTGAGTGGCAGTTCAATTATTACACGGCGGGAGCACAGATTTGAGATTGTGAACCTACGGGCGAGCCGCGCGACATAGGCAGTTCCTACTGGATTGGATATTGTCTTTCGCGCGCGCCCGCGCCCCCGCAATAAGCACAAAAGAATAATTGATTATTGAACTGAAATTAAACTGTTCGTAATAAAATATTTAATACATATAATAATTTGCATTCTGTAATTGTAGTACCCAACATTTCACTACACCTGTTGCTAGTTACCACATACTACACTACATACTACATAGTTGCTACATAGTGCGGCCCGGAGTAGTACGTCACATTGTCCTATGTGGCACTTGACCAGAAAATTATGACGACCACTGTTCTAGAAAATCTGATATTTTGTAGTACCTAAGCCTTTTAACAAAGAATAGTTTTAACACTTTGAATTTATTTAGGCACTGATATTTTTTGCAACTCACTGGGAGTTTTCTTGTAGAAGCGTTTACATTGCCTTTTGAAAGATACATGAACCTTGTCTAGTCTTTTTTTTTGGTCAAACCGAACCGGTACTTATTATAGTATATAAATTATGTTAATAGCTATTTTTATGAAATAGAATCAACGCCTACACGAAAATTTAAGTAGGTCTTTACAAGGACGTCAACATTTACACAGGTGGACACAAAACACAGGTGGACAATAATGTAATAACACAAGTACCTACCTAACCATTATAATAAAAAAAAAATCGTTTATTTCTGAAGGTCTTGCATATTAGTACAATGTGTTTTACACCTGATTATTTAAAGTTTCAACTCCTCTTCAACTAAGTTCTAGACTTTTGATGTGGTCGCGAGGGATCTCTACCTCGATATAGTTTACAGGCAATTAATAATTAAATAAGCAAACACACAAGCTCTGCTTAGCTTGACACTAGATGATGATGTATGATGTAGATTGACCACGTATAGACTATAGACCTTACACGACCTTAAAAACGTCATAAATAATACGTAAATCAAAGACGTAAATGAAACTAGAATAAAGCTAAGACCAAGTAGGTACTTACGTTCCGTAAGGTAGACAGAGCATATGGTCACTGTCATCCTATAAGGCGATGTAGCCGATTTGATATTGTTTTGGTTTTGTTTGATACCGTACGGTGACACGTGAATGTCAGATTGAGAAAATGAAAATTTGTGTTTATGTTTTATTTGTAATTTTGTGTTTTATATATAATATTTAATCGAGAACTTAGTATATAATGACTTGTGTAGCTGTGGGTTGTAAAAGCCGTTTGGGATCTTTATGTGAAGATAAACGCAAGATATCTTTTCATCGGTAAGTCTATAATCGTGATAGACGCGGATATTACGCGGATATTACATGTATTTTCTTTGCAATATGTTGAATAGTTTTTTGTACATAGAATATAATAACTGTTTTACTACGTTATTTAAAGCTCATTAGCAGTATAATTCTATAATTCACTAATATTAAAGTACAATACGAAAAACTGACATCTGATGTACCATTTTGATGCCACCTAGTGAAGTACTGGTAGTTGTCGATAATTTATTGTCGATGAATGTCTAATACTGGTTGACAAAATGATGATTCAAAAGTAAATTGTCGTAGTTTGAGAATTATACCTACCTACCGAGATAGTGCTACGGTACCTACATGGACCGACTAAGTTGGAGTTAGAAATCAAAACTTGATTATGGTGTCGCTAGTAAGATCTAGGAGACTAAAGATTGCAATGTAGCTAGAAGTTCACAACTTATTCTTATCTTTCACTTCTAGATATACAAAATATCCAATAACAAAAGAAAAATGGAAACAAAACTTGAGAAGACATGTCTGGGAGCCATCATAGAATTCTCGTTGGTGTTTTTTACATTTCCATGTTTCGTGCCACAGAATTGGATATCAAAGGACTTACAAAAAACTTTGAAAATAAAGGTCAAATGATAGCATCCAAGTGGTATCTAAGCACAAAATATTTCAGTTAAGTATAGTAGTATACGACGTGAAAATACTTTAAAAATAATTTCGTTTATGTTAATGTAACTAAGTACCTACCTAAGTTTTCTCACTGCTCATATCCTAAATAACGACGGCAAACAACCATCACCGCTTAACCCCATTTTAAATAAAAACATAATTATTATCAAGAAGATTTATCAAGTTTATGTAAGTTTTAACAAAATAACCTTAGTAGGTCTTTATTTATATATGTACCTACAGGGTCAGGTACCGGTTAAGTCGATCTAGATCCTTGAGGGGGTTGTAGTTTCAATCATTACCAGCTGATTGATTTAATCATTATTGACTCACATACTCCAAACTTAATATAAAACCCCACAAACACCCAAAAAATATAGGTGATTAATGAATATTGGTATATCTTTTCAAGTAAAATTACAGCTTGCGGATTTTAAACATAACTGAATTTATTATACTCTTTTATAATAATATATAATAATGCTGGACAATCCACAAAGCACCATCTAGCCCCAAAGTAAGCTACTCAAAGCTCTTGGTATGGGTACTAGATAACTGATTTATTAAATACATTATTATGCATAGATATACATTTTTTACAGTACATTTATACCCACACCAACGGAACATAGGTATATCTGCAGATCGTTCACAAATTTGTTCTGAGGGGTTTGATTCCCGAACCCGTAACCTCCTGCGTTGCAGGCGCACCTTTGCCCACCGCGCTACATAGGTCGTCATGATCAACATACAATGCAGCGGTTACAACAAACCTGCTTACTGATATCATAATTTAATCGATAAGTACAGAATTTCACATCACTATTCTCACATTTCAGTAGAATGTCAGACAAGAATCAGATTGACCACATACGTATTTGAATGTAACTGAAACTGAACTGAAAAATTATATCTATCTTTTTTTTTCATATGGCATACTCCCAAAGAGCAAGAAATCAAAACAGTGTCAAATGTTCGTTTTTATAATGTTACATCTAGTTACTATAATATAATCTTTGGAATAAAGTAAAAAAAAGTGACAGATAGATTTTTTTTTGTTCTCTACAATCTTTTTGAGGTACTAAAGTAAAGCAACCAACAAGAAATCTGAACTTCTTAACTTTTACCTTCTTAGATTGTTGGGTGCGTACAGATAGGTACTGAGTAGACCACTCTTCAAGTAGACGAACGAGTGTGTGTAGGTCCAAAATGCCCTGACTCTGCTTTGTGCTCTCGCACAAATGCCTAGGGCAGGGGTCGGCAACTAGTTTTAAGTGGGGTCCGGGTACAGACATTTATTTTTATCGAGGTCCTGAAAAAAAACTGATAATGCTTAAGAACTTAAATTTTTAAAGTGTTAGTTGAAGGTGTCCATCAAACGACATTTGTTCTTAGGAATTTCATTTTTTATAAGGAGTGTTTGATAGCTAGTTTATAGCAATTTTCATACTTTTCTCAATTATGTTTAGCCCAAATTTTTTCAAAAGAATGCGATTTGCTAAGAAATATCGACTTCTCAATTCTGCAAAGTCGTCGTAATTTCGTAGCAAATTCGTTCCTTAGATCCGACAGAAATCTTACAAAAACACTAAAGTTTTCTTCAGTCGGTTAGATTAATGAATTGTAGGAAAATTTATTCCTGTCTTCCTTGCAAGATCTTTAACGAAACAGACTTGCGAAGAAAAGCAGACACACCTTAATTCAAATCACAGTATTCATTTTTCATTTCACACCATTTCACATTTCGTGGCACGCGCGGACCGATGCATTTGGGTTCTATGCGGCGGGAGATTATCCCGACCACACCGCGACGAAAAACGTAGGTTTGCAAACGTAGGAATATAGGATACAGGGTTATAGGTATTTAATGATTAACCTCTAAAAGGCGACCGACCGTTGTGGCGCGGTGGGCGAAGGTCCGCCTGCGACGCAGGAGGTTGCGGGTTCGATTCCCGCCTCGGAACAAATTTGTGCACGATCTGCAGAAATTTGTTTCGTTGGTCTGGGTGTTTAATATGTATAATAAAAAATGTATATCTATATATATAATGTATTAAATATATCAGTTATCTAGTACCCATAACACAAGCTTTGAGTAGCTTACTTTGGGGCTAGATGGTGCTGTGTGGATTGTCCAGCATTATTTATTTATTTATTTTTTTTATTTTTACTTTTCTTCTATGACTTTTGCCAAAACGTAATACATCTCCAGTTTTCATTGGGAATTTCTATCAATTGTTAGCTCTGTCTCGTAAAGACTTACATACCTACCTATGTTTCATTTATTCGATTCTGGCGTGTGCGCACTCAGGTAAGTGCTACGACTGCTACTCAATCGCTCGGCCGAGAGAAAATTAGAACTGAAAATTTGCTTATGTGTAAAAAAATTTGTATGGGAAACTAATCATTGAATTAGAAAAAATCGTAGAACAAAAGTTGTTAGTCTTGATTTACCCAAGTCGCCTTTTCGAGGCTTTCTTTTAATCATTAAATACCTTTATCCCTGTATAAAAGTGACATTAAAATAACTAAGGTAGGTATATTTAAGAATGTTTGGCGGTCCGAGGT
Organism: Eupithecia centaureata; assembly: GCA_944547425.1. NCBI lineage: Eukaryota > Metazoa > Arthropoda > Insecta > Lepidoptera > Geometridae > Eupithecia > Eupithecia centaureata. The sequence continues at coordinate 1,342,181 of OX155701.1, read as the reverse complement.
TAGACCTTCCGCGGTTCGCCTCTTTCCGACCGCTGGCCTAGGGTATTTATGTGAAAGTGGGGTGAGTGTGGTTGTAATTCAACCATTTCTTAGAGTAAAGTTTTGTATTTTCACCCTATCTAAGCTCTAAGCGCGTGCCTTTTTCTCGCATTCAGTTCTCCAAATAGCGCTTACTTTCTTCACCTGCCTTGATGTCGCGCAAACGATGGCGATGTCTATGGGGAATTCTTTGATTTATTATACGTTTCTAATTATAATTTAAATTTATTTGTTTACAATTTGGAACATAAATACCTGAATAGTGCTCACACTTAATGAGGCCGTAAAATAGATAATTACTTAATGGATGGTCGTTAAAGTTAAACAAAATGGCACCTATTTATGTACCTTTTGTTTCGCAAATAATAAAGAGATCAATGCACTAAGGAACCCTAAAAAATCTACGAGGTATCTATGATTTTTTACTTTGAATTGCAGGTCAAATTACATTATTTAAGGCTAGATGTCATTTCTGATTGTAAAACATATAATCACTACATAGCATAAAACAAAGTCGCTTTCTCTGACCCTATGTCCCTGTCTTTATGTCCCTTTGACTGCTTAAATCTTTAAAAATACGCAACGGATTTTGATGCGGTTTTTTTAATAGATAGAGTTATTCAAGAGGAAGGTTTATATACTTATAATAAAACCGTGCAAAGCCGGGGCGGGTCGCTAGTAGTTAATAAACACAAATGGAAAAAAATCAACGAAAAAAATAAATGTCTGAATAATATTAATAAACGAAATTGAATATCTAGGTCCTACTTGAAAAGTTGAATGAAAATGAACAGGTCAAAATTAAATGGTCAAAAACATTTAAACAATCCAAAGTTAAATTTAGACATTCAAAACATCGTTAAAGATATTTGTTTTATTAACCTGTTTACTAGATATATAGTTTAAATGTACTATGTAAAGGCAAACAATTAAAGTTTAAAATAAAAATCAATATAAAATGTACGATGTAACTTATACAATACAAAATTGCTTTATTGTCCTCCACAAAAAAGAACTTAACAAAAAGATGTTTTCCCCATCAGCAAGTGTTTCATAGGTCTAATAGTTACAAAGTACGGCGCCGCGAGGACGCGTCATTGAGTCCTGTATTGTAACGCCGATGTGACTGACTCCCGCAACCTTAGATCCGTAAACCCCGTCCGGCAGACGGCGAGGCGCAGCCGTTCGAAGCGCTCGCGTTCAAACTTTACATTTACAATAACCAGTGCAAAAAACAGAAAAAACTGTTTAGCAGACCGATAACGCGTATTGTCACTGTAACAGTATTGTTGTACGCAGTGTTATGTATACATCCGCCCATCATCGATTGGAGCGGGCAGTGTGATCGTGTTACATTAACATGCGTTTTGATTACTCAGAAGAGATGCATTTTTATGTGAAGTGAAGTGTTAAGCTATTTTTGGTGATGGTTTTTGAATGGAAATGTGGTAACGTGATCGATAATAACAGTTATGTCCTGTTATCCCACGCTTGAGCATCAGTTGATCAGCTGTTTACGTTAATCTGTTTTCGTTGGATAACAAAACTGAGTTTATTGACCCTCAACATGATGTTTCCAGCATCGCAAGCAAGCAAAATCCTGACTTTTCTTCTCCTAGTCATAGTCGTATACTGTGCGTGTATGGACACATTTCTATTTTTAAGAATACAGAACTATAAATTAGATATATTTGATTATATAGATGTAAGTAATGTAACAGAGATATCTACAAACTCGAATAAACCGAGCTATGAAGATGTAACTTGGGTTCCGTGTAGTATTAATCCTCTATGCCATCCTACTGTGAAAGCTCTGATGGTAGATCATGTAAACCACTATATTTACGGTCCTTTATGTTCCTTAGTTGATCAAGGACTAGGTATATCTGACCAATGGCTTATAATAACCCCTAATATGATTTCATTCTTCCATGTTTTTATCGCCTTCGTTGGTGCAAAGCTCTTAACCGATCAGAATCTAGCTGTGAGACGTTTTGGAGTAGTGCTTTTCCAACTAAGAATGTTCTTAGATGATCTCGACGGGCACGTTGCTAGAAAAAGAAAGAATATAAAAGGGGAAAGGTCTGAGGTAGGATCTCTAGGCTATTTCGTTGATGGGATTTGTGATTTAATAGGCGTAGTTGCCATGGTTTTGGGTTTGATGTGGTATCTTAAAAACAATCCACCCAGACGCGGTTACAAAGATACACCAGTCAGCACGCTTCCTTACCATCAATTAAAAGAGATAAACTCTATCGAGGATATAGAAAAGGATCACACAGCTGAAGTAGGCATCTCTTATAAAACAAAAGTGACTTATCAGAGGATAATTCAAGTGATAGGTTTGTTTTCTGGACAAATGGTGTTATCGTCCCTAGCTTGGAATAGATACATCGATATCTATCAAGAGGTTTTAGAGAACAACGCTGATTACGACGTCGGTAGGCGTGAAGTTATGTTCAAATCTGGCTTGTTTTTCTTCGCAACGGGACTCTGGAGAATCGCAAATCCACATAGCTATTTACATCTGTTGTCTCTAGCGATATTTTGCGATAAAACCTGGCCATTTTTGAAAACTCTGCATTATGCGGGGTATATGTTTCTTGTGATAGTTGTTGGGATGACTGAATATTTAGTCGAATACTCGAAGAGTTTTGTTGTTAGTGGGGTACATGATCAGTGATCTAATAGTTTGAACCGTAAGTTCAAAACTTAAGGTACTTACCTCTAAAATTGAATGTTTCGCTAAATAATAGATTCAGGCGTTACTTTGCGAAAATCAATTGCAAAATTTAAGGTTTAAATTAATACTTAATTGTTTAACCCTTATATTTTTAAAATATCCCAACGAGACTATTTAAATTATCGACGCGATGATACGTTGTGTAGCGACCCGCTCAAAGACTTGTTTTTATTAGGCTTAATGTCAACTTACGATACATTCGTCGGCGTTGGTGGTCTTTATAGAATACAGACATGGACTAATTTGATACCGTTAGGAATCTTAATAGTCTATATCCATACTAATACAAGTGACAGTTACTCAGTTCGTTTGTCAATTACTTTCTCGATTAGATACCGCAATGTAACGAAATGATTTTTAACAAAGTGATGGATTGTATATACTTTGCAAGAAGGTAAATTATTTACTGGGGAATTACAGGTTACGTTTTCTTTAAATTACCTTACTTATTTTAATGCTGTAAATTTTAAAAATAAATTCATCTATACCGCGTACGTAACTAACCCTCAAACTCCAGTGAATAAGGCAAAGTTACGAAGAATTCTTCATTGTTATGAATTGAAGAGGGATGTTTGTAAAAACACAGTGTCTGTATTTAAAACGCGGTGCATTGTCAACGTTGTAGGTAGAAAGAAATCAATATCGGGCGAAACACTCATTTTATCGCTTAAGTAGTGGTCAGAGTGATACCCAATGAACCGTAGACTGTTGAAATTTTCACTGAATGTGTACTTCTCTTGCAATAATAAAATAAATTGCTTATTGCTTGCTTTATAATAAAATAAATAAATATTAAATTTAAGGAGGTTCCACTAGAAAAAAAAAACAGTTTTTTAGCATTTTTTTCTCTAAGTTTGTAAAGGCTGAGTAATCTTGAACCCTACCGCAATGGAAAAAAAAATAAAAAAACAACTAACTAAACTAAGCGACACTTGGCTTTACGCTGCTTTCCCTGCTATAACGACTAGACTTATACAATAAATATGAACAAGAAACTTAATAATAAAGAAGGCCAATAAATACCATGTTGAACACCAAATCAATTTGGCGTAGTCAGTACTTGCGAATATTTTACCATTTTTTAAATCAATCAGTAAATTCTGTTTTTAAAGCTGTAAGTTTTAAAAACAGATTAAAAAAATAGAAGAAAAGATGGATGGATTGTGTGAAAGAGGATATGCTTAAGAAAGGTGTGAATACGGAGATGACGAATAACAGAGCAGAATGGAAGAAGAATTCATGTTGTGCCGACCCCACTTAGCGTGGGATAAGGCCCGGAAGAAGAAGAAGAGTAAATTCTGTTTTTAGGGTGCTCAAGTAGACTCACGCTTCACCGGTTTATTTATTGTGATTTACATATCGATGCAAAATGTTTGTGGACCATTATTGAGTTTCGCTTCTTGGCTTCGCACGCGTATTTATATCCCATGGGAATTGATTTATGGGATGAAAAATAGCCCTAAAATGTATTCCAGGGTATCAAACATCCATAAATCTTACATCAATTACATAAAAACTTTCGCGTTTGTAATATTAGTGAGGATTTATATATTTTTTGCTACCATGAAACCATGTGTGACCAATAACTTAGGTAAGAACGTGGTGCGAGAATGAATGAATGAATGAATGAATGAATGAATGAATTAACACTTTATTGTACCTTTTTGAAAATAAAACAATACTTAAATTAAATTATATCTAATCTTATAAATAAAAGAACGGTACAACAGGCACAGAACAGAATGGTGTCACATGACCGTCACCAAATGTATTTGAAATCCTTTTGGTATTTTACAATTCTCCTTTGGACTTCGGAACTGGTTGCGTCAAACATTAACGGTAAAATACAGTCGCTCTTTCGCTCTTAATTCTTTATTTCTTGAACTTTTTGTCGAATAATGGGTCAATTTTGAAACAAGATCCGCCGCTCGGCGATGGTTTCACTATTTTTGCAATTATTATTATACAAGTGTTCAGTAATTTTATATTTTTGGTATTCTCTAAGTTTCAAGCAAATCGGGCCTATGGTTAAAAGTTTACAAAAAACTCTTCAACTTCAACTCAAGGTGTGTGAGAGAGAGAGAGAGAAATGTTTTTATCTGAAAACTATGTACTACACAACAATTTAGGACTAGTAAGATAAATGAGCTCATTGGGGGAGGCCTATGTCCAGCAGTAGACTAATATAGGTTGATGATGATGATGATGATGATGATGATGAAGATAAATGAATTAGGGACATAGAAACAGTACTTAATAGTAACAAGGGTAGTAGTAGTAACAAGGGGTAATTTCACCCCCTAGGAATGAAATTTACAAAAATCCCATCTTATCGGGTGTCTGTATAGTAAAAGATAACTCCAAATTTCAGCTTTCTTGCCAGTATGTTGGGCTAGGCTTTGTCTCCAAAAATTGCTCGGGCATTAAGATGTATAAAGAAGTTATAGATGGTAGAGCTCCCATGAAGTGTGGCTTACTCACCCTTGTCCACTTTAAATCCATGATTCATTATCAACGTTGAAAGATAAAACGATGTAAAGCTATTGAAGTACCTATTTATCAATACTTGAGTTGAGCATGAATAGGCAAAGGAACATCGAACTTTGTTTTAATAATTTATGTTAGACGTATAAAATAATAGGTACCTAATAAATGTTTATTATGCTAAGGAATTCAATCCTTTTACGGCGAGAATTACTTGAATTTTATTTTTTGTTGAGTACTTGGAAATAATATATTTCCTCCCGATAACATATGAAAAGCCACCACCAAAGGTTATATTCATAAGTAAGCAAATGACAATCCTGTGAAAAATTATACCAGACAATGAAATCTCATCCAAACTTTCCAAATTTAGTTTATGTGAACCTATTGCTATTAGTCACGCATATTTCACTAAATAGGTCAAATCAAAATCGGGGTCGCCAAAAAACCATAAGATGACCTAAAACTTAGTAGGTATAACGCGCAAATTTATACTTACTGATGTCTGGATAAAAAATATACCTAGTAGGTATGTATCTTATATTAAAGAATTTATTATTTTGTAAGAATGCAAATTGTAAATTACATGGGAGAAGCTAATACTGACATTACTGACTCCTGAAATACAGTTTTTACTATTTCGGAACTCTATGGACACATTTAGATTGCTCCATGTTAACTTGTGTCAAATAAATGATTTTGATCTTCTGAGATAAAATACTCGTACTAAGTTTGAACAAGTGCATGCCCTGACTTTTAAAATAATAGAATACATAGAATAAATAACATTTGTTCCTCATACACATACGTAAATAAAAACATACAAAATAAATCGAAGAACATGGAGGTCTAATAAGCTAAGTAAGAAATACAAATGATAGGCGTCAAACGTAAGTAAAATGTTTTATAAAAGTATATTTTCTGTAAAATTTAATTTAAACTAGTAATTGTACCAGACGTTGATTAAGGTTTGAATAAAGAATTAAGAAAATTGAAAAAGGTAAATTAGAAATTGAAATAGGTTGGATGAGGAAATCGGAACTACCGCGAATCTTGGCTGAGTTCCAATAGCTGATTGTATTGACCCGTTCCAAGTGAATCCAATGATGGCTCTCGTCGTGACCTACAAAATTGAATTTATTAATTTAATTTGCAGTCCATTCTTACGTAAGGTGATGATGTCATTGGATGTTAATCACCTGGGCTCTAAGTATGAAATCGTGTCGTGCAAATAGTTGTTAAGATTTCATGCTTTAAGTAGCTTCTGCCAGTTTGGGCACGATTTATTCAAGGATAACAGTTGTGAGTTATGTCTGACGTGTCCAATTCGAGTCCAATTTGAGTTTGAACAAAATAGTTTAAAAAATTTAAACTCCCGATAATTTACTTTCTATCCTGACACTCTTAATAAATTCTATTTCAACTGCATAAGCTGTTTGGTTCTTGAAAATTTGCAAAAAATCTTCTTCCTCGCTGAAAATTTTACTTTAAATCATGTTAACATTTGAAAAACTATTACTGCATAATTTCGTAATTTTTTGAATTATTGTCTCTTTCTTATGTTGTGTGGATTGTCCGGAATTATTTATTTATTTATTTATTTTTCTAAACTACTTGACAAAAAGAAGGAGATTCTCAATTCAACTGTATTTTTGTATTGTGTAACTAAGAACTAATCTGGGTATTGAAAAATATGTGTCTAGGTGAACCGAATTTGACGATTTGATTCTTATGTTATTTGAAATGTTGTGCTCTTATGTATTTACTAGGAGGACCTCAACTCTTTTTTTTAGTTACTTCAAGTCGGTTACAATAAATTAAAATCGTAGTAACGCCATCGCGTGTCAGTCTGTGCCATAAACAGACGATAAACTTACAACATCGCTTGCGTCCAAAACTGAAGAACAGATAATGGCGCGTCATCGTATATTCAGCGTATCGCCTATACTAGTCCACTGCTGGACAGAACCACTCTTTTTTTAAATCTTCTTTTTAAGGACCTTTACTTAACTTTTCTAAGTACTTATGTCAGCATTAGGTAGGATCGCTATATTCCCTATGTTGGAAAAGCGGGATAAGGACACACTTTGCCATAATTAATAAATAACGCTGGTAAATCCAAACAGCATCATCTATCCCCAAGCTGAGCAGAGCTCATGTTACTAGATGACTGTTATACTTAATTCATATTTAAAGTGCTTTATTTCCTTTACACCTTAAAGGACTCTGTGAAACGTCATAAAATAAATTTTAAAACTAGGAAATAAAAAGCTCTTTTTGATTTTTGTGCACTTCAATCTTATTCAGTATGGTAAAGTAAAAAGCAAACAAGAAATCATAACCTTTAATACTGTACATTAGGTAGGTATATAGAAAGATACCTAAGTTTTATTATACTTACATAGAAAAGACACAGAACACCAAACAAAATATTTGTAGTTGATGTAATTTTTTTTCCTACGAGGGGAATGGGCGTACCTTCGCCCACTCATCTCACCACAGATCGTCAAATCATAATTTATTCGGGTCAGATTTACCCGAAGATAAAGCATGTTTGAGGGAGATTCTCTTAGATAGTTTCAAACAGAACTATTTGCAATATTTATTCTTTGGATGAGTCAGACGTGCGATCAATAAGAAGCACGTGTATGTTACATTAGTTACATTATGTAACGACGTATCCATTAGCCAAACTCGATGTAGAATGTTTGTGTAGATGGATGGGTTTGTGCGATGTAGATGCTAGTGTATAGACGTTTATATGGCGCAGTCGTAGGTATAATCTACGATAGGCATCTCTTGTACGCGTTCACTCGTTTATTCTTGAATTTAATCAATGGATTAAGCGAATAAACTAGTTTATCAAAAAATACTATAGCTAGTGTCAGAATCAATCTCTTTTTGAAGATGTTAATGATATCAATGTATTCGATCCACAAGCAGGTGTGCAAATATTAAATATGTCATTATTAGGACTACAGTAATATTACTTAATTGTATAACGTATTCATGAACATTATAATAACAAGTTGAAAGCAACCAAATATAAAACTTAAATTAGCCTACGGTAAAACAGATATTTTTTTTACGTAGCTTCTGCCTATTTCTTTTGTTCGTATAAATGAAGTCTAGGTCAGGGCCTTAATTACAAATCGATTAAGCCTTCACCCATCAAAATCGGATGAGCAGTCTAGCTAGGACATACGTAAAGACAAACATACTTCACTACATAGTATAAAACATAGTCGCTTTCTCTGTCCCTATATCCCTATGTCTCTTTGTATGCTTAAATCTTTAAAACTACGCAACGGATTTTGATGCGGTTTTTTAATAGATAGAGTGATTCAAGAGGAAGTTTATACGTATAATCATACCGTGAAAGCCGGGGCGGGTCGCTAGTATAAATCGAATTTATTTTTTCGAAAACTCACTACGAATACTTTGCGATCGAATGAGGAATAAATAATTTAACAAAACCACTGATAAGATATTTTTAGTAAAAACCCCTGACCAAGAGGAAAACAGGAATCATGATTGTGTATTTTAAATATCCATCCAGCCATATTGTGTAATTAAATTTCACTCATCCATGGAATCGGAATGTTTATTACCCAGACTCTCATTTATGGATCCATTGAGGATAACGTAATCGCTCCACCGGTTGTGTTGTTCTGACCTAATTATGAGAGTGAGGGAATAGAGTCCATATTATTATGTTTTCTAACATACTTGCACTGTTATGTTTCGCGCACGCGGAGTTTCTCTGACGGATAAGATTCGTAACGAATATATCAGACAGAGGACCAAAGTTATCGACATAGCTCAAAGAATTAGCAAGTGGCAGTGGGCCGGCCATATCTCGCGAAAATTGACATAAAAGTTAAATCTCTTTTTGGAGGCCGCGATACTCTCTGAGTTTATGAGAAATAATATCTATCTATGTAATGTATTTTATTATGTATCAGTCTTCTAGTTAGTACCATAACACAAGCTCTGCTTAGTTGGGGCTAGATGATGCTGTGTAGATTGTCCAGTATTATTTATGTACCAGTTTATCGTAACTCTAGTGTTCTCCACGATCAAGATCATTTCGACCATACAGAGTTCATTGCATTTTGATTGGAAACGTTATCAGTAATTCCTTCCGTGGTATGCATATGAGAAACTTTGTCGTAAAATTTATAATGTTGATGATAAAATGGTACTTTTTTCGAACACGTGAGAGACCAAACGTGAGACATTTTTGGAAAACTCGACTCGACTGTTGCGAGCACATAAAAATTACTAGATGCGCCCCGCGGCTTCACCCGCGAATCAGATTTTTTTCATACAAATTTCAGAAATTTATGTGTTTAATTTTTATTTCATATTTTATTCACACCGAGTTTTGAGTAAATAGAACCAAGGAAAAATAATTTTCCATACAAACTTTACCACTCTATTTAACCCCCTCAGAGGTTAATTTTTGAAAATTTAATTAACCTATGTCATATTCTAGGTTCTAAACTATCTACGTACCAAATTTCATCTAAATAACTAAACTAATTACGGAGATTACTTCTTATAACAAAAATATAAATAAAAAGAATAACTACACAGACTTTCCCATCATCACTACATAGTAAAACAAAGTCGCATTTTCTGTCCCTATGTCCCTTTGAATGCTTAAATCTTTAAAACTACGCAACGGATTTTGATGTGGTTTTTTTAATAGATTCAAGAGGAAGGTTTATACGTATAATAAAACCGTGCGAAGCCGGGGCGAGTTTATCTATACAATAATAATACAGCAAAAACATCACGTCTGTTGTACGTGCCTCCTTGAATATTTCATTTTATTCTGTTTTTACTTTTTGTTGTTATAGCGGCTATAGAAATACATCATCTGTGAAAATTTAACTGTCTAACTATCACGGTTCATGTCATAAAGCCAGGTACATAAGAATAAATAATACTCTGTTTTTGTCTATTCTTATGCCAGGGGTCTTATTGCATTTTTTCGTCGGAGACTCGGTCCTAAAGCAAAGAGGTCAGTGGAAAAGAGGTAATGAAACTAAGGTTGAATTGTATAAGATCAATTGTAAGCAGCGATGCAAAAAGTGTCCGCCACTGTATCTAATACTAGATACTTATGTATCGGATCTGGTTCAAGGTCGGGACAATGTTTGAGTTATGGTATGAGAATGTTTTAGTCAGGTCCGTGTTTGTCCGTTTGTCACCAGCCTTATTGTCTAACTTGAAATCGATTATCAGTTAAATTCCAATAGATAACCAGTGTTACAATTGAAGTCCAGGCTAGGTTTCAAATGTCAAAATTAATTGATTTCGATTATTAGTCGAGTAAGTCTCTAACTCTAACTGAATACGTTAGCGTAACTTCTCATCTAGTGCGAATGTAATCAAACGAAGGTATATTCAAGATAAAAAAACCAAACTAAATTAAAAAAAGGCCGAGTCGGATTCGCTCGGATCTATGAAAACTTTAAAAAAAACATGTTTGTTGTATGTGTATACCTTAAATATTAATTTTATTGTGGTTTTCAATATTGTTGTTATAGCGGCAACAGAAATAGATAACTTGTGAAAATTTTAACTGTCTAGTTAACGCGGTTCTTGAGATACAGCCCGTACAGACAGACGGACAGACAGCGAAGTTTTCGTAATAGGGTCTCGTTTTTGTTCATTGAGTACAGAATACGGTATAATAATAAGCGCAGCGAATGATTAAAATTGTCTTTCATTCATTGAGTCATAACAATATTATAATGTCTTGTTATAACAGTGAACGAATATGAAAACATTAAATATTATTTATTCCGGTTTTGTATGCTTGTGAATGTTCAGTTCAAGTTCAAGAAAGACAGACCCTAAAAATTAACAAAGCCAGTATAACTGCTAGTTACAGCAATATTGGGATTTTGGGAGTTTTCAAAGTAAAACAATAACTATTATGCTACAATTATCTCATACCAGCAACAAGTTTAGGTGTACGAACCTTGAGTAAGCATTAAAAAAACGCGTGAAACTGGCATAAACAGCAATACTGAGACACACAATATTGGAAATGTTTCAATTTCAAAGCGAAACAATAAGAAAAATGCTACAAATATCTCATATTAGCAACAGGCTTATGTATACGGACCTCAAGCTAAACACAATGAAACAAGAAATTTAAACCTTCCAAAAAAACTGTCAAAATTTATGCTATCTAACTTTTCATTAAAGCGAGGTTCATATTGCTGTGTCGGGGTGTGTTGTGGCGCGACAGAACGCTATCGGTCTCATAGATTTAGTATGACTAGATTCACATTAGTAGCTTGTGTTGGGGTGTGGCGCGATCTGTCGCTAATGTGAATCTAGTCATACTAAATGTATGAGACCGATAGCGTTCTGCCGCGCCACAACACACCCCGACTCAGCAATATGAACCTCGCTTAAGATACGGCTATGACGGCGTATCGGTAATGTTTAACTTAGCACCAGTGACCATAATACTGCCTAATGCCTATGCTTTAGCGGTTTGCTACACAACGGATTACCTAATTAGCTAATTATATCTCAATAGATTGGAAATGGCTTCGAAATGTCTCGCTTTAAAAGGGAACCATTCGTTTGGAATCGTGTAGGAAAGTAGAAGAAAGACGCATCGCTAGATTTGACTGATTTTGTATAGAAGCTTAGGTAGGTGGTGAAATAGATTGAGCTATGTTTGAGTATTTGAAATCTACACAGCAAAGAGAATCCAAGTGTGCTTAGCTACTCTAGTCTAGGGATTATTAAATTGTAGTACGTAAGCCCTCGCATTCAGGGAATAACTAAGAAATTAAATAAAATCGCAATAAAATTCGAGTCCCTAGAAGGTCGAAAAGAGTCACTTGGTTTCGTAGCGCAGTTGGTTAGCTCATTCCGTACTGAGGAAGGGTTGCAAGTCGCCGCCGAAATCGAATTTTTTTGCGATGTTATTTAATTTCTTACTCTAGTGCAGGTCATAGAGAAAGATTAACTTTTTGGAAGAATAGACAATAACTAAATAATTATAACATCATCTCGAACAGTTCATCTTACTTATTATTGTCATCTGTTTATTGTTTATCGGTATTTTAATGTAACATTATTTACTTGAGGATTGAAACAAAGAGAAAATCAATTAACATTTTTTATTTCTTAAATTATTTTGATAACTATGTACGTATAGGTAGTTTTAAATTTGACTTGTCTAAGTGCTTATTTTGTAAGCCTAATGAATAAAATTTATTGATTTACCGATTTATTTATTTGTTAAAAATATTAAAAATGTTATAGAGGTATAAAAAATCTGATAATACGTACTAATCTTTTAGTTAGTTTAAGTTTAATGCAGGGGTTATTCCGGCCAATTCCAAACTGGATTTCTTGAAGAAAAGAGAGAATAATTTAATCTTCCAGACTTTCTTGATACGTCTTAGTGGATGTGATTGTATTCAAACGAAGGTCTATAGATAGAAAACTTATAAAGAAATGGGTGATTCGCAAGCAAAGAAATGGGTGATTCGCTAGCTAAATTTAAGAAACAAATGGATGATTCGCTAGCAAAATTTACTAGTGGATGTGATTGTATTCAAACGAAGGTCTATAGATAGAAAATTTATAAAGAAATGGGTGATTCGCTAGCTAAGTTTAAAAAAGAAATGGATGATTCGCTAGCAAAATTTACTAAACAAATGGGTGATTCGCTAGCAAAATTTGATAAAGAAATTGGTGATTAGCTAGGCACCGTAGACAAATTCTGGTTTAAATATAATTATTCTAGAAATAGTAATAAATACAATTATTTGTTCAAACAGTTATTATCTGTGATGTAATGTACTTTAAGGGAATAAACTTGGCATTGTAATATTTTATTTTAATCTCTATATCTAAGTATTCTTTTGTATTTAATAACTTTTCGGTTAAGCAGTAATTAAGGTTAATTTCATTTTAATTGTTTGTACGAATGCTATTCGTTTTGTATGCTCAAGTGTAGTAATGAAGGTCATTCACACAAAGCAATTTTTTATGGCGACCTATTGGGTTAAAAAGTTGTTTATTTAAAAAAAGTCATTAAATGACAATTTCACTGTGTTTAGAACTCGTAGGACTCGCCCGCACTACAGAATGGTAGGTTGACGGTTGTTTCGATGGTAGCATATTTATCATGTAGCAAAGTTACTTTAACTGGGCGCATTGAGTACTGTAAAGGTTCTTAGCTACCTTAATGCGCGTACCGCTAACCTACCATCAAATTTTGCAGTGCGGCCATCGCTTCACATATATTCTGAAAGGTCAAAGGTAAATGACCTCGGCTACCACAGTTGCCTCGTGTAAAAATGATCTTACAATGACAACTTTATATTATAAATGCCAATTTATTTATATTTTTATATTATGTTTAGTATTACGCGGAAATCGTTGAAATAAATGTCATGTTTCAAAATATTTTCTTTTATTTTTAACTCCTGCTTCTAGGTAGAGCTAAATCTATGAAAGTAGCTATCGCGATTGTGTTGATGACTAGCAGCGCCTCGCGGTTGCACCCGCGTAATTCCCGTTCCCGTGGAAATTCCGGGATAAAATATAGCCTAAGTAGGTATATGTTATTCCAGACTATAATCTATCTCTGTGCCAAATTTCATCCAGATCGTGCAGTAGTTTTTGCGTGAAAGAGTAACAAACATCCATCCATTCATCCATAGTTTCGCGTTTACAATATTAGTAGGATTAGTTACTGATAGTTATCATCATCATCAACTTATACCTATTTTCCACAGCTGGACATAGGCCTCCCCAATGAGCGCCATAGCGCCCTGTCTTTAGCATCAGCTAACAACTATCAAGTTATAGTGAAAATAAATGAATGAACCGACTTTACTAATGTAATTAAATTAACGACTAATGTTGTACTTTACCGTAGTGTTTTATTACTTACCTCTTGTAGTTTATTTGTGGATTCAATGGGAGTGCCTTGTACCTACACTAATTGATTAAATCTGTAGTTAGAATAGATTCTACTTTGTAGATCCTATATTTATACCGACATCAAAACAGAGAAGGTTGGTTCTCAATTCGACTGAATTTTTTATGTGTCTCAGAATCTCTTTTTTTTGGAAATAGTAGTTATCAAAGGGTAATGTAGCTTCGACAAAAAAAATTAAGAGAGTTTCAAAAATTGACTCTAAATAAATTCAAAAAAATAGCCAAAAATATTATTTGTAATGAAAGCAAAAATTTAGAAACCCATCCCAGACAAGTTTTTTGTACATTATGATCGAAAAATAATTTAATAGGTAAAGCTACCTAATAGTGTTTGGTAAAACCATTGGCTAAGAGGAAAACAGGAATCATAATTGTGATATCAAATAAAGCTTAGGTACTTATTTTAATCAGCTTCCTATTGCTAAAAATACAAGGAAAAACAACGTTGGTTTTAAAATTCTTATCTTTTTGAAATTTATTTGCTTGTTACATTAATTATAAGTAGGTACATATAGAATTATGTTCCTAAAAATTTAATTATGATCTGTTTTGTGAATAATTTGGTTGACACAAACATTATTTACAGGGTTGGCATGATTAAAACAAATGTTTTTAAAACACATGTTTAAAACAATGTTTAAAACAGTTTGATTTTAAACCGTGTTTTTGTCACACGTTTAAAAACACATTAAAACAAGTTTTAAACATTGTATAAAACGATGAGAAAAAAACAAGCTTTAAAACTACTTTTCATTGCGAATGAATGATATAAAATGAAAGTAATATTTTTTTGATAAGTTATTTATTCAGTCAAACAAAGATCTAACCTACCAAGTACCAGGATTTATATGGGTAATGGGATAAGATAACACGTATTTTTGAAACATGCATTAGATAGTATAGAATATTAAAAATTTCAATTTAAAATCAATCAAAAACAAAATTATAACAAACAAAATTACCTATTTTTAATAAACATTATAAAATCAAAATAATTGTTTGTCAGTCAGGAGAGTAAGACAATATGACAAGATCAAGATAACAATTATTTTTTCTTTTCCTTATTAAGGTATTTAAAAACTGTAACAAGTTTTGCAGCTTTCTCTGTACCCAGTTTATTTCGTACGTCAGAATGAATAAATCGAAATGTTGAAAACAGTCTTTCAATTCCAGCACTTGAAGCTACAGCAGTGTGAAGCTGAGCCACTAAGTTCATTGTTTGACCATTAATTTGTTTTTTTAATGACTGCCACCATTCGAGAGGTCCGACCTGATTTACTACATGATCTTCAAATAGAAAGTTATGAAAGGGATCTGTCATTGCCCTGTATTTAACAACATTATATTTGGCAGATGCAAAGTGAGTGTATTTGAAGTACCGCATTATCGACTTAACTTTATCAGTAATATCTTCTGCATTCAAATCCTTTGCTAGAAGGTTTAATATGTGTGATGAACAGCCGTATGTAAGTATATCCTCGTGAGAAGCTAGTTCTTCCTGTTGGGCTAAATCTCGTCTCATACGGCTCATATTACATAGTATTGCATAGTAACTATTAGTATTACTATTAGTATTACATAGTAACTTTAACCAAGTAGTCAGCTGTATGGCTTTCGGCTCCTGTGTCTATTGTATCAATTAAATGAGTTGAGTCTGTCAACACATCGGTAACACAGACACAAACTATCGAGTCCTGCCTGACATTACTCCACCCATCAATTGCTAGATTAACAACTTTGTTTTTCAATTCATTTTTTACGGCTTCTTGAGTCGAGTTGTAGACTTCGTCGAGTAGCTTGCTAGCAATTTGTTTGCGGTTTGGAGGTTTATATCCTGGGCGTAAAATTTCCATTAATTTCAGTAACTCTGGGTGTTCTACGTGGTTAAAAGGCGTGTTAGTAGCAAACATATAACGAGATAATTGTAAATCAATTTTCTTCTTATCTTCTTGACTTGTAGCAATAATAAATCTTTTCATTGAAATGTTCACGCTCGCGCTGCTGCTGGTACTGGCATTTTTAGATTGAAGAGTAGTAACAGAAGATGTGGGTGTAGCAGAAGAATTATCTGAAGATCGGGAAGAACCAGCATCACTCAACAACTCCTCCTCCACGTCCCTGTCCGCGTCAAGATTTGCGTCAGTGTTAGAACCGGTGGTGGTGCTACATTGCTGGAAGTGTGCCTCCATTCTTTTCACAAGTCCAACTAGTTCTTTCTTACATTTTCTGCAACGCACCCTATTGGTCTTCAGTGTGGTATTTTCTTGGGGGATCGATGTGAATTGTTCCCAAATTGCATGCTTTTTGCGTCCTGGAGTTGACATTTTTATGAGGTGTTATCAGTCGCAGAATTAATAATGAAATGAAATGTGAGAAAGAAAGGCACTCGTATTTATAGAATTCATATTAAGTAATTCCCCGCCGGTAAAGTCCCGTTAGGAAAGTCCCTAATGGATGGCTGTCGAATGGAATAGTGGTTATTTTATTCCCCTCATTTAAATATAAATATTAGGGATGGGCCTAACTTCGGCATTCTTCCGAAATTCGGTTGAAATGCCGAACATTCGGTATAAGAAAAGAGTGAAATAGTTGCACAATTTTGATTTTAAGATTAATAAAACAAAAAAAATCAAATCTGTCATACTCACTCATACCTGATTAAATAAATAAGCCTTTTACATAATTTAAAATCATGGTAATTTATTTATTAATCAAGTAACTAACTGTCATTATCAGTTTCCTTTTTCGACATTTCAATGTTAAGTTTTAGAATAAAAAAATCAAATTCAATAAGTTCTTATTAAATTAGGAAGTCTTATGATTTGAATCAAATAAACTTTTTGAAAATTCAATATATTATTTACTTATAGGTATATTTTATTGTTGTTTGTTAGTTGTTACCATATAAGTGCAGAATAAAAACCGAACTTCGGCATTTTTGATTTTTACCGAATGTTCGGCCGAAATTCGTATTCGGTTCAAACCACATTCGGCCCATCACTAATTAATAAATATTGGGGGTGCCCCTATTCATAGAATAGAATTTATAGTTTATAGGTATTTCCCCGCCGGTATAGTCCTGCTAGGAAACATTCAGGGTGAATGTAAATCGTTCAGTAGTGATTAGAGATACGCAACATAAAATAAATGTTTATCCATTGATCGTTTTTTGTCAATATTTATTTTACTACTAGCTGCGCCCCGCAGCGTCGCCCGCGGGGAAATTTATTTATTTGTCAAATATCATATTTTTCTCGCCGTAAAGACCATCCTTGAACTTCAACGAACATTTTAAAAAAAGATTTGGCCAAATTGGTCCAGGCGTTGTTGAGTTATGCGCTTACCAACACATTTTGCGATTCATTTTTATATTATAGATAGAAAATTTAAATTAAATTAAATTAAAATTCATTTATTTCGGACAACATAAAGTGTTAGTATTGTATGTGTAAAGTGTTAGTATTGTATATCCTATGTTAGTGACACGTCATTTTTTACTTTTAAATATACTAAGTGGTTTGGAACACTGCAATCGAATAATGACAAAGTTATTTCATCATTACTCGATTACAGTGCTTGAGGAACGGGCTATCCCATTTATTGGATAATGCATTCAGGATGATGTTGGCACTCCCGTGCAGCCTGCACAGCAACGAGGCGACTTTCTTCCGGATACAGGCATGGAAGCCGTCCGTGCGCGCCTCTGCGAACATTCCTGACGCGCTACAGAACCGCGGGAGCCCCAGCAGCATCCGGAACGCATTATTATACTGGACGCGAAGGGTGTTGATCGCTTTTTGCGTATACGTGGTCCATAGGCTACTCGTGTAAAACGTCTGACAGTAAGACTTAAACAAGGTGATTTTTGCTTCTTCAGAACATCGATAGAACCTACGAACCAGCATATTGGCTCTTACGGCCAACGCCCTTCGCTCTCTCTCTATGTCTACCTCATCACTCAGATTGTCACTTACAATGTGACCCAGATATTTGAATTGAGTGACCCTTTTCAGCACAGATCCATTTAACAAAAAAAAAAGTAAAAGTTAGTTTAAATTTGAAAAGTCAAAAGATCTAGTCTGGAAATGAAACATTATAGGTCGAATTAATTTAAAATAATGCCCTAAACTAAAAAGGACAAAAAAAAACAAAAAAAACAAAACAAACACTTGTTTAAGGTGATTTCGCGTCCAGGACTAAGCATAGCTCCGCTACTAGATGGCGATGATTTTCAATTTTGATGTTTTTCACTATTTTCTAATTAAATTGTGCATAATTGTTTAATGGTAATGTATTTGCCGCAAATGGTATGTTGCTTTTTATATACCAAGCAATTTTTCAAGTGTTGAAAGCATCTATGGAGCTTGTATTTGGGAAGAGCAAAAAAGATCTTGCCTGTGTGAGTGATCGGCCACTACGAGTCACTCACACAGGCAAACCCTATAAATTCAGTGGAACTAAAATAACTACTGTTCGAAAAATAACAGAGATAATTGGAGACGCCTTAGGACTAAATATTTTTCGGACCAATATTTCCGTTTTCGGGACATTACTAAATTACATCTAAAATTAATTCAATAAAACCACTAGTTAACGAACTAATTTTCGACTCTTGTTTTTTTAAGAAAAAAAAACAGGCTCTATTTACATTTACAAACTAGCTTATTAGCTAAAGAATATCTTACAAATTATAGGTAAAAAAAATACTTTTCATGCTATTTATTAATTTCGTTAAATCATTGGAATTGACAAATAAATTGAATAAGTTCACAATAACAATCATTAATTTTAAATGTACTAAAATTGGAACAACTGTGAAAGTTGTTCCAATTTTATAATAAAATTACATTAAAATTATTAGCGTAAGGAAGTCTCCACTTTTTTTGACTCTGTTCTTTGTGTACCTACTTAGGTATTTTAGCTCCGATTTTACGACCACTTATAAAAGATTAAAAGTAATACAAATTTTCACAGCATTTCAATAACTCACTTTGGACTAGCGGTTTGAACAGTCGGGTGGGTGCGACGATGTATAGTCGTACCTGGGTTCGAAACCACCGAAAATTTAATTTACTTTTTGCTTTTTGATAATAAAATATCCACAAAATTTTGATACATCCCGTTAGTACGGGCTCGAATCCCTTCAACATCACCAAAATTTTTGATTTTTATTCTTTATATTTTGAACAATGTCATAGACCTAGTACAAACAAATTCATATTTGTCATAAATTACTTATTGTAAGCCTTCCTAAGTCTATTTGATTGTTATATAAAACTTTGGTAGACTGTTCTGCGTAGGTACATCCCACAAAGGGTCCTGACCTCGTTTCTAACGGTATGACAAAAATAAAAAGAAACAATTATGTACTATCAACACCAACTGATTTTTATTTTATTTTAGCTCTTACGCCAGCTAAGTTCAGGCATTTTTACAAATCGCTCATTGAATGCAAAACGGCCACATTTCAAAAAATTTAGAAAATGGTTTTATTTCTGATAAAGTATATTTTCTTTTGAGAACATTTCATAAAGCTAGTTTAATTTAAATATTTATTTCTTTTTATTGGGATAATTATCTTAACTTTGCTTCAAAATTTTAATGCAAAATGGGCTTTTGTAGTTTTTATCAAGTTGGGTGATAGCTATAACAGCGACCATTATTTTAAAAAATAGAGCAAAAAATTACGAAAACAATGATGTTTAAGTATTAAAAAAGAAAAACTTTAACTTTTCAAAAAAATCATGTTCAAAATTTTGTTTTGGCTCTCTGTAAAAAGTTACGATTAGTCCAATAAAAAAAATATATATAATTCCGGACAGTCCACACAGCATCATCTAGCCCCAAGGTGAGCAAAGCTCGTATTATGGGTACTAGTTGACTGATAAACTTAATACAATACATTACATAGATAGATATTTTTTTTATAAATACATAGAAAACACCCAGACCAACGGAACAATTTCATGTTCAATTTCTGTAGATCGTACACAATTTTTTCCGACACGGGAATCGAACCCACAACCGGTCGCAGGCGGACCTTCGCCCACTGCGCCACATCGGTCGTCGCTGATGAATGATCGAAATGCTTTGCATACAATCTGACACGTCTGATGCTGGGGCCACACTACCGTGATATGCCGATAATTAGCTTAATTATAACTTATACAACACCTAGGTGTAACCACGATTTATGGCCATAATTTTACAATGCCAATCAATATGGCAAATGGCGGTAGACAATAGCTCCGGCGGCGGTCTTTTTTCGCACATCAAAGAAGATTACCGCAGTAATTAATGCGTTTGTGGCCACTACCGTTTGTCCAGTGTGCAATATGAGCTCACCGGCGACGCACGTGATATTTTTACCGCCTTATTTATTGACATATCTAGGTAAACTCTAGTGTAACCACACCAGGTCATGCAGTAATTTAAACGGTAATTTAATGTCATAATTATTGCGGTAACAGCCCGGTAGACGGTAAGGTAGTGTGGCCCCAGCGTAAAACTCTCTAAACTGGTATCTATAAGCAAACATTTTATCTGTTTACATAGTGTCATTTATTGTTGTCATGGAAACGGAACGTAGGCTTCCTAGATCTTATTTGACATGCAGCAAAAATAGATAGGAATAAATACTTGGACGATGGAAAAACCCTTTGAGAACGGTAGACTATGGTATTATTAGATGATTCTTTAGATAGCACACAGATGGCGATTCCGTCGCCACCATCACACTCACAAGTTCAAGTAAGCGGGCGTACGACACTATCCGTGTTCACTCACGCATTGATAGAAATGGCCTAAAATTTTCACGTTATTTCTAATTATTCCGAGTGTTTTCATGAATCAAACACAATTTGCCGCAAATAATGACGAATAACAAAGCCAAAAACAGTTATTTATTTGTTAAATTATGTCCACATCGCTCATATTTGGGAAAATACAAACGTATGGAAATCGAACAACCTTAAAACAATTTGAACTGTTTGTTTTATAAAATTTAAAAAAAACAGTTTTTTTTCTAACCCTGATTATTTACAAAACTGACACTTACGGCCGATTTCTATCAAGCCATCAATCAATCAATCCATCCATTATAACCACATTGTAAGTCTACTTACTACACTTACAAACATTTCACGTTTATAATATTAGTAGGACTAACCTTGAAGTTATAACTTAGGTGTAAAGTCTAAAGCACGTGGTCTAATGTGAAGTGCCTGAAAGCTCGAGGTAATAACGTGGTACAAATCGGACGGCGATCAAGCCTTTGAAACCCCCGTTCATGGTGAGGAAGTATGAATCAGTTCCACTTCCACTGTGTTTGACAGTTGGCTTGACAGTTAGCTTGACGCTTGGATTTGACCTCTTAGTTCTATGTTCTACTAATCTCCATCAGTGAGCTTGTGAACCTCCAGCCCTTCGAACCCCCCGTTCATGGTGAGAAAGTATGAATCAGATCCACTTCCACTGTGTTTGACAGTTGGCTTGACAATTGGCTTGACACTTGGCTTGACGTTTGGATTTGACCTCTTAGTTCTATGTTCTACTAACCTCCATCAGTGAGCTTGTGAACCTCCAGCCCTTTGATACTCCCGTTCATGGTGAGGAAGTATGAATCAGTTCCACTTCTACTGTGTTTGACAGTTGGCTTGACAATTGGCTTGACAGTTGGCTTGACAGTTGACTTGACAATTGGCTTGACAATTGGCTTGACAATTGGCTTGACAATTTGCTTGACAATTGGCTTGACAGTTGGCTTGACAATTGGCTTGACAATTGGCTTGACAGTTGGCTTGACAATTGGCTTGACAATTGGCTTGACAATTGGCTTGACAGTTGGCTTGACAATTGGCTTGACAGTTGGCTTGACGCTTGGATTTGACCTCTTAGTTCTATGTTCTACTAACCTCCATCAGTGAGCTTGTGAACCTCCAGCCCTTTGAAACTCCCGTTCATGGTGAGGAAGTATGAATCAGTTCCACTTCCACTGTGTTTGACAGTTGGCTTGACAATTGGCTTGACAATTGGCTTGACAGTTGACTTGACAATTGGCTTGACAGTTGGCTTGACAATTGGCTTGACAATTGGCTTGACAGTTGGCTTGACGCTTGGATTTGACCTCTTAGTTCTATGTTCTACTAACCTCCATCAGTGAGCTTGTGAACCTCCAGCCCTTTGAAACTCCCGTTCATGGTGAGGAAGTATGAATCAGTTCCACTTCCACTGTGTTTGACAGTTGGCTTGACAGTTGGCTTGACGCTTGGATTTGACCTCTTAGTTCTATGTTCTACTAACCTCCATCAGTAAGCTTATGAACCTCCAACTCTTTGAAACTCCCGTTCATGGTGAGGAAGTATGGTGGCTTGACAATTGGCTTGACAGTTGGCTTGACAATTGGCTTGACAATTGGCTTGACAGTTGGCTTGACAATTGGCTTGACAGTTGGCTTGACAGTTGGCTTGACAATTGGCTTGACGCTTGGATTTGACCTCTTAGTTCTATGTTCTACTAACCTCCATCAGTGAGCTTGTGAACCTCCAGCCCTTTGAAACTCCCGTTCATGGTGAGGAAGTATGAATCAGTTCCACTTCCACTGTGTTTGACAATTGGCTTGACAATTGGCTTGACAGTTGACTTGACAATTGGCTTGACAATTGGCTTGACAGTTGGCTTGACAATTGGCTTGACAATTGGCTTGACAATTGGCTTGACAGTTGGCTTGACGCTTGGATTTGACCTCTTAGTTCTATGTTCTACTAACCTCCATCAGTGAGCTTGTGAACCTCCAGCCCTTTGAAACTCCCGTTCATGGTGAGGAAGTATGAATCAGTTCCACTTCCACTGTGTTTGACAGTTGGCTTGACAGTTGGCTTGACGCTTGGATTTGACCTCTTAGTTCTATGTTCTACTAACCTCCATCAGTAAGCTTATGAACCTCCAACTCTTTGAAACTCCCGTTCATGGTGAGGAAGTATGGTGGCTTGACAATTGGCTTGACAATTGGCTTGACAGTTGGCTTGACAGTTGGCTTGACAATTGGCTTGACAATTGGCTTGACGCTTGGATTTGACCTCTTAGTTCTATGTTCTACTAACCTCCATCAGTGAGCTTGTGAACCTCCAGCCCTTTGAAACTCCGGTTCATGGTGAGGAAGTATGAATCAGTTCCACTTCCACTGTGTTTGACAGTTGGCATGACAGTTGGCTTGACGCTTGGATTTGACCTCTTAGTTCTATGTTCTACTAACCTCCATCAGTGAGCTTGTGAACCTCCAACTCTTTGAAACTCCCGTTCATGGTGAGGAAGTATGAATCAGTTCCACTTCCACTGTGTTTGACAGTTGGCTTGACGCGTGGATTTGACCTCTTAGTTCTATGTTCTACTAACCTCCATCAGTGAGCTTGTGAACCTCCAGCCCTTTGAAACTCCCGTTCATGGTGAGGAAGTATGAATCAGTTCCACTTCCACTGTGTTTGACAGTTGGCTTGACAATTGGCTTGACAATTGGCTTGACAGTTGACTTGACAATTGGCTTGACAATTGGCTTGACAGTTGGCTTGACAATTGGCTTGACAATTGGCTTGACAATTGGCTTGACAGTTGGCTTGACGCTTGGATTTGACCTCTTAGTTCTATGTTCTACTAACCTCCATCAGTGAGCTTGTGAACCTCCAGCCCTTTGAAACTCCCGTTCATGGTGAGGAAGTATGAATCAGTTCCACTTCCACTGTGTTTGACAGTTGGCTTGACAGTTGGCTTGACGCTTGGATTTGACCTCTTAGTTCTATGTTCTACTAACCTCCATCAGTAAGCTTATGAACCTCCAACTCTTTGAAACTCCCGTTCATGGTGAGGAAGTATGGTGGCTTGACAATTGGCTTGACAATTGGCTTGACAGTTGGCTTGACAGTTGGCTTGACAATTGGCTTGACAATTGGCTTGACGCTTGGATTTGACCTCTTAGTTCTATGTTCTACTAACCTCCATCAGTGAGCTTGTGAACCTCCAGCCCTTTGAAACTCCGGTTCATGGTGAGGAAGTATGAATCAGTTCCACTTCCACTGTGTTTGACAGTTGGCATGACAGTTGGCTTGACGCTTGGATTTGACCTCTTAGTTCTATGTTCTACTAACCTCCATCAGTGAGCTTGTGAACCTCCAACTCTTTGAAACTCCCGTTCATGGTGAGGAAGTATGAATCAGTTCCACTTCCACTGTGTTTGACAGTTGGCTTGACGCGTGGATTTGACCTCTTAGTTCTATGTTCTACTAACCTCCATCAGTGAGCTTGTGAACCTCCAGCCCTTTGAAACTCCCGTTCATGGTGAGGAAGTATGAATCAGTTCCACTTCCACTGTGTTTGACAGTTGGCTTGACAATTGGCTTGACAATTGGCTTGACAGTTGACTTGACAATTGGCTTGACAATTGGCTTGACAGTTGGCTTGACAATTGGCTTGACAATTGGCTTGACAATTGGCTTGACAGTTGGCTTGACGCTTGGATTTGACCTCTTAGTTCTATGTTCTACTAACCTCCATCAGTGAGCTTGTGAACCTCCAACTCTTTGAAACTCCCGTTCATGGTGAGGAAGTATGAATCAGTTCCACTTCCACTGTGTTTGACAGTTGGCTTGACGCGTGGATTTGACCTCTTAGTTCTATGTTCTACTAACCTCCATCAGTGAGCTTGTGAACCTCCAGCCCTTTGAAACTCCCGTTCATGGTGAGGAAGTATGAATCAGTTCCACTTCCACTGTGTTTGACAGTTGGCTTGACAATTGGCTTGACAATTGGCTTGACAGTTGACTTGACAATTGGCTTGACAATTGGCTTGACAGTTGGCTTGACAATTGGCTTGACAATTGGCTTGACAATTGGCTTGACAGTTGGCTTGACGCTTGGATTTGACCTCTTAGTTCTATGTTCTACTAACCTCCATCAGTGAGCTTGTGAACCTCCAGCCCTTTGAAACTCCCGTTCATGGTGAGGAAGTATGAATCAGTTCCACTTCCACTGTGTTTGACAGTTGGCTTGACAGTTGGCTGGACGCTTGGATTTGACCTCTTAGTTCTATGTTCTACTAACCTCCATCAGTAAGCTTATGAACCTCCAACTCTTTGAAACTCCCGTTCATGGTGAGGAAGTATGGTGGCTTGACAATTGGCTTGACAATTGGCTTGACAATTGGCTTGACAGTTGGCTTGACAGTTGGCTTGACAATTGGCTTGACAATTGGCTTGACGCTTGGATTTGACCTCTTAGTTCTATGTTCTACTAACCTCCATCAGTGAGCTTGTGAACCTCCAGCCCTTTGAAACTCCGGTTCATGGTGAGGAAGTATGAATCAGTTCCACTTCCACTGTGTTTGACAGTTGGCATGACAGTTGGCTTGACGCTTGGATTTGACCTCTTAGTTCTATGTTCTACTAACCTCCATCAGTGAGCTTGTGAACCTCCAGCCCTATGATACTCCCGTTCATGGTGAGGAAGTATGAATCAGTTCCACTTCCACTGTGTTTGACAGTTGGCTTGACAGTTGGCTTGACGCTTGGATTTGACCTCTTAGTTCTATGTTCTACTAACCTCCATCAGTGAGCTTGTGAACCTCCAGCCCTTTGAAACTCCCGTTCATGGTGAGGAAGTATGAATCAGTTCCTGTTCGATACACATCGATCATCTAGCTTCCTCAACTAGGTAGCTGCCTCAGCAGGTCCGATTAACTAGGTAATTAGTACATACGTGACCGCGGAGGTAACGAGCGGTCTCTAGGTCAGCCAGCAGACAGTGCATCACTAGCAGCGATACCAACCGCACTCACTATCATCAGCATCATTAGTCGTAGTTTTACGTATATAAGTTGAATATAGCTTTTACCGACAAACTCGACTTTTACATCAACATCCCAGGATTAGCTAGCGGCTAATCCTTCATGGTCCTTCGAGCCGGATGTTTTGGTGACCATGAAGGATTAGCCGCTAGCTAATCCTGGGGTGTAGATGTAAAAGTCGAGTTTGTCGGTAAAAGCTATATTCAACTTATATACGTAAAACTACGACTAATGATGCTGATGATAGTGAGTGCGGTTGGTATCGCTGCTAGTGATGCACTGTCTGCCGACTGACCTAGTGACCGCTCGTTACCTCCGCGGTCACGTATGTACTAATTACCTAGTTAATCTGACCTGCTGAGTCAGCTACCTAGTGTAGGAAGCTAGGTGATCGATGTGTATCGAACATACTCCCGAGGGCGAGGTCCGAGATGAGGATGAGATGAGGCGCTACAATTGGGGGTTAGTAATACATCGGTGATCAATATTGTCTTAAGCTAAGTGAATGTTAGGACAATCGCTGATGATGATTACTAAACTATGTTTTCCCTATTGTATAACTAAAACTGATAGTCTGGATTGCTGCTTGCTGCTGGGTGTATTAATTGTGTCTCTATCACGTCAACTGGACCACCGCACGGTCCCACTGCTTCCGTGCCCTAGCCCGAGCACGGGCTGTCTTTGCGCACTAACTGTTCTGCTGGAGGAGGGCTCCCTCGGCGGGAGAGGCGCGAGGGTCGCGCGGCGCTGGCTCCGCAGCGCGCGCGGAAGACGCGCGGACGGCTCGTCGGCTTCTCCTCCACAGGAACACCAGAAACACTGCGATGACGCCTGCTGCTGTGCTATATTGTGTGCTGGTGGCGGAATCGAAGGTTGTGAGTGTCACCTCCTGCTGCGTTGCTTCTTTCATCGCTCTGATTTGCTCCCCAAGTTGCTGTAGGTTGGTCCAATCTAGACCGTAAGCTTCAGTTGTCGCGATGAACGGTAAGGTGACATTAAAGGTGCTGTATTGGAGCTATATTTATAAGTACCTAATGAATCCGATTTGAGTTGGAGCGTACTTACTTTGTTATTGATACGAATAGAGAATTACGTTACGACCTTGAGCTGTGCTTAGTTTTCACAAGTGAATGAGGTTTTCGACCGCTCGCTAAAATGCTGATGGAGCGACAGCTAATTGTACTACCTACTGTAATCATGTTTCACTCGTAATAGAAACATGTTACAATGGCCTTGACCTAATCACATGTTTGCTCTAAGTGCCTGGTATAAAGACATATTGCTACTAATTTGTTTTAAGTTGATAATGCTACTGGACCAAATGATAGGTGCTCATTTAAAGGATCCATGCTAATGCTAAGTTAATGTGCTGCTTATTTCCTAGATACTTGCTAAGTGTGCTTTATATTCCTAAATAATATCCGTTTTCGCGTTAGATTTCCTTTTTGCTTTCGGTAAAATATAAAGATTCAAATGTTTTATTTTGCTACGTGATTTGACCTTGCTGCTAAGTAGGTACAATATGACATTATTAAATTCATTGCGCTGTAAATATATTACGATATTATTTGCTGACCTAAGCTCGTGTAATGTGAGATACACTGGCCGCCTTTGTTTACTAACAATAAAGGTCAACACCCGTTGTATCCACGCTACTACACGAGCTACTATAGTAAACGAGCTGTGACGATTTAGTAAATCTTCGATTATGATGCTGCTGTTATCGGAGATGTTACTAGCTACGTTTACGTGCTCCCTGACTTCTTCGTTGCTAAGCTTCATGAGTTGCTGCTTTGTCATGAAGTTAGTCAACGTTAAGGAGGTAGGGTCTTGCCACCGCAACTCACGCTTTGTCAGCTGTGATGACGTCGGACCTCTGCTCGCTACGCTGTCAGCTGGATTCTCATTGCTGTTGAGATTATGCCCACAGACAATTTTCCTCACCCGGTTTTCTGTTAACGGCTTACAGTGCTCCGGATGACTTTGAATCCAGCTAAACGTTTTAGTTGATGCGTCACAGAACCTGTATCGTTCGATGACGTCACCTTTTGGCTGCTGTTTTCAGAGATGTTGCTAACTACATTCACGTGCTTTTTAATTTCTTCGTTCGTAGAAAAATTCAAGGTTTGGGTGTTGACCTTTATTGTTAGTAAACAAAGGCAGCCAGTGTATCTCACATTACACGAGCTTAGATCAGCAAATAGTATCTTAAAATATTTACAGCGTAATGAATTTAATATTGTCATAGAATGCCTACTTAGCAGCAAGGTCAAATCACGTAGCAAAATAAAACATTCTAATCCATATATTTTTCCTAAAGTAAAAATAAAATCATTTAAATCGGGAGAATACACAACAAAAACGAAGATCGATAGGTATTGCATAGACCTAGAGCAGCAATTAGGTATCTCTGAGCCCGGGGAAAGCCAGCCGGAAGGTCCATATAGCGGCAGATATCAGCCGCGGACCCCGGCGCCAGCACCGCCTAGCTCTCGTGTTCTGCTAGACGCGGAGATAGGTAACCGCAGCAAGATAGATCTCATGCTTCGCAGGCAGTTCGTTCATTTCAAAGCTTTTATGCGAACTGTAGAAGGCATAGAGATAGAGATAGAGTCCTACCGAGAATACTGGGAGTACGATAACGCCCTGCGAGACTTACAAACTCGCTGGACGGTGGTGGACAACTATCATTGGGAGATCATGTTGGAGTTGTTCGAGGACGAAACGTACGAGAACAACTACGACAAGCACGAGCTTATCTACGACCGCCTGAGAAAAGCTTTACAAAGCTCGAGAATGTGGTCAGAGTCGTATCACGATAAGACCACACCTCAGATGGAAAGCCCCGCTTTCTCAGGCGAATCTAAGCAATGGGTATCGCACAAGGATCCCTTCAATGAAGCTGTCCACAAAGATCATTCAAACTGTACATATCAACCTTATTACATTGAAGGTCAAAGCAGTAAAAATCACGTAATTGCGAAATCAATGCATGTCTCATCGTCAGCAGTTAATTGTTCTCGATACGATTATTCAGGTCACATATCAACTGATTGCAGGAAATTTTCAGATTTAGATAACGAACAAAAATTACACGATTATTATGTAAATGAATCTCAATCAGCAAATTATTTAGATTTAGAACATTCAGAACAGGAAGATCAGCATAGTAACAGAAATGTTACTACATCTCAGCGAGATGAGCCTTCAGAGAATTTGTTAGAGACTGCTTTGGTTAAAGTTACCGCAGTAGATAGCAGCCAACAGGTGATGCGAGCACCGATCGACCAGGGCTCGCAGGTACCGGTAATCAAGGACGAACTGATACCCTCTATAGTAGTAATAAGCAAAGCAGTTAGTCCTTTAGAGCATAGGTTAGGTCCGAACGTACAGCAGGAGCTAGAACAGCCAAAAGGTGACGTCATCGAACGATACAGGTTCAGGTTCTGTGACGCATCAACTAAAACGTTCAGCTGGATTCAAAGTTCTCCGGAGCACTGTAAGCCGTTAACAGAAAACCGGGTAAGGAAAATTGCATGTTGGCATAATCTCAACAGCTATAATCCAGCTGACAGCGTAGCGAGCAGAGGTCTGACGTCATCACAGCTGACAGAGCGTCGGTTGCGGTGGCAAGGCCCTACCTCCTTAATGTTGACTAACTTCATGACAAAGCAGCAACTCATGAAGCTTAGCAACGAAGAAGTCAGGGAGCACGTAAACGTAGCTAGTAACATCTCCGATAACAGCAGCATCATAATCGAAGATTTATTAAATCGTCACAGCTCGTTTACTATAGTAGCTCGTGTAGTAGCGTGGATACAACGGGTGTTGACCTTTATTGTTAGTAAACAAAGGCAGCCAGTGTATCTCACATTACACGAGCTTAGATCAGCAAATAGTATCTTAAAATATTTACAGCGTAATGAATTTAATATTGTCATAGAATGCCTACTTAGCAGCAAGGTCAAATCACGTAGCAAAATAAAACATTCTAATCCATATATTTTTCCTAAAGTAAAAATAAAATCATTTAAATCGGGAGAATAGAACACGAAAACGGAGATTATTTAGGAATATAAAGCACACTTAGCAAGTATCTAGGAAATAAGCAGCACATTAACTTAGCATTAGCATGGATCCTTTATATGAGTATCATTTGGTCCAGTGGCGTATCTTACTACCTTAACTTACTAACTTAACATAATTTAGCAGCAATATGTCGTTATACCATGTACCTAAAATAAACATGTGATTAGGTCAAGGCCATTGTAACATGTTTCTATTACGATCTACTACAATCAGCTGTCGCTCAATCAGCATTTTAGCGAGCGGTCGAAAACCTCATTCACTTGTGAAAACTAAGCACAGCTCAAGGTCGTAACGTAGTTCTCTATTAGTATCAATAAAAAAAAAAAAAAAAGTACAAAGCAAAAAAAAACAAAGTACGCTCCAACTCAAATCGGATTAATTACTTATAAATATAGCTCCAATACAGCACCTTTAATGTCACCTTACCGTTCATCGCGACAACTGAAGCTTACGGTCTAGATTGGACCAACCTACAGCAACTTGGGGAGCAAATCAGAGCGATGAAAGAAGCAACGCAGCAGGAGGTGACACTCACAACCTTCGATTCCGCCACCAGCACACAATATAGCACAGCAGCAGGCGTCATCGCAGTGTTTCTGGTGTTCCTGTGGAGGAGAAGCCGACGAGCCGTCCGCGCGTCTTCCGCGCGCGCTGCGGAGCCAGCGCCGCGCGACCCCCGCGCCTCTCCCGCCGAGGGAGCGGGGGGCTCCAGCAGAGCAGTTAGTGCGCGTGGGCAGCCCGTGCTAGAGCACGGAAGCAGTGGGACCGTGCGGTGGTCCAGTTTACGTGATAGAGACACAATACATACAACCAGCAGCAAGCAGCAATCCAGACTATCACTTTTAATTATACAATAGGGAAAACATAGTTTAGTAATCATCATCAGAAATTGTCCTAACATTCATCTAGCTTAAGGAAATATTGATCACCGATGTATTACTAACTCCCCAATTGTAGCGCCTCATCTCATCCTCATCTCAGACCTCGCCCTCGGGAGTATGTTCGATACACATCGATCATCTAGCTTCCTCAACTAGGTAGCTGCCTCAGCAGGTCCGATTAACTAGGTAATTAGTACATACGTGACCGCGGAGGTAACGAGCGGTCTCTAGGTCAGCCAGCAGACAGTGCATCACTAGCAGCGATACCAACCGCACTCACTATCATCAGCATCATTAGTCGTAGTTTTACGTATATAAGTTGAATATAGCTTTTACCGACAAACTCGACTTTTACATCAACATCCCAGGATTAGCTAGCGGCTAATCCTTCAGTTCCACTTCCACTGTGTTTGACAGTTGGCTTGACAGTTGGCTTGACGCTTGGATTTGACCTCTTAGTTCTATGTTCTACTAACCTCCATCAGTAAGCTTATGAACCTCCAACTCTTTGAAACTCCCGTTCATGGTGAGGAAGTATGGTGGCTTGACATTTGGCTTGACAATTGGCTTGACAGTTGGCTTGACAATTGGCTTGACAGTTGGCTTGACAATTGGCTTGACAGTTGGCTTGACAGTTGGCTTGACAATTGGCTTGACAATTGGCTTGACAGTTGGCTTGACGCTTGGATTTGACCTCTTAGTTCTATGTTCTACTAACCTCCATCAGTGAGCTTGTGAACCTCCAGCCCTTTGAAACTCCCGTTCATGGTGAGGAAGTATGAATCAGTTCCACTTCCACTGTGTTTGACAGTTGGCTTGACAGTTGGCTTGACGCTTGGATTTGACCTCTTAGTTCTATGTTCTACTAACCTCCATCAGTAAGCTTATGAACCTCCAACTCTTTGAAACTCCCGTTCATGGTGAGGAAGTATGGTGGCTTGACAATTGGCATGACAATTGGCTTGACAATTGGCTTGACAATTGGCTTGACAGTTGGCTTGACAGTTGGCTTGACAATTGGCTTGACAGTTGGCTTGACGCTTGGATTTGACCTCTTAGTTCTATGTTCTACTAACCTCCATCAGTGAGCTTGTGAACCTCCAGCCCTTTGAAACTCCCGTTCATGGTGAGGAAGTATGAATCAGTTCCACTTCCACTGTGTTTGACAGTTGGCATGACAGTTGGCTTGACGCTTGGATTTGACCTCTTAGTTCTATGTTCTACTAACCTCCATCAGTGAGCTTGTGAACCTCCAGCCCTATGATACTCCCGTTCATGGTGAGGAAGTATGAATCAGTTCCACTTCCACTGTGTTTGACAGTTGGCTTGACAGTTGGCTTGACGCTTGGATTTGACCTCTTAGTTCTATGTTCTACTAACCTCCATCAGTGAGCTTGTGAACCTCCAGCCCTTTGAAACTCCCGTTCATGGTGAGGAAGTATGAATCAGTTCCACTTCCACTGTGTTTGACAGTTGGCTTGACAGTTGGCTTGACGCTTGGATTTGACCTCTTAGTTCTATGTTCTACTAACCTCCATCGGTAAGCTTATGAACCTCCAACTCTTTGAAACTCCCGTTCATGGTGAGGAAGTATGGTGGCTTGACAATTGGCTTGACAATTGGCTTGACAGTTGGCTTGACAATTGGCTTGACAATTGGCTTGACAGTTGGCTTGACAGTTGGCTTGACAATTGGCTTGACAATTGGCTTGACGCTTGGATTTGACCTCTTAGTTCTATGTTCTACTAACCTCCATCAGTGAGCTTGTGAACCTCCAGCCCTTTGAAACTCCCGTTCATGGTGAGGAAGTATGAATCAGTTCCACTTCCACTGTGTTTGACAGTTGGCTTGACAGTTGGCTTGACGCTTGGATTTGACCTCTTAGTTCTATGTTCTACTAACCTCCATCAGTGAGCTTGTGAACCTCCAGCCCTTTGAAACTCCCGTTCATGGTGAGGAAGTATGAATCAGTTCCACTTCCACTGTGTTTGACAGTTGGCTTGACAGTTGGCTTGACGCTTGGATTTGACCTCTTAGTTCTATGTTCTACTAACCTCCATCGGTAAGCTTATGAACCTCCAACTCTTTGAAACTCCCGTTCATGGTGAGGAAGTATGGTGGCTTGACAATTGGCTTGACAATTGGCTTGACAGTTGGCTTGACAAATGGCTTGACAATTGGCTTGACAGTTGGCTTGACAGTTGGCTTGACAATTGGCTTGACAATTGGCTTGACGCTTGGATTTGACCTCTTAGTTCTATGTTCTACTAACCTCCATCAGTGAGCTTGTGAACCTCCAGCCCTTTGAAACTCCCGTTCATGGTGAGGAAGTATGAATCAGTTCCACTTCCACTGTGTTTGACAGTTGGCTTGACAGTTGGCTTGACGCTTGGATTTGACCTCTTAGTTCTATGTTCTACTAACCTCCATCAGTGAGCTTGTGAACCTCCAGCCCTTTGAAACTCCCGTTCATGGTGAGGAAGTATGAATCAGTTCCACTTCCACTGTGTTTGACAGTTGGCTTGACAATTGGCGGTATAGTTTTTTTCTTCATAATAAACAATCTATTATTACCTATCTAATTTACAATTTTGAACTTTTTCAAACGTAAACAAACAAGTATTCGCGCCACAAGCATAAGCATAAATAATAACTGGGTAGAAGGGACTCTTCTTTAATCGAGTCCAGACATGTTTTTTTTTTACTTAGGGCACTAGAATGCACTATTTATATTTTGTAATAATGTTCAGAACACACCAACTATTTCGGATATAAGTATATTCAATATAGGTTACGACCCATCAGTTCAATCCACTTTTTTCTTCTGAAAAAAAGAAAATTGGATTAGTTACCTACGTATTGGGTTGGTACCTATTATTTCACAAAGGTACACGTCAGTTTGAATTATTTATTAAACGAGAGCACATAAAGAATGCATCATAAAAAAAAACCTCGAGGTAATTCATGATACTCAACTCAACTCAAAATCGCACCGGGCTCTCGGACAACATAACTATAATTTCAACTAATACTTGCGGCCGCCACCGCGCGCCGCGATTGGTAAACATAAATGAATGATCATTAAAAACCGCGTGCAGTGTCGCCGGCTGTGGCAGCCCGACCGATATGCCCGTTTAACGTGGAAAATAGTGTAGGCTAAATCTTGACCTTGAGCGCGTTTCCCTTCTACTCTTACTTACTACTATTTACTTATTCTTATGCCACAAGCGTCATTTTTAGGGTTCCGTACCCAAAGGGTAAAAACGGGACCGTATTACTAATACTTCGCTTTCTGTCCGTCGAAAATAAATATATAAGGCGGGCTCCCATTAAAACGCCTTTTTTACTATTTTTGGTCGATATTAATAAATGGTAACATGGTAACAATGGTAACAGCCTACCTGTTACTACTTGAAATATTCACAAAATACTTAATTGTAAGTATATTTTTACTTAAGTAATAAAAAATAAAATTTAAAAAATATGGTACGGAACCCTTAGTGCGAGTCTGACTCGCCCTTGGATGGTTTTATTGAAGTTTAGGAGTGAATGACTGAACTGAAAGAATGACAATCGTAAGATGATCAATGATTAGCTAATTATTATCTAATCAGCGTTCGTGCACCCCGATT
Organism: Eupithecia centaureata; assembly: GCA_944547425.1. Lineage (NCBI taxonomy): Eukaryota > Metazoa > Arthropoda > Insecta > Lepidoptera > Geometridae > Eupithecia > Eupithecia centaureata. The sequence continues at coordinate 1,307,489 of OX155701.1, read as the reverse complement.
TGAATTGACCAGTGTGTTAAATTAATCGCTTTGTCAACTGATTTGACATTTGAATAGCCTTCTAGAAACCGGGTGTTAAGGTGATCCGATTGTCATACGTTTGTATTTTCCCAAATATGAGCGATGTGGACATAATTTAACAAATAAATAACTGTTTTTGGCTTTGTTATTGGTCATTATTTGCGGCAAATTGTGTTTGATTCATGAAAACACTCGGTATAATTAGAAATAACGTGAAAATTTTAGGCCATTTTTATCAATGTGTGAGTGAACACGGATAATGTTGTACGCCCGCTTACTTGAACTTGTGAGTGTGACGGCGGCGACGGAATCGCCATCTCTGTGCTATCTAAAGAATCATCTAATAATACCATAGTCTACCGTTCTCAAAGGGTTTTTCCATCGTCCAAGTATTTATTCCTATCTATTTTTGCTGCATGTCAAATAAGATCTAGGAAGCCTACGTTCCGTTTCCATGACAACAATAAATGACACTATGTAAACAGATAAAATGTTTGCTTATAGATACCAGTTTAGAGAGTTTTACGCTGGGGCCACACTACCTTACCGTCTACCGGGCTGTTACCGCAATAATTATGACATTAAATTACCGTTTAAATTACTGCATGACCTGGTGTGGTTACACTAGAGTTTACCTATACCGCGATTCAAAAACAAAGATATTTTTTGTAAACAAACGAGTTACAAAACTATAGGAATATTGGTGGAAATAATTTTACGCCACTGGTATCATCAGAGCAAGCTGCAGGAGCTTCAAACAATTCGTGGTTTTGACAGTTTTCATTCATCATTCCATATTGGTCTGTTTCGTTATCGAACTCGAACTTGCGTACTTTTCGCTGTGCTTGAGCAATTATGCGTTGTTGAAGTTTTTGTTTTAGATTTTAGTTCTTAGCTTGCTGTTACCCTGTAGTTGTCTGTTATTCTTATCTGTTTTTGTTAAGTTTTCATTCATAAATGGCATTGTTTACAAAAAATATCTATGATTCTAAATCAGAGTATAGATATTATTATGTCAATAAATAAGGCGGTAAAAATATCACGTGCGTCGCCGGTGAGCTCATATTGCACACTGGACAAACGGTAGTGGCCACAAACGCATTAATTACTGCGGTAATCTTCTTTGATGTGCGAAAAAAGACCGCCGCCGGAGCTATTGTCTACCGCCATTTGCCATATTGATTGGCATTGTAAAATTATGGCCATAAATCGTGGTTACACCTAGGTGTTGTATAAGTTATAATTAAAATAATTATCGGCATATCACGGTAGTGTGGCCCCAGCATCAGACGTGTCAGATTGTATGCAAAGCATTTCGATCATTCATCAGCGACAACCGATGTGGCGCAGTGGGCGAAGGTCCGCCTGCGACCGGTTGTGGGTTCGATTCCCGTGTCGGAAAAAATTGTGTACGATCTACAGAAATTGAACATGAAATTGTTCCGTTGGTCTGGGTGTTTTCTATGTATTTATAAAAAAAAATATCTATCTATGTAATGTATTGTATTAAGTTTATCAGTCAACTAGTACCCATAATACGAGCTTTGCTCACCTTGGGGCTAGATGATGCTGTGTGGACTGTTCGGAATTATATATATATTTTTTTTATTGGACTAATCGTAACTTTTTACAGAGAGCCAAAACAAAATTTTGAACATGATTTTTTTGAAAAGTTAAAGTTTTTCTTTTTTAATATTAAAACATCATTGTTTTCGTAATTTTTTGCTCTATTTTTTTAAATAATGGTCGCTGTTATAGCTATCACCCAACTTGATAAAAACTACAAAAGCCCATTTTGCATTAAAATTTTGAAGCAAAGTTAAGATAATTATCCCAATAAAAAGAAATCAATATTTAAATTAAACTAGCTTTATGAAATGTTCTCAAGAGAAAATATACTTTATCAGAAATAAAACCATTTTCTAAATTTTTGAAATGTGGCCGTTTTGCATTCAATGAGCGATTTGTAAAAATGCCTGAACTTAGCTGGCGTAAGAGCTAAAATAAAATAAAAATCAGTTGGTGTTGATAGTACATAATTGTTTCTTTTTATTTTTGTCATACCGTTAGAAACGAGGTCAGGACCCTTTGTGGGATGTACCTACGCAGAACAGTCTACCAAAGTTTTATATAACAATCAAATAGACTTAGGAAGGCTTACAATAAGTAATTTATGACAAATATGAATTTGTTTGTACTAGGTCTATGACATTGTTCAAAATATAAAGAATAAAAATGATAAAAATCAAAAATTTTGGTAGTGTTGAAGGGATTCGAGCCCGTACTAACGGGATGTATCAAAATTTTGTGGATATTTCATTTTCAAAAAGCAAAAAGTAAATTAAATTTTCGGTGGTTTCGAACCCAGGTACGACTATACATCGTCGCACCCACCCGACTGTTCAAACCGCTAGTCCAAAGTGAGTTATTGAAATACTGTGAAAATTTGTATTACTTTTAATCTTTTATAAGTGGTCGTAAAATCGGAGCTAAAATACCTAAGTACACAAAGAACAGAGTCAAAAAAAGTGGAGACTTCCTTACGCTAATAATTTTAATGTAATTTTATTATAAAATTGGAACAACTTTCACAGTGAGTACATTTAAAATTAATGATTGTTATTGTGAACTTATTCAATTTATTTGTCAATTCCAATGATTTAACGAAATTAATAAATAGCATGAAAAGTATTTTTTTTTACCTATGATTTGTAAGATATTCTTTAGCTAATAAGCTAGTTTGTAAATAACATTACCCTCTGCGCCTTTTTACTTAAATTGTTCAAAACGATAAAAGAAAATTACCTCCAATTTTTTTTTAAAATGTAAATAGAGCCTGTTTTTATTCTTAAAAAAAACAAGAGTCGAAAATTAGTTCGTTAACTAGTGGTTTTATTGAATTAATTTTAGATGTAATTTAGTAATGTCCCGAAAACGGAAATATTGGTCCGAAAAATATTTAGTCCTAAGGCGTCTCCAATTATCTCTGTTATTTTTCGAACAGTAGTTATTTTAGTTCCACTGAATTTATAGGGTTTGCCTGTGTGAGTGACTCGTAGCGGCCGATCACTCACACAGGCAAGATCTTTTTTTGTGTGAGTGACTCGTAGCGGCCGATCACTCACACAGGCAAGATCTTTTTTGCTCTTCCCAAATACAAGCTCCCTAAATGCTTTCAATACTTGAAAAATTGCTTGGTACATAAAAAAACACATACCATTTGCGGCAAATACATTACCATTAAACAATTATGAACAATTTAACTAGAAAATAGTGAAAAACATCAAAATTGAAAATCATCGCCATCTAGTAGCGGAGCTATGCTTAGTCCTGGACGCGAAATCACCTTAATATTCATTCAAACTATCAATCACAAGTAAAAACCATAATCATAACTGCCTAGGTACCGACTTATACAATGGAAACAAACGAAACTGACTAAATTGAGTTATCTGATCTCACTTCATCTTAAAACCAAATATGGGATCGATGGGACGCTTTGTAGTTTAAGTCAATTTATTTAAAGTCGGATTCTAAAAAAATATTTCAATGATAAATACAAGCATGCCCTGGACATCTATAAAATTCCAAACGGTTTCGTTCAAAGGTACTCGTAACAAAGTCAAGTGTAGACCACCACTTATTTTGCATCACAGATTTATAAATAGGTAGTTTTTGTAAAATAAGTTATGTGTAGTATGCTTCGTAATTATGTTAGAAAGTAATTACCTTTGTAATAATCGCATTCGAGCGATAGATACCTTGTCACTTTTCATGTGCCTCGTCTCAGCTCCTGGTGTCACACAAAATGGGCCAGTCTGAAATCCAGCGCTGTTCTGTACCTACCTGGGAGCAGTACAGCATAAAGCTGAGACTGCAATGACCCTTTTGGATTTACCACGGGCAGCGCAGAAATGTCAGAGTAGTCCCTCGGAGGGACTGATTGGCTGCTCTGCCTGGTTGAGCGGTAGTAGAAAATATATGTAGGTATTTATAGGCAAATGTACTGTAACACACGGACGACACGACACGGAGGTACCTAGGTATTAAATTAAATTGCTTATAAATTATAATTAGTTAGTTAAGTCTTTAAAATGATAATGTGTATTGTGTTTTTTTTACTTTGTTCTTTATCATTGTGTTAGATAGAGTTTTTTTCCTGTTTTTGTACTGTACTGACTTAATTCCATTTACCAAATTTGTTGAAATGTTTCTTTTGTTAATCTTCCTGTGCTGTTTGTGTGTGTTTCAATAAAAAGTCATTCTATCTATCTACTCGTACCTACTTTTTCATAGCTTTCAATACACTCTGAATACACGCAGAAATTGAACCCTAAACGACTTCCGTGGTTTAGGTTAAGATTCGTCTAAGACGCAGGAGGTTGAGGTTTCGATTCTCGCCTTGGGACGATTGTGTACGGTCGATATTCGTTCCGTTTGTTCTTTGTGTTTTATATGTTCAAGTAAAATATTCATGTGTGGAATTGTTATAGGCATAACCTACTTAAGTACTAACTATATCAGTTCTAGTGCCCATAACACAAGCCCTGCTTATCTGGGGCTAGATAATGCTGTGTGACTGGTCCTGCGTTATTCATTTATCTATTCACGAGCGGTGCAAAATATATCAATTAAATAACCATTGAAATTACTAAGCTCGTACTTACCTATGCTGCGTAGTAAGTATATATAAGATAGATTAAAAAAAAATCAGGAACAAAATCAAAGGATTATTGGTGTAACATATTTTACGACACTGGTATTATCAGAGAAAGCTGCAGGAGTTTCAAACAATTCAACAATTCATGGTTTTGGAGGGGAAGTAAAAAATTTGCCACTAGTAAGTAGTTGCCTTATTATAACGTGAACTTTGAAATATGTTTTTCGTCATAAAAACCATAAAATTATTATTTTTTGTAGTTACTTTCCTGTTAGTACCATGCTGTTTCCTGTTATTGCTATTATCAGGACCAAAGTTATTACACGTGAATGTGTTTGTTTACCTAATAAATCTTGGGTTCTTATAAGGATTAGGTGCCAAAAAATACAGTGTAAGTAATTCAATTTATTTCTTGATCTCTAAATCTATATCGCAACGTAATTGCGTTAGCTAAAACAGTTCAAAGGTTTCAACCTCACTCAGTTGTACTCCGTTTAAATGTCACCGAGGGAAATTCAATTAGTGTTTCCAACAATCGCCGCAATTACGTTACGAATCGTGAAACTTAGCAACTGTTTGATGACTTGAGGCTTAGTGGCGGATTTGCTCGCCGTGATGCAGGTTGGGGTTTTGATTCCGCATGAAAGATGTTTAAATCTTATGTATTTGTAAGTATTAACAGATAGAACATTGGGACGGCTTTTTGGATCTGGCCCTTGATCCAACTTCCTAGCAAGAGTCTCTTGAGATGTTTATCGAGGCTCTTCGCTATTACACCGTTAACCGAAACGACTATCGGGACGATGGTCGCCGAATCAACATCCCGCTGACAACCTCGTTAGCCAAGTTAAGATATTTAAAAAGTTTATCTTTCTCAGCTTTAACGAGGTTAACATCATGTGGTATGGTGACATCAGCAAGCACCGCCCATCTTTCTTAGAGCGATCCCAATAGAACGTAGCACGGCTGTTTTCAAGAACTGGCGCCGGTGTGTATACTTATAGATGGAACTTCAGGACCAGTAAGGCCATATCGAAGAGCAAGTTGTTACTGTATATTATAAGTCGTTTATTTTCTTCTATTCCAGTACCTGTACGAGATCGGCCACAAGGTATGCGTCACCCAGCCTCGCGTGGTGGCCGCGGTGTCGCTCGCTAGCCGCGTGGCGAGCGAGCGCGGCGAGCATGTTGGACAGAGTGTCGGCTACGCGGCTGGGATGACGGCTGAGAGAACTCCGGACACGGGCATTGTGGTACGTAGCTTATTAAGACTATAACTGTAGTGATCTATGCGAGAATACCATCAAAGACTATGGAAAATGGAATGAGTGCACGAGATCGGCCACAAAGTATGCGTCATCCAGCCTCGCGCGGTGGCCGCGGTATCGCTCGCTAGCCGCGTGGCGAGCGAGCGCGGCGAGCATGTTGGACAGAGTGTCGGCTACGCGGCCGGGTGACGGCTAAGAGGACTCCAGACACGGGCATTGTGGTACGTAGCTTATTGAGGCTATAACTGTAGTGATCTATGCGAGAATACCATCATGTAATGGTTGAAGGTCTCTACACACAGAAGCCGGAGGCGGAGCGGAGGCGAAGGCGTGCGAGTTGTATTCTATGGAATCCTATGAAAGCCTACACACACACCGCAGGCGGTGGCGGCGCGGTGCCATAGGAAAAACCGCCACGCCTTAGCCTCCGCTCCGCCTCCGGCTTCATTGTGTGGAGGGTTTGGTCGATGCGAGAATACCATCAAAGACTATGAGATGAATGAAGAAAATGGAGTGAGTGCAAGAGATCGGCCACAAAGTCTGCGTCACCCAGCCTCGCGTGGCTTTTCATCCGATAAATCAGTTCCCTTGGGATAGATACTTTGATGATACTAAAATGTCCTAATTCAATTGAACTGTTAGGTCAAAATATAGTGATACCCTTATTTTAATACCATCATTGTCAAACTATATTTACGCAAACCTATATATTCGCGACTTGGCAAACGTAGTGTAGGACGCCCTCCGGCTAGGTGGGATGACGATCTGCGAAAGACTGCTGGCAGATGCTGGATGCGTCAAGCTGAAGACAGGGCGCTATGGCGCTCAGTAGGGGAGGCCTATGTCCAGCTGTGGACTAATATAGGCTGATGATGATGATGATGATTTAAGCAAATAAATACTAAGTATTTCATTTCATAGAAATAGCTTTGAAACATTTCCATAGAAACAACGCATGCGAAGTCGTGGGCTGGATACTGGTATACTTATTAGAGATGGGCCGAACATGGGTTTCACCGAATACGAACATTCGGCCGAATATTCGGTAAAACTTTTATCGAACCGAATATTCGGTACATTTGATTCCGTTCCGTCGCACAAATGCAAGTCTAAACTTGTTAACGCCAACTGCGCGGATTGCCTTTAGACCCACCCGCCCGCTACCCCCGCAGGCCCCGCAGCGCTCAAGTTCTCATTATTGCGTCATGCAGTAACATTGAGTACCAGCTTGATATACCTTTAAAAGACCTGGTAAAATATAGATGTATGATGTGACTCTAAAATACTTACTTCATTACACTGTACACTCAAACCATCATAATACACGGGTCTTAACAGTAAAAACTTTGAGTATCACTTTGCCGAACATTAGGTGATTCAGCCGAATATTCGGCCGAATATGAATATTCGGTAAAGCTGCCGAATATGCCGAATACCGAATATAAAACGAATATTCGGCCCACTCTAATACTTATGAAGCAATGTTTCTGTTACAGTTCATGACTGAAGGAGTCCTACTAAGAGAAATGTTCGCTTCGCCACTTCTGATGCAGTACACTTGCATTGTTCTCGATGAGGTAGGTTAAAATTAAATTAAAACATCATTTATTGCCTTATTACTCCTACTATTATTATAAACGCGAAAGTTTGTAAGTTTGGATCGACGGATGTTTGTTACTCTTTCCCGCAAAAAATACTGAACAGAAATGGATGAAATTTGGCACAGAGATACATTAATAGTCTGGAATAACACATAGGCCATATTTTATCCCGGAATTCCCGCGGGAACGGGTATTACGCGGGTGAAACCGCGAGCCGCTGTTAGTATCAAATAATTCTAAGTTCTATTTTACGTCCACTTTATTCCTCGGGTTTATACCTCGTTTCAAATCTATCACCCATTCAATAATTCGTATCTATATTAATACTTAAATTTGACACTCTTGTGATAGCCATTATTTAGATTACTAAAGGTGGAAGATCATTAATGGGCAATTGTGTGAGCTTCTATAATAAACTTATATCTGAAGCAACTGAGTTCCCTATTCGTAGTTTTAAACAGTATGTGAAACAAAATCTTATCAAGAAGGCGCATTACTCATAAATGATTACATCAATGACGTTAACGCTTGGCCAGATGTCGCTCAGTTTCACACCGACAACAGTATGTAAAATAAAACAAATATGGATTAGACACATAAGTTGTAATTAAACATGCTAGTGGTTTATTTTTAATTTCTTCCATTATTGGACAAAAAAATTAAGTTAAGAGAAAATCAATTAAAACCTTATTTCTTCTATTATTTTGATAATTATTTGTAAGACAAGTTACATAATTTAACAAAAAAATTGCATTTATTCAGTTGAATTATCAGAACTGTTATTAGTATTGTCATCTTCATCACTGCTGTGGGAATTCCTGAGATATTTTTAATTCTTCAAAGAATAATTTTGAAACTTTGAATCCGAGGGGTCGTTACATACTAAGTCGGATCAGAGTATCTACTCTCTGTACGATGTTTTGTGTGTGTTTCAATAAAAAAAACTCTTTCAAAAATCTTTTTGAAAGAGTTTATTTTATTTACAAATTTTATTTACAATTATTGTGATCTTGTTATATTTGACAGTAAAACTTAGTTATTTTTTCGCAGGTTCACGAAAGAACTCTCATGACTGATGTTTTGATGGGTCTACTAAAGAAAATTGCTAAGGTAAGGTTCTGTAATTCTTGAATGTACACAATTACACAGGTAAAGGTAATAAATATAAAAATAATAAAGGTTATATTAAACTTGGTGAAACAGTAACAATATTTATCCTACTAATATTATAAACGCGAAAGTTGGTAAGTATGGATGGATCTTTGTTACTCTTTTACGAAAAAACTACTGAAAGGATATGGATGAAATTTGGCAGTGAGATAGATTATAGTCTGGAATAACACATAAGCTACATTTTATCCCGGGAATTACGCGGGTGAAACCGCGAGGCGCTGCTAGTAAAGGAAATAAATAGAAAAATACTAAAGGTTAATAATAAACATAATGAAACCGTAACAAAATTAGGTTTGCGTCCTATAGTACAGGTTGTACATTCGTTAACGAAGACGAAAAAAGGTTCTCTTCTTTTTCCATATATTTTCGCTTTGCAGCGCGTCAATCGGATAGAGAAAAACTAACTTTCATAGGTTGACAGCGGTAGAATAGTTTATTGCAGGCAAACATTTAACCCAAGGCGGGAATCGAACCGATCATCAGACAGATTAAGGATGTATCTATCCTACATAACTTAAAAAAATATCTATCTGATGTTATGTATTTTTCCTTTTTCACCCCCTTTGGAATGGAATTGCCAAAAATCCCTTCTTATCGAGTGCGTAGTAAGAGGTACCCTCAGACTACCTAGACAGAGCGCTGTCAACAATGATTTTGAAGCCGGTTTCGTAAACATGTGTGCTCGTACTGAGTGTTGCCGTGCAGGTGTACTTTCGCATGAAATGTGATTCCATCCTGCTTTTTATGTCGCGAGATTGGTTTGAACACCCTTTCAAAACATAATTCGGCATTTTGTTACTCTAAATCTTGTAATAATTTTGCGTGACACTCGGCGCGACGGCTAAGCTGGACTGACAAGGCAAGGCGTAATTTCGTCATATATGTGTGTGTGTAAGTGTGTTTGTACACGCCAAGGCTTAATTTTACCTGCCTCAGTGCGGGTTTCGTTGGGGCTCCGTCTAGATAGTTCTATAGTCTGAGAAGGTACCCTCCAAAATTAAGTTTTCTAGGTTTGGGCTTGGCGTTGTCTCCAAAAAATCGCTTATTCTTTTATATATTAAGATTAATTTATCTTCAACTTGTCTTCAGAAACGCAAAAACCTGAAACTAGTAGTATCCTCAGCGACAATGGACGCGGATTTCCTGAAAGATTTCTTCAACCTATCCGACAAGAAGGGACGGGCTACGTCTGTAGTCCTATCTATGCAGGGACGCACGCATCCTATAGACGTGTTCTATGCACAAGGTTAGTTTAGTTATAAGTAGCTTATTAACTTTACTACTCTATTTACCCCCTCAGAGGTTTAAATTTCCAAATTTTAATGCCCTGTGTGTTATTCTAGGTCCTCAACTATTTACTTACCAAATTTCGTTTAAATAACTTAGTAGTTACGGAGATTACTTATAACAAACATTCACACAGACTTTCCCAATTATTTTAATAGTAAGATGGAAAGATATGTCAGGAGTTTATATGAAAAGATAAAACAAATAATGCTAGACATACACAACATCATCTAGCTAGATTTCTTCAACCTATCCGACAAGGGGCGGGCTACGTCTGTAGTCCTGTCTATGCAGGGACGCACGCATCCTATAGACGTGTTCTATGCACAAGGTTAGTTTAGTTATAAGTCGCTTAGAAACTATGGAAAGAGCTAAATAAGTGTAAAATAAATAAAACCTTAGGCTAAAATTACACATCCTATCATTTAGATAACGAAAAGTGGGGAAATCATTTATGCGCAATTGTGTGCGCTTCTATAATAAGCTTCCATCTGAAGCAACTGAACTTTCTATTCGTAGATTTAAACAGTACATAAAACTAAATCTTATCAAGAAGGCATATCATCACAACATTACAAAACAAAGTCGCTTCCTCTGTCCCTATATCCCTAATATCCCTATGTCCCTATGTATGCTTAAATCTTTAAAACTACGTAACGGATTTTGATGCGGTTTTTAATAGATAGAGTGATTCAAAAGGTTTATACTTACGTATAAAAAACCGCGCGAAGCCGGGGCGGGTCGTTAATTACTCCATAAATGATTACATCAATGACATAAATGCTTGGCCAGATGTCGGTCAGTTCCACACCGACAGAAGTATTTAATTATTTATAAAACTAACATTGTATACACGTGCTAGTGGTTTACGTTTATTTACGCTTCTTCCTTAAGTGGAAAAAAGATTGAAGCGAAGAGAAAGTCAATTCACACCTTATTTCTTATATTTTAGTTTTTAATTATTTATAGTTTAAAATTTGACTTGTCTAAGTACTTATTTTGTAAGCCTAAAGACAAAAGTAATTGATTTCTGAGTGTTATCGTCTTAGACTGTAATTTACTGCTGTATTTTAATAAATAAATAAATAAATTCAATGACTAACTCTGATTCTCTTATCTTTCAGAGCCAGTACCAGACTACGTAAAGGCGACAGTAGAAACAGTCATCAAGATTCACGAAACTAAACCTTTTGGTGATATACTGGCGTTTCTTACCTCACAGGTATAATGACTGATTTACACATCTGACAACTTTAAACTAAACTTCAAACTAGATAGATAGAAATTATTGACCTAAAAGAAAAATACATATTTTGGTTAGTAGTATCTTAAATCCTATCTAAGGTTTATCTACCTCTAGATACTAGAGTTCTCTAAAAGTAGGTATGCTTAAAGTGTAAAACGCATGGTAGGCAGTTTTCCATTCCAACTAATACCAACTTGTTTACGAGTAGTGCTCTGCATAACTGAATAATGTTAGCAAAAAATTAAGCGAAGAGAAAATTTATAAACACCTTATTTTTTATTTTATATTGATAATTACTTATAATTAAAAATTAGACTTGTCCAAGTGCTTAGTTTGTGAGCTTATAGTACATTGTTATCCAAGGGTTGAAAGTAACATATTTAGTTCCGGGCGCCAATAGTTCGAGGGACTAGATAAGTTACTTTCACCTGAGGTAAACACTGTGTTTTTCATTACAAATACAAGGAAATATAAATAAAAACATGAGAAAACAAATGAATCGAATTGCCGCAATTTTTTTATATTAGTCCATCTAGGACAGGCGAAAGCCATAAACCCAGACTGCCTTGTCTGTCGTATTTTTAGTTTTTTATTCAGTGAATTGTCGCTAAGGCGAATAGTTTTTTTTTTAGCTTCAGCATTTAATTTTATTCTTCCACTAACTTGGTTCAATAGTAACGTTATAGCTGTCAGTTGAAAACGATTCTCCCTAGGGCGGAAAAGTATCACTTTCAACCCGCTCTTCAGGCATGTTCAGACCTACTTTCCGAGTATGAGTAATGAAAAATAGTTTTGCAGGCCAATGTCGTAATAAGCTCTGTATATTTTAAATAAATTTAAATTGTTATTTCAGGAAGAGATAACCGAAGCCCTAGAGACCTTGCAGTCGTACGCGACTACAAACAACCAGACAAACCAACAGCGGTTGTATTTCCCGAGCGGAATCAAATGCTGCGACATGTCTGTACTGCCCATGTACGGCAGTTTACCCTACTACAGTCAGATCAAGTTAGTATTAACTGACAATGTTTACTTACTTATTAATAAATAGAAAAAGCATTATTGCATACTTAAAACTAAGAAATAATTTATAATGTAAATTAGCTACCTAGTTTCCTAAAAAAAATGTATGATGAAATGCTTAAATCTTTAATACTACGGAACGGATTTTGATGCGGTTTTTAATAGGTAGTGATTCAAGAGGAAGGTTTATATTATGCATAATAAACCCGTGCGAAGCTGGGACCGGTTGCTAGTTTTAACACTAAATTGATATCATCACTACGTAGTATAAAACAAAGTCGCTTTCTCTGTCCCTATGTCCCTTTGTGTGCTTAAATCTTTAAAACTATGCAACGGATTTTTTTACAAATACAACTAGAATTACAAATAGAGTGATTCAAGAGGAAGGTTTATACGTATAATAAAACCGTGCGAAGCCGGGTCGGGCCGCTAGTTATTTATAAAACAAACATATTAGACACATAAGTTATACAGTGGTTTATTTTTTGCTTCTTCGATTAGTGGACAAAAGATTGAAGCGAAGGGGAAATCAAATATCACTTTATTTCTAAATTACAAGCAAAGGAATAGAAAATACTTAAAAAATCTTTATTTCTTATATTATTTTGATAATTATGTACCCTTAGTTTAAAATTTGACTTGTCTAAGTGCTTATTTTGTAAGCCTTAAGAAATAAAGATATTGATTTAGGTACTTGAATAGCACAGAATAGATAAAGTTACAGAAGTTAAACTTCGAGAAACTATTATTTAAAAACTGGCCAAGTACGAGTCGGACTCGCACATGAAGTGTTCCGTATAATTGTTTTTATTTATTTTTAACTAGCGACCGCTCTGGCTTCGCACGGCTTTATTATACGTATAAAGTTGCCGCTTGAATCACTATCTATAAAAAAATCGCATCAAAATCCGTTGCGTAGTTTTAAAGATTTAAGCATACATACAGGCATAGAGACAGGGAAAGCGACTTTGTTTTATACTATGTTTGAAGAGAATTGTACGTCACAATTAGGTATTTTTATATGTTTAAAACACCGTGCCAAGCTGGGACCGGTTGCTAGTTTTAAAACAAACAAAATTCATATCATTGTTGATGAAATAAGCTCTTACTTTTAGCAAATAGTTACGAATTTACTGTATTATTATATAATTTGTTACAGAGTATTCCAAATGGCGGACAAAAACGTACGGAAAGTAGTTCTAGCAACGAATATAGCTGAGACCAGTGTTACCATTCCGGGGATTGCGTATGGTGAGCTATTTCTTTCTCTCTTTAATTAATTCTGTCTTTATTTTTTTCTTTAATCATCTGAAAAACAAACGTGTAGGCCTATAATCTTAGGTACCTACTCTATTTTTAAAAATGAATCTCTATTGGATTTAAGTTTAGTGTTAAAAACCATGAGAGTTTTAAAGTTATACCCTATTTCCCTTGGTTACGCCATCACGCGTGAACGGCTGGACCGATTTCGTTATTTTTTTTTGCGTAGTTGCGTAGTTTATGACAGAAAAAAGAAAAAAATCGAAATTCGACCTCAATATTCATAAATAAGACAGGACAAAGTCTATCGGGTCAGCTGGTACACTATAATAATTGAACAACATGAATATAATTTCCAGTGATAGACAGCGGCTTCCACAAGCTCCCGTACTTCTGTCCACAAGTGGGCGTGGACTCCATAACGGTGTGCGCTATATCCAAAAACAACGCGACGCAACGCGCGGGCCGCGCCGCGCGTACCGGGAAGGGGGAATGCTATAGGTACGTTTATTATTTTATTGTTGTTTATTTTTTTTATTGTATTAAGAAGATACTTTAGTCATCTAGTACCATAACACAAGCTCTGTTTAGCTTGGGGTTAGATGATGCTGTGTGGATTGTCCAACTTGTTACTCTTTCACGCAAAAACTAATGAAACGGAACGGGGTGAAATTTTTAATAGAAGTATTTCTAGGCTAGAACTAGGTCTGTTTTAGATTTAAGTGTATTAAGATTAGATTAGATTAGATTTCTAGAATCTAGCCCTGGGCTAACAAATAGGCTACTTTTCACGCCGTGTCCTATGGCATAGCCTTAGCTTTGAAACTTGTATTTAGACATAAATGTAAGATTTATCTCCAAAGCAAACCTAACAATACAAAAATGCTTTATTGTACACAAGAAAAAAGTAAATTATAAAAATAACTTACATTAGACCAGGGCCCGAATTTCACTAAATAAATCGCTTCACCATTACAAATAGTTTAGTGTCAAAATGACATTGGTGTCAATTCTCTTGTTTTAGACCTAGCTAAAATTGGCTAATTTTAAGATTTAGAAACGTCAAATCCACGAATGCTATTCTGTGTTTTAAAAATTAGACTGACAGATTTAAATTTAGGATGACAGATGTAAAACAACTCAACTTAGCTAAAATTGCTAAAACCGTATTCTGTGCATCACATTTTTAGCTAAGATTAGACGTCTAACTTAACTTTAGGAGGCACCTAATTTGGTCATGATTAAAATTTACAAGCAGAATGCTCAAAGCTTATACTACGAAAACCTAGAATTTAATGTAATTTGTGAATAAAAACATTCAGGGCAGGTTTAGAAAAGTTACATGCAACATTACAGAAAACATATTTATTTTGCTTACAGCAACACCAACTACTAAACTTAGAGAGATTTTACGATTGTCAAACACGTTTTAAATTAGGTATTTTTAAGATTTGCAACAGAATACCATAAATTTTAAGTCAATCTAACTAAGAAATTTTAAGATTTTAGTTAGGATTCCTAAAACAACAGAATCGACACCATTGTTTAACTCTTTTTGAGGTTCATTCATAGCTGTGACGATTACCTTTATGGTTACCAATTTGACATTCTAATTATGAAAGTCTCTTCAAGCGCAAAAAATAGTAGAATACAAAATGCACAAACGTCATTTTATCCATCTTGATAGTATCACGCTATTGAGACCTTTGTTTTGAAATTAGTGGAATTTGGCCCCAGTAAAATAGGCGGCCTTATCACTTAGAAGCGATCTCTTTCAGGCACCATATACCTTATTCTTTTCCAGACTATACACAGAAGCAGAGTACGACAAGCTGGCTCCCAGCGTGCCTCCAGAGATGTGCAGGAGTGATCTCTCTGCGATGGTGTTACAGCTCAAAGCTTTGGGCATACACAACGTACTGAGGTACTGTCTCTATAGCTACAGGCTTTAGTAAGCTGGCTCCCGGCGTGCCTCCAGAGATGTGCAGGAGTGATCTCTCTGCGATGGTGTTACAGCTCAAAGCTTTGGGCATACACAACGTACTGAGGTACTGTCTCTATAGCTACAGGCTTTAGTAAGCTGGCTCCCGGCGTGCCTCCAGAGATGTGCAGGAGTGATCTCTCTGCGATGGTGTTACAGCTCAAAGCTTTGGGCATACACAACGTACTGAGGTACTGTCTCTATGGCTACAGGCTTTAGTAAGCTGTCTCCCAGCGTGCCTCCAGAGATGTGCAGGAGTGATCTCTCTGCGATGGTGTTACAGCTCAAAGCTTTGGGCATACACAACATACTGAGGTACTGTCTCTATAGCTACAGGCTTTAGTAAGCTGTCTCCCAGCGTGCCTCCAGAGATGTGCAGGAGTGATCTCTCTGCGATGGTGTTACAGCTCAAAGCTTTGGGCATACACAACGTACTGAGGTACTGTCTCTATGGCTACAGGCTTTAGTAAGCTGTCTCCCAGCGTGCCTCCAGAGATGTGCAGGAGTGATCTCTCTGCGATGGTGTTACAGCTCAAAGCTTTGGGCATACACAACGTACTGAGGTACTGTCTCTATAGCTACAGGCTTTAGTAAGCTGGCTCCCAGCGTGCCTCCAGAGATGTGCAGGAGTGATCTCTCTGCGATGGTGTTACAGCTCAAAGCTTTGGGCATACACAACGTACTGAGGTACTGTCTCTATGGCTACAGGCTTTAGTAAGCTGTCTCCCAGCGTGCCTCCAGAGATGTGCAGGAGTGATCTCTCTGCGATGGTGTTACAGCTCAAAGCTTTGGGCATACACAACGTACTGAGGTACTGTCTCTATAGCTACAGGCTTTAGTAAGCTGGCTCCCAGCGTGCCTCCAGAGATGTGCAGGAGTGATCTCTCTGCGATGGTGTTACAGCTCAAAGCTTTGGGCATACACAACGTACTGAGGTACTGTCTCTATAGCTACAGGCTTTAGTAAGCTGGCTCCCAGCGTGCCTCCAGAGATGTGCAGGAGTGATCTCTCTGCGATGGTGTTACAGCTCAAAGCTTTGGGCATACACAACGTACTGAGGTACTGTCTCTATAGCTACAGGCTTTAGTAAGCTGGCTCCCAGCGTGCCTCCAGAGATGTGCAGGAGTGATCTCTCTGCGATGGTGTTACAGCTCAAAGCTTTGGGCATACACAACGTACTGAGGTACTGTCTCTATAGCTACAGGCTTTAGTAAGCTGGCTCCCGGCGTGCCTCCAGAGATGTGCAGGAGTGATCTCTCTGCGATGGTGTTACAGCTCAAAGCTTTGGGCATACACAACGTACTGAGGTACTGTCTCTATGGCTACAGGCTTTAGTAAGCTGGCTCCCGGCGTGCCTCCAGAGATGTGCAGAAGTGATCTCTCTGCGATGGTGTTACAGCTCAAAGCTTTGGGCATACACAACGTACTGAGGTACTGTCTCTATAGCTACAGGCTTTAGTAAGCTGTCTCCCAGCGTGCCTCCAGAGATGTGCAGGAGTGATCTCTCTGCGATGGTGTTACAGCTCAAAGCTTTGGGCATACACAACGTACTGAGGTACTGTCTCTATGGCTACAGGCTTTAGTAAGCTGGCTCCCAGCGTGCCTCCAGAGATGTGCAGGAGTGATCTCTCTGCGATGGTGTTACAGCTCAAAGCTTTGGGCATACACAACGTACTGAGGTACTGTCTCTATGGCTACAGGCTTTAGTAAGCTGGCTCCCGGCGTGCCTCCAGAGATGTGCAGGAGTGATCTCTCTGCGATGGTGTTACAGCTCAAAGCTTTGGGCATACACAACGTACTGAGGTACTGTCTCTATGGCTACAGGCTTTAGTAAGCTGGCTCCCGGCGTGCCTCCAGAGATGTGCAGAAGTGATCTCTCTGCGATGGTGTTACAGCTCAAAGCTTTGGGCATACACAACGTACTGAGGTACTGTCTCTATAGCTACAGGCTTTAGTAAGCTGTCTCCCAGCGTGCCTCCAGAGATGTGCAGGAGTGATCTCTCTGCGATGGTGTTACAGCTCAAAGCTTTGGGCATACACAACGTACTGAGGTACTGTCTCTATAGCTACAGGCTTTAGTAAGCTGTCTCCCAGCGTGCCTCCAGAGATGTGCAGGAGTGATCTCTCTGCGATGGTGTTACAGCTCAAAGCTTTGGGCATACACAACGTACTGAGGTACTGTCTCTATAGCTACAGGCTTTAGTAAGCTGTCTCCCAGCGTGCCTCCAGAGATGTGCAGGAGTGATCTCTCTGCGATGGTGTTACAGCTCAAAGCTTTGGGCATACACAACGTACTGAGGTACTGTCTCTATGGCTACAGGCTTTAGTAAGCTGTCTCCCAGCGTGCCTCCAGAGATGTGCAGGAGTGATCTCTCTGCGATGGTGTTACAGCTCAAAGCTTTGGGCATACACAACGTACTGAGGTACTGTCTCTATGGCTACAGGCTTTAGTAAGCTGGCTCCCGGCGTGCCTCCAGAGATGTGCAGGAGTGATCTCTCTGCGATGGTGTTACAGCTCAAAGCTTTGGGCATACACAACGTACTGAGGTACTGTCTCTATGGCTACAGGCTTTAGTAAGCTGGCTCCCGGCGTGCCTCCAGAGATGTGCAGAAGTGATCTCTCTGCGATGGTGTTACAGCTCAAAGCTTTGGGCATACACAACGTACTGAGGTACTGTCTCTATGGCTACAGGCTTTAGTAAGCTGTCTCCCAGCGTGCCTCCAGAGATGTGCAGGAGTGATCTCTCTGCGATGGTGTTACAGCTCAAAGCTTTGGGCATACACAACGTACTGAGGTACTGTCTCTATAGCTACAGGCTTTAGTAAGCTGTCTCCCAGCGTGCCTCCAGAGATGTGCAGGAGTGATCTCTCTGCGATGGTGTTACAGCTCAAAGCTTTGGGCATACACAACGTACTGAGGTACTGTCTCTATAGCTACAGGCTTTAGTAAGCTGTCTCCCAGCGTGCCTCCAGAGATGTGCAGGAGTGATCTCTCTGCGATGGTGTTACAGCTCAAAGCTTTGGGCATTCACAACGTACTGAGGTACTGTCTCTATAGCTACAGGCTTTAGTAAGCTGTCTCCCAGCGTGCCTCCAGAGATGTGCAGGAGTGATCTCTCTGCGATGGTGTTACAGCTCAAAGCTTTGGGCATACACAACGTACTGAGGTACTGTCTCTATAGCTACAGGCTTTAGTAAGCTGTCTCCCAGCGTGCCTCCAGAGATGTGCAGGAGTGATCTCTCTGCGATGGTGTTACAGCTCAAAGCTTTGGGCATACACAACGTACTGAGGTACTGTCTCTATAGCTACAGGCTTTAGTAAGCTGTCTCCCAGCGTGCCTCCAGAGATGTGCAGGAGTGATCTCTCTGCGATGGTGTTACAGCTCAAAGCTTTGGGCATACACAACGTACTGAGGTACTGTCTCTATAGCTACAGGCTTTAGTAAGCTGTCTCCCAGCGTGCCTCCAGAGATGTGCAGGAGTGATCTCTCTGCGATGGTGTTACAGCTCAAAGCTTTGGGCATACACAACGTACTGAGGTACTGTCTCTATAGCTACAGGCTTTAGTGAGCTGGCTCCCGGCGTGCCTCCAGAGATGTGCAGGAGTGATCTCTCTGCGATGGTGTTACAGCTCAAAGCTTTGGGCATACACAACGTACTGAGGTACTGTCTCTATAGCTACAGGCTTTAGTAAGCTGGCTCCCGGCGTGCCTCCAGAGATGTGCAGGAGTGATCTCTATGCGATGGTGTTACAGCTCAAAGCTTTGGGCATACACAACGTACTGAGGTACTGTCTCTATAGCTAAAGGCTTTAGTAAGCTGGCTCCCGGCGTGCCTCCAGAGATGTGCAGGAGTGATCTCTATGCGATGGTTTTACAGCTCAAAGCTTTGGGCATACACAACGTACTGAGGTACTGTCTCTATAGCTACAGGCTTTAGTAAGCTGTCTCCCAGCGTGCCTCCAGAGATGTGCAGGAGTGATCTCTCTGCGATGGTGTTACAGCTCAAAGCTTTGGGCATACACAACGTACTGAGGTACTGTCTCTATAGCTACAGGCTTTAGTAAGCTGGCTCCCGGCGTGCCTCCAGAGATGTGCAGGAGTGATCTCTATGCGATGGTTTTACAGCTCAAAGCTTTGGGCATACACAACGTACTGAGGTACTGTCTCTATAGCTACAGGCTTTAGTAAGCTGTCTCCCAGCGTGCCTCCAGAGATGTGCAGGAGTGATCTCTATGCGATGGTGTTACAGCTCAAAGCTTTGGGCATACACAACGTACTGAGGTACTGTCTCTATAGCTACAGGCTTTAGTAAGCTGGCTCCCGGCGTGCCTCCAGAGATGTGCAGGAGTGATCTCTATGCGATGGTGTTACAGCTCAAAGCTTTGGGCATACACAACGTACTGAGGTACTGTCTCTATAGCTACAGGCTTTAGTAAGCTGTCTCCCAGCGTGCCTCCAGAGATGTGCAGGAGTGATCTCTCTGCGATGGTGTTACAGCTCAAAGCTTTGGGCATACACAACGTACTGAGGTACTGTCTCTATAGCTACAGGCTTTAGTGAGCTGGCTCCCGGCGTGCCTCCAGAGATGTGCAGGAGTGATCTCTCTGCGATGGTGTTACAGCTCAAAGCTTTGGGCATACACAACGTACTGAGGTACTGTCTCTATAGCTACAGGCTTTAGTGAGCTGGCTCCCGGCGTGCCTCCAGAGATGTGCAGGAGTGATCTCTATGCGATGGTGTTACAGCTCAAAGCTTTGGGCATACACAACGTACTGAGGTACTGTCTCTATAGCTAAAGGCTTTAGTAAGCTGGCTCCCGGCGTGCCTCCAGAGATGTGCAGGAGTGATCTCTATGCGATGGTTTTACAGCTCAAAGCTTTGGGCATACACAACGTACTGAGGTACTGTCTCTATAGCTACAGGCTTTAGTAAGCTGTCTCCCAGCGTGCCTCCAGAGATGTGCAGGAGTGATCTCTCTGCGATGGTGTTACAGCTCAAAGCTTTGGGCATACACAACGTACTGAGGTACTGTCTCTATAGCTACAGGCTTTAGTAAGCTGGCTCCCGGCGTGCCTCCAGAGATGTGCAGGAGTGATCTCTATGCGATGGTTTTACAGCTCAAAGCTTTGGGCATACACAACGTACTGAGGTACTGTCTCTATAGCTACAGGCTTTAGTAAGCTGTCTCCCAGCGTGCCTCCAGAGATGTGCAGGAGTGATCTCTATGCGATGGTGTTACAGCTCAAAGCTTTGGGCATACACAACGTACTGAGGTACTGTCTCTATAGCTACAGGCTTTAGTAAGCTGGCTCCCGGCGTGCCTCCAGAGATGTGCAGGAGTGATCTCTATGCGATGGTGTTACAGCTCAAAGCTTTGGGCATACACAACGTACTGAGGTACTGTCTCTATAGCTACAGGCTTTAGTAAGCTGTCTCCCAGCGTGCCTCCAGAGATGTGCAGGAGTGATCTCTATGCGATGGTGTTACAGCTCAAAGCTTTGGGCATACACAACGTACTGAGGTACTGTCTCTATAGCTACAGGCTTTAGTAAGCTGTCTCCCAGCGTGCCTCCAGACATGTGCAGGAGTGATCTCTCTGCGATGGTGTTACAGCTCAAAGCTTTGGGCATACACAACGTACTGAGGTACTGTCTCTATAGCTACAGGCTTTAGTAAGCTGTCTCCCAGCGTGCCTCCAGAGATGTGCAGGAGTGATCTCTATGCGATGGTGTTACAGCTCAAAACTTTGGGCATACACAACGTACTGAGGTACTGTCTCTATAGCTACAGGCTTTAGTAAGCTGGCTCCCGGCGTGCCTCCAGAGATGTGCAGGAGTGATCTCTATGCGATGGTGTTACAGCTCAAAGCTTTGGGCATACACAACGTACTGAGGTACTGTCTCTATAGCTACAGGCTTTAGTAAGCTGTCTCCCAGCGTGCCTCCAGAGATGTGCAGGAGTGATCTCTCTGCGATGGTGTTACAGCTCAAAGCTTTGGGCATACACAACGTACTGAGGTACTGTCTCTATAGCTACAGGCTTTAGTAAGCTGTCTCCCAGCGTGCCTCCAGAGATGTGCAGGAGTGATCTCTCTGCGATGGTGTTACAGCTCAAAGCTTTGGGCATACACAACGTACTGAGGTACTGTCTCTATAGCTACAGGCTTTAGTAAGCTGTCTCCCAGCGTGCCTCCAGAGATGTGCAGGAGTGATCTCTCTGCGATGGTGTTACAGCTCAAAGCTTTGGGCATACACAACGTACTGAGGTACTGTCTCTATAGCTACAGGCTTTAGTAAGCTGTCTCCCAGCGTGCCTCCAGAGATGTGCAGGAGTGATCTCTCTGCGATGGTGTTACAGCTCAAAGCTTTGGGCATACACAACGTACTGAGGTACTGTCTCTATAGCTACAGGCTTTAGTAAGCTGTCTCCCAGCGTGCCTCCAGAGATGTGCAGGAGTGATCTCTCTGCGATGGTGTTACAGCTCAAAGCTTTGGGCATACACAACGTACTGAGGTACTGTCTCTATAGCTACAGGCTTTAGTAAGCTGTCTCCCAGCGTGCCTCCAGAGATGTGCAGGAGTGATCTCTCTGCGATGGTGTTACAGCTCAAAGCTTTGGGCATACACAACGTACTGAGGTACTGTCTCTATAGCTACAGGCTTTAGTAAGCTGTCTCCCAGCGTGCCTCCAGAGATGTGCAGGAGTGATCTCTCTGCGATGGTGTTACAGCTCAAAGCTTTGGGCATACACAACGTACTGAGGTACTGTCTCTATAGCTACAGGCTTTAGTCCACTGCTGTACATAGGCCTTTATATACAGAACCAGAGTAATCAAGAATTTTAAATCACCTTTTTTTTTAAAAACATCAACAAAGTTATTGATTTGTGATTTCTAAGGCGCTAGAAAGGGGTTGATCGCTTTCCCCGACCTTGACTTATTAACCATGCAGTTAGATTTACTGGAGCCAAAATTCCAAATAACGTAAATTAACGCTCCAATCAGACGTCGGTCCTCGCGTCGCATCAGTTAGTATTTGTAAGGTGGTACAACTGCGCTCAAATCTCAGATAATCATGTCAATGCCAAGAACAACCAGCTGTCACTTTTTATGACAGTGACGTATTTCCTCACTTACTTAAGTAAAAAAATATTTATTCTAGCAAATATTACAAGAACTTAATCTAATACAAACTTTCACAGAAAAGGACGAAATTGTCAATCTGCTGAGCGAAATTTCAAAGAAATTTACGTTGGCTTCCTCACTAGGCTGAGCCTGTATTGAGGAAGCCAGTTTATTATTTTGTTTGTTACACTTTCTAGTAGTTTTTTTTAGTGTAATCATCAAGTCATTAGTCAATCAAATCGTAGCATCCGTTCTAGCCGGATGCTACACAATGCTGAGGCAGGGACCTTTTACCCTACAAAATGTCGACTTTTATTACTATTTATTTTATTTTATTTATAACAAACGACCCGCACTGGCTTCGCACGATTTTATTATACGTATAGGAATCTATTAAAAAAAGCCGTATGAAAATTCGTTGTGTATTTTTAAACATTTAAGCATATATAGGGATATAGGGACAGAGAAAGTGGCTTTATTTTATACTATGTATTGATGTATAATTTAATAGTGTAAGTTATTTAGTATGTAAGTTTTAAATGGGTAAAAATTAAAAAAAATCTTTCTTTCTTACTAACCTTTTATCAATTTTAGGTTCACATTCCCGACGCCGCCGCCCGCCAAATGTCTCCTGTCGGCGTTGGAAACACTGTACGCTCTGGGTTCCATAGACAAGGAGGGATGTTTGACTGATGTCATCGGATCCAAGATGGCGGAGCTTCCGCTCACTCCCATGTGTGCTAAGATGCTGTGTATTAGTGGTGTGTATTGACTTGGCATTGTTTGAAAACGAAAGTTTTCAATCAGTGCGTCCTACCCGTAATGACCTACGGAGCTGAGACGTGGACACTCACGGTAGGGCTGGTCCACCAGTTCAAAGTCGCTCAGCGAGCTATGGAAAGAGCTATGTGAGAAATTTCTCTGAAAGATAGGATTCGTAATGAATACATCCGACAGAGAACCAAAGTTATCGACATAGTAGCTCAAAGAATTAGCAATTTGAAATTTGAAATTTGGCAATGGACCGGCCATATCTTGCGAAGAACCGACAACCGTTGGGGTAAACGTGTTCTTGAGTGGAGACCGCGACTCGGTAAACGTAGTGTAGGACGCCCTCCGGACAGGTGGGATGATGATCTGCTCTAGACTACTGGCAGATGCTGGATGCGACAAGCTGAAGACAGGGCGCTATGGCGCTCACTAGGGGAGGCCTATGTCCAGCAGTGGACTAATATAGGCTGATGATGATGATAAAAAATAGGTAAACTAAAGTAAAATACTATATATTTAAATAATGTTCCAGATGAATTCGGGTGCATTGACGAGGCTTTGTCTATAGCGGCCATGTTGCAAGTTGATAACGTCTTCAGTAAAGGTAGCGGGAAACAAAGCATAGCCGCTAAAGTCTCTAGGAGAAATAACTTCGAGGTAATTAATAAATATTGCTGAATAATTCACACAGCATCATCTAGCCCCAAGCTAAGCAGAGCTTGTGTTAGTAGTACAATACATAACATAAGTAAATATTTTTTATTATGAATCGAAAACAATAAAAAAGGGCCAAATAAATGAATTTTCTTTATTTCTATAACATCCAAAACCTCGGAACAAATATTTGCATACATTTGTCCCCAAGACTTTATTCCAGACTACAATCTATCTCTGTGCCAAATTTCAAGCAGATCCGTTCAGTAGTTTTTGCTTGACTAACATCCTTCCATCCCTCCATACTTACAAACTTTCGCGTTTATAATATCAGTAGGATAGTGAAAAACAATGATAATATTTGCAGGTAGCAGAAGGTGATATATTAATGTACCTGAACATACTAGATTCGTATCTAAGATTGAAGTCTGAATATGACGACGAGAAGAGAGAACGGAAAGCGAGCAAAGACTGGTGCAACAAGATGTTTCTCAACTATAAGGTTATGGAAAAGGTCAGTCTATTTCTGTATTATAACTAACTGACCCGACATACGTCCTGTCTTAATTATGAAAATTGACAATTCTTATGTCAAACGGTAAACATAGGTTACATGAAAAAAGTTTATATCATAAAAGCGCTAAGGTTAGATACACTGTATTCTTAAATTTTCTAAATTTCCGCGCAATTTTCTAAACTTTTTCTGTCGTAAGAACCTTCTTCTGAAAATAACAAACACAACAAAAAATAATTAACAAAATCGGTCCAGCCGTTCACGCGTGATGGCGTGACCAAGGGAAATAGGGATTCATTTTATATATAGAGATAGACCGAGCGAGCGAAGAGTCTAAAGCGAAGAAATAGCTTTGAAACGTTTCTATAGAATGTCTAATAATATATCTATATTATATAATATATCTAATATTTCAAAGCTATTTCTATCTCATGCAAACTGATTTGGGATGAAAAGTAGCCTATGTGTTATTCCAGGGCTAGAACTACGTCTATTCTAAATTTCAGTCTGATCCGTTCAGTAGTTTTGGCTTGAAGAGGGGACAAACATACATCCATCCATCTATCTATCTATCTAAACATTCATTCAAACTCTAGCATTTATAATAGACTAGAGAGTAGCGACCCACCCTAGATTCGCACGGGTGTACTGTTCAACCTTCTTGAATCACTTTTTATTTCAAAAACCGCATCAAAATCCGTTGCGTAGTTTTAAAGATCTATCTAAGCATACATATGGATAGACAGACAGAGAGCGGGAAGCTACTTTGTTTAATACTTTGTTTTTATTATTATTATGTAGTGATGTGAAAATAATATTTTTTTATAATTTTACCCATATACAATACACCAATAGTATTTTTTGTTACAGGCATGCGAAATAAGAAGCAGCTTAGAGAAACTAATAAAAGGAAAGTTTGGAATGGAAAATAAAGACTTCTCGAGCGTTATGGATTTAGGGTCAGGTAAGTTTACAACAAACAAACTAGATGGCGTTGTGTGGAACTCTCCAATCATATAAATCAAGGCAGGATATGATGTTGTCAATTTTATCTAAATCCCTTTATATTTTCACTGATTCTAGTATTTGTTTTTTCGATTCTGCTAGTCTACATTTATGTATTATTTATTAATAACTAGCAGCGCCTCGCGGATTTACCCGCGTAATTCCCGTTTCCGTGGGAATTCCGGTATAATTATAAAAATTAGTCGGATGTTAGTCTACGCAGCCTAAGAAGGTGTTTAATATTTTGGTGGAATGATTTAGATGTTTCTTTGTTTATTTGAATATTATAATAATTTGTCGAATGATTCCATATTTTAATCACTATCTGAGCAGTATTTTTGGAGTAATCACGCTCACATTTTAAAGTTTGTTTGTCACATCAAAACTTCTGAACAAATTGGAACAAATTTTGAATAGACATAGTTCTAGGTCTGGAATAAAACATAGGATACTTTTCATCAATGTTTACAATGTTGAAGTCACAGCTAGTCCGTAAAAATGCTTGAAATTTGAAGTAGTTTTCAGTTTTTACTAATACATCAAATAGTTTAATATAATAAATGAAACCATTGAACGTTTTTTTTACAATTTTTTTAGATACATTGTAAATTTATTTTTCTCAGAAAAAAGCACCCGCCTAATGAAATGCGTGCTATCCGGTCTGTTCCCGTGGGCCGCGTACCTGCACCCGTCGGGCGCGTACCGCGGCGCGCGCGGCGCGTGCCTCCACATCTCTCCGCAGAGCTGTCTCTACAGGCTACAACAACCTAAGTGGTCAGTACGTCTGTTTGACATTAGTAGCTGTAAGTGCGTGCTATCCGGTCTGTTCCCGTGGGCCGCGTACCTTTTTTCGTATCTCTTCCTAAACTAGACAAAATCAAACTACTATAGATGCATTAAAAAAGCTTGTGATATGTTTAGCAAACTCAACGTTTGAATTTTTGGAAATTCCTTTGTTTAACGTAATTATATTTCGTATTTTATATTTATATTATATATTCGATTCAATTTTAAAGACACAGAACATTGATTACCCATATGCGGAAACTTAAGTTACCCATAAGTTTCACCTATTGTTGTTGAATAAGCTGTTTGTTTTTCAAATAAATAAAATAAAAATAAATAAAATATATGATAAAATAAGTGGGAGCGCCATTTTAGCTTCTGTTTGCGCCTTAAGAAGGCGTCATTAAAAAAATATCTGTACTGAATTATACTACTGTATGTAGTACCCATAGTAAAAGCTCGCTTAGTTAGGGGCTAGATGATGCTGTATATATTATTATTATTTATTTGTATTATCTTACTTAAACTTGCTTTTTTGTTCGCAGGGTTGTGTTCGCGAGTGTACAGACGTCAGGGCTCAAGACTTACATGCGAGATCTCATGGTGGTCCAGAAAGAATGGCTTACGGAAGTGGCGCCGCATTACTACACTGAAATATAGACCTTATTGTAAGGAGAGAAAGTCTTATAGTCTGTATGTACGATTTACAGATAGAAGGTCTATATTTCGGTGTAAATAATCATTCTATATAATATAGACCTTATTGTAAGGAAAGAAAGTCTTATAGTCTGTATGTACGATTTACTTAAAGAAGGATTATTTACACTGAAATATTGACTTAATTGTAAGGAAAGAAAGTCTTATAGTCTGTATGTACGATTTACTTAAAGAAGGATTATTTACACTGAAATATAGACTTTATTGTCAGACAAGAAAGTTTTATTACACTGAAATATTGACTTAATTGTAAGGATAGAAAGTCTTATAGTCTGTATGTACGATTTACAGATAGAAAGTCTATATTTCGGTGTAAATAATCCTTCTATATAATATAGACCTTATGGTAAGGAAAGAAAGTCTTATAGTCTGTATGTATGATTTACAGATAGAAGGATTATAAACACTGAAATATAGACCTTATTGTAAAGAAAGAAAGTCTTATTACACTGAAATATAGACCTTATTGTAAGGAAAGAAAGTCTTATAGTCTGTATGTACGATTTACAGATAGAAAGTCTATATTTTGGGTGTAAATAATCCTTCTATATAATATAGACCTTATGGTAAGGAAAGAAAGTCTTATAGTCTGTATGTATGATTTGCAGATAGAAGGATTATTTACCCCGAAATATAGACCTTCTATCTGTAAATCTTACATACAGACTATGAGACTTTCTCTCCTTACAATAACGAAAGGCAATAAAGTCTTTTTACTCTGAAATGTAGACCTTATTGTAAGAAGAGAAAGTCTTATTACACTGAAATATAGACCTTATTGTAAAGAAAGAAAGTCTTATAGCCTGCATGTACGATTTACAGATAATAATAATAATAATGCTGGACAATCCACACAGTACCAGCCCCAAAGTAAGCTACTCAAGGCTTATTTTTATTATTTGCGATGTTATTTAATTTCTCACAGATGTTTGTTTCACGTAATTCTATGTAAAATATCTAAGTAGTACTAGCTGCGCAACTCCATTCAAAAATTTAACTCGACTATTCTGTAGTTTTGGCTTGAAGACGTTACAAACATCCATCCGTCCAAATTTTCGTATTTATGAAAATGAAAATATATTTATTATTTAAACACAATTCATGGACAGTTTACCTGCGGTCTCCGCACTAGGCAAAGCCTGTATCGCGGAGACCACTTGTTTGAATTAACTAGTATGAAGATTCGGACTACTTACATAGGAATTATAAAATAAGTGTAATAATAATACTATAAAAACTATGTCAGTCATCTAGTGCTTATAACACAAGCTCTGCTTAGCTTGGGGCTAGATGATGCTATGTGTATCGTCCAGCATTGTTTATTTATTTATTTAAACATATAAGATACTATGTAACTCTAGCTTACAGTGTGTTGAGTCAAATGTATTTGTAAGTGTATCATTCATACTATGTAAATCCTTATGTAAATATACATTGTGTTAAACACTACTTATTATTTTATTTATAAATCTATAGTCTGACTCCCTCTTTGCCAGTTTTCTTTATTAGAAATAAAAGTTAAGCGATATCGAAGACTTTTTTAAATTTGAAAGCTGATTCTTATACAGTGATCCCATATAGGTACATGTGATCAAAATTTTACCAGCAGTAGAAACCGAAAACGGAACGAACGAACCGGGCGTGAAAATTGAAATCCTTTTTTACTGTTAGTAAAACATCAAATTATTCAAATTACTGACGACCGATGTAGCGTGGCAGGCGAAGGTCTTTCTTTTTTGCGACACAGGAGGTTGCGGGTTCGATTCTCATTATCTCACATAATTTGAAATCGGTTGTTACTTTTAGGTACTAAAACATCAAATTATTCTAAGTATGTATGTAGTGTACTTACTTATTAAGATAAGTGACATTATCACTTGTATAAGTATAGACAAACCAGTTCAAAGCTGCGTATTATCTAACATGCCTCAAATACATGATTTTTACTTCAGTTTATCAGTCAATGACTTTTGAACTTCCGCACAGACACCGATGTTTCATATCTTTCCGGGAAGGGCCTGTCTTAACTTAGCAGTCGACGATGTTCAATGTATTATGGAGGTAAGCTGTTTGTATGTTTCATTATGTGTACCTATTAACACTGTGAAACTGTGCACAAGCGCATTAACAAGATATGTTGAAGACATAAACATAAACTTAACCATAGACTTACATAAACGGCGATTACATCTCACACCTGCGATGACGATCATTCGGTGATGACATAGTCTTAATGACGACCGATGTGGCGCGGTGGGCGAAGGTCCGCCTGTGACTCAGGAGGTTGCGGGTTCGATTCCCGCTTCGGAACTAATTTGTGCACGATCTGCAGATTGTTTTTCGTTAGTCTGGGTGTTTTCTATGTATAATAAAAAATATCTAATTACGATTTCAGTTAACGATAATTCGTTAACTGAAACTAGAAGACATAGGTAATTCCGATCACCCATGGACTCTATGAGAAGTTTGGTTAGATTTTTATAATTGATTGTGCCACAGGACCCCAAGGACTAAGGGTTTAATAAAGGATTTTATTACCTATAGTAGTGTAGGACGCCCTCCGGCCAGGTGGGATGACGATCTAATCTAGACTGCTGGCAGATGATGATGATGGATGCGGCAAGCTGAAGACAGGGCGCTATGACGCTCATTGGGGGAGGCCTATGTCCAGCTGTGGACTAATATAGGCTGATGATGATTATTCTTATTTGAAAGACGATACAAAGCCAGGTGAAGAAGCTAGCTGCAATAAGTGTTTGCTCTTTTATTGAATGTCGTCTCGATAGAGAGTTCGTACACCTAATGCTTTGTAAACAAGACATTAGCTTTGGACACGGACCCACCCACATACCTTACCCTTTCTAGTATTTACAAATACAAAACGGGTACATAAAATTTTCTGTTGTACTTGGGCACCTACTAATTGTTTCAGATATGTGTAGAATATTTATTAATTATGAGATTTTATAATAGGTAGGTACTTACTACCTTTGGGCAAAGACCCATCCAAATACCTACCCCGTCTTTCTAGTATTTACAAATCCAATTTGATTATTACAAGACTTAACGTTACAGAAATTTGACTGTCCTATCCTACGAATATTATATACGCGAAAGTTTGTAAGTATGTATGTTTGTTACTCTTTTACGCAAAAACTACTGAACGGATATGGATGAAATTTGGCACAGAGATAGATAGATATAGTCTGGAATAACAAATAGGCTATATTTTATCCTGGAATTCCCACGGGAACGGGAATTATCGCGGGTGAAACCGCGAGGCGCTGCTAGTTATTTATAAATGATTCAAAGGACGAAATCTTTATTTGTGTTCAGGTAATTGCTAACCCCTGTTAAGCTTATATTAGACTGTAAATTGTCTTAATAAATAATTAAATTATTAAGTACTTAATAATATTCCAACAAATATTTTAAATACTTAAGTACTTTAATATTGTTTAGTTATGGTACTTACGGAAAAAATCAACGACCAGTATTTCTACATTTAAATGGATGTACATTTATGTTTGCGTCGGTTATTTTCCGCAGGTAACTTGTAAACATGATCATTTATTTACTGATATAATTAATATAAATAATGTAAAGTCCAAGTTAATTATATCTGTCAGAAGGTGAAAGCTATGAATCATTGTTTTCTACTGCCGTCTAGGAATTTCATAATAATGGGTTCATCTAAAGGGACCTAATGTCGTAGGTCGATCACTCTAATAACGTGTAGACTTGAGTCAAACGAATACTTATATATAAACGTGAAAGTTTGTAGGTATGGTTGAATGAATGTTTGTTCCTCTTTCTCACTAAAACTACTTAACGGCTTCCGACTGGTATTGACATGGATCAATTGAGCTACCTTTAGACTGTTTGCAACCGTCTGCAGTTAGCTCAATGGTTTCAATTGTAAATACTAGTTGTAATTTTTCTATTCCTAGCTTGTAATTTTCATTAAACGAAACCTGGGCTGTTCTGGAATCCTTACAGCGATGCCAAGTAGACTATCGTTACATCGAAGTGCTGAGGTGTCTCTATGAAGCTGCCACTATGAGTGTCCAAGTACAGGACCAGCAGTCTAAACCTATCCAATTGCGCAGAGGAGTGAGACAGGGGGATGTCATATCCCCGAAACTGTTCACGAGCGCATTGGAAGATATGTTTAAGACGCTGGACTGGAAAGGTAAGGGCATTAACATAAACGGCGATTACATCTCACACCTGCGATTCGCTGATGACATAGTCGTAATGGCGGAGTCGCTAGAGGAGCTGACCCACATGCTGGACGGCCTAGCTTCAGCCTCGCGATGTATCGGTCTTGGCATGAATTTGGATAAAACCAAAGTCATGATCAATGGCCACATTGTTCCGGGACCGATCGTCGTAGATGGTCACCTTCTTGAAATTGTTTCCGAGTATACTTACCTTGGGCAGATTGTACAGCTAGGTAAAAACAATTTTGAGAAGGAGGCCAAGAGGAGGATCCAGCTAGGCTGGGCAGCATTTGGGAAACTACGTCAAGTCTTCTCTTCATCCATACCGCAATGTTTGAAAACGAAAGTTTTCAATCAGTGCGTCCTACCCGTAATGACCTACGGAGCTGAGACGTGGACACTCACGGTAGGGCTGGTCCACCAGTTCAAAGTCGCCCAGCGAGCTATGGAAAGAGCTATGCTCGGAGTCTCTCTGAGGGATAGAATTCGTAACGAATACATCCGACAGAGAACCAAAGTTATCGACATAGCTCAAAGAATTAGCAAGCTGAAGTGGCAATGGGCCGGCCATATCTCGCGAAGAACCGACAACCGTTGGGGTAAACGTGTTCTTGAGTGGAGACCGCGACTCGGTAAACGTAGCGTAGGACGCCCTCCGGCCAGGTGGGATGACGATCTGCGAAAGACTGCTGGCAGATGCTGGATGCGTCAAGCTGAAGACAGGGCGCTATGGCGCTCATTGGGGGAGGCCTATGTCCAGCAGTGGACTAATATAGGTTGATGATGATGATGATGATGAATTTTCATTGTTAATAAATACTTAACGGATAAGGATGAAATTTTGAATAGACTTATTTCTAGTCCTGAAATAACTTGGCTACTCACTAGAGAATATTACTACAGTATAGGACACAGGTTTTTACCCCTTGTAATAAAACCCCCTGAAGTTTTGGGTTATGCTTAATGTTTCCTATAGTTTGTTGGAATTATATCTCATCTCCAATAATTTATCCATTTCATATTACACATTAAAATCTTATTAGGTATCTAAAATATTTTACATTCTTAATCGAAGCCAAATAAATAAAAGATTTCCCTAGATACTTGTATCTTGGGTAGGTAGGTACATAGTATAAAACAAAGTCGCTTTCTCTGTCCCTATGTATGCTTAAATCTTTAAAACTACGCGACGGATTTGGATGCGGTTTTTTTAATAGAGAGTAATTCAAGAGAAAGGTTTATGCGTATAATAAAACCGTGCGAAGCCGGGGCGGGTCGCTAGTTTAGAATATTTAATTTTGGTTATAATAGTCATAATATTTTGTACAGTAAAAGTACCTTAACCATTTAATTTAGTTATTTAAGATAAAAACGGGTATCATTTAATCGGTCAGTGAATTAAACAGATTTTCGTGAACAAAAATATTAATTCGGTAAGCTGAAAAAATAAAACTGGGCTGCGACAAATGGCCTGCAAAAAAATAAAAATTGCGCAACAAGAAATATAACAACGGGCTATTTAAAAAAATATTTGTGCTTTAAATTATTTTTCATGCAGCGGCAAATCATGATTAGCATTTATTGAAATTTTGGCCTGCTGTAAAACTAAAAATGGAGCAACCAACTATCAAAAATGATCAGCAGACCGTGGATCGGATTTAATTCAGTGTTTGGAAGCTCACTAATTAATTTTGGTTTGCTAATTTGACGATCGATGTGGCGGCATGCGAGGCATTATTATTTTTAATATGGATGGATGGATGGACGTTTGTTACTCTTTTAATATGGAAAACATTAGGGATATCGAAGACTGAGAATAACACGTTTGATTTTGTGATGAGATGAGAGGCCACGTTTTGGATCGCGAAAGCAAATTCGGGTTTTTGCATTTAGAGCTGTGGCGGGGCGGCGCGTCGCGGCGGCAGGGAGCGGACGCGCGCTACTTGATTTCACCAATCAACTTTGAAAAATGATCAGCAGACCGTGGATCGGATTTAATTCAGTGTTTGGAAGCTCACCAATTAATTTTGGTTTGCTAATTTGACGATCGATGTGGCGGCGTGCGAGGCATTACTATTATTATTATGGATGTATGGATGGATGGGTATTTGTAACTGGATGGATGTTTGTTACTCTTTTACGCAAAAACTACTGAACGGATATGGATGAAATTTGGCACAGAGATAGATTATAATCTGGAATAGCACATAGGCTATATTTTATCAACGAGAACGGGAATTAGCGCGGGTGAAACCGCGAGGCACTGCTAGTAATATATATATATACCTAAGCAGCCCGTCCCGGCGTCGTCGCACAGGGCACAGGTAGGTATTTAACGAAAATTTTATATATATTATAAATTTTAACATGTACCTACCTAGTATACACACTCACGCAGACGATTTCAAGCATTAACTCTGACTCCCCACAGTACCCCAGTGACGCCCTACATCACATAGGTAACTTTTATTTTTTTTTAACTTTTTTTATTACATTATGCGCCCCGCGGCTTCGCCCACGAACCAGAGTTTTTTTATACAACTTTCAGAAATTTATAACACAATCCCTAGGCGTTATTTTGTTAAAATAAAAAATACATGTCAAATTATTTATTTTATAGTTTATTTATACTTACTGAGTTTTGAGTTAATTGAATCAAGGAAAAATAATTTTCCAAACAAACTTTAACCCCATCAGAAGTTAATTTTTGAAATTTTTATTAGCGTTTTGGATCGCGAAAGCAAATTCGGGTTTTTGCATTTAGAGCTGTGCAGGGCGGCGCGACGCGGCGGGGCGCGCGGCGGCAGGGAGCGGACGCGCGCTACTTGATTTCACCAATCAACTTTGAGCCTTACTTTTTGTGTGCTTGCTTGTAAATAAGTTTCCTCACCGCAGAAATCCTAGCACTAGAAAAGTTATTTCTCTGATTGATTACATAGGTAATTAGGTACCTGCCTCCGAAACGCTTGTCGCCACCTCTACTAATATTGATACTTAATACTTGTCTAAGTGCTTATTTTGTAAGCCTAAAGAAAAAAAGATTTTGATTTCTTTCTGATTTCTTGATTGTAAACGCTGAAATTTGTAAGTATGGATGGATGGATGTTTGTTACTCTTTCACACAAAAACTACTGAACGGATCTGGATGAATATAGATAGATTAAATATAGTCTGGAATAACACATACGCTATATTTTATCCAGAATTCCCACGGAAAATTCCGGTAATTTCGCGGGTGAAACAGTACCTACCTACTATTTTAATTGGGAAAATAAATAAAACAATGAAAAAATATGAATGTTAACATTAAAATTTATGACAGTAAGTGTGTAAGTCCTCGCACTCTGTGCAGCACATTTTGGGATATAACTTTATTTCTTTATTCCCAAGATTGACAGATAGAGATCATCTGTAGAAAAGCCCCAAAGATTTTAAACTTTGCTTAGTATTTACTAAGTTATTATCGGTCTTAAAGTATCTACTTACATACCAAAGTTCATCTAAAATACTAAGTATCTACATACCTACCACCACCAAATTTGTTCTCAATAACTTAAGTATCTACTGAGATTATTTATAACAAACATTTACACAGACTTTCAATAATAGTATCTACCTAAAATAGTAAGATTTCAAACGCAGTACCAGTGATTACGGCTTATTTTCGCTTTTTTCTGCTTTACTTTTTTACAATTCTTTTGCCCATAACATTTATTATGCACCTCAAAAATTTAATTACTTGCTGTAACATAATAACGGTTTATTACTGCCCATGATTTTTTTATTCAGTTGCCCAAAAGTATTAATTTCATAGACCATACCGCTATTTATTCACTTACCAAAAATTTTATATTTGTCAGCCAAGTATTGCAGGTCGTTTTTATTTTACATCCGACCAAAATTTATTAAGCTGCCCAAATATTTATTTAGCTGATTTTTACCGCTTACCCCAATATTTAAAATAACTACCAATAAATTTACTCCCGATAAAAACCATGTGCATGATAAAAAGAATTGAAAATACGCCTACGAAAATGCTATCGGTATAGGCACGAGAGAATCGGTAAAATTTTATAACAGTACATTGATTGATTAACTAGTTTGTTTATTTAATTTACGGATATGGTTCAGTAAGTTATAGATTATCGTAGGTACTTGAACTTTTTATATTTCAGGGAAGTTCTAGGCTACGACTCTGTTGTCTATTTATGTATAAAAACATAACTAGTTTAACGAATTTATTATAAATACAAGTTATTAAAAACGTGGGATTAAAAGGTGGGATTAAAATGCGGGATGTAAAAAAGTGGGATTAAAAAGTGTGGTGTTAATGTGTGGGATTTAAAAGTGTGCAAATTAAACAGTGGGATTGAGGTGTGGGGTTAAGAAACGTGGGGTTAAAAAGTGGGATTAAAAAGCGTCTCATTAAAAGAGGGATATAAATTGGGATCGGGGTAATTAAAGTTCATTAAATATTTATTTATAAATATTGATACCTACAAGTAAGTATACCTCTAAGTTATTGCCATCCTGGATAGGGTTGTCAGATCGAAATTGGCCACGTCCGGGACAATTACAGCTAAAAAAAGGTCGCCAGCCAAATCCGAGTGGTCTAATATTCATTTATGAGCCTGCGGCGTCTTCTAAAAAACAAGCCCCGCCATTGCGGCAACCCTAATCCTGGACCGCGTGTTTTGAGTAGGTACTTACTGAATTTCAGGTTATACTACATCAAAACCTAGAAACATTTCAAAACGGAGCCAAACTAATACGAACCTCAAACATTGAAATTCCGTTTTCCTCTTTTTTCAGGAGTTTTGGTAAATCCTGAAGCACTAGGTACAAACATTAATTTAATTTTTTTCAAGCAGGGACTTTGGTTACACAGTTAGGTACAAAAACATTCATTATAAAAAGTTCAAGTCGTTCTTCATTTTTACCCCCTCAAGGGTAGAATTTCCAAAAAATCTCTTCTTTTTATTACAGGTGCCTGTGTGTGTGTGTGTGCTAGCTTCAGTGGTTTGGGCTGGGCATTGTTTCCAAAAATACACTTCTGCCTTTATATATTAGGTAGTAGCAACCCGCCCCGTCTTTGCACGGGTGTATTATAGGTACATACAAACCTTCCTTTTGAATCACCTTATCTAAGTATTAAAAAACTGTATCGAAATCCATTGCCTGGTTTTAAAGATCTAAGGCAGATAGCGTGAAGCGATTTTGTTTTAGGCTTCGTAGTGAAGATTTTATGATGCAATTAAAAAACCAAAGCAGAATCAACTTCTCAGATTTTCTTTCTCTACCCGTTATCGCCCGATATTTGTACCTCGTTGACATAAACGTTATTAAATAGCTATTTTAATTGAGCGTGTTGATAATGAGGTGATCCGGGTGGACATTCTTAACCTATGTCATCTCGTCTCACCTTATATTTATCCAACAGAGTATCATCGCTCGAGGAAATGCATACGATCAGGGGCCGAATTCCACTAATTTCAAGACAAAGGTCTCAGTAGTGCCATTCTATCAAGATGTTTAAAATGACGTTTGTTCATTTGGTATTCTACTATTTTTTGCGTTTGAAGAGAATTTCATAATTAGAATATTATAAAGGTAATCGTCACAGCTATGAATGAACCTCTAAAAGTTTGTGCTAGTAGAATACCAAAAAGAGTTTAACACTGACATTTTGACACGATGCTATTTAAATGGTGTAGCGATTTATTTAGTGGAATTTGGGCTCAGTGCTAACGTCATGTTTGTTTCACATGATTAGGTACCTACCTAATTCGATCTTACATTTTCGGAATGTAGGAACCTTATTTACTAAACTTACTAAACTGAGACTGTCTAAAAAGACAAGACTACAAGACTAGTCGTAGACTCCCGCATAAGACAAATGCGAGAGTCTACCAAAAGTCTTGTTTTTTTTAGAAGGGCATCGGCCCCGTGGAAGGTAAACCTAAATACGCCAATCTAAAAATAGTCCATTGAAATGTTACATTTTTTAGGCCTAACCTTGCGTTTTTTAGAGGACGCAATTTTATTTTTTTGATGTGTAGGGGGGGTCAGTGTAAAGCTAAAACCAAGTTTGTGGTGTCGCCACCCTTGTCCCACGGCCGCCATCTTGAAAATAGGGGTTGAAATGGTTTTTACGATATAACTCTTAAACTATTTTTCTGATTAAAAAAAATTGAAAACATTTTTTGTTGCAAATTAAATTCTCTACAACTTTAGTTCAGTAACTTTTTGTCGTAAATCTAAAAATAAAAAAGTTATAAGCGAAAATCTTCAGAAAAGGCCGCCCTTTATAATTAGTCTTAGTTTGTAGTATTTTATGAATTATTTTCTTTATTTGTGTGGTAGGTTTATGTTTAATAGAGAGTTTTAATTCAATCATGCATTCATTCGTGTCTAAAATCGTTCAAAATCGTCGTCACAATTAAAAACAGAATGAAATACATCCGCACGTGGAGAAATATGTAGCACAACTAAAAGATATAGGTTAAACAACAACTTCAACACAATGTTATGAGCTATTCTTACAATAACAGAGGTAAGTAATAATAATAACAATAGCAGGCAGCTGTTATTTTGTTCCCTCATGGTCACTTGGGAATTTTTTAGCTGAACAGTATTCTCGGTAACGACCATCAGATTTAAAATTATTTTAAAAATCAATAATTGTTAAATCCTGTTATGGAGTGAAAAAGAATCAATAATGATGTTTTATTAATATTGCAAAATTTATGATTAAGTAAATAAATTATAATAACAAAGTAAATAAAAAAAACATTAACTGATGACATATTATTAGTACACACGTATAATATAGGTATAGTTACGAGTACCTACTGGTAAAAATAGTAATCACTTCGAAAATAATACATAAAATACTACAAACTAAGACTAAGTATAAAGGGCGGCCTTTTCTGAAGATTTTCGCTTATAACTTTTTTATTTTTAGATCTACGACAAAAAGTTACAGAACTAAAATTGTAGAGAATTTAATTTGCAACAAAAAATGTTTTCAATTTTTTTTTATCAGAAAAATAGTTTAAGAGTTATATCGTAAAAACCATTTCAACCCCTATTTTCAAGATGGCGGCCGTGGGACAAGGGTGGCGACCCCACAAACTTGGTTTTAGCTTTACACTGACCCCCCCTACACATCAAAAAAATAAAATTGCGTCCTCTAAAAAACGCAACCCCAAATGTAACTTTTCAATGGACTAAAACTAACAACACTATGCTGGGGTTTTTCCAGGTACCGTTTTATATGGAACATCCTACTAATATTATAAACGCGAAAGTTTGTAAGTAGGTATGTATGTTTTTTACTCTTTCACGCAAAAACTACTGAACGGATATGGATGAAATTTTGCACAGAGATAGATTATAGTCTGGAATAACACATCCATTTTTTCCCGGAATTCCCACGGGAACAGGAATTACGCGGGTGAAACCGCGAGGCACTGCTAGTAATACATACAGGGTAACTTTGCGAGATGCGACTGTTTAAATCTGATTCTCTACTAAATTGCACAGAGATCACCGCAAACGAAGTAATATTTCTGATTACCTCCTTGCTTTCTCTTATGTAATATTTTCGTTTCCATGTTTCTGCAATCTTTATTCCTTAAATCGCTACTCGGCCGATAATACCCGGATCTTTCGAATTGGAACTGTTACCTACGACGTTTCGACCACGTTCCTTATCTTAACACTTAGTCAGTCACTAACTATAAGCATGATCGTTGTATCAAACACCTGGACTGGATTTATGGTATCAGATAGTTGCGCGGAAGTCACAAGACACTCATCCACTAGGGACATTTTGGCGTAAAGATAGGCGATAGATAGTAGATAGCCCCTCATCATCATCATCATCAGCCTATATTAGTCCACGGCTGGACATAGGCCTCCCCTAATGAGCGTCATTGCGTCCTACCTTCAGCTTGCCGCATCCAGCATCTGCCAGCAGTCTACAGCAGATCGTCATACCACCTGGCCGCGATCGTCCCTCGTATATCCCAAATGCCTTATTGCCTTTTTTTATACATAGGTATTTTCCAACCGCGAAATCTTTGGATTTTTTAAAGGAACTACGCTAAAAATGTTACAATCCTTAAGTAAAATTATAAACGCGAAAGTTTTGACGGGTGGAGGTTTATTTATCTTTCACGCAAAAACTTTGATTAAGACAAAAATTTTGTTTAGACTAGCCCTGGAATGACACATACTTAGTTCTTTCGTGATCATATCGCATTCCTACCGAAATATCGGAAAACTCTTAAAAAATCGAAAAACACCTAGTTACGAAATTTATCTCAACGTTATTCGTTATTGAGTCATTCTTGAAGTTCCTATGACCGTTAATTATACAATCACGGCATTCCCACGTAATTAGGTAGTGACAGATAACTCGATGGACTGTTCGTCTGACTATAAGCGTATTGCGTAAGATTTTGGGATATTTCCACCAGGCACGTTTTTTGAAGCTGATCCTAATTTAATTTAATAATGAGTTTTTCGCGATTTTCAGAAAAACGGTAAGTTTTATCATAAAAGTACCGTAGACAAAAATTATCTATAAAAAATGTATCAATACTTTTTTTCTTACGAGCCACTGTTTCTGAGATGATTAGGCGTATTTTTTGAAAACAACGTTTCGACTTTAAATAAGAACAAAATTAATGTAGTCCAAGTCAATAAAATACAGATTTTTAAAGATAACTCAATAACTACTAGTCAGGTTTTGATTAAATTTATATGGGGGTGCATAAACATTACCAGCTTTCAAATAAAAATCAATTACCACAATCAGTTTACCTGGAAAGAAGTAGACACACAAAACAGTCGAATTGGGAACCTCCTCCTTTTTTGAAGTCGGTTCGAACATACGTTCGTTGAAATAGAAATACAGAAATACAAATTATTTATAAAGCCAATTTACATGTCAATAATTTTATACCAAAGTACACAAAGCATATACACAGGTTTTTACACAATAATATTTATACATTACAATTATTAAAAATACAAAAATCTGTAATTTAAAAATATGAATAAGTAGTAACTGATTAAAAAAATCAAATAAAAAATAACTAAATATTGGAACTATTCAAATCATAGATTTAATTTATCATTAGGTAATCTCCTTTTTCTCAAGTCGTTAGTTCTCCTACGGAATAAAAATCAACATTGTAACGGTTACGTCGATCGTTACAATGTAAGGATTGCTTCAAGGGGAAGTCTATGTCCAGCCGTGGACGTGTGTAAGCTGAAAATAGCCCATGGGTGAACAAAACTAAGTCGTGGTTCAATGTCTACTTTCGAATCAGTTAGATAATGGCTCAGACTATACTAGATAATGGTGGGCACGATCTAATCATTTTTATAAATAGACGACCGATGTGGCGCGGCGGTCGAAGGTCCGCCTGCGACGCAGGAGGTTGCTGGTTCCATTCACGACTTGGGACAATTATTTTGTACTTCAAATTTCTGATCCGGGATTCTGCGGATTTTTTACGTATGCTTGTATAGTAAGTATATCTATGTACCTATCAGTACCTATAAAACAATATCTAATTAGCTTGGGGCTTGATGATGCTGTGTGGATTGTCCAGCATTTATTTTTTAATTACTTATTAATTTTTACCCATTAATGAATACCTAATACCTGAATGAACCATGATCATCATCAAACCATGTTCAGAAGTGGGACGCGATGAGTCGACAAAAAAGCATAATAAGGCTGTGTCCCCAGTAGGCAAACTGTTAGCGGCCGACTGAGTTTGCAGTGTATCGACTTAGTACGCCCTTCCATATATTTGAAATGGAGTGTCCACAGTTTGCTAGTTTTGCGCTCACTGTACGCAGTTTGCAGCGTTACGCGCGCCGACTATCTCAGTGAGCGGCTAACTCAAAACAGTTTGTTTACGACGCACGAAAATTGATCTTAGTTTGCAGCTAACTCAAATTTCAGTTCGCGGTAACACAAATTTGCGGCTCACTCAGTCGGCCGCTAACAGTTTGTCTACTGGGGACACAGCCTAAATGTCAGTAGATTTATTGGGGCACGCCTAGCTAAGAAAAGTCTAAAAGTCTAGACTAAAGAGGCGTGTCTAAGTAGGTAGTCTAAGTAAACTGATAACTGATTGCACTGCACGTATCTACTTACTCCTCATTCACGTGAGAGTTACGATAACTTTGAACTTAGATAACAACAGATTAATTAACTTAGACGCCATCTTAATCGGGAAAGTGCGTTTCATATTCTAATTAATTAACAATTTCGCTGCGGTCTGCGAAAGAGGAAGTTATTCATTTTCGTCGGAAAATTCACACGAATTCTTATTGGACTACGTGATCATCATCATCAGCCTATATTAGTCCACTGCTGGACATAGGCCTCCCCTAATGAGTGCCATAGCGCCCTGTCTTCAGCTTGACGCATCCAACGTCAGCGTGACGCATCTGCCAGCAGTCTTTCACAGAGCGTCACCCAACCTGGCTGGAGGGCGTTCTACACTACGTTTGGAGGCGGGGTCTCTACTCAAGAACACGTTTACCCCAACGCCAACGGTTGTCGGTTCTTCGCGAGATATGGCCGGCCCACTGCCACTTCAGCTTGCTAATTCTTTGAGCTGTGTCGATAACTTCGGTTCTCTGTCGGATGTATTCATTACAAATCCTATCCTTCAGAGAAACTCCTCACATAGCTCTTTCCATAGCTCGCTGAGTGACTTTGAACTGATGGACCAGCCCTACCGTGAGTGTCCACGTCTCAGCTCCGTAGGTCATTACGGGTAGCACGCACTGATTGAAAACTTTAGTTTTCAAACATTGCGGTATGGATGACGAGAAGACTTGTCGTAGTTTTCCAATCGCTACTCAGCCTAGCTGGATCCTTAGTTTTTACTTAACTGCACAATCTTCCTAAGCTAATTGTATTAAAAAAAAATCAAGAAAGTGGCCTAGGATTGGACTAGGTATTTCTTATAAATACTCTACTTAGTGCGCACAAGTCTTTGCATTTTTTCAAGTTTTTATCTTACTTGCCCTGTAATTATGTATGCAAGTGGTCTAGTTGTTCCCCAATTTACTTCCTTCAACTACAACATACAGGGAAAATACCTAGCCTAAGTCCACCCTATGTCCACGTGAAAAAATTAGTCAGATTTTTTTAATTTTTCGCTAATTACTTGCTATCTAAATCACTCGTCCGCCACGAGCAAGGGCGGTGTGTCCATTACAAAGATAACTGTAATTATACATTTTATTATAATTATTATAAATTAACTCACGGCAGACGAACCAACAGTCGTATCTTAGACACATGAGAGTGAAGTTCATAAAATATACCTTATAATTATTTTTTATTTATATGGTTTATTATAACTCACGGTAGTCATAACAACCAGTCGTATTGCCGACGCGATAAAGTGCAGTTAATTATTAATAATTATAAATCAGTTTTATAGTTATTTTGTGTTTACGAAGTGTTTGTGTTTACTCCAATACTGAAAATGGCGTTAACTTTTTGTTTATTTTGGGTAAGTTTTTTTATTATTACAATTAACCTGTAAAGTACCACTGCTGGACAAATATCCCCCTATTCCCACCATGCATTATAAATGACTTGAATCTACGGTAAATCAAAGGTGTTGGTCGTATTTATTATAATTTTAATTAAACTTTTGGTTCAGTTTATCTCATCAAAATAATAAAATGTGAAAGTTCGGATGGATGGATGAATTGTAATGTTTGTTACCTATTTACGCCAAAACTACTAAATGCGTTGGGCTGAAATTTTTAATAAATGTATTTCCTATTTAGTAATAAAACGTAGACTAATTTTCATCAATTTATACGCGGGTGAACCCGCGGGGCACAGTTAGGAAAAATAGGGCGCTTTAGCCAATTTTTTATTCAAACGAGGTTTAATTTAAATGTATCTAGGTAGGTGAGTAGGTATTCATAGGACACCCGGGGGAAAAAACTTGAATACAACATTATTTTCTTTAGTTCCGCAAATAGGAATTTGAAAGAAGCACACGATTGAATAAAAAATGCCTATGTCCAGCTGTGGACTAATATAGGCTGATGATGATGATGATGATGAATTAAAAATACGTAAAAATCATGATAATACTGCACTGTTTCACACATAGTTTGGGAGAAATCTCAGGAACCTTTTTAAATTGAAAGGACTTTTATGTTTTGATTCGGACGAGAAAATTTTCTAAACGAGAACACTAAATTAAACATAAAAAAATAATAATCAAAAATAATGTCGTCAGATGTCTGCGCACTAGAAGATTATCCTCGTAGTTGGCAACCAGTTTCACCGGAGACAAGCCTTGTGCGTAGAACACATTAATGGGCACAATAGTGTGTGCAAAAACACAGAGACATTCTATTTTCTCATTTAACTTATAGAAATTGTTAATTTGATAGAGCGGTAGACCAACACGACTAGGAAGAAGATAGATAGATAAACCTTTATTTCAAAGCCTTATTAAACATTTAGTATTTAATTAAACTTATCCTAAAGAGAGTCAATGGAATTGGGGGCCTTATCGCTTAAAGCGATTTCGATTGAAATTTCTTCCAAGCAACCAAGAAAAAAAGGAAGAGATCAGGTTTAAAATCAAAGGCTTCGTACTTTCCGAGGTACGATTACCATCTTCTTATGTACTCCAACGGTAACCAGAATGACCCCGAGCAAAACAATATACTTAAAAAGTTACTCTAAAACGACCTATCATCATCATCATCAGTCTATATTAGTCCACTGCTGGACATAGGCCTCCCCTAATGAGCGCCATAGCGCCCTGTCTTCAGCAAACGACCCATCACTTGGAATTAAATACATACTACCCTTAGTAACAAAGAAAATTATAATGAAAGAAAAGAAACAAAACATCTGAAACAATTGAGCTAAGAACCTGCAGACTGGTCCAAAATTTACCACAATCTATAATACCAGTGGTCGTAACCCCAAGACACTGGCTGTATTACCACGCTGTATGGCAACGCTGATGCGCTGAGCCAGATACTCACCAGCTAGAGGGGCACGCGTCGCATCGACCAGACGATCAGTTATTTTTTCACAACCGGGAGAACCTCAGTATCCCACGGACCTAGATTCACAAATCCAAGGGACGGGGCAAGGGAAGGGGCGAAGGCTCTATCTATAGAGTCCTGCATTTTTGCGCCTCTTGTGATCGCCAATTAAATTTCCCGCCACCAATTTAGCGGGAAATATAGCGATATCTTTCTTCGTAAAAAAATGAAATTCTTCGCTCAAATCTGTTTTGTCCCCGACAAGAAAGGGGTTGTTGTAAGTTAAATTTTTTATTTATAGGTGTAAGAAAATATTTATATTTAAAGATCAAAATGAAAAAAAACCTTGTCGGGTGTTAAAAAAACAGAATTTGGACGAAGAATTTCAATTAGAACTCTGTCGTTCGTAACGAAGAAAGATATCGCAATCGTTTTTCAGAGTAGATGCCGAAGATTTATGCACCAATAGTAAAGATAAG
The DNA here is from genome assembly GCA_944547425.1 of Eupithecia centaureata. Classification (NCBI taxonomy): domain Eukaryota; kingdom Metazoa; phylum Arthropoda; class Insecta; order Lepidoptera; family Geometridae; genus Eupithecia; species Eupithecia centaureata. The sequence goes on along the minus strand of OX155701.1, from coordinate 1,262,628 downwards.
AACTGATATCGAAATTAGGGCACAAATGTTGATCACAACACTGATTGACGTCAAAGGTACGACAATGCCCTAAATAATTGTTTACAAATGAAGGGATCGTGTGATTACATCAATGCCATTTTGTGAATGGACGTACCGAGTAGTACCTACCTTAATTAAGATTAGAAGTCCAAATAGTTCAATGTGTAGATCCATCTGGTAAGAACTATGATCTAGTTTTCAAATCTCTGGATATTTAAAAGACACTTATAGACCGCAACGCAACGCTACCGCACATCACGAAAATAGGCTTTCAAAGTTGATTTTTTAATCTTTATTATTTTTATACAGAGTTTTAAAAAATTATGCCACCCTTATGACTAAGACTACCTACTTAAAATCCAAATTTATTTTTATTTACACTGTTTTTAAGTTTGGCCAGACTCGGGAATCAATAATCAACAGAATACTTGAATACTTACCACAATGCCGAATTCAATTCCCTAAAGTGTTTACGTTTGGACCTCGGGATTAAATTAGGACTAGGTAATGTTTTATTCCCAGTATACAAAAGTAAAAGATGCATAAAAATCTATTCACATTAACGGTTTACTATAACATACATAAAATATACAGTCAAAGATAGAAAATCCCCCTTTTCGAAATGTCGATTAGGATCTGCTGAAATCTGATTAGCGTTTGAATATAAGTACTACCTATATTTATTAGTGTCCGCGAGATCTCTCCCCACTCGATCAATTTACAATCACGAATAGTGTAAGGTTACTACTACAATTATCTTGTAGATCACAATCGAAGTGACCTACTTTTGTGGGCGTGGCACTGGAAATGTTTTGTTTAGATATTATTATTTTTAAGCTAAAAGGCGTTTTAAGAGTAAATCAAATCAAATCATTTTATTTCAGACATGGTAGCACATATTTATTTCAGACATGTCACATAATACAGTCCATAATTAACATTTTTAAAATACAAGACAAAAACACTCATAAAAACAATAAGATAAAAGACACTAACGACCAACATGAACCCAGTTGTCCAGTGCTGCATGAAAGGAGAAGCTGTGTCCAGACTTCCTGCAATAACCTGCAGGTAGCTTTGTACCCTGCGCATCAGCGACGCCGTTCTCTTGCGCAGGATCGCAGTGAATCCATCGATCCACGCTTCCGCAAAAAAAATACAAATGCCATCATAAACTATTATCTATTGTAACTACCACCTTCTATATTGTTTTTTTATATCTAGTCCACCCATAGGTTGCCCGGAAGAGATCTTAGCGATAAGGCACCCTTTATACTTAGTCTTAGTTTGCAGTATTTTTATGTATTACTATGATATATGAAATATAGCCTATGTGCTATTCCAGACTACAATCTATCTCTGTGCCAAATTTCAATTCATCCAGATCCGTTCAGTAGTTTTTGCGTCAAAGAGTAATAAACATCCATCCGTCCATACTTACAAACTTTCGCATTAGTAGAATTTTCTTTCTTTATGAACCTAAACTTACCACAGGTTATTAGTATAGTAAAGAGTTTTCATTCATTCATAAACTAACGCAAGTACCTATTCTCTTTCCCAGAAGAGCACCACATCCTGTCTGCTGCTCCTCACGTGCCTGTCGATCCTGATCCAGCAGTCAGAGGGCCGGCCTCCCTGGCTGGCTTCCGAGTCCCGGGTCTTCACGGAGTCCGCTGAGTGCCATACTGATGTGAGTTACTCATACATTTCCAAAATAGACTTCTATATCGTCAAGCTTATTGTGTACGCTATAAAAAGTAGACTTTTCCATTATGCTTATTGATACGCTAAAAAATTAAACTTGTCTATAAGCTTAGAATGTAGGTACGCTAAAAAACTAGACTTATTTATAAACTTTTTGTGTATGCTAAAAAAACTGTCCTTATGGTTATTGTGAACGCTTAAAAAATAGACTTGTCTACATGATTAATGTGTACTTACGCTAAGAAAAACTAGAATTGTCTAATGCTTATTGTGTACATTAGTAAAACTAGACTTGTAGTTGTGCTAATTTTTTTAAGAAATAAAGAAATTTACTTCTTTCTACGAGAGCGCGTAATATCTGGCTCAGCGCATCAGCATTGCTATACCTATAGCGTGGTAATCCAGACAGTGTCTTGGGGACGCACAGACTGGTATTGATCTGATCTCGAAATATAATAATAAATTATATTATATATAATTATTTCAACAATAATTGACGGAATAAAATAAAAATTATTGTTGACCGATTTACCTATATTATTCTATTGCTATTTAATTTATAAAGAAAAATCCCTGAAAAGGTATATAATCAAAGTTTGCAACATGTTTTCCTGTTTTTGTAGAAAAATCCGGGTTTTTGGATCCAGCGCGGTCCCAAAACATAATTAAAATCTTTAATCGTTCTATTCTTTATCTTTTTAGTTGTCAGTCAACCGCTAACTCGGTTGCCTCGTCTCGCAATTATCAGTAGTCGAGAATATAAATATAAACACGGATGTAACTTCTTCGAATTTTGCTCTCATTATCTAGCAAGTTGGGGCAAACCACCTTATTAACGAATACCTAACATTTGATATATTTAGGGTTCTCTACATCCGACACTTTGCTGTATTTTAAAGGTCACCAGCACTTTGTCGGTTCAGGGTTAGATTTGATGCGGATAGGTATTTTTATATTCGAACGGGGTCTGATCACTGAAAACGCTGTCTTTCTGTGCAACTGATGCAAGTTTGTTTCTTATCGTAATTGAAATTTGAAAAGTTAAGTAGGTACAAGACCTGCTTAAACTTTAGTCAAAACTTACCTAAGTAGGAACTAAAAAGGTTTTCGAGAGTTCGATAGATTTTAGAATCTATCTCGTGAAAAAGACGTCAAATAATATCTCAAAACCATTACAATCAAGGAATATAAAAAGTTGAAACTAGTATACAATTGAGCTAACAGCAAACGGTTGCAAACAGTCTAAAGATAACTGTAACAGGCAGAATAATAAGTTTATTGTTAAGAATGTTACAAATACAAATACAAATACAAAATGTTTATTTCATTTTCAGAAAGTTACAGTGTCTTATAATGTGCTCGGAACCTCCTTTTAAGTATAGAATACTTGTATTAGGAGGCAACGCTCTTCCATATCATACTTAAATATTAAATCGTTACTAAGGAACAAACATTTTATAAACAATAAAACAAGTAAATAAATCATCAAATTAAAAAACAGTTCAGAATATTTTACAAATTACATAAAAGAGGGTAGGTTTAAGTAAATTGTGAGAAGTAGTGTTTTGTGGTGTGGTACAAGTGCAAGCTGATGCGACTTGTTTAGTGCGTGTGTGTGTAGTGAGTGTGTGTAGTGAGTGTGTGTGTAGTGAGTGTGTGTATTGTAGATTGCTCCCGAGGACACCGCTCTCTTAAGAGATCAGGCAACAGGAGCTACCTACTTGGTGTGTGAGTGATGTGTGTTTGTGTAATGTATGTTGAAGTAGTGTGTTGTTGTGTTAGTTTATTATTATATTTTATTTAATCCCAATTACTAAAACTTAATTTTTACTTACTATAAGTACTTTCAGCTATTTGTATATAAAACTTATTCAGTTAGGTATCTTATTCCAAAAGAGTTTCAGTTGTTTCATAGTTTAGACTTAGTAAATATTTAGTTAGGCTGGTTTTTAATTCAAACTTATTCAAAGGATAAATATTTAAAATTTTGTTTAATTTGTTGTACATATGCGCAGATTTAGATACACTTTGACGAGATGCAAAGGTTGATTTAGTTTGTTTTTTATTTACTATATTTTTATTTTTTCTTCTGTTTGTGTGCGGTGATTGTTTTATGTAATTTTATAATGGAATGCAGTATATACAATTTCCTAACAGATAATGTATTCATTATTGTGTGTAGCATTTCAGTCGAGAACCTATATGGTTTAAAAAATATTACTTTCAGTAAGGACCTCTGTGCTCTTTCTAGGTTGATAAGTTTAGATTTGGTTGCTCCACCCCAAATTGGTACACAATAGGTGAGTATTGATTGTGCCAGAGCAATATATATTTTGTGTAATAAGATTTTGTGTCGCTATATGCCTTAAATTTTTAATGTTAAAAGTCAGTTATGAATTACAATTAATAAATTAAATTTAAAAGCCCAATATCTTGTGTCTGAATAAAGAGATTATTATATTATATTAATATTTTAATTTAACTCAACTGATCCATGTCAATACCAGTCGTCGCGTTCCCAAGACACTGGCTGCATTACCGCGCTGTATGACAATGCTGATGCGCTGAGCCAGATACTCACCAGCCTCGGGTCACGCGTCGCATCGACCAGACAGACGCTCAGATATTTAAAAAAAACCCACAGAGCCTCAGTACCCCACGGACCTAGGTATCGACTCCAAAGGGAGCAAATGCGTAGATACTGCCGAGGCCTGCATATTTGCGATTAGAAAACTAAAATAGAGTTCATATTAAACTAAGATTCTTAGCCTACAAACGAAAAATGAGTTCCTCTGTAGGTAGAGGCGCTGCAAGACGACAAATATATGAAAAGGCACGCAAACTCGTACTACTACCTACGGTGTACATTGTTACCCACCCAAGGGCACTCGGGCGCCAATAGTTCGAGGGACTAAATTCACCCGAGGTAAACACTGAGCTTTTCTGTGCCGAATATAAGGAAATATAAATCAAAAACATGAGAAAACAAATTTATCAAATTGCCGCTATTTTTTTATATAATAGTCCATCTAGGACATGCGAAAGCCATAAAGCCATACTGCCTTGTCTTTCGTATTTTTTGAAAAACTACATTCTACATTTTATTCTGCCATTATCATGGTTCAATAGTAATGTTCTAGCTGTCAGTTGAAAACGATTCTCCCTAGGGCTGAAAAGTATCACTTTCAACCCGCTCTTCAGGCAACTTCAGACCTACTTTCCGAGTATGAGTAATGAAAATATAAAAAATAAATCAAAAAAGTTTCAATAGTAAAAAAGTAATTTTTATTGTTAAAAATATTGTACGTTGATACGGAACCTTTTTTGATTTATAAGTCTCACACGTACGCGACGTGTATACACTTACCTAGATGTTTTATATATGCTATTTTAGTCGACTCTTTAGTTTTCTAAATGTCACGAGGGACCCATAGAGTCAAGGTTTCACTGCGCGTGATATTGATAACATTTATCGTGGAGTAAACTGCTAATTTTATGACAATCCAAAGTTTATTTTTTATCTACACCGGTTCGTGTTAAAATGTAAGATACTTGCGGTTTTCGTCAGCAGGTCAATTCAAATGAATTAGGTATAGTGAGTGTATCGCTCAAGGCTATTTTCACCGCTCAATGTTTCATTTTTTTTCTTTTTTGTTCGAATTCAAAGAATGTGCTGCAGAAAATAAGAGACGAAAAACGTATAGGTAGTAGTAGTAAGTAAAGCAGATATTAAAAGCATTCTTGAGAGCAAATAATGCTCAAAATGAGAAATTAAGCATGATTTGTGGTTTATTGATATAGGTATAAGGTGCCACGTAATCGTTGTCCAGAATTATATAAGTACCTACTGTACACGCCCCCCGAAAAAGGTGTGTAACTTAACTACGTAAAGTGGAATTCACAGATTGTCCACGGGGCTACCCCAATCTCGTTATTACATTACTTTTGGATTCATAATATATTGTACATTGCTTTTGCCACCACCGGAAGGAACCAAGTTGAAAGTTTTAATCTGGATCAATAGAAGTTAAGAATTATGTAGGTAATTAAAAATAGTAAAAAAATATCTATCTATGTAGTATATTGTATTAAGTATATCAGTCATCTAGTACCCATAACACAAGCTCTGCTTAGCTTGGGGCTAGATGATGCTGTGTAGACTGTCCGGAATTATTTATTTATTTATTTATAAAAAAAAAAAAAAAAAAAAAATATAGTGCGTAAGCCCTCGCGTTCTAGTAATATTCACGAATAACAATAATTTAATACGGATTAACTTTAAACTTAATCTATCAATGTTTGTATCTCCCTATGTACCTACCCAAGTATACTAACTTGACTAAATGGCACCTTGAATTTTTGAGCGCCTGTCTCTTTAAAGTGACTTCAGCTAATCCTTGAAGTTCAAAATGCCATTAAATCAAAGAAAAAGAAACACCACAAACTAATACAATTTAAATCATATCCAGTAACGCAAAAGTCATCAAATAACATCAAATTTTAATATGTTCAAATGTGACTCTACCAGAATCAATAATATAAGAAAAGGTCTCTTAGGACACATAGAACACAAGATATTATGTTAAGACAGTCTGGATTTTAAAGCCACACCACCAGTTACCATGTCGACAACTTTAAAATACATATTTTAGTGACTCTACTGTGTGATGTTGTTATCTTATTTATGGAGACAATTCATCACACCTTTCATTGTTACGACAGATGCGGCGCGGTGGGGGAATGTCCGCCTGCGACGTAGGAAGTTGCGGGTTCGATTCCCGCCTCGGAATAAATGTGTGTACGACATGCAGAAATTTGTTCCGTTGGTCTGGGTGTTTCATAGAAAACATAGGTATAATAAAAAAATATCTGTCTATGCATAATAATGTATTATATAAATCAGTTATCTAGTACCCATAACACAAACTTTGAGTAGCTTACTTTGTGGCTGAAGGCTGTGTGAAGGGATGTTTTTACACAATTGACGAGTTCATGACACGAAAATAACATAGCATATAAGATGACATTGGAAATGCATGCTTTTAATTTAATTGATTGTCTTTATTTGTTTGTTTAAATTTAATTTGAATTTCCCAATTTTGTAATACCTAGTCATAAGTAGTCTAATTAATGATAGGTATTCATACACGATGTAAAATTGTTTTTGAATAAATGAAATGAAATGAAATGGCTAGATGGTGCTGTGTGGATTGTCCAGCATTATTTATTAATTCTTACTTATGAAGACAACTCATAAAACCTTTCCTTGTTGCAGGATGAGCTATTGGACCTGTGCCAGCGATGCGCGAAGCTCACGAAGTCTCGTCTCGCCTACCCGGCGTGTTGTTCCACAGACCTCAGCGCCAGGAAATGGTGCTCAGATTATGTGTATTTTGGTCAAGGACAGTACGATTTCCACTAAAATAGGCTTTTAGTTTAGTTAAATATACTTAGTTGTAGTTATTGTAAGCTAGTCTAAAAAACTCAACGACATACTTCGATAGAGAGAGATAGAGTTTGTTCTAAGTTTCATTAGAAGCTAGAAAGTCATTAATATTTATAATTTTCTCTAGAAAAATGTAAGTATAAAAAAGAAGTCAAAATCAAATTTTATACGCAATTATACTGAATTGCGTATTAAAAATACCAATAAGTACTAAAAGTACATAAAAAAAAAACTAAAAAATGTCCAAGTACATAATTCTTTATAAGTTTTACATACCGATCTAATTTGTTGATCAATGTATAATGAAGTTATGTCGTTGAGTCTAAAAACTGCCACGAAAGATGATGAGTATTTTGATGATGTCTGAGGATGTGAGAGAGAATTTTGTTTATAATAATAAGTACCTAGTTATAATAATTAGTAAGTAGTAGAATCCAACCTGAATGCGTCAATATTTCTATACAAAGTTCACAAAATTATGATATTATAACATCGAAAACTCGTAAAATGTAATTATATTGAAACTGTTTAACCACCACTGTTTAAATTTTGATACCGATTGGATTTAAATTTTCAATAAATGTAGACATGGATTTCCAATTAGATTGAAATATTTTTGTATATAACATCTCCATAAAACTCCAGTGTATTGATATTTTTATTAAAGTACTAGTATATGCCTGCGGCTTCGCACGTATTGTTTCTATGGAAACGTTTCAAGATATTTATATCCCATGCGAACTGATTTATGGGATATAATATTATTAGCCTTGGTAGGCTAATTAATTAATTAATATTTAATTACCTAATTAATTATTAATTAATATTAATAATTAATTAATTTTAATCAATAAATTGTACGAATGCCAAACAAAGGTTAGAAGTTAACTCATTTTCAAAATGAGAGGTCATTTCGAAGGATAACAATGCATTTATTAAAAGTCGTCTGCCTATACTAACTTAATATAAGCGCCTATGTAAAATAGAGTATTTTAAAATGGTAAGAGTGAGGTATGGATGAATTAACTGTAAATAATGAAAATAATGTGTGAAATGGTTTTTGAATTATGTTTCAATGATCTTATGCAAGATATATGTATGTGTATTGATGTTTGCAGGCAGTAAGTAATACCTGCTTAATTTAAAATACTCGTGTTTAGTAAATATAGGACAAAGTAAAAGGCTGTGATAATTCTTTAATAAATATTTTTTAAGATTTATTGTCTTTGTATTCTATCTTGTAATGACATCACCCTCTATATTATGAATACTTCAAAATGATTGCCATATCTAACTTACGAGTAAGGGCTCAAACACAAAACTGCGAGCTCGCATCGCATCGTAAATATCTGCGAGCTCGCACGATAACGTCAGATCTCATTTGCATCGCGTATTCCTGTCATATTACGTCATACTTGGTGACCCCCCTTTTAGTCCGCTCTGAGACAACTTTAGCGAAAGAGCGCGGCGCCTGAGCCGCCTTCTTTGTGTTGTAAAAAAAACTGCTTCAGTTCTCAACTCATAGTAATTTCGAGTAAAATAGTTCCCTTCAGAGTTCATAATCGTATTAAATGGATGAATCCAGAATCTTCTTTTTCTTTTATATCTATTTAACAATAACAGCAGTGCAATTGGACCGATTTATGCAAAAATGATCCAACCCACAACCTGGTCAATTTCGAGTTTTTTTAACCAATGTAATCAGAATAAGGTATATTTTAACATATCAAAGACTCACACCTCTATGTTCACAAATGTGGAAAATCCATATGATCCAACCCACAACTGTCATGTCGAAGACCATTTTTTAAAATGTATAAGTGTTTCATGCCACTTGAATCATTTTTGTGTTGCTTTTGTTACCCTAACATATAACCGTTCTAATTTGCTACAATGATTCAAACTATAATATTAAGCTGGTCCATCAGTTCAAAGAGCTCAGAAAGCTATAGAAAGAGCTATGCTCGGAGTTTCTCTGAAGGATAGGATTCGTAAAGAATACATCCGAAAGAGAACCAAAGTTATCGACATAGCTCAAATAATTAGCAAGCTGAAGTGGTGGCAGTGGGCCGGCTATATCTCGCGAAGAACCGACAACCGTTGGGGTAAACGTGTTCTTGAGTGGAGACCGAGACTTGGCAAACGTAGTATAGGACGCCCTCCGGCCAGGTGGGATGACGATCTGCGAAAGACTGCTGGCAGATGCTGGATGCCAAGCTGAAGACAGGGAGCTATGGCGCTCATTAAGGGAGGCCTATGTCCAGCAGTGGACTAATATAGGTTGATTATGATGATGATGATGATATAAAACAAGTTAAGATTTGACAAGTTAATATTTAAAATTGCTATTTCATCTAAGTACGTAAACGAAATAAAGTATATAAAGTTCAAAACACACAGAAGCCGGAGGAGTGGCGAAGGCGAAGGCGTGCCGGTTTTTCCTATGGCACCGCGTTCGCCACGGCCTGCGGTGTGTGTGTAGGCTTTCATAGGATTCCATAGAATACAACTCGCACGCCTTTGCCTCCGCCACGCCTCCGGCTTCTGTGTGTTTCGTACTTTAACGAAAAATAAATAAATAAAATAAAATAAGTACAGGGCCAGCAGATCTAATATTAGATACCAGATGATTGCATTGATTAATTTAAGAAACCGAAGGGAAGCTGCAATAATAGACGATGTAGATGGTTTATGTGATGAACCTTATTCTGATTTGGATGAGGAGTAGGGCCATTTTTGTTTGTTTTGTCTTTTAAAACACAAAAATGATTACTAATTTTTAACACACTTTGAATCATTTTTGCATTTGAATTTTTGCACCCTACATAGCTCTTTCCATACAAAATTAATTTTGTAATAATGATCCAGGCGCAAGTTTTCCCAATTATCTACTAAACTATTACAATTTATTCTTTATATTATTTATAGCAAAAAAGTTGAGTTTACATAGCATTAAATTAAATTAAAATAACAACATTTTGTATTACAAAGCTAGAGAAATACCGCCACAAACTTAAATATCGATTATCTCGAAATGAGGTTTGTGTGGGTTGGATCATTTTTGCTTAAATCGGTTCAATTATCTTTTTGGGATCCATCTTACGCTTCCTAAAAACACGTCCAATACGGCGGACTAAACTTGAAGATATGGTTACCCTACAAAACGGTTCGCCGCAGAAATTCGCATCGCAGAAATTCGCAAATCAAGTTCGTGTGACATCGCATCAAATCGCATCAAATCGCATCGCATCGCACCAAATCGCAGTTTTGTGTGGGAGCCTTAACTGTTCTTTGATTAGTATGTTAAATTAATATCAACCTATACCTACCATTTTGAAATAGATACCTATATGTATGTAGCATTCTGTATAACTGATTGAAATTATAAACTTAAAGTACTAGGAGAGCAAAACTAAGAGGGATTTTTTTTTCTTTCTTTCTATAAATATACACCTTATCCTACCATGAAAAGTTGTAGGTACCCTGTGATCTAACTGAAATTTAAACTTAAAGTAATATAAAAAATCGAAATTCATTTCGTTAAGGAACAGATTTAACAATGATAGGGTATGTGTCCCACTACCGTTAATCTTCAAGAAGTACGTGCGATAAGCACAGGAGTTCAGTGGCGATAGAAAACTAACAAGGTACTTCTTTAAGGTTTATGCTATCCTACATAATTATGGTTGTCGAAATAAAACGAAACATAAAAAATCCATAAATTAATTTATTAACACTATTGACAATATAACAAGTTCTTTTATGTACAAAATCTCTAATTCATTCATTTTAATTATTTCTCTAGCACTTTACAAAGAGCGTATGATAACGTTACTTAATTTTAAATTTATTAAAATTTAACAATTTGTTAATTGTATTGTGACGAGGACGGCAAATAAAAAAACACAAAAAGCCAAAAGTTTCCAAAAAAATAGAGTCATGAAAATAAATTCATAAGAGATTAAGTTCAAATTATTGAAATCTTATAATTAAAAAATTGTACTCATTTCAAGTTCTGCCATATTTACTAACTACCAAAATTAACTTAACTAAAATGTAAAAAAAGTTCGTGTATCAGTAAAAAACTTAAAACTAAGTAAAAAAAAATTCGTTGTATTATGCAAACAATAAGTAAATGCCGATTACGCCACAGATCTTAACATTAAAATGAACACAGCTACATTTTCGTACAAATTCCTTTTCTACTTATCTTTGGGCTTTAGTTTTGACTAAATAATGTATAGTTTACAAGATCACCTGCATTTTACGCTAAAGTTTGGCTAAAATCAACTAACTTATTGAGTTTCCCGTTTGGACGGAATTCATAATTTTCTACGTGTTTTCTATACATTTCTACAAAAGCATATTCTTCAAACTTTCAACTGAATTGTAAATACGAGGTGACTGAAAAAATAATTGTGTTCAAGCCTAAATAAGGTACCCTGTGTGCATGGAAATAAATTCTTTAAAAACGGGACTCAAACAATTTTCTAAATTGAGCTAATAATAACTGAAAACTAGCTTATTTTAGAGTTTCTCAGCTTTTAAGCAATGAGTTATTACATAAATATGTACACATGTACATTTAAATTAGTACTTTACATTATAGCGACGTTCTAATCTGTACATTAGGCTCTACATTTTGGGGTTTATTAATATCGATTTACTTGAAAATGATTTAGCTTTTAATGATTTATTAATGCATGTTACAAATTTGTTAAATTAATATACAAACTAAGTACAACAGTTAATGTCTTAGGACATACAAAATCAAATTATTTTTAATTTAATGAGTTTAGAAAGAAAAGCAATAAAGTTATTTCTGAATTTATAGGTTATTTTAGACCAGTTTAGAATGAGAAGAAATTCAGATGAATAGAAATTTCTCTGGTTCTAAATCATTTTCAAAGTAAATCATCGGGATTGTTCTTATCGTAAATTTCCTGCAATTTCTGTTGTTCTTTCACCTTCTTCATTTGCGCGTAGATCGACGCTGCCTTGTAGTTAATAGGGCCGTAGTCTTTCATATCAGCGTCGGCATAGATGAAAGCGTCTTCAGGCCTGAACGGCTGGAGGAAAATAAAACAAAGACGTTAGTGATTAGGAAAGTCAAGAAACAAGCTAATGGTACAAAAAAAAAACTAATAAAACTGACGAAAATATACATTGAATCATCATTAAAAATTGGAACGCTTGAGAATTTTACTTAAAACAGCTGAGAACAATCTTGTTAGGGACACCTTTTACAACAAAATCAAACAAAAGTTAAAATAGTTTAAGGTTGTCAAAGACAGACAAAGATAAATGCACGTTAAACTTAAAACATCCCTCCTTTTTGTCTGGAGTTAAAAGGAGTTTAATTTTTACATTGTAAAGTACAAAATTATATTATTGTAGTAAAGAAACAAAATAAGTTCTTTTACTTAATTATTGTAGTAAAGTTATTGACAAAACTGAATTGTACAAACAATAAATAAACATATAGAAAATATCATTTAAAAAATGGTAATATGTGAGTGAAAAATACGACGGCAATAGCAAATAAATATGAATAAAGTTAATAAAAGAAAAAGTAAGCCGGTTTATGTGAAAATCAATGAATAGAAATATTAAAAACCGATAAATAACGATAAGTAAACGGTTATTTCGATAAAAAGAGACAAAAGTAGAAACTACAGTAAGCATTAATATTTTAATAATTTTGAATATTACCTTTTTGATTTAAAAAATGTACGTGTCACTCTTGGAAAAGCGTTCCTAGAAATAAAAATAAACGATCACAACATTGCTAAAACATGCTTTGTGGACAAAGTAAAATATAATGAAACATGAATTATTTGTAAACATGCCAATAAGCAGAGAACATCAAATTTTTCACATATCACATATTACCATAATTCGAAATACATTAAATTAATAGAAATAATTGGTTACCAATGTGCAGATAATAAGTAAAAATGTGATATTTATTTGCCTTTTATGTCATTGTAAATGAACTGTACCTATGTATAGTTTGTAAGAGAATTTTAGTTCTTTCTTTAAACTATAGGTAGTTTATTTGCAAATTGATCAAAGTAGTCTAGATACTATTGAAACAAAAATGCATAAGGATAAAGAACGATAATAATTAAAAAATGAGTTTTGAAAATGTTATATTCGGTACATTATAATGGACATGCAAATCTTACCTTTCATACGTCTATTTCGTTGAATTTGAGCGTAGCATAGTCGCTCCGAGGTTGGGAGTGTCCTTTCCTACTCGAGACAGGCTTACTACTATCCTGATTCTGATTACCACTCTCCCCGCCTATTGTGTACGTATCATACAAATGTCTATTGGAATTGACAGTATTCTTAAATTTTAAGTTATGATTACCTAAAGCTAGATCTGCGTACACTAACTTTTTATGCTTAGGCTTGTCGTCTCTAGGACCTAGAGTGTTAAAATTAGGATTGCAAGGCTCAGGGCCCAGGTTTCTAGTGGAATTTGATATGTAATTGCCTTTGAGTAGCTGCAAATAGGATTTTCTTTCCGATTCGCTGTACTCAGGCTCAGGGTAATTCGGTTTCTCGTAATTATCGTAGATCCCTACGCAAGACAGCTTTTCTCTAAGACTTTCAGACTTTTTTAAGCGATTTAGTTTCTGATTTTTGTCTCGAGTTCTGTTCAAAGTTTTTGTATAGTATTGCGTGTCTTGCTGGTATATCATTGGGCCTATGGTATTGTCTATAGATCGTTCTTGGTCTACGGGAATTCTTTTATCTACTCTGATAGGTTGAAAGTAACAAAAGCTGTGGTGCTTCTGCAGTGGGATTTGAAAGTTCTTCTTATTCTTCCCTTTCGAGCTGAGATTAGTGAAATGGTTGCGCATGTACTGTTGCTGGAGTATATTAGTGTTCTGAAAACGATATTAGTATGTTAGTAAGTTATTGACATAAAGCTGCATTGGTCATGAAGATGAAAACAAAACAAAAAAAGCTTATACCTGACCGTTTTTACTATCCGCTGCTAAGCTACTTTGAACTGAGTTGCTTCGTCTGACAACTGATCGCTTTGGTACGGGTCTTTCACTCAGTTTTGGTATCTGTAATGTTCTATCAGGTGTTATCACTTGTTTATTTGGCAAACCCACTTTGTTCATTCCTTGTTCGTTCAGTTGACTGACAACAGATTTTACTAGCGATGTTGATGGAAGTATAGAAGCTAGATTCTTTTTTGGCGTTGCTCCGACTATATTTGGCTTTACTGCATCTATGTTTTCATTATTATCATCATCGCTGTCACGTTCCTCTACATTAACTACTTTTAAGTCATCATTGAATACAGTCTTAAGGTTCTCTGCAGATTTTGTTGGTCTTACCGGAGCATCCACAGTGTCCGATGATTTTAAATACTTTGTGTTTATCAAAGGCATGGATAGATTAACGTATACATGATCAGTTTTGACCGGAGAAGACAAAGGAGTTACCTTTGTTCTGGGTGCGGGTATTGGTCTATTTAATGAGGTAGTAGATACACTCATAGGATCTATATTTTCCTCGTAAATTTGTATAGAGTCTGTTAAGTTCTCAAATTGTTCTACACCGCTTATATTGAGCAATGACGGGAAATTTTCGTATATGTTGCCAACATTTTCATCCGCTTCCTTATTGTCCGAATCCGAATTTTTATTATTATTTATTTCTGTGAAATTCTCTGTGTATTCAGTATTCGGATAAAACCTTTCTATATTTCTTTTTCTTATTAATCTCATTGATTGAAACCTTGGCGGCTTTTTGATAGCTCTTGTGTTTAAAGACGAGAATTTCCTTGATTCATTTTCTATCAGTTCTTCGTCTATAGTCGGGCATTGCTCTAGGAACGAAGGTTGTTTGGGCGGAAAATATGTATTCAATAGCACCCTTTGATGCAGTGGGTACATTTGTTGTATTGGAGATAGCATTGGTATGCCGTAGTTGACAGAATTCGATGAAGTTTCCAGAGGGTATGCTATAGCATTCTGTACGAACGGCGGGCATACGATCCTTGGAGTAAAAGACGGGTTTGTTGTCAGTTGTTTTTGTAAAGCCTCGATCCTTTTAGTGGTCTTTTGGGACGTATCGATCACTCTCGGTTGTATAGCTTGTACAGGCTTTTAGTAACACGCAAACAAAACATGAAATGGACAAACAAAACAAAATTAGATGCAAATTAAAACGACAAGCAAACATATTATAAGTTATAAATTCTATTAATAATGTCTTTTGGTTTCATCATCAGGTAACAGTCTGAACAATTTTAAATAAACTGTAGGTAATATTCGACTTTTTTCACTGTAACTGATAAACAAGGTAGATTGGTGATTTACGACGAAGTATAAAATATCCCTGATTAAGATGAAACCAAAGGTTACATGAGAATCAGTGGCGATGTTAGATAAGTTACTTCATGAGAATTTAATTGGTGCCAATATTATTCCAACATTTGTGTCAAAGATCATCAAAAAATTTTACGGTACAGTAACTCTATCATAAACATTTGAATAAAGTTTGATATCAAAATTGGCACCCAGTTTTTGAGTAGCAGTTGTTTAATAACTAGCTTGCTTGATAAAGTTTTTAATACTTATAAAAAGTGTCGTGTTTATCCAATTATTTCGAACCAGTAAAAACTGGAATCAGGTTAAATATATTAACTTCATAAAATCAGCATAGGGACTGCACATTAACTGATATGGTCTCAAAAGCATATATTGACCGAGCCATGGCAAGATTGGCAACCCTTGTCTGTCTTTTCTGTCAGAACCACGGAGTTGATATTGTGGTTGATATAGAGGTCAGACCTAATGCAT
This sequence comes from Eupithecia centaureata, assembly GCA_944547425.1. NCBI lineage: Eukaryota > Metazoa > Arthropoda > Insecta > Lepidoptera > Geometridae > Eupithecia > Eupithecia centaureata. The sequence continues at coordinate 1,246,626 of OX155701.1, read as the reverse complement.
GCGATGACTCAGCCAATTTATGAAGGAGGTTTATATTGTGTTTTTTGAGGGTTACCTTATTCGGTGGTTGCTGGAGTCCGTGGAAGGGTAGATTCTCGTAGAGCCCCGGGTCCCCTAGGGCTCCGTTTGCTGCATTATCTACGCCATTCGTAGGTGGGCCTGTAAAATTAACGGTGATTATGAGTATTTAGTTTAATCAGTGCCGTTGATTGTTTATTTTTATTTACAGCGCAATACATTGTAGGTTTGTTTTAAATTCTATTAATCAAAAGATAAGATCAATGAAAGTAGAGTCAAATATATATACGCTTTAAAAAAAGATCATTTTTTTCAACAATTTAAATTACCTAACTCTAGAAAAAATAAATAAAGTATTCTATAAATAAATCATAATTTGACTCTCCTTACTTCTTCTTTCTTTTAGTAAATGATAGGAAAATACCTCCTCATTCAATTTAATGATAAAGGTACTTAATAATCCTGTTTTTTTTCATTCTCTTTACAAAGTTGCGGAAAATCTGCTCATTTTTCATGACTTCTCAATCAAAAAATAGTGTTATAGGCATTAATTTAAAATAACATAATTGTTACACAAGAAGTTAAAAATGCGGTTACCAAAGCCATGCGATACTCACTTTCTCCTGGCTTCTTTCGCTTTCTAGTATTCCTTTGAGTTTCAGAGAATGGTTTAACTTTAACACTCGCAGCAGCCATTCTATCCGGCCTTTTGAACGATACAACTAAAAACATGCCAACGTTAAAACAAATTCGTGCAAAAAAAGCTCAAAATAACACAAGCCAAAAACAAGCAATGCAATTTAAGACAAGACATGTAAAAGAGCTAGTGAAAAAAAAGCTAGTGAAAATGCTGACTGGAAAAGTGAAAGACACTAAAAAGTAACAGAAATGGTAAATTAAGATGAAAAGAAAAGTGTAAATAGTGAGCAACAATAACGTAGACTGTAAAGAAGTGTGAGTTGTTAGTGTTTTTGACAATTATTTTGAATATTACAATTTTCAATATAATTAGAAACAAGTGTTGTAACGAAAATGAAAATGTGAAACATGAAGTCATGGAATTATAATGGTGTTAGGATTTAAGAGATAGCCCCAATGTACCCCTACTATGAAAGTTATAGTCTACCTCCTTCTGTGACAATGACATTAGGAGCTTCACTCTGAAAAAATGATCGAAGTCCTTTCTTTTGCAAAACATATCCAGATTTATTTATATTCATCAAAGAAACAGCCCTTTTGTTGCTCTTATTTATTTTCTTATACTTTCCGCTATCATCATCGGAATCATTGTCACTTTTCCTTCTGAAGTTTTTTATCAAACCCGAAACCATGTTATGGTGTCTTCTTGGCTTACCATTCTTTTTAGAATATTCGACTTTGGTTTCTTCTGTGTTACTCCTGTTTCTTTCTAGAAGACCTAAGTTTGACTCTTCAACATCGTCCTTCTTATTCATTTGCAGTCTCGCTTGATTTTTAGGACTGAGCGTATGGTTTGCGTTAACGTGAACTAGTACACCAGGTTTAAGCGGCCATTTGTTAGGCGTTACTACAGTTTGAGCTTTATGGCTTTCATCTTTAGGCTCAGCTTTAGGCGTTTGCATTTCTGTTTCTTCGTCGGCGTTAATTGTAGCTTCTAATTGTGTCAGATTTGCTTGCAAGCTGGTGTTTTCTTTCAACTTATTCATTTCTAAGTTGTAGCTCTGTGAATCTACAAGCCGTGTTCTATCTGGTGATTTTGGACTGAAGGTGAGACTGATTCGTGGCGACAATGCTGGTAAAGCTTGTGATATGATAGACTGGGCTATAGACACCTCATTTAGACAGCTACCATCCGGACTGACAAACAAAATGAATAGAAACGTATTAGATACATGCGATAATGATTCGAATATTATCCTAGTCTCTTACACTATCTATAAATTTGTCTGATATGAAATATACATAGATAAATAACATAAATACAGCATACATAAATAAATATGGAAGAAGAATGCTTTCCAGAATCATGCAAATTGTTCAAGTACCAATTTTGCCGAACTACAAAATGTCAAATCTACTCCACACTTTTTTAAATTAGCCAAAAACATAGCATACAAATAAAAGAAAGCATTCTCCATACTAGGGAATATCATAAAATAAGTTTGTTAGTAATATACCTGATGTATTAATTGTAGTCAATCTGAGTACGTCTGGTGTTAATGCCGTTAGAAACCTATACAATAATTAATAATTATTAATTTGATATTTATTGATAAGACCACATTTTCTAAGTTATTAAATACATTTACATGTTAGAAATAATCCTATCCAAATAAAAACAATAATTACAATGAACTAAAGTAGAAAATCGAAGTGTGTTGCAAGTCAAAAATAAAACATGCGAAATTACTAAATCTATTGTAAGTTCAGCCGTTGGTCCAAGCTTAAAACTCAAACGAAAACTAAATTTTAGTCACTTTGAAGAATCAAGTAACTTTGGTGACCTTAAACTGACCTTTAAAGGTCAATACCCCTGCGTAGGTACTATTAGAGGTGACCTCGAAGGTGGCATTGATAATGTGTGCCAAGAATCGCTTCGGACCAACGCGGCTGAAAAGATTCAACTTCTTTTAGCTTATTTTATATGAAAGCCTTGCATGACCTTTTAGTTATAAAAGATAATCTATAGGGAAACAACTATAAAATTTGATAGAAAGAAGGAAACAGATAATTTATGAACTTTAAATATACAAAAATAAAATAAAAATAAATTATAAAATGTATAAGAATCATAACATCTACTCTCTAAAATTATTGACAAGATACCAATAACGTTGTAGATGTTTCTAATTTCATAAGATTAAAGTGACTTTTCTGATATTGAACTTTTGTAGAACAGTCGAAGAACAAAACTTTATTTGATCTGATGATGACGAATAGGTTTCTAGAAACTTCTACAAAGTTTTTACTAATATGTAATCTAAGGCGAATCATTCAACTAAGTATAATGATAAGATAGATAAAGAGAATGATAAAATGAATGAGATTACTTACTTCTCTCTCTCCTCTAACTCAACTGGATTGTTGTCTGTTTGTGTGTTAGTTGATGTGTTTTAGTTTTAGCAGCATCCAGAAAAGACAAACAAAAACAAGTTAGAATTTAATTTAGACAAAATTAAGAAAGAAAACAGCCAACATGATCAAATTAGGGATGAAATGGAACAAAAAGATGACAACAAAGACAATTAAAGCAGCAAAGATACCAAATCAAGAAAAGCAAACATCACAAATTTTAAAAAAGTAGTAATTATAATAATGATGAAAGACAATTTCAATTCCGTATTTTTTTGGCCCTATGTATACTATTACATATAAATAATAAGACCGAGAACTGACTGAATTTAAAAATAGTACTGAAGTTTTGAAATAGTTTGCTTTTTATATCAACATTACCGACCTGTTGATATAAAAAGCAAACTATTTCAAAATGGGTGGTTAAGTTGACATAAAAAGCAATCTTTAAAATGATAGGATTGTAGCTAGTCAAGGTAAAAGAGCACTTACACTTAGATTTAGCCCTCATCCGCCTACAGACGCAGTAAATGATGATGCATAGGATGACAGTGATCACCAGGATGGCAAGAGCGATGCCGCCGAAAAGGAACATTTTCTGTTGGTCGCGCCACCAGATCTTGGTACCTGAGGAAGAATTGATGGTAAGAATGGAGGAAAATATATGAAGTACTCAAAATTAAACAAACTGAAGAAAAAAAAAATCACAAAAAAAAAAAATTATAAATTTACAATTAATTGAAAGAGAAAAAATAAATTGATTAAAATTAAATAAATAATAAGAATTAAAAAAAAAGTGTTACACACCGTTATACATGCAATTACAATTAATTGAGTAAATTTACAATTAATTAAAAGAAAAAAAAATTGATTCATGAAAATTGATTGATTAAAATTTTAAAAATAATAGGAATTAAAAAAGCGTTACACATCGTTATACATGCATCTTAAATATTTCTTAAAGATATAAAAACTGTTTGAAAACAAATCAATTGCGCAGTTCTGCTCAGAATGAGAGCTGCGCAGCCTACTCTGAACGTTAGAGGCTCTGACACTAGAGTTGTGAATAGCATTGTAAGTCCTCGTGACTCTATTTATAGGAGAAAATAAACCCAAATTAGACCTTCTTTTGTTTTATACTTACTAAAACTTTCCAAGTTGGCTGTAAAACAGAATAATTTTAAAGTATTGCCCGACAAAACACATTTTACTAAAATAAACAAACTTTATGTTAAACAAAGTAGAAAATCTTCAGGGAACAAGTTCCTTTAAAACAATGTACAATCCACAGTTAAGGTAGGTAACATTAAAATTAACCCAGGACCTTTATCCAAAACTAAATTCAAATTAAAATGTCGTAAATTAAAAACAGCTTCATCTGGTTGTCAAATTACAAATCATACAGTATACCTACGACGCGGCTAGCGTTCAAGAACGGTATCAAAACTTTGAGTCAATAAGACTGAAAATAGGAAGTCGAATTTTCAATAAGAACTAAAATTACAAACAAGGAATGAATAAAAACAAATGAATACAATTGAAACAATTGAGCTAACTGCAGACGGTTGCAAACAGAAGATACCTTTAGAGTACAGAATCTAGGGTCTAGCTAGACTGATCCACATCAATACAGAATCACTACATAGTTTAAAACAAAGTCGCTTTCTCTGTCCCCATGTCCCTATGTCCCTTTGTATGCTTAAATCTTTAAAACTACGTAACGGATTTTGATGCGGTTTTTTTTAATAGATAGAGTGATTCAAGAGGAAGGTTTATATAATAAAAACGTGCGAAGCCGGGGCGGGTCGCTAGTGCATAATAAAGTTACCCATAACATCCATCTCGCAAGCGCGCGACATGCCGACCGAGTTGTTGGCGTAGCAGAGATACGTCCGGTACACATCCACTGAGGTGCTGAGTCGGAGGAAGCTCTGTGGACCGTTCTGCCAGATCTTCTCATCGGTGAGGCTGTCGTTGTCGTTTTTGAGCTTCCAGGAGAATGACACCTGAAGGAGGAAATGAAACATAGAAGTTATTAAAATATGTCAATTTTTATTTCTGGTTAAAAAACAAGTTTTTTTGTAATCTATTCACATTTTTATTTGTTTCTTTTATCAACCAACCTCTTTAATATTTTTTCCTACAATTCTTTTAAATTTAAATATTTCTTTTATTTCCGTTGCACGACCTCCGGTCCCGTCACAAAAGTTATCTGTGTCCTAATCAGTCAATTGGTTTTGTATATTCACAGCGAATTGCTCGTGCGTGACATAGTATGGTAAACAAAGAGCCACGAGCGATCCAATTTGGTCAAAGTTGGTTATGACATTATGGGTAGACGAGCGAGCGATTTAATTTAGTCGTACATACCTACCCTACAAATAAATTTTAATTCCAAAAGTTGTGCTCAGTTTAAAATGAAAATGGGGGATATTTACCTCTGTAGGGTTAGCTAGTGCTGTGCAGACCAATACCTGCTCTCCGTCGATATCAGATTGTTTGATACCACATTCCGGAACATCTGCAAATAAATGACAATTTAAATAGGTACCTACTTACGATGTTTAGATTAAAAAAACAAAACTTTAGAACCTAATTTTAGTAAAGTATGAATATCAGTCTCATTGCGTTTTTATCCATGATCCATCATGGATTATCTTATTGTATAGGTACTATTAAAAATTTATCATCATCTTCAACATATAATACACACAGCTGGAATTAGGGCTCCCCTAATGAGCGCCATAGCGTCTTGTCTTTAGTTTGCCGCATCCAGCATCATAAACTTCATAATGTTTCGTATTTATTGTCGATAAACTTTGTTATAGCGACATCTAGTTATACTTACACATAACATTCAAGTAAACTGTAGTATTGACGGAACCATGTCGATTATACGCTTCACAAACGTAGTCGCCGCCATCTTTCCTTTGCACCGGGCCGAGAAGTAACGTGTTAGAGGAAGACAGCACAAGAGATTTATTGCTATGCTCTTTCCCCAAAGCTTTGGATGGGTTTTCTCTTCTCCACGAGTAAGATGGCATTGGGAATCCTCTGAAACATCAAAACTTGTGTTAGCGCCATCTGTTGAAAGCGTCTGTCAACCGTCGTTGGGTAAAGTTCTTACCTTGCTGAACAGACGACTTTGGCAGGGATTTCGTTTTCTATCACTGAGACTACTTTTGGTGTCACTGTTATATTTTCTGGTTCATCTGGAAAAGAAAAATAATATTTGAGAATGAAAAGTAGAGATGAAGGAAAAAAGGAAATCAAAAATGACGGATTGAGTAATGATGATTAGAGAAAAATAAGTTTTACAAAGTAATTGTGAAACTTTACTTAACAAAATGGTGTGTGTAATGGTGTGTAGTATTATTTGATTTGATAGTTTAACATTGCATTAAAAAAAAAACTTATTACAATTATCCCTTAAAAAGTAATATTCAAAAACATTGTTCGCCCATTGCGTGAAATTTCTATAAAAAATAACTCTTATGATTCGAGCCTTTATCTAACTCAAGATTACTTAGAGTATCTTAATGTACCTATTTAAATATAAAAGCTCTCGCAACTCGACAAATTAAAGATGGATGCTTATGGAACTCTAAAAAACCCCCGTAACCAAACGCAACCCGAAGAACTCCCTCATTAATTGATTAAAAACTTCAGTGTTCTTCCAACACAAACAATATTCATAGTCAACCCACTTCCATTCACAATGAACTACCGTAGACTACTCACACTCCACCGCAAACTTGGTAGTGCTGTTGACGGGAGCGCCGGCGAGGTTCCTGCTGGAGGTACAGGGTTGTTTACTACGCTAGACTACTCACACTCCACCGCAAACTTGGTAGTGCTGTTGACGGGAGCGCCGGCGAGGTTCCTGCTGGAGCGACAGGTGTAGCGCGCCGTGTCCGCCGTGCGGTCCAACACTCCGCGCGCCCAGGCAGACATGTTCCAATGCTGAGGTACAGGTTTATTTATTTATCGAGAATATTTCATTTCCTAACTCAATCATCATCATCATCAGCCTATATTAGTCCACTGCTGGACATAGGCCTCCCCTAATGAGCGCCTCGCGCTCTGTCTTGCTTGCCGCATCCAGCATCTGCCAGTAGTCTAGTGCAGACTCAATGAGATGCTTAATTTACTAACTCAAAGATAGCTTGAATAAGAGAAGGGATTTTTGTTATTGGCGACGAGTTTTGGTTGCCCCATGTTGGGTGCCAATTTAAAGTAAGTGCAGTGTGCAGGTATGATCTAACGATGACTGATAGAAAAAAGGCATAAGATTTCTTCTACCTATTTAAAGTTTGAGACAAATATGATTCTCTTTCTTCCGACGATTACCTACAGGCGTAATTTTTTCTGCCCCACGTTGGGCGCCAATGAAGCGAATGTAATTATATTGATACAAATAAGTTATAGTTGCAAACTTACAGTCCGAGACACCTTTATGATATAAAAGATACGAAGAGTATATTATTCATAGAAACTCTTAAATTGATAGATTCAATTAATTAAACTCAATAACCAATAGATTCAATAACCTGCCGAAACTCCTACAAACAGCACAGGTAGTTATAGAAACAAAATGTTTAGATTAGATTAGATTTATTTACCTATAACACTTACATGTTACATCGCTTTAGGGATAAAAAAAAAACTGTAATGATGTAATGCTGATTTTTCAAATAAATAAATAAATTATTGGGTGTCTACCATATTCATGTAAAAACGTGAACTGATGAAATAAACTAAGTGGTCGGGTGTGTAACCCTTAATTTCTTACTAAGTGATCTTAATATAACTGTTATACTATGAGTGAAAACTGTCTTAGATTCATTAGTTCTAGCGCACGGACCTATTGTTATTAAAATATAAACTTTTTTTGCCCAATAAATAAATAAATAACTGATGATATTACAATAATTACCGAACTTATCCCTCAATGCATGGTTTTACACTTACCAAAGTACTCTCAGTAGCTTCAAAATCATTCCTATTGACTTGCGGAGGTATCTGCCTTTCCACCACGTAGTAGCGATCAGTCTTGTCGGGGTCGATGACCTGTCCATCCTTGAGCCAGTCGACGCTGCAAAGTGGCGCGCACTCGACCGTGCATGACAGAGAGATGTTCTGTGACTTGTAGAGGGCGCCACTGTACTGGTTCATTGCGTATTTGAAGCTGGGTGGCGCTGGAAAGGTGAAAACGGTCGTGTAGCTATTGAGTGAGTCTAGATCAAGGGAAACAGATTTCTTTTCTGTTTATTATTCAATACCATAAATAGAGGTATTGTCATAATATTGGAATGACAAATACGTTTGCTTAGCCTCGTGATTGTGGGCAAATCGTTTGGGGAAAAGTGAAAGTATACGTAGTTTGTTAAACCTTTCATAAGCTTTTAATGCGTCTGATTTATATTGTCTATTTAAGGAAGAGATACGAAATTGCCCTGGCCACCAAACTCGGTGTTATGTATCTCTTCCTATAATAGACATTTAATTCAATTCAATTCAATTCAATTCAATTCAAAACAATTTATTTCAGACGGTAATACATCCATAGAAAAATTATACATACACAATAAATCACAATAAAATCAAAAATTAAAATTAAATAAAACCTAACACACCTGACCTAATACTATATGAGGCTCATCATCATTGAGCCACCAGCGATGAGACCGGTTTCAGCATCATCGCCCAGTGGCCCATGATGCTGGAGCGAAGGTCCTGCGCCACGGCGGCCAGGAGGCTGTTGGAGCTGCGGCGCACGCGGCCCACCAGGGATGCGACGCGCTTGCGTATGATTGCGTGGAATCCATCCACATGCGCATCCGCGAACATCCCCGATGCGCTACAGTACCGCGGCAGCCCCAGCAGCATCCTGAAACCGTTATTATACTGGACGCGTAAGGCGTTGTAGGCTTTCTGTGTATATCTAGCCCACAGACTGCACGTGTAGAAAGAGGTACAGTACGCCTTAAAAAGTGTAATTTTTACTGGCGTTGTACAACATGCGAATCTGCGGGCCAACATATTACACCTCACCGACAACGCCCTACGCTCCCTCTCTACATCCACATTGTCTGTGATATCGTCAGTGACCCAGTGACCCAGGTATTTAAATTGTTTGACCCACCTAAGAGGGGTACCGTAAAGCGAGACCTCTGGTACAGAGTAAGTCTTCGTACCGGCTTTGAAGAGAAGCAGCTCACTCTTTTTTACATTATACCTGAGTCCATGGGCCGCTGCATATGTTTCACATATATTAATCAACCGTCTCAGAGCACTGATTGATGGGCTCAGCAGAACCATATCATCTGCGTAGCTGATGTTATTAACACTATGACCATGGATAGAACAGCCTATCATGGTTCTACTGAGCTCATCAATCAGCTGATTTGTGTACAAATTAAAAAGCTTCGGAGAGGTTATCCCCCCCTGCCTCACACCACATTTCAACTTATACACCTCAGAGAGCGAGCCCGACCACCTTACCATGTTTTCCTGATTAAGATACCAGTATTTAAAGATATTTATAAGATCACCTGGCATAGTGGTATCTCTTACTAGCTTATCCCACAGGATGTCATAAGAAACCAGGTCAAATGCCTTTGACAGGTCCAGAAAACAGGCATATATTGGTGTCTTCTTACTAGTATAGTATTGGACAGTATGCTTGAGGCACAGGATTGCAGTTTCAGTAGAGAGACCGGGTTTGAATCCGAACTGCTCATCCCGAATATTTAAGTGCTTCATTAGGTGCTTATCAAGCATACTATCCAACACTTTCGCAACCACCGTGGCTAGAGATATAGGCCTGTAGTTGGACACATCTGAGGCATCGCCGGTCTTGTTCTTGATGACAGGTACAACAATGGTCTTCATAAGGTCCTCTGGTAAGTAAGAGTGGCCAATGCAGAGGTTGAACAGTATAGCCAATACCCTGGGCAGGTGGACACCAGCATGTTGCAGGTGCTCTATACCGAGTCCATCATGACCTGGTGATTTTCCCCTCTTCATGTTTCGTATGATTTTACGTACTTCATCGGTCTCAACCTTCACATGATGATGATTACCGGTTTGGACTTCAGTATTGAGCACCTGCACCTGCTTGGTTGACAAGCTTGGCTCAACCTTAAACTGATTCATGAAAACATTAGCAATGCATTGCGGATCAGACACTCCACTCACACTCACAGGTAGGCTACTCGATGGAGAAAGTTTCTTTGTATGTTTCCAAAAGCTAGTAAAGTTTTTAGAGGCATGATGTGTAGCTAAGATGTCCATTTTAATTTGGTTTTGATTGTTCTGACACCATTTTAATTTGTTCTTAAAAACCTTTTTGGTCTCGACCATATGATTGTAAACATACCCATTGTATGGCCTTCCATACATGAGCCATGTATGATAGGCCATCCGTGCCTCCCTATGAGTGTGTTTGACGTGCCTGTTCCACCCTACAACATGGGCTCGCCTTCTGTGATTACCCTGAGCAGACTCAGAACTCTCCATTGAAGCTTTCCTAAGAATATTTATTATGTTATTGTACAGTGTATCTATTGCTAACCTGTGGTCACTATTATCACATAATTTATCACAACAATTATTTAGTTCAGCTGGTAACTCTATTTTGCATAACAATGTGTGGCAAAGTGAATGAAATGATTCTATTTGACTATTATCTCTTTGTCCCCAAATAACTTTACTGTTAGGTTGTACAATAGACTGCAAACATTTAGGCTTAATTAGGTTTATGTTACAATGTATTTCGAGTGGATAGTGGTCTGACCAGTATACACCATGACGGACACATATGTTAGACACTGTGGCCCAGGCAGCCTGGGTCACAAGGCAATGATCTAGCCAGCGCCTACTGCCATGTGCATCACTTACATAAGTAAAAGTATCAGATTGTAAGCCCAGTCTTTCAAAGTCTGCACATATCCAATTCTGTTCACAGCAAAAGTCTAAAAGGTGTTCACAAAAGCCCTCTCCTGGGTGAGCATTAAAATCCCCTAATATGTACACTGATTCCGCATTCACACTCTCTATTATAGCACTTATTTCACCTAAACATTCAGTAAATTCCACTAGATTTTCTGCACAATCAGTCGGCATGTACACTGAGAAAACAACTAATGACCTCTGGCCGGTTACAGTTATTTTTATAGCCGAAATTCGTACGTTTTTACACTGTAGCACTGTGACATCCTGGAATACACTATTCTTCCATAGAATGGCCACACCTCCATATGGTCTCCCGCGCAGTGTCCCCGCAGATGTGTCCACCGCCGACGATCCCGTATAGCTGAAGCCTTGGTCAATAGTTCCCAAGAAGGAAATATCATGTGGCAAAAGCCAGGTTTCTTGTAGTGCTATAATATCAGCATTCGCACACATAGCTCTTATGCAGTCGACCGACCGCATTACAGATCTACAGTTGTAACTTATAAACACACAACTTTTATCCATATTATTAAGACAAAGTATTCAATATCTGCGCCTCGGCAGGCCCCTTTCGACGGTTCTTGAAGTCAATATATCGACGATAAGAGATTCCATCGGGCCACAACTTCGGATCCATAAAAATGCCCATCTTTCCTCTAGGGATATTTATTATAAAGGAATTGTACTCCTTTTCCCTCTTCATGTTAACTTGTTCAGCAGTTAATTTAACTCCCGTCTTACTCCATAAGTACGCACTTATATCCGCGGCTGTTGTACATTTATTTATGTTAAAAATGTACAGCGGAATGCTCGAGTGGGCGGCTTTGAAGTTCATGTTAGGTTCTGTAACAGCCGCGCCCTTAAAACCTGAAAATCTATTTCTTAGCCTTCTCCTCTGTACTATCTTCCATTCTTCTGACTGTCCTTCCTTTTTCCACTCCCCATCTCGTCTAAGAACGTCAGCAAAAGCATCTGCATGTTCTGCATTTTGGCTTTTTGTTGTCATTTGCGTATTTTGTAGAACAGTAACCACCGCCGGCAAGTTCTTCTCACTATTCACGGTAACATCGGAGTTGTTATGCTCCGGTGAAACAGCCGCCGTTGTAATAGCCGTAGCCGCAACGCTTTTGCGTGACAAGGATCGTTGCTCTGATATAGACGCCGCGCTGTTGTGAGACAGAGATGACAGCTCAGCTTGTGGTTGCATAGACAAAGTCAGCGGAGGCGGGTGGAATCGCAACGGCGATGATTCACTGGCGCTATTATTTGTAGTAAAAGCGCGGGTACCGCAAAAATTTACCATTTTTGGAGATGATGTTATGGATGTTTCTGGAAGATGCTGCAATCCCATGGGACCACTATCACAATGAAAACTTTCCATTAAGCATGCTCCCCTCTTGGTGTTAACTTTGCTATAGCTGAACTCATTTGCGGTTCTTTGTGACTGCAATACATTTTGTAGCGAATTCAATTGTTCAATTGTAGCATAACTTTGTTTCACAACTTTCATCTCATTTTGAAGCAATAAAATATCTTTGAGCAATTTGCTGGCATCGATATGATCAAATGTGATCGGAGGGAGCTTTTGTAGATCGCGAGCCACAAAGATCGGCACTGACTCTGGATCCGTTTCTTTGAACAGTGTTATGATATCGAACAGTTCCCGCTCCGATTTTCCAGCCTTCTTCCGACCAATATTTCTCTTCCTCGTTACAATAGAGTCAAACAGCAAGTTCTTGGCTGCAGTAATCTCCTCAGCTTGAAATGTATCCAGACATAGTCGAACAATTCCTTCTTCATCCATGATGTCAGCTTTATTTTGAATGAAAGCTAACAATTCACAGATCACGATCTTACATTGATTACATTTAACTACGTTACAATCCATTCTAACACGGTCGGCACAACTAGTACTTTCACTCATAATGCTCACTCACATCGACCGCACGCAATGACGCGCGAGCGCAGACTGAAAAAAGTGTTTAAAACTACTACAGATGCATTAAAAAAAGCTTATGATAAATGTAACAAACTGTACGATTGAATGATGGAAATTCCTTTGATAACGTAATTATAATGATAAAATAAGGGGCGCTTATGTAAGTACCTCCTGTTTGCCGTAGACCGGAATCTTTTCGGCCTCATGATTGATTTTTTATCGTTGTTTTATTTTTAACTTTCAATCTGTTATTAAATGTAAATTGCCAATCATGATTATTACATGTGCATTACAATTAAATTAGTAATAAATAATAATATAAAATCATTTATTTCAGGCTTCATAAGAATAGTCTAGATGGTAAATATTAATTCTAAGGCCCATATAAATAAATAACTTAGTCTAACATACATAAAAAATATGAAAACTAAATATAAAGTAGATACACGTTTTAATTGATGCGACGTGCATTTCACAATCATGGTGTCAGCTGTCGACGATGCCCGGCGGTGTCTCCTTTCAGGCGGCCGATGAACCGACGGAACTTCGGCCCAAAACTCTCACAACACGACAAACGTCGAAAGATGTTGAGTTGGAACTCTCACCATAAATGAGTTGAAGCCCACATTATGGCGAGAGTCCAGCTTCTCGACGCAATGTGTCGTGATTTGGATTGAAATTGGAAATATGTTTTAAGCTTTGCGTCTCTCTCTTACCCAGCACATCGATGCTGGTGGTGGCGAGCTCTCCCTCCCCCCCCGCGTTGATGCCGTAGCAGGAGAAGTTGGTCCGGTGGTCCAGTGTGACCGGGTCCACGGTCCAGTTCTGGGAGACTATGTCGCTGACCACCCGCCCGCCGTATACTTGAAGCTTTGCATCTCTCTCTTACCCAGTACATCGATGCTGGTGGTGGCGACCTCTCCCTCCCCCCCCGCGTTGATGCCGTAGCAGGAGAAGTTGGTCCGGTGGTCCAGTGTGACCGGGTCCACGGTCCAGTTCTGGGAGACTATGTCGCTGACCACCCGCCCGCCGTATACTTGAAGCTTTGCATCTCTCTCTTACCCAGTACATCGATGCTGGTGGTGGCGACCTCTCCCTCCCCCCCCGCGTTGATGCCGTAGCAGGAGAAGTTGGTCCGGTGGTCCAGTGTGACCGGGTCCACGGTCCAGTTCTGGGAGACTATGTCGCTGACCACCCGTCCGCCGCGCAGCCATCGGTATCTATAAAGGTGAAAATACACGGTTCACTTTTATAAAAACTAATAAGTGAATCATTCAATGTCACTGAATGTTGTCGTTCTACGGCGTTGAAAGAATTGAACATGCTCAAATATTTTCACTTTTGGCATTTCAGAAATCAGAAATCAATATCTTTATTTCTTTAGGCTTACAAAGCCTAAAGAAATAAAGATATTTAGATTTCTGATTTCTGAATCAAGGTTCAAACAAAATGATTCTCTTAAAAAATCAAATTGATTGTCTTAATTAAGGTGAAAATAGACGGTTCAACCAAATTGATTCAATTTGGTTGAACCGTCTATTTTCACCTTGACACAGGGACAGGACACTTGACACACTTCAGACAGATACAAAACGTCATTTGTGTGGGTAGATATAATTATAAAATTAAGGTAAGGTAGTTATAAGATGAGGTTACGGAAAAGACGATGGCTACCACGTCTGTTGTTTGATTGTGACCTCCCTATAAAATAATACATTTACAATTTGGGTCTGAAATTTTGTAGTCGTTTTTGTATTGAGGTAGCTTAATAAATACCACTCGGTGGCTTCAAATGTCTTCGATTTTGGTTGGAGTATACCAGTGTGAAGACTGGGCGCTATGGCTCATTAGGGGAGGCCTATGTCTAGTCGTAGATAGATAGGCTGATGATGATGATGATACGAGTATGACTGCTGGCAGATGCTGGATGCGGCAAGCTAAAGGCAGGGCGCTATAGCACTCATTCGGGAAGGCCTATGTCCAGCAGTGGACTAATGAAGGCTGTTGATGATGACACCAGTATGCTACATACCTGTGCGCCTCTGGTCGTCCTCGCTCCTTGATGCTGCAGCTCAGCACCAGACTCTTGCCCTTCACCACCCGCCAGGGGGAGTACGTCAGCTTGGCCGGGCCCGGGGGGTCTGGAGATAATAGACAAAAGAGAATGACTTCTTATGTATTAATGTTTAAGGTCGATATTCAGGCAATAAAATGATTTTTTACTTTACTTTCGTGCTTTTTGTCACGGCACAAGTCTCAAAGACAGCTAGTCTTTTTATAAATTAACGCATGACATGTTATGAAGTAGGTACTGTCTATTCCCTCATCCCATAATACGATAGGACGGTAAACGGAGGTAATTTTCCTGGTTTACACTTTGTTAAGTAAAAGCAAAATACAAAAAAAAACGAATAACATCGTGGCAAAGCCCTAGCTGTAGACTGTGTTGTAAGTGTAAAATCAATGCCTGCATAATTTTAATTAAATGTTAAATAAGTAGACCGCACACGCAAGGGGGCGGCCATAAATAACGTGAGGCTTTTTCAGGATTTTTTGATCCCCCCGCCCCCGGTGAGATATCGTAAGTTTTCCTCAACTCCCTCCCCTCTCTCCCTAATCTAAAGTGATATTTTTTTTAAAATTTGTGTTTGGGCAGGAAACGCGTTGATTTTAAAAAATATACAAGAAGATAAATTGTTACATTACTTTGAACTAGTATTTGAAATTTGTGTGTGTTTATTACCGTAAAATCACTAACTTTAACTTTACTTTCACGCAACGATTTCGCCGTTTTCGACTTTAAAAAAATTACGTGAAAGCTAAAACTCTCCCCCAAGTGAGATTTGGAAAGATTTAGCTTGAACCCCTCCACCCCTTGAACACCTCACGTAATTAATGGATGCCCCCTAATTATTATCGTTGTACAAATTTCATGTAGAATTATTAAAACATTATTTAACTCACTAGTATTAATACAATGTGACCCAATTTAAGACTAATTCCGACAAAACACAACTATTGTTTGAGAATGAATGAAATGAAATGTAGCATTCACACTCTGCCATAATTTTCAACCCTATGATTGGTTATAATACGATTGTAATACTCACAGTTGACGACGAGCTCCGTCTTCTCGCTCTCGCCGCCCCACCCGGCCACGTTCTTCCCCTTGCAGGAGTAGTTCCCGTGGAAACTCTTCGTGGTGTCCTGGAGGAGGAGCATCGAAGGGTCCACCTCGTTGCAGAGGTTCTCTGGAATAAGGGAAAGGAGGGAGTATGAGAGAATGCATCTCTTGTCGCACATTGTTTTAAGGTTCCTTACCAAAACAGACGTTTTGACGTTTTGATAGATAAGTAGAAGTTATATGCACACGGCTTCGCCACGCGTTGTTTCTATTTCTATCAAATGGAAATAGCCTGGAATAACCTATGTGTTATTCCAGGCTAGAACTACCCATGTCCCTATTCAAAATTTCAGAACGATCCGTTCATTCGTTTTTGCGTGAAAGAATAACAAACATCCATCAATCCATCCATCTATCCGTACCTACAAACTTTTTTTATAACATTAGTAGGATGGAGTATCCTACTAATCAAGTGCTTGGATCCATTACCATTATTGTTGACACAGAAGTAATTCTTTCATACTTCAGTAACCATATTATGCTTTCTGTATTTTCCTATATGAATACCTATTTCTAATTGAAAAAACCCACCTTCCCCCTGAGTTTGGTTACAATCAGGCAGCTGCTTTAACAACTCTCCATCTAAATACCAGATGACCTCGTCCAAGAACCGCGGGTTCCCTGTTACCACCTCGCACGTGAGGGTCACGTTACGGTGGTCCTTCTCCAGGATAGGGCTCGGCGATGACATCACTAGGCGCACTTGGGGTTTGTCTGGAAAAGGATTGGGAAATTAAATGAATTAATTAATTTTTCCGGGACTAAATAAGTTACTTTCATCCCTTGGGTTACAATGTACTAATGTTCAAGAACCTTGTTATTTATCTCATCATCTTCATTTTCATAATAAAGTCAAATCATGTAAATCAATATCTTTATTTCTTTAGGCTTACAAAATAAGTACTTTTAAGTTAAATTTTAAACTAACATAATCAACCTATACTAGTCCACAACTGGCCGAGTCACAATCTCCACTCAAGAACACGTTTACCCCAACGGTAGTCGGTTCTTCGCGAGATATGGCCGGCCCACTGCCACTTCAGCTTGATAATTCTTTGAGATTTTGATGTTACCAACTCAAATTAATTTTAAAATTAATGATAAATACCCAACATCATCATTGCTCATACTCTCAATGACAGACTGTTGAACTTCATACCTATGAAGTTCAACTAGAAAGTGCTTTATTTCCTTGATACCTTACAGGATTGTAGGTTATATTTAGTCAGTTATCTAAATATTTCATCGTCTGCATGTCAAGATTTTAAGTAAATTTTGTTTACATAACTTTTTTATAACTTTAAAAACGAAAGCGTGATGAATTGAAATCTAAAAAAAAAAACTTATTTTGGCTCTCCTGTAAAGTCGTGTTTTGTGCTTTACGTCAATTGAAATTACAAGTATCGATATTAGTAACAACTGAGATATTATTGATTTAATGGAAGGTTTAAGGATGGAATAATGGAAGGTTAAAAATGAAAGTTTATTAACTATATCTTGTATAATTTAACCAGCTACAACATTTGAATCTAGACGTTCACTTTTGTTGGTTCTTTAGCTAATAGGTATAATGTTAACTTACAAAGCACGTTAACTTCAATATGCCCGTCGCTGGTGCCGTGCCCCACGTTGTTGGTGAGCTCACAGCTGTAGTTCCCCAAGTCTTCTCCCTTCGCATCCACTATGATCAGGGAGTGCTGGTCGGTGCTCCCCCCTTTGTAGTGGGAGCTGTTCACGTTCACTTTCTCGTTGTTTTTGTACCTGGAACAGACAGGTAGATTTTGAGGTTATAGAATGAATGAATGAATGAAAAAATACAGAAGAATACAATTTGCACACAAAATCAATAAAATTTGGATTCGTTGTAATGATATATTATTATGTCCACGTGTCTCTTACTTAGATTTTGCGCTTCAATTCTTTCCTACCATATTTTTAATACATCATTAAATTGTTTTCCCTAATCTGCATTACGAATAGAATAGAATGGAATAGTAATGCTGGACAATCCACACAGCACCATCTAGCCCCGAAGTAAGCTACTCAAAGCTTGTGTTATGGGTACTAGATAACTGATATATTTAATACATTATATAACATAGATAGATATGCTAGGAATAGAATGGGATCTGGATAGTTATTTAAAAACATCTATTAAAAAAAATGTTTTTATCTTCGACTAGAATTTTATATTGGTTTGCGGATTTATTTGTTTATGTTCAGGGGTGCTCCACTCCACCACCCTTCGTTTTCGGTAGTCGTCATTTTACACCCTTTAAAATAGATGTGGAAATGGAAAATAGCGGTCTATGGCCCCTATGGCCCTGGTCTTTCATTCATTTACCTAACCTTCGCCCAGGAAACATCTCTATTTATCTGTATAACAGTGTGATTAGATTTTTATAGATGCAGTTCATCTGTAGATCTTTAGTGGCTAATGGAATTCAAAAACCCTTAACTTCCTAGTTGATGATATAGTATTGAAATTCTATCTTACCATGTGACTTCAAGCAATGAAGACGGGTTGCTCACATACTCGCACTTGAGAAGAATCTTGGCCCCTTCCAGTACTGTTATGTTCTTCGGCTCCACTCGCACTATTGGGGGGTCTGGAATAAGATTAATGAGGTTTTATTAGTGTTCAGAGAAAAAAAAATTAGGCTTTCGTTTAATTTTATTCCTATATCTACACTCAAATTCAAACACAAAGTGTTTTATTTCCTTTAGACCTTACTGGGCTCTTGGACACGTCTTAAAATTCATGTTGAAATAATTAAAAATAAGAAATAAAGTACTCGCACTGATTTTTGTACACTTCAATATTTAAGGTAAAGTAAAGAAGCAAAGAAGAAACCTAGGTCAATTAATGTGGATATTCTTTCAAGAAATATATCGTTTTGTTTAGAGCTTTAAAATAACGGTGACACGTATTATTTGTGCTAAAAGTAATCGAAAAATTTCTTGGTGGTCTATTCAGATATCTAACTATTAATTCGTGAGTCATTCATTATTACGTACTCAATATTTTCACCACTCATTTTGATTAGGAATAAAAAACAAATGAAAATGAAGTAATAAGCGGCGAAAGTAAGTATGCGACGATTAGTTGAGCCAGCAAACCTTTAGTTAGACTGTTTGCAACTGTCTGCAGTTAGCTCAATTGTTTCAATAGTCTATACTATTAGTTTTAATTAGTTTCTCTCTATAGGCAATTTTTATTATTAAGAGAGGGGATTAAACTTATTGGTATTTATTTAAATATTTGGTCAGTCGAAAAAATGTGCTAAAAACTATTTGGACAGCATAATATCTTTTGGTCGGCTGTAAAATAAGTATGCCTTAGTATGAGTGATATGCTGATTTTATGGATAGATAGAAAAGGCTTAAATGCACACTTGGCGGTCTTATCGCTGAAGAGCGATCTCTACCAAACAACCGTGGATGGATCGAATCATTGGATAGTGTAAGGGGATCCGTGTGCTTACATAATTACCCTACATTTATATAAATATAATACTTATGTTTATATATATAACAATATACCAAATACAAATACCTAACAATATTATACACCAGAATAGACGAGCTAGTATCTGTAAAATAAAGGCATACGTACACCAAACCTCCAGCTCCCTGGTCGCGTGCATGGGATGATCGTTCGTCTTCCGAGTGACCTCGTTGGCAGCCTTGCAGTGGAACTTGACTCCGTTCTCGAAGCGAGTCACCTCGATCGTCAGGTTCGAGGTGGTCTCGAAGGTTTTGTTGTCAGCCTGGAAAATATTATAAGGTCCTGATGGAATGAAAGCAGTAGATATACTGATTTGGTTTATAAATAATAAATAAAAATAAATAAAATTGGTTTATTTCAGGCACAAAAAAAAAGACCCATATCACACAGCAAAAAAATAAAAATAAGGACCTTCACAATATAAATTATAAAATTAAAGATTAAAATTAAAATTAAGATAGGTAAGTAGGTACCTATTTTCTATTTCTGTCCATATGGACAGAAATCCAGTGTCTATATATAGGATTGGCTTTATTTATACTGCTTGTGTTATTTTTTTACTTCCTGTTGCGATTCAGCTCTCATCTTGGAAGTTTTATGGGCGAAACTCTTATGAGATGAGATGAACATAATATCATCATCATCATCAGCCTATATTAGTCCACTGCTGGACATAGGCCTCCCCTAATGAGCGCCATAGCGCCCTGTCTTCAGCTTGCCGCATCCAGCATCTGCCAGCAGTCCTTCGCAGAACATAATATATGTTGAGGTAAATATAGTTAAAATTCGAGACCGATCTTAAATCGTTACATTAATCTTAATATCGAGTTGCGATGGAATTTAATGGTAAGGCGTAAGTTGCGTAGATAAAGATTAGGACTGAAAAATATCGTTTCTTTCACGCTGTCCCGCATAGAATAGACCACATTGAATAAAAGCTGTGAAATTTATATAAGTCTTTTTCAACGTGACTGATACCTATGTAAAGTGGTTAGGATAATTAAAATTGGTAATTTTTATCGTTGTCAGTATTATACAAGCAACTAAAGTAAACGAAGCCTAGAAGCTTGCTCCCACTATAGTCCCACCAAACGCTACGCCACGTAATCACTCAGCTACGTACCTACGTAGTACGTAAGAACAAACATGTAAGTTACGTTAATGTTGTCTAGTCACTGCCTACGCTCCTCAGGGTGGGGGGTGGTACAGGAGGAGGGGTGACCGAAGTGTCACGGGACTCTTTGTGTCAAGTGTAACGAAGAGGTTTTCGTACTAGATAGGACATTGTAAGATTTGTTAGCCTTATTCAGTAGTTTGTAGGTATTTTTAATCTTAAAACATTTTACCTAATGGAGGCTGGAGCTAATTGCTTTTCGATAAACTAATGGGGTTTTGAAGTTTTCCAAATATCAAAAGCAAAATTTATTTCTTCTACACCCGTGGTTCTAAAGCGGGGAACCTAATGCCTCAAAAGACCACTGTGGTCCTTTGAGGCATCCAAAGAGGTTCGCGATGCACCCAAAGTGATCCACGGTGCTATCTTACCCCGCCTGAAATGTCAGCAGCCCCTCCCATAAAAATATACCCTAATGAACTGCGATCCCCAACCCGCATGTTCAGCTAAGGGATCATGACTTTACCTCCAATTATAGAGACAGAGAGAGAGAGGAAGAGAGAGAGAGAATTGCTTTTTTGCCTAATCTACAGACCAGAGCCAATAAGGTGCTTACCAGCGGCCTGTGTCCAGCGGTGGATTTGGCAAGGCTGTATGCGAAAGCCACATCCAGTCCTAACTTTATAAACCGTATTAACTGGGTCTCAAGTATTTGCAATTTAAATGCCTGTTAATTATTTATGCATAGAAAATAACCTAATAGAAGTTTACCACTGTATGCCTTTGTAATTATGGAAAGGCTTTGTTCTTTACTTTGAACTGGAACGTTTTAAGTGAAACTATAAAATAACATCCTTTAGGCATATTATCTTTCTCTTTAGCTCACGTTTATATTGCCACTTCTAAACATCCCTCTCCCATAGAAAGGGTGGGTTTGCCATAAACACCACCATTGGGCAGGCGTGAGTCGCATCGCAGTAGAGGTGTTAACAAGACACGGAAGGTTGCTGTTTTTCTTTCTTTGGTAGTTTCTCTTAGTATATATTACGACATCCATGGGATATGCTGAAGGGGTCGGTTTCAGGAAATTTGCGCGAAAGACTTGCGCGAGGGACACTTTCGCGAGTGCCCATTTGCGCAAGTGGACACTTGCGCGATAAAATCACAAAACTCCTAATATCTCTCGAAATAGAAGTCACATTACTTACTACACACTTCACACTTCCTCGTAGCTTTGAAACTACCAAAACCTGAAGAGTTAAGCTTTTCAGTACGGTTAATTATGAAGCTTTTGCCCTTTTTTTTAAAGTTCAAAACACACAGAAGCCGGAGGCGGAGCGGAGGCGAAGGCGTGCGAGTTTTATTCTATTGAATTATAACAAAGTCTACAAACACACCGCAGGCCGTGGCGGCGTGGTGCCATAGTGTGTTTCGAACTTAAAGTAGAAACATATTTTGACGTAGACCTTCGTAGCACTTCAAGCTACGGTGCTACGATAGCGCCGCGTAGCAAACAAAAGACATGAACGCGACCCCAGTTTTCTTACTACACTTTATAGTTCCTCGTAGCTTCGAAACTACCAAAACCTGAAGAGTTAAGCTTTTCAGTATAATAAATAAAATTCTAGTCTAATGATAAAAGTAAGAATCAGTTGAATCGTACTCCCCCGTATCAGAATACGGTAACCCGCGCAAGTGGCTTTCGCGATAGTTTCATTCGCTCAAGATTCCACTCGCGCAAGTATCGACTCCACTCTATGTCCAGCAGTGGACTAATATAGGCTGATGATGATGAAGTATCCACTCACGTAAATGTTCACTCGCGCAACTGTCATTCTGCGCAAATGTCCTTCGCACAAGTGTCTTTCGAGAATGTGTCTTTCGCGCAAGTGTACCAGACCCATGTACACCCCATTGTATATATTTCGTGTCAAATCGGGCTCCACTCGTCAATCATGCAAAAGTAGAAAATGACCCCAAACTAATACAATAGACCTCATTAATGAGGCATAATAAAATTCAGTAAGGTCATATGTATTTGACAAAACGGTATCAAATATGACCAGACTGAAAAGATTATCAACATGAAAAAGTGTTTGATGATGAAAAGTCTTGGTACCTTCTCGTGTGAGCCTTATTTTCAATAAGGTAAGTAGGTAATCGTTTTTGACTTACCGATAAAACTGCCAGCTCCTGTAGCCGTACATGAAACAAAGAAAATATTACACAAATTAGTTCAGAAAAATAAGAGCTACGAAGAAGATTCCTATGTAGATTAAAATGTATTTTAAATAGAAAAGAACAGAGATTAAAGTAGGAAGAGATTAAACAGAACGCATGGAGCTTTGCATTACGTTTGCAAGCTTCGTAATTTTTCTATGAAATATTCTGTCCTATACAAATGCTTTTCTCTCTGGTTCTTTGATGTGAATGTAAGTGGTTTTGTAAAGAATTAATAAGGTTGTTGTTTTAATTTGTTCGTGAGTATACTATTCTTTTAAACTGCATAAATTAGCGAAGTGATATCGTAAAGATCATTGCTGTTTTTCCAATCAAACTCAAATCAGGACTGTATGTAGTTATACCAGTCATAATGTAAGTAGGTGTTCTAAAAACTGTCTTTATTCAGATTAGTAAGTATGGGTTTGCCCGATAAAAATGGTTCCTCACAGTTTCCAGTAGAGGGACTGCGAAGTTTTGCAAAATGAAAAACTCATGCTTTAAGCCTCGCTAGATACTTTTTCTGATAGATATATCTATAGCTGAAGTACGATTTCGGTTTCAAATACCTAGATATACCACAGATTAAGAGTAATAAAAAGATGTTAGAGCACGAACGTAAATAATCGTGCGGTAAATATCAACTTAATACACCATTTACTGAAGGATCCCCTCCAGAACCGCGTTTCAGCCAGATTTAAAGCCATAATTATTTTACCTTTTTTAACAAAACATTCAAAACTCTGGTTTCAATGCTTAAGCAATCTATTGCTCGGAATTCCAAACTTTTCATCTAGTGCTGTGACATGTTCGATGTTCTGTTTAAGTTTTATATCGATAAAATTTGGCAGCGCGCGCTGGTGGTAATTGTTGGCACGACTCCACGGTGTAATCAAGTGATCACTCTTAAAATGTAGCCTCTTGATGGTATTCAGTTCGTAATGGGTTTTTATACGGCTGTTGTGTTGTGTAAGAGTCGTGAGTTATTACTTCAGAAGTTTTGCTGCCAACAAAACGAAATAAAGGATGTTTAATTGTCGTGAGAGTGTGTCCGGAATTGTTATTTCTAGGTTTAGTTATTATGATGCGATCAAGAGGAAATTAGTATTGTCAATAACGCCTAAGCCACTTTTAATTTACTTACTTTTTAGAACAACCACAGCTTAATAGAATTCATTAAATCTAGAGTTGTTATGCAAAAGCAGTTACCTTCATAAAAAGTATATAAAAAATCAACTAACATAGTCTAAGAAGTTACAAACTCAGGGATATTTTGAAATCAGTAGATTTATTATATTATTTTTCGTCGACTTTAGATTTAGGCATTTTTTCGTTGACTCTACATTTTATATAGGTAAAACGATTGAATAATGGGATGGAAGCAACCTTGACGATTATTGACACTAAATTTGTAGACTAGATTAAGTACTTAATTTTTTACAATCGCTACAGTTTTATCGAAATAACTAAGCAAGCAAGCGATTAGTGAAATTCCATCGATATTTTTCCAACACTATCAAATAATCCTATTACTGTAGTTAAGCGCAGCATTAAAGACGTTTTATTTGATTTTACTGTGATGTTTTTTTTCAGCAATTTTCAGTCTGCCGCATTGTAAGTGGCTTTCTTTTAACCGTTTTATTACTAAGTCTTCGAGAAAGTTCTTCTAAAGAGGGGTTTAAGAAAACATTCTCGTGTAGTTCGATCACTTTTATGGTATTGCTTGGTTTTATTTTATTTGCTTTTCTTAATCTTGGAAGTGTTTATCTGCAAAACGGTACATTTAAGGTTCTTATCGGGACTTGAATGTAATTCTAGTTTACGGTTATCTACTATTTTTTTTCTAAAGTAAATGTAAATTCAACCTATATGCTTGAAATGGAAATAATGATAAATTATTTCACTGTTGTGTGCTTCGTGTGTGAATAACTTACATAGAATAGAAACAAATTAGAACTGTAGTAGTAATATGTACAATTAAAACTATTGAGCTAAAACTGCAGACGACGGTTGCAAAAACTCTAGAGATAGTACAACTAATTCATACCAAACCAGTCGTCGCGTCCATCAAAACCAGTCGTCGCGTCCCCAAGACTCTGGCTGTATTGCCCCCATTGACGAGACTTTTATATGTATTTATGGTTTCCACTTTACTTTATTTTTATATGTATTTAAGCCATACATACCTACTTAAAGTAAGTAACTATCTAATTGAAAGGGCTTTGATACGAAAGAGACAGATTTAGAGTTGATGAAGGTGACTAGAGAAAAGAAACTGCAGCGGCTCGGCCCATGAGTTATGTTTGGATGTATTTAAGTAGTTTGTTTTTCAATTCAATTTGATACATCGACGGCCCCCACGTAAATTATCGAAACTGCAAAAAAGCGATTTTCGTTTTATTGCACCAATAGCAAGTAAAGATAAAGATTTATGATTCTGTAATTTTTATTTTTTTAAATATTAATTCCTTCAACTATTTTTCAATCGAAAAGAATCGAAATTGCATAAAATGAACAAATTAAAACATCGAACCTGCCGCTTTCGATGTTATTCGTGGTCAGCGGTACCCGGGCGTCAATCGAAACTGCCTGTTTCGTCAGTGTTCTCCGAAATGTAAGCGAGGGCACACTTGAATTTGGGATTGAAACCAGGTAAGTGAGCACTTTTATAAGTAAAAATTTGACAATGTATTGTTATTTTTATAATATTTGGTTTTAAACTATCGAAAGTGGTAGATTCGATATTATATTAGGACAAAGAGCCCCTTTTTTCTATCGAATCTACCACTTTCAATAGTATTATCTGGTTTTTGTACTGATAGATTTATCGAAAGTGGTACATTCGATACTGTTCTCTGCTTTGAACAGATCGAAAGTACCATTTTCGATACTTTACTACGTCTGAATAATAATTTGACCTGTATTTTCGATAGATGTTGTATGTTTTTTTCTTTGTTTTCAGCAACTCCTGTGCGGTATGAGTTTTTCCAACGAGGAGTAGAAATATTTAAATGACTTTTACGAAGAAAGTGTGACGGTATACATGGATTTTGGACAAAATGATTCTGAAATCGTTACTTCTGGTAGTAATTAATGTAGCTACTCCAGTTCCATCTTCTAACTCTATTCAAGATTTTAATCATCCATCAAATCAAACCAAAATGACACAGTTCAAGAAACTTATGGCATTCCAAGTGTTCTTTGATATCAGGCTCAGCATCAGAACGTCCTTTGTATAGTTTATGTTAATTTAGCTTTAGTATAATATTTTTAATTTTTGTCACATCATTTACGCCACCGTCAATTCGCCATGAATTAACAGATCCTGTCATTCCAAAGGTTTCCTGGTAGAGATTGCTGTTAGCGATAAGGCCGCTGATTCTGCTACTGTAGATGCAATTAGTATTAAGGCGCAAACAGCAGGTACACTTACCACCACTTATTTGATCATTATACAGTTAAACAAAGGAATTTCCAAAAATCATACGTACAGTTTGTTAATACCTATCATAC
Source organism: Eupithecia centaureata (assembly GCA_944547425.1). NCBI lineage: Eukaryota > Metazoa > Arthropoda > Insecta > Lepidoptera > Geometridae > Eupithecia > Eupithecia centaureata. The sequence continues at coordinate 1,220,123 of OX155701.1, read as the reverse complement.
GTTTTTTTAATGCATCTGTAGTAGTTTAATTTTGTCTATTATAGGAAGAGATACGAAAAGAGAGTTTGGTAGCCACCAAGAGCAACTTCGTATCTCTTCCTTAAATAGACAATATAAAACTATGTGCCACACTTCTATTTACAGTACCCGTAACACAAGTTCTTCTAAGCTTGCTGGATTGAATTTGCTGTGTGAATTGTCCAGCATTATTTACTAAGTAAAATTAGATTTGCTCGAATTGCCATCTCAACGGTCGGTCGAAGCTTCCCTGAAGGAACCCTCTGGTTTATTCTTTAAAAATCACTACATGGTATAAAACAAAGTCGCTTTCTCTGTCCCTATGTCCTTCCTCATATCCCTATGTCCTTTTGTATGCTTAAATTTTATATGTATATATAGAGCGATTCAAGAGGAAGGTTTATACGTATAATTAAACTGTGGGAAGCCGGGGCGGGTCGCTAGTTAAGTATAATTCTGAGGCGGATAGTCGCGAACACATGTTGGATTTGGATTTCATGGATTAATTGTCCTTTTTGTGTAGTGTTTTATTTATTTACTAGCAACCCGCCTCGACTTCGCACAGGGGTATCCTTTCTTCCTTACTTGGTTTGTAAATGGATGTATAGTATAGATGTATGGATGGATGGATGTTTGTTTCTTTTTCAAGCAGAAAACTACTGAACGGGCCGGGCTGAAACGGCTTTGAACACATGTATTTCTAGCCTTCAAATAACACATAGGCTTCCCCTCATCCCATAAATCAGCCTCCACGGGATAATTATTGCCTGTTGATCTCTTTAGTAATCAAAATGAATAAAATTTATGATATATACAATCATTTGCAATGTGATGGCCACGGAAATACCTCAGTACAAACCCACTACGATAACATCACAAATGCAATCACTACGAGTTTAAAATCAGCCCAGGCAACGGGAAAGGATTACAAACGACACAAGATACTATCGGAACGGACATCATCTCTATTACAAAGAAGAAAGGAACTTCAAAAAACTAAAAATAAGTCGAGATCTATGAAAAATGAACTCTCCGCACTCTACAAACTAGTCAATAAATATATAAGAAAGGACTATTCAACATATAAACAAAGTACACTAGAAAAACATCTAAACCTCACAGGCAGCACAAAAAAAGCTTACAAAGAACTCAGAACAAGCAAAACCTGGATAGAAGGACTAAAAGAGTTTGGCAAAGACCTAAACAATCGAAAAGACATCATTAATACAGCAACTAATTTTTACAAAAACCTATATAGCAATAAAAATCAACTAATTACACAAAAAAATAAAAACACTATGAAAGCTATAAACATGCAGGAAAGCCACATTGATCAGGTTAACGATGATAACATAAAAACAATTAACGAAAGTGAAATCATAGAAGCAATAAAAAAACTCAAACTAGAAAAATCGCCAGGATCAGACAGCATAACAAACGAATATTTAAAGACAGCTTATCAAATACTGGCAACACCGCTCGCTGAACTATTCAATAAGATATTACAAAGCTCTGAAACACCTTTACAATGGTCCGAATCCAACATTATTTTAATATATAAGAAGGGAGACCCAAAAAATATAGGCAACTATAGACCGATAAGCCTATTACCAACTCTGTATAAACTTTTTTCTGCGATTATAAACGCGAGAATCAGTCCAGCAATCGAAGCAAGACAGCCCGTAGAGCAGGCCGGTTTCCGAAAAGGTTTCTCTACGATAGACCATATACACACCTTAGAGTTAGTTATAGAGAAGTACCGGGAACTACAGAGACCACTCTATCTCGGATTCATTGACTACCAAAAGGCCTTCGACACGGTTACTCACGACAGCGTTTGGCAAAGCTTGAAAGAACAGGGAGTCAGCGAAGTGTATATAAAAGTGATCCGGAACATATATAACAACAACATGGGCAGAATAAAGCTAGACACACTGGGCCCGAGCTTTGCAATAAAGAGAGGTGTAAGACAGGGTGACCCCCTGTCACCAAAAATATTTATAGCCATACTCGAGAGCATCATCAACAAACTGAACTGGAGCAAAAGAGGAATCTTCATACAAGGAACCTTTCTGAGTCATTTGCGTTTTGCCGATGATATAGTAATATTATCAGAGACAAAGTCAGAACTACAGCTCATGATCAATGAATTACAAACAGTTAGCGCCGAAGTAGGACTTGAAATCAATCTCACTAAGACCATGACAATGACTAACAGCCTCAAAAAACAGATAGAAGTAAATGGGAACCCACTAGAATACACAGACAAATATATCTATCTAGGAAAAACAATCAGCTTTGAAAAAGAAAACAACGAACGAGAGATTGAAAGAAGAGTTCAGCGAACATGGAACAAATTCTGGAGCCTTAAAGAAATTTTCAAAAGTAACATGCCAATAAAACTTAAAACTAGGACAATGAACTCTAGCCTCCTACCTTGCTTGACATATGGATGTCAAACATGGAAATTTACGTCAAAAGTAAAACAAAAAATAACATCCTGTCAGCGCGGAATGGAGAGAAGCATGCTGAAAATAAAAAAACTAGACAAGATTAGACACGTAAAGATAAGAGCAATAACAAAAGCCAATAATGCCTTAAACTGCGCACAAAAGTTGAAGTGGAAATGGGCCGGTCATATAGCGAGGTTTAAAGACAAAAGATGGACCTACAGCACGACCATATGGAGAGGACCTCAAGGAAAAAGAAAGATAGGAAGGCCCTCTACACGCTGGGAGGACGAAATAAAAAAAGTCGCTGGTCCAAAGTGGTGGCAAATAGCACAGGACAGAGAGAAGTGGTCATCATTGGAGGAGGCCTTTACCCAAACTGGGGACCTTGTTAAAAATTAAAAATAAGTGTTATAGTATAAACAATAGTAATTTAAGAAGTAATGTAACAAGTTCAAATAAAGGCTTTTTTATTTTTTTATTTTTTATTTTTATTTTTATTTTATTTTATTTATTACAATCATTTAAATTCATATTCTTGGTGAGCAGTGAAAATCTGTAATAATTCTATTACTTCCATTATGCCAAAACTATATTTTTTAAATATGTTTTGTTTCCTATTAAACATAGAAAAATAAGTACCTAACTAAGTTATTAGGTTTAGTATTAGTTTTAGTATAAATTTTTATCTTATTATAATTTGTCATTGTTTTATTTATCACAATTATCCATTAAAATTACATATTAGTCAGATAAAAATTAATATCAGAGAGTTATCTCATATCCTAACTAGTATTGTGTTACTTTAACTTGAATAATATGACAAAGAATGCAATCGAAAGTACTACAATACTGCCGTGCTAAGCGCAAAAGCGGTATCTCAAAAAAAACCGAAAATTTGATTTTTATGCCATCGGATAGCTTAAAAAAATACGCATCCAATAAACTAAGCCAAATAGCGGTATCTTATTTAAAACATATAGAAAAAACCTTAAGAAAGTTTTACCTATCTCAGTTTTACCTTAAATTACTAAGAGATGAAGAGGTATATCAATAATACGTAGGCAAATAGGCGAATATTTGAATACCGCCATAACTCCAAAAAAACGACGGGTACTCATTGCAATTTTTCGAAGCCAATTAGCGGCAAGTATGACAAACTGAATCGAATACTGAGTTACCGCTAGAACGCTAAGTATATTTGAGCAATATACTTTTTAGAATGATTGAGATACCGCTTAATAGTAGATTAAATTGATCCTTAAGATTTGAATGATAAGGTCGGATTTCTAATACAAATTTATAATGCCGTTGCAGCGGCAAATAAAATTAAATAAATAATTCCGGACAGTCCACACAGCATCATCTAGCCCCAAGCTAAGCAAAGCTTATGTTATGGGTACTAGATGACTGTTAAACTTAATACAATACATTACATAGATAGACATTTTTTATTTTACATACATAGAAAACACCCAGACCAACGGAACAAATTTCTGCAGATCGTACACAAATTTGTTCCGAGGCGGGAATCGAACCCGCAACCTCCTGCTTCGCAGGTGGACCTTCGCCCACTGCGCCACATTGGTTGTCTTGCAGTTGAAAGTTCGATGTCATTACTCATTTGGTTTGACTAGAAATATGTGATAATTTCCCAAGACTTTTTAATATTTCTGTCTACGTTAATAAAAATCAAGTGAATTGTGGTATGTGTCAGTGTTTGACGACGTAGAGTAAGAATAATCAATCAATTCAAATGACATTAACGCCAACAAGATTGTGGTAAAATGCTTGGAACCAGGCCACACTTTCATGTCGGCTGACAGCTTCCACCATAGGGTCGAATTATCAGTGAAAGGCATCAAAAATGAAATAAACGACTTTGCAGACTTTTCTAAAGCAGTTAGTACTACAGGAAAAAACGTGAAGCCCAAAGAGATTACTGTTGAAGATTTTTATGACTGGGAAGATTACACGACACAATATAAACTTTCACGAATTAACCCATGTTCATTTATATTAGTGAAATGGTCCAAGTAGAAGTCAATAGAGGCAGTTTTGATCTAAGGTACAAAACCGGATTCTATAAAGACCCTATTACTGCGAGCATAGTTGGAAATAAAATCTTTAAAACTCAAGTTTTAACTCCACCCCAGAAGAGAATTTCACCACACGGCATTTCCCTAGACAAAAAGGAAAATATTTTGAAATCTCATCAAAATATTATCCCTCAATATAGAATGTTCTTTATGAAAGAACATCCTTACTTTAACTGATAAAAATTCATAGAAAGCGTTTCTTTTTTGAATATTTTCATATGTGATATGAAAAAGGTATAATGAAAGAGTTAAAAAATATAATTTGTTCAAAACTTTTCTTTTAAATAATATGTATTTTATTTCCTAAAAATATCATATTGTTTTTGTATAGCAGCATGTACGAGAATAGCTAACAAACAAGCGGTAACTTAATTCTTAATTCTATATACACTAAGCGACATGGCGGTATCTCACAAAAAAAGGTAATACACTAAAATTTTTGATGTTTTGACCATACTAAAAAAAATTATAACCAATATTGTGTATAAATTCCATTAAATAAGAATAAAAATCAACCTGCAAAGTAAAAATAAAACACTATTTACAAAACTTCAATTTTCTCGAAACTAGCTTTTCTGAGATACCGCTTTTGCGCTTAGGACGGCAGAATAGATAGTTGAGTAACGTTTCTTGTCGCAGAAAAGAATCGAAAGGGGCACATTCGATAGTAGATTTGAATATTTTGTCACAGAACAACATCGTAACTGGCACATTCGATAAAAATGTAACCCGCAGTAGCCGAGTAAACTATTGAATGTGTAATATCACTTAAAATAAAAAAAATATGAAAAACTCTAGTACATGGTATAAAAATATACAATTTTCTACTATACATACACTTCTTATATTGAATATTCGGATTTAATTTTTGGCAAAAATCTAAATCTAAGCTTAGATTTGCTCCCCTGTAAAGTACGGGTTTTGCAGTTTCGATAGATTACGTGGGGGCCGTCGACATGTAGTTGTTACTAGGAAAAGTCAGAGTAGGTACGTACATATACCTACTTTAACAAAATTTTAAATTAAAAAACAAAATTATGAATAAAATCACATAGTAAATAGATACATCTAGTAGATAACATACATTAGAATTCATCAGTCAAAGTTTTTTTAATACCATAATAAGATTCTATACACACGAAACATACAAAAATTCCTGAAACTATCAAGTTTCGAATGTCAAAGCTTAGGATGTCATGAACATTGAAGAATTTTATTTAGGTATTTTTTAGAGATATAAACAATTATACCTAAGAATATTGTTATGTATTTGGTCAGCGAATAAAGGCTATTTCTATGATATTCTACCTTCACATCTCGCAACACAGAAACACGCGGGCCAGGCATTGGCGACCGCTGGTCTAAAGTATCTAATATAATGCCCCATTTGATATTTTCGTAGCAGAATGCCCATTTCCCCGTTTATTACGTCGTTTTAAAAATTACTGCTCCGATTCACACAACCTTTTTTGTCTTCTTCTTTTAATGGGAAACGATAGAGATGGCTATAACTTTTTTATGGGATTTGGAAATTGTTAGGTTAATGACCTTGTTTGTTGATGGGGCCTTATAATTTTATGAGTGAAATCGGTACGTGACGAAAAGCGCTCTAAACGATAATGGTTGATTTGGAAATTTACAATACCTTCACACAAGTGGTTAAAATTGTTTATATACATAAATAAAATAGATTAATAGAATATTCATCATTGCACACAAATTGTACATGAAAGAGCATAATACTAGATAGCATTCTCTACCTGCTAACCTTTGGGTAGTGTGGACAGCAATTTAGTAAGTCTAGGTAACAAAAAGAATAAAGATACTTTGTGTATAAAATATATTTATTATTAATAATTCCATTTTTAATTTATAAAATTAATAGTAGAAAAAAAATACATTCAAACATAAACATATAAACTTGGTAGTACAATAAATTACCTAGCATCCGTAGTCTTAAAATATTATCATCTTTGCATGAATACCTATAAAGTAAGGCAACAAAACTTTTCATACCCCTCCCATAAAAGAAAGAAAGAAAGAAAATTGGCTGATCACGTTATCATGAATATTTATTTATTAATATTTTTATCAGTCATCTAGTACCCATAACACAAGCTCTGCTTAGCTTCGGGCTAGATGATGCTGTGTGGACTGTCCGAAATTATTTATTATTATTATTTAGAAATTTGTCTCCTCAGGACGTAGAGTAACGTTATTTTTATCGGACAAAAACCCGCAAGAATTCGATAGCCACAGCTAGTTCATCCAATAGGCCAACCAGCTTAATAACTCTCCACCGTTGCTATTCGGATAAAAACTGTTAGATAACTGCTATTTCAATACCGATATCCTTATCACAAGTTAAGCATCAATACCCGAAAGGAGGTATTAGTACACATCATTTCCTCTCGTCGACAGAATGAAAAATTGCAGTGACCTCGTTTCGGCGGCATTAGGGATATAAAGCGAATGGAAGGCGTTCGTGATGTATGGATATTGGCTGAACGGCATAGGTACATTAGGATGTGACTGTTCAATTCTGATGGAAGGAATATAATGTGTTTCCAATCATATAAGAATGGCCATTACAAAGTTAAACGAAACACTATATGAAAATTTTCTTTCTGAATACGCTTCTGCCGTTTATAGTTAGTACATAGATCATACATGGATTTGTTTGAACATGATAATTGATGATTATGAATATATTATTGTCTGTTTCGTGTATGGTCTATTAGCCGTGTGGACAACAAGACAAGCACCAAAGGTCTTGCTAGAAAATCAGCTTCATGTAGAGTAAGTACATTGAGCTGAGACGGACTTTTTGTTTCACACGGAAAAAAATACTTTAAAAATAATTAGTTTTAAGTTTTAACCTGCTTTTAAGTTGGAGACTCGGTACAGTTTGTTAAACCTCTCATAAGCTTTTTTTTAATGCATCTGTAGTAGGTAGTTTAATTTTGTTTAATTAAGGAAGAGATACGAAAACAGAGTTTGATGGCCACCAAAGGCAACTTCGTATCTCTTTGAATTTAAAAATACCGAAATAAAGTGCAAAAGAGTGAGTCAGTTCCTCCTTTATAATATACATAACTAGCTGGTGCCCGCGACTTCGTCTGCGCAGGATTAGTATTTCGAGTATACTCCCGGTTTCAGCCACTTAATTCCCGTTCCCGTGAGAAATCCGGGATAACATATAGCTTATGTGTTATTCCAGACTATAATCTATCTCTGTGCCAAATTTCACCCAGATCCATTCAGTAGTTTTTGCGTGAAATAGTAACAAACATCCATCCATCCATCCATCTATCCATACATACTTACGAACTTTCGCGTTTATAATATTATTAGGAGGATTGATATTGATTACGAATAATAATTAAGTCACTAGAAAAACGCTGGCGGAAGCAAATCAACGATATTAGATTCGTGCTGAACCCAAATGAACCTTCAAGACCCAAAGCCCAATAGATTCAAGATCCTGTCGCATCTAGAGCTCTATATAGCTACGTTCACTTGCAAAATTGAATTTTCCCAAGGGCTTTGAGCTTAATTAAAGACACGTTTTATACGGGATTGATGGGCGGGAATTAAGTAGAGCTCTTTCAGGAGTGCCATTACTGTTAGCTGTATGCGTAGAATGGAAAGCGTGACGTCACGGGCTCGTGTGGCTTACAATTGATGGATTTCAAACGAAGTTCTCACTTATGACACACAATAAATAAGATATTCATATGCCTATGATAGTATGTAAGTATGTTGTAATCATTCAAGACAAAACTGTCTCTGATTAGAAAATCTATCCAAGTAAATCGTCAACTATCTCGACTCTCTACGAAAAAATAACTTGTTGTCAACTAGTTTTGTCTCTATGAGATATCATCAGGACTCCACAATACTCAATATATGTATTGTGATATAATACTGATAATGCTGGACAATCTACACATCATGCCTCAAGTTAAGCACAGCTCGTGATTTCTTGATGATGTCTCATAGAACAACTTAACTAGTTGACATCGAAATAAAAAGTATTGCTAATAGCTCCATCTCTGTTTCATTAATTGAAGCTTTTCAACGCTTTTCTAACCACAACTCAACATCGGACAGTTGCGTGGTTTCTCCATAAAAATTAAAGATGTCGCGGTTAGAATTTTTTTGAAATGAAATGCCAGATTTAGTTCCTACAGTGGAAAGTGTTGTATTTTGTGTAATGAAATATCTAGCTACCTAACAAGGGACTTAATATTGTTTGTAAAAGCTGCACCTGACAGTTTGGTCCACAACATTTTCGCTACTTATAAGCAACATTCTGAAACAAAGAGCGTTGGATCTACGCGGTACATTATTAATAGTTCTAATTCCGTACACTGCTGACACTAAACTGTGTACTTGCGGACAATATAAACTGTGTAGTGCAGGACAGTTTAAAGTGAAAACTTATGGTTTATGGTTATAGCGTGTTCCAGTTACTTTTAATATAAAGTACAAGAAATGAGAAAAAATTATGAATAGCATTTCGAGAGGCCTAAATGCAGGTGTGAGTTTAATGTTTTTGAGAATTACATACAGGTTAATTGATATATTTAAATGAATGTATATTTCAAATGAGGACAGCAATCCAATGGTCGAAAACCAATTAAATGTGACTATGTTTCCGCGCCCTGTCAGCTTTGTTATGCTTACGTTGTTAAAAAAATGCAATGATTATGAGATCACGCTATATTTTGTGTAGGTGCGACCAATTATGCCACTTTCTTCATTTATCATTAATCAACTGACTTAACAGTAACTTTTAGTGATAACAATGAACAAGAAATTCAAGACTTAAGTCTATAAAAATACTTTGAAAATTAAACTCATGAAACAATCAAGTTCGATATCAAAACTCTAGCTTGCCCTATTGTATCGATAGAACAAAGCAATGAAAATGTAAATGTCAACTGCGGAAGTACCTATTGAGCTAAAATATCGATAAGAAAGGTCAAGGTGCCGACCCTATTATCTTTCAATTAGTGATGGGCAAATGTCGATAAACATATCGATACATATTTCTGCACATTTTTGAAATTCACTAAATGACTTAATACTCATAATATTTTGGCGCCTCATTTTATACTTTTATAAACGTTTTCAAAAATACTCAGAACTAATTATTAATAGAACGTTATAGATCAGTCAAGGAAGAATCATAGGCAATGTTACTTTATTTAAGGACCCAAAGGGTAAAACGGCTATCCGTCTGTTCGGCTCTCACCTGGCATAAACCGGAATAGTAAGTAAAATTTTTCACAGATTGTCAGAACGGTTAAATAAAAAGCTAATGAATTTTAGGTAATTTAATTTTGTTTTATAAAAAACGATGTTCTGCTCACTGATAAAAATGTACCTCATCATCATAATCGCGATGAGACAAAATCATAGAACAAAAGTTGTCAGTCTTGATTTACACGCCTTTTCGAGGTTAATCATTAAATACCTATAATCCTGTATACTATTATCTTACTATTTTATGTTCTGTATTGAACAGAACGTTTAATACAAAAATCCAGAAACAACTAAGGGTCTAGACAGACGGACTGCAATTCAACTGCAATCCGACTGCCAAATGGCAGTTCAGATGGAGTTGGAATGCAGTTGGCTCGACTGCACGCCAACTGCCCGTCGACGTGCAGTTTGATTGCAGTCGAGCCAACTGCATTCCAACTGCATCTGAACTGCCATTTGGCAGTCGGATTGCAGTTGAATTGCAGTCCGTTTGTCTAGACCCTATGATTCTTCCTCACAATCAAAACTAAAAGGACAAACAGCGAAAGGGTATTCGACTCTGATTGAAACCCTAAAAACTTAAGCCAAACTGTCATTAGATAGATCACCCTCAACAAAACCATGTTTAAGTAACGAAGTTACTAAGTAAATTAATAGTCGTCAAATTAATAGAGCGGCTCCAATTAGGCTGATCCCTATGGCCTTGTTGTGGCCGTTGACGAAATGTACCCTTTTCTTGAGACTTGAAACTTTAATGATACAAGAAAGTCTCGATCGCGACTTTAGGGGCTTGAAAAAAGCGACCCGGTTTTCCATCAAATCGTTACTAATATTATAAATGCAAAAGTTTGTATGGATGTTTTTTCCTCTTTCACGCAAAAACTACTGAATGGATCGAGCTGAAATTTTGAATAGACGTTGTTGTATCCCTGGAATAACACATAGGCTACCTTTTATCTCATAAATCAGTTGCCATGGGATATAAATAGGTAGTTAGACAATTGCATAGAAAAAACGCGAGCGAAGCAGCGGGTAGTACATATAATAACGATATCTGAAGCATAGCGGGCGAAGACCTGTGATGGCAACGTGCATCATGGGTTCAATGCCCGTCTCAGGGCAATTTTTGGTACGATCTGCAGATATCTAGTATGATGTATTAAGTTCTTATATGAGGTATCTAGTTCCATAATACAAGATCTACTTAGTTTGGGGCTTTTAGATGATGCTGTGTGGAATGTCTAGCATTACTTATTATTATGATGTTGGGAGTATTATGTAATCATCGAATAAAGTCTAAGTGTAATATCGTATCCTAAAAGACAATAATCATCATACAGATCTGTTTCCAACGTCCACAAGCTTTTATATCATAAAAAAATATTTTTTTCCAAAATGGCTAACCCTGGATTTTTATTCAGCAAACTTTGAGTGTTGTATAACTATTTCGAATCCATGACAGTTGAACTTTTTTGAATTGCTAGACAAGAAAACTAAAGCTGCTACCAAAAGTCGCTTCCCGAACTCCGTATATTAAAGCCAAAGTAACTTAATTATTGAATTAAACTAAACGTACCTAACGGGATAATGAGTTGGCAACAAATGACGCACATAAAGTCTATTGTCATGGTAATGCGAGATAATGAACGGCTCAATTAGAGATGATATAGGTTGGTGTAAAACGCACCAGTTTTACACCAAGTTTCTAATCTCTAATTCAGTTAATACAATAATGTGTATCTTTTATATTTGCTGACACTACATGCGTTCTTTGTACCAAGCACTCTTATGCTAGGCAAAAATATATTATGCAATTGATTTTATTTTTCTGATTGCACTGATTTGCACTTCACTTTTGTCTACTAGTGGAAGAAGCGAAAATAAACGAAGCGAAGATAAACCACGTTTAACTTATGAGTCTAATACATGTTTAAATAAAAATAATCAAATACTGTTTACAGTTCTGGGTATTAGCTTTTCAAAGCTTTCCTCTTATACCCTTTGTATTATCATCTAATGATTCTAATAGTTCCTAAAGGAAGATTAGGGCTGGCTTAGTAAAAATTAACTACTCTTGCGTTAAGACTCTATGGTTGCTTAATTTATAAGTTGTGTTGTTGTTGATTTAGTCATTTTTTTCTACCCTACACACATTCCAAGCCTTAGATAACCCCGTGTTTTGTAGTAATTCGGTTTTTTTCGCGTAGTAATTCGAAAACCTAGTAAAATCGTAAAATCGAATTACGTAAATAAGTAATTTTAATTAATTAGGCAAATAGTAATTTGACTTTGGACTTTGTTTTAGCTCACCCTGTAAATAAAGGCCTTGAAACGATAATTGTGAATATAAATTGAGTGTTAATTAAGTAGAAACAGAGTTCATTTTTAACAAGCTTTTCTTTTGTGAGAAAAAGGAATAATTTAGAGCTTGAAATTATGTATTTTCTTTTCTTTTTTGTACAAAGTTTGAAGTGATAAATTATGTAAAATTAATCTAATTTGGTAGTTTTTACAAAAAATAGCGGACACAACGAAAAGTGACTGCAAATTCCTATAACTACTTTACTTACACTATTTTTTTAAGTTTTGACGGACCAATAATATTTTTTTTAAGAGATATAATATTTATTAAATCTTCAAAAATGTAACTTACTTTAGTGCCTTTTCACGAATATTTAGGGATTCTGTTCAACTCCCATATTAAATTTATTATTTCATGCCGTTTTATCCCTAATTGTATAATAAAAAAATGTAATTGTAACAACGGGGCTGAAATTAAACTACTTTAGTTTAAATTCTATTTATTGTATAACCTGTGTAATTTTTTGTTGTCTATCATGAATAAATAAGAAATCCCAACTAACATTTTGGTGTCAGTTACAGGTATTATTATTACTTTTAACTGTTTAACGGAGTAATAATGATCTCAGTTGTAACTATAAACTTTATAAGGTAGTTAAAATATAAATTGAGCTCGAAAAGTGTTAGTAGTAGTTACAATAGTGCTAACTGCAACAAGTATACTTAAGATGTTGTAGGTTTAACCTGTTTATAACACCCAAATCTATACAACGGTGCTCGCTGAGTCTCGTTAACACTTATTGTTGTTTAGTTTTTTCCGTAAAGTGCCTTATAAGTATTTTGGTGTTATATTGATTATAAGGTGCAGACATTACTTTTAAAACAGAGTTTGTCAAGAGTATAAGTTCATTTTATGCTTAGCCGGTAGTATTGTCTTGGCTATAGTAATTGTAGTTACTTAAGACTATTAATACACTGTAAAGAGTACTAAAGACTGACAACATTCTTGACTAAAGATGTTGTATCTCGAAATGTGTAATAGAACACTTAACAAAGACATAAAGCTTTAATGTTCGGTCGCCATTGTTTTGGTCAATTAACTTATATATATTGAATAGGTTATTCAATATTTGACTACAAAATACTTCATTATTTATGTAACTTCTGGCATTCTACTGAAACCACTTAATTTAACATGCTACTGGCTAATAAGGAAAAAAATAAAAAAATAAAAATTTGAAATTTCTTTATTATTCTTCATAATTTTTATTTAAAATCTTAATTTAATCCAGGGCGCGTTAAAATTGAGATGAGAAACATGGTATACCCTTATACCACCCTTATACAGGCTATATAACACCTTTACCTGCAAAATCGTGGGCCTCTTTCGTGGTTATATGTGAGTTAGAGCATGCTCTAACTCCATTCTTACAGGTATTTTTAACACTAAGATACTCGATTGGAACCGTTATAATATACAGGTTATTTTAACGCCAACGTGCTAGTTGGGATTGGTATAAACGAACATAGAACCTTTTTTGAATTCGATTAAAAATGTTGCGGTAAACAAAAACCATACTAACCTATTTTCTCTTTCTGTCTTAGTAAAGAAACATTGTCTCAAAGCAAAACGAAAACTTTTTAAACCATAGCCTACGGGTTCAAAACACGGGAAACAGAGTTGCTTTGTAAATTAAAAATGCACTTTCAAGAACTCGTAACTTGGAAACTAAGAAATATGAAACAGGAATAAAAAGCGAATGAGAACTTTTTAATGACAAAATCTGGTTTTCTTCCTAAGTATCCTTGGCATACTGGTAAAGGAAGACTTTAAAAATTTAATAACAGCGTAGTTTTTACTGCGGAACTTCCATACGAGCCTTTGATATTTGGGTCAAGCGGATGTGACAAGAATTTTAGAAGGTTGATTTTCAAAAGTATGTCAGACTAAAAATCGCTGCTTCGGTTACTTTTTGGTTTAGTACAGAAATTCTTGGCTTCCTAACTCTGTTGGCACCTTTTCATCCAACTTTGTGGGCTAGAATATGTTTGAATTCCACTTCTCTGAGGGAAGCCCATAGCTAAAATACGAAATTATTAGTTTCAATGATTTATCTAATCAAACATTACTTTCAACTCCAAAGAAAAACCTAAACGCCTACAGCTTTTGAAAATAGAATAACTAAACGGCCAATAACAATGCGCGTCTCAGCAAATAAAAGATGGCGTCGAAAAATGGCGGCAAAAGAAATTAATCCAGTCATTCTTCACTGTCAACTCGGTTTAACATAAAAACGGGAAAGAATTATTTTATCATCAATCCCCAAGGGGCAAATTATTATAGAAAAGTTTATGACAAAGTTTTTTGCTTTAGAAGTTGGCGATAGCGTTTGACAAAGTTTGATTTTTCACTTTTCTTTTAGGTTTCAGCTTATTGATTTGTTTGAAATTGGAACACTTAATCATGAAGAGATTATGACATCATATTACATTGTTTTATATCTACACAGTATAGACCTTTGTGGCAGAGTGGGCGAAGGTCCACCTCCAATGCAGGAGATTGCTGGTTCAAATCCCACTTCGGAACAAAAATGTTTGAACGAACTAAAGAGAGGTCTTGAACTTTGGTGTTTTCTATGTTTGATAAAAAGTGTCTTTGTATGTAGTAACTACAAACATTCCGCGGATTCACCCGTGTGAAAATTTATGAAAAGTATCCTTTGTTTTATTCCAGGCCTAGTACTACGTCTAATCATAATTACAGCCTAATATGTTCAGTAGTTATAGCGTGAAGAGGTAACAAACTCCAACAAAATCCATCCATCCAATCTGGCGCAGTTAAAACCGTAATTTTAGTACTCAAAATAAAAACCTTTCGTAGTTTGGGGTTAAATAAAACTGTATGAGTTATCCTTTATCCCAATAAGTATAAAATGCATTATTTATCGCCATTTAAAGTTTCACCATTAATCTAATACACTACGATACAAATTCAACTGATATTTACTAAAACTCAACCCTGATTCGACCCAGCAAATTCGTTGTCAATTTCCCCATCACCACATTTCAAACAGGAGCAAAATCGTCAGTTAGACGAAGCAATATCTTGTTCATTAACGGTGTAGTCCCACAGACTACGGACTGAAAGGTAATACCTCTACTTGTAATTTCAAATAGCTGGGCGGTCTCACCTGCTGTTTGGAGTTTGGACACGAGAGGTGTGGAGTTGAATTGGTAAAAGTTTTGGATGAATATTGCTGAGTATGTTTAATGTATAACGGTACAGCATGTTAAAAACTGTAATTAGTACGTAGCTTATACAAATTGAACGCCTTTTTAAATATTTTACTGACGTCTATAATAATAATAAGTTACTTTAGACAAACTATCAACTGAATTCCAACTCGTAAAAAAAGTATCATCATCGATGTAGTTGAAGTCAATAAAAAACGCATTGTGAAGAATAAATAAAAAACAACTGGTCAGATCTTGATCAAATGTATATAGAAACATAATGAGAAGCACCACCATTAAATAAAAGGACCGTCAGAGTCCATACATCTCTAATTATTATTAGTGAATCGGTTTCGGTTTTAAACATTACTACTCTACCAATCAGGGAATTTTGAATAAATGTACGGTCTACTTCTAGATCCAGTATATTACTAGGTACTAGTATTTACTACTTATCTCTTACTACTTTTATCTCAGAATCTAGTTATTGAATTCCTTTAATAATTCCATTAGTCAGTACGAGCACGCAGGGCCGCATTTTTTGATCATTAGCATGGCTTCGTTTATACCATCCGCTGAGGTCTTGTTTCAGCCTGTCTACAATTAAATATTATAAATGTATTCCCGAACGGCTCTACACCTTCCTGTTCCGTTCCCGTCCAAGGTAGCCAGACCGCTCCAATAAGTCAAATTCAATAATACTAGCAAATGAAACGTCACACTTTCAACCGAAGCGGCAATATTTTCGCTCCGAGCTGGTTGTACACTCTAGGTATTTGGTATTTTACGACAAAATATATTAGGTTGGTTACACACGTTGGTCCAATGATTTGCCCAATTATTGGCCTAATGCAAACAGAGAGTCATTTAGAACGTAGGGTTATTAAAAAAAGGATAAATTAATTTTGAGTGGGTGGGACGAGAAAGGATACATTAAGCTGATTTTACATGCTTGCTCTATGCAAGCATCTAAAGTCATCCATTTGCGCCATTGGTTTTTCAGGCCAAATGGAAAAAAAAAACATTAAATCGATTACAACTGTCAAAACATAACAGCTCATTTCAAGGGTTATAATTTTATTCTTTTTTCAGAAGGGGATATTTAATAAAGTACTCTTATTACAAGCTCTGCTTAGTTTGAGGTAAGATGACTCTCTGTGGATTATCTAGTTAATTAAATGCGAATGCGAGTGTTCTATAATAGGTAATGTTAGCTTATGTGTCGTATCGTATTGCACCTTTTAAAAACATATATTATGTTATTTTGTCGTCTCGTTTATTAATTATTTGGTATATTAGTCAATTACGTGTATTACTCTCATTTGTTTTTAATTCTTTATTGATAGTTTTTATGTGTCAGTTTTGTTAATTTTAGCGTTGTTTGTATGTGTGATCCGTAAAGCCAGCATGTGGCTCTGACGGAAGACCAGCGTTGGTTGCTAACTTGCTAGCAGCCAACTCATGCTGAGGCAGAGCCATTTTGTTACAGATTTACTCTTCCCATTTTAGTCTCAGTTTAGTCTAAGTTTAGTTTAACTGTACTGTGTATTGTGTAATTCTGTAAACAAATAAACATATATTCTATTCTATTCTAAATTAAATTTCCGCAAGTGTAGATCATCCTTTATCCATTTCCAGTTTGTTTTTCCGGGTAACAGAGCGAATTTCAAGTCGCTTTAAAATTGAGGTAGTTATTGAGTGTTGGCTTCTGATTGGAAAATTTAACAGGTATCGCAAAATTGTTGGTTTTACGCCGTATTGAGTTTTTAAATTAACTAGCCCGTAGCCACCTTCGAGTTTTTCCAGAAAAGTATTAAAAGCGAATAGAAAAGTGTGTTTACAACATCATATAGCTCTAAGCAAAGCAAAGCTTGTGTTATGGGTACTACTAGATAATTAATTTACTTGGTACAATACAATAAATACACTTTTCTATAAAGAGTTTGTCGGTTTATGCTTTTGCAAAATACGGCAAATCATGTTTTAATAAATAAATAGTCCTCGTTTCTTGTTATTTTTTATTATAGTTAATTATAAAAATAAAAACGTAGAAATCACATACATTGCCGTAATTTTCCAACCGTTACGTAATCGTACCCACGTTCTACGTTATTTTATTCCTGATTGTGTTTCACGTAATACGATGAAAGTACCTATTCCATTAAGTTTTTTCCTCTACGTTTTAGTAGCACATAAACTAGGGGAATTTACACGCCACCTCACAGAACAGTTGGTCTCGGTCACTTTTTGTGGACCGCTGTCTGTTCTACCTATACATATAACAACCACCAACAGCTCACGGCATGTAAATAAACATACACTTTATAAATAAATATATACGTATATATTGCTAGACAATATGCACGTATATAGCCCTAAGCTAAGCGGAACATGTGTTTTGGGTGGCCTCTATACATGACTTATAAATTATGTACCTACCAAATAATTGTTATAATATACTATTATCATGAAATACGATGTTATTTTCCTATGATAAGTTTTTTATCCAATCGATAGGCCCGTATGTATAATATTCAATCATAAATCTTCATCATCAGCCTATATTAATCCACTGCTGGACATAGGCCTCCCCTAATGACCGCCATAGTGCCCTGTCTTCAGCTTGCAATCATAAATGTTTAATTCAAATTGAACTTAACGAAACTTTGAAAGTGAAATATCTCATCTCGACCAATCCAATCCAATCGTCCAGTCCGCAAATCAAAGACCGCAACGTCACCCAAAGGTAGCGGATAGAGCCCTTCCACAAAAAGGAACTACTTAACGACTTAGCGAAACTAATTAATTAACACGGAACCCAATTCTCCCAAATATTTAACTCACGGAACCCTAATATTAATTAGGAGCCCGCAATGGATTGTTTTAGAAGTTGGAGTTGAATTTCACGCTCTTTGGTTTGGGGTTTTTAACTGTGGGTTTTGGTTTTTTAACTGTTTGTTTTTCCGGAGTTTGAGGAGTTGAGAAACGAGTTGTCGAATAAAAAAGTTTTTTCTGTTATTGCTGAATTTTTATATAGAGAACTGTTGTACGTTTATTGAACAAGGGGAAAACGCAAACCTATAAAACGTAATCGGGGAAAACGTAAGCCTGTATGTAGCAATTGTATTGGATTTAGTGGTTTTGCATTTGTTTGAGCATTTGGACTCTATTTTTGTGTTTGTAAGTAGTTTCGTTATTTTTTTTGTAAAGAGACATAACTTATCGTAGTAGAGCTTAAAATTTTCGTAACACGTTTTTTATCGTAAAAAGACCTTCATTTGATCACAATATCACCTAACAGTGACGAAGTGACTGACGATGAATCAGAAAGTTTTAGAAGACATGGGTCTCGAAGACTATACCTACTTAATGGCCTATTTACTTAGTATCCTTCAATACCTAAGTATGTAAAGTAGGGCCAAAGTGACACATTAGTAATTCCTCAGTACCTATTAATTTCAGGGTCAGTAGCAAGACTGAATACTCATACTTTAAAGAGACAATACAATACAAATACTCTTTTTTGTACACCACGGTAAAGAAAAAAAAGGAACCATAAAAAGACTTTGCACAATGGGCGGCCTCAGACCAGGGCCTGAATTACACTAAATAAATCGCTGCACCATTACAATAGTATAGTGTCAAAATGACAGTGTTAAACTCTTTTTGGTATTCTACTATCACAAACTTTTTGAGATCATTTCACATTTATAGCTGTGATGATTACGTTTATGACTACCAGTTTGAAATTCTAATAATGAAAGTCTCCTCAAGCGCAAAAAATAGTAGAATACCAAATGCAAAAACGTCATTTTAGCCATCTTGATAGTATGACGCTATTGAGACCTCTGTTTTGAAATTAGTGGAATTCGGCCCCTGGGCTTGCAGTTGCATTGCCATCAAATGATAGGAATGATAGTTCGCATCCTAAAGGACCAGTTGTACTAACCCGTATATCATGTCCCTCCTTCTCCAGCTTGGCAGTTCCATTGAACCACTCGATATTGGCCGCTGGTCTCGCACCGGACGCTACGCACATCAGCGTCAGGAGAGTGCTTTGCGTCGCGTGCTCGCCTTCTCCGTATATGAACGTCTTGTTTGGAGGCACTGGAATGGAGAACATTGAAATTAGAGTTAGAATCTATGAATAACAGTTTAAAGAAGTCATAAGTATTAAAATCATCAATAAATGTATACGAAAATAACGATGCATTGAATATCTGGAGACTCTTCAAAGATGTATGTAGGTTATTAAGATTGTTTATATTGTAAGTTATTTTATTTTAACTCCATAATATCGAAATAATATAATAAATAAAGTGATAATTGACTTTCTCTTCGCTTCAATCTTTTGTCCACGAGTGGAAGAAGCCAAAAATAATCCACTAGCACGTGTATAACATATTAATGAATACATGTTAGGTTGAGTACATGTTTGTCTTATAAACAATTAAAAACTACCGTCGCGCGTCGGTGTGGAACTGAGCGATATCTGGCATGTGTGTATTATTATGTCGTTTATTTCATTTATTTGGTACAATTCCGGTTCCAGCCATAGCCGTGAAAAAGCCGCAGGTAAATACAGTTTCAACTAAATAAACAACTTAGGTATCATATTTTGTAAGACAGTTTTGCTAAAACATCTATAATTTATATTTATATTTATTCTACAACGAAACCACTCGGGAATATAGAAGAGAAAAAATATTATTTAGCTCCTATTATATTTCTTGTCCAATAAATGTCACAAATAGTCATTATGGCAACAAAATTACCGTTTGCCTGAATAATAACTGATAATTCACTCGTTGCTAGAGCTAGTTGGGAATATTATAGCAGTTTAGTAATTATGGTTTTGGGAGGTGGGAACTATTTAATTACTTACTATGTTTTGTTGCTTTTTAATGTTGAACTTCAGGCTCCATCGAATATTTTTAAAAATTGTTATTGTGAATCAGTGGCAAAATTTGCTTCAAACTTACAGAGAATACTAAAAATATTATATTAAAAATATAAAATTACTGACCGAGAATTTCAGGAATTTTCAAAAAGTCCTCTTTAATGGGTAAAACGGTTTTTTTTTAGTTTGAGATTCGTAGTTTGGCTCCGGATTGTAACTTTTCAATGTTATTTATGACTTATGAAATTTTTATTTGTGTTGATATAAACATAATTGAAAATAAGTGCTTCGGAATTATAAAAATCTCTTATTAATTTTTTAATGAAGAGTAGGACATAGTATATATTATACTTATCGTAGACTACGCGAGCCACGAATAGAAAGCTAGTAAAAAATGAAACTATTCCAAGAAAACTCAGCTGGGTAGTCCCATAGGTAAAAATAGGTTAAATCATTAGCCATATACTACAAAAGCGCTTGATAGAAATCGCATAAAACCTTTGCCCTAACATAATTCGATTTGTCTGAATTTCCCTACAAAAAAGTTCACTCCCTAAAGGGCCGTCTAAACTTTCGAAGTAGGTCGTCGGGCCATAATGTGCTCTTACTATATGGCCCTTGAAAAGGGCCGTAAAATAGAAACTGAACTAGCATTTTTTTTATTCCTTAGGGCACTGCGAGGGATAGCGTCACTCTTTGATTTCTGATTTCCTAGTTTATTGCTTTGTGTTGGGATCTTGGAAATGTGTCTCTATTCTTTGCGTAGATGAGTTTTCTTTTATTGTTGAATGGAAACAGTTCAGTAGATTGCATCGGGTTAATATTACAACGACAATGTTGTCAAAAATGGAGAACTGAATTTACAAGATGTTGCATGGCTAATGGCCATACCTACGTCTCAATCAGTGTAGCGCACTCACTACACAGATACGTCTATGATCAAAGAAATCTAAATAATAAGGCAATATTATTATTTATATTTCTGTGTCTATGATGCAGTGCCGGTTTCGATTCCTACCATGGGACGAATATTTGTGTGTTCTGTATGTTTTTTGTCTTGTTTTATTGAGATGTTGAAAATTATCAGTCGTTATTTGTCGTTCATATTATTAAAGTTTAAATTAACATAAACACAACAGTATTATATTATAGTACTAAAGTACAATAATGTATTCATTCATATTTGTTACTTTTTACCAATTCATTTTTATTAATAACATAACTAGGTTCAAAATGTGGCCTTATTGCGATATAATGTACATTGTATTCTATCTCAAAATTAGAAAAAATCGGGTTAAGCGACAGCCAGTAAGAAACACTAAAACAAAACCATATTTATTGAATTAGTATAGGTATGTTACAAAACCATATTTACTCGTATCATCATCATCATCACCTATATTAGTCCACTGCTGGACATAGGCCTCCCCTAATGAGCGCGAATATTTACTCGTATGTGGTGTAATAACTCGCACCTTCCAAATATCAATTAAATATTAATGACTTTCATATTCCCACCGACCAATCAGGGTTAGTAATTGAACGTTCAGCCCATTAACCTCTCGGGGGTCCGAGAGCCGGGGTCAGATTGAACCCCTAGAAACCGAGATGAATCGTGTATTTGATGAGAAAAATATTACTTTAATAGTGGGTTTGATTAGCAGGAGAATAGATAAAAAAATGCTGGACAATTCACATAGTGTCATAGGTATAGCTCGAAGCTAAGCAGAGCTTGTGTTATGGGTACTAGATAGCTGATATACTTATAATAAATGCTTAGTTAGTTAGATAGAAATAGTTCAGTATACTAATAATAGATCTAATACCTAATGTAATGTATTGTTTTGATTAGATAGTAGCATATCTACTCTACTCGTACTCGTTTATACGGAAGTGCGTAGATGTGTTTTTTTTTTTTTTATAAACCCGAGGAATGTAACACTCGGGTCAAACCCCTACGGGTTTATAGAGTGTTATGTATTTTATTATTATTAAGATTCTTTTATAAATAAATGAAAAAAAAAAAAACAAAAAAAAATTAAGTATATCAGTCATCTAGTACCCATAACACAAGCTCTGCTTAGCTTGGGGCTAGATGATGCTGTGTGGAGTGTCCAGCATTATTATTATAATAGATTATTATTTCAGGTTCCCGAAATTTACAGGCAAAGTTGAAGGCCGACTTTAGTCCACAATAATAACAACTTCAAAACTCTTCAAACCTGTTTACCAATCTACCATCCACCAAGAGTTCCGTGAAACCATTTCATCAAAGTAATTAATGTCAACATCCATCGGTTCTCAAATTAATCACCGCAACCTTTCATCTTTGCAAAGATAAAGGTCTTTATCAGCGTCCCATTCGTCCCTAATACACTATTAATTAACCCTATTCAGCTAGAGGGAAAATAATTCCCACGTTTTCCGTAGTTCGGATAATATGGCCAAATTTATTGACCTATCTTCATATAATAGGTGTCTTCTAATACGTTGTACGTAGCTGGAGATATTGAGGTTTCATTATTGCAGGTTCTTTTCCTGCTTCGTGACAAATGTTTTTACGATCTGTAGATATTTGATTCGTGTGTTCTGTGTGTTATTTTGGCATACGTAGTGTAGGACGCCCTCCGGCCAGGTGGGATGACGATCTGCGAAAGGCTGCTGGCAGATGCTGGATGCGTCAAGCTGAAGACAGGGCGCTATGGCGCTCATTAGGGGAGGCCTATGTTCAACAGTGGACTAATATAGGCTGATGATGATGATGTTCTGTGTGTTTTTTATGAATGATAAAAAATATGTATCTATGAAATGTACTGTATTAAGTAATTATGTGATTACCTAGTTAGTACCATAACACAAGCTTTGCTTACCTTGGGCTAGATAATTTTGTGTGGATTGGCCAGCATTAGGTATTACAATTATTTTAATGTTTCCTGGCGAAAGTTAACTAAAGTTAAGTAATTTATCTACTAATAATTGGTGTCTTTCAATGTTTATGGGAAAAACGTCTTTGGTTTGTAGCTTATAGGTTTACGGGATAATACTAAACACTACCTTGTGACAATAGCACCAGAGTCTAAATTTAACGGATTCAGGGCGATCCATATTTGGGCACATTTTAACCTGCTAGGTGGTAAGCCAAAGGTGACAGCGATGAATAGAAACAACAAAGATTCACTTCTAATCTATCCAAACTAGCCGGAACTCCACCACTTGTAAATAGACCATTTATCCTAGTTGGATTTTATTGGTGAGAGCACGATTCATACAAACGGTTGGTAGGTAAACATATTATTTTCAAAGACGTAAAATATAAAAAGGTAATTAAATCTTTAAAAATCTAAAATATATTCTAACTTCGAGTATAAGGTTTTGCAGTTATTTGCTAGCCTGCAGGGTGGGTGCAGGGGAGGGTTTCTTATGATTTTAACTATTCAGCCTCTTAATAAAGTCTCGTTTTTCGTCTGAGCTGGAGAGACATGCATTATTTGAAATTATTTTGTTATAGTAATAAACACACACATACGATTCAGATATACACAAAGTACGATTCAGTCTAAAGCATTAACCGACTTTGAAATTAGTAACTTGTATTTTGTACGAAAACAGCGTCGGATATTTAGAGCGTCCAAAGTTGTGCGTGTACCTCAGTGTCGTATCGACCGTCGATATTGCAAGGTGGTAAAATTCTCGACCCTTGTAACAGTAGTGATGGAACACAGCACAGTCGTTTTATCGATGAACCAAAACCGAAAGACATGATTAACATTTAAGTTAAACCACAAGATAAAAATGTCTTGAATCGTCGGCCGCATTGCCATTAAGTGAAATTGTGAATAAACGAAAATTGATTATCTATAAAAAACAAAGATTAACTCAGTTTTGTATGGTTGTTATCTACAACCTTTTTGGTTAGAACAGCTTAATTTAAAATACTGCAAAACAGTATTTATAAATTATGCGTAATTTTATAACTCAAAGGAACGAAGTTAAAAGTTTGTAAGGCTTACATTATTTATTAAATAAATCGTACTGTGTGTGAAATTGATCGATGCCAACATAATATTTCATGGACAACCCTACGATACTATCTCGCCACTTATTAGCTACATCGTCTAGCAATTTATAGGCAGGGCCTGAAAATTGCTCGGCTGTGTGCCCCAAGTTAGTTAAGTGACGGCTTAATATGACCTTATATGGAACGAGCCCCTACACTTGTATGGGCTCGGGTGGGGACGGACTAAGGATGAAGATAAGATAGTGCAGGTTGCGCACATACGCTGCTCAGAAAAAGTTTGTACTGCAGCCCCAAAATAACGTTGGCAAGTAATTATATTATTTTAACTATTATGCTGCCCGCGGTTTTGTGACGGTTTACGTGTTGTCTCTAGAAAATTTATCTATTTTTTAGCTAAACATTTACGTTATTATTTACAGACTGATACGCGAATGATTCCAAAGAATATATTTTAAAACAAACTTAATTTTTTTATAGCACTAGTATTTAGGAATACTGAATAATCCATTAAAATAATAATCTAATGAAGTTGAAAACAGAAGCAGAAATCGAAATACAAATTATGTTTTATATCATCATAGTTATATCATTTTTCAAAATCTTTATAAAATTGAAATTTAAACCGTTTATACGTTCAATCGTTTGTATTAAATACACAATTTCTATACAACTTTTTACCTCTTTATCTACTTTTTTTTTCCATGCCTAAGATATTGTAAGCAGTCATAAGTTTTTTTACAATAACTGTACCTGTAGGCTAGTCCTGAATCCATCTCTGCACTCAAAATATCACAAAACAGACTATAAATCGACAATTAATACAGAAACTTGCATCGATAGTGCTCGGGTCATTTCGACCCCTATAACTATCTGTCCCTTTGACTTAGGGTCTAAACGACCCAGAGTTGAGAACAACACTAAATAGCAGCGGTTTATTTACAAAAGTTTTGGATGATATCGGAATTTTGAAGAGGGGTTAAATAAATATTGCAGGATATTTCACTCAGCATCATCTAGCCCCGAAGCGAACATCCCCAAAGGTAGGTTTACAACTCACGAGTAACACTATTATGTTTTGTTATAATTTGATTATTGAGTTTGAAATGAAAAATACACACATGGACATTATCGGAGAAGATTTTGTTATATTTTTTATAGAAGTATTTATATTTCAATAGCCCGTGACTTCAATCTCACTGTTCTTGGAGAACCAAGCCTACGACAAGGAATATCGTAGAGCCATCTATCAGTGAGTAGATTCTATAAAATGAAACTAGTATTTAGAGTTATGGCACCAATAAATTAAAAAACAATGCCTCTTTATGAGAATAAATAATGGTTGTAAATATCTTTATAAGAAACAGAAGAAATATGGCCTAATTTCTAAAAAAGCCTTTTGTAACAATCACAATGTTGAGGTGACTTAATTTTTTTGCTGTCATATTAGTTAAGTGAATTTATATGAGGAAAATTCCTATAAAAATATATTGCAGTGACTTTTTAGAAGCTTATAAGCGTTTTTTTCCACTAATCTAATACTTTTAGTTAAAATGAATGTAAGGCTAAGACCCTCTATCCCTAATTTCTGCTTACTATCAAGAGAGCTATGGGCTCAAACACAAAACTGCGAGCTCGCATCGCATCGTAAATATCTGCGAGCTCGCACGATAACGTCAGATCTCATTTGCATCGCGTATTCCTGTCATATTACGTCATACTTGGTGACCCCCCTTTTAGTCCGCTCTGAGACAACTTTAGCGAAAGAGCGCGGCGCCTGAGCCGCCTTCTTTGTGTTGTAAAAAAAAACTGCTTCAGTTCTCAACTCATAGTAATTTCGAGTAAAATAGTTCCCTTCAGAGTTCATAATCGTATTAAATGGATGAATCCAGAATCTTCTTTTTCTTTTATATCTATTTAACAATAACAGCAGTGCAATTGGACCGATTTATGCAAAAATGATCCAACCCACAACCTAGTCAATTTCGATTTTTTTTTAACCTATGCAATCAGTATAAGGTATATTTTAACATATCAAAGACTCACACCTCTATGTTCACAGATGTGGAAAATCCATATGATCCAACCCACAACTGTCATGTCGAAGACCATTTTTTAAAATGTATAAGTGTTTCATGCCACTTGAATCATTTTTGTGTTGCTTTTGTTACCCTAACATATAACCGTTCTAATTTGCTACAATGATTCAAACTATTAATAGCTGGTCCATCAGTTCAAAGAGCTCAGAAAGCTATAGAAAGAGTTCTATGCTCGGAGTTTCTCTGAAGGATAGGATTCGTAAAGAATACATCCGAAAGAGAACCAAAGTTATCGACATAGCTGAAATAATTAGCAAGCTGAAGTGGTGGCAGTGGGCCGGCTATATCTCGCGAAGAACCGACAACCGTTGGGGTAAACGTGTTCTTGAGTGGAGACCGAGACTTGGCAAACGTAGTATAGGACGCCCTCCGGCCAGGTGGGATGACGATCTGCGAAAGACTGCTGGCAGATGCTGGATGCCAAGCTGAAGACAGGGAGCTATGGCGCTCATTAAGGGAGGCCTATGTCCAGCAGTGGACTAATATAGGTTGATTATGATGATGATGATATAAAACAAGTTAAGATTTGACAATTTAATATTTAAAATTGCTATTTACGTAAACGAAATAAAGTATATAAAGTTCAAAACACACAGAAGCCGGAGGAGTGGCGAAGGCGAAGGCGTGCCGGTTTTTCCTATGGCACCGCGTTCGCCACGGCCTGCGGTGTGTGTGTAGGCTTTCATAGGATTCCATAGAATACAACTCGCACGCCTTTGACTCCGCCACGCCTCCGGCTTCTGTGTGTTTCGTACTTTAACGAAAAATAAATAAATAAAATAAGTACAGGGCCAGCAGATCTAATATTAGATACCAGATGATTGCATTGATTAATTTAAGAAACCGAAGGGAAGCTGCAATAATAGACGATGTAGATGGTTTATGTGATGAACCTTATTCTGATTTGGACGAGGAGTAGGGCCAATTTTGTTTGTTTTGTCTTTTAAAACACAAAAATGATTACTAATTTTTAACACACTTTGAATCATTTTTGCATTTTAATTTTTGCACCCTACATAGCTCTTTCCATACAAAATTAATTTTGTAATAATGATCCAGGCGCAAGTTTTCCCAATTATCTACTAAACTATTACAATTTATTCTTTATATTATTTATAGCAAAAAAGTTGAGTTTACATAGCATTAAATTAAATTAAAATAACAACATTTTGTATTACAAAGCTAGAGAAATACCGCCACAAACTTAAATATCGATTATCTCGAAATGAGGTTTGTGTGGGTTGGATCATTTTTGCTTAAATCGGTTCAATTATCTTTTTGGGATCCATCTTACGCTTCCTAAAAACACGTCCAATACGGCGGACTAAACTTGAAGATATGGTTACCCTACAAAACGGTTCGCCGCACAAATTCGCATCGCAGAAATTCGCAAATCAAGTTCGTGTGACATCGCATCAAATCGCATCAAATCGCATCGCATCGCACCAAATCGCAGTTTTGTGTGGGAGCCCTATTCGAGTGGGAGTATTAGGGGTCAGTGTAAGTAATGGAAACCCTTACATAAGCTGATGATAGCTAGAAAAGTTTAGGGTTCCGTACTCTCATTAAGCTTCGTTTGTCTGCTTTTCATTTGAATATTTGTTCCAATTGAATTGAGACCAGCATTTCGCGCTGAATTTACGATCTTTTAAGTAAGTGTATGTGACCTTTAAAAATGCGTATTTTTATGTGTTTTAATTTTAAAGTCATAGCTCACCCTAGAGATTAGTGAGATCACTTTTAGCAATAATAAATAAATAAATAATGCTGGACACACCTTTCATATTTAGTTAATTATCTGCGCATGTTTCGTGTTATTTTATATCCAACAAAATCTGTTTTACTTGGTTTATTTTCTTTTTTACCGTGAAATAACTCTGACTCTGTGTTTGATGTTATACCCTTCCTTGACACTAAAATAATGATACGAATAAAAAAAAACCAAATCATTTGATTCGCTTGGGAGCTTTAATGCCACAGATAGAAGAAGTGCCCTGTTTGCGTCGAATGTTAAAAAAATCTACAGAACCCTCTCGATTGGCCCGGCTCTCTCTTGTCCATTTTCCTCTTACTGTTATCTAGAGCAGTAGTATAATTAGCTCCATTAATTACACCCTATCTGAGACTTAATGAAAATTTATTTTTGCGAGGAATTCCCGAAGAAAAATGCTGAAGATAGTGTGAGTTGATTTTAATTCGCACTGACGAGAATTTAATTTGTTAGTTTAGTTATCTTTTGAAGACTGACGACGGGAAATGGAGAAAGTCCGCATAAGAAGAAGGTTGTAGGTTCGATATTACTTTTTCAGGGGAGGAAAAATCTGATGCTTTTTATGTTGTTCCTAGGTAATACAAAGCTACGGAATCTTTGATTAAAAACTAATTACATAGTAAGTTGTAGTCTATATTACCGCAAAACGTGAAAGTATATAAATAATGTACTTTATCAGTTATTTTTAACTTTACTCTAGAGTTTTAAACAATACTGACACAGTCATCTAAATAAATCTGGTTGTAACCAGTTATGACCAGCTAAGTTATTTTACAGAAAAACCTAAGTAAATACCTGAGTACCTCAGTTGCTTTCGCAGAGAAACGAAAGTATAGAAATGTTAATTTCCATAGAAACAAACGACTCGAATTAATTCTAAGTTAGTGTCCGCTAACCGGGATAAATGGCGGGAATTCGTGGCTGTTTTTGTAGATGAACGTAATTTAGGATTCACAGATTAATAAAATTTCACTTTTGTCGTCTCATTTTTTCAAGACTGTTTCTAAAAAACGTAGGTAAATTGTTAAACGGATCAAAATTTTATAACCAGAACATTCGTTATTCTGTCAACATTACCGTTTCCCTCATATTATATCTTAAACTGAATAACTAGTTTTACTCGGAGTTTATGAAAAATCCTGAAAAACGTCCAAAAGTTTTAACCTTTTAGCATTCTTTGTAAGTTCGGGCGTAGTCGGGCTACCGTTAAAAAGTTACATTTAACACCAACATTCTAGCTTCAGTGGTTTGGGCTGGACGTGTTGTCTCTAAAAAATCACTTGCTCCTCCTAATACTAAAATATCAACCACTATGGTATTAAATCTTTCGCGGTGTTCGTGAAACTGGTCCAAGGTCCTATGATATCGTAGCAATCGCAGAGCGTTGACTGACGGAGACAGCTCAAGATCGCCACATTTGGATATCCTTTGTCAGCAGCTCACAAATGTGACTGCGAGAGACAGCACGTGGAGGACCGTTTGAAATGATGTTCTAGACACTTACCATGCACGTCCAGCTTCACACTCCTCACAATCGGCTCATCCAGCGCCTCCGAAGACACGGCACAGCGCAGCTCTCCGCCGATCTCCTCTCTAGTGACTGCGAGAGACAGCACGTGGAGGACCGTTTGAAATGATGTTCTAGACACTTACCATTCACTTCCATCTTCACACTCCTCACAATCGGCTCATCCAGCGCCTCCGAGGACACGGCACAGCGCAGCTCTCCGCCGATCTCCTCTCTAGTGACTGCGAGAGACAGCACGTGGACGACCGTTTGAAATGATGTTCTAGACACTTACCATTCACTTCCATCTTCACACTCCTCACAATCGGCTCATCCAGCGCCTCCGAGGACACGGCACAGCGCAGCTCTCCGCCGATCTCCTCTCTAGTGACTGTGAGAGACAGCACGTGGACTACCGTTTGCTTATCCGGTGTTATTGTTTGGGCTGCGGACAAAAAAATGAATAAATAAAGTAGAGAAATAAAATTGGACGATCCACACAGCATCATCTAGCCCCAAGCTAACCAGAGCTTGTGTTGTAGGTTCTAGATTACTGATAATGAATAGATAGAGTTTCATGTTTGGTTGGATGGATTTTTGTAAAATCTTCACTCCATAACTAATGAGCAGATCAGGCTTAAATGTTGTATAGTCGTAGTTATATGCCTTAAATTAAACATACTTTTTTTTTCATAAATTTTCACGTACGTAAAGCCGCAGGGTGCCGCTATGTTTGGATGTAAGGATGTTTGTTCGCATTCAGGTCAAAACAACTGTACGAATACGCTAACTAACTTATAAACTATTAAAGTAACTGTAACTGTAACTTATAAACTATTTTCCATCAATTTTCACAAAACGAAGCTGCGGGTCACAGCTAATATCATCATCACTACATAGTATAAAACAAAGTTGCTTTCTCTGTCCCTATGTCCCTTTGTATGCTTAAATCCTTAAAATTCCGATTGGATTTTGATGCGGTTTTTTTTTAGATAGAGTGATTCAAGAGGAAGGTTTATATGTATAACAAAACCGTGCTAAGCCGGGTTGGGTCACTAGTTAGTGCTAAACAATATCAAAACGCAACACTTGGCTCCCAAGAACGTACAGTAAGTTACCTGAGTTTACCTTAAACACGTGTTCAAGTAATATTACCCGCCCTATAAGCAAACCCAAGTGCCAACACGCTCCTCATTTTCAAACCACCGACAAAGAGGTGAGATTGATAGCTACCTATTAGCCGAAAACTACCATTTACAAAGATATACGGCCAATAGATGGCGCTGTAATTAATTCACGCAGCGTACGAGAATTAATTAGGTTTTCGAACATGTATGTGGATAAATTGGTTGCAAGGTTAGGTTTATTTGCTTTGGTTTTAACCGAAGATCGTTTATTTTGGTTAAGTTACGTTATTGAAACCAAGTTTTAAAATGGATTCAAGAGTGCCCAATTGTGCATATTAATTTATCTTCCTAGTTTTATTCTGGAGTTTTACTCAGATCTAAAATATATTTTTAAATTTTCTTAGTTTTGCCCTATTTTGCTTTTGTGGCACAGTGGTCTGATTTGATTCGAGGTTCAAGGTTCGATTCCCGCTGTCGTAGGTATAAATATTTCCAACTCTGGAAAATGTAGAGGCGGAGTCAGAGCTTGAAAAAATGTCATAATGAGAGTAGAAAATCGCCGGGGAGTTTATATTCCCACTAGCGACCCGCCCCGGCTTCGCACGGTTTAATTATACGTATAAACCTTCCTCTTGAATTACTCTATCTATTAAAAAAACGCATCAAAATCCGTTGCGTAGTTTTAAAGATTTAAGCATACATAGGGACAGAGAAAGCGACTTTGTTTTATACTATGTAGTGATTACCAAAATCTAGTCATATCTAGCAATTGCTAGCCAAATATTAGCTCTAGCTTTTACTAGTTGTTTTTAATCGAACATGATTACTGTTCATAGCATGTATTGCAATACCTGTCCGTTCTAGTAACTCCTATATCCATGACATTAACCCCCGGTGTTACCAGATACTCTTTCATTTTTCACCGTAATACAGTAAGGGCACATTAGGGGCTCGACCACAGATATTGTAATAGTATGATTGGACTAAAGGGTCTTTTGTAAGGGTTGAAAGGTGCGCCATCGTATGACACCATAACTCATGTAGGTATGTAATGGGTGTGGTAGAAAGTAGGTTAGACCATGAAGGTAGTTCGATTTTTAATAATATAAGTATTAGTTTTTTTTAACTTGTTCTTGTCATATGCTATGTGATGCCATAGAAATTTGATGTAAATCTGATATGTAGTTTTTGAGTTATCCTTAAAAATGCATATATTTTAAATTTGATTGCTCTGACGATATTCTGGGCCTAGTCACTAAACTACAAGAAAGAATGTTACGGAAATACAGATGCGATAAATCGTTCAAATCCGTGGGCAGAAACTAATGAATAATTACCTTGGACAAATCAAAAAGAATCCAATAAACCAAAAACTTTCCTAACAACCTGTCATATAGTTGACTCCGGTATTTTCCATGGCCACAGTCCACAGGTGTGGATAAACAACAGAATCCCTTTTCCGCGAAAAGTAACTGTTAATACGTTTTTATAAATATTTCATGAACACTGGACAGGTTGGCTGGACCCTTAGGTACGTACCTAAACCAAGATTATAAGAACCGATGGAAGTGTCAGGGATTTTATGTGTAGCGTATATTAAGATCATGGCCAGAGCTTGTTTGAGTTGATTTGTGTTGGGTATTAGTTATCTGAATCTTTTTTTGTACATTATTTTTTAAGCAATGTAGTATTATTATGTATTGTCTCTTAAAATAACAATCAAATTAAAATTCAGAATATGAGTGTAAATTTATGAGAATGAGAATTTGAAGCAAAAATTATTAATGTATAAGCCAGTTTTCTCCTAGCACGAAGATTGTAACGCTTTTATGCCAAACCTGAATAAGAATGAAGATTAATTTAATATTCACTCGGTTTACTTTATGCTCGCTATTTTATGCAAGTCAACATCATGGCCGGCAGGTCAAACAAGATCCATGTCTCTGCACTCACAAAATCCTTGCGATAAAAGTCTTGACTAATGCAAGCAAGGTAGCTAAAAGACGTTACTAAATTCAATAAAATTTCTTTGGTTTTATATGAAAACAGGATTGAATAAAATACGATATGAAAATGGGCAATGGAAATGCACAATTTGCACATAATTTGGTTAATTTCTATGAAAACTGTGGCGTATTGCTGTGATTTATGTTTTTATGGCATGTTATTAATTTATAATTAAATAATATCGTGCAAAAATTCAGAATACAGCAAAGTGATGCCTTCATCTAATCTTCTACTTCTCTCGGACCTTATCCCACGCTAAGTGTGGTCGGCACAACATGTGTTCTCCTTCCATTCTGCTCTGTTATTCGTCATCTCCGTATTCACACCTTTCTTATGTATATCCTCTTTCACACAATCCATCCATCTTTTCTTCGTTCTTCCTCTCCCCTTATATCCCTCCACATTCAAATCTATCACTCTTTTCGTTACATGACCTTCTACTTTCAAACATCCTCTGATGTACTCGTTCCTTAATGATGCCTTAATCTAAGTAATCTAATATTTTCATCAAATCAAAACAATGCATGTTCAAAACAAAAACCTTATAAAATCATGTTCTTTCTACCTCAAAAAGTTTTTACTCATCCATCCTCCCAGACCATGATACCTACCTACTCGCCATCTACCCACCTTTACCCCTCTCCCCACCCCTACCCCTGAGCTTGCCCACCGCACATCTGTTCAGAAACTTCAATTTATGCAAGCAAGGTATCTACTTGCCAACTTTTTGGAAATTGAAAAGGTTTAGGCGATAAATTTTAAAATATTCAAATTGACGGTGGAATCAGTTTGATTCCGCGGACAAATGTTTCAAATCTGCAATTATGAAGTTGTAAGTGAGAGTTATTTTAAGGTTAACTTTTTAAGGTAATTCTATATTATTAGTATTCTAAAAATAAGGTTCCGTACCTACCTGAAGGGTAAAACGGGACTCTATTACTAAGACTTGGCTGTCTGTCTGTCCGTCACCGTGTCATGTAGGTACCATGATAACATCGCCCATGACATAATCCTAACAGATAAATAAAAAATGCTGGACAATCCACACAGCCCCATCTAGCCCCAAAGTAAGCTACTCAAAGCTTGTGTTATGGGTAAGATGAAAGAAAACATGACCAGACATTAAAACATCCATCATGTAAGCTAAAAAATTTATCCAAATCTGACCCCGGAAGGGTCCAAATGAATAATTTCTAATCCGCAAAGGTAATGCTCTTAATTCCCGTTAATTTGATGAAAACCGGGGTGAAAATTTAGGGTTAAATTCCTTTTTTGACCTTTTAGAGACCTCTTAATAGTTTGCGTGCCCCAGATTTTGGAATTAATAGGGACTTGCCCTAGATTAAAGGAATGTGTAATGTACTATATAGAGGGAGGACTTAAGACGCGACCGTTGCTTTGAAAATAGGTTTTCAAGATTAAAACCTATTTTGGTGGCGTTAGTGTACCTCCTATTTGCGCCTTAAGATTTGCTCTACATTCAACACAATTTTGGTCAACATCGCAGATTATTTATTTAGCGTAGTTCACGCGAGGTTTGTATTACAAAGTATTCTGTACTAGTATGTATTTAGGGCTCAAATTTGAAGAGCACCACGTTTAAGGCTAGAAGCGCGACTTGTATCACGCTATTTGTTGCAATATTTGTTTGCAGTACATTCTGTGCATATTCTTTTGCACACTGCTGCGATTTCACCGACGCGATTGAAGTTGTCCCACGAGACATTTAGCACTAGAGGCATGCATGGACACTAGAGCCATTTTGTACAAGACGCATCTTTCACAACATAATGCTTGTTTTGCTCATCAGTCAACTAGTACCCACAATACAAGTTCTGCTTAGCTTGGGGCTAGATGATGCTGTGTGGACTGTTCGGAATTATTTATACATAATATATTATTAGGTTTTTTTAATAATGTGTACTTAATGCGTGTTTTATTTTTTTATCTAAGTATGTTAAATGTTTACCTTCCTAAAATGTTTAAAAGTAAAAACAGTTACTTTTTCTGTGCTGTTATTGTGTCATCGTAATAATAAAGAATATTATATACTTAATTAAAGTCTAGCTATTTTTAATTATTTCCGAAGAAAAAGCCAAGGCTCACCACGACTTGATTATGAGATGAAATGAGTAAACAATGTAACTGTATGTAAACGTTGTCGATTCACAATTAGCTGTAACATCGATAATAAATTAATTATTTTTCCATCGGCTATTACACTAACTGCAGTACATTCGCAGACACTTCATTACGGTAAGCTCTGGCGAATTATCACCCGACCACATTTCAGTATTAGTGCGATTGCATAGCTGAGAAAGGTGATGGCTGGTCTACAGCATTCATAAAGTTTTTTGAGACGTTTCTTGAAGAAATTATTTTCGATGTGTCTCGAATACAAATGTTGACAAATGGTCTGTCTGATGAACAATACAACTCATTTAAGTTAAAATAAATTGTTGAATGCCTACAACACATTGCAGGCTATAAAGACCTAGTGTAAGAGGCAAACGGGTTTTTCAGCAATAGAAAAACTAACTAATATTTGTAATGTACTTTATAATTGTACTTAGAATCGAAGAATCTTAGAAATATATTTATCTTTATCTTTACATCATAGTTAAATTGATATATTAAGGTATACTTAAGACTCGATCTGGGTTCGGATTGAATCATTGGACAGTTGTGTAGAAGGGTACCGAAAGTAAACTACTTCAACAATTTCATTTCAAATTTAATTTAATTGTTTTTAGTTCTTTTTGTATCTGAGTTTGTGTTATATTTATTTTGAGTAGGTACCCATAACACAAACTCAGCTTGGTGTTATATCACTCTTGTTAATTGTACAGCATTTGTTTCACCCATGGTAATTCCCGTTCCCATAGGAATTCCAGGATAAAATATAGCCTATGTGTTATTCCAGACTATAATCTATCTCTGTCCCAAATTTCATTAATATCCGTTCAGTAGTTTTTGCGTTAAAGAGTAACAAACATCCCTCTATCCATACTTACATATTTTTGGGTTTTTTAATATTAGCAGGATCTAAACAAATCACTCACTGTCCCAGCTGCTCCCTCCGCGCTGTACCGATGGCCCATGAGTGATTAATTTGGCTATAAATCCAGTTTAACCTAATTCGGTGAAGGGCCCCCGAGAGGCCTCTCAGAGGGCCCCCGAGAGATGCCAATTTAATACAAGAGCTACTTCTAACGTACAGATTTACATCTGTCATGATCCCTCCGTATAGATGGGTCAAGATATCTCCTAAATTGGTGAAGGTGAAAATGCTAGCTCTATTTTTATAGATCACTCTAACACTTGACGATTTCTGAGGATCAGCGAGCAAAGGTTTGCTTTACATAAGGTTGCGGATTCGATTCCCTGCTCGGGACAAATGTAAAAGAGATTTGATTATTTGTAGTGTGATATATTTGTAGCCTAGAGGTGCTTTCTGGGGGTAAAAGTAAAATATTGATGCCCATTTTGAATTCAGCCAAGATCTAGTTTTTTTGTGTCTTGTCATATCAACGTAAAGTATGTGTAAGAAGTCCTAGGAGTTTTTCTGTGTACTAGCAAAACACACAAAATACCAGCATAAAAGTGAATAATAACTAAGTACACAATATCTTTAATAAACCATTCAAAATAACATAAAAAAGCTTATTTCTCGAATTATTCTCATGAAAATATGGCCTCAACAAAAGCAACACGATAAAGCTCTAAAAGGCCCTCTGTCAACGGAATGCTTTTTTCAATCACAATAAGTTACTAAACTCTCTACTTAACTTTAAGTAAAGAAGTTCGGCCCGGAGAGGTCGGATTCGGACTTTGCTCGGGTGTGGTGGATGGAGTTATGTGAGATGGATATAAGAATAAATATAAATTGTTTTTTTACACCTAGATACTACTAGGGTGTATTTTCAGCGCTGAGCAAAGGTCTTTCCCGTTTTATTTATTTTGGACGATAAGGATGCATTAAGTATATGAAATTAATTTATCATGAATGACTAGTAACAACGCGCCACCAATATCTAATCTTTAGAAGATATTTATTATAGATATTTATTTATTTGTAGCTATTCGTCCGAGTAGGATAGGAATAAGATTTTGCGATCATAGGAGCGAGATAGAGCTTTTTAGACAGGCGGCTAAGTGTAAAAAAACAAATTATTAGTCATATTTATGAGGGACTTACATGAAACCTACACAGCTTATTTATTAACTTGATTACGAGGAGCCATTATAATCAGTACTATCGATACGAATCAAAATATATTTTAAAAAGTAATACGCCAAAGGGTTCCTGAGAACCTGACCAAATCATGTGCAAAACAGTGAATATTCGTGATTTTTAGGGGTATTTTTTCCACTCGTGATTTCTCAGTAAATGAACAGAAGAAATAATGTAAGATTTTATGTGATTCAAGTTTTTTACCAAAAGTATACCACGAGTATACCAGGGCGCTATGGCGCTCATTAGGGAAGGCCTATGTCCAGCTGTGGACTAATATGGGCTGATGAAAATGATGATACCACGAGTATTGAGATATTTTTCAAGTTTGATTTAAAAAACGGTAATCGAATGTCTTAGATAAAGACATAAAAATGCATAACTTTTATTTCTCAAAGTTTTTTGTTAAATAATCTAAAACATATGTACCTAGTTACCTAACCAATTGTAATATTTGCATACCTCCATTTGCATTGCATATAACCATCCCTCCAAGACGCATGACGTCATGAAAAGGATTCCGATGTCCTTTCCCGCTTCAACGGAGAATTATTTATTTGCACTTTGACGCTTTTTCAGTTTTCAATGAAAGATTCTTTCAGATTTAATATTGGCGGGAAATCGGATTAGACGCCTCGAAGGGCACGAACGAAGGGAATTCTAGATTTTATATCAGATTTTCTGTTCGATATTTGAGTTGAAATGGATTTTCAGATTAAATTAGTTCGAAAGTTTTCGCAAGTTTGGATCGTATAATCGAATACCTTATTACTAAGTAGATACTGGTCCAGTTCGTAATTAAAAATATTATTGTTTCTTGAAACATGATTCGATCGTTTATGTACTTACTACCAACTAAAATTTTTGAACATACTTAATTGTTCCGGGTGTTTTCTACTTCAACTGTTTCAGATAGCAAAATCTCTAACTAGTGCACATAATTATGTAGTATTTGTTCGAACCTGCAATCTATTACATCGCAGATGGACCTCACTCCGCTACACCTATTACCTAAGTCGTCAAATAAGATTTCATTTGCACGAAAACAAATCACAAGTTTCCATTTTCATTTTACGAGAACAGACCCTGTTCCTGATAATGCCAAAGTTCTTCACTGCGTATTCCCAAAAATGTATTTTTTTCAGAATTTGAGGAAATCTTACAGCTAGGTATTACGATACATAAATAAATAAATAATGCTGGACAATCCACACAGCACCATCTAGCCCCAAAGTAAGCTATTTAAAGCTTGTGTTATGGGTACTAGTTATTATATACCTACAAGTGGCGAAGGGTGAAAATTCATATAAGGGAAGCCGAAACTAAAAGAAAACTTAAGTACCTAGTTTAGTACCTTAGCAGCTTCTTGCGATTTAGAGACGACTAGTACCTGCCCGCGGTTTCGCACGCCTTGTTTCTATGGAATCGTTTCAAAGCTATTTCTATCCCATGGAACTGATTTACGGGATAAAAAGGAACCTGTGTGTTATTTCAGGGCTAGAACTACGTCTAGTGAAAATTTCAGCCGTTCAGTAGTTTTTGCGTGGAAGAATAACAACATCCATGACTTTCACATTTATAGGTAACTAGCGACCCGCCCCGGCTTCGCACGGTTTTATTATACGTAAAAACCTTCCTCTTGAATCACTCTATCTATTAAAAACAACCGCATCAAAATCCGTTGCGTAGTTTTAAAGATTTAAGCGTTCAAAGGGACATAATGACATAGGGACAGAGAAAGCGACTTTATTTTATACTATGTAGTGATACTAGCAGCGCCCCGCGGTTTCACCCGTGTAATTCCCGTTCCCGTGGGAATTCCGGGATAAAATATAGCATACTTAAGTGTTATTGCAGACTATAATCTATCTCTGTGCCAAATTTCATTCATATCCGTTCAGTAGTTTTTGCGTGAAAGAGTAACAAACATCCATACTTACAAACATTCGCGTTAATACTGGTGTCAATTCTCTTGTTTTAGACCTAGCTAAAATTAGCTTAAAATTTGCCGTTTCTAAATCTTAAAATTAGCTAATTTTAAGATTTAGAAACGGCAAATCCACGAATGCTATTCTGTGTTTTAAAAATTAGACTGACAGATTTAAAATTAGGATGACAGATGTTACACAACTCAACTTAGGTAAAATTGCTAAAACCGTATTCTGTGCATCACATTTTTAGTTAAGATTAGACTTTTAACTTAATTTTAGGAGGCACCTAATTTGGTCATGATTAAAATTTACAAGCAGAATGCTCAAAGCTTATACTACGAAAACCTAGAATTTAATGTAATTTGTGAATAAAAACATTCAGGGCAGGTACAGAAAAGTTACATGCAACATTATAGAAAACATATTTATTATGCAACACCAACTACTAAACTTACAGAGATTTTACGATTGTCAAACACGTTTTAAATTAGGTATTTTTAAGACTTGCAACAGAATACCATAAATTTTAAATCAATCTAACTAAGAAATTTTAAGTTTTTAGTTAAGATTCCTAAAACAACAGAATCGACACCAATATTATTAGAAATTAGGATTTGGATTTATAAGGATACGTGTGAGCACGTTCATCGGACACTTACTATGTAAAACCTTCAGTATAAATAAAGCCATAATGGCCATGTTTTTCCAAATTGATTTGGGAAAATTGTAGACTCTTTCTAGAAACTTACCCAGAAAAGACAAAGAAATCAACCCAAGACGATACATAATTCACCAATTTTTGTTCTTGACTTTCAAGTTCACACACAATTCACTAATTTTATTATTTTCTTCAAACCAAAACAAAATAGGTATGCACTTTCCACCACCGCTCAAAACAAAACAAACAAGGTGAGCAAGGCGACTAAATTAAAAATTGGTTAAATTGGCCCGCGAACACCATTTTGGATATTCACGGGCCACTATCTTTATAGTCGGATTATAGTAAGCCTGTAAAAAGCGGTTGATTTCCCGCTTTTTACAGGCTTACTATAATCCGACTATTTTCGGCATTTAATTGGCCAAATCAACATACAATCAGTAGCTTGATAATTTATAGTATGTATGAATGAAGTTCGTCGAAGCCATAAGCCGAAGAACGGCTTCTTGAGCACGATCGCCGCGCTCTATACGAATACATACATTATTATAGGTAGGTAGGTATATTTTGTGCGGTTGACTTGACAAAATTAGTAGGCGCCCTACGCTAGGCGCAAGCTAGTTGTTAATAATAAATAGCTATAGTTACTAGATGGTAGATCAGATGTAGGTAGGTTAGATAGTTGGTTCAGGTAGGTGCCCGAATGGGAATTTCAAAAGGGAAGCCGACAGTAATCGTGTTATAGGGACCCTTCGCCACTGATACCTACATAGATAGATATTGTTTATTATACATAGAAAACACCCAGACCAACGCCTCCAGTTTATACCAGTGCATGAAATTACAAAGTTTCCGCAGATATGTACCTACTGATAATACAATGTTTACCTTCTGTGTTAGTTATGTATTCTGTGCTCTGTTATAATATTAGCTGACTCGGCATACTAAAGTTGTCGTAGAATGTTAACTCACGGCCTGGATTCAAACTTAAGGCCTACAATATAGTTTCAGTCCTACCTAGCGCACCACAAAGGCATGTGTGGACTAAGTTTGCTTTGAAATACCTTAATGTTGTAAAGCACGGTCTAAGTTGAAAGCGGAAGCGATCGTTAAAGGTTCAGTAGGTGTGCGGAAAGTAAATTGATTTCGGATGGTCTAATTGCCTAATTTTACTTCACTTTACGGACTCTATAGTTCCTTGAGCTTTTAAAAGTAAAACGGCAAAGAAAATGTTAACTTTATTGCTAGCGGTAAAAGTATTAATTTCCTTAGGTAACTTAAAAGTTATTCATCACAGCAATATTATAAATGTGAAAGTTTTGATGGATGGATGTTTGTTACTTTTTCATGCCAAAACTTCTGAATGGATCGGTCTGAAATTCTGATGTAGGTATAGGTCTAGTATAACTATTTTTCATATATTTTACGCGGGTGAAGCCATGAGGTGCAACTTATAGTATTAATATAAAGAGACCTGGCCGTCTCCCATAGCAACATCTTTGGTATGTTGTGTGTATCAAAATATTACTTTTTTGATTAGGTGATCAAAAAAGTAATATTGGTCAATAAGTTCTGGCATATTGTATGAAATACAATAATATGAAGTAATAAGTAAACGA
Organism: Eupithecia centaureata; assembly: GCA_944547425.1. Classification (NCBI taxonomy): domain Eukaryota; kingdom Metazoa; phylum Arthropoda; class Insecta; order Lepidoptera; family Geometridae; genus Eupithecia; species Eupithecia centaureata. The sequence goes on along the minus strand of OX155701.1, from coordinate 1,178,882 downwards.
AATGAAAGATTTTGACTTTAAAGACGGTGCGATTCCACCAAAATTAAAAGTAAATTTTCGATATATTTATTTATGTTATGTTATGTTCTTTTATGTTATGTGACGTATCGTCTAATAAACAATTTCATTTCATTTATTTCATTTCATATCGTTAATTCGTCATCGGTTGTGTAGTTCCTTTACAAAAATAAAAGATGTCGCGATCGGGACTTTTTCGCAATGAAATGCGAGTTTCCGGCATGAGTGAATAAATCGCGCTCGCTATCGCTCCCTCCTGTGCCTTGGACACGCGCTCATACCACTACCATTACAGAACCAAGTTGCAACAGATGTTTCAGTGCATAGCTTGATACAATTAATTAATGAAATATTTGTTCAGTATCTGTTTTCAGGATAATTCAGAAATCATAGGGTAGTGTCGTAGGTTGTCTTGTAAAGACTGTATTTTAGTTACGCTGACTTATTTTTGAATGTTTCTTTTATAAATTATTTTTGAGTAGAGTGTTACTATAAGGTAACGAATCGATTCACATAGAAGAAATCTGAGATAAGTCATTTTACGTCGGTTGAACTGTGTCAAGGAAACCATGAATGTCTCCATAAATGTAGACTAGAGACTAGAGAGTTAATAGACAGTGCCTTAACTAACATGATCACGTTACTTAAAGGCACAATTTCCGACCATAAACTGAGACAAATCAAATCGAAGGTAACTTCCAAACCCGTCAAAGTTTCCGTCGCCCAGGCGGCCCCGGGCGGAGTCGGGAAGCGACCCTTGTGTTCCTTGTCAGGGATTTCCTGGGACTATGGAAAGTTTGGGGGCTGTTACACAGTACAATTTCGAACCTACCTTTTATTGGATTCTAGCTTAGATAACTACGATCTAGCTTGTAAACTTCTGGAATAATAATGCGGGCGATGGATAAAATCCATCGCCCGCATTATTATTCCAGAAGTTAGAAGAATTACTTATTTATTTTATTTATAAGTACAAAAATGATAAATAGTAAGTAGGTACTTAAATTTATAACACTGTATTACATTCCTCGGGTTAAATTATTTCTTCGGATCTCGGCTTCTAGGGTAAAAGTGGATGTTTTACACTATAAGGATGACTGAGGCGAAATTATCGTAATTTATTGACGTATGAATCGATTAAAATAAGTAGTACATCTCAAAGTTTTGTATGTGTCACTCGTATGAGATTCTTATTTCATGGCTAACGAAGCAGTAAATCAGTAAATAAATCAGTAAATCAATATCTTTATTTCTTTAGGCTTACAAAAATAAGCACTTAGACAAGTCAAATTTAAGCTATAGGTACTTACATAATTATCAAAATAATCTAAGAAATAAAGTGATAATTGATTTCCCCTTCGCTTCTCTTTTTTTTTCACTTGTGGAAGAACCTTGACTATCAAGCGTTTATGTGCCACTGGGAAAATTGCTAGAGGAGAAAATCAGTTAGTGTAAATCGGGCATTAGAAGGTATTCCCGGAAGTCCAAAAACAAGTTACAAATGTACCTGTTCTTGGTAACTTTTGTGTACCTTCCTGTTTTTAGTTGAGATATTTCTGATTCCCGACTTTATATATTTAGTTTATATTTGCTCTTCTGTAGAAGGTTATGTTCTTGGTGAAAAGTTTAGACCACAGAACTAAACAATCAATCAATAGAACAATTTATTTCTCACAAGCATCTGCCCGTGGATTCGCACGCGTTGCTTCTATGGAAATGTCTCAAGGCTTTCTATATCCCATAGGAATTGATTTTTAAGATGAAAAGTACCCTATGTGTTATTCCAGGGCTAGAACTACGTCTATTCTAAATTTCATTCCGATCCGTTCTGTAGTTTTTGCGTGAAAGAGGAACAAACATCATACCTACATACAAAGTTTTGCATTTAAAATATTAGTAAGGAATTATTTTTATAGATATTTATAGTTAAAATTTTTCTTGTCTATGTACTTATTTTGTAAGCCTAAAGAAATAAAGTTATTGATTTCTTTCTGAACAGGTATTCTCTGGGCGGAACTGGTTTAGAGAATCGAGTTTTGTTTCGGTTTTTGAATTGAACCACAAGTGGTATATGCTTAGACTCAAACTGTCGTTTGTAGTAATAATTTTTACCCCATAATTTTAAATACTTAATGAGGTAAATTACTATTTGTTTCTTTATTTTACACGTTAACTTGATTTTGTTCATGTAGTACTTAAGTATGTAAAATTTACCTGGAACATTATAGCCGTGGTAGTATAAGTAAAAAAATAATTATAACATTCGGACCAGCTTGTAAATGAACGATTATTATTCTGAAATAAACTAAGCATATTATTTTATAATAATTCTAGTGACACGCCCCGGCTTCGCACGGTTTTATTATATGTATATTAATAAACCTTCCTCATGAATTACTTTATATATTAAAAAACCGCCTCAAAATCCGTTGCGTAGTTTTAAAGATTTAAGCATACATAGGGACATAGGGACAGAGAATGCGACTTAGTTTTATACTATGTAGTGATGATACATAAATAAATATCAGTATTCAAACTGAAAATTCCTATTTGAAACTAGTTACTAAAACATTTCCAGTAGCGCTAGATTTTTGCCGTTCCTTGGCTTTAATTAAAATTTAGATTGGAATGTACGACTTTAAATGGAATTATTTTTACTCCAAATAGCTAATTAAAGTTTCGAATGTCTTTTTGTTGGAGATTGGATAATGCTAGTTTAGTTTGTGGATCACATTAGACTAGGAATCAAAAAGTTTTACTAAATATGTACATTTTAGTAAGAAAAGTAATACAAAACTATTGCTTCAGTTTTGAAAAGTAGGTGATATAAAGAAAATTATTATTAACAGTAGTTGCGAACTTTTTAAAAACATAGGTTTTTAACCCTCGACTCCTTCCGTACCTAGTAACTCAGATTAAAGTTCTTGTCAGTTTGGATTTTCTGACAGTTTAAAAAAAATTTAATACGTAGAAAATTTGTCACCTGAGATCTGTACGTATCAGTGTAGTGATCGACCAGTTTGATGGTAAAAATGTTTTTGAAGGCTGAAATTGACTGAATAGACGTAGTTCTGGATATGGAATTTTCATCAATTTTAGGCGGGTGAATCCGTGTGGCGTCGCTAGTTGGGAGATTTAAGTTAGTCTTTTCCTCACGATGTAAATAATGTATAAAACATCCTTGACAATCCACCCAGCATCATAATTATAGCAACAAGTCAAGCTAAGAACTTTTTCCAACAAGTTTCTAAAGTATCAAATAACTAACTAATAATCTACCAAAGCTGTAAATAATCAAAATAAAATCTATTCAAAAAGATTGTGATTTTTTTATGTAAGCCTATTTCCCCCTACTGCTGGTCAAAAGCCTCCCCCAAATCTTTCCTCTCAATGTGTTTTCGAGCGAAATCCAACAAAAGCTAAGAAAAATCGTCAACATCAATAACTACGAACAGTTTAAATACTCTCAGTCGAAACTAACCCACCTGCTATTTTAAAAATATTGTGATTTTTTTATTAGCCTATTTCCTCCCACTGCTAGTCAAAGGTCTCCCCCAAATCTTTCCACTCAATGCGTTCTCAAGCAATCTCCCACTAAAAACAAAAAAAAAGAAATCGTCAACATCTTCCATCAATAACTACCAACAGTTTTAATCAGTCTCAGTCGAAACTACTCTACCTGCCTCCACTAAACAAACTCCACGTTTGGAACTATCAATTAATCACAAATACACTCAAAGATACGTCTCTAAGATAGAGACATTGGGAAGCAATTCCATTTAGTAACCAAGGTAGCAAATAAACTATTTGCTTTCAGCAGAGGGAGTACCCGACCGGTGTTTGGCTTATAAACAGAATCGAACTTTGTTGGTTTAGTGGTCTACAGTTTGGGTATGTCGGGAGTGTATGACAGGTTTGAAATACAAGTTGACTTGGTATAAAACTAGAAACTGTTGTGGCGCGGAGGGCGAAGGTCTGCCTGCGACGCAGGAGGTTGCGGGTTCGATTCTCACCTTGCACCTTGGTTCAAGTTTTTGTACGATCTACAAGTATTTTATCCGGGATTCTGGGTATTTTTTATGTAACTATAGTAAATTATTTATCTATTTCATGTAGTGTATCAGTCATGAAAACACCATTGCTTAGCTTGGCTAAATGATGTTGTCTGGATTGTCCAAAATTATTATTATTTTTGATCACCCAGTTTTTCATTTTATAAATACTTGTAGATTGTGAAACATCATACTTTCCCTAAAGAAAATTTACGGTGATGTAATGCTTTAAGTTTTCATTTAAAAGGGTTCAGTTCATTTCTATGGCGTATTCGCTACCAAGAGCGGCAAAATCTGGGTAGGTATGCGGTTATCGTACTGTCACTAAAATTAATACTCGTCGGAATACCGCAGAGCAAGTGAAACCCTGAGCGAAAGCGCGCTGAACTTACCTCTATCACTGTATGCAGCGTATACAGTGGGTATGAATGAATAAGCCGTTATTTTGGCAGAGTTGTTTGCGCCATGATCGTGAAATTATTGACAGATCCTTACTAAACTTATAAAGGTGAAAGTTTGAATGGATGGATGGAAGTTTGTTACTTTTTTACGAAAAAAACTTCTGAACGCAATTGGCTGAAATTTTGAATAGACGTAGTAGGTACATACCCTGGAGTTAAACATACATAGGCTAGTACTCAATACTCAATTTTTAGCATACATGTGTTAAAAAGATCTATAATAATCACTACATAGTAAATAAAGTCGCTTTCTCTGTCCCTATGTCATTATGTCCCTTTGAACGCTTAAATCTTTAATACTACGCAACGGATTTTAATACGTTTTTTTAATAGATAGCGTGATTCAAGAGGAAGGTTTATAGGTTTATATAATAAAACCGTGGGGCGGGTCGCTAGTATAATATAAAATAATAGTCGTAAAACGTTGGCAATACTTTTCTTCCCTTAAATGAGTTCCCGTGAGATAGAAACATCTTTGAAACGTTTCAATAGGAAAAACGCGTGTGAAGCCGCAAGCACATACAAGTATAAAATATTTATATCTTTCAATGTACTAACCACAAGTTACCTTACCTACTTACTGTATCAGAAAATGATAATTTGAAAAGGTTTGTAAAAAATGTTATCTAAAAATACCCACACGTGAAATAGATAGCAAATAGAAAGAGAAACAAAAGTTAAAACAAACAGGATCACGAATATTGAAAGGGATATGCTCGTGCTCGCGACCGGACTGCGGTGCTCAAACTTTTCAATTGAAAGCTGTCAGTTCGATGTCACGAAATTATTTAATCCAACTTTCCGTGCAACCAAGGCATTGGTTTTAAAATATGAAACCCCTATTTCTAAAGGTTTAAAACTGAACCATAATACAAAGACTTCGCTGCCCGTCCGTCTGTTTGTCATATTTAATGTGGGATATCTACTTCCGTCATCATTAACATAATATTTAATAAATTCCATCTACTTCACATAATACATAGGTAATGCAGAACATAAATAGTACGGAAATCAGTCACGCAACAATACCTAGTTTTGTTGTTGTTGTTTGTTCTAAAATTAAAAAATAAACCTGTTTTTTAAATTAAAAAAAAACTTCCACCGAAACACGATGAGGACCACTTTTGGTTCGTCTCTTTTTGTCTTTAAAATGTTCCTCGTGACGAGGTTACAAAACAGATCTAGAGATATAGTTTTAATCCATTATAAAAATAAATGAAAAAGTTTGAGTGCCGATGTCTGACCAATCAACGTCCGGCCGGCCGTGGCATATGAACCGCGGCCGATGGACGGAACCAAACGTTTTTTACAATTCGCGCGGAACCCAGAACGGATTACTATTTTAGTTTAAACTTTTTTATTTCTGCTGAAGGGGAAATATTGGAGTTCTGCCTGGATGCTGTTGATTGAAAGCATAGCGAGTAGGAAGTTTTATTATTGTTTTATATATTTATTTTGTAAATTGAAAAACGCAATAAAATTCTATGGTTTATGGACAACTAGCGACCCGCCCCGTCTTCGTACGGTTTTTTTTATACGTATAAACCTTCCTCTTGAATCACTCTATCTAAAAAAAACCGCATTGAAATCCGTTCCGTAGTTTTAAAGATTAAAGCATACAAAGGGACATAGGGATATAGGGACATAGGGACAGAGAAAGCGACTTTGTTTTATACTATGTAGTGATGAAATTAACAAAATGAATAAAAAATTCATTCATTATTTCTTGTATAATTAACACGAAAGTTTGTTTGTATAGATATGTGGATGTTAGGTACTTTTTCACGCAAAAACTACTGAACTGACTGGGCTGAAATTTTGAATAGACATAGTTTAGACCTAGAATAAACCGTTTTTTTTTCATCCCATAAATAAGTTCCTATTAGATATAAATTTTAAACTACTCATGATGCTGAAACCTCTTTCAAGGACAACGGTGTTCACACTAACACCCTGTATGTATAAGCCTATTCAATGTACGTAAACCTTTTGGTAACTGTCAAAGTTCAGTTAATAATTTTTATCTCGACCACAGTTTGGCTAAATTGCTATTAAACTGTCGTCAAATCAAGCTAAAAAGGTAAATACGTAACATCTTTTAAAACTTTAATCAAGTAATACCAAAAGCACCCCGTTCTAAAGGTGTCAGCATCTTTCACACATTTTGCTGAAAGCCAGGACATTCTATTCAAAATGATTATAAGAGAGAAAATGTAGAAGCCAGTCGTTTTTAAGCAAATGATTCCGTTATCTACGAAGACAAGCTCGGTTTGTAGTTCTTTGCTAGAGATATCCGTAGCTTGCTTAGCGCAGTGAATGTTTTGGAACAGGGTTTTATCTAGGAGAGTAGAAATTGTTGGAGCTTTTACAATCTTTACTAAATATATAAAAGTGAAAGTTTGTATGTATGTAAGGATGTTTGTTCCTCTTTCACGCAATAACTACTGAACCGATCGGGATGAAATTTCGAATAGACGTAGTTCTAGCCCTGAAATAACACAACGGCTACTTTTTATCCCAAAAATTAGTTTCCATGTGATAGAAATAGCCATGAAACGTTTCCATAGAAATAATGCGTGCGAAGCCGCGGTCAGATGCTAGTCTGGCCTTTCGCTTCTCCATAATACATAATAATATTACTGCTGAACGACATGATAGTTTAAAAAACTGCTTATGAGAAAAATAAAAAATCATAGAGATGATACATAATTTGTACTTGGATGGAACATTGTTGCTGTTTGGAGCATGTTTGGGAAAACCAATTCAAACAATCGGGGGGTTTGTTATAAATTTACTAGCGACCCGGCCCGGCTTTGCTCGGTTTTTTATTATACGTATAAACTTTTCTCTTGAATCACTCCATCTATTAAAAAAACCGCATCGAAATCCGTTGCGTAGTTTTAAAGATTTGAGCATTCAAAGGGATATAGTGATATAGGGACATAGGGACATAAAAAGCGACTTTGTTTTATACTATGTAGTGATAATCTAGGGGTCAAAAATATTGAAAAATATTATATTCTAAGAAACAATAGATGAACTCGTTCTAGTTTGTTGTTTAGTTGGAGTCCAACGACAAAGCACCTTATTCTAGAGATAAGTTTTTATAATACCTACTTATTTTGCGGATATAAAAAAAAAATTATAGGCTCGTAAACACTAAAAAAGGATCGCAGCTGATCTTATTAGATTAAAAAGTAAAAAAATATCAAAGTCTAAATGACACGGGATATTTACCATGCTTTTATTTGTTTTTGAGTTTTTCGATATTTCAGCACAGTTTCAAGCGCCATGATAACAAAAATATTATGTATAAAATTAATTAACGAACTACTAAAAGAAACAACAATTATATCCCGGAACTCTCCTAATTAAAACCGCTTCCCGCGGGAGAGAGGGACAAAAAGACTAAATGTGAAAAAAGTTAAAATGGGACAGAAATGTTGAAGGAAAGTTTTTTTATGCGGGAGACTTGCATTCTCAGAGTTAAAGTGGTTAGTTTTCAACTGATTTTAAAATGGTTTCAATGAATAGTTTTTAAATCGGATTTTACGATCTGTTGTTGAGCGAACCGAACGAATCTATTGAAACAAACCAATTTAGATTTTTTTTTGTGTGTGGGATGACGATCTGCGAAAGACTGCTGGCCGATGCTGAATAGGTCAAGCTGAAGACAGGGCGCTATAGCGCTCATTAGGGGAGGCCTATGTCCAGCAGTGGACTAATATGGGCTGATGATGATGATGAATTTAGACAACGCCATTGACGTCCTCTGTGACCCAGTGGGCGAAAGATCCCATGCGATGTTGGAGGATGCGGGTTCGATTCCTGGCCGTTTTTACGACCTGTAGATACTGGTCCAGGCTGTTTTCTATCCTACTAATATAACGCGAAAGTTTTTAAGTAAAAACTGCTGAACAGATATAGATGAAATTTGGCACAAAGATAGATTATAGTCTGGAATAACACATAGGCTATATTTTATTCTGAAATTTCCACGGGAACAGGAATTACGCGCGCAATTATCTTTGTATTCTAATGGATTAGGATCATCAGTCATCTATTCCATAGGCTTTATTTAGCTTGAGCTAAATGATGCTGTGTAATTGTCCAGCATTTCTTATTTGTTCTACGTCAAAACATTATAAAATCTTATATTTTCTCAAAGCATTACACAGTTATTCAAAATGCCGGCACCGTAAGAAATTTTATAACATTCATTATATAATATCGTTAGAGAACATTCTTTTGTTTAAAGCTTTTCACAGAAATGTTTTGAAAACAAAATAAATTCAGTTCTTACGCTATTGTAGTGTTTTTGAGTCTACAGAAACATTGAAGTTTTTTATTTTGAATATGAACTTAAAAGAAAATTATTATGTATTATGATATTTGTGTTTCATTATTATGAAACATATTTCAGTTAAGACCGAATATATTTGCTGTTTATTTTTTGTTTGTTATGTCATATATTTAGTTTTTCAGGGATAAGACCTCTTACGTATGTTTTTATTTTTTCCCGTTGGATTTTGTGCATTATCTTGTAAATTCCATATGGATAGCCCGTGAATAAATATTGAAATCAGCGCATCAGCATTTCCAAGCAGGAAGGCAATGCACCCAGCGTCTTGGAGAAGCTTCCGACTGGTATTCATATTGCGCTACACCCAAGTGATTGAGGCGAACAGAAAATCAATTATCACTTTATTTCTTATATTATTTTGATAATTATGTATCTATACCTATAGTTTAAAATTTAACTTGTCTAAATGCTTATTTTGTAAGCCTAAAGAAATAAGATAATATAAGAATCATTTATTGTCAATAGGTATACAAATAACAAATATACAAAATTGGATAGGCTATGACCTGTCACATAAAAAACATCATTATAATACATAATAAAAAAGATATTGATTTACTGATTTAAATCTAGATAAAACAGTCTGCAGTTTGTTTAATCGCATCAATTGAAATATCTTACTTTAATTTGTTTACGACAATTTTTGTAATTTCTTTGGTTAAGATAAATCTCCATAAATTAACCATCAATTCCACTCATCCCCTAGAGAACCAACACTACAATAGCCCCGTAAGCATTCGCTCGACTGCCCCGTCACGCCGCCGTCACGCCGTCACGCTTCCGTCACGCCATCACGCCACGTGAACGTAAATCAAACGCGACGTTTACGCTGCGTAGACGAGACGTGGCAGGTGATGGGCGTATTGTGGGATAGTTATTTGATAGTTATTACAGTTAAATAGATGGAGGTTGAATGCAGCATGGAATTTGATAACGTAAATTTTCCTACACACACTCAGACACCAGTACACACTTTGTTTATAAAATGTATTCCTACTGCATTTAAAAAAATTACTTTCATAAATTTAATTATATCTCATTCTACTAGGTAGACAATATTATGTTAACCCAAGATATATTCGCTCATTATCAATACAACAAAATCGCACTTTTGTACTATACTTAGTATAAAACGAAAACAGAGGCAACTTCGTATCTCTTCCTCAACTAGAAAATTAAAACTACTACAGATTAATTAAAAAAGCTTATTAGAGGTTTAACAAACTGATGTGAAATTTGAAAATTCCTTTGTTTAACGGAATTGTAATGATAAAATAAGAGGTGGTAACGATTTCAATCATGATTGAAATTGCCTAAGAAATACCTTTAGCTTCACGTAAAAATTCCGCCACAGCCTATCTCGGCCTACGTGTAACACGTTACGTTACGGTGTACGTGTACGTACCACGTAAGTACGTAACCCTACTAAAATTCATGCGTCGTTTTGCCAACATAGCTCCATCTTCCGTTATTTTCTGTAAGCCTGTATGAATGCATCATGGCCTCTTGCGGGGAGGATTGATGACTGGACGTCAGTTTTTTATAATTAAGAACTGACTTGGCATTTAATATCTACTCGTATCTATACCTCTATACATAGAAACGTAATAGTACTACTACCATGACAGTAAGTACTTGTATGTATTTCAGTTATCTATTTTTTTAGTACCCATAACACAAACTCTGTTTTGCTTGCGGCTTGATGATGTGGAATGAACTTTTCAGATTTTATTGTATTATTTTAAGAGAATAAACTGAATTTAAATGTTTTTTAATATTTAGTTTTTAATATTATACATTTTGTATGTTCTTTTTGCCAAGCGGCAACAGAAATTGAAAATTTCAACTCTCTTACTAATTATCATCGTACAGCCCGGTGACAGATGAACAAACAGTGGAGTTTTAGTAATATGGTCCCGTTTTAACTTTAGGGTACGGAACCCTTATACTGAGGACTAGTGATCACAAGTAAAAATTAATGAACTACAAACAATTAATAATCAACAATATATTGTACTTTTTGAGATTAAAACAATAAATAAATGAAATATAATGATAGTTCTCTTCTATTTGCACACAAGTAGTTGGAAAAACATGTCGGTCATAATCTATTTATATAATAACATAATAATTGCATGCTCACACCATGTTAATACCCACTCATGTTTTGTGCTAAGAAAGATTCTTATTTTTGTCCTTATAAAAAGTACAACAAGCGGCTTTATTGCACAAGTATTCTACCTGATACAAATAATTGAAGACGAAAAGAAGTTTTGACGAACTCATTCGGCCACAATGTTATATTTGCGTCTAGACCCTAGTACCTCCCACAGCCCAGGTAATATATCAGCTCCCTGTACCCGGCCTGCATAGTAAACGTACGATTGAGGGCTCAGCGCAGGTGTTAAGTAAGGCCGATAGCAAGGGCTTCATTTAGGATGACTTTATCTTTAGAAACTACAGTTCATAAAAATTACAGTACATCCTACTACCCTACTAATAATACTTTAAACGCGAAAGTTTGTAAGTATGGCTGGATGGATGTTTGATAAACTTTCAATCAAAAACTACTGAACGGATCTGGATAAAATTTGGCACAGAGGTAGATTATAGTCTGGAATAACACATAGGCTATAATATTATCCCGGAGTTATCACGGGAACGGGAACTACGAGGGTGCCTACCTACGTCCTAAAAGGACGTGACCCAAGTTTTTGGGCAAATCCGCGGTGAAAGCTAGTGCTTTCTGATTATTTTTACTTTCCACAATCTTAGCCATGTGGCTACACAACTTCAGCATTCATCCCCAACTGCCGCTAAACAAACGTTTAAAACATCCCTCTCGTATTTATTGTTTGGGCGCGCGGGGTGAATGCTGATGTAGGTATGTATAAGGTTAACTGTGACAATGTCGTAATACATAGAGTGGAGTAGAATAAACTCCCTGGTCGAAATCAAGATATTTTAAAATAATTCTGAAGGAAAGAGGAGGTCCTTAATTTGACTTTATTTCTCACTAGCAACGCCCCGCGGTTTGTCCCGCGTAATTCCCGTTCCCGTGGGAATTCCGTGATAAAATAGCCTATTATGTGTTATTACAGACTGTATTTTATCTCTGTGCCAAATTTCATCCATATTTCATCCGTTCAGTAGTTTTTGCCTGAAAGAGTAACAAACATCCATCCATCTATACTTACAAACTTTCGCGTTTATAATATTAGTAGGATGTGTTGTTTATAACACAAAAAAAAATTATAACTTTTCTTTTTTTGTCCAAATAGGACTGACATTGACAAAATTTTATTAAGATCTGGACCTTGTTAGGGGAGGCCTAGGTCCAGCAGTGGACTAGTATTGGTTGATAATGATGATAGATAATAAAAACGGGAGATATGGTACAAATACGATTTCCCCATACTCGGAATCGAATTTGCTACCTCCTAAGTCCAAATGTGGATCGTATATTCAAACTGCCCCATCAATATCTCTCATCCCCCGTCATTTCATCTCCTTCATCCCCTCAAATCCCGTCTCTGGCATAGGACATAAGTCAGGGGAATATAACGTAATTGGAAGGTACACAGTTCTGATGATCCCAAATTACCTATCGATTGTGGTCTAATACTGTTACGGGTAAGGTTATGTTCATAAGCGGAGCGGAAAAAACAGAATAGGTAACCTTAAAATAGGTGAAGTCGCGATGGGTGTAATAGATCAACTGCTATACTGAAAATTATACGATTTAAAATGGATTTAAGTGAGTCGAAGTTTATGATTGAGAAATAATGACATAATATTTAAAAAAACTGAGCGTCTGGCTCACGACTCGTGACCCGAGAGCTGGTGAGTATATGCAGCATTGTCGTACAGCGTGGTAAATACGCAGCCAGCGTCTTGGGACGCTTTCGGCCTAACTAGACAACTTATCGACATGATTTTTGGCATGTAGTTAGTTGAAAGGATAGAGAGTAACAAAGGCTACTTTTTGTCCTGATATAACATCAAATTCCCATGAAAAATCGGATTTGAATTTAATGCCACTAGCATTTTTATACCACTTATGTGTCTAAGATACGTTTGTTAAGTATCAAAGAGTCATTTTTCTATTAATCCATATCTTTACAACTCGCTTATCGCTCCGCTCATTACAAAATCCTTAACAAATCAGCGTATGTTTAATGGCACTGCATCGAAGATAATTGCAATACTACGTGAAACGGAATAACCCAGTCCCTGCCATTTTGAATTCTGTTTAGAATCAAACCACTTCATATTTATGCTGGTTTCGAAAACTGCGAATGTATTTTGATTTAAAAATATATTAACGTATCAATAAATTCTACATTTCTAAAATTTATAAATAAAAATAGTGCTGGAAAAGTCTAACTTTGTCATATATGTAGTTCCAAGCTCATCAGAGCTTTTGGTATGGGTACTAGATAAATTTATATGTAAGTTATTGTATAGAAAGGCATTTAAATCGTCAGCCTTATCGCTTAAAGAGATTTCTTCTAGGCAACCAAAACTGGTGCCTTTCATGTGGTCTTATATACATTTGATCAAAATCTGCACAGTAGTTTTTGATTAATCCTAAGTATGCGTGTTTTATTGACATGGACAAATAGACAATATCAATATGAATTTTACACTAGTGATTGACCAGACTACGTATTAAATTTTAAGTAGGTCCAGTAAAATCATTTCTACAATGGATTCCATGTGTAAGTCTATGTCAGCTAACCGCTATCTATAAGAATGACGTTTCGATTCCGCCTGAAAGAAGGGCGGGAATCAATTTATTTCCCGCCATTTTATTCGTCTGAAAATGGGTGAGGTATTATAAAATTGTGAGTTGTTTTTCGTGCGAACAATTGCGAAATGCATGTATTCAAATTGGTAAATGGAAGTCATTGTTTGTTATTTGTTGAGTCCATTTTTTACGCCATTTTTTCTATTGTTTAAAAAGAAACAATAATTGTTTACTACCCTAGATTTTACTTTGCCATGTCTCTTGGAAACATTAAATTTGTTTTTATTGCGCTAGTAGTTAGTTATATTATATTTTATTGTACCTCTACATATTCCGAGTACCTAAAAACGCAACTAGATGGCGTAGCGTAAAATGTCCAGCAATAATTATTTACCAAACATTGCTAAGATGGCCACAAAATATCCCAACCTTTAATCCCTTATATTCAAATAACATTACCCTTTTCAATTAAACCCCTTAGATGGGCTAATAACAGTAAAATGTGTGGAATTACCATACATATGGGTGTAACGTTATATTTAATAGGAACATTAATTTGGGGTATCTATAGTGAAATTCGTTGAATTCATGTATGTAGCCTAATTTGAGTTTATTTATAAATAGCCTTGGGGTGATAAAATGCTAGTTAGTAGTTATATAGGTAGTATTAAATTTGACTTGTCTAAGTGCTTATTTTGTAAGCCTAAAGAAATAAAGATATTGATTTCTGATTTCTGATAAGTATCACTATAAAAACTTTCAATTGTTATTCGGATCTGACTGAAATTTACTGTTCGTAGAATTTTTAGCGCCATCTAAAGTACCTAACTGTTGAACTGACACGCAATGCAAACATTTTTATCGTCTCAATATTTCATACCTACACAATAACTTTTTTTAAATAGTAAACCATAAAATAGATGAGAAGCTATGGTTTTCTTTAATTGTGATTTAAGATTTGATTGTGTATTTTATTTTAATGTGTATCTATGGATATTGTGGTGTAAAATAAACTAAGTATGATAGTTATATCGTCTGAGCTAAGTATAATTGAATTTTTCGGGATAGCGGGATTAAAAACTAACTAACTGCCAACTCCTCAACTTTAGGTAAAAATGCATCCAAATATCCGATCTCCACGTCTCAGCTCCGTAGGTCATTACGGGTAGGACGCACTGATTGAAAACTTTTGTTTTCAGACATTTGCGGTATGGAGGACGAGATTTACCTGTGTATTTGTTCCTAAATAAATAACTTTGAAATAAATTACTTTGAAATACTCCAACAAGCACAGTAAACTTACCGTCCAATCTCTCCCTTCCATCGAAGTACCAGACCACCTTTGGCTGAGGCTTGCCCCCCCGCACGATGCAGCTCACGTTGACTTTAGTTCGCTCGAGAAGAGGCCCGAGAGTGGCGCCATCTAGTAGGGACCCTCCCTCTCCTGTTAGCACTTCTACTGACTTCGGTTTTACTGTGGACAACGAGAATTAATAATTAGTTTTGTAAATAAGTTAAATTTTGAAATTGAATATGGATATTTATTTTAGCAATAATATCCATTTTGTTAATAAAACAGTATAAAACTCTCCACACACTACAGCCGGAGGCTGAGCGGAGGCGAAGGCGTGGCGGTTTTTCCTATGGCACCGTGCCGCCACCGCCTGCGGTGTGTGTGTAAGCTTTCATAGGATTCCATAGAATACAACTCGCACGCCTTCACCTCCGCTCCGCCTCCGGCTTCAGTGTGTTTTCAACTTAAAGGAGTGACTGATCGTTTTGACTCGCCTCGGCAGCACTAATCGTACCTACCTGGCCAAGGGTACTAGGAACTATAAATAGTAGTTGAACAACTTATTTATACATATATTACCTAGCGCTCTACCTATTGGGTACTCTATTTTACGTTGCATTTCATAAATTTTAAAAATACACTAAGGACTATTTCATGTCCCCGCCGTATAGCAGAGTGATTACGGTAAAATCTTCCATCCAATATTTGACATTTGAAAGCCCTTTCGCTGGCCTTTGCGATTCCCATCCATCCAATTGCAAATAAATTATCCATCGAAGGGCAATTGCCAGTCCCAGCCGAAATTGAAGCCCATGAAAGAACGAAATTAATGTGTGTGTTGTGTATCTATTTGACACTAAATAGACCGATCGGCCAGCATATAATTCTAATTTTCAAGAGTAAATTTGAAAGGGAAGTTGGAATACATCTATATATTTATAAAAGAAAGTCGTGTTTGTTACAACACTTATAACTCGAGAACGGCTGAACCGATTTTTATGATTTTTGTGTTTTTGGATTTGTCTTCGTCGGGAATAGCATATTATGTATAAAAATATGATATTTGACAAATAAATAAATTTCCCCGCGGGCGACGCTGCGGGGCGCAGCTAGTTTATAATAGATATGATAGATAGAATCAATATTAGTACGAACTTTGTATCAGCAATGTGGTGTTATGAATAAAGATATTGTATGATTTGCATCGGTCTTAAAAAATTAAATCGTAACAATCGGAAAGTTCTATTAAATAAATAATAGCTAGTGTGGACAGTTCGGAATCAACTCTCAGTTGGAATCGAAGTTCCATCTGTGGAGCTCGGCTGTTAATTGATAGTGTTGGGAAAAAAACCATTACTTGCATTTTATCGATTTGAAATTGATATAATCAACTCGTATCATATTGCCTATCACACTCGCTTGCATACTTAAAACTGACTATAGACCTAGTTTGATATGTGATGGGTCTTGATCTAATCTTATCCAGATCTTTAAAAGAATACGTAGAGATATGCGATACATAGTATGATAGACAGATGTTAGATATTTGAAGCTTGAGATACTGAATGTGTCTGACAACCACAATCAATCTTTGCTAACCGTTCTTTCTTTCTAGATAGTGGGTAGAATAAATTAAAGCAAAAAGCGGATCCAGCAGACTCAGATGTGTTTTGCAGACAGGTTCGATATAACTGACTTATAAAAGGAGGAGGTTCTTTATTTTTGTGTGTGTTACCTACCTTTCAGAGCTTTTTCTAGGTGCATTAATTTTGGTGGTTGTTTTTCATTTAAATGCAAGTGTTTCTCATGCGGTGACTTCATTAAAATTTGACCATGATCCGAGCAGTTGTTTTTAATTTATTCCTAAAAATGCGTGTGTTTTGTCTTCGACTAACATGATGAACTTTCCAATTTTGATTTTAGTTGTTGAAGGTTGTTTACATATTTTTTATATATTATATTACTTATGGTGAAATTTTAAGAATGTTGTATGCGATAACATTCAACTCTACAATCTGCATTATCGATAAACAATCTCTCAATCTACATTATCGATAATCCATTCTATTAACTTTACCCAACACTATTACCGATAAGTATCTGATGCACAAAGTTAATTAAGAGCCAGTGAAGCGTATTTTAAATTAATTAGAAACGGGATTATATTGTGTTTTTTTATTTTTCTCCTTTGGTAGAGAAAATGTCATTTTGTTCGTTTTCGTGGTTTTCATTTCTAATGGGTTTAAAAGCTTTGGTTGGAAATAGGATTTATTGAAAGGAATTGCGTTCCTATTTTATTTCTCTCACAACTACATACTATTGATAAATCCATTTTTCATTTCATTTATCTCTCGATCTTATATTTTAGTTTTTTCTGTTTAAATAACAGTTATGTTTGTTTTTTTTTCATGAATATCTTTATCGAAATAAATGTATTGAATTCTAAAACCGACTAGGTATAATAACACAAATAAACCATTATGGAAACAAAACTAAAACGTAAATGACTCTAACAAAACCCCAGAGCTTTTTCCATACACTGAAAAAAATCTATCTCTATGGCTTTTTCTCACAAAAAAGAAGGAATAAAAACATAAATAGTGATCTGCTCCCTCGTCATAGTGTTAATAAAATAAAGCTGTCACTATTTGACAATTTCAGAATTAGGTGAAAGATTTGACAGTTCGCAATATAACCTTAACTTTTGGAGTTCCGTTGATTTACCAAAAAGTTTCGGTTTGAATGATGTTTTAGTTTTGGTGGATAACTTTGAATCGTTTTTGTGGGTTAGCTTTTAGGACTTACTAGTAGGAATATACAGAAATATTTATGTTTGTATTTCCAAAATACTCTGATTCATTCATAATATTTCAGTATTGTTAGATACAATGAAAAAGTATCTATACAAAAAAAAAGTTGCTTGTCGTTTTAAAACTTTACAAAATCCAAAATAAAAAACGAAATGTTCCTTCTGGCCATAATGGTTCAACGAAAAAAGGTGAAAGAGTTATTAAAACAAATACTAAGTAAGTTTGTTTTACTCATTTTGTTCTAAGAGTGTCCCGATTTAAGAGGGAGCCGATTTAGTGACAAACCGGTTTTATAAAAAAACCCTGTTTGTCACAACCGGTTTTAAAAAAAACACTCTTTATAACAGTGTACAGATTTAATAATAAAGTGGAAAGTCCAAGTCCAAGTGGAATCAGCCATGTGTAGTTAATTTAACTGAACTCCACTAACGCCCTTCTGGCTGAACTAGTTTTCCGTGTCCCTTTAATTTTAATATTGCCCTTCAGGCTCACTACTGTTATTTTCCTTTTTTTATTATTAAATCTGTACACTGTTATACAGAGTGTTTTTTTAAAAACCGGTTGTGACAAACCGGGTTTTTTTATAAAACCGGTTTGTCACTAAATCGGCTCCCTCTTAAATCGGGACACTGCCACAGGCGTCTCTCGTCTCTTGCGCCGAACCGGCAGCCTTTGCCTTGTGAGACCATAGACAATCGAACGCGTCAGAGCCGTGAAGTTAGCAGCTTGTTAATGAGTTTATCTATGGGCTACTAGTGCAGCCAACAAGACTAAATTACTTAGTCGATTATTACAATCGAAACAAGTTAAATATTAAAATTAAGACAAGTAAATTACAAAATAATTATGATTAATTTAATCTTTACGTAAGTATGTAACGGTTACGTTACAAGAGCTATTAAAAATACATAATTAATTACTATTTGTTTTAATAACTCATTGTCAATCGTTATAATGTCAACAACAGAATAAAATAAAAGATATAAAAGTACCCTAACTTAAGCTGTACGGAACCCACAACACATTCTCTCAGGGGAGCGTCTTCTCTCGATCCTTCGCCGTTGAATTTTCGGCTTTTGAACGTGAATTGAGTTAGATTCAGGTTCAGCTGAGAATTTCTCGCTCAGCGCAACTTCAGATTTGATTTTATTTTGATTGTGTTTATTTTATTTTGAAATATTTCAAGTTTTGCATGTAGCTTGAATATTGATGTCTGCAATGTAGTCTTAGGGTAGGTAGAATAATAATTCCGGACAGTCCACACAGCATCATCTAGCCCCAAGCTAAGCAGAGCTTGTGTTATGGGTAGGTACTAGATGACTGATATACTTAATACAATACATTACATAGATAGATATTTTTTATTAGGTATACATAGAAAACAGAAATCCTAGTAAAGTTCTAGAAATAGGTAGTCGCGTGGCTCAAACGCAATAAATAAATATCTACATATGCGAAGCCGGGACGGACCACTATACTTCTTACTAATATTATAAATGCGATAGTTTGTTTGGATGTCCTCTTTCACGCAAAAACTACAGAACGGATTGGGCTGACATTTTTAATAAACGCATTTCTAGCCCTGGAATTCAGATCTACTTTACATTAATCAGTTCCCATGGGATGAAAATAGCCTTGAGACGTTATATTATTGAGTATAAATGCCTACTATATGAATATTATTATATTCTTATACTAGTGACCCGCCCCGGCTTCGCGCGGTTTTATAATAGGTACATACGTTCCTCTTGAATCACTCTATCTATTAAAAAAACCGCATCAAAATCTGTTGCGTATTTTTAAATATTTAAGCATACGTTCCCTACGTGTATGCTTAAATATTTAAAACTACGCATTACGCATAAGGACAAAGGGACAGAGAAAGAGACTTTGTTTTATACTATGTAGTGATAATGTGAGAGAGGTCGCCAAAATACGACAAAGTCGACAAAATAGTATAAGAAGGTTGGTTCACAAAAAGACAACGCAAAGTGTTTATTCTACAACATTGAATATCACGGAATAACACTCCAAGTCCAAACTCTGACAACTTTCAGAACGATTACACATCACTCTAAGTTTGTTTGCCGAAAAACTTTGCCAATCCGAAATACACTTTAAACTCAACCAGCAGAGTGAGAATTTGCATGATGACGCGTTGTTTATTTCACGCAAAACGATTGAAAACTAGGCTTTGTGGGTATGAGAATAAAGATGTTGTGTTATTTAAATTGTTTTCCATGCACTATAACTCAATGTTGACTTGAGAAGAGTTGAAATTTTATCGGAACTCGAAATATTACTGTGTATCGGAACTGGAGTGATATACTGCAAAAGTTTCGAATATAAATGAGAGTCAGTAGAGTCGACAGCCCAAGTATTGCTCGGTGTTTTTACGATTCGAAATAGCTTAATGTTTTATGAATTTTATATCGAACAAAGTTTTACCCACGGGTAAAATTGAAACTTTAAACAAAAATAATTGCTTTGACTCGAAATAATAAATGATGTGGATTTCAATTTGACTGTAGTCTTTAAGTTGCGGCCAAAAGCGGTATATATAAATGTGTCTTTCCGTCTGTGTGTCTGTCACCACCGGGCTTTATTGTATAATGAACCGTGTTATTTAAACAGAATTCAGAAAACAGAAAACAGAAAACAGAATTCTGTTAAGTATTAAAATTTTCATAGATAATGTATCTATGTGAATAATTTCTCACAAATGACTAAAAACTGAATAAAAGAAATATTTTATGTGACTTAATAATTAAATTAATTAAAAGATATGATTTTTTTATTACTCTCTTTGGTAGGTACTTTAAAATTTTTTTAAAGAAAAAGCCTCATTATTATAAGGGTACTTTCAAATATAAAAACTCTTAATCAAGCATATAAATTATTGGTAGACATTGTCCTATATTGAAATTGAAATCCTACATTTCATCACTGTTAAATAAACGACGGCCGATCCACTAGATTAAACTCACCGCATTCCAACAAAACAATTAGACATTGACACAACGCCGCCATGACACCTGCTTGACAGCTGTCAACGACGTCAGTTTTCGCGCCAATTTCGCACGTCGTCGACTTGATAAGGTGTATTATTTAGGAATGTGGAAATGGATAATATATTAATATTACCTAGTTAACTTACTTTTTTGCAACTCATGATAATCATCCGACGTTGACGTGACGAACAAATGATGCTGTGTGGATTGTCCAGCATTTATTATTTGATCATTATTTATTATTCCATTAAAGTTTACTTTGGACTAAAGTGAAATTAAAAAAAATTAAAACTGATTTTATTATATTTTTATTCTTGGAAATGAGGCGTATACCTAAGAAGAATAACCGTCAGAATCTTTCGAGAAGGGTTTCAATGACATGTCAAAGCAAGCACAGTGTGTCAATTTGATTTAACCCTTATTCAAATAAAAGTAAAAGGCTTTTAAGATAAGTTCGAGAAACGAACTAACCTCATGAATTAACCACCGCACCACTACACCTCAAAAGTTGCCACTAATAGAAGTAGCCAAGTTCTCGAACCATCTCCGGCAAATAATAATTTGCACGAAGGCGGCCAAAGTCCACTTGATGAAAACTGAAGTCTGGAGGCCACGGAATACGCGGACAAAATCGTTACCAACATTATTTACATGAATAAACCATTTTTCTAATAAACCATTTTCATTTCATTTTATTTTGTACTAGCAGCGCCTCGCGGTTTCATCCACGTAATTCCCGTTCCCGTGGGAATTCCGGGATAAAATAGAGTCTATGTGTTATTCCCGACTATAATCAATCTCTGTGCCAAATTTCAGCCATATCCATTCTTTAGTTTTTTCATGAAAGAGTAACAAAAATCCATCCATCCATCCATACTTACAAACTTTCGCGTTTATAATACTAGTAGGATTAATCACTACATAGTATAAAACAAAGTCGCTTTTTCTGTCCCTATGTCCCTATATCCTTATGTCCCTTTGAATGCTTAAATCTTTAAAACTACGCAACGGATTTTAATGCGGTTTTTAATAGATAGAGTGATTCAAGAGGAAGGTTTATACGTATAATAAAATCGTGCGAAGCCGGGGCGGGTCGCTAGTGTTATTAGATAAGTTCTTCATTTCGATAGTCTGCGTTGGTTTCAATAAAAAAGTTTATGACATATACTGAGTCTATTCAATACAAAGAGACACGGGTACAAGAAATCACATTAACAATAATCTGCTCGTAATTATTATGTACTAGCGACCCGCCCCGGCTTTGCACGGTTTTATTATACGTATAAACCTTCCTCTTGAATCACTATCTATTAAAAAAAACGCATCAAAATCCGTTGCGTAGTTTTAAATATTTAAGCGTTCAAAGGGACATAATGACATAGGGACAGAGAAAGCGACTTTATTTTATACTATGTAGTGATATTCTGAGGGAGGTTGCTGGAGTGACTGAAGTGTGAGACTATAAATCTCGGATTAGCCGATGAAATTTGTTGAATTAACGAAACGCGGCTCAGTTCTTTGCAGATTATTGCAAACAATCTCGCGCTAGGCTGACTGATCCAAACAAATTATTCAAACTAAAAATGTTCCCAAATCGCTCGTTCCGTAGCCACACACCAGTTGAAGACGAAACTCGCTGCAATGTTATTGCGCGACTCACCCTTGCCCAATATTCCAGCTTTAATTAAGAGCTGTTATGTTATACTACAGTACCTCCCCGGCTTTGTTTGTTAAATCTTAAGCTTTTTTCATAAGACTATTCACCTAGTGAGATACATAATGCATCGCTTAAAAAAGAGTACCTAAAGATATTTTTGAATTTGGCAAAGGTTGCTGTTCTGATCCAGGCATTATTTCTTTAAAGGGTAGGGTGGAAAAACCAAGAAATTATCCTTTATTAACGTTGTTCTTCACTCGGAAACAGTAAATGTTAGAAATTAGTCCCTTAGACTCTTTCCGGAAAGTTTTTTTTTGCTGAAAACTTCAAGTCGAATCAATATCTAGTTATCTAGTACCCATAACAGTTCTGCTTAGATTGACGATAGATAGGCTGTGTGAATCGTCCAGCATTATTCTTATTATCTCGAGAAAGTACCTAATGTTATACGTACTTTCTCAAATCAATTCTGTAAATCTTGACGCCGTTAATTCATTACGAAACCATGTCGTAAAGAAAGAGGTAACTACTTAGCAACCAAAATTGCTTCTCAGTATAATCTAGTACCGTAAAGATTCAACCAATTCCTTTCTTCATTAAATACTAAACTAAACCAATACCGGCTTAATGAGTAATAGGCCATGTTAACATGGAATTACGTACATATTATTATTCTGCGTAAGTTGTAAGTTACGCCTCTCTAAGTTTGTGCTCAGTAATTATAACTAGTTTGAAGCAGCTGGCGCTTGATTTATAATATCAACACACACGCTGTACGGCATTTTTAATGATAACTAGCGACCCGCCCGGCTTCGCACGGTTTTATTATACGTATAAAACTTCCTCTTGAATCACTCTATCTATTAAAAAAACGGATCAAAATCCGTTGCGTAGTTTTAAAGATTTAAGCTGGGACATAGGGACAGAGAAAGCGATTTTGTTTTATACTATGTAGTGAAGTTTGTACCCGTTTTGGAAATAACTTAAGACTAGTGCATTCACATCTGGCAGGGACATCAGAAAAGGCCGGCTCCGACGCATCATCAGCGGAGCGAACGGCGAAAATCTCGATTTTCTTGACAGTTTCTTTTGTTAAATATTTTTGATATGTTTATTTCAAACTGTTATTAGTTTGTACCTTAGAAGTAAAAGGCTTCATTTTTGTTTCAGTGACATACTTGTTACTACTCTACTGCATGGGTAGATTTAGATTGATTGTGAATAAATAAATAAATGCACTAACCACCACGGCGCAAGACATCATCAACATCTTTTATAAAATTGCTAGAACTTGTGCCCTACAATATTTCTTACAATACGCCTTTCAAACTTCCCCTAACTTCAACAAACAAATTCAGGATTCCGCAGGCAAGCGCAAGTGGTAAGCCGAGTAACAATATTTTTAACAACTTAAGTCCCCTGAACTCGGCCAAGGCTTAAAGGATTACCTACGTTCCTCGGGTTAAGGCCTTTAAGAGTTGGTTAGGGAGTAAAATAATAATGAATTGGATAAGCGCGTTTTTATTAAGTTTTGTCGGTTCTGGAATGACTTGCTTTTGGAAGCTTTCCTCGATTAGCTTATGAAGACGAAATAACTTTTAGGAAGTTTGAAAGTTATTTTAAGACGTTTTGTTTGTCTGAACCACTTTAAATAAAAGGTTTTTATAGTTTAGATCGGAGTTTAGTTTAGTTTATATTTGGGGAGGCCTATGTCCAGCAGTGGACTAATATAGGCTGATGATGATGATGATGATGATGATAGTTTAGATCTAGCGTTCGAAAACTAGATTCATGTTAATAAGTTCTGATGGGATTGGCAACATTATGAGACTTAAAAGATATGTAATAGATACAATATCTATTACATATCCTTTAAGTACCAAATATAGCCCATCCAATCAGAATTATGTACTTATACATGTACACGTTTTTCATGATAATTAGTCGTATAATTTTGATCCCCATCGAAATTAGTGTTTTTCCGAACTGGATTTACCACTGAATATTAATTGCAATTCTAATATTAGCACGCCTTAAGTGGCGAGTTTTTGACAGATATTCATTGTAAACTGTCAAAAACTCGCCACTTGAGGCGAATTTTTGACAGTATATAATTATAATTTGAGATTGAGTTGCGTTTTCGTATTCGGAGTGACCTACATTGGCCAAGTTTGGCCATTTTGGCCTTGACAGCCTTGACTTGTACGGCCTGTCAAACATGTCATGACAAACTTAGCGTATTTGATGAAAACGGTGAAGATCTATTTGAGATTCGGGTAGAAAATCTACGTCAAAATATCGTGTGAAGGTAAGTAAAAGTAGGTTGGTAAAGGTAGGTTGTCATAAAATAAAGTGTCTTTATCTCGCTAGCTCTGAGCCGAGTGTCTGATCCATCATAACTTCAGTAAGTCGATCGAACGTCGGGTAATATCTCATGAGGGTACATTGTGATGCAATCTGGATAGAACTCTTTAGTTTGGGGCCGAATGTTCGGATTTGTTTTTTATAGACTAACCGGATTCCAAGTGGTAAAACAAAAAAAACATAGCCTAGTTGGTTTCAAAAAAGTTTAAAATCAATTCAGATTATATCTAGATTAGATACATACAGATAAAATCGACTTTTCGACATTTGATTTCGAAGAAATCTATGAAACATCAGTAGGGCCTGTTGCCTAACTAAATACTTTTAGTTTTTTTGAGATAAATTTAATTTAATTATATGCCTTTTTTGTTATTTGTAGCTTCAAGAATAATTGATTGATAATACCTACCTACATAATGCTGTATAAGCAACAAAATAATTAAATTAACTTCATTGAAAAGAAACTCTTGTGCGTAATTAAGCCGCATTAAAAAGCTGTAATCTATCAACATGACTAACAAATACCGCCTGTTGTACCGTTCTATTATACAAGGTATAACATATTACCCCTACTAAGCCGAAGGGGGGGGTTTCAGGAACCCATGGTGATCAGTTGTGGGGGGGAGATAATTAAAAATTCCTATTTTCAGTTTCCCATACAAAAAGTTTTCATTTCCTAGTGCCAAAATAAAGTGACAACCCTATTCGCGCAACCTGTACTTACCTACTAACTTTACAGGTATGTAGGTAGGTATTTATCTTCGTAGATTTCAGCTATGGCGGGAGATTACTAGACGACCTAATAAATTCGTGATAATAATAAGATGCTAGTATGTAAGTTCCTAGGTAGTGTTGAGAAAATCTTAAAATGCTGAGTTAGGAAAGTTGTAAGTGTAGGTACAAGTTACAAACCTCATATTTTCTCGCTTGTCAGCTGTCTAGATGGCTTCTTACGAAGGGATTTATGTATGTTTTGGTAGGTCACTTGTAGGTACACAGTCACAGACAATTCACACACTTCAGCACAAGGTAGGTTTCTTTTTAGGCATTAACATGTCTCACTCACTTTAGCACTAGTTAGGTTAGTTAGTTAGTAAGTTACACATGCATGACGTAGGTATCGATACCTATGCATGTAAGTAAGGTTCGATATGCCTCCCTTCTTCCAAACAACACACATTTTATGGAAGTAAGCACACGCTTCCAACACACGCTTCCAAACAACACACATTTTATGGAAGTAAGCACACGCTTCCAACACACGCCTCTTCATCTCTTCAGCTCTGACACTCCGATGCATACACCACACCGTTAAGGTATTCTTAAGTCCTAGTTACTTGTTTTTTAGGCACGAAAGATAAAAATTGTAATTATAGCACTACACGGCACCGCGACTAAGGTCACACTAAAATAGTTCATCATTCATTCTTTTGATTTCGTTCGCCGAAAAGATGGATAATTTTTAGGGTTCATTTTCAATTTTAATAAATCCCTAGTTGGCTACATGAGTAGGAGGTATTAGGATCACAGTCGTGAAATAATAGGTATGTGGTAGAAAATTGTATGAATACGTAGGTAGGTACTGGTCTTATTTTACATAGGTATTTCACAATGTAGGTACCTACCTGCTACACACACATACACTTTGCGTGAATTCTGATAGTTGGTATACCTAATACAAAATCCCGTAGAAAACGGATTTAAGCTTTTTTTTTGATTTTATGATTTTAAACAAACGAACTTCTTTAAATTTTGGTATTAAAAAAATTACGGAACCCGTATTAAAAAATATTTCGACCCGCTTGGCAAAAACAGCACCGCCATGTGGTGTATCCAGTGTTGCCAGATGGAATTTGAAAAAAACAGTAGAAAGTTCAGTAAAAAATCAGTAGATTGGAATAAAAATCAGTAGGTAGAAATTAACGACTGAAAATTCTAGAGGTACCATATGTATTTGTGTTTCGCGAGTATTTTGACTCGCATTTTGGCTGGCGACCTTTTTTTTTTTTAGGTGCATTCGTAAAAAGGAAGCGATTCTTTGCATTTTTGCAGACAATTGCAGCTAAAAAAAAAAAAGGTCGCCAAGTGGTTATTTAGTCACGGAGCTATAGGCGCGGGAAAATCAGGTAGATTTCACGAAATTTTAGAAGGCGCTCGGGACATCAGGTAGATTTCACTAAATTTTAGAAGGCGCTCGGGAAAATCAGGTAGATTTCACTAAATTTTAGAAGGCGCTCGGGAAAATCAGGTAGATTTCACTAAATTTTAGAAGGCGCTCGGGAAAATCAGGTAGATTTCACTAAATTTTAGAAGGCGCTCGGGAAAATCAGGTAGGTTTCACTAAATTTTTGAAATAAATCAGTAGATCGGTAGACGCCTAAAAAAGCAGGTAGATCTACTGCTAAATCGGTAGATCTGGCATCACTGGGTGTATCGCATGTTGATAGATGCCGACAGTCAATGAATGAATGAATGGTTCTCTAACTTGTCTATGATTGGCGGTTGGCTGGTTGCCATGGTTTTGCATAGTGCTACAGCCAATAAAATTTAGTCGCGTTCCTTTGTGGAAATACAAGTGTCAAAGATTAATGTAGGTACAGAACGGACAGATAAACTACATAATGACGGAATGAGTCATTTGGTAAAGTTTTTAATTAAGTTAACCGACCCATGCGACTCAGCTCGTCGTATGTCGTAAAAGTCGACCAAGGGGCTTCGCCAAATGAAAGGCAGCATTTTTATTGTGTGAATTACTTATACCGTTTCTTTGATCAGCAATCCCCAGCCAAGTGATTATGGCAATACCCGCCAGATTCACAGCTCTTTTCAGTAGTGGACATCAATGTGTATTCAGTCAGTAGGTTATTATGATTAGATCAACACACAAGAAAGAACAAACAGTTAGAAAAAGACATAACTGTGTTAGCGTAGTTTAGTTCGTATGTTTAACTACACGTAACTCAACCTTCAAATTGAAATGTGATTTTAGCCATGACTTACGACAATTTGCCTCAATGATGCTGTAGGCGTTTTTCTATTTCAAGAATATGAATCTGTCACTCTTTTCTACATCTATTCTGTGACCATACTGAGGTCATCGTCGCAAGTATAAGAAATAGCAGATTTTAGGGTTGTCACTTCGTAAAAAATCAGCTGGCCATGTGAAAACTTTGTTTTAGTTTTTTCAGAGATACCAATCGAAATTAGAAAAGTCGTTGAACAAAAGTTGTTCCCCGGGGGGGTAGAAATACCCAGCTTTTCGCTTAGCACATGTATATTGTTACACCATGTATAATAGGATTAGATATAATTTAATTTAAGTATTGTTTTATTTTCAAAAAAGTACAATAAAGTGTTAATTCATTCATTCATTCATTTAAAATAAAAAAAATTAATCTCAATCCGATTCTTAGAGGCATACATTACCAGCCACCATTCGGCTAAAACTTAAAGCCGAATGCACCGTCTGGCATTTTCCCCTCTCTAGGCATTGTATGTTTTAGATGCAGGCTTAGTGCCAGCCGTGTGTAGGTGTGAATTACTGGTACATAGTGTTGTAAAGTTTGTCATCGAGATTATGGAACTAGCTTGAACACCCGGCTTTGTTTATGGGCAGAGGAAGTTTAACTTTATATGCTAGTGAAATGGATTTTCGCCGATGTGTTCGAATCTGATGTATTCGTTAGCTTATCACACTATTTGCAACGCTCTTCATTTGTGGAATAAAAACAAGAGAAAATGAATAATGACGTCTCAATTGAGCAACTATACTCTGAGTTCATGGGACGAATTTCACTAAATAAATCGCTTCACCATTCTAATAGTATCGTGTCAAACTGACACTGTTAAACTCTTGTTGGTATTCTACTAACACAAACTTTTTGAGGTTCATTCATAGCTGACGGTGACGTTTACGTTTGCTACCATCAATGTGACATTCTAATTATGAAAGACGCTTCAAGCGCAAAAAATAGTAGAATACCAAATGCAAAAACGTCGTTTTAGCCATCTTGATAGTATGACGCTATTAAGATCTGTTTTGAGAGAGTTTATTCATCAAAACAATGATTTAATAAATATTTTGATTTAAGAAATAAGATTCCAAACTTGAAATTACGTGGACACTTTATTGTTAGGGAAAAAATACTAAACTAGGTAGCAATCTTTGAAAAATAATTTTCTACCAAGATATAATATTAGAAGAAAAGGAAGTCACTCAATTTAATAAAAAGTCGTGTGTTTCGGAACACCCTGTATAAGCTTACTTTTGCCTTCTCGTAAGTAATTAATAGCAAATTATCATTTCCGTCTGTGGGATTATCCCGACGTAACGCTTTAATAAATTACGTTTATTTTACGTAATGTTTACGCACGTGATGTGAAACCTTACCCGACTGTTGGGAGGGTAAACAATTAACCTATCTACCTTTATTAATATACGTCATTTACTACGAGGTAGGCCGCTATTTTTTTTATATGTCGAAAATTGTAATCTGTAAACGTTACAGTAAAAAAGTATAATAAACCCAACTCTGGTTCTAAGTTGTATATTAGGTACAGTCTTTTTTTTAAAAAAGGGGTTTAAGCTTTAAAAATAAAATTCCCTGAGGGAGTCCAG
Organism: Eupithecia centaureata; assembly: GCA_944547425.1. Lineage (NCBI taxonomy): Eukaryota > Metazoa > Arthropoda > Insecta > Lepidoptera > Geometridae > Eupithecia > Eupithecia centaureata. Next base: position 1,149,484 of record OX155701.1, on the reverse strand, counting down.
AGGAATATTTTAAATCCTCAAGTATCAAAATCGCTTCAGTCGTTTTTAGCTTCGGTGTAATAAAGAGTATCAGATAAACAAATAGGTAAATTAGAAAAAAACATACCCCGCGCGGGTAAAAAGCGTCCTTTTGATTTTTCAAATAAATTCGTTATAATGCCCTTTTAGAAAGCGTTCGTAAAATTTATGATTGCATTAAATTAGTATTTTCACATTCAAGCGGCAATTTTCTCAATTTTATAGCATCAATAACAAATCTTATAAATCTCAGGTAGTATTTTATTTTCACTCGTAAATTCAAAAACTAATTTGGCCCGAAATTATAACGTTGTCCCAAAATTGGGTTTTCTCCCTTGGGCCTATAATTTTGGATGGTCGTATCTTTAAAGCTTTTAGTAAAAATTATACTTTTCCTTTTTCACTGAGATTTTATCAATTAAGAAGTTAATTTATGAGACTAAGTGGGATTTATTGGAGCGGGACTGCTATATATACATACATATATATTGAGAGATAAGTGCTTTTTCTTTGATTTTAGTGTTGTATTTGCTCAGGCATTTAAACTTGTGCGTTTCCAGTTTTTGACCTAACTAATCAAACACTAACTTAACAAATGAGACAGTGTTGCAATTGAAATGTTTAAAGAACTTTATTTCTCATTAAAACAAATGACGTCACTTAAACAAAATTATTATCATTTTAGTAAGTTCACCTCGGAATTCGAGATACCCAGCTGTAAGTCTGTAAATACTTGTATATTGGCACCCTAAAAGTTGTCTCAAAACCAGTTTAAGTACAAATAGCAAAAAACCCATAAGCAATGAAATATTTACAAAAAATCGATTTTTGTGACCTTTGACCTTGAAATTTAATAGTTGCGCACACCCTACCATATGTAGGTTTTGAGACAACTTTTACAAGTATTTAGGTACAAACTTACAGCTGGGTATCTCGAATTCCGAGATTCTTACCTAATTTAAGCTTAAATGACTGGACTATATAGTAAAATACCTACTACTACTTTTACAATTGTATTAGTAGCAAAGTATTGACTAAACACTGAATGATGATGATGATGAACAAAAACATACAGTTTGTTTCTAAATGAGACAGCGTTGCAATTGGAATGATAGCAAAGCACGGAACAGCGAGCTAATTAAAGCGGAATAATCTGAACATAATCAGGGATGGACCATTCATTGTAGTTACATCGACGTGCGAATTTTGGAAGTCCGCTTTATTTTTACTAGTTGCGCGGCGCGGCTTCGCCCGCATGGAAATTTATTTGCAAATTTCAGAAATTTATTGCACGCCTCCTAGGGGTAGTTTCGTAAAAATAAAAAAAATCAAGTCTAATTATTTACTTTTTAGTTTATTTATACCAAGTTTTAAGTCAATCTAACCAAAGAAAAGTAATTTTCCATACAAACTTACCCCTATTTAACCCCTTCAGAGGTTAAAATTTCCAAATTTTAATAACCTATGTCATAATCTAGGTCCTGAACTATCTACGTACTCAATTTCATCTAAATATCTTAAGTAGTTACGTAACAAAAATTCACACAAACTTTCCCATCACTACATAGTATAAAACAAAGTCGCTTTTTCTGTCCCTATGTCCCTATATCATTATGTCCCTTTGAATGCTTAAATCTTTAAAACTACGCAACGGATTTTGATGCGGTTTTTCTTAATAGATAGAGTGATTCAAGAGGAAGGTTTATAAGTATAATAAAACCTTGCGAAGCCGGGGCGGGTCGCTAGTTTATTATAATAGTAAGATGGTGAGACACTCATTTCTTTACAACCGTGGTTACGTACCCTTATTTTCGTAGATAAGTTTCTAATGTGCATATGCTCAGTAAATTGCTGATAATGTGTGCATTCATCGATGCCAGATTTTTATTCCCTTACACAGGTTTTTTTCTGAAGAAAAAATTTATTTTTTTTTCATGATAAAAAATCTAAATCTTTGTTTCCAATTTCTACATTTTATGTTTATCGACAAACACTTTATCAATTTCATCTACAAACGTTACAAAAAAAATTACAAACTAACAATAATAATTTAACTCGAACATGCCCGAACTTCAAATAGTGAGGCACAATCAGGCAACATTTAATTATTAAAGAACTAGCGACCCGCCCCGGCTTCGCCCGGTTTTATTATACACTAGCGACCGCCCCGGCTTCGTACGGTTTTATTATACGTATAAACATTCCTCTTGAATCACTCTATATAGGGACAGAAAAAGTGACTTTGTTTTATACTATGTAGTGATTTAAAAACAAGACACATCCAGTAACTCTACCACAGTATTCAAATACGATGGTATCTGCACAAACCACTCGCGAGCTGTATTTATACTCACGCAATAAATACATTGCGGCGCATGTATGCAGCTAAATACATGTATGTGGAATGTACTGTACGCCTCAATGGCATTTTGGAGCATGATTATTCCCATTTCTGGGAATTCGGTCGGTTTTTTGTCGATTTCGAAAAAAGTAGTTCGCCAGAATTTTCATATTTTTTGTATGTTCGATGATTTTTCGGTTAAGCCGTAATTTTTTTTTTTGTAATTGTACTAGAGACAAAATGTTGCTGAGAAAATTCCATTTGATATCAGAAAAATATTCTAGCCGTGTTTCAAAGAAAGCTGATATATTTGCAGATCGTACACACATTTGTCCATAGGCGGGATCGAACCCGTAATCTCTAATCTATACATCTATACAAATATTATAAAGAGGAAAGGTTTGATTTTTTGTTTGTTTGTTTGTTTGTATGAATTGAATAGGCTCCGAAACTACTTGGCAGATTTGAAAAATTCTTTCACTGTTGGAAAGCTACATCATTTCTGAGTGACATAGGCTATATTTCATTTTCAAAAAAAATAGGCATCCTTACTAAAATTACGATAACGTAATCCAAGGTGTGAAAAAAATATCAAAAAACTACCTTACATCGCGTGCGCTGCAAAAACTATTGATGATAGAACAAAATGATATACTACATTTTTTTAGAACACACCATTATCTACAAAAAATCAGCGGCAGCATATCTCTAACTATTACAGTCATGTCACAATAAGCGTTTTTTTATTGAAAAAAAGAAATTAAAATACCACCGCTACAAAAAGCTCTTTATTTGTACCTTGGTATTAACCCTTATCAAAATAAATGATGTATTATTTAAGACTGCTTCAATATCTTTATATTACTTTTTGAATTATTCGATTCTGACAATCCATTCAAAAGATATCACGAGTTAAAAAAAAAATAAAAAATAAACTGTATTCGGCTAGCTATGCGTTGTAGGCGTCACTCGGGCAGGGGTACGGGAGGGGGGTTAAGATCACGAAATAAACTTGCCGCGGTCGGCTCCCTACGTGATGGACGTGTGCGGAATTTACGCTTGATAATAATTCGTTTAGTAAGTAACTAAACCGATTTAAAAAGTTCTTTTCAGAACTAAACCCATTTATATAAAATATTGTTCACTTAGTTATTAACCTAATAAATTAGTTTAATGCCCGTGCGAAGCCGGGACGGGCCGCTAGTATTACAGAACTTTGTAAGAAATTTAATTAAAAAATCTTGTACATTTTAATTAAATTGAATTTAATCTGATAATTATCATTTGTAGGGATTTATATTTCTTAACTTCCTAACTAACATATAGGTACTTATAAATAAAAAAAATGTTTCTTTATTCAGACAACTTAAGTCTATTTTGTTAGTGACACTTAAAAAAAACTAAAGGGGTTTAATACCTAATACTAAAAAGGGATTATTATATTTATAACCTTTCCTAACAAATAATAAATTCATCACATCCCCTGCTGAACGTTTATTCTAATTTTGCCACAATCACATTTCCTCGCAGTGTTATATTAAAATACAAGGAAGCTGCTACTCTTGTAGGTATGATGCTTAATTAATTAATAATTCCTTTGAAAGGATTAATTATACTCTTTACTCGCAGCACAATCCAATGTCGTCTGGAATGTCTGAATCTTTGCGAGTTCATTATTTATGAAAATGATTCGATTTTAGCTCCACCCGTTTACAAAGTTTTGAGGACATTTACATCATGCTACTTTTGTATCTTTATAAGCTTTATCTTTAGCCATCTCTTATTTCAATATCTTTAACTTTTTATTATTCAGAGCTCGGATTTAGATGTGTAGATTATCCAGGATTTTTTTTTATTTAGCTCTCTGCGATTGATACCCGTGAAAGGCTAAATACAAGGATCGTTTAGATCAGAGATAATTAGATAGTTTTGAGTTTAAAAATCACAGTAACTTTTAACCATACAGTTAAAATTTTATGTGAATTTGCAACTAGCTGTGGATGTTATTTGGATATGGTTAGGGCCATAACTACTTAACATCATCATCAGCATCAACCTACATTAGTCCACTACTGGACATAGGCCTCCCCTAATGAACGCCATAGCCGCCCTGTCTAACTTCTTATGTTCACTGTTAATGTTATATTAAGTTTAATGTTGGCAAGCCATAACATATAAATATTTAACCGCATTTGATGACTCATATGCAAGGTTTTATAGCTTTGCATGGAAAATTACCCGCTAGAAGTTATCATAATTCCACACCACATTCCTTACAATTCCCACGAAACAACCAGAGAGGCGATTCACTATGACATAGGAGATTCCTCGCCCAAACCGTGTGACTTCACAATGTGTTCTAAATACAGTTTTATCCAATTCCACGCCGCTGTCTTATCATATAGATATGATAAGACAGCGGCGTGGAAAAACATGTGTTACACAGATCTGTGTAACACATGTTTATTTTCCATAGAGAAAATATCCCCCGAAATTTTGTAATCGTATCGTATCGTATAAAGTGCCTCTCTCTATAATGAGATGCCCACACTCAAGTTTTCAAAGCCCTGCATAATTGCGACTGCGTTTTAAGCCCATCCGAGACTTGCGTTTGTCGGCAGAAATACGGATACTTTGAGCTTAGCGGTAATACTGTATCTGCTATTGAGATATTTCAGATTTAATGTTGCATTACAAATAATAATATAGGAAACGAAATATTCTATCTTCTAATCTATTTATGTACATAAAAGAGAAAACTGGGTAGCTCATCTAGAGATTCTGGACTTCAAGAGTTACGAAGCTGTCTTGAGGTTCATTGTAAGGACGTAGCACCCGCTGAGAACTGATTTTTGGAAATTCGTATTCTTAGGTAGTTATAATGGGGTCAATTGGATATATTAGTAAAGTCTACCTACACAAATGAAATACGGCAGTACGGATCTTCGTAAAATTTATCAAAGAGACATAGATTTCCAGAGAAAGAGGCAGTATTTTTAACGTTATTGTTATTTTGCATGCACGATCCTTACTTTTGTCTTTTTAAAATCGTATTTTTCTATATTCTTGGCATAACTATTTGGATTCTTCTGTAATTTTACGTTCTTGTTCTCATAAGAATAAGAGTCATTTATTTGCATAAAACAAGACCATTAACATGGTGCGACTATACTATTACATAAACAAATAAAAGTTCGATGGAGTCAAAAAGAAGTCAAAGATTTAAAACTAAACTCCCGCCATCTTAAACGATGCATCAGAGTGCCACTGACGTCTGTTTAGTGGCGCGAAAACAATTTATCGATTAAATTTATCGATACTTTGTTAAAACATCGACAGATTTTATAGTATTGTGGCGGCGGAGCTTGGCGCAGGCTGTCGCATAAATTGAGGGCTGGTTTATTTATATATTTGTTTGTCTGCTTGTATCTTTGTTTGGCTGAATACTTTTGATTGTTGGACTATTGCGGATGAATGAGTCCAGTGTGAGGCTTTGTTATGAATATTGCTATCTGATGTTAAATGATAAATACTATTGTTTGAACGACTGAGTGGATGAACGTTTTATTTAAAAGGTTCTAAAATACTAGAAAAATAAATGTCGGCCATGGCATATCAATCAACATGGTTATATTGAGTGGATAAACATTCTAGAGGTATTTAAAAGGTTTAAAAATAAATGTTTAAGGGATGGCGGCCATGGCATAACAATCGAAAAGATCGACATCGTGTAGATTGTTCACTCTTGGATATCGTAAGAACTGACTTAGGGATTCTACATGAGGAAACACAGTGGCTTCTCTTTATTTTACCACCTCTAATGCGATTGTCAATCCACCATGCGGAATGATTATGGCGAGACCTCACTTGTTTTTATCAGAGGCATATTCAGCAGAAGAGCTAGTCACGAAAGTGCCATAACAGTACATTAATGCAATACAGCTATAAGTATGAACATTATATGTATATTACCTATGGTCCCGGCATTAGGCTAGGCCGCTTTCATAATCATAATCATAAAATCTTTATTGTACACAAAAAAAATATACAAGCCTGAACAATATAAAGGACATGAACAAAGGCGAGCTTAACCCTAAAAAAGGTTTCTTACAGCAAACTCTGGTGATTAAGAAAAGTAGAGGTACAATGACATGGATAGTTAGATAAGTGTTCATATAAAGTTCAAGTTTCGTTTAAACCGGAGTTTTGTTTGACAATCAACATGTAGTACACTCGATACTCAAGTTCTTAGTCTTAGTATATCGTTATTAATAATATATATAAACATAAGTATTGTATTTATAATAATGTAGGGTATTTACATATGCACATTGCACACAGATCCCCTTATACTCTCCAATGATTCTATCCATCCAAGGTTGTCTGGTAGAGATCGCTCTTCAGCGATAAGACCGCCAATTGTCACTTAGTCTAAGTAATTTTATGGTATTTTGTTATTTTTTATTTAAGTGTGCAATAAAGCATTTTCTATCTATCTATCTACTCTATATCAAAATATGCCCATAACTTCCTCCGTGGGACAAATGTGATCCAAACCCGCATGCCCAGAGAGGGGAGTATATCATTCTCTAATGATAAAAGTCACTAAGTATCTTATCAGTTGAAACATCATTTGTCCAGCATTGAACAATAATTCCTTAAACAAGAAGTGAAGGGCAAATGTTCGTCTGTGATGTAGGTTGTGGTTTCGATTCCCGCCTATAGACAAATGTGTCTACGATCTGCAGATTATACATTATGTTTTGGGTGTTTTATTTGCGTTATAAATATATACATGTAATGTACTGAGTTAAGTATAATACACAACTCAAGCACTGCTTAGCTTGGGGCTAGATGATGCTGTGTAATTATCCTGCAATGCTAAACCTGAATCCAAATACTTAAAACAGTCATAATAACTCAGCTTAAAACCGCATTCAACCTCTTTATGCGACAAATAAATCCCAACCCCGCGTTGATACTTTATCGAGTTTATCGATAAACAGGCGCATTAGTCGATGTGGCGATAGGCCAAGTCGATAGCACGACGTTATTGATGGCGCAACACTAGCGGCTTGAGACTTGCATTGTTGAACGGATGTGGTGAAATGTTTTATGTAGCTGCAGAGATGCAGATTCAAGACTTTTTAAATGAAGAAATGAATTTTACTTTAGGCTGTTGATAACGCGGCTTTTTAAAGTGATGCTGCTTGATTTGTAAATAAAAAAACATAACAATATAAATGTATGTGAAGAGTAGACTCTTAACTGTGACTTGTACATTTGAAATGACTTGAGTAACAAAAGGCTCGTTACTTTATAATGACGAAAAAACTTTTCGTTTCTGTTCATACATTTTGTGCCTTGTCGTGCTTGTACCGAATAGAGAGGCAGTTATGATTGTAATTTAACGTGTTTGGGCTTCTAGAATATTTTTTGATGATTAATACTATTTCGACGATTTATTATTTAGTCTCATTGTTTTTCGTACGTATAAAACATTTTTTTCGTAATCAAATTGTGTAAACTGTATTCGGAAGTTCATACTATTTTATCACCGGTATTTGAATGTTTTTTTTTTTTTTTCGCTTACATATTGGAGGTAATGCGCGGCGAATAGAAGATTATAATATGTAGGTAGTATGTAATTGATCAATGCACATTTGTTGTATTGAACTTGTATTAAAACTTGATATCTATAAAACCAATTAAGATGATATTCAAAACTTAATAAACATCTTTCTCAGATATTTACAACTCAAACTTTACTACAACTCAAACTTTAGTCAAATATGAACAAAAGTTATCTGCAAATAACAGTTATTAGATTCTCAAAGATTCAATCGTGAAACTTTCACGAAATTATTTATTTTATGATATTGGATTTATTATTTACACAATTCGTTGTAAATAAATCTAGAAACTAATCATATTTAACGTAGAAAATTCTTTTATGTACATTGCTGACATTCACTTTGTTCAATAGTTTGTGTTATTAGACTTTAGAATTTGTGATAGTTTTTATAAAAAAAGTCAAACAGATATCGTGCTATTTGCTTTGATAAATAGTGTACCTTAATTCAAATGTAAGCCTTTGCCTTTTATAAAGCTTCAAGTAATATCTTTACTATTATATTTGCGAACTTCCCTAGTTTTACATTTATTTACCCAGTATTCTAGATGTGTTTATTTGTAACTTAATCCAAAAATAAATTTGACAGATAAATATAGACTAAAAATTAGCTAAAAATAGATAGGAATTCCCGCCAAACTAAACAAAATAAAAACTGGAGATATATTACCTTTTGGCTTGGTGCCCCAACTTATTTTATAATATAATTCCGATAAACAAAGGAATTTCCAAAATTCACTCGTACTGTTTGTTAAACCAATCATAAGCTTTTTTAATGCATCTGTAGTAGTTTTATTTTGTCTAGTTAAAGAAGAGATACGAAGTTGCCTTAGGTGGCCACCAAACTCTGTTTTCGTATCTCCTCCTCTTGTTTAACGGAATTGTAAGGTAAAATAAGTGGGGGCGCCACTTTAGGTGCACTTTGCGCCTTAAATTAAACTTTTCATAGTGACCTAATGTCTTCAGTTTATTAAAAAATCTACCTATTAAGAAAATACATACTTCTTAGGGATTATACTAAAAAATAGACAAAGCCCTTTAAGTTTTGAAAAATAACCTACCTTATATAGCAGCAAACTAAGGTTTAGTATTCTACAATTACTTACTGAAGTTTTCGACTGAAGAAATCTAAAAAGAATTGACACGGACAAGATGTAGATGACAGTCTAGTGAAATTAAATTTTATCCGCATAAGCCTGACGCGCAAAATTCGTAATGGAAAAACAGTGCATAATATAACTAAGCAATGTTTTGTTTGGTTAATTTTGACCAGCTTACGCAATCATCCAGAACCGGGGAAGGACCACTGGATTGAACTACATAAACCGCAAGTGATTTGTAATGAAAGGCATTACTACAAGAGAATGGTTCGGGAAGCGATTGAAATTAAGAAATATCCCAATTTCAATCGTGAAGACGGTTTCAGACTCTCTGCCTCTTGGAATCCAGTTATATCTAAGTGTACTCGTAGGCCGGTTTCTCAATGCGTCGCGGACACTGTTAGTGTTGTGTGTCGTCATCCTATCAATGAAGAAGAAATGCGGGTAGTTGAAAATTCAGCTGACCCCGTTTCACAGAGGCGGTAGCTCCAGTTACTCCAGTCATCCCGTGACCACGGCAGTGTGTAAACCTGTCGAAACGTCGGGAAAAATAGGTAAATAAACGCGATAAATACCCGTACATAAATATTTCCAATAACGGGGAAGGAAAGTTCAGCAGTGGACGTCAAAATTCTGACAGGCAGCCATTTTGTTCCCACATCATTGCGATTATTAGCTAAGTTCTCAGTATCTAGGTGAAACAGCTCTCCGTATCTCATCTGTCGCTTGCACACACTTGGCTCTGTCCCAGGCTCGACGATAATCACAGTTTTCAGAATAAATCTTGGCAATGCTGTATCTGAAGAGTTTTGTATCTTTAAATCTTGAAGGTTTCTTTTGAGCCGAAATGGAGGGGTAACGGAGAGATACAGATATTTGTTCGGTGGGAGGGATTTTCTTTTTCTTAATTTAATATTACAAAAACGAATGAAACTTTAATCGCTACATAGTCTAAAACAAAGTCGCATTGCACTGTCTGTATGTCCCTATGTATGTTTTGATCTTTAAAGTTACGCATTAGATTTTGATGTGATTTATTTTAATAGATAGAGTACTTGAAGAGATAGGTTTATATACAATCGCACGAAGCCGAGGCGGGTCAGTCGTTAGTTTTGTAATATAAAGGAATCAGTTCACCTACAGCTTCTTTTCCTATCTACCTGCAGTCTAAGTCTGACTGTAACTCGTTCTACACTACGTATGTTGAGTCACGGTCTCCAAGAAAAAACAAGTTTACCCCTGATGTCGGTTGTTCGCAAGATATCGCCGGATTGCCAGCTTGCTAATTTCTAAGAGCAAGCAACGTGCTACGATATGTCTACGAAGCGGCTACAAAAGTGCTACGAGACCAAACCTCTACGAATAATGCTACATTATCAAACCTCTACGAATAATGCTACATTATCAAACGTCTACGAATAATGCTACATTATCAAACCTCTACGAATAATGCTACATTATCAAACGTCTACGAATAATGCTACATTATCAAACCTCTACGAATAATGCTACATTATCAAACGTCTACGAATAATGCTACATTATCAAACCTCTACGAATAATGCTACAGTATCAAACCTCTACGAGCGTCTACGAAATCGCTAAGATTGCTACGAAGAGCGTCAAATACTTTAATGCACACTAGCGACCCGCTCCGGCTTTGCACGCGTTTATTTTACGTATAAACCTTCCTTTTGAATCACTCTATCTATTAAAAAAACCGCATCAAAATCCGTTGCGTAGTTTTAAAGATTAAAGCATTCAAAGGGACAAATGGATATAGGGACATAGGGACCAAGAAAGCGACTTTGCTTTATATTATGTAGTTATTGTAAATTAGGGATGCTTTTTTTACGCTTTTTATGATCCACCTGTTTTTTTGCCTTCAATGTTCTTGTAAGTGAAAAATAAATATCTTAGTAATTATTTTACATAATATTTTAACTAGTTTCAATTTATTTATTCATAAATATCACATAAATAAGTAAAATAAAAACACAAAAATACACTTAATATCACAATAATCAACAAAATTATTTTAGTTTTTGGTATAAAGTTGTCTTGTATTGATGAAACAAGTTCTACTTAATTTTTGGAGCTAGATGATACTGTGTGGATCCATCATCATTTATTTATTTTATCATTGTTCACATTTTAGTCTACATACCCATTTGCTACGAGCGACGAATATGTTATGTTACTAAGTATAACATATTCTGTGTGCCATGTGGCCCGGATATGACGTATTTACATCCGGAATTATGCTAAGTTGCAGCTTTGAATATGGTTTGCGTAAGAAATGAGGATGGAAACAGTTTTCGCAAACTTGATGAGATGGGTGAGTGAAATGAGATAGTTTTAGGGTTAGGATAAATATGAAAACCTAACAGGTTTTCATGGCTTTGAATGCACTTTTTCTAACTTGATGATTCCCCAACTTATATTTAATAAGAAATAGAATACTTAATTTCATCAAGATCTGTTAAGTTGTGGTTTAAGCAACTAACAAACAGATTTTTTGGCTTTTAAAAAATTGCATAAAGATTATTCATAATGCTATAAACTACTAATATACTACTTTTATATACAACACTTTTTTAGGTATATTTATTATGTAAAAAAGTACAGAAATCTACAATAGGATTAATAAAATCATATTGTAGATTTCTGTACTTAATTTACAGTTTTTTCCTTATCGAGGATTATTTGAGGAGGTAAACTGAAATAAGTCATTATCCGGGACAAAAAAAATATTAACACTCCTCGGAAATAGCACCAAAACCTTCTACATCTTAAGCAGATTATAAACCGCTGCACTGCGGTGGTCATAATCTAGGTAACAACTTTAATGAAGCAATGGTGTCGATTCAGAAACCCCAAAACTAAATTTGATTAAATTTCAACACTGAAAATGTACCCGTTCCTTTTATAACAATCAAAATGAGAAGAATGGCATCAGTTTCAGTTCTTTTGTATTAGTCCTACTAATGTCATAAACGCGAAAGCTAGTAAGTATGGATGGATGGATGTTTGTTACTCTTTCAAAAACTTCTGAACGGATTTGGATGAAATTGGCACAAAGATAGATTATAGTATGGATTATATACTGGAGTAACACATAGGCTATATGTTATCCCGGAATTCTCACGGGAACGAGAATTACACGGGTGAAACCGCGAGGCGCTGCTAGTTTATTTTAATTTTTGATGACATTTGAATAGGCACCCTACATTACATTTTTTGACACCAATGACAGTGATAAAGAAGTGATTTTTAAAGGCGTTCTTCACTTTAGTGGTTCACACAAACACGAAACAATTCTTTAAATAAATATGAAGCTGGATTTGTTCGCGCCAATTCTTTTATTTCGGAGCTATACACAGGGTGTTATTGTAAACTCCATCTTTAAAAATAACAAGCTTGGGGTTTTGTTATGACTTCTAGATTACTTTCAATTTAAAGAAATAACTATTCAACAAGTTTAGTTATGATTTCGTTGTAAAAATTTGCGAATGCTTGGAAACAAACGAAACTTTTGAGAGAGAGTTTTTTTATTTTCAACAGAGAATAAACAAAGTCAATAACATTGAGAGACACTTCGACACTTTCCATTAGATGAGATTGTGGTCAAACGATAGTCTATTGCGGCTTATTATAATTATTTAAATGATAAAAATCTTCGTTTTCCTAGCAAAGGTAAAAAACATCGTAAGCAGCCCATTTTGCTCCACAGCTGGACAAAAGCTTCCCCCGATGAGCTTGTCTCATCCAGCAGTCTTTTGCAGGTTGTGATACCAAGCGGTTGTGCTACGCTTCGTGTACCGAGTGGTTCCACTAAAAACACATGTAACACTGCGATTTCCATATCTTCGCGTAATAGGTAGGTAAAAAAGAGTTCTAGTTTTTGTTTTCGAACTACGCCAGTTTTAAATTTCAGTCCGATTCGTTCAGTAGTTTTGCGAGAAAGAGTACCAAACATACATACATGCTTACAAACTTTTGCGTTTATAGGTAATATTAGTAAGGATAAAACTTAATCATGGCTACGAGCCATGTAGCCACCCATGCTTAACATCAAGCTTGCTAAAGTGCAAAGGCAAGTGTAATAGCAATGCATACCGCTTGATTTTGAGATGAATTTGTTTAGACAGAGATTCACTTCTATCTGATAAATAACTATCGATGAGAAGGTCAGGGTAAAATCCACTTTACCCAGCTAAATATTATTTACTTCTCATGATTAAACAACTAAAATCTGTAAGACCATTCTTACCGATGTTTATAGGTATGTTAAACTTGTCTTATGAAATGTTCTTTTTTCTGGTGTACAATAAAGTATTTTTGTATTGTATTGTATGTTTATAATCTGAATGTGTAAGGTTAGGTCAGGTTGCGGATGATGATGAATACCTAACAACAATGGGTCACCCTGTACCAAGTACCCCGATACGTTTCGTGCAACGCCTCGCCTGGCCGCGCGCCAGTGTCTGCATTTGATAAATAAATATCAAAGACCTTGCGTTTTGTACAAAATACTAACAAAATCTCTTGCCTTTCCGCTATCCATCTCAAACAAACATTTGTTGAGGAATATTTTTGAAGTACAAATACAATACAAATAGGTACAGTCTTTTTTATTTCATGCACTATGTTCATGATTATGTTAAACAATATTTTGGAGCCTTCTTATAAGTTAAGAATATTAGTACCTACTAGAAAGTTTAGCTCTTCCTTAGTTACGGTAGCCATCATGTTACAAGAATGTTATTATTGTAACAACTTGTAATTATATAGTGATACAGTTTTTAAATATATTAAATGAGACCTCCTGACTGACTGAAGCAAATGAAATATTTAATTTACAATCTGTTTAGCTGCTTTTTCAAATAAAGGGAAACTAAGACCATAAATAAGCCTGCCTATCAGTTTGTTTGGGAGCGTAAAGAAATAAAAGTCGTAGGTGTATGTGTACACGTATTTACTATCTTTTTAAATAAATATTTTAATTGTTCCCAATTTTGCTTCATTTTAAATCAATGGTGGTACCAACCAAGCGAACTAGAGCGAGCGAAGGCTAACAAATGAACGCGAACAAACCAGTGTTGACAACATGGCAAAAGCAAGCAAAGGCCTTCGTTTGCCTTCAGCCAAGCTTCATCGCCGGGTTTTGCTAGGGTTCACATGAGTTCGTTTAGTGTGGAACAGCGAAAGCTAGTGAACGTCCGATACCGATCATCGAATCCCATTCTTTCGCTTTCACTCTTTCTCTTTCGCTTGCTCTCACCATAAAACTATGGTGTTTGATCAAACCAAAAACCGATCAAGCCTAGTCATAACTCAACATGAAGCCTCTGATCCAATCAGGCCTCAGTCCCTTATGTCCTTTAACTAAGTTGAAACTGTACTCCGGCGTAACGACTCCTAACGGCCCCGTAGATTGCACGACGTTAGATACGTTACGTAGATTACGTTACAGGTAGGTGGTAGATGGACGCTCAGATGACGTCATCAGACCGCGGTTGAGGAATTTCATGGCACATTACTTGTAGGGGTGGGGTCATTGTCGATGAAAGAGTATCGACTCAACTAAATAATCAAAAGCCAGAATAAAGTAGTAAGTAGGTAGTGAGTAAATAAATTAGGATGGTAAAATCAGAACTCAAGCCAGTCAAATATGAAAAAAAAGTTATTAAACGTGGTATTTATTTTCTGTTTTTGAAATATAAGAATATTTGACAAGATATTTATTGTAGGAGGATGGAAACCTAATCACCTTTATTTGAGGCGTTGAAGTTTTTGTCAACAAATGGTCCAGTTCAATGGTCAATTGTATTTAGGTTGCAAATATTCTAAAAATACATAGGGTAAATATAAATTTCACTTTAAACGAAGCACAGAAGCCGCAACAGACGCAAAACTGTATGAACCAAAACATTTAAAGTCTGGTAATATTATGTAAAATATGTTAAAGGTAATATAATCTCTCAAACTTATAATTTTTTTTTTTTTTTTAATAATAATAATAGTTTATTGCAAAAAGAATCATTACAAATATAATACATAACAATTTATCTGACATTATGAAGAGCATTCAAAATAATTATGTGTTAGCCCCAGTTGCCTAAACTAGACTAAAAAAGTCTGTAATATAGGCAGCTGTGCTCCCCTACAATTGTACAAAATAGTAGTTGAAATTTAAAACATCTTAGAATAAAATGTTATACAAATCTCATGATTCTATTTTTTTTACATATTGTGATTGTGCAATAAAGAAATTATTTAGGTATTTATTTAATCTTAAAAATAAACAAAGATTAACAAATTTAATTGGAATAATTATCTTTATGTGTAGGTAGATAAACTCTGAAACATTTATAAATAAATAATGGTCTATAGAAATGAATTTATAAACTAAAATTGAATCAATGAATGGTTAATTAGAAATAAACGAATTTAATTGAAAATAGTTCCATAATTTAGTCAAAATTAATATGAATATGAAGTTCATCTTATAATAACCTAACACAAGTCTAATAAATAGAAATAGATAATGCATATTACAATTTAATCTTCTGGTAAGGTAAGAATAAGAATATTGATTATTTCATAACAATCAGCAAGTCCTCAGTACTGTCATACGTATGGTTTTTGAGAATTTTAGAGATTCTAGCCTTAAGTTGGAAGTAGCTAAGGTTACGTAAACATTCCTCCCTAGATAGCTTATTGTATAAATAACCACCTAGGAAACATGGAAAACGATGAAGAAAAGTAGTATTCGATTGAAGGCCGTCAAAAACTTTGTAGGCACGTCGTCGTCCACCCCGCTCTGGTGGGCACAGTCTGTGCTGTCTTATTAGAATTCTTAACATAAATAATTGACGCACTGTTAGAACATTAGCCTCCATTGTATAGTGCAGCAGTAGGGAATGTATAGGGCAGGAAGTTACTAACTTTAAGCACCGCGCGCTGTGCCCTTTCCAGTGGGAGCAGTAGGGTTTTAGGGGCTCCACCCCATGACTCAATACAATATGCAATTAAGCTTTGGCAAAGGGAAAAATAAATAGTGCGAATGGTGTTTTTATCAGTGATATGGCGGATGTTCCTGAACACGGCCATTAATTTCCTTACTTTATCCACAAGTGATGAGATATGTTGATCAAAAGATAATCGAGAGTCAAGCGTCACTCCTAGGTAACGTATTAGTGATGTTCTTTGCAGCTTAGAACACTTACAAGACTTTTGAACACAAGCGTCTGATGATGTAGAGTCTAAGTGGGCAGCAATGGTTAAATCTGGAGAAGGTTGAAATTTATTAATAAGGGAAAATGTCATAAGTTTTGTTTTGGAGACATTCAGTTTTAGAAGATTTCTAGACAGCCAATCAGTTACAATGTTAAAACCAATCTGGGCGTCATTGAAAACAGTGCTCCAACTCTCTCCCTTGAAAACCAGCGCGGTATCATGTTACATAGATCGTTTAGGTAGACAAGGAAGAGGGTCGGACCAAGTATACTACCTTGGGGCACGCCAAATTTTACTGAGACGTAATTGCTGGAAGTATTATTGATCTTAACACACTGATCTCTGTTTCTAAGAGATTCTTCAAAAAGTTGTAGTGGAGAACCGCGAATTCCAAGTCTCTCAAGTCGTTGAAGTAGGTGAGGAATAGACAAAGAATCAAATGCTTTGGCCAAATCTATAAAAATTGCCAAGCTCTTGTTCCCAGCATCGAGACCACGGGCAATAGAGTCAGTAAGGTCACAGACAGCATCAGCAGTTGAAATATTCTGACGAAATCCGTATTGATTTACTGAAATAAGACCGTTGTGCTCAAGATAATTAACCAAACGTTTATTTAAAATGCGCTCAAGGCTCAAAATATAAGCTTTGAGATTACATGATGCTGTGTAAAATCTTCTTCGCTTATTTATTTTCACTATTTCATCGACATCATCCCTTCCCTATCGCCCATCACTAGTGAATGGAAGGTCCGGCGCTCATTTCACGTGACATTACTCGAGTTGACCCACGCTATGGACGCGCCATCACTTAGCCTGAGCTCTGAGGGACAGGCGTTAGCGATTTAACCCTTTATATTGCGATTATTTGCTGATGATAATATACTAAAAAAATGCTCATACTAAAAATTATTACTAATTACAAAACTCATTATTTAAAGCCACCTAGAAAAAATACTATAAAGTCACTCCTGTATACGTTCACTCAATACATTTTAAAATAGCCCCACCATCTTCTTTTCATATTTCAAAACAAAATTGACGTGCCGCGCAAAAAGTATAGCGTTTTTCAACATGATTACTTTTGCGCCACCTTGTAGAAAGAGTAAGTTGCTGACTAAATTTAATACACGTATTTATCATCAAATATTATAAACGTGAAAATCAGTTCCCATGGAATAGAAATAGCTTTGAAACCTTTCCACAGAAACGACACGTGCGAAGCCGCAGGCCGATGCTAGTTGAAAATAAAAACTAAAATCGCTCTCGCTCCCTCCTCCACTACCGCTCCCACCCTAATCCCACATAATCGGTACAATCGCACAGAACGCGCGTCGTGTAGCGATCCACAAAAACGCCTATTTGATCGCTAAATCACTCCGCGCCTCATTGTGGCCGAAGGAATTTTGTAAGGAAAGGTACAGAAATGAGAAAAATGTCTGAACAGAGCCCTGACCTGCCCTGAGTTTTCGTCTTAGATAGTAATTTCAGTGAGTTCGATTCGCAAAGTTTAAAAATTATGTACAAGCGCAAGGTTTGGTGCTCATTGCTGTTTTTTATGAAGATAATTAAAATAACAATGCTGTTTCATTTTATTTTGGTATAACCGACTTTGAAGACTGCATTTTCACTTCACTGATAAATCACATTCGAAATATTAACGTAACACTTCAATGAATTCAGTGAATTCAAACTAGAGTTTTGAAACGAAATTCACTTATAACTCTTTGGTCTTTTGCTATTTTGTATAATTAAAGGTAATAAAGAGTGTCAAAAAACCACATGACTTGAAGAAAATTAACTTTCGATAGATCTGTTTTAAGAAGCCACTTAAAATACTGGTATAACTCAAGGTCTTAATAGCCTTAAGAACGTTGTCTTAAAGCCACGTTTTACCTTAAAACCGCAATGTTTTACCCCTCATGCAATGAATCTTAACGGAATTGCATAGCTAAGTGCAATTTACATGCACCTTTGCCCACATTAGTTGAATTTACGACACAGACTCCAGGCGTCAAAACTGCATGAACTGGGGGTCTGCAAGATTTACAGGGATCTACTGTGAAACAGCAATAGTTGACAGTGACTGTCGCATCGCGGTGGAAGAATAAGACAAGACTTAAAGGTTTAATCAAGTAAATCAATATCTTTATTTCTTTAGGCTCACAATATATATAAATAAATAAATAATTCCGGACACTCCACACAGCATCATCTAGCCCCAAGCTAAGCAGAGCTTGTGTTATGGGTACTAGAGGTAGATGACTGATATACTTAATGCAATACATTACATAGATAGATATATTTTTTATTATACATAGAAAACACCCAGACCAACGGAACAAATTTCTGCAGATCGTACACAAATTTGTTCCGAGGCGGGAATCGAACCCGCGACCTCCTGCGTCGCAGGCGAACCATCGCCCACCGCGCCACATGGGTCGTCGACTAGTCAAATTTAATAGTAGGTATAGGTACATAATCAAAATAATATAAGAATTAAAGTGATAGATAATTGATTTCCCCTTCACTTCAGTCTTAGTCTTCGTTCTTTCGTTTCATCAATTCGACTGTACTCGATTTTTTGTGTGTGTTTTGAGAACTATTTACTGGGTGGAACGATTTTGATGATAACTTTTTTAAAGCTACGGCTTCCCGTGTAGTCGGTTCTATTTAAATTTTATGAAAATATGACAAGTAAATAACCCCTTATCGAAATAATTTATCTGAATCTAATCTAATAAATAAAATATATTATGTAATAAATCTAAAGTCTGAATACGTGTTCGTTTTTTAAATAGGTAACTACAAACTATTATCGGTGTGGAAGTCCAGGGCTTTATAACGTTACCACTTCCCAATAAAAATACCGGTAAGTAACGTTACAATTATATAGATACCTATTTAACGATACCAAAAGGTGGTATCGTTACCCAGGTAACGAAAAACTTTATAACGTTATATCTAAAGAGGTAATTCCCATTATTTACCGGTACATAATTTCGTTAAAAATGCACGTTGCCGCTCTGCTCTAAGCACTAGGGCTAGCTAAAGAAGAGCGGCAACGCGCATGCGGTGATCGCGCGCCGCGCTACGTATGCAGGCAGGCACCGATGTAAATAGACAACCGTTGTGCCCAGATTGCGAAATAAAATACTACTTTTTGAATTAAAAAAATATAGTAAATTTGTTAAATAAAGTGGTTTATTTAATCTAGAATATTATTTGAGTTTTGACGCCGATGACGCCGATGAAAAATTTCGGGGCAATATCTGAAATAATAAAAAAGTTATTAGAATGACTTCATCATCATCATCATCATCATCAGCCTATATTAGTCCACTGCTGGACATAGGCCTCCCCTAATGAGCGCCATAGCGCCCTGTCTTCAGCTTGGCGCATCCAGCATCTGCCAGCAGTCCTTCGCAGATCGTCATCCCACCTGGCCGGAGGGCGTCCTACACTACGTTTGCCAAGTCGCGATCTCCACTCAAGAACACGTTTACCCCAACGGTTGTCGGTTCTTCGCGCGATATGGCCGGCCCACTGCCACTTCAACTTGCTAATTCTTTGAGCTATGTCGATGACTTTGGTTCTCTGTCGGATGTATTCATTACGAATCCTATCCTTCAGAGAAACTCCGAGCATAGCTCTTTCCATAGCTCGCTGAGCGACTTTGAACTGGTGGACCAGCCCTACCGTGAGTGTCCACGTCTCAGCTCCGTAGGTCATTACGGGTAGGACGCACTGATTGAAAACTTTCGTTTTCAAACATTGCGGTATGGATGACGAGAAGATGAAACAACAAGAAAAACGAAAGACGAGATTAGAATTACTTACATTATTATTATGTTAGGTACCCTACATAGTAAAAAGTAATTTGGAGAAACCCTTCATTATAAATATTACAGTAAAGTAATTCATTGATGACACGCCTGTCGTGTAATGTAATCTCATTATTTATTAAATAAAAGCTTGTGATGTTTTCAAAGACGGTCATCTGCAAAATTGCGTCAAACCAGACGCAGAGCCATAATCAAGAAGATGAAGTTGAATCGGTTAGTAACGAAAATTTCAATCAAGTAATAGAAATAAATTAAAACCAGTTTGAGATAAGTGCAGGCGGATGCAAACAGTCTAGAGATAGCTCAACTGATCCATGTCAATACCTAGTCAATAATTTCATAATTATAGATAATTCTTGACTAAGTGTTCACTAATGAATCCAAGGTGTGAAATAAATAAATTAAAAAAAAATCAATAAAATAGGAAGGGAGGGTCATAGGTACATATTCCAACCACATACCTATCTAGGTATGGTAAATCATCATCACCTACTATTTTATAGCTAATAGGTAGGGTACCAACTCTTACCAGTGCTTTCTTCACAAGTCCTTGCTCTTTTACGCTTTATAGGCGGCGCTAAAATTGATTGTGATTCAGATTCGTCCGAATCCGATTCGAATTTAACATCTCCTGTAAGTATGTATAACATTAAATGAAACCATAATAACCATCATAATAATAACATTAAAGATGAAACTATAATAACTAGGTACCTAGTTATTATAGTTTCATCTTTGTAAAGTAAAAAAAGGTAGGTACTACCTACCTACTTTAAAAGCAGTAGGCATTTTAGCAAGAAATGTCCTGCAGTACCAACTAAACAGTGGTAGGTAAGGGACATTAACAGATTGTCATTTCCAAGGCTTTTTACTTATATGACAGCTTGTAGCTTAGAATGATTCCTAGCTCAAATATGTAGGTAGGTAGGTACTTCTATCGCAAAAATAAATGCCTAACTTGCAATATGCTGCAAACACTATATAAAGTTGAACTTTGACTGACTTTTACTGACATAAGAGTAGGACACGAGATAACTTACCGTTATTTCCAAATATAAAATCCCACTGACCCAATTACAATCTAATAAACAGGTCAACTTTTTAAACTGGCACCAACCGGCCACCGCCAACTGCTCGAACGAAACCACAAAAAAAAAGAAAGAGATAGAAAACTGGTTTTGTAACATTTACTTTATAACGTTAAGTAACGGTAAGTTTACCGATAAAAGCAAAAGTATCGTTACATTGATTTACCGGTATCTCGTCACAAAATTACCGGTATATCATATACCGGTACCTATTTTAGTAACGTTACCTAGTGTTGGGCCGATGTAACGTTACCACATTTTTACCGGTATATGAAGCCCTGTGTGGAACTGAGCGACATCTGGCCAATCGTTAAAGTCGTAATGTAATCATTTATGGAGTATATGCCATTTTGATAACATTTTGCTTTATGTACTGTAAATCTACGAAAAGGGAGCTCAGTTGCATCAGATGGAAGTTTATAATAGAAACCACTCAGTCGTATCATTCGCATTCTTATGTTTTAATTTTAATCCAACTATTTATCCTACTAATTAAGTAAGGTACCAATACAACAAAAAACAAATTGAATTCTACATTCAGTTTCGAGTTTCACAGTACACCCTTGTACAGCATAAAATAATGTTATGCGACAAAACGCTGTCGTCTTGCAGCAAGAATTTATGCAAAATGACATCACTGTTTCAAAGGTATCCGACAGTTAAAAAGGAGGTTATATTTCTAGCAGATTCGAGAGAGAATCTTGTTATCCGGTATCACAAAGAAGATTAGATTCTTATTCTACAGGCGAGAATAGGTAGTTACAGTGCTATTTGGTTCAACATAGACCTTAGTGGCTGAGTGGGTGAAGATGTGACTGGGATACTTAAACTGTTGCGGGTTCGATTCACACTTCGGGTAAATGTTTGTATGATATGTAATGATGTGTGACTTTTTTCTAAAGTCCATTTCACATAGAAACCATTCACTGAAGGGTCATTTCTACCATTGTTTATCGCAAAATTAATTGATTTATGACTGTTTTTTTTAAATAATAAAATGTGAGCAAACATTTATAAGATGCACGATGTGATTTTCGTCTTAATCAATGCACTTACTATATATTGCAACAAAGCGAACGTATACCTTTCTAGAACGATTTCTTTTATGTAATACTAGCGACCCGCCGCGGCTTCGCACGGTTTTATTATACGTAAAAACCTTCCTCTTGAATCACTATCTATTAAAAAAACCGCAGATTTAAGCGTTCAAAGGGACATAATGATATAGGGACAGAGAAAGCGACTTTATTTTATACTATGTAGTGATGTATACAGATTATAAGATTTTTATGAAAATTTCAAGATCAAAAACTCATAAACTCTCTGAAACAGTTGTGGCGTTAGAATCGACGCCTTCAACGCAGCCTATGGATGTCGTAATAGCTAACTTAGAGAATCTTCAAGCTAGACGAAGATCCACAGCTATACGCTGTTATTGTGTCAAAACGCCCCTTATTTAGAAAGAGATGTTCATCAGTGGACTTTTGAGTAGGCAGGTACTATTGTAACTTAAACTAAATTGTGATTTATATTTTGTGTGTAGACAAAAATTATGTCCGAAAAAAGAAACTTTTTATATATTTATTTAAAAAGGACAAAAGATTGAAGCGAAGGAAAAATCAATTATCACTTTATTTCGTATATAATTTTAATAATTATGTATCCATAGTTTAAAATTTGACTTGTCTAAGTGTTTATTTTGTTAGCCTAAAGAAATAAAGATATTGATTTACTTGAACCTGCGATATTTTCCAATGACTCGGAAGATACTCGCTTATAGTATTGGTCCCTTATCGAAGCAATCAAAAGCACGACCAGACAGACAAAACAACAAGTCAAGAGGTACGTCTGTGGTTTATACAGACAGACGCCGTTATTATTGTATCGTTATGTTTTCACCCCGCGTTCGATTGGGCTTGTTGGGTAGAGGGAGATATGCTAAGATGGGAATTTTGGATGGTGTGATGGGTATTCCATAGGAGAACTAGCGATCCGCCCCGGCTTCGCACGGTTTTATTATACGTATAAAGCTTCATCTTGAATCACTCTATCCATTAAAAAAACTGCATCAAAATCCGTTGTGTAGTTTTAAAGATTAAACATACATATGGACAGAGAAAGCGACTTTGTTTTATACTATGTAGTGATTATACTGGACAATTCACACAATGGCCTATGTCCAGCTGTGGACTAATATAGGTTAATGATAATGATGAATCCATCTTACAATTAGTTTTAACTAGTTAGAGCTACCTGGTAGCACCACAATAGTTCATGGAAATGACCAAATTAAAATTTTGATTATTAATATTATGTTGTATCGTAATTTATTTCAGAATCTTTTACATGAAATTGAATAGAATAGAATATATTTTTATTGTTTATAGAATTACCCAACAGGTAGGTACACCTTATCAAATTACATAATAAAATTAAAGTAATAGGAAGCGTAAATGTTAAGTTGAGTTCATTTTCATACAAACGATTCATAACTTTATATTTTTTACTTTACGGTTCTACTACAGTAGTGGAAAAGGATACAAACTAAAAAAAATTTTAGAATATAATTTGAGCATATAGAAAAAAGCCGCTTTGCATAGAGATGAATTAGTACTCTTCAAAATACCAAAAATATCTTATATCCTATCTTTTTGTGAACTCAACCTTAATCTATTGCTAAAACAATCGTCATTTGTAATTACAAACAGGTCTACGCCGCCGTATGGCATCGATGTTTCATTTCGATACCGGTTTAATACCGGTATTATTAACGGTTTATTCGTGACGTTAAATTGTATTTTATTTCTGTCAAGGTCCCTATAGGAAGCGATGGTTTCAACAGAAAGGATGAAAATAAATTATTTTTACGTTGACTAAATTGGTTTTGACTTTCAAAAAAATACGTATTTTAAATTCTGTAGATTTCTGCGAAGTCCAAAGTTGGAAAAAAAGTTGGATGTAAGGTTAATATGACTGCCCAAAGTTATTGTTCAAGGTGCACGAAGTCACGGGTAGAGCTAGTTAAAATTATAAATGTGTGTTGATATTAGTGTTATTAAAGTAAGTACCTACATTTAATGTTTTAAACTATGATATTTTCAAAAGTTTTACACTAAAAAGCTTCACGAGTAAACTACCAATTATAAACTTGCGCTATCTCATTACTTACAAAGTTCCTCGTATCCAAAGGAAGGATACGTCATACAATTCATAAAAATCACGTTTTCGCACGCGCTCGGTACATTGCTGGTTTTGTTCTAGCGGAAACAGCAAACGCGGAAGTAGGAACACAATGGGTGTGATACATTGCTTTCACACGATAACACTAAAGTGATGAACGTTATGATACAGATTTATGCTTTATGGGTTACGGGGTAAAAATCAAAGTCGCAAAACACAACAGCCTGTGAGCTAGGCCGTGTCTGCCAGTTATTTATAGGCGTTCAAAATATGTGTGAGATGAAAGAATAAATAAATAATGCTGGACAATCGACACAGCATCTAGCTCCAAGCTAAACAGGGGCCGAATTCCATTAATTTCAAGACAAAGGTCTCAATAGTGCCATTCAATCAAGATGATTAAAATGACTATTGTGCATTTGGTTGTTAAGGGTTAGAAAGATCACTGTCAAGGTGAAAATATTTTTAAAAAATTAAGAAAAACTCAACAACCAGACAGTTATCTTTCTCTGTTCCCTTCATGTTCAACGGTGCTTTTCTCCTATTTCTACTATTTTTTGCGTTTGAAGATACTTTCATAATTAGAATGTCAAATTGGTAGTAATAAAGGTAATCGTCACAGCTATGAATGAACCTCAAATAGTTTGTGCTAGTAGAATACCAAAAAGAGTTAAACACTGACATTTTGACACGATACTATTTAAATGGTGAAGCGATTAGCGATTATTAGTGGAATTCGGGCACTGAGCTTGTGTTATGGGTTCTAGATGACAGATATATGTACATTATACCTACTACATAGGTAGTTAATTACAATAAAAACACCCAGACCCTCGAAATAAATATAATATAATAATATAATTCCGGGCAGTCCACACAGCATCTTCTAAATATGTATAAGCTGATTGTATTTTTTTCCCAATAATAATAGACCGAAAAGCAGACACATAGTGAGTATTCACATACACCAAAATACACCTTTCGGCTACCATGATAGCTATATTTACTTTGTAACCAAAAATCCTGACATTTTGAAAACTCTGAAATACAAAAATCGTTCATACGAAATTGATGCATCGTTTTCTATATCCATCTAAATATACAGGCATTGTATTCTTAAATAAAGATCCACTTCAAATATTGTTATGAATGATACAGACAGACAAACGGGTACACAGCGAGCAATATATATTTACCAACATTTTTGTAATAAATAATTTATAAAAGTTCAAACAAAGAATACCTAGTACAATTCGTACATCAAAAGACATGACACCTCATAAATAAAACAAAAGTTTCACAATTTCAAATGAAATGTCTGGTACAAATAGTTATTCACGTTTGCAAAGAAATGTTATAAGTTCTATTCTAACAGAAGGCTAGAGCTATGTTGGCTTAGTGGTGAGTTGGAACCAAGGGTAGTCGGTTCAAATCCTACTAATATTATAAACGCGAAAGTTTGTAATTATGGATGGATAGATGGATGTTTGTTACTCTTTCACGCAAAAACTACTGAACGGATCTGGATGAAATTTGGCACAGAGATATATTATAGTCTGGAATAACATAAATGCTATATTTTATCCCGGAATTCCAACGGGAACAGGAATCACGCGGGTGAAACCGCGAGGCGTTGCTAATTAGTAAATACATTAGTTATGTTAGTACGAGTTATGGAAAATAATTTTATTAACAACGAAAATTACAAGTTAGTAAGAGTAAATGTTGAGTTTTAACTTGGAGTCGAGACCCTAGTCCGTGGGGTTCCGAGGCTCTCCGGGTTTTTAAAAAAATATCTGAGCGTCTGGTCGATGCGACGCGTGACCCGAGAGCTGGTGAGTATCTAGCTTAAAAAATCAATTTCTACGAACGAAGTCGCGGGTCCTCACTTATAGTTAGTACAAAACGTAAGAATCAAAACAAAAGTCACTTCAATTCAAAAGACGGGGGTTTCTGTGATAAAAATATCGAATATAATATCGAAGAGCGCTTAGAAATCTATGTTTAAAATAATACAAATTTTCTTACGACCTGAATACTGACATTTATCTAAGTCTAATTTGATAAACAAATTTGCTAGGACGCCCTCTAAAAATTTCAACTATGTTGGCATAAAAGTTTTGAAACAGAACCACTTTGAAGTGAAAACAGAATTAAAAATAACTTACACAAATAATTAAGGCGCCTAATTAAGCAAAATAATAAAGAAATAATTAACCCCGATCTGCCCATTCGAGCTCAATAAATGAATTTTCATTTGCGAAAGAAGATATTAATCTAAACTTGTTCAGATGAACGCAACTGCGATAATTATACCTAAATTACAACGCATTTGTCTGTCTGTCATCACGTACGTTATAGCCATATTAGGATATAAATTTATGTGGTGAAGGGTGAGTAATGCAAGCTATTTAATAATATAACATAATATTTAATAATATTTAATTGTTTAGGTATTTAGAAACTAAATTTGTACGCTATATTTTTCGCATTAATATAAATTTTATAAAATAAGTCATAGGTATTATAAATACAAAGGAGGGCGATACAGTTTCATTCTTTTTGCATCAGTATCGTTGCATTGCATTGTTTTAGTTTTAAATAACAAATGGAAAAAAAACATTTGAAATTGAAATTGAAATTGAAATTGAAAATTTATTTAGTCAGATATACATCCATTTTGTTAGTAACACAGTATAATTAAATAAAAAAAATAAATAAAAAAAAATAAAAAAAATATATTTGATTTGAAAAAAAAAACGAACAATAATTGTGTTTATTAGTCTTTCCTTCACGCCAAAACTTAACAAAAAATCAACTTGGTTTTTGGAATATAGTTCGTTGAAAGGATGGAGTGTAACAGATTACTTTTTGTCCTGGTAAAGCATCAAATTCCAGTGGATCATCAAATGATTTAGGTAATTCAAATTTAACGCGGGTGAGAACGCGGGGTACAGATTGTTAAAATAACTAATAAATGTGCTGAAGGATAAGTACTAATGCAAGATACATTTAACTGTTTATTTAGATACTAGTTGCACCCCGCGGCTTCGCCCGCATGGTATTTATTTGACAAATTTCAGAAATTTATTTCACGCCTCCTAGGGGCCTCCTAGTTTCGATCGAAAAATAAAAAATATGTGTTTAATTATTTACTTTGTAGTTTGTTTATAACGAGTTCTGAGTAAATTGAACCATGGAAAATAACTTTCCATACAAACTATACCATCCTGTTTAACCCCTTCAGAGGTTCAAATTTCACAAATTTTAATGCCCTATGTCCTATTCTAGGTCCTAAACTATCTAAGTACCAAATTAGATCTAAATAACTTAAGTAGTTACGGAGATTACCTATAACAAACATTCACACAGACTTTCCCATTTATTATAATATTAAGATGAAGATGAGAGTAAGAAGTAAGTTATATTTTACACCTCCAAGGAAATATCTGAAGCGTGGTAATTAAGGAAGGATAATTCTGGACAATCCACAAAGCTTTATTTTGCCCAATCAAAGTAAAACTTGTTATGGATACAAGATAATAGATTTGCATCAGCATTGCCATACAGCGTGGTAATGCAGCCAGTGTCTTGGGGACGCACAGACTGGTATTGACATGGATCAATTGAGCTACCTTTAGACTGTTTGCAACCGTCTGCAGTTAGCTCAATGGTTTCAATTGTAAATACTAGTTGTAATTTTTCTATTCCTTTGCTTGTAATTTTCGTTGTTAATAAAGTAGATAATAGATATACCTACTCAATACATTACCTTCATACATAGAAAAACCCCAAAATCAAAACATATGCAGATATTAGTTTTTATCAGGTAGTACTGACTGACAAAAATACTGAGATATTAGGTCTTGTTTGATTAACAAATCGGCGCCCAATAAATACCACCAATGGATATCACTATATGTTTCAAACGCCAAATTACCGATTCGCTTTGACACAGTAATTATGGCGGCGCGTATAGTTATCAAAGGCATCCCACGCTTTGATCTAGCCGCCCATTGGCTTTCTGATCAAATATCATAACTATAGTTAGCTTAATTGGTGGTTAGTTTATTGATTTACCTACTGAAAACTGATTTTAGGCGGCCCCTGGACCTACAATAAAATTGTACAATATTTTTATTGTACAATAAGATTTAAAGGCGCTCTGAATCCAAACGAGTTCAATAAATTATAGAAAAAAAGTTGTTAGTCTTAATTCACCCAAGTTGCCTTTAAGAGGTTAATCATTAGATAGCTATATATATGAATAAATATCCTGCGTACATAGCTAGTCTAGTCTATGATGAAACTGGCAGAATTGCCTTGAAGGCGATATCATTGTGTAGTAGGTACATAGGTGTACGTACTATGGATAAAAAAGACTCAGACTTTTATTATCCAAAGGATTACTAGAGCCACATTTGGGACGAAATGGGGACATTGTAGAAGTGGTAATTCCAGAGGAAACCGGGTTGGCAATAAAATTTTGCCATCACAGATTTTATCTAGGCCTACTGAATACATTTTTACAATACGTTTTTGCCAAGGACAAAAAATAAGCAAATTGGTGCAAAGCGAAATCACGGGAATTTGTAGATAATAAATTTATTAAACTAATTTTATTTTAGAATAATGTGGAATAATGCTGTGCAATTTAATAGTAAAATTATAGTTATTTAATTTTTCGATATCCGAAAACAGTACTACAGACGACACCTAAAACAAATGAAGTACTTATTCAAGAAACTAAATTGCCTAAAACACTTAAAACTAAACACATAAAAGTAAGTCAATGTCAGTTTATGTGAGCACTTCTTTGTTTCAACTTATTCTTTATGTGACGATGACGACCTTTGTGGTGCAGCGAGTTCGATTCCCGCCTTGGGACAAATATTTTTACGTACTTCTTTTAATTTTTCACGGTTTTCTATAATTGTGTTTTAAAAAATATTATGTAGAGGTACTTACATGACTGACAGGGCGCTATGGCGCTCATAGGGGGAGGCCTATGTCCAGCAGTGGACTAACATAGGTTGATGATGATGATGATGACTTACATGATTAAGACGTATCTAATCTCCACAAACTCTGTTCAACTTTGGACTCTTTATTAACAACGAAAATTACAAGCAAGGAATAGAAAAATTACAACTAGTATTTACAATTGAAACCATTAAGCTAACTGCAGACGGTTGCAAACAGTCTAAAGATAGCTCAACTGATCCATGTCAATACCAGTCGGAAGCGTCTGCTGTGACTATTGATTGTTCAGCATTATTTAATTGTTGCTTTCTTTTTCCTATAGTGTCTTTACCCAGTCTCGAAGTAGATTAATCGTTTGATTAAATATACCTTGCATGTTCGAAATATCCGAATAGATTACTTGGCCAATTATTCATAACTTCAGCATATCGACACAAACTTGGCAAGGCCCACTGAGCTTTAAAAACTTTATTACGATCCCCTTTTGGCCTTCAGCGTTACATTTATATGTAAATTTTAATATACCTAGTTACTATTGATAAACGATTTTAGCTTGTTAAAGTCACTCAATCTGAGATTATTCTACGATATTACATCAAACTGTTTGATATCTAATATTGAAGGGGCTGGGAATGATTGAGAAATCAATTTGGTTCCGATTAAGGAGTAATTTTGTAAAGGGGAGACATTTCTTTGTTCGCTTTTACTTTATTTTGTGTAAGAAAACGGGAAATGAGTGGATTTAACGCATTTTTTATCGCTTGTCACCGGGCCATTTGGGAGAATAGATATCGCAGGTTTGCAACGGTGTCTAATAATATCAGTGAATAATATACAGAAAATTAGACAAATATGTGTCTGATAATTATAAAGAAAATTTAACTCCTCAGGATATATTGAAAGTTACTTAGCACAAATAACTGTTTAAAGAATTTTAATGATTTTAATCTTTAGGAAGTAATTCTTAGCTACCAGGATACTAGAAACCAACTAACGTTCAACCTACAGGCGACCTCTGTACTTACGCCCTTAGCACACTGACGCGTTCGCATACGGCAGCGGACGAAAGGAAAAAACTGAAACGCATGTCTCACTCTGGCACATGGCTAAATGAAATAGTTGCGTCTTTGTTACGCAAGGAACTGCCAAATTACGCAGAAGTTTCGCATAAGAATGCGTCGCGTCGGTGTGCTAAGGTCGTTAAGCTAGCACTTTTGTAAATAGTTTTTCATATTGTACCAGGAGATAAGAAGTGATCAAGAGGTACTCACTGTAGGTATGGAAGTCAGTGGTCTGCACGGTGTTGCAGTCCTCTCCGACCTGGAGGTAAGTGATCTCGCAGCGGTAGACGCCCTCGTCTTCAGCGTTTCATAGTACCAGGAGATAAGAAGTGATCAAGAGGTACTCACTGTAGGTATGGAAGTCAGTGGTCTGCACGGTGTTGCAGTCCTCTCCGACCTGGAGGTAAGTGATCTCGCAGCGGTAGACGCCCTCGTCTTCAGCGTTTCATAGTACCAGGAGATAAGAAGTGATCAAGAGGTACTCACTGTAGGTATGGAAGTCAGTGGTCTGCACGGTGTTGCAGTCCTCTCCGACCTGGAGGTAAGTGATCTCGCAGCGGTAGAGGCCCTCGTCTTCAGCGTTTCATTGCACCAGGAGATAAGAAGTGATCAAGAGATCAAGAGGTACTCACTGTAGGTATGGAAGTCAGTGGTCTGCACGGTGTTACAGTCCTCTCCGACCTGGAGGTAAGTGATCTCGCAGCGGTAGAGGCCCTCGTCTTCAGCGTTTCATAGTACCAGGAGATAAGAAGTGATCAAGAGGTACTCACTGTAGGTATGGAAGTCAGTGGTCTGCACGGTGTTGCAGTCCTCTCCAACCTGGAGGTAAGTGATCTCGCAGCGGTAGACGCCCTCATCTTCAGCGTTTCATAGTACCAGGAGATAAGAAGTGATCAAGAGGTACTCACTGTAGGTATGGAAGTCAGTGGTCTGCACGGTGTTGCAGTCCTCTCCGACCTGGAGGTAAGTGATCTCGCAGCGGTAGACGCCCTCATCTTCAGCTCGCGCTGAGCTGATCACCAGCTCAGCGAAGGTTGCGTTTGGCTCGTGGGAGATTGTTATTCTGGGGACAAGAGATATTCAGTTAAACCAGAGATGTTATTAGCTTTTATACAAACATCAAATTAATTTATATTGACGACCGATGTGGCGCGACGACGACGGGCGAAGTTTTGCCTGCGACTATTTATTTAAAACCCATCATCTTGCATAGTTGAGAATAGAAATTAGGTACATTTATTAACAACGAAAATTAAAAGCAAGGAATAGAAAAATTACAACTAGTATAACTAGTAGGATAGAAATGTCCTCATAATGAAATTGCAATTTTTAATCTTAAAACGAGAGGTCAATTGCTTAAGAGCTTCATATAAATGTGTATTTTTGATAAAATCAATCAGCAAATATCACTTGTTAAGCTCTCGATTTTTAAAATCTTTGCAAAGATTCCAAAGTAGAAAATCACAGTAGTATTCTTTTCCATTCATTTACGGAACGCTAAAAACGTTCCATTAAAACAGTGCCGTTAAATCAGACACAGAAGGGTTCCGCAAAATCCACAATTCGGAAAACACTTAACCAAACTCAATTAAGCCCCGCGCAGAGCTATCAATCTATTAGAGTCTCTATCATTGTAAACTGGGTAAGTTTGTGGTTTGTTCATGGAAATCTGTAGGTGTCTTGATCGTTAGCGAATCGTCTGTATACATCTCTGCTTATCTGTTCTTTCTCGCAAAAACTACTCAACGAATCAGACTGAAATTTGGAATACACGTGTAGTTCTAGAACAAATAGATAGATGGGATAGAAATAGCCTTGAGATATTTCCATAGAAACAATAGGCAGATGCTAGTTACATATATTTGTCCCAGGGTACGAATTTTAGATACTGAAATTACTTTGAAATTCAATTTAACTTTTATTTATTTTGTTGCTTTCTTTTATTTACAATCTACCTTGATCTATAAAATACAAAACCATGGTTCATTCATGAATGTTATGCGACAAACAAAACACGACAAACTTTCACAATAGCCACTAGTAATTACGAAGGCACTGTCACTTCAAAGTAGAGCTTTTATTCTAATAGTCCAGCAACAGTGTACAATTGTACATAGACTGCTGACAAGCGTTCAATTAGAATCATTACCGCCATAGAGCCTGCAATCTAATAGACCGGGCTACATTGTAGACTGGCTTTTATGCGCTATTGAGCATTGTTTGCGTTTCAGCATTACGAGCGTAATTACGAAAGCACTGTCACTTCAAAGTAGAGCTTTTATTCTAATAGTCCAGCAACAGTGTACAATTGTACATAGACTGCTGACAAGCGTTCAATTAGAATCATTACCGCCATAGAGCCTGCAATCTAATAGACCGGGCTACATTGTAGACTGGCTTTTATGCGCTATTGAGCATTGTTTGCGTTTCAGCATGAACGTTTAGAAATTGCGATTCGAATTGTGCTAATAGATAGTGCGAGAGCAGATTAAATCACTACTAATTTTATTTTTGTTCCCATTATGTGATACTAGCTGAGCCTGCGACTTCGCGTGAAATAGTGGCGACCGATGTGGCGCGGTGAGCGAAGGTGCCTGCGACGCAGGAGATTGCGGGTTCGATTCCTGCCTCGGAACAAATTTGTGTATGATCTGCAGAAATTTGTTGCGTTGGTCTGGGTGTTTTCTATGTATAATAAAAAATATCTATTTATGTATATAGTATTAAATTTATCAGTTATCTAGTACCCACCCATAATACAATCAAAATACTTTGAGTAGCTTACTTTGGGGCTAATAGATGGTGCTGTGTGGATTATTCAGCATTTTTAAATCAGTTCAGTAGTATGGACGTGAAAGCGTAACATACAGACAGAGTTACTTTCGTATATTTTATAGTATGTATTATAAATTTGTAGGGATTAAACTGTCATTGACAGTATAGCGACCTCAAGCATGACTTGAGCTGAACTTAAAATCAAACAACAAAAAATTCTGACTGCAAAAAGTAGATCACGTAACCAATAATCCTAGATCGCGCCAATACTGGTTTCAACAACATGCGGCCT
This sequence comes from Eupithecia centaureata, assembly GCA_944547425.1. Taxonomy (NCBI): domain Eukaryota; kingdom Metazoa; phylum Arthropoda; class Insecta; order Lepidoptera; family Geometridae; genus Eupithecia; species Eupithecia centaureata. Next base: position 1,115,931 of record OX155701.1, on the reverse strand, counting down.
CTATACAACTATGCCACATCAACTGCCGGTCGAAAGACCCCGGGTATGTGGGCCATTTGGGCCGACTTGGTACAGGGAAGATCTTCCTCTGTTACCATTTGGGGGAATCCTACCTTTACCTCCAAAGACAGTATCATTTACAACAGAATTATTCAGCTTTGGTCTGTCATACAGTCTATGTTGTGCGTTACAGAATAATTTCCCCAAAAACTCTATCTTATTTCGCAAGAAAAGCTTTTTTTGAACCAAACTTCCAAATTGAATGGCTATCATCAATCTATAAGTCAGCTACTTAATTGTTTTGGGATCTCGCGACTCACTGTCTCTCTATTAGGTTAGATTGGGGCGTGCTGATTTCATCCCTGAGCGGAAACATTGATTATATCTGGACGTGATTGCATAAAACGGGCTGCATGAAGTATTCGTATTGGTGAGATTACTGACGATGTTTTCGATCCAACCAAGATTGAGACAAAAAGCTAATGTACGAATTATTGGTGTGTATCGTAATATATAAATTATTTAAGGTACCTACATACCTACTTACCAAATTAAATAGGTTCTAGTCTGAACTAGAGACTAGGGTCAGTGTTCGTCAGAGGAGTTTTCAATCTATCAATTTAATTTGACATTAAATTTCTCTGACATTAGTTATTCATAAATTAAATTATAATATCGAAATTAAAATTTATCGACGAAGCAGCTTACAATCCAACTGTCTTTTTATTATTAAAATTATCATCATCATCAACCTATAGTCCACTGCTGAAATAGGCATCAATGAACGTCATAGCGCCCTGTCTTCAGCTTACCGCATCCAGCATTTGCCAACAGTTTTTTGCAGATCATCATCGAAACTGGCCGGAGCGCGGAGGGAAAAATGTATATATATGTCACGTGATATTTTGTTAAGGATCATTGGTAGGTACATACATTTTGATGCCATTAAGCGAACCTTTAACATGTGAACAACAATGATTTTGAGTCAAAGTACGTCGAAATTATAGATTCGTAGTAGGTACAATAATCAAAACGGTCTATGAGTTCACAACTAAAACAACTTTACATATACATAGGTACTAATTTCTTTCATAATTCATATAACAACGTATATTTTCATGACAATTAATAGTAAAGATATAAATAGAACATTGTTATACCCTTGTAAGTGAGCTCCATTGCTGCATTGCATATTCGAAACAAATTGTCGCCTCAACAAAACAAAAAGTAAACCTTTCTTCTGGTGGCAGTTAATTTGTCCACGACAACTGCAATCCTCGGCGGCCATTTTAATTATCGAGTCGTAGACTTTTAGGGTTCCACGCTCAACTGAAAATGAGTACAAAAACACAAGGACAAAAGATTGAAGCGAAGACAAAATCAATTATCACTCTATTTCATATTATTTTGATAATTATGTAGATTTAGTCTAAACTTTGACTTCTAAGTGCTACTTTTGTAAGTCTAAAGATATAACGATATTGATTATATTAAGATATTGATTTACTGATTAGTAGAAGTTTTGCGGGTTCGATTACCCCCTCGGAACAAATTTGTGCACGACCTGCAGAAATTTGTTCCGTTTGTTATAAAAAATATGTATGTATATAATATATTTAATATATCAGTTATCTAGTACCCATAACAAAGCTAACTTTGGGGATAGATGGTGCTGTGTGGATTGTTTTAATTTTTTCCGATGTTTCTACAGGTTGACACACTGTCGTGGTCATGGGATGACATCCCGGAAAAATAGGTAAATAAACGCGATAAATACCCGTACATAAATATTTATAATAATGTGTTCTGATCTCGTAAGTTTAAAAAACTTAAGTATAGTAAGTAGTGTAAGTTATTGTTTGACTCAACTGATAACCGAGATCGACTTCATTTTTGACAGTTAGCTAGTCCAGTTTGATACCTTATACCTTAGACAATATAGAAACCATTCTGACTGCATCGACCACTTGGAGTTGATTTCAAGTCAGACAATAAGGCAGATGGTAGTTAATAAGATTGTGTGTGACCATCGTACTATTTAACTACCACTTTTTGTGAATAAAACAACACGGCTTGAAAATAGCATGTCTGCCATTTTCAAGCCGTGCAAGCAACGATACCTATGAATTAGTGTTGTACAGAACCCAATGAAATTTACCCATTCCACACTTTTTCTTTGTATATTTCACATGTCATGTCTATAGAGTTGTTAGTAATTAGTTCTGTGGTCCTCGTATGCGCTTTGGCTTTTCAAAGTTAAATGGAAATTGGTTTAGCAACTTGTCAACGAGAAAGGTTACGGAAAGAATGTTTTAAAATTCGAAAATTGTGTTCATGGGTCTGTCTGGTAGGGACTGTGATTCACTTTTTGTGTTGGCAATTAAAGTTTCTGTTTTAATTTAAAATAGAGACTTAAAAATATTAATAGTTACTAAAGTTACTGAAATCATCTTATAATAAATGGGAAAGTCTGAGTGAACTTTTGTTATTATAAGTAATATCCGTAACTATTTAAGTTATTTAAATGAAATTTGGTACCTATATAGAAAGTTTAAATTCTAGAATAATACAAAGGGTATTAAAATTTGAATTTTTTTTTATCTCTGAGGGGGTTAAAAAGGGTGGTAAAGTTTTAATGGAAAATGATTATGCCTTGATTTGATTTTGTCAAAACTAAGTATAAATAAACTACAAAGTAAATAATTGAATATGTATTTTTTCGAAACTAATCGTAGGAGCCGTGCAATAAATTTCTGAAATTAGACAATTAAATTTCCATGCGAGCGAAGCCGCGGGCGCAGCTGGTTATTCATATAAAGGTTGGAATTTAGACTTATATTATGGCCTAGTAGAGTTCTGTAGGCACTTTGTTAATCAAATTTAGCCTAGATCCTGATACTCATTGGTATGTGCTAATTAATCACTTGGATTGACATTATTTCTGGGTTTCTCTAACGTGGTACTTCTACGATTAATAATAATATAAAAAAATAACAGAAAACTGATTCAAACATAATTTGGTCGAGATCGATTTAAATACGTAAAGTTTTCCTGCCAGTTTTTTGTTCGCAATTTTCTTGTTGTTAGTTTTGAGTTTTCACCTTTCTTAAACGCCGCCAAGCCGTAAAGCCATACTGCCTTGTCTTTCGTATTTTTTGAATTCAGTGAATTGTCGCTAAGGCGAATTTTATTTTTTTCAGCATTTATTCTGTCACTATCATGGTTCAATTAGCGTTATAGCTGTCAGTTGAAAACGATTCTCCCTAGGGCGGAAAAGTATCACTTTCAACCCGCTCTTCAGGCATGTTCAGACCTACTCGGAGAGTATGAGTAATGAAAAATCCTATTGATATCCCATTCGAACAAATGTTTTGAGTGTGTTTGTGTGTGTGTGTGACCCTGAAGTAAAACGGGAGAATATTCCAATTCAAAATAGGCTCCGAAATTTGGTGTTCAAAATGCGAAACCGGCTCGAAGCTGTAATCAGAGCTTAAATCACTATCACTACCTATATACAACAAAGTCGCTTTCTCTGTCCCTATGTAGAGGTATACTTAAATCTTTAAAACTACGCAACGGATTTTGATGCGTTATTTTTAATAGATAGAGTAATTTAAGGTGCCCGTATGGGCCAACGGCCTTGAGGATTCGGGCGGAGCCTAAATTTTCCCCCGCGCCAACCGCGTATTCCTGCTACATTTTTACGCACGCAGAGTGCGGTCTGCACTCATGGCATGCGGTCGCTTAGTTTAGTTTAGTTTTAGTTTTGGGTTAGGTGCGCTGTTTCCTCGCGTAGGTCTTTTTTTACTAGGTAGGTTATGTATCAAAATACCTGAGAACACTGCTCATAATAATATAATTTATTCAGCGTGTAGGTTCACAAGATGTTTTTATGATAACTTACCTAAAAATATACTTACTGACTTACGTACAAAATTACCTACGTAGTTATATTATTTTCTCTACTTATCTAAGTACATAATAATAAAGTAAGTATAGGAAAGATAGGCAGGGTAGGATAGGTATCTAGAGGTACATAAAAATGAAACTACAGTTTCATGGTTATCTTTATGCAATTATATTTTAACTAGCAGCGGCCCGCAGCGTCGCCCGCGGGGAAATTTATTTATTTGTCAAATATCATATTTTATACATAATATGCTTTTCCCCACGAAGACAAATCCAAAAACACAAAAATCATAAAAATCGGTCCAGCCGTTCTCGAGTTATAAGTGTTGTAACAAACACGACTTTCTTTTATATATATAGACTAGCTGGTGCCCGCGACTTCGTCTGCGCATGATTAGTATTTCGAGTACTCGCGATTTTACTTGCGTAATTCCTTTTTCCGTGGGATTTTCGGGATAAAATAAAGCTTATGTGTTATTCCAGCTTATGATCTATCTCTGTGCCAAATTTCATCCAGATCCATTGAGCAGTTTTTGCGTGAAAGAGTAACAAACATCCATCCATCTATCCATCCATTCTTACAAACTTTCGCGTTTATAATATTAGTAGGACTAGGCATTATTTTATTGCAGCCAAAGCCATTCAAGATCAATTCTACAGAAGTTCTGATAAGTAAGTAACTCTACATGCAGATGATTTTCAGCATCTTTCTCCATCTCCGGGCATCTAAAAAAATAAGATATCAAATTCAAAGCATAAAAAATACACAGTAGAGTAATTAGAGCAAAATGCAGAAATGCAATTAGAGGATTCGATCCAGGTCTTTTTTTTCAATCCCGGGATTTCGTGATTTGTGAAAGACGATCCCGGGATCCCGGGATCGTAGACAGGTAAATAAAATCGAAGCAATATATTCCTCGATGGAAATTCCAATTGGCGTAAAGGACAAAACCCAACTTTTCAGGAGAGCCAAAAAACACTTTTTTTTTATTAAATAATTTTTAACTTTATGTATATTGTACTTACAAAAAACATTTCTAAAGGGACTATTTGACAAGCTCTTCGTTGATAATTTATTAAAATTACTCCACATGCTATATTTAAAAAGTTTTTGTCCTTTACGACGTAGCAATTTTGGTAGTTTTTAGACATACGCGGTCTATTTTTACGAACGAAATTAAACATTTTGGTCGTATCAGACATTCTAGTAATAATATACCTGAATTTGTGTCTTAAGTCGATAATCACTACATAGTATAAAACAAAGTCGCTTTTTCTGTCCCTATGTCCTTATGTCCCTTTGAATGCTTAAATCTTTAAAACTACGCAGGAAGGTTTATACGTATAATAAAACCGTGCGAAGCTAGGGCGGGTCGCTAGTTGACTGATAAATTCAAAAACCTTAATGTCAAAAATGCGCCCACTCTCGCAAAAACTAAAAAGAAGATATTCTGTGTAAAAGTTCTAGTGCTTTAGGAATGAATATGAAGGAGCAGTTTTTGATAAAGTTGTGAAGTAGTTACTCTAGTTAGCCGATAGTTCTCTCAGCATTAAACTGAACTATAAAACCGAGGTAAAAACTATGAGCGGTACGACTACGGTCACACCGAAGTGTCTATTTAAATTTAAGGAAAATAAATCCCATAAAAACAGATAATTTTAATATGTCTAAGTGTTCATTAAAAATTGACTTGAATACTTTGTATTAGGTGACAAGAAGATGTAACTTAACTCTGGTATCTGTACACTTAACATCACTATTACTTGATTTTATTTACAACTAAAATTACAATCAAGGATTAGAAAAAATAAAACTAATATATACCTACAATTGAAACAATTGAGATAACTGCAGACGGTTGCAAACAGTTCGAAGGTAGTTCAACGGATCCATGTCAATACCAGTCTGTGCGTCCTGAAGACACTGGCTGCATTACCACGCTGTATGACAATGCTGATGCGCTGAGCCAGATACTAACCAGCTCGCATTAGCTAGACCTAATATACCTAGCTAGAGGTTTGATGTAAGGTTTGCGAGCGAGTTGTCGTTGTTGTTGTCTCGTTTCGAAGTACTTAGTTGACAATCAAAACATAAAATTTGGCCATTTATGTATGTATGACCCAAAAAAAACATCTTTGTTACGTATTTACATTTTTATCTGAGTATCTTAGGTCTACATGGAAACGAAACGTTTCAAAATGGACCCCCAAAGGTTCCATACTTTATATTTTATTGCATACTAGCGACCCGCCCCGGCATCGTACGGTTTTATTATACATATAAACATTCCTCTTGAATCACTCTATCTATTAAAAAAAACCGCATCAAAATCCGTTGCGTAGTTTTAAATATTTCAGCATACTAAGGGACATAGGTACAGAGAAAGCAACTTTTTTATACTATTTAGTGATAGTGACTAGTGTTAAAAGATCTTAAAATAATATAATTCCAACATTAACCTGCAAGGTCACAGCTAAATTTTTATAAATTGCTTGTTACACCCCAGTGGAAATGCGTAGCCCTATTAAAACGGAGGGTAGAACAATAAACGCTTGTGGAACTCGCCACTAGAATTGCCGCAATGTACGCTTAACTGCATGAATAACTTATTTACTGGCAACACTGTTCGAACTAGGGCAGAATAGGCTGTAGCTAATCAGGGTTATAGCTGAACAAGATACAGCTCATCTGAGTTATCCATTTGCGGGATTCATAAAAGTAGGTAGGTATATGTGAATATCTCTTTGTTTTACCGCGGCTCCACATTTGTGCCGTGAAGCTCCGTTAACAGGCGTGAACGTAAATGTGGATGGTTTTCGCGGGGTTCACGCGTTTTCACGCCTGTTCCCCGATCAGTGTCGGTATTTTATCCCGCGACAAAGGGTTCGCGCCCCTTTCGCGCGGCGTTCACGCGTACACATCCACATTCACGGCCCCGTGCCAGTTTACTCCAGACTACAAGGGCGTACGGACGTGTGCAATCGCTGCGCGCGCGCTATGGAGTCGAGCGTGAACAACAAACATACCTTGATCGGTTAAAGGGGTATTAAACCTTCCTAAATATCGGAGACTAAATTTAGTCGTTCCTAAATTCAGAATAGTTTAATAGCATTTAGGAAGGTAGCATCCGATTTAGGAAACGATTTAGGAAGAAGAATGGCTTCCGACGCTCTAAATCTACATCGGCTCTTAAATCGGAAGGGTGTAATCACATTTAGGAAGCTCAGTCGCTCAGTTGGTTAGATGGATGTTTGTTACTCAATCACGCCAGATCGGCTGAACGGATCGGGATGTAATTTGGAAGTGAGATAGATAGCGCAAAGGTATAGTCTGGAATAGCACATAGGCTACTTATGATTTACTCGTGCGAAGACGAGGTGGGCCACAAGTATTATAAATGTGAAAATTTATATGGATGGATTGATAGATAGATGTTTATTGCTCAATCACGCCTGAACGGCTGCACGGACCTGGATGAAATTTGGCACAGAGATAGATTATAGTCTGACTTAGGCTACATTTTATCCAAAAACTTTCTTGTTTTGGACGTTTAAGTAGTGATATGTTGCCACAGCAAACAAAGCTACAGCAAAGTTATTGCAGCAGCAGCTCCTACATACGTCCATTTCACGGCGGGTTTCACGAACGATTGTGAGCATTCCGTGAATGTGGAGGGTACAACTTGTGCCGTGAATTCACGGCGAGAATTCGCGCGTTAATTCACGGCACAAATGTGGAGCCGCGGTTATACAATGTGATTTTTCGAACCTTGATCAAACGAAATGTGCGGATACACGACACATATTTATCGATAAAAACCGAGATAAAAAAAAATTAATGTTATTTTTTTTAAACACAAGTCAAGTACAGATATCAACAGGAATCTCAACTGATTTAATGTAAAGGGCAGAAAGTACCTAATTTAAATGGTGAATAACATGACAACGGAAAGAGACAGACCCCCAGTTTTTGAAGGATTTGTAGAATAAATTATGAAGTTTAATACAACATGCAAAAAAGTACACCTCAATTACCCAGTTTTAAAGTTACAGAGATAAAATAAAATAAAAATAGTTTTTTTTTGTCTTATTTCTAAAAAAATACTGTTTTTACTATGCTTATGTATCGTATTTGTATTTTTTATTTATTTTATTAGCTAGGTAAACTATCTAGCTTTCAAATGAGACTACTTCGAATAAAATACACCATTTACTCAAAAAGAAACGAAGAAAAAACCAGATGAAGTAGTCTTCATTTTAAAAATTATTATAACTGCTTTGTTTTTGAGATAAATAACATATAATTTTTTTTTATCCCGATTTTTACCAATAAATATGTGTCGTGTATCCGCACATTTATTTTGATCAAGGTTCGAAGAATCACATTGTATATCACTACATAGTATAAAACCAGTGTCCCTATGTATGCTTAAATCTTTAAACCCACGCAACGGATTTTGATGCGGTTTTTTTAATAGATAGAATGATTCAAGAGGAAGGTTAATACGTATAATAAGACCGTGCGAAGCCGGGGCGGGTTGCTAGTTTAGTATAAGACAAAGTCGTTTCCATGCTGTCTATTTGTCTGTCCCTATGTGAATGCTTAGATCTTTAAAGTAATATTATGTATCTTTATTTAATTTAATCGTTTTTGACTAAATATTGCGCGCCATACTGATAAAAATACAAAGTGTTTTAACTTGTACCAGTACCGCATTAATATGTTTTTATTGAAATAAATTTTACTTTAGGGTATTAATTTTTTAAATAGGCAACGGATGTTATTGCGATTTTTTTAATAGATAGGGTGATTCAGGAGAATGTTTATATTGTGTATAATCTGATTTTTTAAAATATTTTACTTTGTTATCGGAATTAGTACTAGATAATTATAAATTATAATGGGCCTCCAAATGTAAGGTGGTATGATTATCGTGTCTTACAGAGCAATACTTTATGTTATTCGTGTTCTTGAGTGGAGACCGCGACTTGGGAAACGTAGTGTAGGACGCCCTCCGGCTAGGAGGGATGACTATCTGTAAAAGACTGCATGCAGATGCTGGATGCGTCAAGCTGAAGACAGGGCGCTATGGCGCTCATTAGGGGAAGCCTATGCCCAGCAGTGGACTAATATAATAGGCCGATGATGATGACAGAGCAATACTTTAATACGAATTCGTTAAGAAGCTTTTAAAAAGAAATGTACTTACCCAATAAAGAAGTCGATTTCTTTTGGATTTATAAAAATCCTCGAAAATCAGAGCTCTACCATAAAATTCACATTAAATTTCCTTTATTTCGGGAAACATGTTTTACAGATCGTTCATTTAAATATAAAATAAGTACAACCATAATCAGCTTAGCAGCATTCAAAACAACATTTTATCTAATTCTGGAAAACGAGTTTCAGATTTAAATAGGTATTCGTATTAAGAGTTCATAAGCCCCAGTTTTCAGAAATTTTATCCAAAGACTTATTGAAAAGTAGAGAAAGAAAAAGCAGTAGTTAAAATCACAGCAGAATTATTATAAGATGGGAAATACATCAGTACTTAACAAGTTATTATTTTATATGTATAGTTTTTGTTTATATATCGAAGTTCAGATGTTCGTTAAAAGCGTTCATAAAAATAAGCTTTTTATGCAGCTCTACGCAAAGTTGTAACAGCTTAGATGAAATAGCTAGATCATAATATGTTGTGAGATCAAGATGTGAATTAAAACATTTATGAAATATAATCAATAATCAATATCTTTATTTCTTTAGGCTTACAAAATAAGCACTTAGACAAGTCAAATTTAATTCGCCTCAATTTTTTGTCCACTAGTGGAAGAGGCGAAATAGAAACCACTAGCATGTGTAAAACTTATGTGTCTAATACATGTTTGCCTTATAAATAATTACATACTATTGTCGATGTGGAACTGAGCGACATCTGGCCAAGCACTAACGTCATTGATGTAATCATTTATGGAGTAATATGCCTTCTTGATAAGATTTAGTTTTATGTACTGTTTAAATCTACGAATAGAAAGTTCAGTTGCTTCAGATGGAAGCTTATTATAGAAGCGCACACAATTACCCATAAATGATTTCCCCAGTTTTCGTAATCTAAATGAAGGAATGTGTAATTTGTTCTTGTTTCGTGTATTTCTATTGTGAACATCACAATTTTTCAAAAAGTTACTCTTGTTTTTGTGTGTATACATTAAATTTTCATAAATATATTGCGAAATTACAGTTAAAATATTTATTTCTTTAAATAATTCCCTCAATGAGTCACGTGGCTTTAATTTATAAATTGCACGCACCGCCCTTTTTTGAAGAACAAAGATAGTCTGAATATCAGCTGCCTGTCCCCACAGCAAAATACCATAAGACATAATACTATGGAAGTAACTATAATAAACTAACCTAGCTGTGTCCTGATCAGTGAGATATCTAATTGTTCTCACTGCATATGCTGCTGAACTAAGCCTACCCGCGAGAGCTCGTATATAGGTCAGATATTGTTGATACCAGCATTTGCGCGATCTAGGATTATTGGTCCCATGATCTACTTTTTGAAACAATTAAAAGTCAGAATTTTTATTGTTTGATTTGTAGTTTAGCTCACGTCATGCTAGAGGTCATGTAATATTTACTTAAAACATTCTAATGGTTAGAAGTTTTTTTTAAAGATTAATATACCTGTTTGTATAACTGTTTGTCCTCCAAATAAGCCACAGTAAAATAAATAAATTAAATTGTACTATATCCATAGATATTTTTACAAGCAGAATAGCCTCCGGCGTAGAACTATACCAGCTTACGCTCGCCTAAGCTGTGTAGTTTGATGTACTTGCTCAATAAAGAAGTTGTAGTTCTCAAGTTTGTAGCGCACTAAAGATGTTTTAGTTGCTATTAGCTTTATATAGGTTACGGTTTTTGTTTTATAGTGTGGTGGAGGCATCTGTCTAGCTGCTTTTGTCTTGCATATATCTATACTTCCCCACTGACATATTTTTATAACTGTTAACTGTTTTAGTGCTAGTCGTTTTTGTTCTGTTTTTCTTTACTGTGGTATGCAATAAAGAGTATTTGTATTGTATTGTATTATATACTTGTATAAAAATCTTTGTCCTGACTCCATAGAATGGACCACTGATTGTAGAGTCTTGGAATTTTAGTGGTTTGGTCGAAGCTCAAATACAAATAAATATGTGTTACAAAACATTATTTGAGTTACAATAGGATTGCAACGCTGACTCCTGTGGTAGCAACCATGTAGCTGTGTTAGAATAGAAAACTTACTTCCCATAAGCGTTAGACATGTTTATTTAAATAAACTTTATCTAATTGTCGATAATCATATCAGGTTTTGTCGGTACGGTAACACTAAGAAAATAATAATAAAAACCCAACAAAGGGTTCTACTCGGAAAAAACTGTCTTGATTGAAAAGAGTTAGTCGAGTGAAACCCAGGAAAGATATGGACATTGGACATTTATCAACCAAAACACGAATGGAGTCTCTATTGAATTTCGACAGTTTTTTTAATCTCGACATGTCGCATTCTGAAAAAAATTTGATCGACAAGTCATAGTTTCGAATGTAGGTAAATATTATTCGATGGGTATTATGGTGCCCACAAAAACCTAAAAAAATAAAGAAATAAAATGTTGAATTTAGAACAGCGTCTGTGTTTTGTACTACACTTTTCCGTGCAAGGAATTTCTTTAGCAGAACGGCAAGAGCCATCTACGTTTCCGTAAACAACATTTTGTTTTCACTTATTCTGTAGAAAATATTGTCTGAGACTTAGCTTTGTTCAAAAAAGAACATTTTTATTATATACTTTTATAGTTATCTAAAAAAATATCTAACATTTAGCTTTGGGAAGATATTTATGGAATGGAATTTATTGAAAATAGTTTTTCATTTTCTTTATCCGCTTTATGATAAGAACTGAATATTTTTAATAAGGATTTTTATTAAATACCAAACAAATTTTACATTATTTGGATGCTTAAAAATTTGTTTCTTTTTATTTGGATATACCCATAAAAGCTGAAAAAGCCATATTTCAAATATAAAACTATCCATAAAACGTTTATTCGTTTATATTATCAATGTTGGTATAGAATATACACCAAACAGAATGTAATATAAGGAGCACCTCTATAATGTATACCCATCGGCAATCCTTCAGGGCAGAGACGGATTGAGGATCAAAACGGGCGCTAGGCGGTTTGGGAATACTACTGCTAAAGGAAAATATTTATATTGGTATATCAATAAATATTTTGGCATTTTTATAAACGTATCTTTGATAGAGTTATTTTTGATGTAATTAAAGTCACAGTAACCATACTACAACAATTTCTGTCTTATATAAATACATTCAGAGGTTCTGAAATGCAGACTTGCGATGCGGAAAACGAAGTAAGAAATTAAATATACAGTAGAGCCTCGATAATCCGTACCCTGGCTAATCCGAACGTCACTGTAATCCGAACTGCCGGGCAGTCGGCAGTCTCTCTGTTTCCTACCGCGACCACTGATCTCAGTCTTCTACGCAACCGTGGATATACAGAAGAAGCCATTTCCACTTTCTTGACAATTAGCGAAGAGGAGAATTGCACTGATCCCATAACTGACGATGAGATCATAGTCCAACTTACGCAAGAGACTGACGATTTTGGGAACGACGAGCCATTTGTTGACTATACTTCTGCCTTAAATGTCAAGGAAATTCCTCATTCACAAGCTATATCAGCACTGAATACTTGTTTGGATTGGGCTGATGAAAATGACATGTCTTTGTCCGAAAAGATGATGCTAAATAATTTGAGGGACAAAGCCTTTTTTGGTCAATAAATAGAACCCGCCAAACTAAAATTGACGACTTTATGAAGAAGTAGGTAATGTTTTTTGTGGTTTAAATATTAGTGTGTAGTTTTGTGGTTTAAATAGTAGTGTCTTGTAGTAACCCAATAAATATATTCTCTCAAAATATACTGGCATTTTTTTTAACATATTCCGAACGCTCCGCTCTAGTCCGAACAGGGATAATTTTTTGGTAATTCGGATTATCGAGGTTCTACTGTATATTAATCTGTAATAATTACTTTATAATTTATACTGTTATCGAAAGATGTGAATTGTATTCCAACGAACATAATAGTTACTTACATTTTATGTGAAAAGAAAAGATGGAGAGGACTCATTTCGTTTATATTAAATAGCCATATTTTTATCAAACATATTTTAAAAAGAAAATTTCAAATTCAATCGATTACAAGGTACTTTTAGAGTTGTGCGACAAATTTACTCGTACCTACTTTTTCTCTTTTAATTTAGTAGAATAAAGCCCCCGTCCATAAGCCCTGAATCCGGACCAGTAAAGTACATAGGTAAGACGTCGGCAGGTTACAAACTATTCTGTCTAGGTTACTAATGGTTGTGGTTTGAGACGGATGTATCTCTGTCTCGTTCCTGCTAATATTTACTCAAATTGTTTCGCAACGAACTCATGATACTGCTTTGAATGTTGGCTTCTAAATGAAGTTTACTCAGATGGTTTATTTTGTCATAGGATATCAATGTTGGGTAAAAGTTTTTTAATATTTTACTGCGAAAGCCATACTACCTTGTCATCCGATTTTTTAGTTTTTTAGCTTCAGCATTTATTTTGTTCACTCTGCCATTATCATGGTAAAATAGTAATGTGATAGCTGGCAGTTGAAAACGATTCTCCCTAGGGCTGAAAAGAATCACTTTCAACCCGCTCTTCAGGCAACTTCAGACTTAGGTACCTTCCGAGTATGAGTAATGAAAAGGTACATTGTCACTCACAATCGAGAAAGAAATTGGTCAAACAAAGGTATAAAAATATAATTTCAACCTTAGAAAATAAATTCCATTTTCCATAATTCACCTCGTGTAGCTTTAGAGTAGACAGGCCATTGGAAAAATATAGATCCAATTACGAAGACAACAAAGAACATAAATATACCTTCTAGGAAATTCTAAACAATACATTTTGCAGCGTATACAAGGCGGAAAAAGTTGTGCTAATGCATCTATTGTAACGTACGGGCTAATGGCGAACTTTAGTGGGCTATTGTGTGCGATGTCATTGAGGGTGAATGTGGGTTAAAGCGATACTTCAGTGAAGGGGAACAAGGGTTTATAAATCACGTAGGTTTTATATAAGATGTGGACCAGAATGCCTGCTGTGAGCGAAGTGCGTTCATGAGGTTAGAACTTAGTGCAGAGCCAACTCTGCAGTATCCAGTATCCATAAGGTTAACCTTTTTATAATAATTTGATATTGGTGTATCCAAATTGAAAAAAACATGAAAAACGTTTATTGCAGTACGGTACCTACCTTATTTACAAAATATAAAAATACGGTAAATGGATTTGGAAGCCTCCATTTAAGCAAACATTATGCTTGTGTTTGGGGACTCCGCTCTTGCCGGTAATATACATTGGCAGTTACATTTATCCCCCCATATCCCTATGTATACTTAAATCTTGAAAACTACGCAACGGATTTTGATGCGTTTTTTTTAAAAGATAGTGATTCAAGAGGAAGGTTTATACGTATAATAAAACCGTGCGAAGCCGGGGCGGATCGTTAGTGTATTATATTAGATGTGGACAAGAATGCCAGCTGTGAGCGAAGTGCGTCCATGAGGTTAGAACTTAGTGCAGAGTTAACCTTACGGATACTGGATACTAGTGTATCCAAATTATTAAAGCCTCATCACTGGCGTCTAAACTCTTTTGGTTAGATAAAAAGCAATTCTATTTGCAAAAAATGTCACATACATTTTACTCCCTAATCTTAGATTTTTTTGCATACGCAGACTCAGTTTTATCCAATGCGTTTGTTTTGCTAGCATAGCTAGCCTAACTCCGTCCAGAAGGACGGAATCTTCCTGGGATCATCGCAGTCTTCGTGGAGTGACCTCGGGAAGTTGAGAATTTATGGTGTGCCGTTACTCCCTTGTATTTTAGGAGTACGTGGGCAGCAGTTTCGTGGCCGCTGAGGTAACCTCAGCAGAAGAATGTCCGTCGCTCCGATGGTGTATAAGTGTTTATTTAATACTAGCGACCCGCCCCCGCTTCGCACGGTTTTATTATACGTATAAACCTTCCTCTTGAATCAATCTATCTATTATAAAAAACCGCATCAAAATCCGTTGCGTAATTTTAAAGATTTAAGTATACATAGGGATTCAGGGACAGAGAAAGCAGTGAAGCAGAGTCCTACTATTAGTGTTACCACCAGGATATACAAATTCATCTACTTAGGTGAATTCAGCTTCGGTGATATCGATGGAAATGATGAATTTGTTTCTATTCCTTGTAATTTTCGTTTTCAATAATGTATTATAATATCAACATAGCATCTATTTATAGACGGCTAGCTATAAAATATAGCAATGTTACGATGTGGATCAGACGCGGCGATATATGAAAAAACAAAACGGTGGCCGCAGGCGATTTCATGCGCCGTCGGAGCTTCGGGTTGTACAGACGAACAGATTTTGACACACAATTTAATGAAAATTCACTTTTTTTTCTAAAAGACTGAACCGAATTTGCCGATAAAGCCCGTAGAAAAACTGCACATTTAAATTATTATTATCGGCCTTAGAACAGATTCAATAAGCTTATCATGTAAAATTATACAAATGCTATGAATTTACAAAAAAATATAACTACAGCGTGTCGTATATCGTTTTTTGTTTCGACCTTCCTCAATTATAATAATATTCTATGCAGATTACAGTGATTTGTAAAACATTTCGGCGTCTTTACAGTGTAGATGAAATTATGAGATTTAGATACTAAAAATCGGTAAGATAGCGTGCGAAACGTAGGGAAAAGTATTGAAAGGTTCAAGAAACACGATATGAAAAACAAACTGCTAATAGATAAAACAATGGCATGTATTGTTTTTCGTTAGTATAGTAAACCTACAAATCAAGGTTTTTAGGGAGATTAAAAGGATCTCATTAACAAGATAGCTACATTTTTAGTTTCGGTCTTATCTTTTTGATAAATTTCGGACATATTTTGACATAAGTATAGGTACCTATGTATCTTGTGCACTGACCTCTATATATACAAGTACGCTGGACCTCTGATACCCTTTGAAATGACAGCTCTTGAATGTGCCTATTTGAAGCTTCCCAATGCGTGGGAAGACAACTAAATCTGACGTAACTGACAAATGGCCGTTGTCTCGTTTGTATTATCTCCCGTGTTTTTAAAGTGTTTTTGGTGGTTTAACGCGATTTAGCTTGTTTGTTGTGTCTTATTTATTTAGTTCATACATAAATAAGTGGTGGGCATTCATAGGTAAACTATGAAAGAGTGTGAGTTATGCAAAACTCGTTACCAGAAGGGAAGTGGAGTTCCATTCTACAAGTAAGTGAATTTACGGCTTATCTTCGGCTAATATTCAACAAATTAAACTTATCTTCGTTATTATACGTAATAATAACATATTTATCTTCATATTACCGGTTTTTTATCAACAATAAAGTTTAATAGTGCTGTCAAAGTTACCTGTCGATAAAACTTATCGATATTTTTGCTATAGATATCTATTTACTTTCAAGAACGTAATTCGCCGATGACCGATTTTTATTATCAAATACATATAATTTTTTAATAATTCACTGGTTTTCGACGTACATAAGACACCCTCTGTACCTAACCGACAATACCTGTTGATGTAAAAAGAACATTAATTATGGATCAGAATAATACCAACTTGAGTGGTAAGTACTTAATCAATAAAATTAGGACCACGTCATGTTCCTTGTATGTAAATTATTTCAAGAATGCGCTATAAAACAGTATACTGATATATTTTTACTTTTCATTTGTGGTTTAGTTGTTGATAAACAAAAATTTGGTTTCTAGGTCGAAAGCGTCGAAGCACAAGTTCCAACCCGCAACAGAGTATTGCTTCAAAGAAGGCAAGGTCTAAGCTACAATCTAGTTGTCCTCTAACACATGAAAAGGTGGTTGCAAAAGGTCATCCAAAAAAGCATTGCAGAGAGTTAAAAATTCTTTGATAAAATCAAGACTACGGCGGAGTAATTAGCTTTCTACGTTTGTATGGAGGAAAAATTAATTGTATTACCTTAAGTAATAAAGTCTATTCGGAGATTATGTTATTTAGTCACACTGTCTGACAAAAATTATTCTTCTATTCAATGAAATGTTTAGTGTAATTTTGTAGTAATATTAAAGGATTGTACATATATTTTTATTTTCTGTAAATACCTTACCTATTCCACTCCATCCTGAAAAAAATACATTTCTATTTAAAAAACGTTCCCTGTTAATTTTTGGATCTAGCTAGCCACATAGGTACTAAATACCCGTTAGTCTGGCTTCGGCTTATCCTAAGACTAGCAGTTTCTGAGATTTGAGCGTTCAACCTAACAATCAAACTAGTCAGCTTTATAATATTACCTAGTACAATTAATTATACAACTCGTCGGAAATGTCTTTTATCGATGTATTTTATCTCATTGTCCCATCTCTATTATTAGTTCCTTTCCCACCCACTTCTACGATCAGCGCCAAAATGGCGAAAATCAAATCGGCTCACTAAAGCCCGGCTTATCAGAAGTCCAGCGTACTTGTATAGATACAGGTCAGTGATCTTGTGGTATAATAATATTTAAAAAGGTCTCATCACGTTCTTCATTCAACAATTACATCAAGAAGGCCTTTCATTGTTATTTGACATTACAATTATTTACAATACAGCAGCCCAAAAGAATATCGGTGGAAACGAAATCGGACAGTCCATATCAAAACCGACGTTTATGTATTCAATAGCATTTCCTAACAGATGTTGGATAAATATAGCAAACAAATGGAACAAAACCTTATTTTGAACAAAGCTTTAGATGATACCAGTTTTACAAAAACTCGTAAATTTTATGCTGTGTCCAGTAATTGAAAAGTTTTTCATTTTTTTATGCGAATTAGCTTTGCTTTGTCATCCCGGGATAAAAATTAACTCTACGTTAGCTTAAACATACAATATTTAGTTATCTAATAGTGTTATCCTTGCCAAGTTTAATTAAAATCCGTTTCGTTACAGATATCTCTATAATATTTTGAGCGTATATTTGCGGCTCAACGTTTGAATACATTCACACAAATTTATTTATTTAAAAATTCGTGATAAACTGGTATTTTCACAGGGAAAAGCCCCAAAGGCAAAATAACATTTTTATATAAAAGCTTTTCCAGCTGCAAATTTTTAATTACTTCTTACCCATTCCTGATAAATATTTTATAACACATGCAAAACCGTTAACCTTTTTGAATAACGGCTTCGCCGTTAAATCGTTTTAACGTTACTTTAATGTCCAGTCAACGACCGTTATTTTACGAGCATAAATATTCTACTTCAGAGTAGAGTTGGCTTCTATAGTTTTTAACTGACTTCAAGAAAAGGAGGTTCTATGTTCGGTTATCGGTTCTATGTATGTTCGTTATTTTAACCATTAATTGTGTAAGTACCTGGATATTAGCGTGTCAAATAGTAACCATTTTTGTTGGTGGAATACATAGCAGGTAAATTCAATAACATCCGTAATGAATTACTCAAATTAAGATGGTTTATGTTTTAAAATAATTAACCAGTTTAAATGATTCTTTTATAATTAAAGCTAAGAGAATCGTCCTCAGATGGCCTTATCTTAAGATAATTAGTCCGGCAAAACTAGAAAAAAAAACAAATAAGTATTAAGATAATATATAAGACCTGCTTTCAATTTTCTTTTTTCTAATCAAATAACACTTGTCAAATCCATAATTTTTTTACACTTTATACTTTCGTTCTTCTTTTCTACTATATCTAACGAATATTAACTTGTCTAGGCCCTCTGGTAATTTTCTATTTTCGGAACTATCCGTTTGTCCGTTAGTCGGAATATGTCGCATCTCTACTTCAAGCTTTAACACCCGACGGTATAAAAAACATTAACAACATAAAACCATTAGAGTCCGACGTGATTCTAGATTATTCCATTAAGGCGAAAACAGCAGGTAAACTAGAGCCACCACCACTTTATCATTTTCACTACATAGTATAAAACAAAGTCGCTTTCTCTGTCCCTATGTCCTTATGTCCCAATATCCCTATGTCCCTTTGTATGCTTAAATCTTTAAAACTAAGCAACGGATTTTGATGCGGTTTTTTTAAAAAGCTAGAGTAATTCAAGAGGAAGGTTTATGCGTATAATAAAACCGTGCGAAGCCGGGGCGGGTCGCTAGTAATATTATAAACGCAAAAGGTAGTAAGTATGGATGGATGGTTGGACATGTGTTACTCTTTCACTCAAAAACTACCAAACGGATATGGATGAAAATTGGCACTGTCATATTATTATATAGTCCAAAATAATTCAAAGGCTATATTTTATCCCGGAATTCACGGGAACAGGAATTAACGTGGGTGAAACCGCGAGGTGCTGCTAGTTTAATCATTATAGTTACGTTAAACAAAGAAATTTATAAAATTCACACGTTCAGTTTGTTGTACCTAACATAAGCTTTTTTTTAATGCAATTTATAGTAGTTTTATTTTGTCTACTATCTATAGGAAGAGATACGAAGTTGCTCTTGGTGACCACCAAACTCTGTTTCCGTATCTCTTCCTATATGTGGTGGCGCTAGTGTAGCTGGTTTGAGAAACTGTACGAGTGAAATTTGGAAATTTCTTTGTTAACTTCAACTTCTTGATTATGGCTCTGCGTCTGGTTTGGCACAATTTTGCCAATGACCGTTTTTGGATAGCATCACAGGGTTTTTAGAAATTTAGGCTAGTACTTAAAGGGGACATTCTTTGAAAATTATTATTTAACTAAATAAATTACATACAGAAACTTTACATACTATATTAATACGCATAGAACGGAATAAGATGATAAAATAAGAGGGGGTGCCACTTTAGGTTCAGTTTGCGCCTTAATACGTTCCCAGTTCGTATTCCTGCATTTGCTAATAGAAATCTGCTGTCAGTAAGGGTAAGGTTATATACCCTTTTTGCCTTATTTTGAAAAGGAAGAGGAAATGTTGCCATCGGATATTTTAAGTTCCATGGTGATTTTCTTTGTTCTTTAGCAACGAGACCATGAAACTCAGTGCTGGGATATACTTCGGAATGAATATATTAAGTATTTATGTTTTTGTGATCTGCAAATGTGTGTTCTGTGGGCCTTTGCGATGTATATAAAAATATATAATTTTGTAATGTATTAAGTATATCAGTCATCTAGTACCATAACACAAGCTCTGCTTAACTTGGAGTAAGATGATGCTGTGTGGATTGTCCAGCATTATTTATTATTATTTTTATAACTGTCAAAACGTTTCTTGCTTGGGGACATATTTTCTGTAGTGAATGTCATGGTAGTATAAAATAAAGAACGATAGTACATAACTAGGCATGATAGTTAGTATACATATTGTTTTTTTGTAAATTGAGTCATTAGTGAGATATACAAATTAAAGCAACAAGATTATTTTTTCTTTATATAATCAATAATAATCAATAATCAATATCTTTATTTCTTTAGGCTTACAAAATAAGCACTTAGACAAGTCAAATTTAATTCGCCTCAATTTTTTGTCCACTAGTGGAAGAGGCGAAATAGAAACCACTAGCATGTGTAAAACTTATGTGTCTAATACATGTTTGCCTTATAAATAATTACATACTATTGTCGATGTGGAACTGAGCGACATCTGGCCAAGCACTAACGTCATTGATGTAATCATTTATGGAGTAATATGCCTTCTTGATAAGATTTAGTTTTATGTACTGTTTAAATCTACGAATAGAAAGTTCAGTTGCTTCAGATGGAAGCTTATTATAGAAGCGCACACAATTACCCATAAATGATTTCCCCAGTTTTCGTAATCTAAATGAAGGAATGTGTAATTTGTTCTTGTTTCGTGTATTTCTATTGTGTACATCACAATTTTTCAAAAAGTTACTCTTGTTTTTGTGTGTATACATTAAATTTTCATAAATATATTGCGAAATTACAGTTAAAATATTTATTTCTTTAAATAATTCCCTCAATTAGTCACGTGGCTTTAATTTATAAATTGCACGCACCGCCCTTTTTTGAAGAACAAAGATAGTCTGAATATCAGCTGCCTGTCCCCACAGCAAAATACCATAAGACATAATACTATGGAAGTAACTATAATAAACTAACCTAGCTGTGTCCTGATCAGTGAGATATCTAATTGTTCTCACTGCATATGCTGCTGAACTAAGCCTACCCGTTATACTATGTTTATCACTACATAGTATAAAACAAAGTCGCTTTTTCTGTCCCTATGTCCCTATATCCCTTTGAATGTTTAAATCTTTAAAACTACGCAACGGATTTCGATGCGGTTTTTTTAATAAATAGAGTCACTCAAGAGGAAAGTTTTTACGTATAATATCCGTGCGAAGCCGGGGCGGGTCGCTAGTAAGGTATATAAGAATAAAAAAAAACTATTTTTTGTCGATAATTTTGATCTAGTTTCACCCCCTTTCGGGGTTGTACTTTATCCAGGGACACACTGTATTAACGTAGCTAGGAGAGCGTTATCTGTAACGTTGTGAAGGATGAAGAATGGCTGAAAACCCTACATTTGTCTTGAAGGCCTCGTAAAGACCGGCCTAATCTTTCTCTGAACGCGCCTCTGTCACTTCTTATATCTTATAACTAGCGACCCGCCCCGGCTTCGCACGGTTTTATTACGTATAAACCTTCCTCTTGAATCACTCTATCTATTAAAAAACTGCATCAAAATCCGTTGCGTAGTTTTAAAGATTTAAGCATACAAAGGGACATAGGGACAGAGAAAGTGACTTTGTTTTATAGTGATGAAGAAAAAATTATCTTGTTGCTTAAATTTTAAAATTACATCTTTGATTGAAATGTTAGTATTATTTTCTGATGACTCGCTGAACTGTTTTAATTGTAAAATACTAATGATAATTTGATTCCATTCTTGTGGTATTCTTTTTATACTTAGAAGGTTACATTTGAGAATTTGTTTTGAAAAAAATAAATACCGACTTTTATTAGGTACATAAAATATAATTAAGTATTTACTTACACTGTTTTTATAAGTAATCACGAGTTAAAATTAATAATCCCTCAGGGTAAGTAAAGAAATATCTTTTACCTACTTAACGCTTTATTTTTTTCATTTATTACTTGTGGTGTAATTTTTTTTTAAATTTGAATTAACTTTGAAAGTGATTTTTTTGTTTAAAGAGTTATTGATTTCTTGGATGTTTTCATTTTTATAAAAACCATTTAAAACGATCCACAATTTTATATGATTATGATGATCATGACCTCCAAGCCGATTTCGGCTACGGCGACTGTGTGCAAATTAAAATTAGTAGAGAAGTTTAAGTACCTTGGAAGCACAATTACATCGAGATGCGATTTAGATACTGAGATAAATAGCAGACAGCGGCATCTTTTGGTAAGTTGCGGTGCAAGGTTTTTCGCTCAAATGACATTAAACTCTCTACGAAAATAAGCGTTTACATGGCTGTAGTACTTCCGAACCTCTTATACTCTTCTGAGACATGGGTGATATACCGTAAACATATCCGTACACTCGACAATTTTATATATAGAAATCGTAAAATATAAAAAGAAAAATATATTATTATAATAGACCGAACCTTAAATAAAATACTATTTACGCTTTAAATATTAAAGTGTAAGTTGAGCGTAAATAGTCATTTCATTTGACAATATTGAAGAGAAGATTAAAGATGAATCAACTATTCTCTATTCTACGTACTAATCTAGGTCTAGATTTAGGCGCTACTCAAAATTCAACCTTACAGCAAGGGCCTACTTACCAAATTGAGCTGATGAGCTGAAACTAGCTTTATTTCGTCAAGTTAAGTCATGAAGTGCTTTGTTTTGGACCTGATTTAATTTAAGACTTTAACTTAGCTGAATTTTGCAGCTGGTTTTGATTGTGTTTGTCTTTGTTAGATATCATATCCTGTAATACACAAAATATCATTCGACGACCTCAGAGGCGGGCGAGAGGCCGCCTGCGACGCAAGAGGTTACGGGTTCGATTCCTGTCTCGGAACAAATTTGTGTACGGTCTGCAGAAATTTGTTCCGCTGGGATTTTCTGTGTATAATAAAAATATCTATCTATGTACTTATATAATGTATTAAATATACCTATCAGTTACTTATCTAGTACCTATAACACAAGCTTTTTAGTAGTTTGTTAAGGGGCTAGATGGTGCTGTGTGGATTGTCCAGCATTATTTATTTATATAACTGCGTTTTGTTGATTCAAACTGATTATAAAAGCGAAAATTCAGATGTGTGCATCTTCTCGCCAAAATTAAGCAATATTTTACATTATTTTATTTTATCTTAGCTTTATGTTATTGCCTAACTAAGCTATATTATGTAAACAAGTGTGATATAAATATGTACAATACATCCACCATGCATGGTACATGTTGATAGTTTTAGAGAATCCGAGTGTTTAAGTAAACCTAATAGAATTTTAACGACACTACTAATCAAAATACCTGTTTTCTTTCCTTTCTATCAATAAATAATATCTATCTTATATGTTCCTGACGTGTAAGAAAACTTTTCTTTTAATAAATACTGAACTGAAACAGCAAACAAAATAAATTAAAGCACACCAGTTTTTAATTTTTTTCTCTTCCTTACCTATCCTTACAAGCGCAAAAGCCTACTTGTTTCAAAGAGGGATTTTCAGTATATGAAATATATTTTCCGATGGTTGTTAATAAAGAATATCAATGTTTTAAGAGTTGATAAACCTCACCCAATTCATCCCACATTGTTAATGCTGAAAGCTGAAACATGAGGAGTGTGACACGGGTTGAACCATACCTGTACACTAGACACCAAACGAGCGTAATACTTTAATGTTTTACCACTTTGACTTAATTTCTCCTATATTGATAGACCCATATTCAAAATTATCCTAAGGGAATTATAAATTTTTAAAGCTGTAGATTAATTAGATTAATTAGCAAGTTGAAGTGGCAGTGGGCCGGCCATATCGCGCGAAGAACCGACAACCGTTGGGGTAAACGTGTTCTTGAGTGGAGACCGCGACTCGGCAAACGTAGTGTAGGACGCCCTCCGGCCAGGTGGGATGACGATCTGCGAAGGACTGCTGGCAGATGCTGGATGCGTCAAGCTGAAGACAGGGCGCTATGGCGCTCATTAGGGGAGGCCTATGTCCAGCAGTGGACTAATATAGGCTGATGATGATGATGATGAAAGCTGTAGAAACAAACTTGATGCGCCTCTATAGGTCCAGTATAAATTTGATCAAGATCTGTATCCTCGTAGCTTCAACTACACTGATGATGTTCTCACTCTTTCTTTAAATAATTTGAGGTCTCTTTCTCTTTATATAAAAAAAGCCTTATTACTCTTATTACACCTGAAAACCTGCTACGTCTAAGTAACCTTTCCCGCTACTTCTATCCACAAAATGCAGCCCTAGTCAACAGATATTATCATCATCATCAGCCTATTATAGTCCACTGCTGACTGCTGGACATAGGCCTCCCCCAATGAGCGCCATAGCGCCCTGTCTTCAGCTTGCCAACAGATATGGTTCATCCATAATCCCCCGGCAGGCGGCTTATCCAGAACTCTCACATTTGTTCCCGACGTCCAGATTTCACTCGCACTCACACAAACTGAAATACACGCGTTGTTTACCCGAAAGTTAATTATTTTGACGATGTTGGACGAACGAAGTCACCTGTGGAACGAACACATGGTTGCGGGTTCGTTTCTCTTCTTATTCTTCTACATACTATTTAAAACAAAGTCGGGTAAGTGATTTACAATCTTTTTTTATAATCTTTCATTTTTTTGGAATGGTATCGCGAATGGCCGCTTGCGCGAGTTCCACTTGTGCGAGTGGACACTTGCGCGAAAAATTACAAATCTCTTAATATCTCTGGAAATAGAGGTAGATGTCGTAGAGAGTTGCGGATTTCGCCATTATGTGGATAAATTTGCTCTCGTCGAGCTACGAGGAACTATAAAGTGTAGTAAGAAAACTGGGGTCGCGTTGATATTTCTTGTTTTCTACGCAGCGCCATCGTAGCACCGTAGCACGAAGTTCTACGAAGGTCTTTGTCAAAATTATGTTTTTACTTAGGAGTAAGAATCAGCCAGTTCTTTAAAAATTAAGGACAAAAGCTTCATAATTAATCATTCTGAAAAGTTTAACTTTTCAGGTTTGGGTAGTGAAGGCCACCAGGAATTATAGTGTGTAGAAATGTAGGGTCTCGTTGAGGTCTCTTGCTTGCTTTTGTTTACCATCGTAGCACCGTAGCACACGTTAAAATATGTTTCTTGTTATGGGGTAAAAAGGGAAGGAGGTATGGGAAAGTTATATATTTCAGAAGTGTCCACTCGCGTAAATAGTTAGGTACTCCTGCAAAATGTTACTCGCGCAATTGTATTTCGCGAAAGTGTCTTTCGCGCAAGAGTACCAGACCCCCCCTAGCTAAGCAGAGCTTGTGTTAAGTATTCTAGATACTAAAAACCTCATTTATTTCGTTAGTAATTTTCTTCAAAGTCAATCAAATACCTAATCATTGATCCAAGTACACTCTGAACAAAGTACACTCTGAATCATGTGAAGAACTGGGGAGGATTACTATAATTCCCGATAAAATTCGAGAAGCAAAATATTGTCTGAATGTGGTCAAAATCGTGAATGCTATTTTGATTTCTTACTTCGAAAAAAATTGTCTTAAAAGAAGGCGAGCATTCAGGCATTCTTTTTATGCATTGAAATTATCATTAGAAAATATTTTCTCCATAAGTAGTAACTACGCAGTATTTCTCTAGAATGAAAAATCCTCAAATAATACTGGGGTAATGTTTAATAAAACGCTTCCAATCCAAAACGCGCCATTTAATTCAAAACAGCATCTAAAATATTACAGCATCCGTAATCCGAATGTTTATATCAAAGAGCGTAAACATTTTATGTTGAATTTCCCTCCAAAATATTACGTCACGTGCTTACGTCACTGACAAATAGCTTGTATAGGATATTGAGCTTTATTGTTTAGGGCTTTGTGCCTAAGATAGAATGAGTGTTTTCAAATGATCAGCTGTTTGTGTTTTCAAGTAAACTGCTTCAAGTCTTCAACTATAAGACCGAAAATTGTTATTTTAGACTTATTTCACTTTTTTTTATTTAACTTCATATTTGCTATTTTTTTGTTGTCTAGAAGTCAGCAAGAAGATCTAATTAAGAGATTTATCGAATAAAAAGGTAGGAATTTCCATAAATTGTGCTATTTATGACGATTTGGTTCCATGTCTCGCATCCTTATACCACGATAGCATACCTATAGCCATGGGTAGTATAGAAAATCATTGATGACAAGGACAGATACAAACACACTAATAAATAGGAGGTAAGTATATACAACATTGTAATACAGGGCTCTAACCAACCCTAACTCAGCATAATGCTGGCTTAGGTCCCTTAAGGTACCAAGCTAGCGCTGATCTTCCGGTTGGACTAAAGTAAAAGTAGTATAGCTCAAAGAATTAGTGAGATGAAGTGGTAGTGGGCCGGCCATATCTCGCGAAGAACCGACAACCGTTGGGGTAAACGTGTTCTTGAGTGGAGACCGCGACTTGGCAAACGTAGTGTAGGACGCCCTCCGGCCAGGTGGGATAAAGATCTGCGAAAGACTGCTGGCAGATACTGGATGAGTCAAGCTGAAGACAGGGCGCTATGACGCTCATGTCCTATGGCTTGAGGCTTATGTCCAGCAGTGGACTAATAATAGGTTGATGATGATGATGATAGTAAAAGTGGAACATCCAAAGCTTTACAGTATTCCTTCGTCCATGCCCCATGTTTACACTCAATTTGAATGATCGCGACACTTGGAGATATTGCGTTTAGAGGAATTTATGGATCATCGTAAGATGGCGGCGCGCAATAAATGTAATGGTTTGGTGTAAAATACGGGAGATGGCGTTGATGTAAAGTGCTTTATTGCGTCCATTTTGTTTTGATGCAATCTGTTTTTAAGATATTTTAGAAATCTTGGGGAGATAGATAAATTGTCTCGGAAGTATGTCTGTCTGAAGTTGGTCTGGTGTATTATATTCATATCATAAAAATATCTATGTAAGTAGGTATGTCGTGTATTGTATTAAGGTAAACCAAGGGTTAAGTATAAATCAGTCATCTAATTAGCACCCATAACACAAGCTTAGCTTGGGGCGTTGTGTGGATTGTCCAGCATTATTTGATTGTTTGAAATAACTTTTTATGTATATGTACTTACCTATATACGGATCTTCCTCAAGAGCAAACCGAAGTCAATTGCTGTGTAAAAATTCGCTCGGCAAATTTACAAACTGTTTTTCGGTCAAAAGAACTTAACCGACCGAAAGGAAGAATTTTTTAAAAATTATTGTGATTTTTGTTTGTATTTACTTTTTTATAAGTAGGTATTTTTGTATTATTTTCTAAAATTTTCCTTACTTTCACTTTACTTCAGGAGAGCAAAGATGTCTCGAGTCAGAGGCTAGGCAGGTATGTTTATATAACGGGAAAACGAGTTCAAAGTACTTAACAGGAAAAAGCTAGAGCTACATCGGTCAAGTGTGAGTCTAGCTTGGGTACGTAGGGTTCCGTACCATTTTCTATCATCATCATCATCATCACCAGCCTATAATAGTCCACTGCTGGACATAGGCCTCTCCTAATGAGCGCCATATATGGCATCATTATGTTTATTATTATCATTATTATATCATTATTACCATTTTCTATAAAAACAGCAAAATATGATAATTGTATAAGAGCCCTCTAAAATAATATGTTTGTTCAGCTCAGTTCTTTATTAATATAAATAAATTTCATACACGTATATAAATCATAAATTTCATTTTCTCGGTTTTAGTATTTTTTTGTAATAGCGGCAATAGATTTCTTAAACATTAACTGTGAAAATTTCAACTGTATAATTATCACGGTTCATGACCGGTGACATCCTTAGTAATAGAGTCATGTTTAACTATTATTTTTAGATTTTGAGTATGTACCTACTATTTTTCTAAATAAATATAAGTACAAAAAATAATCAAGAAAATCGCACGTGAATCCGCTCGCGGAAGCTTTACAATTATAATAATTCCAGTAAGTTAAAAAAAATCATAGAAATGGTCTATACTTAGCTACAATAGATTTTAGGCTATAATTTTATAGCTACCTACGAGCATTTCTAAAAATAAGTCCGTTTTATTACGACACTTAACTGTGTTATGCCGTGACCGAGAAGAAAGTTTTACGATGACTTGAAATTGCCCTTACTATAGCGAATGTAGGTGAGCGCTGAAAACACAGAATATCAGGCACCTGCGGATATTGAGCGATTCGGTGGCGTTTTGAATGAATTAGGATATTTAGCTATCAATATTCAGTGAATTTTGGTAAAAATACTTATTACTTATACTAAATATATCGGGGGTGGCGTTCGTAAAGTATGAATTGACCCCTATTAGAAAGTAGCAAATTATTTTTTTGAGTAATTATTATCTTACTAGTAGTGCCTCGCGGTTTCACCCGCGTAATTACCGTTCTCGTGTTAATTCCGGGATAAAATATGTCTATGTTATTCCATACTATAATCTATCTCTGTGCCAAATTTCATTCCATATCCGTTCAGTAGATTTTGCGTGAAAGTGTAATAAACATTCATCTATCCATACTTACAAACTTTCGCGTTTATAATATTATTAGTTGGATTATTTTGTTATCCCCGACAGCAGTTTACTATAAGACATAATACTATCTATGGAAGCAGTTGAAATAAACAAGTCTAGAAGTACGTAAGTTGACGTAAGTTTATGACTGCATACACTGCAGAACTAAAACTCTTTGATCTAAGTGTGGGCATAAGAATAGGATAATTAATAACCAAACCTCAAAGCCAAGTAATTTGCCCCTAAAAATCAAAAATACTTTGAAAATCTTCCCCAACTTTGCTTCAACTTCGAAAAGACTAGCATAATCTTATTTCCTCAATAAATCACGAGAGCGTCGCAACTAATGACCGTTTATTAAAACGACCCTAACGCAAAACCTCTGCCGAAGAGTAGCCAAGTACGAGTAGAACGTAGGCTAGGGTTTTTAGGTCCCTACAAAATGCTACGACTCACTAATACTTTACAAAATGAAAGAAAAATTGGTGCAAAATATTTTAAGAATTTGGCCTCTTTAGAGTATTTAAATAGAAAAAGCATGTAAGTAGGTAGGTACTTACTTTAGTTTTGGAAACATTCATTCATCACTTCATTTGTCTTTCATCCATTTTAGAACTCGGCTTGGAACCTGTAGTTTTTGTTTTTACCAAATAAACCAAATAATAAACTGTACTAAGTCTTTACGATATCCTTAATCCTAACTAATATAACGGACGCGATAATTTGTTATAGATAGATATATGTTTTTTTCCTTTTTCACGCCAAAACTACAAAACGTAAGCACTAAAATTTTGAATGGACATTATTCTAGCCCTGAAATAGCACAATAGCTACTTTTCATCTAGATGGCTATATAGAAATAGCCTTGTAACGTTGCTATAGAAACGTTTCTACGCATGCGAAGCCGCGAGCAGATACTAGTACTTAATAAATAAAAAATGAAAGATAATCTACACAACAACATCTAGCCCCAACGTAAGCAAATATACCTAAGTTTAGTTCAAAAGGGATATGAGTCTAACAACCTTTGATCGCTCCCGTGTCCCAAATTCTTAAACCAGCATAAAACCGCAAATATGCAAAGCGGGACCCTAAAACCGCAAAAATTCATTTCCCTCATGATGCGACAGGCCGCGCCTCGGCGACGTAATTTTTAAGGATTTGCAGCGTTTTGGAGACGAACACTTTTCAGGCTGAGAGATTAACTTGATAGTGCTGGAGGTCGGGGGAAGATAGTTACATCATCTTGTACTATTAACATAATCGCCAATCCTCACATTATTTTAAAACTTACGAAGATTTTTATTTTAGACATACCCCTAGTATAAAAACAAAGTCGTTTCCCGTTGTCTGTCTGTCCTATGTACATATGCTTGAATCTTTAAAACTACGCAACGGATTTTGATGCGGTATTTTTATTAATAAAGTGATTAAAGAGAAGTTTTATTTTTAATACTAGCTGGTGCCCGCGACTTCGTCTGCGCATGATTATTATTTCGAGTACTCGCGATTTTACTTGCGTAATTCCTTTTCCCGTGGGATTTTCGGGATAAAATAAAGCCTATGTGTTATTCCAGCTTATGATCTATCTCTGTGCCAAATTTCATCCAGATCCGTTGAGCAGTTTTTGCGTGAAAGAGTAACAAACATCCATCCATCTATCCATTCATACTTACAAACTTTCGCGTTTATCAGTTCATGCTGTGAGAAATTTTTGAAAACCCGTATAGCCCAGGGGAACCAAACTGAATTCCGGGATAAAATGTATCCCATGTCCAATCGTCCCGAGTTCCATTCGAATTCATTCACTTCCGTCGTGATGCGTGATTAAAGAATTTTTCTTTCACCCTCTCTCCCAGGGGAACCTTACCGAATTCCAGGATAAAAAGTATCCCATGTCCTTCCTTGTAGGATGAACTCAAATCGTCCCGAGTTTCATTCCAACTCATTCAGCAGTTTCGGCGTGATGCGCGGTAAAGGAATTTTACTTTCATACCCTCTCCCATGAGAACCTTACTGAATTCCGGGATAAAAAGTATCCTATGTCCTTCCTCGTAGTATGACCTATAATCATGCCGAGTTTCATTTCAATCCATCAAGTAGTTCCGGCGTGATGCGCGTTTACGATACAGACAGACAGACAGACAGACAGACAGACAGACAGACAGACAGACAGACAGACAGACAGACAGACAGACAGACATGAATGAAAAAATTACAGTTTTGGCTTGAGTATCGATAATAGAGAGCCCTCCAAAAAAAATTTTCAAAATATCTTCGATGTACAGAATTGGACCTGTTACAGTTTTATTATAATTTTTAATATACTCGTGCGAAGCCCGGGCGGGTCAGTAGAACTTAAGAAAGGTAAAAGGGTTTTGAAGGTATACTTCTCACTTCTGCTCCGAATCTACAAAGGTTGTGCAAAAAAACTGTACTGTAAGCGATACGGTCTACCGCGCGTGGCGACACCTATGCAGTTTGCGCTTTATGAAAGGCGTCAAGGAAATTACAATCCTACTAATATTATAAACGCGAAAGTTTGTAAGAACGGATGGATGGATGTTTGTTACTCTTTCACGCATAAACTACAGAACGGATCTTGATGAAATTTGGCACAGAGATAGATTATAGTCTGGAATAACACACAGGCTATATTTTATCCCGGAATTCCCACGGTAACGGGGATTACGCGGGTGAAACCACGAGGCGCTGCTAGTATTAAATACTGGTTTCATCTCGTTTCAGGCGCTTTTTCTGGACAAAAGTAGTTATTAGCCCTTCCCCGATATAATCCTTAGTCAATTTAATTCATAGGCAGCTTGTGTTTCTTTGCCTGGAGTTTGGAAATTCTGACTTTACATCATTATTATAATTGTAAATAAATTATAAAGAAGTCTGTTTGTATGGATGTATAATATTCATGGATGTATGAATGTTTGTTCCACTTTCACGCAAAAACTACAGAACGGATCGGAATGAAATTTGGAATAGACGTAGTTCTAGCCCTGGAATAACTCATAGGCTACTTTTCATCCCATTAGATAGAGGCTTGAAACGTTTCCATAGAAACAAAGCGTTCGAAGCCGCGGGCATTATACTAGTACTACATAGATTTTTAATAAACATAGAAATCACCCAGAACCCCAGAAAAAATATTAGCAGAACGTACAAACATTTTTCTCAAGGCGGGAATCAAACCTGAAAAATCTTGCATCGCATGCATTAGATCACACTAACATTTAGAATGAAACTTTACTTTCGTTATCCACTCACATAAGTAGGAAAATTGTAGCTATTTTCTTTCGTCCCGTTTTTACATTGCTTTTGTTATTTTTTATCCACTGTAGGATGTCGGATTACTATAGTCGCATGTTGTGTGGGTGACAAAACGTCAAGAGGTGGGCTACATTCGGTGCTGGGGTGTGAAATGTGGGGTACATTTGAGGATTTTAACCTTCTAGGCGGATTAGAGGTGGAACAAACGAGCGACTAAAGTTGCCTAAAAGAGCAAAATAACCACAAAAAGCCCCCTACTTTTTCAAGACTAGCGTATTTTGAAAGGGTGTCCAAAGTTAATGTTCTTGTTAGGGTTCCGTACTCGAAGGATAAAACGGAACCCTGCTTCATCTCACGAATCGTGATAATTAAACAGTTGAAATTCACAGATATAATGTATTTCTGTTGTTACCTGAACAACAAATTCTAAAAATCTGAATAAAATAAATTAAGCTCCCATAAAATAGAATTGATTTTTTTGCCGTTTTTATAGATACTTAGTACTTAACCTTTCCTGCCCCACTCTGACTCGCACTTGGCGGTTTTTTCACTACTTTTTACCACTGAAGTACTAAATATTGGAGTCTTAATGAGAACAGCAGACAAAGAATAAAGTTGCCCGTTTGCACCATCCCATAAATCCCTGTAGATAAATAAGGACACTTTATCTTTGGATTATCTCTTTAAGAATAACGTGTGCAGTCTTCGCTTTAGGCAAATAGCAGGGTTTGTGGAATACAAAGGCTTAGGGTACCGTAGCGAGAGGTGAAAACGATAACAGGCTGTTAGGAAAACTCAGGTGATCGGATAAACTATATTGCAATATTTCTTACGGTTATTTTCCTATGTACTTGCATAATTTTGTCAACTTTACAACAGTAACTTTACCTTATAATTTGAGGTTAATGATTAAAAATAAGAGTAGGTACAATAAAACATACAAAAATAATAGAAGTGGGATTTGTAATTCATTTTATGATTAATATTAAAAATAAACATGTAATTTTTGATTATTGTATCTGTCATCTAGTACCTACCCATATCAGAGCTTCTGCTTACGTTGGGGCTAGTTGATGCTGTGTGGATTGTTCAGCATTATTTATTTAGGACTTTTAGATTCATTGTTAACTACACAACCGATACTTCGGACTTCAATGTTATGTTAGCCTCCTACACTTATAGACAATACCGTCCGCATTGGAATGAAATTTAGCAAGGAAATAATTCTACGCTTAGTATCCTATTAATATTATAAACGCGAAAGTTTGTAAGTATGGATGGATGGATGTTTGATACTCTTTCACGCAATAACTACTGAACGGATATGGATGAATGAAGAGAGATAAAATGATACAGTTGAAGAAATAGATTATAGCCTGGAATAATACATAGGCTATATTTGATCCTGGAGTTCCCACGAAAACGAAAATTACCGCGGGTGAACCCGCGAGGCGCTGCTAGTATCATTATACGAGCGAAGCCGGGAGCTCAGTAAGAGTAATAATACATTAAAGCATTGACAAATTTTATTAACAACAAAAATTACAAGCAAATGAATAGAAAAATTACAACTAGTATTTACAATTGAAACCATTGAGCTAACCGCAGACGGTTGCAAACAGTCTAAAGGTAGCTCAATTGATCCATGTCAATACCAGTCGGAAGCGTCCCCAAGACACTGGCTGCATTACCACGCTGTATGGCAATGCTGATGCGCTGAGCCAGATATTCACCAGCTCTCGGGTCACGCGTCGCATCGACCAGACGCTCAGATAATTTTTTAAAAATACATTAAATATTATTACTAATATTAAAAATATATTACTTTTTTTCGAAAATTTGTACACGTCGACGTAGCTCAAACTGGAGTTAACAAAACTCGACCGCGTGAGCAGAATGATATAACTCACGTTTTCGCGTTTACTAAGCGACAATGGCGAGCGCTGAATAAATTATAACTACGTCTGATAGATCCTCCTTGAGTTTATACACGAGCAAACAAAAATGGGGTGTTTTTTTGTTACTAAGGTTTAAGTTTTTATGGTAAGTTTCTTTGTTCCATCTTTACTTCACCACATAGTATAAAACAAAGTCGCTTTTTCTGTCCCTATGTCCCTTTGAATGCTTAAATCTTTAAAACTACGCAACGGATTTTGATGCGGTTTTTTTTAATAGATAGAGTGATTCAAGAGGAAGGTTAATATACTTATAATACAATCGTGCGAAGCCGGGGCGGGTCGCCAGTTAAATTATCAACGGCAGATTTTTCACAAAAAAAAAAAACTGATTGGATTGGGCTGAAATTTAAAATACATAGATGTGGTTCCAGCTCTGGATAACACATAGGCTACTATAACAAATATTTATGTACGGGTATTTATCGCGTTTATTTACCTATTTTTCCCGACGTTTCGACAGGTTTACACGCTGTCGTGGTCACGGGATGACTCATCATGAGTCATCCCGTGACCACGACAGTTTCTAAGCATTTGTAAACATTGGTTTACACACTGTCGTGGTCACGCGATAAATACCCGTACATAAATATTTAGAATAATGTGTTCTGATCGCGTAAGTTTAAAAAACTTACATAGACTACTTTTCATCCCTTAAATCAGTTCTCTTGGTATAAAAATAGTCTTGAAACGTCACGAAACGAATTTATACTTCGACAAGATAGGTGACGATTATTAATTTAATAATCGTAGGTCGAATAGTAAGTAGAGAAATAAAAATGATATGCAGTAGTTTGTTGCAGAACTAAACCAATTAATAAAATAATTTAAAATAACCTTGTTTTTAAAATAACTGAGTTATCAAAGCGTCTGGCTCTGGTCGATGCGACGGTTGGCCCTAGAAATGAGTATCTGTCGCAGCGCATCAGCATTGCCATAAAGCGTGGTAATGCAGCCAGTGTCTTGGGGACGCACAGACTGGTATTGATATGGATCTGTTGAGCTACCTATACACTGTTTGCTACAGTCTGCAGTTAGCTCAATTGTTTCAATTGTACATACTAGTTTTCATATGTTTCTATTCCTTGATTGTAACTTTCTAATTTAAGTAATAATTCCACAAGAAACACAGTAAGGTATTTAATCTAAGGAGTAAAGGCGTATGCGTGATGTAAGATATCCGGACTCGTGAGTAAAACGACATAACTCGCGTTTTTCACGTTTACTAAGCGACAATGGCGGGTGCTGAATAAATTATAACCTGATTTCTGACTCAGAGTGCTTTCAAGATTGTGGGGATATTGCTTTTGTATGGTTTGTGAGTTTTACACGGTCTGTATTGTTGCTTTTAAACCAGGAAACGAAGTCTTAAATCTTCGCAAAAATCGTGGGAAGCTGTGGGCGGAAGCTAGTATTTCCTTCCAGTTTGTTAGTATATTCTTTCCTTTGCAAAATACTATCCCTTAGGTCACTTGTAGGTGTGCCTGTTGCTTACAAGAATAGATACAAGTACCCACCTACTTTACAAATAGTACTTACTCCAAATGTTGGTACTTTTGCGTTTTTGTAAATCGGCAGTATTTAGCAATGTAACGGCTCAGAGTGTACGTTTTCTAAATAAGTAGCAACAGTAAAACTTGAGTCACCAAGCGCATTGAAAAAGTTTAATAAAAATTCTTGGCACGTAAAGAAAATCTTTAAACCAATTATTGAAAGAAACATAAATCTAGAATAGGGGACAGCGGGGCAAAGGGGACCGGCGAGTGCGGTTTGAAAATATAAAAAAATCTTTGATTCTGCTAAAACGCCCGTCAGAGAGCGGTGCTGGTCTAAGTTATAGACTATGAAGATAATGTAAGCAATATTATTTTATTATAATGGCTGTACCTAAACGTTCAGGAATTACCGTGGTACAAATATATATTTATTTGTGAATAATAAAGTTGAAATTGAAACTATTGCCTTCAAAATAAAGTATTTTTAAAATTCCAATTGTTTTGTTTTTTAATATTTAAAGTAACGCATATTGTATTAAATGTAAACTCGACAAGTAATTAACACCATAATTGACTGTCTACTGAGACTATGGTAAATGGAAGAAAAAATGTTAGTCCCATGATCCTGATACACTAGGTTCTATAGATTTTATAGGGTGTAAAAAGGAGAGATCCAATCGTATTTTATAGAAAAGTTCCCTTAAATAAATTTTAAAAATCGAAAAGGAATTATTAATATTAACATAATATTAGGTACCTAGTTATAAGCCAAATCGCTTCAGCTTATAACAAATCCCATTTGCACGACCAAGAGTAGACGGGGCATAAATCAGCCCATACTTACCAAAACTTCGTATGTAAATCCTCCGTGAGTTATTGTCAGATATCTTATTGTGGAGGTGCGCTTCTATTCGATAATTTGGAATTTGATTTATTTGATGGAGTTTCAGATATTGGGTACTACTTTTAGACATATTGGATTTGAGTATTCCGAGGCTATGATTGGAAGATTTGGATGTTTCGAAGAAAATTCGAGTATTTTTTATTTATGTCTGTAAGATTTTAAGTGATTTACGGGGGTCGGGGATACTGTAAATCACCTTGAATGTTTTTTTTTGACAAATATGGGTAAAAGAATATCATTAAACTTTGGTCAGGTTTGACACGATTCGTTTATGAAAATGGTTTCTTCCTTCCTGGTAATTTATTATTCCTATCTCACTGTTGGGGTTTCACCGTCTTCTATTTCAATTCACAGTATCTTTATAGCAATTAATTAAGCTACAGATTTTCACAGTCAGAAGGTCTTCTTTCTTCCGTCTTTAGAAACAACTTCAAAGTATATCAAAACTCATTCGTCGTTATCATTCTTCGAAACCTATATTTCTTTTTCCCATAATAACATCAAAACATTAACTTTATTTTCTTTTCATCATAAAAATAGGCCAACAGAAAATAACTCGATAAACTACCCCGGTTTCCCCTAGCATTTCCGGGCATATAGAACATGTATTGTATAAAAGTTATTTTATTATTACCTTTATCAATCTACCCGACTCCACCCTACCAGAACCACTTGAACTGTGTCAGTTCTTAGTAAAGTTGCATTTGTATTAGATTTCAAACCAGCGAATAAGGTACAAAGGTCTTCGTACACTAGTTATGTAAGTTAGGCATTGTATTTAGCAAAGTTAAGGTGTGCAGCCAGTGACATCGTATCACAACGAGATAAGGTTAAAATTGGGTGAGAAATTTTACGTTAACATTGTTTAAGAGTCACGTTGCCTTTATCGTCACGATTAAAGTTGGTTAAAGGGGAGGTGGGGGTAATTGTGACGTCATCCTTAGCATATTGATGTGAGTGTATTTTAGATATTAAATTACCTGTTAATGTCTTGTTTTGAAGTTTCTTAGCGGTTAATTAAGTTTTATTTTAAGTCGTCTCTTAATATGAGGTTTGGTGGTTTTAATACTGGCTTGGTAATTATAATATATTTGGATCCGCTAAGGAAATATTCTATATTCAAAACAAGTCCAATACTCAAGGATAATAAGTACAAAATATTTTCACGTGGCGGGAATCGAACACGCAACCGTCTGTGCCCACTGCGTAGTTATCAAATGATGGTAGAGTTATCATCACAAATGACGTTAGAAATTAGAATTTAGACGGTTTTTTTCTCCATGACCCGGCTAAATATAAGAAACAATGTTTTTTTTCTTTTGCCTTAGTTTTAACCTAATTCCCAAACATTGAAAGAAAATAACAGATCTTTCGTGGGATAATAATAAAGGTCCCAAACTTAATTAAGCCTTATCAGTTGGTGATAAGACGAAGCCAGAATTAAATTTCGTGAAATTCGAGGAAATTTTTGCGAATTTTAAATTCTTAATTTAAGAAATATTATTTCACCTCGTGACTTCGCTCGTGTTTAGAATTGTTTTTTTTACTTACTGCATTAGCTTTCATTTTCTTTCGAAGATTCAATAGTTACCTGAAAAAAACAATAACAGTTAATACAACTTCAAGGGGCTAAGCCAGCCTAGGGGCTACCATGAAAAAATACAATACTTATCAAGGAAATATTGGTTCTGAATACGGTACTTACTGTTTATTTTTTTAGACATTTGTTAGTATGGTCCGTATTGACAATTGACAAAAGTAAAAGAAACAGTTTTTACGATGTGATACGGAATTCTTAGTGTGCGAGACCTACTTTCATTTGATCTATTTATTAAGGTTCCAATGAAAAATTACAAAATCAAAATACATCACACAATATTTCGTTCGACTTCGTTTCTAGTTCCACAAGTAAGTACTTTCAACGTAGTCGAAATGTGAAGAGTTTTTGGTCATTCGGGATTATCTAAAGAATTTGCTTTGTTGCAAACTCTATTTACTGATCTATTCGATACCTTATTCCAAGGTAATAAAGTTGAGGGTGGCTCCAGCGGTGAGGTAAGCCTTCAAAGGCAGTTCAACTTTGTTACGAGGTGATAGAGTGTTAAATTGAAGGAGTTTGTTCAATTGTGCGGTTGGAGTAGTTAGGTAGTTTGGAAGTGATTTAGTTTTCTTGTTCAATGTAGATTGTGTTAAATAGTAAGTTGAAAAATTACCCTTATTGCTAAGGAATGATAATGCTGGACAATCCACACAGCATCATCTAGCACAAGCTAGGTAGAGCTTGTGTTAAGGGTACTATGACTGATATACTAAATTCATTTTTATCGTAAGTAAAAATACCTTAATCAAAACTTACTTGCAAAAAAATCCAAACAATCTTATATGGAAAACGAAATAAGAAAGGTTTATGTAAATTATAGCTGCGCCCCCGGCTTCTACCATGAAAATTGATTAAAATTAATACATAAATATGTTTTTTTTCAGGCATAGAACTAAGTCTATTCAAAATTTCAACTCGATCGATCCGTTACTAATTTTGGCGTGAAGTATCAAAAACCCATTCATTCAAACTTTCACGTTTAAAATATCAGTATGATATTACGTGAACCCTTACAATTTTGGTAATTTTTGAGACCAATTTTTTTGGGATACTCAATTATTTAATTTCTAAAAACAAGACAGGATATGAACCCAGAATCCTCAAATTTCAGTTCACCTTGCACCCACTACACCATCAAACCCCAACCAATCGCCATTTCCTTACTTTCAACACACAAAAACAAAAAACTTATCGTAAAACTCGAGCCACGTAATAGCGTGAAAATAACGTAACACTACGTGCCGTGACAACGGCTCACGTACTTCGACTGCAGAACTCCATCAAAGTAAGCTTAGCCGGATTTACAGTACCTGCGACTTTTATAAGCGTCGCTGTACGTAGGTACATACTTAATGAGGAAAGTTGGAGAAGTTAGTGTTGATTGATTTACTACCTACTGATAAGTTAATTGACTTGGGTTTCTATTGTTATAGGTACTAGAGAAATATGGACGTTTTTAGGGTTCCGTACCTAGTGGGTAACATAACATAGGACTCTTTCTGAGACTCCGTAAAGAGTCCCTTCCGTCGTCATCACCAGGCAGTTTCCCATTATAAGAGTAATACAGTTGAAATTTTCACATATGATGTATTACTGTTACTACTATAATGGAGATAGTATGGAGACCGCGACTCGGCAAACGTAGTGTTGGACGCCCTCCGGCCAGGTGGGTTGATGATCTGCGAAGGACTGCTGGCAGATGCTGGATGCGTCAAGCTGAAGACAGGGCGCTATGGCGCGAGTTAGGGGAGGCCTATGTCCAGCAGTGGACTAATATGGGCTGATGATGGTAGGTTCCCATACAAAAGACATTAATTTTTTGGCGTTTTTATAGATAATGGGCCCTTCTAACTCTCGCGCGAGTCTAACTCTCAATTGGCATTTTTTTGTATTATAACGAGATAATTTTAATATTATATAATTTTTGTAACCGTATGCAGTAAGCTCAATTATTGTTTCAATTGTAAATACTGTTTAAATTTGTTTCTTTTCTTTGATTGTAATTTGGTTTATTAATAAACATTTTTTAAATCATTTATGAAAAGTTTGTCCAAACATTTACTTGAATATGTCAACCATTGTTGGCATAATAACAGTCTTTTTTACTAGATCACTATCACTTTTTTACTAGATCACTATCACTACATAGTATAAAACAAAGTCGCCTATTTCCTTATATCCCTATTTCCTTATGTCTCTTTGAATGCTTAAATCTTTAAAACTGCGCAACGGATTTTGATGTGTTTTTTTTAATAGATAGAGTGATTCAAGAGGGAGGTTTATACGTTAATAAAACCGTGCAAAGCCAGGGCGAGTCGCTAGTACTTAAATGGTAGTTGAAACTTACTCAACAAGAAATAAAATAAGAAGTAAATGCTATTGCAAACAGCACGATTTAAGCCTATTCTTAGGATTTCTATTCTTAAGTACGGGTTCTATTCTTAGGGCCAGACTGCTATCGATACCGGAAACATCCTAAAGTACTAAAACTAAAAGTAGAGCTTCAATCTATTCATAGTTAATTGGATAGAGTCGAACATTGCTATTGTAACGATACGTAATTGTCGAACCAATGTCTGGGGTGGAAGCTCTTTAGACGAACGATACGACTTCCCATTTAATCCGATTTTGTTGATTGAATCCCATTTAATGACTAGATGCGCCCTGCGGCTTCGCCCGTGAACAAGAGTTTTTTTTTATACTAGTTTCAGAAACTTATTACGCAAGCCCATTATTATTAGGGGTTATTTTGTAAAAATAAAAAAACACTTGTTTAATTATTTATTTCATACTTTATTTATACCTATTTTTGAGTAAATAAAACCAAGGAAAAATATTTTTTCATACAAACTCTACCACCCTATTTAAGCCCCTCAGAGGTTAATTTTTGAAAACTTTATTACCTTTTGTCTTATTGTAGGTCCTAAAGTATCTACGTACCAAATTTCATATAATTAACTTAAGTAATAACGGAGATTACTTTTAACAAACATTCACACATACAAGATAGTAAGATACGTAATAAGTAAGATAAGTAAGAAGTAAGATAAGATAGTAAGAAGTAAAACAAGGATTAATGGCCAGGTGGGATGACGATCTGCTCTAGACTGCTGGCAGATGCTGGATGCGTCAAGCTGAAGACAGGGCGCTATGGCGCGAGTTAGGGGAGGCCTATGTCCAGCAGTGGACTAATATAGGCAGATGATGATAATGATGAAGATGAAGGAATTGATAAATGAAATAGATGACGGAATAAGCAGATATTGTATTATGAGATTATATTATACTAGTATCTGGTCGCGGCTTCGCACGCGTTATTTCTATGGGAACGTCTCAAGGCAATTTAGTTATATCAAATAGGAATATGTTTATAGGATGTAGAAACCTATGTTTTATTCCCGGGCAAAAACTCAAAATTTTAGCCAAATACGTTCAGTAATTTAGGCATGAAAGAGGACCGAACATCATTTCATCTATACAAACTTTTCCATTTAAAATAAGGATTACATAGATAATTGGTGTTGTAACAACCCCCCGCTATATATAAATTTTTTCGCCTTATTTTAAAACTCCTATTTAATCTGCCTACTGATTTTGTACCTATTATTATACCTATGTTTCTTAACTTATCGAATATAAAGCTAGTGATTAATGTGGCCAATGATCGTCTCGATAGTGGTAGGACTCTACGTTGTGTTGTGGTAGTAACTCGATTCTTTGAGGTGCTAAAGACAAATGAATTAACCCTATCAGTAACTTTAACCTTGTATATTATTCCTAACTTTCAGTATATTTTCCTTATTCTAAATTAAATATCAATCTAAATAATCAAATATCAATACTTTTCCTGAGGGAATGGAAATTTTATAATTTCCTGGAAAGGCCGCCAAGCCATCCCCAACACTTGGAATCAATAGAGGCTATTGCTTCTTTTAATTTTAATATTACTTATAAAAAGGGTTTTGCAAATTCAAATATTCTAGAACCAACATCCTGAAGTGATAACAAGTGTGCCTTTCACCCATACCACCAACCACTCAGGAATGGAAGAATATAGAAAAGATAATAGAAGTGTAGATAGTAATAAATTCATCTGAGATATTTTCATAATTATCTCATAAAGGACTCTCTCACATACGGAGGAAATGTCCAAAAGGTCTTCTCTTTAATAGAGGTAAAATATAATTAAATTAATGTTTTATTAACTTTAATAAATTAGGAATTATTTCCATAAATAAAGGGACCTCCTCATTGGGAGTTTAGTCCGAGAAGTCTACAGCTTCTGATAGTATTCAAATTTCTTAAGATAATAATAAATTAAACTGAGATATATTCTCTTAATTTAAGAAGGACTCACTCACATACAGAGAAAATGTCCAAAAGGTCTTCTCTTAAATAGAGGTAAAATACAATTAAACTTCTTGTGATTATTGAATCTAATAAATTAGGAATTATTTCCATAGATAAAAAGACCTCCTCATTGGGAGTTTAGTCCGAGAAGTCTACAGCTTCTTATTTGTAATAGTATTCAAATTTCGTAAGGTGATAATAAATTAATCTGAGATATATTCTCATAATTTAAGAAGGACTCACTCACATACGGAGGAAATGTCCAAAAGGTCTTCTCTTTAATAGAGATAAAATAGAATTAAACTTATTGTGCTAGAGTTAATACTCTAATAAATTAGGAATTATTTCCATAAATAAAGGGACCTCCTCATTGGGAGTTTAGTCCGAGAAGTCTACAGCTTCTGATAGTAATTATAGTTCTAATTTCAGATTTCACTTGTAGATTTATTACTTTTATTACTCTTCATTTCATATAATGATTCATCCAACTGAGATACTCTCATAGCTTTAAAAGAGGACTCTCTCACTTTCGGAGGAATTATCCTGAGGGTGACAACCGCACC
Organism: Eupithecia centaureata; assembly: GCA_944547425.1. Lineage (NCBI taxonomy): Eukaryota > Metazoa > Arthropoda > Insecta > Lepidoptera > Geometridae > Eupithecia > Eupithecia centaureata. The sequence goes on along the minus strand of OX155701.1, from coordinate 1,073,036 downwards.
AAGCTATAGTTAGATTGATCAAAATATAGGGAGGGTTTCTCCCTAATGAAGGTAAAATGCAACTCTGTTTTAACATAAATATTGGTTCATGACCATATCTGAAATCAGAATACATTACTGTATAAATTTTACTCAACTTTTAGTCATCATGAAAGACTATTATTTTTACATTATATAATAAACCCAATTCATTTTTCTATAAAATATTGATTTCTTTGGATTAAATTCTTCTGTAAAACTTAGTGAAATTCGATGGATAAAATTTAAGATTAATTTTACGTTAATTAATTGATGATGTCTAATTATTAAAATTTTGTAATTGTCGGATAAAAGAATCCAGATTCCTTTCCTAGGGAAAAACACACTGAAATTAAATAAACTGAAATTACTGTCGATTTCCTGTAATGTAATTACACTCAAGACATAAAAATGACGAAACTGCTCGATGAAATCTCCTTTCCTAGGGAAAATACATTAAAATATGATTGGCTTTAGTCAAATTGTTATTTAAAGATATTTAATGATTTATTTTATTTAATCCGCCTAATGTTAGAGAAACATTAAGAATAATTTATAATTAATCAATAAATAAGATATTTAATTATCGGATGATTTTAAAACCAATATTCGAATAATTATTTTAAAGATCTAAAACCAATCTTATATTATAATAAAATACATGCAAACTTAGCTTTTCAGGAACCAGCAACACGAACTGGATCACACAGAATCTACGTTACACTAATCGATTAAATGACAAAGTGTCATAAAATCCAACACTGGCTTTATTCTGATTATATTCAAATTAATAATTTAATTAAATAGGTTAATTTAATATAACTGATTAACTGAGTTGATCGATAGAATAGCAAAACTTTCTTAAATACAACTTTAAATTTTTGTTAATTATTTTCAAAATCTAGACCGAAATTGCGTATACCAAAAGACCGTTCTTTCAGCCCTGCAAACCCGAACTATCCCCAACTACGAATCCATCCCAACTATCCCTCCTTCCTTCTTTTTCTTATTTTATAACCTCGTCTTAAGGGCGTCTCCTACGCACTGATCCCGCCCTAATTAGTCGATTTCTTAATCCTTATTGATCGAAGATTTGTAGGTGGTGGATTTAAAGTTCCAAATCCCGCCCCAAATAGTTCACTATTTCTCTACGAGATGGCATTAGTGGTTATAATTCAGCCTTACATGAGATCAAATTATCAATGTGTAAATTATTATTGATACTAAATATTACATTATGAAGTATTGTCATTTGTTTAAAATAAGTATCATATAAACCTGTAAAATACCTATTGTTTTCAAAGTTCTCAAATATGTTTATAATATAATTTCTGTACAAATCGATTAGTGATTAATTTTATCCTCGATGTGTGCTATCAGTAATGCTGATAATTACTATTTAGAATACTTATTATTTTTAAACTCATAAATAATAGACTAAAATCATACTATTCACTAAGGTTCAAATTGCCACCAATTTATAGTTACTTAATGCTGTTAATTTATGGTCGATTTCAAGTGTATTTTTTTATTAAAAAGGTCCAACGTTGCGTGAGAAACCAACTTTGTTTATTTTAAAATATCAAGTGGCAATACGATTTGCTAAGTTATTTATGTCCCAAAAATATCAGTTTACACTTCAAGTGTGAGATAGACTAAGTTGATTTCCAAAAACAAAGTACAATAAATCAATAGATTTATTATGTATGAAACAAAGATAAGCTTATTTATGCCTAGTTGCTTTTAAACTCTCAAATTGCTGACGGATGTTTAGGGTTCGGCATTTCAAACGACGATATCGTAATATGAGATTTATGAAGACTCTATTTTATAAATAGTTTCATTTTATATTTGCAATAAACAGGACAGGTTACAAACTGGACTGTTACAGTGTTTTATCACTACATCGTATAAAAAAAGTCGCTTTTTCTGTCCCTATGTCCCTATATCATTATGTCCCTTTGACTGCTTAAATCTTCAAAACTACACAACGGATTTTGATGCGGTTTTTTTTAACAGATAGAGTAATTCAAGAGGGAGGTTTATATGTATAACAAAAACGTGCGAAGCCGGGGCGGGTTGCTAGTATGCAATATTATAATAGAACATAGAAAATCTCCCTCGTTTGGGGGAAGCACGTCATAGTAACTTAGGATAAAATATGTTCTCATGAAGGAATCTAAAAGTTACTTATTATCTTCAGAACTTTTGAAATCGCCTATCACTACATAGTATAAAACAAAGTCGCTTTCTCTGTCCCTATGTCCCTTTGAACGCTTAAATCTTTAAAACTACGCAACGGATTTCAATGCAGTTTTTTTTAATAGATAGAGTGATTCAAGAGGATGGTTTATACGTATAATATAAACGTGCGAAGCCGGGGCGGGTCGCTAGTAATATTAGAAATGCGATAGTTTGGATGGATTGATAGATGAATGGATGTTTGTTAACTTTTCACGCCAAAACTACTGAAAGATCGGACTGAAATTTTGAATATACTTAGTTTTAGGCCTGGAATAAAATCTGGGCTCCTTTTCATAAATTTTCAGCAGTTTGAAATTGCGGGCATAACTAGTTATTCAATCCATATTAATAACTGATAAAGTTTTTCTAAAGTGAAATAGACGATTAGTTACATTTCAAGATGGTTTTGGATCGTGTAAACTAAATAGATTCGGTCAGTGAAGAAGTGAATTCTTTATTTCCTTTTCACTGTCTCGAGTTTTACGGTCTCGTTTGATTTTTAAGTGTTCTTTTGCACTGAATTTAAATGTTTTTAAATTTCAATGACGAATTCAGTACCAATGTACTTCACTATCACTACATAGAATAAAACTAAGTCGCTTTCCACTGACTGTCTGTCTATCCATGTTATTGTAACTTGGTGTTATGTATGAAGATTTGTATTGTATTGTATTGTAATGAATCTGTCCCTATGTATGCTTAGATTTTTAAAATACGCAATGGATTTTGATGCGCTGCTGGCGGGTACTACAATTATTCTACAATATGGTTTTATGATCTGCGGAAGACTGCTGGCTGCGGCAAGCTGAAGAAAGGCGCTATGGCGCTCATTTATCAACATCATCATCATCAGCCTATTAGTCCGCTGCTGGACATAGGCCTCCCCTAATGAGCTCCATGTGGACTAATATAGGCTGATGATGATGGTTTCACGTGGGTTTTACGCAACTTTCAACCGATTTCGAGAAAGGAGGTTCTGAACTTGGTTTATGCTAATTTAATAACTTCGCTAAATTTATCTCCAATTTTGATGATTATTTCAAAGGGATTAGTATAAAATTGCTCCGTAAGCTTTGAAAAACTGAGCAAATATGTTTGATTTGGAAGTTTGTGAAATAACATCACATAAGGTATGTTTTTTCAAAGAACAATTAAAGAATATCTTCTCAAATAAAACAGAAGCACCCTTGATATAGACCAATGGAAACCACAAAACGTCCTAAAACAATATCTTCTATTTATGTTGAAAAATATTTGATCCTAAACCAATACAGAGATCTTACTTAGGAATAATAGATGGGCTTTGGGACGCTTCTGTTTTTTAAAGAAATAAACCTTCTATTGGAAAAGGACTTGAGGCCCGTGACGAGCACAAGACGACGCTTTTGGCATAGTGGAAGAGCAAGCTGAGCCATGGACAATTTTACCGGAATTTGAAACAAGAACAATACTGTTTGCAACCGTCTGCTGTTAGCTCAATGGTTTCAATTGTAAATAGTAGTTGTAATTTTTCTATTCCTTTGCTTGTAATTCTCGTTGTTAATAAAGCTTTGTACTAGAACAATAATAATTATTGAGGCTTTCAAAATAATCTGATTATTGATTCTATTGATTATATTATTCTAATAATTATGTACCTATAGTATTAAATTTGACTTGTGTAAGTGCTTATTTTGTAAGCCTAATGAAATAAAGATATTGATTTACTTTTAAATAATGTTATAAATATCAACAGGTATTTATCAAATATAATATTCTATTGGATATTTATTGGGTTTTTGGGGTTGATAAATAGTGTAGATATTTATAATATGTTCTAATTAAAATTTCTAATTAAATGTGTTCTAATTAAATGTGTTCTAATCCCGTAAGTTTGAAAACTTATCAAATATTAATTTCAATGAATTTAATCTACTTACGTAATAACAAAACACCTGGCTCATCTGACCAGGTCAACGTAGTAACGTAGCATTACGTAGTGTTACGTCCGTAGGCAGGCACCCATTGTCCATGGACCACGTAGTCACGTACTGTTTTTATGTACTTCCGGTCAGGCACTAACGGAAACCGTAAATATAAATATGTCTACCTTCAGATGTTTGCCCGTTTTTGGGTCAGAGTATAAGAAGTTTCTACAATTACCACTTTTAGAGATATCAATAAGAATTCAGCTTTTAAGGTGGTACTCGCGTCATTTCTCGCCTTTTTTCTGGTTATTTTTTATGCCTGATTTTATTTGGTCTATTCAAAATTCGATAATCGACAACAGCGCTGGGGTGAACGTGTTTTTAAGTGGAGACCGCGACTTTGTAAGTTTAGTGTAGAACGCCGGCCACGTATGATGGCGATGTGCTCTAAACTGCTCTAAATTTGAATTTGAATTTGAAAGTGGACTAATACAGGGGCTCCCTGTAGGTAGGTTTAGGGTAATCGGAAATCAAATTATCGAAATTTCTGATTAATTTTCATACATAACCTACTCATAAGTCAACTAAGTACATAAGATAACGTTTGCCCAAAAACGAATCCGAAACTTAAAATTACATCATCACTCGTAAAAACGACGGTTTTGGTTTTTACGAGTGATGATGATTCAAAATTGAAATTTATGACGTAAAACATACATTTAAGCAACATTGCGATTTTATAAATTTACCTACCATTTTCTCACAATGAAAGAACCAAAACAATTTCTTAACCAGTACGCAGAACGACATTACAAAAGCCTTCGTATTTAAACAAAATAACATTGTTAAACAGAAAAGGGTTGCTCAGATAACCCTATAAATCTTCATACGCTGATATTAGATCTCTCCCGAGGGTTCCGCGGAGCGATCCGGGTTCCACGTAATGCATACTGAACCCTAACAAGAATAACTTACAGGTTAGCAATAAAAATCTTTAAACTTAAGAAGAAATTTAGTTATTAGGTAGGTATATCCATTTAATAGATAAATAAATAATTAATGAAACAATAAACAGTCTATTGTTGATAAAGAAACATGACAATATGTGGAGTAAAATTGTTCACATTTTGGCCAAAAAGATCCTCTTCACCTCTTTCCGTTTCTATTATTAGATGCTCTGAGAAAATATATTTATTTTCATTTATTGTAATGGGCTTCATTTGATTTGCATATAAATATATTTAAAAGAGTGCCCTAGCCCATTTATTACCAATGAAAAAACACGACGGAGAAACGAAATTTCGGTAAAAGAAATCATGAAAGTATTTTGCACATAATTTGGTAAAGATGCGTTCATAATGAAACTAATTTGAGTTGAAAAAACTGTATTTGCCCTGAAAAAGTTGCTCACTAAGAGATAAATAATAATAAATAATGCTGAAAAATCCATTAACACAGGTCCTAGATAACTGATGCTAAAAACAATATTATGAACTTAGATTTATATTCTTTACTAGCGACCCGCCCCTGCTTCGCACGGTTTTATTATACATATAAACCTTCCTCTTGAATCACTCTAGTATCTAATAAAAAAATCCACATCAAAATCCGTTGCGTATTTTTAAAGATTTAAGCAGTCAAAGGGACATAGGGACAGAAAAAGCGACTTTGTTTTAGACTATGTAGTGATTAAACATAGAAAACACCTAGATCTTCGGAAGAAATATAATGCAGATTGTCTTAAGGCGGGAAGCGAATCCGCAACGTCCTGCGTCGCAGGTGACCATCGCCCACCTCACCGCATACATAGTTCGTCGGATGAAACATTATTCCTCTATCATGAATTTTAGTATTAACATGTTTTTAATTATAAAAGAATTTGATCTACATGTCCATTAAACTCGTTTCAACTCAACGACAAACAGAGAACTTTGATGTTCAGTATGAGTTGTTCTCAAAAATTATGTCTTGTGAATGTCTCTAGAATAGTGTCGTAACCTTTCGACTTTCCTACCTATGGAGAGCTCACAAATCCTTCATAAAACACCCCACATTATCTATTCCACGCACAAAGCAGAAGGCAATATTTATAGCGCGTAATAACCCCGATATCAATGCGAGTGGTTTGAATACGGACACCGGCCGAAAGGCTATTTGTTTAGGAGTTTTTGGTTCAAAGAAGGGCAGGCAGCGGGTTAATGGTCCATAGATCCAGCATCGCTATCGTATCGCTATCGCAACGGTTGCGATAGCGATACGATAGCGATGCTGGCTATGGCTATCCGGCACAACAATAAGTGTGCACAACAATAAGTGCGATAAGGCCGTCGATTTAATTAGTACCGGTTGTATAGGTATATGACCGCGACTTCACATGCTTTTTTTCTATGGAACCGATTCAAATATTTCTACAATGGGAACTGAGTTATGGGGTGGAAACAAGCTAATGTTTTATTCTTGCGCATAAACTACGTCAATTAAAAATTTCAGATCCATCAGTAGGTTTTGCGTTAGTCATAACATCTAGGACATCTAGGTACACACAATGAAATTTGAAAGCAAAAAAAAAATCGAAGTATTTACACTGTATTATCTCTGTCTTATAATTTGTGTGAACTATTATCATGATAGAGATACCTTTAATATGCAGAAACTCTTTATTAACAACGAAAATTACAATCAAAAATAGAAACTAGTAGGTATATAATACATTTAAAACAATTGAGCTAACTGCTGACGGTTGCAAACAGTATAAAGTTAGCTCAACTGATCCATGTCAATACCAGTGGGAAGCGTCCCCAAGACACTGGCTGTATTACCACGCTGTATGGCAATATTGACAATGCAATGCCGCACTGCGACATTACTCACCAGTTCTTATCGACACATACGTAAAGCCTAATAATTATTAGGTACTTAGTGTAAGAAAAGCCTTTTAATACATAAAATGTATTAAATACGTGCAACAATGGTCCTTTCCTCTCGTGTATTAGACCTCCGTGAATTTATTTAGGGCCGGGAGCGACAATAAACAGGGTTCTGTCCAAACGTTTGACTAACGCGCCTCGAATACATTTGTTTAGAGCCGACTCTAACTGATGTTTTTATATCTATGTACGTTTATTAGAAACCAGCTATTATTCACACTCGCTTTTTGGATAAAAAGAAAGCAAAGACCAATTCTGGAGTCAATTTATCTCTTTGCTGAAACTCGGCAAATTACAATGTGTCCTTTTTCATATTAAATACTTACTTAATGTAGGTACCTATTTTAGGAAGAGATATGAAAACAGAGTTTGGTGGCCACCAAGAACAACATCATATCTCTTCCTAAACTAGACAAAGAAAACTCATGCGCGATAGAGATAGATAAGAAAGCGATCTGGTTTTTGTCAAAAACCATTTTGGTCGGATGGCTCGTTTGAAAAGGTAAAGTAATGTTTTAAGAAAATAAACTGTAACATGAACCTTAAAATAATGTATATTTCATTGCATATTAAATTATTAAGTTAGTTATAATTATTACATATGACATAATCAGGTAATTATACCTGTAACGCATCATACTTCCCTTCCCTCCGGACCCCTGAACAGTTCAGACGTGTCACAAGATAATCCGCTACTTAATTTATTTTTAAAATAAATTGAATTTACTGTCAATAATAGCATAAAAAAAAAAATAGGAGTGCATAAGAAAGCAGGAGGTTGCGCGCAGTGAGCGAGTTACCTACTGAGCCCGCGTCATCGTGTAAGTAGCTTCACACTACTAACTAACCTAGTGTGCGTGTGTGCGTGAAGTGCCTGTCCAGTCCACTCGCATAGAACCAGTTCCGGCTGCGAGTGTTTATTGAAAGCGGGAGCCGCACGGTACTGGCTATCTCGCTCTCGCGAGCTTACGCACTTAAGACATCTCTACGCAACCTCTGCCCGCCTGGTACTTGCGCCTACGCCTCGGCGCGCCGCTTGCTTACATTACTACCAAAGAAACAGGTGTATCAGGCTCGTGTTTTTAGTTGTACACTATTGGATCTATCCACTTCCTCACCTTGCTATACTCCTAGTTGGTATTAAAAATGGAGCGAACACCGCCGCCGGCTAAGACATACCCAACGGAATCAGACTTAGAAACGGAAGAGGTTTTAGGAGATCGTAAGCGTAGACGAGTTGTAAGCTCTCCTGGGAGTACTGAAACTGTTCCCTATAGTAATCAGAATGAAGTTTTGGCGATGCTTACATCCTGGAAGGTTGAGCAGGAGTGTGTTCTAGCTCAGCTCGTGCACGATGTAGCTGACATAAAAAATGAGGTGCTAAAAATTCAAAAGTCAAACACAGAGATAGAAAAAACGCTAGAATTTGTATGCAAAAACTATGAGGAGCTAAAAGGAAAAGTTGAAAATCTGGAGAAGGCATGTGGTGAAAAAGATAAGCGCATAGATAAGCTGGAGGAACAAATAGAAGAGCTTGAAAGAAATGCAAGAAATACATGTATAGAGATCCGAGGGATCCCGACAAAGCCTAATGAAGCAAAAGATGATCTCCTGAGCATCATCGATAATATAAATAATAAGATAAAGACTGAAGTGGAACATAGCTTTATTAGAAACATATACAGGGCTAAAGGTAAACCTAGTGGAGACCGACCCATTATATTGGATGTAACTACCCCATTCAAGAAGTATAACATACTTAAAGCTGTGAAGCAATACAATTACCACCATATTGGAGACCGGCTGAATACTACGGCTATTGGTCTTGAGGGTAAGAAGAGTCCCATATTTATATCAGATTTCTTGACCCCCAAAGCGAAAAAGCTTTTCTTCCTTGCAAGAGAGATGGCGAAAAATAATGGTTATAAATACTGCTGGAGCGCGAACGGTAAAATCTTCTTAAGAAAAGCAGAAGGCCTTCCCCACATCAATGTATTGAACGAACAACATCTCGAAGAACTTAAGCAAAATAAGTGACTAGTCTATAATTATAATTATTGTCTTTATTATTGTAATTTTAACTTGTTGCATGTGTATTTTACATTCTTATTTTATGATTTTCAAATCCAAATGAATTTTTTCTTCTTACGTTTAACAGAATCGATTTTATCATTGATAATTACAATTATACAAGCTTTATACACTAAATATATTGAAACTACTATTTACAAAGTATGTACAAACTATATTCAAAATTACACATCAAAAAAAGGAGTCGTTTTCGATCCCTGTTCGACCATTTTTAGCACCCAGGTTCCTTTATTTCAATATGGTTAATGAGGACAATACTAATGAACTAAGTTATCTTATTGATGACCTATCTGTAGCAAACGCGCATGAATGTGATCCGGATATGTGCAAGTCATTTATAAGTGATGGTATAGGAAACATAAATATTTTTTGTCAGAATATAAGAAGCGTCAATAAGAACATTGGATCACTTGAGCTATTACTTGCTCGGATAGGTTTGGAACTTGACATTATAATTCTTACTGAATGCTGGATCCAAGAACATAAGAATATTCCAACCTTTAACAATTATAATACGGCGTTCACTTATCACTTAATCAATAAAAGTAGTGGCATTATTATATATTACAATCCTAAACTGAAATGTGAAATATATGAACCAGAATTCAGCGACTCTAACTGCCTTGTAGTCAAAATAAATAATTCAATAACTCTTGTAACATTATATAGATCGCCGTCAGTTTTGAATATAGATAGATTTATTGAGTCGTTAGACAAAACATTAAATATTTTTGAAAAATGCGAGACTGTTGCTGTTATTGGTGATCTTAATATTGACATAAAACTAAACAACGTGGATAAAAATTCATCTAATTATCTAGATCTATTAGCGTCGCACGGCTTGCTTCCTAGCCATACATATATTACTAGAGGAGATAAATGTTTAGATCATATAATATTGAAAAGTAAAAAGCAATGTACAGCTCTAGTATTGCAGACGTTTATCACTGATCACAATCCTATACTTTTGAATATTAAAGACAACTCGGCTGATTCTACTAAAGGGAAGAAAACAATCACTAAGGTTAATATTGATGCAATCCATGAAGATTTAAAATCATCCGATTTCACTGAAGTTCTTGCCCTAGAGAACGCTAATCATGCTGCAGAACTATTTATACATATGATTATTCCTATTATTAAACTAAACACTCGTGTTCTGAAAGTCCCGAATAAACAAATAATAAAAAAACCATGGATAACATCGGGTCTCATAAGATGTATTCGAACCCGGGATAAGATGCATAGAAACTTAAGACTAAACCCAAATAATGAAATTTTAAAACTTACATATTCTAGGTATAGGAATTTTTGTAATAAATTATTAAAAAAGATTAAAATAAACTATGAAAAAACTGAACTTGACAAACATAAATATAATATAAAACAGACCTGGCAGACAATTCGCCGGATAACGTTCACAACTAAAACTAAATCTAACAATGAATCACTCCTGGGCACTATGTCAAACCCACAACAATCACTGGACCATGTAAATAGTTATTTTGCTAATGTTGGAAAGGAACTAGCTGCTACGATTGAGACTGGTATGATTAATAGATTACCTTTTATTTCGGGGTCATCTCAATCAAACACTATTGTCATCTTACCTACTGATGAAACTGAAGTTTCTCGCATTATAACTGCTCTTAAGAACGATTGTGCAGTAGGGTATGATGGTATATCGACTAAGCTACTTAAGATGTCCAGCTACCTTTTATCACCAATCATCACCCACATTTACAATGTCAGTCTTAGTTCTGGTAAGTTCCCTGACGTTTTCAAGACTTCAACAATTACGCCAGTACATAAAGGAGGAAATGGAGACAGTGTACAAAACTATCGGCCAATTTCAGTCTTAACTACCCTATCAAAAATTTTTGAAAAGATTATTAATAAGCAACTTACAGATTATTTAGACAAGTATAAAATATTATCACCCAATCAATATGGTTTTAGGAAATCAATGTCAACTGAAATGGCTGTCACAGGGTTGAGTGATCTGATTGCATCTAAAATTGATAGCAAGAAAAAGGTAATTGGCATATTTTTAGATCTTGCCAAGGCATTTGACACTGTCTCCCACCCCATTCTTATAAAAAAACTTGAAGCAATCGGTGTGCGAGACAAAGCCCTAAGTCTAATGACTGACTATTTATCTAATAGGACTCAGAGAACTAAAATTGGCGATGTTGTTAGCGGTGAAGAGCCTATAACATTTGGTGTCCCTCAGGGCAGTGTCCTAGGTCCTACACTGTTCCTGATATATGTGAACGAACTGTGTAATCTGGAATTGGAATATGGAAAGATTTTTTCATATGCAGATGACACAGCGATTGTTTTCGAAGGAAATACCTGGGATGAAGCTAGGACCCGAGCTGAAGAGGGACTTCGAGTGGTTATAACATGGCTACAAACCAATCTGTTGTCGCTTAATATTGGGAAAACTAAATTTATGACTTTCTCAAACGCTCGAAGCAAAAGACCTGATCTAGCAGTTAAGGCTCATGTTAATTGTGAGTATACTAACTGTAACTGCCCAGATCTAGATCGGGTAAGCAGCATCAAATATCTTGGTTTGACTGTTGATGATAAAATGACATGGAAACCACATCTAGACTTGCTATCTAAGCGAGTTCGGAAACTTATATACGTTTTCAAGTATTTGAGAGAAGTAGCTGACAGAAAGTTAATACTTAATATCTACAACTCTCTTTGTAAGTCTTTGCTAGTTTACTGTAATACAGTATGGGGAGGTGCCTGTAAAACTTACCTACTTCAAGTAGAGCGCGCCCAACGGGCTGTGTTAAAAGTAGCAACTTACAAGCCGTATCGTTTCCCAACCGAAAGCTTATATAACGAATGCGAAGTTCTTACCGTACGCCAGCTGTTTCTCTTAAATATTGTCATTTCTTATCATAGGAAGGCTGACATTAACGATAATCTTGCGATCGGTAAGAGACGAAAAGACAAAGTGCTATCAGTACCCAATTGCAGAACTGTATTTGCACAGCGACAACAATTTTACCTAGGTCCATATCTATACAACAAAGCCAATAGAAATATTAATAATCTTTTCAACTTTAACAAAGCACAATGTAGAGACGCTGTGAGAAAATGGTTGCTATCTCTAGATTATTCTGCTACTGAAAACCTACTCAAAGTTATAGTATAGACTGAATATAAAAAAGGTAAATATAAAATTTTGTAAATTATTGAAAATTGTAGTAGAAAATTGTAATTGTAAATGGTAATTATAAATTGTAATTGTAAATGGTAATTTTAAATTGTAATTGTAAAAGTAAATATGCATTTGTAAATTGTAATTGTAAATTGTATTTGTAAGATGTAATTGTAAATTGTAATTAATAATTGTAATTGTAAATGTAAATTTTAACAGTTAATTGTAAATTTTAATGAATGAGTATTTTCTATTGTAAATTAATGATCTTAGAAATGATTTATTATAATTTATTTTGTAAATTATAACTAAATTTTTATTAAAATGAATTATTCTATCCATTCCTACATATTTGGATTCGTTAATTGTAATTGTAAATTGTATTTGTAAGATGAAATTGTAAATTGAAATTAAAAATTGTAAATGTAAATTTTAACAGTTAATAGTAAATTTTAATGAATGAGTATTTCCTATAGTAAATCTTAGAAATGATTTGTATACTTAAGTTATTTTGTAAATTATAACTAAATTTTTATTAAAATGAATTATTCTATCCACTCCTACATATAAAATAACATGCTTACTCTGTTCTAATTGTAATTATTAATTTGATTTGAATTATATTTTGAAATGAAATGTTAACTTCAATAAACTTAATATATGTAACTATTTAATCAAATTCCTCAAATAATTCATTACATGAACTGAATTTCCTGTTGAAGTAAATTGTTTTAATAGGCTACTTGGTACTCAGTTGTTTTTACCTATTTTAAAATGTTTTACAAACATCCTACTGGCTCCTGATAAAACTTTCTTAGTTGATGTAGTCAATTATATTCACAGGACACTATGTTTTAACCTATATTCATAATTTTGCATGATTGTATAATTTGATAGTAAGTTTAATTGATTAATGTTATTAATACATAATTATTTGTTGTAATGTAATGTAATTTTATCTAAGCTTTAATTTGTGGCTTATATTGTACCTTGGAAGGAATGCAGCCCCTACGACACAAGTCTAACCACTTAGTGTAGGTGCTGTAACCCTAAACCAGAAGCCAAGCCAAAAAACCTAAAATTAATGTATGTTATATTTTAGATGGAAATATTATGTACCTATTGATTATTTGAAAGGCTTGATTTGAAATAAATATTATTATTATTATTATTATTATACTCTAATAATCATAAACATGAAATTTCATATTGAAATTTAATTATCTACTTGTGTTTTTCAAAAACACTTTTTCGTCGACTGAACCTGAACAAATGACTTTTATTCTGACAAAATCGGCTGTTATAACTTAATTGTCAATCAACCGATTGACAATTCCTCCACCTCCACGGGGGCGTCACACACCGGAGGCCTTAGAATACAAAAAATCATAAGGCTAAGCGTAGTAAACTTCCTGCGGTCTTCTAGTTTGTATGATCTGACATGTACTTGTTGTGTTTGTTTATAGTCTTTTTCACGTAGGAAGCGTTCCCTGACAGATGGAATGCGTTTCATTTCAATTGACTAAGATTTCGGCAAATTGAAATTTCGAAAATTCAAACAATTTTTATTTCATTTCAAACATATGAATTAAGCTATAAAAGTATATAGCATGACACACAAATTATCCAAAAATAAATTTATTTTAGCCTCCACGCGTAATAAAAAATAGAAATCAATAATTTTATGAAATCCGAGGCAATTTGTTTTGCGTAGAATAGAACGTAATAGAGTTGAGGCAAACAAATATTATTCCAGCAAATCTATAAATCGATTCTCGCAAATTAAAATCGTAACTTTCAACATCATCATTTTAAAATTTTATCACGGAAGTACATACCTGTTATTATTGTTGATTATTTGTTATTGATTTTCAATTACCTACCTATCTGCTGATATTATTACCGTCCTATTTCTAGGTTATGACGCATTACCTATTGGAAATGTAGATTTTTACTATTGTTTTTATTTATATAGACCTAATTTAATGTTTTACTTTGTTAAAGTCATTTAAAATTAATGAAAATATTTTACGAATAATCGATTTTCGTTACTAAATCAAGTCAAAAATCGAATCAAATTTTTACGATTACACTTAGCTCATTTCTATACCTGTCAAACTGAAACGTCACCGAACGCTTCCTAGGTGAAAAATACTATAATGTATTCGGCCAATAAATGATTTTTATTCTTTTATTATTTAAATTCTAAGTAGGTAAGTATATGGAAAAAAGACAAAAAGACAACGCCATTTTGAAAAGGTACAATTTGACGTTATGTATGTCGCCATCTTGCCATATTTGCCGCGCAAACTGATATCTCGATATTGCTGTCCCATATTTACGGAGAAAGCAATATGTCATTGTTTGTTGGTCCTTTACTGATATTTCCAGTTCTTCTGTATTACATATATCTCTTGAAGGTGTATCTTAACTTAAAAAAGTGCAATAAGTAGGCACAGGCTTTAGAATATTTTGTCTTGTTCTTCAAATTCTTTAAAGCGAAAATAAGAGTATCAGGAAACTCAAAATCGACTAGTGCAGATCTTGATTATATATTTATTTTTCTTATTTTTCCTGTATATTATTATAGCTTTTTTAAATTTGTGTTAGATATAAATGAAAAAGATTACAATCTAGCCACAAAATTGACTACTTGGCGGTTTTCTTTTATAAGATAGAGTGATTCAAAAGGAAGGTATAATACACCCGTACTTAGCAGAGGCGGGTAGTACATAATAAAATACAGTCGATTATAAGCTTCCTTCTTTTTTTCAAGTCGTTAATCGACATGTGACTTCAAGATAAAGACATGCAAACTAATTTAAACCAGATTGAAAGTTAGGTATACCTGAATTATTTTCGACACGAGTCAATCGAAACTGAATGCATGAAATTTGATTTTCGAAGCAGAGTTACCCAGACCGGATTTACCCGATACGATGATTCATGTATCCCTTACAGATACAATATCCTGAAAGGGACTTTAAACGGACGACGGGATGTTGAAGATTGCATGCCATATCTAATGAAATGAATGAATGAATACAAAAATCATAGTCAAAACAATCAGAAATATGAATAAAAATATTATAATATTATTCCTTGGTTTGCACATTTACTCAAAACATGGAAAATGTAAATAAGTAAGTAAAACACTTATTTGTCATAAAACAAAACACACGTAGGTACATTATAGGGTACTGGTAGGGAAAAGGTAATAATTAAAACATAGCTTAAATTAGGTGGTTATAAAGATACGGATAACACATTAAATACCCACAGTAAAAAAAGCATTGTTGATTGATATTATCAACCCAAAAATGCGTGTGTGTAGTGTAAATAATAAAACACGTATTTATTAAAGTGTAACATATTTCAAACAAACAAATAATACGATTGATCGAAGAGCGCGTCCCTCCTAAAGTCTAAAATGCAAAAACCCGAATATACTTAGGTACTTTCGGAATCAAAAACGTGACCTCCACACATTTTTGATTCCGAAAGTTTAATAAGTATACCTATTTTACGACAGACTCAAAATCATTCTCAATGATTTCGATATTGTTTTCCATTCGAAACATAAATTTCCATTCGAGCGAAGCGGCGGGGCGCAACTAGTGTGGAATGTTTATGCACAAGTACGGAATAATAATTCCGCTGTAATTTACACAAAATTTGGTCTCACGTCAAACATCAGAGAATATAAATGTTTTCGTCCTTCCGTTGTAAATAACATTTGGTCGACTGACCGTAATCAGAGGGATGGCTAAGGGAGAGAAAAAGCCGGACCTGGGTGAATTAACCCTGGTGAATTAAGTCTTCGGCGCTGATTATTTGTTACACCAGGAGGGACATTTTAATTCATCGGGAGGCCCTTCGAATTCGATATCGGAAACTTTTGACTATAATTGCTATTTTAAAAGAGCGTAAGTATTCGAAAACTTTTGCTATCTCTTAATATTTCTAAAACTAATTTTATGACCTTCACAATGTATAGTAATACCCAGCCCCAGTCAGATTATGCAATACAAATTCATAGTTGCAGTCGTATGGATCCTTCTTGTCCCTGTCCTAAAATAAATAAAGTGGCAACAACCAAATACCTAGGCATAATGATTGACCAGCGATTGTCATGGCATGCACACATTGAACTTCTGATGACCAGGGTGAGAAAACTAGTATGGATATTTAAAAGCTTAAGACATGCAGCTCCAAAGTCTCTCTTAAACCAAATTTACGTCGCCTTAGCCCAATCAGTCTTAACCTATTGTATCATCGTATGGGGAGGAGCCACAAAAACAAAATTTATGGATGTAGAAAGAGCACAAAGGTCTCTGATCAAAGTGATGTATTTTAGACCATACAAATACCCAACTCAAAGTTTGTATTCAGATTCAGGTCTGTTAACCGTCCGGAAATTGTATATCTTACAAACTGTGTTAAAAGTACATAAAAACATAGCATACAACCCTAGTAAGCTAAAACAAAGAAGAAAAGATAACGTTGTAACAAAAAAATCTGTAAAAACTAAATTTGCTGCACGACAATTTCAATCCCAATCGGCCGACCTCTATAATATAATAAATAATAAACACAATATTTATACAATAAGTAAATATGAATGCAAGATAATTATAACTGAATGGTTACTTAACTTAAGCTATGATGAAACAGAAGCACTGTTTAATAAATTGAAATAAACTATTTATTTTATTTCCCCAATACACAAGTCCCTTTAAATTTTTACTATTTCTACTACCTTCTTTACTATGAATCTATGATATTAATACTTATACTGACAAAAACTGCTCCCTCTGTACCACCCAGACTCTTAAGAGACTGGAGTTTTACAGCGGAAACAGCCACAAAAATAAAATTAATAACAACCCTTGGGTCTCCGGTTGCCCTGACTCTTATGAGACTGGTGCCTCAGGAGACCCAAGCATACACCATAAACATGCACACTCACAGACGCTCACTCAAACACACACACACACGCACACACACACACACACACACACACACACACACACACACACACACACACCACTCACACGCACACACATTCACGCTATCAAAGTTGTTTGTGCACTTAAACCAAACTCAAACTTAATCTTTAAATAATAAATTTAAATTACCATAGTTCTATTATACTTTAAAATAATTTAAACTTAATCTACTTTACTTAACTTAACTTAAGGTACTTTACTAATTAAATTTACTTTGGAAGAGCGAGATTCCCTAACACAGGTAACTATTTACTTAAAAGGGAATCTCAAACACTGTAAAACTGATGTAGATAGATAGATAGATAGAAAACACTTTATTGCACACTTAAATAAAAATAAAAATAAACAATAAAAGTACTTAAACTAAGTGACAATTTACGGTCTTATCGCTGAAGAGCGATCTCTACCAGACAACCTTGGATGGATAGAATCATTGTAGAGTATAAGGGGATCTGTGTGCATATGTAAGTTCCCAACATTATTTATAAATACATTACTTACTATGTTTATTATATATATTATATAAAACAATATACTAAATACAAATACCTAACAAATTGATATACTACATATAATATTTACATAAACTACTTATATACTTATACATAGGAATTCAGGTATGCGTTCAGTGGCAACAGGACAAATAATGCTCCTTTAGTAAGGTTTTGAAAATCGGGAGCGACTTTGCTCGCCTTACTGAGACTGGTAATGCGTTCCATAGCTGTACAGCCCGGGCAGTAAAGGAATGGGCGAAGAAGGAAGTAGAGTGGACAGGTACTTGAAGCATAAGGCTTTCAGAAGAGCGCAGAGAAAGAGCGTGAGAAAGATGTAGAAAGGTGAAACGTTCTTTAAGGTAAGGGGGTGCAGAAGCGAAGAATAAGATGTTATAGAGAAGTGACAGAATGTGAGAATTTCGGCGAAGCCGTATAGGAATTAGGAAGCCACTTGAGCTGCCTGCGAAATTCCGAGACATGGTCATATTTGCGTAAGCCAAATATAAACCTTATCCCGACATTCTGCAGGCGCTCAAGTTTATCCAACTGTTGCTCAGTAAGATCAAGAAAACAAGAATCAGCGTAGTCGAGAATTGGAAGAAGAAGAGATTGTGCTAGAGAAATTTTAGTGGCAATAGGTATAAAATTGCGCAGCCTTCGAAGGGAACCAGCTGAAGCAAACATCTTACGGCTGATTTCAGATATTTGTGGTCCCCACGACAGATTTCTGTCAATGAGGACACCTAAATTTTTCACTGTTTCACTTTGCTCAACTGGAACCCCATCAAAGACCACGGTTGGAAGACTACCCCAGTTAATCCGAACTATCATCCGCGAACTTCCCACTGTGATCACCTGTGTTTTTGCAGGGTTCACTTTTAAACCAAAGCGGTTGCTCCAGTCCAGGATACGGCCTAGGTCATCATTAATAATGTTAATAGCATTTGATAACTGATCTACCGTAGTTTGCGTGTAGATTTGGAGATCATCTGCATAGAGGTGGTACGATGAAAATATGTGTTGAGAAATAGAATTTATGAAAATAGCAAAAAGGAGAGGTGAAAGAACGCCGCCTTGAGGAACGCCAGCAGAGATATTACACCAAGATGAGCACTCATCGTCAATGCGAATACGCTGCCGACGCCCGTGCAAGTAACTGCGAAACCAATCAGCCACTGCTGGAGATACGTTAAGAGAGCGTAATATTTAAAGGAGAATTTCAAAGTCAACGTTGTTAAAAGCGTTGCTAAAATCAAGGAGGCAAAGGACAGTTACTTTACCATTTTCCATGCCCGAACGGATGTCGTCAGTAATTTTGACTAGCGCGGACACGGTGCTGTGGCCTGGGTGGAAGCCGGACTGGAAGGTGTTAAGGAGGTTATTTATGGAAAGGAATGTGCTTAGCTGTTGGTGGACAAGGCGTTCTAAGATTTTGGACAGGAAAGGAAGGATAGATATAGGACGGAAATCAGAAAAACAAACAGGCTTTGATTTTTTTGGAAGAGGAGTAACCTGGGCTTCTTTCTGGATCTTTCTTTATTGGATGTACATTAAGTTATTGAAATAAATATTTTATATTTTGTATTTTGTATTTTGCCATTTGAATTTGGAACCTTAGTTCCTTAATTTGGATATGAATCAAAATAGCGTGCTAAAGATCTGATGGAAATGGAATCGAATTCGAATTTGACTTTTTCGTTACGGAAAAAATAAGTACGTAAAACTTTTTAGCCGAACCCAAAAAATACATCGGAAAACTCCATCAACATCATGAAAACACTTTACCACTTCCCTACGCCTCAGGCATGCCAGCGAACCGGAAAATACTGGTTTTAACCAGAATTGTCCGGTTGAAACCAGTTCACGAGATGGATTCGAGTTGCTAATAGAAAGGCGTACTGTTACACTGATTAGTTGCTTCTGAATTGGGAAATTTAGTTCCACTGAAATTGTGTAGGACTGGACTTTAGTGTTTGACCGAGTTTTTCCCAAATAAGCGAGACAAAGGAAAGTAAGTCATTTATCAGTCTATGTAGAGTTCCTTATGAATTATTATTACGTTCTTGAGACCAAACAAGTGAACTGATTTTGATGATTCTCACTTCATCAGTAGATTTGTGACCTTAGGAGCGTGCCTCTTTAACATCCCACTTTCTTACCAATATAATAACGTATAAGTTAGTTTGAATGTTTGTTCCTCTTTCACGTAAAAACTACTAAACGGATCGGAGTGAAATTTTGAATAGACGTAGTAAGCCATAAATAAAACAAGGTACTTTTCCTCTCATAAACCACACTCATTTCACAGAAATAGTCTTGAAACGTTTCTATAGAAGGAACGTGTGCGAAGCCGCGGTAGATACTAGTCACTATCAATACATAGTATAAAACAAAGTCGCTTTCTCTGTCTCTATGTCCCTATATCCTTAAATCCCTTTGAATACTAAAATCTTTACAACTACGCAACGGATTTGATGCCGTTTTTTTAAATAGAGTGATTCAAGAGGAAGGTTTATACGTATAATAAAATCGTACGAAGCCGGGGCGGGTCGCTAGTAGGTATATTATAAATGCAAAAGCTTAAAAATATATATTATGAATGTATGTTTGTTACGTCGAGGTTTTTTAGTTCGTATTATGAGTCGAGGGTGTAATTCCTGGTTTCGAAGACCAAGTGAGGGTAGTTACAAATACAATGCTTCATAGAAATAAATAAATATAGGTGAATTATGTGAACTAAGACCTATTTCATGCAATAAAGTGATTATGATTAGAGGCGGTAGTTTCAGTACTCCAATCTTCTTAACAGTGTTCTTATTTTCGACTGTAACCTCGCTATACAGGCTCTACAGAGGGCTAGTGCGAGGGACAGAGCTCTGCTTAGTAAAAATAAAAGTAAGTAAAGTAAGTAAATAAAGTTCTCATTTAAAACGTCTCTAGATATGTGACTAAAGAGCTACAAACAACCATAGTGACAATTTTACGCACCTAAACGTGTTGTAAGCTGTATTGAAAAAAATATTAAACGATATGAAAACAATGCATTTTATTAATTTAAGACATCACGTTTCATGGTAACATTTGCTCCTTAAGACCTACACAATCGATATCAGACTAAAAATATTTATAGTTTTAATTTTCAAAAGATCCGGGTTCGATTCCCGGACTGAAGACAAGATTTTTTAAATGTGTGAATGAAGTTTTTCTTGTCACTAAAATCGATGACACGGTTCCTAAGAAGAGATCTTCGTATGTCTTATAGTTTCAGACCTTCCCATACTGACCGCTCTGTATAATTTAGACACCTAGGTACTGTCTATTTGTATGCTGATAGAAATAAGCTAGAGTTGAAATAAAAACATTTTTCTTTTTCTTTATTAATACTTCTTTTTCTTTGTTTCGCCGCGATCAAAGCCGCGTGCTGAAATCCAGTATATAAAAACTAGATCGAGTATGTAGGTACTTGATCAAATGCCAAGTAAAGCCGCGCCCCGCGCTAGTTTTACTCTTGTTGCTCTGCCCAGACATGCGGAAACTGAACGGACGGGGGAGGATTTTATTGGAAGAGATTTATTTGGTTGAAAAGGCTGACTTTTGCTATGAAAGAGAATTATTATCGGAGTTTATACACTCAAGCTATTTTCACAGGTCATTGCTTCATTTCTTTTTGTTTAATTGGAGTCAAAATTCATTAAATAAGTGGAGAAAATGAGTAAAGTAAAATATTTATGATGCTGGACAATCCACACAGCATCATCTATCCTCAAGCTAAGCAGAGCTTATTTTATGGGTAAGTACTAGATTTAATACATAGACAATTTTTTTCAATTTATTTTTTTACTAATACGTAGAAAACACCCAAAACCTCAGAACAAATTTAAAAATTTAGGGGAATCGAACACGCAACACGTCTAGCGTCGCAGGTAGACCGCCGCGCCACATAATCTATCGTCGGTAGTAAAGTTACTTATATTTAGTTATATTTTGTCTTATTTAATACAAAAACACGTAAGTACTTAATTTATAAAAACATCTTTACTGACAACAAAAATTACAAATAGAAAAAACTAAAACTAGTACCTATATACATATAATTGAAACATTGAGCTAACTGCAGACGGTTAGAAACAGTCTAAAGGTACTTAGTTCAATTGATCCATGTCAATACACTGGCTGCATTACCATGCTGTATGGCAATGCTGATGCGCTGCGCCAAATACCAGCTAGAGGGTCACGCGCCGCATCGACCAGCCAGACGACGGTAAGAATAAGTTATTAAAAATAAAAGAAGCCGACAATAGTAAATAGAGAAAAGTAACCACTCAAAATGTGTTTGCAAAATGCTTCAGGGATATACTCTCGATTCCAACAGCCGCCGCCGTCGTGAAAAGGTAACAGACATCAGATAGACAGAAAGATATAAACGGAATCAACTTTCAAGCACTCAAAGTTTTCGTAGCGTTACATTTAGGTTTCTGAATCTAAAAATAAAGCTACAAACACTCAAATTAGTTCTTTAGTTTCCGTAAAACTTTTCAATTGCCAAAGTGGTCGAATACAATCAAAATCTAGACAGGCAACTTTCCACTCAGCACTTGAACTACAAATTTGGAACGCTGCGAGCCTACAGTACAAATAGTTCGGGAGATCGAAGTTGCATTTTTACCTGATCGTATATTTTATGTTGTCGATCTTATGATGTACCTTACGATGTCGAAGTTTACTTATTATTGATCAAAGCTATGTAATAATTATCATTTCGTGTAAAAAATTCAATGGCATACTAAAAAAGAAAAACTAATAATCTGGTCAGATATTAATCATTTTAAATGGACCTGATAACAAGTTCTAGTGGTTTTTTAAAAATAAGTGATCACCCTATAAAAAAGTTTATGCAGAACAAACATAAAAATACAGGCTTTCCTTTTTGAAGGCGGGTGAAAAGTATAAACGAATGGCGTAAAAATAGCGAGTTCTTCGATAAGCTCACAGCCGTATGAAAAGTCATATCTTTTTGAGATAAATAAGATTTAGATACGGAAAAAATTTAAAAAAATTGTTTAGGTGTATGTACTGGAGAATGTATTTTTTTGAGTCTGTTCATATCCTATTTACGTGTTTTCCAAGAACAAAGTCACAACCAACATAATTTTTTTGCCTCCACGAAAACGACACTTGACCACAAAACAAGCTTTCCTCTAAATTAACTAAGTATTATACAGCATTGATGTTATTAAAATAAGCAACGTTCTTGGAACACGATTATTTATATTCTTTGCCTCAACCTCTTACTCTACACACAAAACGGATGGCACTAATTGACCACTCCGCGAATACCGGTACAAACCGGTACGTTTTAGGATTCGGAGTTAATTGCACTGGACCGCACTCTCACTAGAAAATGTCGACTTAATTTCGTTAGGAGTGGGGCGTGACGAGCGCAACGATTTAACCACAGGTTTAAGTACCTGCAATGGAAATTAAACTGTCGATTGACATTAATTTAAGTTACTTTTCTCTAAACCACATATGGAAAGAGCTCAGTAATTATTTGAAGTACTTATTCATAACGAATACATCCGACAGAGAATCGATATCGATTGTCGATATAGTTAAAAAATCACATCATTTGTACCTACAATGATCTCTATTTCATTATAGTTTTTTTTCCGCAGCCATTTAGTAAGTTATTTTTTGCATTTAAAAGGTGTCAATGAATATATTACCGTACCGGTTTGTACGAATGTATAATCGTACAAACCGGTACGGTAATATATATTGCGATGATTGCCAAACATCTTGCCTCCTTGTCAATATAGTTTTAACTGCTACTAACCGTATTGGATCTTTCTTTCTATGTCTTGAGACATTGTCCTCATCGGCGTCATAGTACAATGTTTTATGGATTCTAGGCAATAGCTCCAGTATGTAATTTCCATAAAGTTAGGTGTCCCGATTCCAGGTATAGATTATCAGAAGAGAATCTATGGGGATTGAAAAATATAATCTTTAATAAGTAACTTTTTCTAGCTCTAAGAATTTAATTTTTCTTGTCCTTTCCAAATCTTTAAAGGATGGGTAAATTTGACAAAGGAGATCTTTTGGTGCTAAATGACGCAGTTTCTTGAGCGTCAACATTAGTTTCTTTTCATTATTCTTTTCATTATTCTTTTCATTATTTTAACATTAGTTTTCTTTTCATTATAATCTCACTAGGCATATTTTAAAAATACGTTCAGTATGTATACGTGTATATTCAAGCTCTGCTTAACTTGGGGCTAGATGACGCTGTGTGGACTGTCCGGAAATATTTATTTATTTATTTTTATGCCTAGATATTTATGCCTAGATATTCTCGGATCAAGCATTACACCAAGATATTTGTATAATTTTTGTATATTATTATATAAGCTGATGATGCTATAGTTATTATCTAATGCTATTAGTTTCTGGCCACAACTTCGAAGTTTTTTGTCTACTGCTTATGTAGGCTTAGAACTATCTTCATAAAAAAATTCAGCCCGATGAGTTGTACTACGAGTGTAAATTGATTCCCCCGGAAATTTGCTATGCGATTTTACGGATAAAATTTGGATATTGATCTGATTATGAAATTACTTTTCCAATTTAAAATTTTACTTTTGTTTTTCGTTTAATATTTTTATTCGCAAACCGACAGACTTAAATCAATCATGCACAAAATTGTTTTCGTATCGAAAATGTAATCACAAACTGAATCGGCCGCAGATCGTTAAGCTGAAAGATTGCACAAAAACCGGTAACCAAATACACTTCTGTACCGATATAATACCGGTATCGACCAGGCGCTTTAGACTAGTACTTCATAATATTTATGACGTCATAAACTGTGAAATAAAAATAGCATTTATGCAGTTTTTATGCATTATACCCGACGTCTAGTTAGGGATCCGCGGGCAAATAAAGGAACCGTTTTATGGTATCGTAAAAGTTATGGAATAATGCAGTTTTTGATGTTTATTGTTGTAGTATGATGGCGTTGACCTATTATAGAGAGCATACGCTGGATATAGTACAAAAAGAGTTTTATCTGTCTGGCTGAACTTTTATTGCATTTTTCACTCAGTGATTTTATCTTAATATTGGTACTTTTCTTTGCCCAGCAATGGAAAAATATGGCCTCATGGTTGTGAAAAATTTTTTTCTTATTAATTGTGTTCTTTTAAGTTACATACTAACTTTTAAATGAACTAAATACGAACTCATATTAGTTATATAGTTTTTAACAAACTTTACCTATAACTTCACAGAAAAATAATCATAAATAATTATGATGTTACGTCCTAAAAGCAACTTTTGACTAGGTAAAAGGTATTAAGAACCTAATCAATAGTTTAATAAAATAAATATAAATAAACGGTTAAAGGAACGTAGCATTATGAATTTCCTGTAGGTAAATTACCAGCGATTTCGTTCAAGTGTTATCCGTTAAAAAATATGCCAGTAATGATATAAAAACATGGTCAAAACTATGTTTTGACAACAAAACTTTGTACGGAACACCTAATTAAATCCACCCGCAATATTCCGTGCAGAAAGTCTCAGGTAGTTATAACCAATAAATTTACGGCAACCTAACTGCTGCCGCCTTTACAGGAGTCAGGTGTGTCACCAATTATACTGCACGGAAGTGTATATAAATATTTTTAATCTGCGTAAGGCTATAATGCTTAGTTTTTCGCATTGTCGCGTCGGCCGAGTTTATTTTGTTGAAACAAGAAAAGCTTAATCTATGTATCCTTATAAAATTGTCCTTACACAGATATTTCTATAATTAAAAGGGAATTTCCAATAAATAAAATATTCCAATCAAAGATTTGGATAGATTAAGTTAAAGTATTTTTTATTATTCATACATCTTTAAATTGCTTTAGAATTTGACACTTAAAGCTAAGTAGGTTGTGTTTGCAACTTTGCAGGTACTTTTTCAGTATAAAAAGAAGTTATATTAAACGTTATCCTAAATTTCAGTCCGATCTCTTCATTAATTATTGCATAAAGATATACAAGGATATATAGGAAAATACCATCCATACGTCTATCAAACTTAGGTAGGTATTACATTTCTAGTTTTTTTTCTACCTACACGAACTTGGTAGGTAGAAAAAAAATAGATAGAGACAGTATTATAATATTCCAAAAAATATTTATTCAATAAAAAAATTAAAATCAAACATATAATTCAATACGATTATGTATAAAATCTTTACATTTTCCTATAAAGTCATTTATAGCATATATTGACATATATTTTATAACATTGCGTTTAAACTAGACTTACCTTTTTCAGATCTTCAAATATTTAATTGTGTATATAGTTATAAAACAAGCTCTGCTTACGAGTAGCTTGGGGCTAGATGATACTGTGTGGTCTGTTCAGCATTGCTTGATGATTATTATTATTATTAATATCGTAAATCTGTTTTGTTAGTGTCAAGTTCCTGAGAAAGGTTTAAAAACCTGTGTTATATAAAGAGAAAAGAGATATTGTTAGGGTTCCATTAAATAACCGTAATTATAAAATAAAAAAAAGTTTATGTATTATGGCATACTTAAAAATAGAAACCTAGTTCTAGCAAAGTTAAATCAGATAAATTAATATTTTGGGTGGCCTTATCGCTATAAGAACGAACTCTTCTAGGCAACTCTTGATAACATTACAATTTCACAAATCCCTTTATCCCCAAAATTCAATTTCCAATTTGATTAGTCCAAAGCCGGTAACCGGTAGATATCTAGCTCGAACCGGTACAAACCGGTATCTGCGACATAACTCAACGTAATCCCCACTGTATCTGAATGGAACCATTACAGTCGACTTTGATTTGTATTGGTAGTTACCGTTTTTAGGTTAATACCCGAATTCGGGTCCCTTTTTGATGGCAGTGCTTTACCTTTATCTGCAATGCTGTTTGGGTGTAAAAGAATGTATTCTTCTTACCTACATTATAATTTGTTTTATAGAAATTCGTGTCGATATTTTGAAAGAGTAAACTTTCAAACGTTCTTGATCAGAAATCAGAAATTAATATCTTTATTTCTTTAGGCTTACAAAATAAGCACTTAGACAAGTCAAATTTAATATTATAGGTACATAGTTATCAAAATAATATAAGAAATAAAGTGATAATTGATTTTCAGTGCGCCTCACTTTTTTGTCCACTAGTGGAAGAGGCGAAATAGCAAGCTGGAGTGGTAGTCGGTTATATCTCGTGAAGAACCGACAACCGCTTTGGTAAATGTGTTCTGGATAAGAAAGCGACTCGGAAAACGTAGTAGTAGTAGGTAGGTAATTTACATTGATGATGATGATGAATTGTCAGAGTGTAAGACTTGCTCCGGTTGTAAGTATTATGTTTTCACTAGCAGCGCCTCGCGGTTTTAGTTCCCGTTCCCGTGGTAATTCCGGGACAAAATATAGCCTATGTGTTATTCCAGACTATAATCTATCTCTGTGCCAAATTCAATCCATAGTAGTTTATGCGTGAAATAGTAACAAACATCCATCCATCCATAATTACAAACTTTCGCGTTGGTAATATTAGTAGGATATACTGTGTAACTAACTGATTGACTGTCTGAACAACTAATATTGTTATTTTGTTTCTATTTATTTAAGAAGGTAAAATTATGTCTTTTTTATAAGTATCTACCTGGTATTGTTTTTAGTCTAATGAAGATGGTAAATTCACTCTTTGATTTTTACTGTCGGCTAATAAATAAATTCTTTATTTATAAACTCAACCTCTTACTCGATTATGTTTATTTTCTCGTTGTCGGCCATGTTTTTCGTCTTTTTTCACGACAAAAATGAAAAATTGCGAGTTTTCGCGCTGCGCTAAAATTTCTTTGTTTGGCCATTCCTTTGATAAATTTTCTATTGGCCTCATTCTTGTGCATTAACGCTGGATTTTTAGGGAATGTTTTATGCATGTTTTTGCGATTCTGCTTATGGACATAAACTAAAATATGGAACAGCATTTATTATTGCTTTGTTTTCAAATTAAGGCTGTGTCCCCAGTAGGCAAACGGTGAGCAGCCGACTGAGTTTGCGGCGCGTATCAGTTCAGTACGGCCTTCCATATATTTTAAATTGAGTGTTCACAGTTTGCTAGTTTGCGCTCACTGTACGCAGTTTGCACGTAGTTTGCAGCGATACGTGCGCCGACTGTCTCAGTTAGCGGCGACTCGCAGGTTCCAGTGCTTGCGATACGCTCGCCAACTGATTTGAGTTTGTAGCTGTTCGCCACAAATTTGCGGCTCACTCAGTCGGCCGCTCACAGTTTGCCCACTAGGGACACAGCCTTAAACAATAAAAAAATCTTAAAATCGGCGAATTATGGCGAACCTGGATGAGACTGGCGCCGGACCGTATGGAGTGGCCCAAAATTTTTGCAATGTCCTCAAAAAAAACAACTAAAAAGTTTGGTGGCTACTAATACCCAGCAGTGGGTGAAATCGGACTGCGGATGATGGTGATGGTCCGCAAATTATTTATTAAAAAAAGCATTCTTTTCAAATGAGTCACATCCATAAGGGTACCTACCGTGTTTGTTGAAATATAAAAAGGTAAGTATATTTAACCTTAAAAAAAATATTTTAAAAACACAAGTCCTTAAGGGTCTCGAAGACTAAAAACCAAAATTTCAAGTTTCCGAGAAAAACCTAAGAACACATTCACGATTGTATAAAGAAAATAAATTCAATATTTTTTTAGATACCTAAGTAAAATCCTTATATTAAGACTTTTAGATACAACATATTTGTTGTTGTAATACATTTAAGCAAACTAAAAAGCGATAGCTATTACATATGCGATGTTCTGTTATAAAAATAAAAAGACGCTATAAATTTTATAACATGTCTAGACGTTTTCGGATAATGGATAAACTTTTAATAAAATATACTTTATAAATATGTAATACAGTTCAGAATTGCTTGTAAAGTAGTTAACGTTAATAGAATTGTCAATGAGATGAGTTTAATAATTATAATTTCGTGTTAAGGCTCTTAATTTTCTTAATTTCTCCACTGTAGGTCAGAGTGATTGTTCTCAACAGTAGAATGTACAATAATTTGGCGTGCTTTACACAAGTATAAATCGACTTTATGTATAGTACAACTTATCTATGTAATGTATTGTATTAAGTATCAGTCAAATACTATCCATAACACAAAGCTCTGCTTAGCTTTGGGCTAGATGTTGATTTATGTACGTATTATGTACCTACAGTCGTAGTATTACAGTCGAATTTAGATCCTCCTTTTTTAAGTTAGTAGTAATGAAATCGCATCTTTTTTATTGACTTTGCATTTTATTTTATAAAAAAAGTTTATTTTTTTGTTAAGTTATGCGTGCGCTAAGGTCTAAAAGAAACAAAGCACATTAAGTTTTTATTGCTAAATAAATAAATCAATGCAATGCAATATTTGACGACCGATGTGGCGCGGTGGGCGAAGGTCCGCCTGCGACGCAGGAGGTTGCGGGTTCGATTCCCGCCTCGGAACAAATTTGTGCACGATCTGCAGAAATTTGTTTCGTTGGTCTGGGCGTTTAATATGTATAATAAAAAATATCTATCTATGTATATAATGTATTCAATATATCAGTTATCTAGTACCCATAACACAAGCTTTGAGTAGCTTACTTTGGGGCTAGATGGTGCTGTGTGGATTGTCTAGCATTATTTATTTATTATTTTATTTAATGTATAGAAACGTAAAATTCAACATTTCGCTTTTGATGACAAGGCATGTTTTTGCAACAAGGGTTGACATTTTTCTCTATTTCCCCTCATTCTAAAACACAACGTCTGTCATTGGCCTACCGGTGTGAAATTGTTTTGTAAAACATTAGTAAAGGTTTTATAGTCTTCTTTATTTCTTAGACATCCGACAACAGCTATTTAAACACAACTTTTTCACAAGACTTCCAATTTTTTTTATTAAAAATGATACTCCCACCCAACCACCACTCAAACTTTTTTATGAAAAATATCATGAAGTGGTTCCGAATCATTTTAAGTTTGGCTTTTCATTTTCAAATAGAGCAACAAAAATATAACAATTCATGAAAATCCGCTCTTTTACAAAAATTGATATTTAGCTATTCCGTCAATCGGATATCCGTGAAAATTTAATTAGTGGGGATTTATGGCCGCCAATCGAGGCAATATGAATTAATTCCTATCAGTTCCCGTAATCCTGGATTCCTTTCAATCTTCGGAGAAAGGTATTACTGCAATATACAGCCTTCTACCAGCGGTTTCACTCGCTTTTTTCGTTAGATTTATAAAGTAGCTTTATTATGTTACTCAAGTCAATACCAGTCGGATGCGTTTCCCAGTGTGAGAAGGTTGTATTTTTATTACAATGAAATCCATCTTTTACGAAATCTAAATATGTAAATATAATCTTAATATAAATTATTTGGACTCGGCAAAGTTTGTTTTTAAATTGTCTACGTACTTTAGTCTTGTGTATAAAATAAAGAAATTATTATTATTTAATGATCCACAACCAACTACAAAAGGCACAAAATCTTTTCAAATATAATACAATGAAGGAAAATATTTAAAAGCACCAGCCTCAAATGAGCTTCGTAAATTCCATCCTATCTGTTCCAATTGGATATTGACCCTTATATCAATATCACTCGGTCCAATTTTAACTGACGTCTGCCACTAAGGCCTTGATTTTATAAGGGTGTAATTATTTAGTGACATTTCCGAATGAAAATGACACTTATTGGATTTCACTAAAGGCGGAGTATTTTTTGACATTTCGAAATAATTGGTTTCTGAATAACTTATCAGTTTGTATCATACCAAGAAAGTGTTGCCACTACCGATTATTTTCTTACTAACAGTCTTCAAAAATAGGAAGAGGTTCTATGTTCGGCACAGAACTAATCTCGATATAGTTCTGTGATCATTTCTATTATTGCAACAAAACTTGAAAAAGATAGGAGAATATTAAGAACCTTCTTTCTGTTTTCATTTTTTTCAAAACAATTAAATAAAATAGTAGCTCCTGTCCATCTTTTTCTAGGTTTACAACAAGCCTATTAATTAAAACCAGTCTGGATTCATTCGAATGCACTATTTTGTCCAGGTTCTAAAGTAAGTATCTTTTATGTGTTATTCCAGACCTACAATAAAGTCTATTAAGAATTTTAGCCTGGTCCGTTTAATTGTTTTGTCGTGAACGGGTGAAAAAAATCCATTTCGCGTTTGTAATATAAATTGCTATGATACGATTTGTCCTTGGTATATTTTTATAATTGGTGAGTTTCTACAAAAAAATCATGAAGAAAAAGCATCTTTCTTTATTAACTAATTAATAAAATAAACGAAGCATTTCAAAAGTCCATTGACAGTAAAAGTCAGCTTAGATAGTAAAACTAGCGTCACTTTAACCATCTGCAGCACCATAACCTTTAAGGTTTCTATAAAACGCCCTGAAAACGTAAAACACCTTCCCCATTACAAAGGGTTTTACAATGCCTTCCGTTCTTAGAAGGCTTTATTTTTGTTCCACCTCAACCTAAGTAAGTGCATTAAAATTGCAAAACATGTTTCCTGCTTTAATACGGGGAATTCTAGGAATTCTTTCTATTAACCTGAAAATATAATCTATCTTTTCGAACAGAATTGAATGAAAAAGCCGGGAGCATCGAGGTTTGCAATTCATGGAATTAAATTGTATGAAGTCCTACTCTCCTACTTATCATATAAACGCGAAAGTTTTTAAGTATGGATGGATGGATGTTTGTTAATCTTTCACGCAAAATGTTCTGATCTAATCATAACTCCGTACTATAATACTATAATCTTAGTTGTAACATTCATAGATAAGAAATTTTAACAGCAAGGAAAAAAAATACTATTGAATACAATTACATCGATAGATATGCTACATACTTTAGCAATCTTACAAATGCAAAATAATCATTTTTTCCTACGACATTTTCGACACACGTAACAATAATATTTGATCTAAAAAATAAAACCACCCCCCACTCTATCCTCAAGAGGGGGGAGGTACCCTAGGGGGTTATTGTAGGTTATATCCGTAATCACCTCACGTACAATATTGCGTCGATGTGTTTGGTGACGTCAGCGACTAAATAATTGACGACTTCAGTCGCGCATCGGGCGAGAATCTGCCTGCAACGCAGGAGGTTGCGGGTTCGATTCCCGTCTCGGTACATATGTACGATAAGCAGTTTGTTCTGTTGATTTGGGTGTTTTCTATGTATAATTAAAATATATCTATCGATGTTTAGTATAATGTACTTAAAATTTCAGTTAATTAGTATCCATAACACAAGCTTTGAGTAGGTGACTTTAGGGCTAGATGGTGCGGATTGTAGAGATCGCTTTTCAGCGATAAGACCGCCAATTGTCACTTAGTCTATATAAGTAGTTTTATTGTATATTGTTATTTTCTATTTAAGTGTGCAATAAAGTATTTTCTATCTATCTATCTATTGTCCAACATATTTATTTGTTTATTTTATTTACTATTGGCGCTTGTTACAGGGTTTGTTTGCGTTTGGGTGACATTTAAAAATTTCGGTCAACAAAGTCGCGGCGTAAGAATCGACCCCTCCTCAGACTGTATGATGACAGTATGAATGAAAGGATGCTTGTTTGATTTGAGATTTTTTTTCATCGCTATCAATCTATGTTAGTCCAATGCTGGACATAGGCATCCCCTAATGAGCGTTATTTCATTATTTTTATAAATTTTAATGCAATAATCTTTATTACCTACATGCATAACAGTAATTATTTTTTATACCTAACTTTGCACTGCTTTTCTACAAAGTTGCCAGTAACCGATAATCTTTAGACAAACAGCCGAAATAACCGGTTAACTGCGCAAATAACCGGTAAACTGCGCAATTAACCGGTATACCTAATTAAGCAAACTTGACTCGTAATTGCTAAGTGCCGTAATGCCTGCGCAAATGGCGGTGCAGTTAGGACTAGCGATAGCTGGCGAGTTCACCTGGATTATCGCTGAGGTTTTGAGGGAAAATAACACTCCAATTTCGAGAAACTAGAAGAGGCCAAATGTTTGTTTTTTTAGCGCAAGATGTGGCCTAATGTTAAAAACAAATTAGTTCATTGAGAAAGAAAATGACTATCAAAGAATCCTTAGTAATACAATACAATACAATACTAAAACTCTTTATTGCACACCACAGTAAAGAAAAACAAAAAAAATACTAAGACTAAAACAGTTGCACAATGGGCGGCCTTATCGCTAAAGCGATTTCTTCCAGGCAACCTTTGGATGGACACGTGAGTACTGTAAAGGTATAGACGGTGGCGTATCATGTACTAATTATACTGCATAAATAAATAATAATAATATTATAATCTTGAAAGTTTGTATGGATGTATGAAATGTATGGATGTTTGTTACTCTTTCTCGCAAAAACTACTGAACGGATCGGGATGAAATTTTGAACAGAAGTAGTTCTAGCCCTGGAATAACACTTCATCTCATAAACCAGTTCCCATGGGATAGAAATAGCCTTGAAACGTTTCCATAGAAATAAAGCTTGCAAAGCCGCGGGCAAATGTTAGTATAAACATACTAACGGCGGCCCGTGGCTTCACCGGCGGCGTCAAAATTTATGAAAAGTGGCCTATGTTTTATTCCACTTTTCCTAGGACTAAATCTATTAAAAATTCAGACAGATTTGTTAGTAGATAGTATTGGTGTGAGGGAGGTAACAAACATACACGACGACCGATGTGGCGCGGTGGGCAAAGGTACACCTGCGACGCAGAAGGTTGTGGATTCGATTCCCGCCTCGGAACAAATTTGTGTACGATCTGCAGAAATTTGTTCCGTTGGTCTGGGTGTTTTCTTTGTATAATAAATAATATCTATCTATGTTATGCATTGTATTAAGTATATCAGTCATCTAGTACCCGTAACACAAGCTCTGCTTAGCTTGGGGCTAGATGATGCTGTATGGACTGTCCGGAATTATTTATCTATACATCCTTCCATCCATCCAAACCTTTGCATTCGTCACGTTCCCAAGACGCGCGCTGGTTGAATTCCCTCACTTTATGGCAATGAAATGCGCTGCATTAGATGCTCACAAATTGGTTTAAGTACGAAACACACAGAAGCCGGAGACGGAGCGGAGGCGAAGGCGTGCGAGTTGTATTCTGTTGAATCATATGAAAGCCTACACACACACCGCAGGCGGTGGCAGCGCGGTGCCATAGGAAAAACCGGCACGCCTTCGCCTCCGCTCCGCCTCCGGCTTCTGTGTGTTTCGAACTTTAGGGAAAATATCTGAAAATTAACCCTATAGCTGACAATACTGGTTTAGGAAAACTGTGCAAGCAAAACCGCAAAATAAACTTCTACATTCTTAAACCCATCTGCCAGAACCGTTAAGGCGTAGTTAGTTTTAACTGCTCATTAGCTAAGTTTGATAATTCCACGTTAAAACTTAGTTCTTCGTTAATCGTGTCACTGGTTATGCAATCTCTATCTGAAATCGCAATTGTTGATACTGGTAAAATCTTTTTTTAATTATGTGCTTATATTCAGCATAATTATGTTGTAAAGCTTCCAATCGGAATGATTTGATCCAATATATTCGACAACTAGAAGAATAAGAATTAGCAAGCTGAAGTGGCAGTGGGCCGGCCATATCTCGCGAAGAACCGACAACCGTTGGGGTAAAAGTGTTCTTCAGTGGAAACCGTGGCTCGGCAAACTTAGTGTAGGCCGCCTTCCGGCCATATGGAATGACGATCTGCGAAAGACTGCTGGCAATGCTGGATGCATCAGACATAAGACAGGGCGCTATGGCGCTCTTTGGGGGAGGCCTATGTCCAGCAGTGGACTAATATAGGTTAATAATGATGAAGATTCGACAACTATGTCACATTGAAATATGACGCAGTTATTAAAGACCTTGACTGAAGCTTATTACTTATTCATAAATACTTTCAATAATAGTACGATTATCTATACTTATAATGAAACTGTAACAGGTCCAATTCTGTACATTGAAGATATTTTGAAAATTTTTTTTGGAGGGCACTCTATTATCGATACTCAAGCCAAAACTGTATTTTTTTTCATTCATGTCTGTCTGTCTGTCTGTCTGTCTGTCTGTCTGTCTGTCTGTCTGTATCGTAAACGCGCATCACGCCGAAACTACTTGATGGATTGAAATGAAACTCGGCATGATTATAGGTTATACTACGAGGAAGGACATATGATACTTTTTATCCCTGAATTCAGTAAGGTTCTCATGGGAGAGGGTATGAAAGTAAAAATCCTTTACCGCGCATCACGCCGAAACTGCTGAATGAGTTGGAATCAAACTCGGAACGATACACGCATCGTTCAGTGATGCTGTGAGAAATTTTTGAAAACCCGTATAGCCCAGGGGAACCATACTGAATTGAACTGATAAACGCGAAAGTTTGTAAGTATCAATGGATAGATGGATGAATAGATTGATAGATGGATGGATGTTTGTTACTCTTTCACGCAAAAACTGCTGAACGGATCTGGATGAAATTTGGCACAGAGATAGATTATAAATGGAATAAGAAATGGGCTTTATTTCATCCTGAAAATCCCACGGGAAAGGGAATTACGCAAGTACAATCGCGAGTACTCCAAATACTAATCATGCGCAGACGAAGTCGCGGGCACCAGCTAGTTGATAATATGATAGTATTATCAATCAATGATAATAATAATAATAATGCTGGGCTAACCACACAGCATCACTTAACTCCATACTAAGTATTTTTTGTGATAAGAGTACTAGGTAACTGAGATACGTAGTGCAAAACATTGCAGAGTCTTTGTGATAAGGGTACTAGATAACTGAGATACCTAGTGCAATACATTACATAGATAGATGTTTTTTACCTTTACATAAACACACCCAGAACAAAATACTGACAGGTCATTCAAAGTCAGTCAGTCACTCCCAAATCTGATAATAAATTTTGAATGCAATTAAATGGGACCAAAATAAATAAGAAGTATTCTAATGAAACAAAAAATATTTTTAAAACTACGAGTATCATTCACATGTCAGATATATTATCTCGGAAACACGAGAGCACTGTAAAATGGCTACGATCAGAACTGAGGTAATTGCGGTAAAAATGTAGCCTACGTAGAAAAACTGGACCAGAATATACATACAACTGCCATTTCGGCATGTTGTAGGGTTTAATACAGTCAAAGTAAATTACGGTTTTTTTTCATTATAAATCTGAAAGAAAATGAATAAGAAAATGTCTCCAAGATGAATAACTAATTGTACATAATAGTTCAGTAGGTCTTTGTCCAGTATTGGACTAATATAGGTTGATGATGATCAATCAATCAAATCAAAATGATTGATGGATAATATAATAATAATTATGTCCTTATTAAAATCGCCAAACGACAATAGTTTTTAAACATTTTATAAAAGGAGGAGATTAGATTAATACAACTGTTTCTGTTGTTCTACCTACACTATAATAGTATCGTAGATGTGTGTTGGTTGATGTATGCGTCATTTACTTAGAATTTCACAAAGTGTAGCTCCTTCAAGTGACGTAGCTATTCACCACAGCCTACGCCGGATAGCCGACAATGTTCATTGAATCCTAATTGGGCTAAAGCGGGCTTTACATTCACAATATTTGACGATGCTCTTTATTCTGCAGTAAAAGTGAAATAATCTCGATTTTCTTTTTCTTAATTGAGATTTTCGTAAAAATTCCTGTGTAATTTGGACAGAAACTTATTTCCCTCGCATAATCTCGGTTTACGTTTTTTGATCTTCGATTATATAACAGGTTTGGTGTTTATATTGTGATTTCCAACATTATATTGATAGATATACATACCCACACAAAATACCCTTTTGAATAGATATTTGAATTTTATAAAACATTTGACTTCAAATCTCAATTGACCAGCAAACTTTGCGATCAAACGCAACCGCCTGCGGCACAGAAGATAGCGGGTTCGATTTTCGCCTCGGGATAAACGTTAGTACCAATCTAACATTTGTACCGAGATCTACAAATCTGTAGATCTAAGACCCACAACACATGATCAGCTTAGCTTGGGGCCAGAAGGGTGTATTTACCAGCATTGTTTTGTTACAAAACACCAAGCAAAAAAACTATTTTCGCTTTCCACATTCATTTCACATTTCGTCTCGCCTTTACACCTCCCAGGCGCTAGAGGAAAAAGGGCAAAATTATACCAATAACCCAGTTTAGAGTTCCCTCGCAAAAAATACGAAAAAAGACAAAAAATGCCTCGTTTTCCTTGTTCTTATCTAGTGTTTCAGTTCTCTGAACGCTTAACCCGTGGATAAATAGCCGTCGTTTTAAAGATTGCCTCAGTAAAACTAGTGCTATCTCTTACACATGACTTAATCGTTGCGACAGTGTCACGGTTTAGCAGAACACAGAAGGAATACTTCAAGATCTTTTATGTTTTGGATTTTTGGCAAAATCTTAACTGGTTGCATATAATATAATTTTTGTGTAAATTAACTTCTTTTAAGTTTTAGATATCCATACTTAGCTAATTGCAAAAATACACAAAGCGCGCTGTTTTTAAAAAAAAAAAATACCTTTCGCCTTTCACTACTTGATTTAGCAAAAATATATATTGAATTTCAGGGTACATTATATGCGACTTCTTATCGAGAAAAAGCGAGTATGTATTACTAAACTTAATCAATGGAAACTTAAACTTTCTCTATTAGATATTTGTATACTTATGTTGTCTCTTTATAAAAAGAATTGCTGCGCTCCGCGGCTTCACCCGCGTTTATATTCATGATAGTAGTATATTTTTTATTTCAGGCCTAGAAAGACGTCTATTCAAAATACCAGCCCGATTAAGTTAATAGTTTTCGCGTGAAGAGTTAACAAACACCAACCATCTAAACTTTCACATATATAATTTTAGTGTGATAATTTGACAAAATATACGGAATTCCAATAAAACGACCAGCAAAGGGTTTTTTGATAATTACCTACTTGTTATTTAATTTTCTTTAACGACTAGCGTTTATTCAAATACGTACATATTCCAAGTCAACTAGGATCAAAGTATTAAACCGAACACTAAATTAGCTACCTAAATCAAAAGCGAAACAATCCCGTCCCAGTAAATGCAAATCAGCATCACAACCAACAAACTCAAACTAATTACGTCCCGTCACTCTGTTTACGCTACACTGTGACAGGACAACGACGCTATTAATCTCCACCGGTACGCTACCGGTATTAATCTTAACCGGTACTAACGATTTGTACCGGTTTCTATTGTGGACTAGAACCCTTTGATATGGATATGGGTAAGATAATAAGTGAAGTGGTTGTGATTGTTATCAAAGTAGGTAATAACTATGAATGGTTGTGTTTTGTGTGGAAAGGCAATAGATAGCTACATTGAAGGAAGGGTTATGTGTCTCTTAAGACAATTATGGCGAGCGCTTCTATAGATGAAATAGAAATCATTTCAACATCATCATCCTTAGCCCCGTTACAAGGTGGATCGAAGATATTGAAATCGTTTATACAAAAACTAGATTTCCGCTCGCCGCTTCGATCGCGTAGACTACACGGTTTGTTCTGTTCTTCAATCTTTAGAACTAGGAATCTGTACATCAGCTAACTACAATAAATAACTCATATACGAAAATCCAAATTATTAGCTAGAGTGATTCAAGAGGCATGTTTATTACAAACACTTTTTGTTCCAGCCTTGGAGCAAAAAATGTTTGTATGATCATTGAACCTGCAATCACCTGCGTAGACGGCAGACCCCCGCACCACATCAAATAAAAAAAAGATCTCCTGGCCAAAGCTTTTTTTATATCATCAAGGTTGCAAACAAGCATGCGGCCCGCCTGATGGAAAACGGTTACCGCAGCCTATGGACGCCTGCAACACCAGAGACATTACACGCGCGTTGCTGACCCTTTAAATAAACCCTAAGTCTTAACAGACCCTTCTTGAAGCTGTACTGACCTGTCCATCATATCCCCCTCCGGCCTGGTGATCGCCTGGCTCCCCCGCGGGTGGAGTACACGTACACCCGCGCGTGCCTTGTACCACTTGCTATGTACTGACCTGTCCATCATATCCCCCTCCGGCCTGGTGATCGCCTGGCTCCCCGCCCGCGGCGCGGAGTACACGTACACCCGCGCGTCCCCCTTGTACCACTTGATGGAGTGCATCTCCCCACACGACGCGCCGTCGATGCGGCAGCGGAGGCGCGCCGTGCTGCCGACCAGGGCGGAGGCGTGCTCTGGAAAGAATACAACAAATTTAATAAAAATATACCTTTTTAATTAGACTGTTTGCAACCGTCTGCAGTTGGCTCAATGGTTTCAATTGTAGTTGTAAGTTTTTCTATTCCTTGATTGTAATTTTCGTTGTTAGTAAAGCCTTGATTAATAATTTTTAAATAGGGCACACTCAATTTTTAAACACCTTACGAAACTTCTCATAGAGTCCACAGGAGATCGGAATGCTGGCTTCTGTTTCGGTCAACGAATTAGCATTGCCATTCAACGTGGCAATGCTAATTCGTTAGCTTAGATTTTTAAGAGTTTGTTATAATTGTATATACTATTCATAAAACCTAATATACATATATAAGATACCTTTATTAACAACGAAAATACAAATACATTTTTGAAAATTCCTGAAATACGTATTCTATCTTCTTCTGTCTTTGTAGTGAAAGGTACCTACCCTCCGAATTCATAATCATAATCATAAATCATAATCATAAATTTTTATTTGCATGAATGTATGTACAATAGTTCTTAATATTACATTATGTCCAAATACAAACTACCTAATAAGGTGTGCAAAAATGTCATTAAAAGTATAATCTAAAATTTGAAATGGTTTGTTAGTAATCAGTTATAAAATGTCAATGAAATTAAAATTAAATTATGAATACCTATGCGTCATTATCAGTCACGTCATTATTCCTAGCTTTAGCGGTCTGCAAGACTTGAGTATGTTAAGTTAGTTTTTTTTGAGTACCTATGTCATCTTCCTCTAAGTCCCCGTTCCCGAGAAAAAGGTATTTTCAGATAGACATGCGTAACATCCATATTATGTATCTTTTCGTCTGTCTGTCTGTCCATAGAAAAAATACAATAAAGTTATGTGTAATGTTCCGTTCAACCAATGAAAACAACTTTTACTACTAATTCTTTAAATTCATAAAAAGGAAAGCTCTCCACTCTTCCATTATAATAGCTCACTTACACAAAACTGCACCTCAAAAGCAAAAAGATGCAACTTCTAATTTAAATTCCCAGTGCCTTGAAACTCGAAGCTTCCAGCAAATTTCCTTCACAAGAGCTTCTTGCTCTGTTTTTAGAAAGAGAAGAACTGGCTTATGGCGCATTTTTCTCACAACAAAATTACCACTGTTTTAGGTAAAGACTTGGAGTGTTGTTGGTTGTTCCGTGGAACTCATTTTATAAAACCAGATCGCAAACCTTCCTAGACGTTCATTTTATACTAATATTATAAACTAGCGACCCGCCCCGGCTTCGCACGGTTTTTATTATACGTATAAACCTTCCTTTTAGGGACAGAGAAAGCGACTTTTTCATACTATGTAGTGATGTTTCAATAAGTATATTGATGACTGCCTGAAGATTAATTTATCATATTTGAATGTAATTAAAACATTGTAAAATATTTGATTTCAGGATGCCAACATGAAACGTGGCCCGATTCAGCAATTAGAAAATGACGTCGTAAGTCATTACTTCATCATCAACCTATATCAGTCCACTGCTGTAGGTACTTACATAGGCTTCCTCTAATGAGCGCCATAGCGCCCTGTTTTCAATTATGAAAATCCGCATAGCAGATGACGCCGGCGCCTGGACTGAGAGACTGTCGGAGGATAACTGCAGTTTTAAAGATAGGCATGCAAAGGAACAAAGGACAAAGGGATATAGGGACGTAAGAACAGAGAAAGCGACTTTATTTTATACTATGTAGTGATAGTAATGCGATAGTTTGTATAGATGTTTTTCCTCTTTCGCACAAAAATTACTGAACGGCTCGTTTACGTACGAATAAATTCGCATCCAAAGTGCGCGAGGCCTTAGTTTATTCGGCAGCGTTTCTCATTCTTGTATGTAGAGTAGAAAACAATTGTCAAAATTGCGCGCACGGATTTGGATAAAAAGTTTGATTATTTTGTACGTCAGAAAGGATTTGCAAGTTTTCCAGCTTGTTACAAAGTAGAAGAATTATGGCAATTTTATCTTTTGAAAAGTTTTATTGCCATTTTGTAGACTTTTTAAAAGCTTTCAGTTATTCGAGAATGGTTTGAATGTGCCTACTTACTTAAGAGGTTTCAAAAATTG
This sequence comes from Eupithecia centaureata, assembly GCA_944547425.1. Taxonomy (NCBI): domain Eukaryota; kingdom Metazoa; phylum Arthropoda; class Insecta; order Lepidoptera; family Geometridae; genus Eupithecia; species Eupithecia centaureata. The sequence continues at coordinate 1,031,692 of OX155701.1, read as the reverse complement.
TTTCAAATTCAATGGTTTAACTTCTTCGGTCTTGAGCGGACCTTAAGGTCCGGATTTTCGTTTATACCGTCAAGCCTCAAGTGGACCTTAAGGTCCAGATGCTACAGGCCGATTGAAACTGTATTCTCTTGTAATAAGGCTAAGTATGGCTTATCAACCGTATGTCATTCAATTTTGAATGAAATAAACTTCAATTTGAAATCACTCGGTCAAATGCAAAGATAAAGTTAAACATTAGTTTTCTTAAAAACATCTTAATTAGCCAATGGTTTAATTAAGTTCATACTTAGACATTTTCTTTCGATCGTAAACTTAGTCAACGAGTCGTAAAAAAATTATCTGAGCGTCTGGTTGATGCGACGCGTGACCCTCTAGCTGGTGAGTATCTGGCTCAGCGCATCAGCATTGTCATACGTGGTAATGCAGCCAGTGTCTTGGGACAAGACGACTGGTATTGATATGGATTAGTTGACCTACCTCTAGACGGCATGCAACCGTCTGCAGTTACTATTATTATATTTATCTACTAGTTTGAATTTATTTCTATTCCTTGATTATAAGTTTCTTTTTTAATATAGATAATGAATCCCAAACTAGGTTATAATCTGTAGGTACCTATGCCCAATTTGAGGGAGATAACATCTTTTCCTTTGATAAACATTTTTCATGCACATTTTATACTTATTCCTATTAAACATGTAATGTTTATTACTTGTTTTATACAAATTAATACTTACTTGCTTGCAATTACTTGTAAGATATATTAGGGACTGCTTATTTATTTAGCTTAGGTCACTTTTAAAGCTCTCATAATGTGTTGAGAAGTTATGAACCTGAAATGTAATGTTTATTATTTGTTTTGTACGATTATTACTTACCTGCTTGTAAGTACTTGTAAGATATGTTAGGAACAGCTTATTTCTTTAGCTTAGGCCACTTTTAAAGCCCTCATAATGTGTTGAGGAGAAGTTCTGAACCTTAGTTCAACTCGTCTTATTCTACCTAGCTACCTAAATTTGGGAATTTAACCACGTATTCATAACAAAAACTTACGTGTAACAGAGGATCCTGCTCTAGTATACTCTTTGAACACTATTTTAGGGCTTCGCCTTAGATATTTATGCCATAAAATCAGAATTTCGGCATTTTTACCTAAAAATACATTTTCACCTCACTTGATAGAGCAGATTTTTCTGATCTAAATCCTTATTTTATTTTATTTGTAATGTAGCTGCTTCACATAGAAATTCATGTTTTTGTTATGACAGCCTTGACATTTTTATACGTTTGACATGTCAAATTTTCTTCATATTTGTAAAACTAGCCATAGTTTGCATAGATTTTAGTTCAAACCTCTTGCTAAAATCTTAGCTGAGCCTGGCCGTTATGACCACTTTTAAAATTGCGGACTGTTCGATGAAATTTCATATAAATAGGAGAACATCGCTACAGTCGGGGAGTTCAATCCAAAAAGTCAACGAAGAAACATCAAGCAAAGTAAAACCTTCTGCTCTATCTGGAAGCCTGAAGACTGGTCTACCCCAATCCCTAGAAGTCCGAAGCTTGGTGAAGAACATCTCCACCTTGGAATCCGGGGCCTGGAGAAGACACTCCTAATAGACGATCCCGAGGCTGCTTCGACGACTTCGTGTCTGACTTCCTGGAGGTCGGCGACCCTGGCTGGCCACTCTACCGCCGTCAGAGGCTAGCCTGTCCTCTATCAGATACTGAAGCTTCCATCTCGGGCTACGGGGATTGTCCCTTTGTCCCTCTGCGGGAGACTCTACACTGTGACTCCTCTTCTTACATCTCCCGTTGCTCCAGGTCTCACGGTACCAGTACCACTTCACGGCTTTCCAGACTCCGGGTCCTAGCGGTCGGCGGTCACCACCTCAACCGTCGCTATTCAAGGCTGAGGCGAGACTTAGCGGCTGCGTTCTCTCGCTACATCTACACGTCTCTCAAGCTGCCAGTTAAGGACTTTAACCTTGTGCACTAGATTTCGCGACCGGAAAGACTTTGTTTTTGTATAATTTTTAACGTCAATACACTTGTTGAAAACTTGAAGCCTTTTTCTTCCCAAACCATAGGCCTAAATTCTCTCAAAATTATTAACTGCAACGTTCAGCCCTTTCATAGATAGCCGGGTGGGCTGTAACGTGACAGTTTGGCGCCCAATTAAAAAGAACCTCTCTCTCTCTCTCTCTCTCTTTAAACTCCTTTAAATTCTCTCTTTTAACTTCTGAACTCTTCTAAATTCTAAAAACAAAGTCTCTCACTTCTCTCATCATTTGGTTCATATTTTGGTAAACTAGTAATTTTTTTTAGATACATCATCTCCTACTAATTTCAAATTTAACTCACCTCTACGACTTTTAAAAGGTATCTCTATATACTGAACTACTTCCTTAAACTCGTCTCTCTCTATTTTGTTTAAACAATGGCTAGGCCAATTAAATATTCTTGCCTAAACAAGCTCGAACTCGAATACGAGATAATTATTAGAGCTGAACAACCAGCTGAAAATGTTACTTTACTTAAAGAACAAATAAATAAGTTGAGTCATATCACTCCTGATATGTTACCAACTTCTCCATTTTCTCCAAAAGATGATATAGAACAAGCTCAACTAACTCTTGATTATACAGAAGGAAAAATTGCTAATATAGAAAACACGGGTGACATAAGTACACTACGAAAAATAGAAACCTTTATTAATCACCTTCACTATCGTTTAATACGAATAAAGACAATTCCTTCACTAATCGAAGCATGTTCTACACTTCGATCTAAATTTTATACTTTAGAAAAAAGATTCGAGAAACTGACCTCTTATTCTACAACAGTAGATGAGTCTTTAGACAATCTGACACCTCTGGTTACTCATACACCTATAGTTACTCAAACATCTCCAATCACTCAGACAACTATGGTCACTGAGACACTTCTGAACACTCAAACACCTTGGGTAACTCAGACACCTCTGGTCCCTCAGACATGTATCCAAACTTCCTCAATTTCTCAAGACTGTCCGATACCTCGGCCTATGATACAAGAAATTAACTCTTCACAAAATTTCTCTAAAGAATTAAAATTCTTTACTTTCAATGGAAAGACATGTCCTAGATCTTTTCTTCAAAAACTAGAAGAATTTAGAATCTCACGTAGTATTTCCGACAGTCAACTATGCAGGCACGCATTCGAGATATTTTCTGGTGATGCTCTCCATTGGTTCAGATTTCAGTACAATCGAAACCCTACCCTTACCTGGAGAGAAATACATGATCTACTTATCAAAGACTTTGGCACTTACGACTACGATTACAAATTACTTGAGGAAATAAGAAAAAGAACCCAAGGCGTCACGGAAAAAATAATAGTTTACGTTTCTATAATGTACGGAATGTTTGACCGTCTCACGAAAAAATTAACAGAAAGTGAAAAACTTGAAATTTTGCTCCATAACGTAAGACCATGCTATTCAGTATTTATCGCTCTTAAAGATGTTAACTCTATCGATTCTTTAATATCGACTTGCCAAATGTTCGAACGCGTTTCGGAAAGGGAGCGCGATTTTCACGAACCAAAATGCGACGAATTCTCGTGTGCTACAGAATTCGCATATCGGCCCTCGACATCTTCTAAACCATCTCAAAACACGGGATACACTCAGAACGTAAAATATTCTAACGCGATCGCAAATAACAGTCAACCGCTAAATAACTCTCAAGAGAGCAGAAAATTTAATTCACGGGAAGAATTCTGTTTACGTTGCCGCGTTAACGGCCACACTTTAAAAACTTGTACTAAACCAAGATACTTGATTTGCTTTAAATGCGGTCGCAAAGGCGCGAAAGTAACTGATTGTCCTGACTGTACTTCTAATAATCAACCAAAAAACTAGCTGAAGACTTGAATAACTCTATCCCAACTAAACATAATAACTTTGATGAACAAGACTGGAATCAATGGTTACAGACAATTCGAAATTTTATGCTCTGCTACAAAACAGCTTCTGTGTTATATGACAAAGAAAGAGATTACAACCGACCTTTTATTAATGTAACTATCAATAACTTACCGTTCTCAGGTTTACTGGATAGTGGAAGTTGTACTACTATTTTGGGGAATAATTCTCATAAACTTATTGAGAAGTTGGGTTTCAAGTTATTCAAGTCATGTAATCAAATCATGGTCGCTAATAAACAAAAATCAACGTCTCTTGGTTATTTCAATCTACCGATTAAATTTAATAATCAAACTCGAATAATTAAAGCTCACGTTTTTCCGGAAATTTATCCTTCACTGATCCTTGGTTGGGATTTTTGGAAACAATTTGATCTTTCTCCTAAGATACTCGCTCTTGAACTTGAAGTTAAAACTAATGATAACACTATTTGTGCTATCGAGAATAAAATTCTAACAATCGATCACCTTTCTGATAGTCAAAAAAGTATTGCCTCTGATATAATCCAGCGTTTTAAAAATATCTCTTTCGAAAAGAAAGGCAAGCTAGGGCGTACTAGTTTGGTCTGCCATCGTATAGATACTGGCGATAGCTTGCCTATTAAACAACGTGGTTATCGTCTTTCCCCCGAAAAGCAAAAAGCTCTTATAAAAGAAGTAGATAATATGATAATACTGGATGTAATTGAAAAATGTGATAGTCCTTGGCTATCTCCTGTTATTATTACTCCTAAAAAGAATGGTGAATGGCGATTTTGCGTTGATAGTAGGAAATTGAATGCAGTTACTCGTAAAGACGCATACAGTCTTCCCTTCGTGTCTGAAATACTAGACAATCTTAAAAATGCTAAATATCTCTCAAGTATCGACATTGCTAAAGCTTTCTGGGAAATTCCTTTAAATCTTGATGACAGAGACAAGACTGCATTTTATGTGCCTGGCAGAGGAATGTATAGGTTTAAAGTCATGCCTTTTGGCCTTACTAATGCTCCTGCGACTCAACAGAGGCTTATGGATGCTTTATTCACTCCTGAATTTGATAACAAAGTATTTTGCTACTTAGACGACATCGTTATTATAAGCGAAACATTTGATGAACATATTTCTCTACTTCTTAAAGTTCTTCAAAAACTTTCTTATGCTTCTCTGACTATAAATTTTGAAAAGAGTAATTTCTTTCGTAAAGAGATTAAATACCTCGGGTATATCGTTGATGAACAAGGTTTACGTGCCGATCCTAGTAAGATTCAAGCTATTTTAGATTATCCTATCCCTACTTCAAAGAAAGAAGTAAGAAAATTTTTGGGAACATGCAGCTGGTTTCGTCGTTTCATTCCTAACTTTAGCTCTATTGCCTCACCTCTAAGCAAATTGACTTCCTCAGGAAAGAACGCTCCTAAAAAGTTTGCTTGGAATGCTGATGCAGATTCTGCTTTTGCAAAACTTAAAAATTGTTTAATTTCAACTCCAATTCTTGCTTGTCCTAATTTTCAACTTCCATTTTCTGTTCATTGCGATGCTTCGAGTTTTGGTATTGGTGCCATGCTTACTCAAGAACAAGACAATAAGGAAGTGGTTATAGCATATATGAGTAAATCCCTTAATAAACATGAGCAAAACTATTCTACTACTGAACGTGAAACATTAGCTGTTATAACTGCACTTGAACACTGGCGTTGCTATCTTGATAATGGTAAACAGTTTACAGTTTACACGGACCACGCAGCACTAAAATGGTTTCAAAATCTTTCAAATCCGTCTGGAAGATTAGCTCGTTGGACTTTACGTCTATCTTGCTTTGATCTTAATCTGAAACATAAAAAAGGAAAAGATAATGTAGTTCCAGACCTCCTCTCGCGTCATAAAATTCCTGATAATGCCGTTTTGGGTAATGCTGCACCTATATCTAATAATGACGCGTCCCAATTGGAAGTTTTTAATAAACTATTTACCAATTGTCGAGATAATCCTGACACTTATCCTAATTATAAAATACTCGATAATAAACTATACAGATACACATCTACACCTGATTACCTTAACGAAGATTTTGTTTGGAAGGAAGTTCCTATACCTTCTGATAGAATGAATCTTATTAAATCTTTTCATGGTGACACCGATAATCCTCATCTTGGTATTTTTAAAACTTACAAGAAATTAGCGCTACACTATTATTGGTCTGGAATGTTTAAAGACGTAGCAAAATTCTGCTGCACTTGTGATAAATGTCTTTCGTACAAACACTCGAATCATTCACCTTACGGTCCTATGGGTAAGCCTAAAATTTGCTCAAGACCTTTTCAAACTATCTCATTAGATCTAATGGGTCCTCTCCCAATGACTAGACAGCGTAACCAGCATATTCTTGTGGTTACTTGCTGTTTCTCTAAATATTGTGAAACCTTTCCTATTAAAAAAGCTACAGCCTCTAACATTATTCAACATGTGGAGAATTCTGTGTTCTTGATACATGGGGTTCCTCAAACTATAATTATGGATAATGGTTCTCAATTCCAATCTAATGAATTTCAAGGGTTCCTTAATAAATATAAAGTTCCATTCAAGAGTTACTCGCCCAGATATTGCCCTCAAGTTAATCCTACGGAGAGATATAACAGAACCATCATTACAGCTCTAGCTCAGTTAGTTGGAGAAGACCATAGGTCATGGGATTTGCAGTTGCAAAAAATTCAATTTGCCGTAAATACATCTGTAAATTCCACAACTGGTTTTTCCCCTTCTTTTCTTGTTTATGGTCGTGAAACTATACCATGTGGTTCACTTTACACCCAATGTTCTAATTTGGATGAAGTGATATTTCTTCCTCGGGATGACTATGCAAGGAATATCGGGCTATTGTCATCTATTTTCGATAAGGTACAGGTTGCATTGTACACGGCACACGCTAAGAACTCTGGTCACTACAACCTAAGACACACTTTTAAAGAATTTAACGTAGGAGACACCGTTTGGCGTAAAAACTACGTACAAAGCAATGCCGGTGCTTACTTCAGTGCAAAGTTAGCCCCAAAATTTGTAAAATGTACCGTTATCGAAAAATTATCGCCCCTTGTTTTCATTTTGGAAGATACTGATGGTTTGAGAGGAAAATGGCACATAAAGGATTTTAAGTAGGTATTATTTTTTTAAGTTAATTTTAAGTTGTTTCATAACTTGTTAATACTCTACAAACTAATCTTAAACCTTCTGGCTTATTTTTTTTAAACTCTTTTAATAAAAGTTATTTTAACTTGTTTCGAGCGGACGCATAACTCGTAAAATAAGCCATAACGATGCACATACATGAATTTGTAAATATCTTTAACTTAACGCTTTCCTTACTTAAAGCGACTCTCTCTCTCTTTTACGCGGTCTGCGTATCGCATCCTTTTCTTGAATAAAGAAACTCTCTCTTAATGCGGTCTGCGAATCGTATCTCTTACTTAACTTAAAACTTGTAAATATCTTAACTTTGTTAATATTTATAAACGGTTTTCAAAAAGGTGCGGGTTACGACACCTAATAAAAAAAATAAGCCTACGTTATCTAATAGGTGTATTCCTATCGAATATTTCCTTGTGGAGTATGCGTCATAGAATGTGAACCATATCCCCTCTGTATGACAGAATGTGAACGAACGATGAATGTTTGGAAGATGATAGTATGTTAGATCAAGGTCTTATTCTTAACCTCAAAATTTTCTCTAGTCGAAAATTTTTCCGGGGTTGTTGGGGAAATGTAATGTTTATTACTTGTTTTATACAAATTAATACTTACTTGCTTGCAATTACTTGTAAGATATATTAGGGACTGCTTATTTATTTAGCTTAGGTCACTTTTAAAGCTCTCATAATGTGTTGAGAAGTTATGAACCTGAAATGTAATGTTTATTATTTGTTTTGTACGATTATTACTTACCTGCTTGTAAGTACTTGTAAGATATGTTAGGAACAGCTTATTTCTTTAGCTTAGGCCACTTTTAAAGCCCTCATAATGTGTTGAGGAGAAGTTCTGAACCTTAGTTCAACTCGTCTTATTCTACCTAGCTACCTAAATTTGGGAATTTAACCACGTATTCATAACAAAAACTTACGTGTAACAGAGGATCCTGCTCTAGTATACTCTTTGAACACTATTTTAGGGCTTCGCCTTAGATATTTATGCCATAAAATCAGAATTTCGGCATTTTTACCTAAAAATACATTTTCACCTCACTTGATAGAGCAGATTTTTCTGATCTAAATCCTTATTTTATTTTATTTGTAATGTAGCTGCTTCACATAGAAATTCATGTTTTTGTTATGACAGCCTTGACATTTTTATACGTTTGACATGTCAAATTTTCTTCATATTTGTAAAACTAGCCATAGTTTGCATAGATTTTAGTTCAAACCTCTTGCTAAAATCTTAGCTGAGCCTGGCCGTTATGACCACTTTTAAAATTGCGGACTGTTCGATGAAATTTCATATAAATAGGAGAACATCGCTACAGTCGGGGAGTTCAATCCAAAAAGTCAACGAAGAAACATCAAGCAAAGTAAAACCTTCTGCTCTATCTGGAAGCCTGAAGACTGGTCTACCCCAATCCCTAGAAGTCCGAAGCTTGGTGAAGAACATCTCCACCTTGGAATCCGGGGCCTGGAGAAGACACTCCTAATAGACGATCCCGAGGCTGCTTCGACGACTTCGTGTCTGACTTCCTGGAGGTCGGCGACCCTGGCTGGCCACTCTACCGCCGTCAGAGGCTAGCCTGTCCTCTATCAGATACTGAAGCTTCCATCTCGGGCTACGGGGATTGTCCCTTTGTCCCTCTGCGGGAGACTCTACACTGTGACTCCTCTTCTTACATCTCCCGTTGCTCCAGGTCTCACGGTACCAGTACCACTTCACGGCTTTCCAGACTCCGGGTCCTAGCGGTCGGCGGTCACCACCTCAACCGTCGCTATTCAAGGCTGAGGCGAGACTTAGCGGCTGCGTTCTCTCGCTACATCTACACGTCTCTCAAGCTGCCAGTTAAGGACTTTAACCTTGTGCACTAGATTTCGCGACCGGAAAGACTTTGTTTTTGTATAATTTTTAACGTCAATACACTTGTTGAAAACTTGAAGCCTTTTTCTTCCCAAACCATAGGCCTAAATTCTCTCAAAATTATTAACTGCAACGTTCAGCCCTTTCATAGATAGCCGGGTGGGCTGTAACGTGACAAACATGACACAAGATATAAAAAGCTATAAAATAAAGATATCAAATCCATTCCAATCCAGTTCACCGAAACAACCCCCAAAAAAAATCGATCCGCCATTTTACAAAAGCGCGCACAAAATGGCTACTTTATTATCTGAATAACGGTTGATCCTATTATCTTAATTAGGTATTAAATATAAAGCCGTGAGCCGATGTCGTAATCAGAACATAAAATTTTACTCTTGTTAATGTAACAGAAAATATTGGAAGATAACAAAGAAGCCTTTGGATGAAATTGTTCGAATCATATTAACGTGATTGGATTTTTGTTGAGCTGTCTTTTATTAGCATCAAGTCGGTACCTACTCATTTTTCAACTGAATTCAAAAAAAGGAGGATGTTCCTTCTCAAATCATTTTTTTTTATTTGTGCTATCTGAGAACTTTTGTAAAAGTGAAACCAATTTGAAAAGTTCTTTATTTGACTATGACGCAATATCATCTGACAAAAAACAAAAGCATGGTGGAGAATATAAAAAGGAACGGTGTAGTGCTAGATATTGAATAATTTGCATGCTTTTTTTATAAGTTTTTGGTCAAATTCATCAAATAAACTGCCTCCCTTATTATTAAAACATGAAAAACATCGAAACTTATAATAACTTACAAAAACAGAGACATCAACTGTTTACGATCGAAGTAACTCGCATTACTTTCTAAATGGTGATAAAAGTTATAAGCTAAGGGCTTTGCTACATGACGCGGAAGATAAGGGCTGCCTTGCGAATATTTAGTGAACTTACTACGCGCTTAGAATTCGAAGTATACATACGACATTATATAGGAAATAAAATATAAGAAATGTTACACATAGCATGAAGGTATGTGATAGTGAAATTAATAAAAAAAACGTTAATTTTACTAGGGGACTTTCGTGTGACTGTGGCCATTAAAGGCATATCTAATGAGGTAATTTACTTATAGATCTCTAATATCAAACCTCGTCTAAAGTCTCTTCAGGTAAACCGTGGTTTTGAAGGCGTAAAATACATAGGTAGTAAGATTAAAACAAAAATCTTTCATTTCTTGAAAAGTTTCAATCTATTTTTTTAAATAACTAAAGTATTTTGTCATTGAAAAGGTTAAATTAAATTTCGATAAATAAAATTGTATATGAAATTGGTTCGTATAATAATTAAGTAGATATTGATTTTAGGTTCACCATGCTTCATTGTTCTTTTCATTTGTTGTGATTCGAGACCCCTATGTAGGTTAATGTTAAGGTTAATTCATTTAAGGATTTCCATTCGTCTCTCTCCTTAGTTAATTGCGTCCGGTTCGGTCCTGCAGTATTTAATAAATTAAGAACACGCAAAATACCTGTCTCGTATCATGACATTTAAACAAAATTATCTTTTTGGAAGTGTTCTTTTAGTAAGTTAAGTAAGTAAGTAGTATAATAGTAAGTTATTAACTTCTACTCTATTTTTCACGATATCGGATCGCATAGTATAGTCGACCCTTATAATTTTTCCCGCAATAAACCCGTCCTAAGTTACAAGGGCCAGAATCCAGTAAATAACACATCCACCTTTAAACTAAAGCAATAAAAAAGAAATATTTTCAGAAAGTTCTCGAATAAACCAATGTAATTGGCCCACAATTTATGTGGCGGGCCAACTTTCTACGAGTTAAAGGTCTTTGAGTTTTGTCTTCTGAAATCACGAATTTAGGGGTGATTTGTGAACGTGACCACATTTAGAACAGTTTAGAACATTTTATAATTTGTCATTAGTAAAAAATCTATATGAGGTACATCATCATCATCAGCCTATACTAGTCCACTGCTGCACATAGGATCCCAATGAGAGCCATAGCGCCCTGTCTTCAGCTTGCCGCATCTATATAAGGTATTTTGTACTTTTGTGCTTGACGTGTAAGAAATTTATTGATAAATAACTGAACTGAACTGAATGTAGGTAAATATTGACTTAATATATTGTTTGTACATAAATCAAGTCATTGTATGGAGGCGGCCTATATATGGCGGCCTAGAGGAGGCCAATGTCCAGCTGTGAAGACTTTAATTCGTTTTGTTAATCTAGCATTTCCCAAAAACTAAACCAAATTACAAGGGAACGGGTTGAACAAATTCACCTAAAACGACAAAATGGCAGCGCACAAAATGATAAAACTTTGTCAATTTGAAATAATTAAGATAATTTGAACTGATGGTGTAAAGTTGTACGAAATATCTTCGTTTTGTTTTTGCCGGTGGAAATGTATTTTGGACTACATGCACCTGCTTTTATTTAGGTAGAGTTCTGGTTGGAGACCTTATTAATTAGAGAGCTGGTGAGTATCTAAGTATGAGTACCTTTGCCATACATCCGAGTAATACAGACAGAGTATTAGAGACGCGACCATTTAAAAAATAATAATAATAACTTTTTTAAGGGAATTTAATGCAAATAGTTTAAAAAATGTACAAAGTAGCTTAAAATTTTACTTGAAAAATAAAATTGTAAACGATAAATTATTATCAAAATAAGATAAAAAATAAGTTGTTCGTTAATTTCATTTTATTGATGTGGATCAGTTGAGCTAACTCTGCACTGATTGCAAACAGTCTAGAAGTAGCTCAATCAGTTAGCTTAATTGTTAAAACAGTAAATTCTAGTTTTAATTTGTTTATCTTCCTCTTGTTATTTTATTGTTTCCATATATATTAAATACGTATATCTCTATGTTATTTCTATCTTTATGATTCGCACAACGAAAACCGGATACGTGTAGACCAGACTCGAAATGGTATTTTAAATTGTTTTGAGAAATGGATAAAGTAATTTAGTTTCGTGTTTGAGAGTTTAATGTAGAGTCTAGGAGTGGCGACAGAGACTGTTTATTTGAACTCATTTTAGACTCTGCCGCCGTGGTCATAGGACGGAATTGGTTTTTAGTTTCTAATGAATTTTCTGATAGAGTTTTTTTGCTACTGGAATAGTTCTGTTTTTCGTTTGTTTTTACGATGTTTACGCCCTGCGGCCAGGAGGGATGACGATCTGCTCTAGACTGCTGGCAGATGCTGGATGCGGCAAGCTGAAGAAAGGGCGCTATGGCGCTCGGAGGGCTATGTCCAGCTGTGGACTAATGTAGGCTGATGATGATGATCGTTTGTATGGTAGTTAAGTTTAGTTAGGTTTATACTAGTCTGTGATTTTGGTAACGCAGTGGCGCAAACGTCATCTTAGTGAATTTGATAGTATGGCGCAGGAGAATTTTATTTTGAAATTAGTGGAATTCGGGTAAGCGTATTGGCACCTTGTTATAAAAGCCAATAAGTTGCTTATTAGTCCAGCTGTAGACTATATAACACTCTTGGTTCTTTAATTCAAGCAAGCTAATAGAATTTTCAGCTGAAAATCTCCAGCTCAGACATACTAAAAGTACTCTTGCACAGTTTTTAAATAAGAAAATATTTTCTGATGGAATTGAATCCGTAAGGCAGGTTATTTGGAATTTCGTCTCGCTCGGTTCAATATCGAGATGAAATGATTCATTTATTTCATTCACTCACTCAGCTATTTCACTAAGGACAGTCAACGCCAAAATATGACTTACGATCTTAGAAACTTTCCATTCAGCGTGGCAATGCTGCCAGCATTCTGGGTACTTTGGAAGGCTTTGATTTTTAAGGGTTTGTGGTGATTGTTAATACTAGCTGTAATTTCATTAGTTGTTTTGTTATTTTACCAATGTGAATAAATGTGTTAATAATCTTACAAACTGAAAGTACTGTTAGATATACATTTTTCGGGCTGCAAAACTGAATTTCACGCTACTCTAGTATTTGACAACAGGTTTGCACAAAATAATTTTTGCGTTGAAAATGGAAAAATCATAATGTGAAATTTTTTTATTTATCACTTTCAAAACTGAACAGAAAGTGGAAGTTGATTCGATGCGAATTGAAACTAGGTATTTTGATTTATCCTTCATCATTTGATCCTACCTATAAATATGGAAAATCATTTATATCTTGATTTCTAGATCAATGTTATGATCGAGATTTTCTTCTCTCTCTATCTCTGTAAAACGATTAAAAAAATGTATTTTGACGGCTTGTGTATGTTTTAATGAGAATTCAATTTTGTAAGTACATAAGTACTATTAATTTAGTGATCTCTTGTTTTAATATCAGAGATGCATGTTTCGCTGACTGTACCTGCGGCTCTCAGCGCAGATGAATTTAGAACGTGCTTTTGGATCTTTGGATGTTTGCGTTTTAAAATGTAGACGTAAAATTTAAAATGTGTTTATAATTGTATTTACATGTATTTTTAAAATTATATACATTTTGTTTTTTTTTTCAACAGACCTTTTACAATAAGAGAAATGTAGACGATTTAAAAATTTAAATGATAGTGATATTTCAGAATAATTTAAATCTTATACCTACAGGAGTTTTTTCCTGCAGACTTTTTCACGGCTCTGGCTGTTGTAAGTCAATAAATAAAACATCTGAATTTTTGTTTATTTATAATTAAAGATTTATATGAATAATGCTGGACTATTATAGATATTTTTGTTGCAAATCTGTTCATCAACTTGAGAGTGTTCAATTTAGTAATCATTGTAGAGTTGAACAATGGGAAACAAAATGAGTTGCGCAACGGGGAAGTCCAAACTTTCGCGTTTATAATATTAGTGAGGATTGCTCGTAAAATAATCTGCCAGTGGCATATAAAATAATTTATCCCAGCAACAATATATTCTCCTGAAAAAATCTAAAATTACATGCAAGGCTCACAAAAGTTTGATATTAGAAAAGTTTGTCGCATCTCGTATGTTCATTACAAGTTGTGGACGAGTTTTGAACGAGTTCGGACGAGTTTATTTGTAAACGAGATGTTTTATAAACGCTAATAAGCTTTGAACAAGTATCTTGTTACTTCGAGACTTGTAAAGTTAATAATACTTACTGTGATAACTGAAAGTTTCAAACAGAAAGTTTACGACAGATATCGCTGAACAGGGCAAATGACAAAAATTACTCAACATCTCAGTCATCGCTTTTATTGGTTCTTAGTCGCGATCTTTTTTTTAAATGAAAGTATTATATGTCTTACAAACATTTGAGCCGAGGCAAGAATCGAACCTGCGTTTAAGGCAGAGCTTCATCCGCTGCGCCATAGAAGTCTTTAAAATGATAGAAATAAAATATTAAAAAAGACGCCTTTGACAAAGTCATGTGTGAATTAAAGCTGGAATCATGATGATATTGCCAGTCAACCAATAAACTTATTCTAAAAAGCTACACATGTTTTTGCCATATTAACCCATCAATAAGTTACTTCATAACCTACAAATCATTCGGCATCGTTCGGCCAACTTCGGGAATTGCCCGCGAATTTATGTAGCGGTAAAAGTGTAATGTTGCGAGTAATAATACTTTCTGGGTAAGTTTGGAATTGGCTTCTTGTGGAGAAATCTTTTGATGGTTTGTGCGTGTAGAAGTCGTAATAATGTTGAGGCGACAAATAAGAAGAAAGAATGTTAAAGTTATTGTTTTAATCACGTGAATGAACGTGGTGAGCCAGAATTGCAAATTTCATGTAGTGAGCTAGTGATGTAGAAAATTGTAAGTACGCAAGTTTTTGGAAGGCAATTCAAATACTTATTGCAGGGCTGAAAGTAAAAATAAAATATCAAAATAAAACAATAGTAACAGAAGTAGTATAATATATTTTCGAACTCCCTTAGATTCATCATCAACTTACCTATATAAGTCCGCTGATATAGATATAGGATTCCCCTAATTCCTTACGATTTGTTACATTTATTTATTATTTCGAGTTTCCTATTAATTCTAAGATTAAATTAATTCCGCTTCATCGCCTTTATCCATTTTAACATCCTCTGTCACATTATAACACATCCAACAGATCCTTCTAAAACCCTTCATAATTTTAATCACTGAAAGGTAAAACCATAAACCACTCGGATTTCGGAGCTAAATACGAAAAATGGCGTCAATAAAACAAAACATTTCTCTTTAGAGCCTCTCATAGCGCGTGTTTCGTCCTTAGGTATAAATATAAAACACATGTCATACATTTTTGTCTGTTTGTTTGTCGTGGGTCTAATTGGAGCGCAAACAACGCGGGTACTTCTAATCTGAGTAGGGGTGGGAAGTGGCCGATTGTTATTTTGTCGATGAAAATACTTTTTTAAGATGGACTGAAGTTACGCACTTTTATGTAATGAATTAAACAAATTTATCCTTATAAAAAGGTTTCATAGTTGTACATAGTTTGATTGATCTAGGTGAGGTACCTAGGGATAGGGATGATTCTTGAAAATTCCGGCCCCGGAAGCATAACCTGAAATTTATAAGCATCATGTGATTCCCGCCTTGGGATAAATGTTTGCAAGATCTCAAATATTTGTGCCAGAGATCCAGTTTCGGAATATGTTACGAGTGTACATATTTAACTGTATTTATTTATATTAATTTGTAACACACTCTTACAGCAGCTGTGCGCTGTGAAACTTTTCAAACTTGTTTGAAAGTTTCATAATTAGCATTTTAGATGTTATCGATGCAATATTACTACATAAATAGACAACACTAATCTTAAATAGACAGGTGATCTACATATATGCCAGTACCATGTCACTGAATTCAGTAGCACAATTTATTATTTTCTTTTTTTCTTTATTATTTTTTATAAAAACGTTGCAATGAGAAGTCAATCAGATGACCCTTTTAAAGTTCCAATCAGTATTCGATATTTACAAGCTTACATTTTACAAAATGCGTTCCCTAGCTTTTCAGATGAAAACTGGAAAGATCATCCCCAATTTGAACTCCAATTATATTTACATTTCGAAATATCATGTGGATTTTCACAAAATCGCAGCAACCTTTAAACGATATTCAGGTCAGACCGTTTAACTCCCGAGGGTCTTGGACCGACGACCGCGGGAAACTGCTGTACTGGACCATGTTTACACTATGTCACACGTCCATATTTCAGTTCAAATATCGAATTAATCATGGCGGACGTTCTATTTACAAAATCTCTAGTGTCCGACTGTTTATCAGAAGTGGCTGCACAACTGTTTGAATTGACTTTGAAAATAGAGATTGGTAATTTTAGAATGCTCTATTTTCTACCATGTAGTGTAGGTATTTGAATTTAGAAAGGTTTATTTTATACAGTTAGTAGGTAATTGGAAATTGGAATTCGTATGCCAAACTTTTTTATTTATTCGCAACATTGACCTTGGAACGTTTTATTCGTAAAGTTTCAGATTTATTGATAAAATTTAGGGATTTATGTGATACGTTTAAGCTTAAACCAAATTAATGTAATTTATTTATCACGTCTACAAAATATATGGGCCTCATTTCACAACATGTTTTATTTTTTTCTTACAAAACTATAATAGGTATATTTTATTTAAAGTTCTGGAAAAATACTAATACATGAATCGATTAGGTATAATCTGTTCTCGATTCCACTTAAACAATGTTTTTTGAATAGAGTCCATAATTTCACGTTACGTATTACAATGAATCTAACTGGACACCAATTTATGAAACATGTATTGTTTAGCTGCTTCTGATATTCAAATCATGTTTTATAGATAGTGCGCGGAAATAAATTATCGCAAAGTCTCCAATAAACGCTTTATCCGCTAGTGATTGAGCGCCATCTGTTGTCTGAAATTAGAAGCTATTTGCATCGATGGGAATAGCTGATAAATTGAAACAGCTGGCATTTTGTTTTATAAGATAAGATACTATCATTTTATTGTTAGGTCGTGTAATGGCTTAAATCGGATTCAACTAGATACTACCAATGTTATCCATTGCGGGAATACCTACATACTTATTATTTTAAGAAAACATCGTACAAAATTGTTTCATCATCATTATTAAATTAACATATATTAGTCCACAGCTGGACATAGGCCTCCCCTAATGACCGCAATAGCACCCTTTCTTGAGCTTGCCGCATCCAGTACCTGCTAGAAGATTTTTACTTTATTATTGTTCCAAATGAGCGATATATAGTTGGTGTTATACTGAAGAACAAATTCAAACATGGTGGATGTTATAAATAACTAAAATACATAACAAAATTAGATTAGAGAACAGAACCATTCACAAACTTCTGAAAAAATAACTTGAGTTAATGTTGTAATGAGTTTTATTTATGCTCTAACAGACTTCGTGATAGAAAAAATAAAACTCTGACAAAGGTTTCTCTCGCAACACATACTAAACACAATGCCTACTAAAGAAGCAATTCCCTTGAAACCGCCGACATGATGTCATGCAAATCTCCTTATATTAATATTGTATGTAATTTTGCGCATTTCGACGTCATCCTCGTTATGGCGATAATATCGCCGTGACACAGTGTGAGCGGAACAGAAAGACAAGTGGAACTATGAGTATATATTATTACACTAATAATAGACAATTTCGCTAGTCTTATTAACAGTAGACAAGACATAGTTTTTATAAATAATAATAATTATTCCGGACAGTCCACACATCTCCAGAAATATGCAGGCTTTTCATTTTTGCGATAGATGCAAGTTTGTAGCGACGTAAGTTTTTCGCACTATTCTTAGTTATATTAGAAGCATACATATTATAGTAAGCCCATTTCAGATTAATAAACAGCGCATTAATGAGCTCTAGCTTAACCCAATATAACACAGATAGCTAAGCGAGCTGTGTTAGATGAAAGGCAGAAAAGAAATCGTTTGACAGAAATTAAGGGATAAACAACAGCAATCTGAAAATAAAATCAGTAAAATACGACTGTCCCATTCTTCGCCACTGGATGAATCTAGTTATAGTTTAGAGTTAGATACCTGACCCTTAACTTTGTATTCTTGTTTCTTCTGTTTGTCTATGGGCGATTATAATAATAATAAAAACCCACCAGCAGGGAATGAGGTGGTGGTCAAACGAAAGCCTATTACATATTTAAAAGATTAGTGGTTTTACTTTCTTCAGTTTAGTTATTTATACTGCGCCACAGATGACGGCACTACCCTCATTTGACTTTTTCTGATATTAATATAACGTGTGACACGACCATGCATCATCACGTATAAGGAAATATCCGGATTCCACCATGTTGACTTTCCGGTGAATTCTCATAGCCAAGATGTTGTCGTTTTTGTCCGAGGAAAATAAAAACATGGAGAAATTTGTCAATTTTCTATATGGCAAAGTAAAGCATAAAATAGTTAATTTATTTTTTATGCATACTTCATTTATATATGAAAACACACCAAGTTCTCAAATATCTCTAAACAAATATGGACTCGTATAAGTATGTGTAGTGTTTTCTCTATTAAAAACGTCAAAAATCACTGAACAACACAAAACCAAATTGTCTTACTACAAAGTGCCCACCCACCAGTTTTTAAGGGTTGATAATGTTTAGCATATTTTGACAGTCTCAGAACAACGTAATTTTCAGCTGCTCGTATAGCCCATACCGATTTACGAAAATATGAAATTAGATAAACAAGAGTCTCAAAAATATACGGTCCTAATCCACTGGACTTATTTGAAAGAGATCGACCAAACAAACAAACGGCAAAATTGGAAAACGTTTAAGTTTCTAAACACATAGCATTATGTATTCAAATATACTGACCAAACAGATGCTACGTTTACATTGAGATAGTGAAATTGAGGACAGTTTTAGCTCTTGGACGAGCTGAAATATCTGCGGCATTAGGTGAGTGCATGAAAGAGTTTTCATGCTTTAATCGCCGTTAATTCGTTGCGTTTAGAATTATAGTCACCGAAAAACCAATTAGCGGCGCAAATAGTACGACCAGTCAAACAAGTCATACTAGATTTTACTAATAATACTGATATTACAAAGGTCGGCTAAGTGACAGACTAATATGTCCTACTAAGCTCTATGCGAGTACTTCTTTTCTTCAAAAAAATTTACAAATTACAATATTATTATAAAACGAATGAGTAATTTTTCATTTATTTCCTTTGAAAAGTTACTTCTTAGAATAGACTCACAACATTAGTTACAGATCATCAAATACCATCAGATGATACTGTGTCAAACTAAGGTATGTAAAAAAAATTGGTAGGTATCTTCTAATACTTACCTCTTTCGATGAACCGAAATTAGCTATGGAGGTGTCTTATTTTCAAGAGGAACTCTTTTAATACTATTCATTGAAGAGACTCTAGCTACTAAAAGCTACTAAACCCTGTACTATCATTGTCTAAACACTCCAAAGCCGCAAACACACAAAAACACTTTATCTGAACCGCAGTTTCGTCCAAACACACTTTTGCGCGAAACACGAAGTTTTTCACTTCCCCAGCTCGAGCCCAAACTTTTTAATTCGTGCTAATCTACGGACATAAATCTGGAGTTTGCATCTTTGCGTACACGCCCTGGGGACGGACTAAGGACGGAGTAAGGGGCAGGTACTGTTATAAAACAATACATTGAGAGACAAATCAAAATAATATAAAACTGCAAAAGTTTGGAAGTATTGATAGATGGATGGATGTTTGTTACTCTTTCACGCAAAAAATACTGAATAGATATGGATGAAATTTGGCTCAGAGATAGATTAAAGTCTGGAATAACACATAGGTTTTTTTTATCCCGAAATTCCCACGGGAACAGTAATTACCGCGGGTGTAACCGCGAGGCGCTGCTAGTAAAACAATACATTGAGAGAAAATCCAAATAATATAAAAAAATGCGAAAGTTTGTCTGTCTAGATGTTTGATAACCTCTTTACGATAGACGTACTTACATTTTATACATGCCTCAAGAGACGTGGCATAAGAATTTTTATATAACATACATTCAAAGAAGAATGGCGAAAATGGACCCAAAAATTTGAGGAAACGAACATGGTCAGAAATTGGAACATTCATTCCTTTGATTATGGGGCTTTTAATCAGAAAATCTCATAATTTTTAAAGTTGGGAATCGTAAGTTATAAACGTTTTAATATTTTCAAAAATGTAATAACGAAACGATATCAATGATGCAAAAAGCAAGAGAAATAAAATAAGTGCCAATAATGGAACGTTCATACGTCAAACTACGTGTCAAATGGCAAAGTCAGTTGACATGCGTGCAACGTTTTGACTTTGATTTTGTTTTCGAATAATCTAAGGCCTTATTCGCACGAGAGCTTAAAAAGCTTTGCGTTCAATCCCAACGTTGGCGCTTTTATAACGTTCTCGAATTTATTTTTTTAAATAAATTAGTTACGTTTCCTCTCACGCTTCCGTACGACGACGTCGAAGTGGTTATACTGCTAAATTACTGCGTTTGCGATATCACTTAAACTATACAACGACTGGCATTGAGATAAGTAAAACAATTAATGAAGTTTCATAAATTATGATGTACCTATTCCCTTTAACGCACAACGCCCAGCACTCGAAATGGAACACTGCTCGATAAAAAAGCGTCGCGTTTTAAAAGCGCTGTCGTATGGACACTGAATACGTACTTGGACAAGCATTTTGTTCTATTTGTACGCTTTTTAAACGGGCGTTAAAAAAGCTCCCGTGCAGCGTGGGCCTTAAAATGGCACAGGAACTTCAAAATTCTAACTTCAAAGCGATGACTCTTATGTTAAAAGATGATAAATATATATGTTGATTTTGTTATCTATTTCAATTGGATCTTGATAAAATGAGTCTCAGATGTGTAAACTGTAGTTTATTGCTTGATCGAATTTGCACAACATTTAGATTTTTAGATAAAAATGTCAATTACTTAGTTAAAAATAGGTAGGTACATCCGGTACAGCTTTACAAAGTACTACCTAGTCAAAAATAGTAGGAAGGTACCACTTTTTCATGAAAAGCAAAAGTAATTGATTTTATTACCGATTTTAGATGACTGTAGGGTCATGTTTTAATGAGAAAGAATTTTAGGACACAAGGTAATGGTCACAAAATAGTTTTTGTTGTTTATTGTAGGAAATGACAATAACTCGTTACCTATATTATTATAACCTAATTTCGTTCTTTGTTCATGTAATATTTTTTTATTCCCAACTTTAAGGAGGTAAATTCTAGTATCATTATGTTTGTCTTGCTAAGGTGTACGAATGTTGATTGACTTTGTTCATGAACGCGGCATTAAATAGTGGGGCTGGGATTCAAAGAACTTCGCCAGTCTTCTTTTGCGAATGAATATTGAGAGCTAATATTTCATTTGAAGTTGATTCGCAAGAGACTAGCTAGAGAATGTGAAAGTAAAAAATAATTTTGTATCATGTAGGTAGGACAAGTGTGAATGATACTCAAAAAAATTGTATCACTTGTATAAATAAGATAATAATACCGTCTCTTTTATTGTCTGTTGTTCGGTTTCTGTTTCAAAATTTCTTACCAAAAAGTTTTTAAATAAAATTAAGATAAAATATTGAAATAAGCTATAGATTAACTTCACAATATTGTGAAGTTGATTTGACAAAGCTAGGCATATCGTGTCCTTATCTAAACTGCCCTATAAACCGAAGATAAGTCATAACTTACTATAATGACGCTGTTTATTGGCATTTGGCGTCAGATTAACACAAATCAGTTGATTAATACAGGGCTCACAGATAAGACAGATAAGATACAGTTCATCTTAACCTACATCTTTGACCAGGTCATGGCAAGCATGAAGCATACATTGAAGCATTTCCATGAAAACTTTTTCAGCACTGTTAAAAAAGTAGACCGGTAGAGTTATACATTTATGTGCACTAGCGACCCGCCCCGGCTTTGCACAGTCAGGCGTATAAACCTTCCACTTGAATCACTTTATCTATTAAAAGTAACCGCATCAAAATCCCTAGCGTAGTTTGAAAGTACTAAACATACATATGGACAGACAGAAAGACTGACAACGGGAATCGAGTTTTTTATAGTTTGTAGTTATTCATCGGTGGATCTGTAACGGATTATATATTTGCCGCTTTATGGATCTTTTTTCTTTTTTATCCTAAACTAGCAACCCACCCTGGCTTTACACGGTTTTATTATACGTATAAAACTTCCTCTTGAATCACTCTATCTATTAAAAAAACCGCATCAAAATCCGTTGCGTAGTTTTAAAGATTTAAGCAGTCAAAGGGACATAAGGATATAGGGACAGAAAAATCGACTTTGTTATATACTACGTAGTGATATATAGAATGCAGCCACGCATGGCGAAAAAAGATTGCTTAATACACTTACAAATATACGCCAGTAAACAAGTTCACAAAAAAATAGCAAATTGAAAATGTCATTTCTTGAGCCATATAACGTTCGTATAGATGTGAAGAAGATGAAGAAGATGACTAGTATATCCATCAGAAAGGTCGTTCTGTTTATCCATGACGTGAGTTCAAATATAATTTCGATCACGCAAGGGTTCAATTATTCAATTAAAAAGTTCATGTTACTTTGACCTCAACATCATCCTCAGTACGTCCTCTACCCTAATAAATAGAAAGAGACAGCCATATTTTTGATTAATACGAGTTGTTGTTTAGTTTGCAGAAGACGTACTAACAGAACATTTTTAAATTTCCCGAAACGTTCATCGTTTGATTGATGTTGCCGTTTTAATGGTAATTATCTGAGATTAATTAAAAAGATAAGAAGATTTCAATTAATAATAAAAATTATTTTATCTGCCCACCATTTTGGACATGCATGGAGTGGAGGGCGAAAGAAAACTCATAATAATATACTTAGTAGGTACAGTTCCTCGGGAGAAAATAGAAAACCACACAAACTATCGTATTCTTGGTAAGTAAAACACAATTTTGTTGCCAAATAGACCCTACACAAATATTTTGCAGATAGGTTTCTTTCTTTATTCATGAAATCAATTTGTCAATCCTCTATTATATTGAAAAATAAAATAATTTTGTTCTCTACATTCGGAAGGAACTTACTCTTGACACACATGTAACCCTAATTTAGAAGTAAAATATTTGTTTGAAATAAAGATTATTATAGTTACAGTTGACAATAATAACAAAACGTACCGACGAGCGACGTGTGCTATTTTGTGTGTGTGACATTAAGTATAAGAGGTTGGAACTTAGCTCGTATCGACTGAAGGTGAAAACTAAACGATTAGAGGTATAGGAATAGATATTCAACTCTTGATATAGATTGGTAACGAAAAACATTACTGGTGATATCTTAATTAAAAAACCAGAAAAAAATTAAATATTATAATTAAATCTAACAAAAAGCTACTTTATTTAGGTACCTATTTTAACTTTATTTTTACAATACAATGCATATAACCTTCATATAACATACAAAACATTCATAAAATGGCTACCGATTTCAAGATGGCGGACGTTTGACAAATCGTCGAGAAAATAGACTATTACTGTAGAGGGCGCCACGAGTGTATCACTCACTGAAATGTGAGAGCGATTTGAAAAGAAAATGGATGTGGTAGCTATTTTATCCGACTGATACTTTAAATCGACAACCGTCGGAGTAATCGTGTTACAGGAACACCACTGGGTTAACGTAGTGTAGGAATGGTCGAAGGTGTGCATTCAAATGTATCAGCCATACCTAATGCATTAGTCGCTCATTGGCTGCACTTTGATCACGAATAATTTTTTTATGTAATTTACGAAAGCCAACAATAAGTACAATATATTTATATATTTTTATAATGGGCGGCCTTATCGCTACAAGTGATCTATTTCAGGTAACCTTGGGATGGACAAAAAACAGTTTTACACGACGACGGTGGCGGTGGCGTATTTATTAAATTTTACATAAATAAGAAAATAAAAACTTATCTATCTAAATACTGTAGTAATAATGATAGGTATAGTAATGATAAAACAACTGACTAATTTCATATCACAAATTTCACGCATTAAGGATTACTCAAAAACGAATGGTCAAACCTTGATCTAATGTAGGTATATGAGACAACACGAGCACCAACTTACAAATAAAAATGAAAAAGATCATCAAAATCCGTCATCTACAACGATCTACGATTTCACACGTAGAAGCAATTATCACACAAATAGGTACTTACATCTGAATTTGATAATCATTATGGATGATGATCTAAGAAGAGCTTTGGATGCGCGCTCCGGCAATGGAGTAGACCAGTTGATAGTAAAGAAAAGTTCGAAAAAATTTAACTTCGAATGTCTTGAAAATGTAAAATGCCCTGTCTACATTTTCATAACTCTATGCGCCGCGTATGGGTTAACAAGATAGAGTTACGAAAGAATAGAAATAGTGTTATGTGAGGTTTCTCTATTTTTGTCGCGGTAAAGCATAGTATCGAGTGGCAAAATTTATTGCAAGCATTAGGGTTTGAAATCACATATATCTGTAGCAATAAAATGGCTTCACACTTGAGTTTTTAGACCATCTCTTACGCGAATGCTTAGCGTTATATTTCGAGGATATGTTGTATTGTAGGTCACTATCATAGTTCCTATTATTTTAGTCGTTGACAGTCTTATCATATTTTCTATATTTATTGTTGTTGTTTGTCTTTTTTATTTGATTCAGTTTGTTTTCTTAATGATGTATTTTACTTAGTACATAATTTAAGTTAAGTAACTTATTCAGAATCAGTTTTAAGTTATTACAAGTTGTCGTGACTTGTGTTTAAAATCATAATTAACGCCCAGATTATTATAATCAGTAGATATTGTTATTATTATATAATAAAGTGTATTTTAATCTTTCCGTAAAAAACATACATTAGGCACCTTTGGTTTTGTTGCTTCTTGAAAGCTTAGTAAGCGTTTACAGATAGTTGAATACCAAAATTCGCCAAAAGTTACTGAACGATGACGATTTTTAAAATTAGTAAACGCATCATTAAAATCGACGACCGATGTGGCGCGGTGGGCGAAGGTCCGCTTTCGACGCAGGAGGCTGCGAGTTCGATTCCCGCCTCGGAACAAATTTGTGTACGATCTTTAGAAATTATTTCCGTTGGTCTGGGTGTTTTCTATATGTAATAAAAATATCTATTTATGTAATGTATTGTATTAAGTATATCAGTCATCTAGTACCTATAACTCAAACTCTGCTTAGCTTGGGGCTAGATGATGCTGTGTGGACTGTCCGGAAATATTTATATATATCTTATAGAAGTTGGGTGAGTATAGTATTCTACCTACTAGTAACTGATCAGCATACTTCTCAGTGTTGAATGAACATGCCTCTTCCAACAAGGGGGTGTTTTCATCGTGTTGGTGATGGCTTGGCGGGCAGATTGGTGCCTTCAGGCCCGGAATGTTGAATTTGCCAAAATGTTGTATTCTTATGTGGTCGCGGTATAGGTTTTAAAAATACACAAAAAAAAGATGCCACTTTTCCTTTGGTAGCCCCTTATTTGATTCTTAAGGATTCCATGGGCTGAGTCAGGGCGTCGATTCTTACGCTGTATAGGTTTTAAAAATACACAAAAAAAAGATGCCACTTTTCCTTTGGTAGCCCCTTATTTGATTCTTAAGGATTCCATGGGCTGAGTCAGGGCGTCGATTCTTACGCTGTATAGGTTTTAAAAATACACAAAAAAAAGATGCCACTTTTCCTTTGGTAGCCCCTTATTTGATTCTTAAGGATTCCATGGGCTGAGTCAGGGCGTCGATTCTTACGCTGTATAGGTTTTAAAAATACACAAAAAAAAGATGCCACTTTTCCTTTGGTAGCCCCTTATTTGATTCTTAAGGATTCCATGGGCTGAGTCAGGGCGTCGATTCTTACGCTGTATAGGTTTTAAAAATACACAAAAAAAAAGATTCCACTTTTCCTTCGGTAGCCCCTTATTTGATTCTTAAGGATTCCATGGGCTGAGTCAGGGCGTCGATTCTTACGCTGCGACAGTCACGCTTTACCCTGCACACCTCAAAAGGATAGCGAAACTGTAAAGAGATTGTTTCGTTGAGAAACTACACTAAAACGGCTTCTTCATGACATTAGCTAGGCAAATCGAGGAATTAATTATCACGCCCAAATGCACTTTGTGCGGATTAAGTCCCGTTTTGAACCGATTGAGTTCATTTCTCATTTGGGTTTAGCATTCCCCTAGCTACAGAATCGAATGCTTAATTATAGAATAAACATAAGGGTAATTCACTTTAATAATCTGAAAAAGAGGGCGAGTGTTCAGAGAGAATAGGAAGTAAAAGAAGATTATTAACTTTTGCTGGACAAAAATACTAGTGAAGAAATTTTGTTGAACTTAGGTGTTCAGCAGATTATGCTCCCGTTACTCTCAAGCCTACAACAGCTGTTAGATTTATTCAAATGAACAATAAAGATTAAATGATTTTTTTGTTGTAACTAGTTAATACTAGCGACCTGCCCCGGCTTCGCACGGTTTCATTATACGTATGAACCTTCCTCTTGAATCACTCTATCTATTAAAAAAACCGCATCAAAATCCGTTGCATAGTTTTAAAGATTTAATCATACATAGGGATATAGGGACAAAGAAAGTGACTTTTTTTATAATATGTAGTGATAGTGATTACAGCTACTTCTAAATCCAATTTTACGATATGAGCTTCTTGATATTTATGCTACTTGATCTACTCCATTTCCACTTTTATAGTACAACCAAGCAAAACGATAATTTTCGATTATAAATGATCTTTAGCAAGTACGTAATAAAGTCCACAATAAATCACAAATATAGGCCGATATAGAAATGATATCGTATAAATAATACACGTTTTTGCGGGCTCTAATGGCTATAGGGAGAAAGGGAGTCTAACAGGAAAAGGGGGATAATATACTTTTTATCTAGCTGATAAGGAAGTAAAGTGAATGAGATGGATTATAATGTCACAGATAGATAGACAAAGAAAAGTGTATTTCTTTCAGATACACCAGTATGTGAGCCGTGCATGTGTAGAAATTTTAAATTTTATTGCCTACGAATTATCATCACTACATAGTATAAAACAAAGTCGTTTTCCGCTGTCTGTCCCTATGTATGCATAGATCTGTAAAACTAAGAAAATGGATTTTTTAATAAGAGTAGATTTAGAGTGATTCAAGAACAACGTTTATATGTGTA
This sequence comes from Eupithecia centaureata, assembly GCA_944547425.1. Lineage (NCBI taxonomy): Eukaryota > Metazoa > Arthropoda > Insecta > Lepidoptera > Geometridae > Eupithecia > Eupithecia centaureata. Next base: position 1,004,424 of record OX155701.1, on the reverse strand, counting down.
ATAAATACCGTGCGAAGCCGGGGCGGGTCGCTAGATGAATTATAAAAAGAAGTATTTCGATGTCACTTAACTATAATAATATTCTACTCATTATTAGCACATCTTTGTAATTGTGCTCAGATAAAACTAACCTTTTTTTATTACATACTAGCGACCCGCCCCGGCTTTGCACGCTTTTATTATAAGTATATAAACCTTCTTCTTGAATTTCTTTATCTACTTAAAAAAACCGCATCAAAATCCGTTGCGTAGTTTTAAAGATTTAAGCATTCAAAGGGACATAAAGACATAGGGACAGAAAAAGCGACTTTGTTTTATATTATGTAGTGATTTTATTTACATATAAGTGACCAATTTCTCAGGTTCCCTTAGCCGGTCGGTTCTATGTCGGGTCTTCTCTTACAATATGTCGAAAGTCGCTATACACGATACATGCATATTACCCACGCATCCTATGTTCAGCAGTTTCGTCACTTTGAACTAAACGCTCGGCGGAAATTAGTCTCACAATAAAAACAAAGCCCGTTATTTCAAACTAAGGCTTCCTAATGTTCTTAGCGGAGCGTGTTACACGTGTAAATCTACGGAGGATCCCAAATTATATTTTCTCAAGCGCCTAGGATAGAAACAAGCAATTCGTGGTGATAGAGGTGAAACTCCTCACTAAGTCAGGAAGACTAAGGATTGATACCTACATGTCCCTTATAGTAATTTAATTAGAATACGATTGGAAGGTAATAGGAGTGGCTTAGTGTCGTTATGTCCACGTTTGGTTCACGTTATAAGAGTAATTTTTATTTAGATTTTTTTTGTTATGTTTAGACAATTACGGATTGGAAGTCCATAAGACCTTCGTTACATGAGAACCTCTGCACGATGACTTACACAACTCTGAATCCATAGTCAATCATATCTTAAAGAGACACGGCAGCGACTTTGAAATCTGCCTGATGTAGTCACTGCCTATTCCCGATAAGTAGATAATTGCGCAATTTTATTATATAGTGCTTTTACTTCTCATTCAAAATACTATTTTAATACCAGGATTTTATAATAAAATTGTTGCAAGAGTTGCAGCATGAGTTTCACATCTATCAACCAGTTTAAATAGCCTAGCATCTGCCAAGGGGCCTACATTATGCAAATCCAAGGGGGTTAAGTCCAAGTATGTTTTAAGTTCGCCGTTTGAACTAAGTTGTGCTTATGTTAGCCCAAGTTATGGGTAATAGGGACTGAAGTTTGTTTTAGAGACATCTAGCGGATTATGGTGGCACTTGCATAATGAGTAGGTTGAGTAATGGAGGATGGTATGGCTTTATTTTGGTTTTTGGGTGTTTGTCATAAGTACACCCATTAGGTAGAGTCACGTCTAAAATAGCTGAACAGGGTTATCTTCCGGAAGACTTTCATTTACTCCTTACAAATGAAAAAACTAATGTTTAAGAAAGAGCGCGAGATGTTTATGAGATTTAGAATATGCTGATGTTCAGCGATATCAGGCGTTGATTGTTAAGTACTACGATTCGTAAGTCTATTATTTTAATTGTAATTCAACCTTCAACCAAACAACTTCAACCTCTCAGTATGGTAAGCTTAGATATTAGCTTCCAACAAAAATATTTAACGTGTGGAAGAAAATCATTGCATACCTATAAGACATATAAGACACGATATAAGACACGATTTTTGAAAGATTTTTTCTATTTCGAGATTTTTGTCAATACTCTGCGCTGATTCTGACAGGCATCTGACAGGATTCAATTCTTGTTTAAGATTTTTTTCTGATAAACAAATAAAGCCACGTTAAAAGTACGACACAACCGGATTCTAATCGAACCCACATCTCACACTGTTTGCGACTAATATTTTTATGTTATTTGCCATAACCACCCTAAAATATCGTGTCCCATAACCGTCCCATAAAAAGTAGCCATTCGTCACGATAGCGATGTAAAGGTACACTAGGCGAGTGTTTGATCTAGCTTTCGGACTAGTCAAGTCTTTCTGTGGTAGGTATGCAAGTGAGAGCTTAACAAAATATCAGTATTTATATGTCCATAAGTCAATACACCTCCACCAAACGAGAGGGGGTTAGCCATAAAATAATTACACTTAGCAGCTGGATTGTTAATCAAAGTGTTTTAACTACATAGAAAGCTTTGCAAAAAGTTTAGCAACTCTTATAATATCGATACATTAATTTCGTAAGTTAAACTACCACAAGTTTTACCCAGTTCATGAATTTTTATTTAAATATAATTTTTAATTTTTAACCAACATAAAGGGAAGTTTAGGAAAGTACAAAATGTACAAATATACAATTGCATAGTACTGTTTACTACAGTTGGTTTAGATAAACCTTACAAAGGTTTTAAGACACTGCTAATTAACTAATGTAACGGTCTATCTATCTATATCCAGTTTCCTGACTGCGCAAGAAGTAAAAAAAATCCTATTTTTGTTCCAGAAAGCCAGTACTAAGTCCAGTAACTTTCCTAAGATCCTACCAGCAACTCGCACGGTGTATACCGCCCTATACAAACTACAGGCTACACTGTGTCGGCATACATCTCGGTCCTGCGTCGCAGCAATCTTGAAGAAAAATGGACCTTTTGGGATCTTTCTTAAGGGTACTTTTGGCCACAGACGCGAGAGGACAGCCGGGTTAGTCTGAGCAGAAAGACAAGCGAAATTGTCGAGGGGAACTTTAAAGTTCTTAAAAAGCGTCGTGCTTATCGGGATTTGGATAAATGGGTACTTTTTGAATGAACACTTTCATCATCATCATTGTCAGCATCTATTGCTCGGATCTATTAGCGGATATACACCTCCCTTAATATTCTCCTTCTTCAGGTGTCTCAAGGCGGGTATTGCCACATTGGTCGTGATTTTTATTTTTACTTTTTAAAAACTCAAGAATTCTATTGAGGATAATTCAAAAATTCATAAATATCTAAAGGAAGCTGGATGTTCTACTTAGTCTATGACTGAGTGGTGATTTGTCCATTTTTTCGTGGTCCTCCCGTCGCCGGCGGTTATAAATCGCCGACGACCTAATACTAACGTCCTAGGTGTGATTTCGCAGAGATTTGTGTATTGCGGCCCTTAAGCACTTAGAGACACACATTGTTGGTTGTAAATCTACAGTACAGTTACTTATTTTTTTTATTTATTCATTTCTTCATAAAGAGTTTGTTCACGCACCCTGATAATTAAATTAACTTATTACTACTTACTACTACTTAATTGCTTACTTACCTACTATAATGAAAAAAAGCAACAAAGAATAGATTTTTTTGAGATTGTGGTCAAATTGAAATTCATTGATATGAAACAATGTTTTTTGAAAAAAAATATTCAAAGACAAGCTACTGAACAATGCCAATTTCAAAAACTCATAGGTATACTCCTTAAACACGCTTTGGCTTAGTATTATTTCCAGTTAAATTACCGGCACATAAGGTTTAGTTAAAAACAAATACAGTGCTATTTCATCCGAAAATAACTCAATATCCTATTCCATGCACTACAAAACTATCAGCTTAAATAAAAACCAATCAAAACATGTCTAATAACCTGAACAACTCTGAACCAACATCCCAAAATGGCGGCTACATCTAAAATGGCGGCTTCAACGTTAGTCGAGTTAAAAATAAAGTCGTTTGGTCACGTTCTGCTGTCAATTACCAATAGTTCGAGTTGACGGATAGTTTCCGTCAGTTTTAATTGTTTCTGACTTGTATTTATAGCAGGTAGAGGTACAGTAAAGTTGCGACCACATTTTATGCAGTTTGTCTAGCTTTTTAGTGAACAAATTAAATTTGAAACCTCTACAACTAATGTTGCGAATGTTTTACAACTAAGTAGTCAGGGTCCTGATTCCAATAATCGCTTTACCATAAAAATAGTAAGTATCGTATCAAAACGTGATTCTGTCTACCCAAAGGATGCTTGGAAGAGATCGCTGTTAGCGATAAGGCAACCGGTTGTGCCACTCAATTTCATTTCATTTATTTAGTGTTTAGAAATCAGGTAGTTTACAGTCAGTTTATATGACTTATTTTAGAACTCATCTTGGTAGCAGGAAAACAATGGATAAAAGCTGCTCAAAGTAGAGCCAACTGGAAAGAGATGTGGAAGGCCTTTATCCTACAATGGATAAACCCTTCAAAAACAAATTAATGAATTCTTATTTTTCGAATTTTTCTCATAAATCTAAAACAATATGTAATTTATCTGTAGAATAAACTCAATCAAAATTTTATTAATACAAATTTCAAATTTATTTTTAATATTAATTTAATAGAAAATTAAATTATTATGTGTATTTAAAGGGAATAAAGGCTATTTTTATTTATTTTATTTTATTTATTTTAGAACTCTGAATTCTGCCACTCGGGCGTACAAACATTCATTATACATATTTAATTGCAATTAACAATCTATATTTCAATAAGTATTAAGTTAGTGTTTTTTATCATGTATCAACGAATCTATTTTCATTAATTTTAATTTTAATCAGATACAAAATAAATTTAATTTTATTTTGTATTCTTGTTCCTTTTATTTTGTCTATGGACCATTGTTGACTGATAATAAAGTTATTTTAATTTGATTTGATTAATTCACTATAATTCATCTTAACCAATTTAACAGCCATAAATAAATTATTTCTTTGTGGTAAGTCCGTCACCAGCACTTGAAAGTTGGTAAAGTTGAAACAATCTAGAGCAGATGCAGAACGCCTTGTTCCTCCTATCAATTCCACTTAATGCATGCAATTGGAGTAACAGCCTGTTACGGCACACCATTTGAGATGCAGATAAGGCTGCTGGGCCATAATAGCCGTTGATTGCAGGGGATAGTGTGGATAGTGGAGTAACAGGCAGTGTAGGCTGTAATTTTGGCTTCTAAAAGCAAGTAGTTGTGCTTTTGTGACGTAGGAGTGTAGTGACGTACGGAGCGGTTAGTGACGTCATAGTAGGTGTCAAATAAATTTTGGTAAATTGCCAAGATAGTTAGGTAGAGCAAAGCTTTTTTTAAAAGAATTGAAGGTTCGAGTATATTCTTGTAAAATAAGTATTTTTTGAAGAAATCTCTCACCCAAAAAACTTCATTACAATTGTTAGATATGACATTCTATAGAGAAGCATTTTAATACATGCATTATTTAGTAAGTAAGAAATAAGCGATCAAATAGCGATACCTATAATAAGCTTTTTTAAATTCATGTGTTGTAGTTTTATTTTGTCTATTATAGGAAGAAATACGAAAACAGAATATTGTGGCCACCTAGAGCAACTTTATAACTCCTCCTAAACTAGACAAAATAAAACTACTACAGATGCACTAAAATAGCCTACGATAGGTATAACTGGGGGTATAACAAACTGGGGCCGAATTCCACTAATGTCAAAACAAAGGTCTCAACAGTGCCATTCAATCAAGATGATTAAAATGACGTTTGTGCATTTGGTATTCTACTATTCTTGAAGAGATTTTCATAATTAGAATGTCAAATTGGTAGTTAGAAAAGTAATCGTCACAGCTATGAATGAACCTCAAAAAGTTTGTGCTAGAAGAATATCAAAAAGAGTTTAACACTGATATTTTGACACGACACTATTTAAATGGTGAAGCGATTTATTTAGTGGAATTTGGGCCCTGAACGTTTGATATTGGGAATTCCTTTGTTTAACGTAAAATTTGATAAAATAAGAGACAGCTTTAATGTATCATGTCCTGGTTGCGCCTTAATGCTGAAACATATTGGATCGGATGAAGTTAAAAAGTTAACCCAAAAACCATACAACACACATGACTAAACTAAACTAAAGCTCAGGCTAAAGTTATAGGACTTAGAACTGAATGTTCAGTTTCAGCAACGTCTAAAATTTAATAAAGCTTCGTTCAAGTCCAAAGTACGAGTGAGCTCTAAAGCTGAAGGAAACGGTATTTATTAAATGTTTAGAATATTCGATGCTCAGTGTGTGTGAAGAATCTAGCTAGGTTCTGCGCGTGGTTTTCCTCGGCAAAGTAATATTTATTGCTGATTTTCATGACACGTTAAAAGCCAATTGCCAAATATTTTGAAACAAGTTGATGCGGCGTAATTGTTTTTTTATGTTTTTATAAGTAGATTCAATGTCAGAGAATCTTAGTCTAGCACATTTATAATACAATTTATGATTAGTCAATAAATAACCCGCCCCTGACCATTCCCGGCGCAAAGCTGCCCATAATGCTTGCAGCATTACCTCGCTGAATAGAGATGGCAATCCTTTGCACCAAAAAAAATCTTAAATTATATTTATGTTTAGTTTTCCATGTTTTAAATGAATAAAAGTGCTCTATAAACCACACAGCATCATCTAGCAACAAGATAAGCTCAGCTTGTACTTTACTAGAGGAGTGATACAATACATGAAACAATTAATTACCTACATATTTTTTTATATAACCCAAACAAATATTTAAAGATTGCATCTAAAAAAAAATAAGGTTTGTACAAACAATTGTCCAAGGCGGGAATCGAACTCGCAACCTCCTGCATGAAATCTATCTAAAATATTTATCTACCTACCAAACAAACATACGATCGAAATTTCACTACTAGTATTATTTGCTCGAGAATGTTAAGTTTGAATGAATTTATGGAAAAGTTGTGTTTGTTTTACACTTTGATGGATTTGGGACTAGATGATACTGTGAATTCTCCAGCATTATTTATTATTTCTATATAGGTACCTATTTCGTAGTTAAAAGCTGGTGTTCACATAAAGTAAATAAATAAAAAAATAAATAAATAAATAATGCTGGACAATCCACACAGCACCATCTAGCCCCAAAGTAAGCTACTCAAAGCTTGTGTTATGGGTACTAGATAACTGATATATTTAATACAATATACTACATATATAGATATTTTTTTTTATTATACATATTAAACACCCAGACCAACGAAACAAATTTCTGCAGATCGTGCACAAATTTGTTCCCAGGCGGGAATCGAACCCGCAACCTCCTGCGTCGCAGGCGGACCTTCGCCCACCGCGCCACATCGGTCGTCTGATCGGTCAATTAGCAGGTTCGTCGGTAAACTTTGACTTTGATGTCTGAAAACTTTCGTCCAAATTATCAAATAAAATATAATTATTTAATTTATTGCTCGGTTTTGTTCAAAACTCCCTAATGTTAGTTTCGCATGTGTTGTCGATCGATATTAATTATTTTCAAATTAGTTTTTTATATGTCTATTATCATCATTATCACTACATAGTATAAAACAAAGTCGCTTTTTCTGTCCCTTTTCCCCCGCAGTCCCTTGACTGCTTAAATCTTTAAAACTACGCAACGGATTTTGATGCGTTTTTTTAATAGATAGAGTGATTAAAGATGAAGGTTTATACGTATAATAAAACTCTGCAAAGGCGGGGCGGGTCGCTAGTATTATATAAAGGAAAGTCGTGTTCGTTACACCATTTATATCTCGAGAACAGCGATTTTTATGATTTTTGTGTTTTTGGATTTGTTTTCGTAGGGAATAAGATAGTAAGTATAAAAATATGATATTTAACAAATAAATAAATTTACACGCGGACGATGCTGCGGGGCACAGCTAGTTGTAAATAAATACATTGTATTCTGATGAAGGACCTTCACAAACACACAAACTATAAAGGGATACTAGGACCTTAAACAAGTTTTTTTAAGCATGTGGTTGAGACCGAAACTAATGTAGTAAATTTTAACAAGTAAGTCTTTTATTTATTTTTATTGTAATTAATATTTCATAAGTTTAAATAACGAACAAACTTCTTTGATTTGATTTCATGTGTAATACTGAGGGTGCATTCCAGTTTTATTAAAAGAAAATACAAAAACTTTTTCGAAAGTTTCCGTTACACGCTACTTTCAAATATTTCTTAACCTCTCAAAGCTCTGAGTAACTTATTTTAACCCATCGAATTCCCCTGTAAGTGCTTCTTTTCGAAGTGGTCTCTGAACATGACATCGGCTACCACTTACCACTTCTCAACTCAACCTCCGGACCAATGGAGTGCTTCTTATAGTTAAGAACCAGTTTGACAGTTGAATTGTCAAAGATGACAGCTGAAATGTGAAGAACTTTTGACAGTTGGAAGTATTGGTTTAGATTGTTTAGGGCTTAATTTTGATAGATGCTGAAAAGTTTTTGGGGACTTCATTAGTAAATTTTATTTGGATATGGATTAGTTAAGCTAACCTACATTGCAACAGTCTATGATAAGCTCAATTGTGAATAATAGTTTTAGTTTGTTTCTTTTGTTTGATTGTTTGTTACTTTTACCTTACTTTTAACTCCTTTAAATATAAAAATCCTTCAAATATTTAATTCCAATGTAAAACAAAGGAGATAAAAGTAAACGTAAGTAATATATAGATTGTTTAAGTTGTTCATCAGATGAATCAGGGCTATTTCCCCGAGTTATCCATTATTTCCGACTTAAAGCATTCCTACATAAATGAATACAGAATTTATAGAATTTTTCAGAACAAACCTCATAAGCGTCCCATTCTAACTCAGCAGGAAAATTGTAACAAAATAATCCACCAAAAATTATTTACGGATGTTGAAAAAAAATATTTTTATTACTTTTTACAATTTTGTTTTTGTGGTGCTAACCAGTACACTGCCACTTATTTTCTATGTACCTTTACATCTTAACAATTAAGTTTTAATGTCATTTCAGAAATAAATATCTTAAAATTTTATAGGCTAAGTTTTATTTAGGTATCTACCACGCAATCAAAGCAAGGTTAATGCCAAGCGAGACTAGTTTAGACTACAGAAGCAAGTATTTCAATACAACCCAACACATTTCCCAATACATCTAGACTTCATACTCAAAAAGTTAACCCAACAGTTTGTCTTCCAGACACACTTTAAGTTCAAACTTCGTAGAACGTCTATAAGAATGTAGAATAACCATAACTTCCTGCGACGACTATAGAAATGTTAAAATACGTACAAAGTTGCCTCGATGCAAATTCCTCTGAGTGCTGGTACATTATGCAACTGCTTTATTGAAAAAAGCTTAAACTGGACAAGGGTGAGTATATTTTTACGCTATGGTTCCGCATGATTTGAATTATTTTTTTGTATGCTATGTGTCATAATCATCATCACCAGCCCATATTAGTATTTTGCAGATCGTCATCCCACCTGGCCGGAGTGCGTTCTACACTACGTTTACCAAGCGGTCTCCACTCAAGAACACGTTTACCCCAACGGTTGTCGGTTCTTCGCGAGATATGGCCGGCCCACTGCCACTTCAGCTTGCTAATTCTTTGAGCTATGTCAATAACTTTGGTTCTCTGTCGTTACGAATCCTATCCTTCAGAGAAAAAAAACACCGAACATCTCTATGTGATCAATATTCAAAGTATATGTATTTTCTATTGGTTTGATTACAGGTACATTACAAGGTACATTCTGACAAAGGAATCTATTTTCTGGCAAACAAATATTCATTCGGTTACAATGACAGAAGAAAAGAAGCTGTATTAATATTCATTACAAGCATCTGCCCACGGCTTCTCTCGCATTGTTTCTATGGAAATGTCTCATAGCTATTTCTATCCTATGGAAACTGATTGATGGGGTGAAAAGTAACCTATGTGTTATTCCAGGGCTAAAACTACGTCTATTCTAAATTTCATCCCGATCCGTTCAGTAGATTTTGCGTGAAAGAGGAACAAACATCCATACATTCATACATCCATACAAACTTTCGTATTTGTAATATTAGAAAGGATTTTCAAATTGTTGTAATTATATTTAGGTTTCTACTAATTTTATGTAAAAAATTTAAAGACGATCTCTATCAGCGTTTTAATTTAAGAGAAGTTGGTAATTGTAAAGTAACTAAAGGTATTGTAGATTAATTTCCAATTTCAATTCAACCAACTTTTGGTGTCGGAATTTGATAAGGTACCTATTAGTTAGTCCGAGCCAACAAAGTTTACCACAAAGTTTATACACAGTTGTGGTTTTAATTTCAGTATCGTTTCCAGTGAAATTGCAGACTGATAAGGCTTGTTCATTAGGGGAGGCCTATGTCCAGCCGTGGACTAATATGAGCAGATGATGATGATGAAGGCTTGTATATTCATGAATTCATAGACGTCCACGGCTGAACTAAAATCTTCCAAATGATTTTAACATTCTTTAAAGGGAGGGGAATTCGAGATCAAAAACAGAAGACGTTTTTAAAATTTTATTTTATTCAATAAATATCAAATTCAATTGCTTTTCATCTAGGCCTTATCATTAACCATATGATGCAATTTTTGCCATTTAATGATTTATCATTAATCATTCAATAAATAAATACATAATAAACAGAAGGACGCTGGTGTCCTTAAGTCATCGGTTGTTTTGATATTTCCAGTTTGAGGGGTCGATTCTTTCGCTACAAACTCCACAACTAGGCTAAAGCATGAGGCCTACTTATACAAAAACTAAATTTTTTAATTAATTTTATTTCTAAATCCTTGACGGCTTTTATATATTTTTACGGGACTCTCAATTCTTTCACAAATTTACATACGATCACAAATCAGTTTGCAGTTTTGTTCATTTAACAAGGAACCCTAAAATAAAACGAAAAGGAAAAAGGATATGCACTTGAGGCATAGGCTCACGGCTTTTAAGGTCTTTGAGTGCCTCGTGGTATAGTGCAGCGAGTTTGTACACAATGTTTGAACAAGAACGACATTTTAACATAAGTTGCTATTTAGCGATGGGTCCAAGGTTGTCTGAAGAGATCGCTCTTCAGCGATTAGAACGCCAATTGTCACTTAGTCTAAGTAGTTTTATTGTATTTTGTTATTTTATTTAAGTGTTTATAAAGTGTTTTCTATATTGGGATAATAATTGCTCATTATTAACAACGAAAATTACAATCTAAAATAGAAAAAATTAAAACTAGTACATACAATTTAAACAATTGGGCTAACTGCAGACGGTTGCAAACAGTCTAAAGGTAGCTCAATTGATCCATGTCAATACCAGTCTGTGCGTCCCCAAGACACTGGCTGCATTACCGCGCTGTATGACAATGCTGATGCGCTGAGCCAAATTGCTCATTTAGAAATACGGAATACCTCGAAGAGTATTTATTTAGGTAGGTGTGTATATCTCAGCTCAATATTTTTCTCGTAGTGACTCCAAGTACCTGCAACAACAAAAAGTCTAAAGTTAGTTTATTAAAAAAAAAAACAGTAGTTCAATTTTATACTTTTTTCAAATTTTTCTATAATTTGATATGTTACTAGCAGCACCTCGCGGTTTCACCCGCGGTAATTCCCGTTCTCATGGGATTTTCGGGATAAAATATAGCCTGTCATTCCAGACTATAATCTATCTCTGTGCCAAATTTCATCCATATCCTTTCAGTAGTTTTTGCGTGAACCGCGGGTGCAACCGCGAGGCGCTGCTAGTAATAAATAAAATCAGTCCACACTTTATTAACACCGAAAATTACAATCAAGGAATAGAAAAAATTACAACTAAATAAAATAAAATATAAATAAAATTATATTATTATGTCGGAAGCTTTTCTTTCTCCAGAGCAAGTCGCGAACAGCTGCTAGTCCTTAAGAAATTGAAAATCTCGAATAGTAAGTAATTGAATTGAAACAAGAGGTGAAAACTCCAATTTTCAGAGCAATGAAGCAGAAAAATCTAATTTGAGGGCACAAAAGAATCCATTTAACATAATTTCAGACATAATTTCGAACCTAATTTGGCTCCAAATTATATTAATTCAGTTTTTGACACCATTTTATATTAACCTCTGGTAAAAGGATTTAAGCCTGAACATGAGTACTTACCTAAATTAAAAATTTATGGGAATAATTTTACTGAAATTTACTGATTAATTCACAGTTTTTGACACCATTTAATATTAACCTCTGTTAAAAGGATTTTAGCCTTTACATAAATATTTACCTAACTTAAAAATTTATGGGAATAATTTTACTGAAAATTACTGTAACATTTTTCATGTTATTTAAATCAATTAGCGATAACCTCGATGTCGGTGTGAGTAAAAATTATACTATGTTGCAGAGGGTTGTTGGATCAATTCCCTTCTCGGGCCAAATGTCAAATACAGCAATCTGCAGATATTTGTTCTCATTCTCAGTTGTCAGACTGTAAGTTAATTAGCCATATGTACCCACATTACAGGGAAGGTTTCGGTATAAACTAGCAGCTCTACAAATAGGTATAAATTTTCACACTTCATGCCCGAAAAACGTTATTTATACGTCAAGTTACCCTAAAGTAAAGCCAGTGATTATGAACCTATTTCTGAAAAAGGTGATGTTTTTACCAAATTCGAAAAACGAATGTAATTTTCCTCCCATCCCCTACAACCAGCTCTACTCTATTTATTTTCACACTTCATAAAAACGTAATTTAAACACAAGTTACTTTAAACTAAAGCCAGTAATTATGGCCTAATTTCTGGAAAAGGTGATGGCTTTACCAAATTTAAATATCGAATGAGATCTCTTATTGCGAGTCTCCTTCGAAAAATACTTTGAGGTTTCTCAAAACTGATTACCTACTACCTAGGGAATAATGAAATTAAGTGTGGAACAACAAAATAGATTTAATTTTTTCCCAAGAATTTCCGTACAGTTGGATCTTCTTCGATTTCAAAACATTTGTTCAGAAATATGAAAAATGCACAAACCGGTAATTATTAGCGTAATTCCTGTTCCCATGGGAATTCCGGAAATACGTTATATGTTATTCCAGACCATAATCTGTCCAATTGTCCTGTACCAAGTTTCATTCATATCCGTTCAGTAGTTTTTGCATGAAAGAGTAACAAAGATACATCCATCCATCCATCTATCTATACTTACGAACTTTCACGTTTATAATATTGATAGGTATAATATTTCCTCGTGTACAAATTTGTCTTTGCCTTGGGCGTGACTAAACCCCTCCTGGAATCAATGACGCCCGTGATATAAAACAAAGTGTATCTAATCTCCAATTATTTGGTTCATAACTTTGAGGCTACAATAAATGTATGCTATCAAATCTGTACAATAAATGTATGAAATGCTTATTGAAATGTAATGTAACCAAAGTAATAAGAATTTTTTCATTACTCATACTCGGAAAGTAGGTCTGAAGTTGCCTAAAGAGCGGGTTCAATTCACTGAGAAAAAATCGCGGCAATTTAATTAATTTGTTTTCACATGTTTTTATTTATATTTCGTTGTACTCGTAATGAAAATCACATTGTTTACCTCGGGTGAAAGTAACTTATTTAGTCCCTCGAACTATTGGCGCCCTCGCTATGTAGTTTTGTAAAATTTACAAAAGTCTAGGACTTGTCCTTTAAAATAACATTTTGAGCGTCAACCTTTATTCGTTCCCTACAGCCCTTTGGGATTCCTATCTTGATTCTTCTTTATCTCACTCGCAATTTTTAATTGTGGATTTTTCTAGAAATGCTACCTACATATTTAAAATTATCTTATATCTCTTGTTTGTAGGATTATAATTATTATTTATATGTGACAGATAAGAAGAAACCTATTAGGTTTCTTATAAATTTTTAATAATGAAACGGTTTTTTTTGTATTTAGAAATTTTTGTTGTTATCTTGAGAAGGTATTTTTTTTCTAATCCGTAAACATTGAAATGTCAAATCGGACATTTTGGACTGTTTCACTAATTCTAGGCTGTATTATATATATTCTAGGCGTATAAAAACGCAAAAAAATTAAGTCTTTGTGTTTCAGTTTATTTATTGATAACGTTTTTGTGTTACATGTCATTTTCTAACTTCTAATTAAATTAATAATTACCTAATTTGTATATATTCAAATATACATTGGCAAAATAATAAGAGTATAAAACAATAAAAAATAATTAAATTCATACTAAATTAAAAAAAAAAATATTATAAAATGTCAAAAAGTTCACTAAATGAATAATGACATTGTTCAATCAGCCAGAACTTTAGCTTCGCTTTGAAGGATTGCGTTGAGGAAGCACTGATAATTGTAGATGGGAGACGGTTATAAACAGCCGGCCCCATCACATGCACCAGCTTCGAGGACTTCGTGAGGCGCCTCGGGACAGCTCTCAGTTTGTGCGCGTGACGAGTAGGCTACCTGTGACCCTCGCCGAACTTGGAATACTCGTCTAGGTGGCTCCGCGCGTACATGGCGGCATGGAAGATGACCAGACCAGGGACCGTCATGATCTTCAGAGCACGGAATATTGGACGAGCGGGCGTGTCCCACGGAACTCGCACTACGGCTCGTACTGCTTTTTTTTGCATTCTGAACACTGGTTCCCAGTCGGCGGCTCTGCCATACAGCTCAATACCATACTGGAGAAGCGAGTGCACAGATGCGAAGTAGCAGCTCCTCATCATGGCTGTCTCTAGTGTCTCCGACAACCTCCACAGGGCGAAGCACGCTCGTCCGACCCTTTCGCACAGTTGGTCAATGTGAAGTTCCCAAGTAAGACCTTCGTCCAGCCTAAAGCCCAAGAAGGTGGAACTCCTGACCTGACTCACAACTTTGCCTCCCAGGGTCACAGATATGGGTTGACTAGTCCGGCCCGATAGATTGAAGTGAATAAAGCTCGTCTTGCCCACATTGAGTAGAAAACCATTGACGCTGAACCAGACGTGGAGCTGGTTCGCCACCATGTTCAATCTTCTCTCCAATAGCTCCACACTCGGTGCCATGACCACCGCCGCGACATCATCGGCGTACATGAGTATGTGTGCGTCGTCTATGCACTCCGGTAAGTCATTGAGGAGGAGAGAGAACATGATGTTGGAAATAGACGAGCCCTGCGCCACTCCAATGGACGTTGTCAGAGGACCTGAAGTGTCCCTTCCGCCCGAGACGACCTGGCAACGATCAGTCATGAACTCTGTCAAGAGCGCCAGTGACGGGCCGTCAAAACCGTAGTGTTTGATCTTCGCGGTAAGAACATTGTGATCTGCAACGTCAAAGGCTTTCGACAAATCACACATGATCACCGCCACCTGCTGTCGCTCTTCTCGGGCTTCTAGTACACACCTTACCAGATGCCGAACCACATCCGTTGTTGACCTTCCTCTCCTGTAGGCATATTGCCTATCGGATAGTGAGCCAGTTGATGTTAGGTACTCACTTATTCTGGCACTCAAACCGTACTCGAAGACTTTGGCTATACACGGAATGATGGAAACTGGCCTGTAACTATTCAATTCTTCCCGCTTCCCTTTACCTTTGTAAAGCGGCGAGACTCTGACATTTTTAAGTATTTGTGGATACTTTCCTTCTCTTATACAGGCGTTGAAAAGGTCTGTCAGGATAAATGAAAGGGGTACTGGTACTGTACTCATGAGAGACACCGACATTTCATATATATCTCGAGTGGTCTTTCGAGCTACTCCACTCACTATTATTTTATGGACTTCGTCGTGCGAGAAGGGTCTGAGCCTGATGGAACGGTCCGCTGGAGCGCGAGCCCCCTCCAGCGCTCGCCGCGCTGCCCCCAGGTCCGCCGCCGGCGCGCCGCACACCGCTGCAGCCCGCACGAAGTGTGCATTAGCTGCGTCAAGGGCTTCCGCCTTGCTGGAGTACTTGGAACCGTCTGGTGTCCGTAAATATTCTGTCAGATCCCGAGTACGTCCACACCTCCCGGTCTCAATTTTAACAATATCCCACATGCTTTTTGTGGTGTTCGATGCACCTGCTATAATATCGCAATAATATTTACTACGTTCCTTTTTTAAAACATTTCCAACTCTCTCCTGAAACTCATGGAGTTTCGTTGCGAGTTGCGTGTTATTGGGAAATTTGTGAGTCATGCATGTGCCGAAAATACTGTTATCTACATTATTTTCGGCACAGAGACATAATTTTTCTATGCACTAAGAAAACACACACGAATACATAAATGGCTAGAGTGAGATATTTTTTGGAGTTACACTATTTTCTGGGTTACGTACCCAAAGCCTAAAACGGAACCCTTTACTAAGACTACGCTGTCCGAATGCCAACAGGATGTACCTATCTCATGAATCGTGACAGACAGTTGAACTTTTCACAAACGATGTATTTCACTGCCGCTTTTATTGTTGTTATATAAATACTAAAAAACAGAATTTAATAAATATTTTAGGGAACTTTTTGCTGTTTTATAGATAAACTAGCAGCGCCTCGCGGTTTCACCCGCGTAATTCCCGTTCCTGGGAATTGTGGGATTAAATATAGCCTTTGTGTTATTCCAGACTATAGTCTATCTCTGTGCCAATTTTCATCCATATCCGTTCAGTAGTGTTTGCGTGACAAACATCCATCCATCCATCCATACTTACAAACTTTCGCGTTTATAATATAAGTAGGATTCGTGATTATAATAATCAGTTCGGAACCCTTTGTGGACGAGTCACATCGTGCTCGTGCCTCGCTATTGGCCATTTTCTAAAGAATAGTTAAGTTTTATTAATTTTTCACAAGTAAGTATCAATATCCGAAACTTCACCTTTCAATACGTTTAATCGAATACATCTCGAGTAAAACAATCACGCTTTTTATAATATGCTTTAGGATAAAGGAAATAAGGTGCATAATCCCTTTCGTGCTTTTATCGAATTGGAAGAGGGTAGCTATAATTCTTCAATTAACCAAGCCCTTAGTGGGTTGGGTGTGGTGCGAGCAATAAGCGGAAGCGATTAAATTTTACCATTTCAGTGCGAGTTCAGCAATTTGGTATCCAGTATTTTCTGAATATAATATAGATATTTCAAAAGGGGGAGAACGTACTTTAAGTAAGTTTCAATTGGAGTGCCAATTAATTGAAAAGTATTTATTTGTTCTTGTAATATTTGTACATATTAAAACTATTTTAAAAACAAAGTTTAAAGTTTTCAGTAATGTTCGAAGTCTGTCCAGAGTTTCTTTCAGGGAAAAAATATTTTTTATCTACCTCCCAGAACAGAAAAAAAAGAAAATTTTCTGTTACATGAATATATAAAAAATTGTTTCGGTAATTAAAAATCACAGCTCGTAAGTTAACTCATCCCGCTCTAAACATTCAAAAGTTGACCAAATAATTAGTTTAATTAATTTTAATTGGTCAACTCACACCGCTGTAAAAAAGATAAAATGTAGTGTCTTCTCACTCAGTTCCACATCGACAATAGTATGTAATTATTTATAGGGCAATCATGTATTATACACATAAGTTATACACGTGGTAGTGTTTTATTTTTCGCTTCTTCTACTATTGAAACAGAGCCTGTGTTGTAAAAAAAAGTGTAAGAATAGAAAAAAAAATATGCATAAAAATCGCTACCGCCTATAACTTAGCCTATAACCGCAAGAGCGGAAACTCGCAAATCAGTCCCAAGGTACGATTTATCGCCCCCCTACCCCTCCCTACACCTCCTTAAATTGAGTCGTGTTTAGGCTTCATCGCTAAACAAGGTCTAAGTGTAGCCTAGTTTACCTGATGTGGTAATTTGAAAGTTAGTGGTAATGGTTGAAGGTTGAAATTCAATTACCTCTGTGTTTACTTGGGTTGGGTATACATTGAATAAATAAGGGGAAGTCTATCGATTTTTGGGTTTCGAATAAGTTTGATACATAGAATGATTAAAATAAATTCGGGTCATTATAATAAATAAATAAATAATACTCGACAATCTACACAAAATTTTCTAGCCCCGAGCTAAGCAGAGCTTGTGTTATGATACTAGACGACTGATATACTTAATACAATACATAACTATTTTTTATACTTATTTTTAATACTATAATCTATCTCTGAGCCAAATTTCAACCAGATCCGTTCATTAGTTTTTGCGTGAAAGAGTAACAAACACCCATGCTTACAAACTTTCGCTTTTTAGATAGATAGATAGATATCATTTATTGACACAAAAATACATGTTTTGGTTAATAGTATCTTAAATCCTATGTTAGGTGTATCTAGATAATAGGGTTCTCTTATACTAGGTACTTATGCTTAAGCTTTAACATGCATAATAGTCAGTATCGCATTCAAACACAGCAGTCTACGTGTAGCGCTCTGCATGGCGTGGCTGGTACGTATACAGTTGTACACAGTAGTTTTATAATATTAATAGGATAATATTCCATGCGAAGCCGGGCGGGTCGCTAGTATTTTATAAAGATAATAACTTGAAAGCACCGGATACAAAACATTACATTAGTGCTATTCGCAATGGCTGTTGGCACCAGTCTCCATGTGGTTGATTATGGCTTGGCACCCATTTTATAACTGACCTAGGTTTTGTAGCGCTAAACATTTCTAGGCTTTCAACATTGACCTAGAAATAACTGATTATTTATTATCACAATACACATTTAAATAAATTAAAAAATATAGGATTACTTAGTTTGAAGACGAATTGTAATTTCGTTAAGCATTCTATGTCATTAATAATTTCATGTTTTGTGTAAAAACTAAAAAGTAATTTAAAATTATACGCATTATTGAGGATAATTCAAAAACTTATGACTAAATCTGATCAAAATAATATGGAAATACATGCAAAACACCAGCAAATAAAAAAGAATGATCAAAATTGTTTACCCGAATTGAAAATTCTTTATTAAGTAGTAAAAAATGGCCGTAAAATTCGCGAAAGAATCGACTTCTAACTCTGGATGGATGTCGTTAGAACCGTCTTCTGTGAATTTTAACACCTCTACTGCGATCATCGATGCTACTGCCCGGCGCGGCGGCGTGGAGACTATAGTTAAACTCCCCTTGTTTGGGGGCTCGTTCAGTCATGTTAAATTTATGGAGTAGTGTTAAATTTGTGTATAGCGAGACATTTAAATAGAAAAGTTATTTGCCTCTAAATATAGGTAAGTGTATTGCTCAATTTTGGCTCCCTTATGGACATCGAAATAAGCTTAATCGTCACATGACGCGCAGTTAGGCTACAAAAATTAAAAAATGTTTCAACCATTCTCATAAAGAGACAAAATAGGGTGATGGTTGAAATCAAAAGGTGGCTCTATGCAAAAGTTCAGCCTGATCTGTTTAGTAGTTTTAGCTCAAAGAGTTTACGGTTATAAACATTTATTAAACTTTTGCATCACTACATAGTATAAAACAAAGTCGATTTGTCTGTCCCTATGTCATTATGTCCCGTTGACTGCTTAAATCTTTAAAACTACGCAACGGATTTTGATGCGGTTTTTGTTAATAGTTGAGTGATTCAAGAGGAAGGTTTATATACTTATAATAAAACCGTGCGAAGCCGGGGCGGGTCGCTAGTATTATATAATTTACAAATTAAGTTAGCTACGAAATTTCGGTACTGGTTCAAATAACATACCTCGGTACGGGGTAGGTTTCACGTTATTTCAATTCTGTTAAATTAAATCGTAAAATAGCAAATTTGTTCCAAAAATATGCGAAATTAAGTAACTTAATTTGGAGCTCCACAAAAAGACAATAAAACGTTTTATTCGTACTCCGGTATGGTTTGTTTACTGCAAGAGTGATGCTCTTTAATATCACCCTGTATAGCAATAAAGGGTGTTCTAGAAATAACAGAACACCCTTTATTACTATGCAGGGCTGTTTGTTGCTACGGCTCATTTATTTTCGCGAGTTTTTAGGGTTTTATTCTACTAAGTGGGGTTTGCTATGATATGATAACAAAATGTTCTTTGAGTGAAATGATTCGACGGAGTACTACCAACTCGTTTATTTCTGCCGCCAAAGGGCATTGTTTTAAGTTTGAATCCTGTAAAATTACAGGAACAAATTATTACAAGCTTGCTTCAGTGAGGTACATTGGCACGCGTTACTTATTTTGGGTTAGGATGGACAAATTGCTAAATTTAAAGAAACTATGTATTTCTTCCCGCTTTTCGGCAAACAGTTTTGACGTACATTTCTCCGTAAATTTTGGACAACTTTTGATGAATCTTTTATTTTTTATAGACAATCGTTCCTATAAGGCACCATGAAAATTAAATTTTGAGGGATTACTATGTGTCCCCTGAAACTATTTTTTCAAAAACAGTGTCAATAGTGTGAAACTAATGGAGTTCGATGTATGTTTTTTTTGACAAAAACATTCAATAATTAAAATGACCATGATTTGCCTAATTGTATTATCATTGGTAATGAAAAAGCTGAAGACAGGGCGCTATGGCGCTCATTAGGGGAGGCCTATGACCAGCAATGGACTAATATAGGCTGATGATGATGGTAATGTTTAGCCTAAGTTTAATACTTACATACCTTACGTGGTAGCCTATAGATAGGAAGTTAAGTGAATCCAAACTCTTACACCTCCAAGACTCAGAATAAAACTGCAAGCTCAGACTTGCACAATCTAATTCAAGTTTATATTGAAAACTGCTGGAATATAAGAATTCAGCGTCTTCGAGTTTCCTTCTATCCTACTTGGATTTAGGCTTGGAGTACACGAGCTTACAATTGTGAATAATTGTTGGTAGTCAGCGCGAGAGGCAGTTACTTCCTGCGGTACAAGAGAAAGAGAGAGAGATAGATTAGAGATTAGTAGTACTTCCCACGGAGGCGATACGCTCTGAGGTACTTGCCAAGTAGAGTCCATAAATAATTAAGTCACAAAAATAATAAAGGATTTAAGCTTTTGTGTACAAAAATCAAAGTGAGCACTTTATTTCCAAGTTTTCTACTATATATAACATGAATAATAAACATAAAAGAAATAATGCTGGACAATCCACACAGCACCACCTAGCCCCAAAGTAAACTACTCAAAGCTTGTGTTATGGGTACTAGATAACTGATATATTTAATACAATATATACATAGATAGATATTTTTTTATAATACATTGAAAAGACCCAGACCAACTGTGGGAATCGAACCCGCAACCTCCTGCGTCGCAGGCGGACCTTCGCCTACCGCGCCACATCGGTCTACTTAATAAAGTATTTTTAGTTTTTGTGAACAAAAATCAAAGTGAGCACTTTATTTCCAAGTTTTCACTAAGTACCTATCTATAAAATGAATACAGTTAGCAAAGTTTGTCGTACCGAAAGTGGAGTGATAGAATCCATCCGTCTATTCTAGGCCTTAGCGGAAACTTTATGAAATTAAATGAACATTTAAAACCAAAGTTACAATTTTGCTTTAGTGTCAAGGAAAATCCTTGGATTGTTAAGTAGGTAGTAAATATGTTATAATATATAAAATAACTATCTATAAATTTATTTTACTATTCTAATAAACTAGCGACCCGCCCCGGCTTAGCACGTTTTTATTATACGTATAAACCTTTCTCTTGAATCACTCTATCTATTAAAAAAACCGCATCAAAATCCTTTGCGTAGTCTTAAAGATTTAAGCATAGAAATGGACATAGAGACAGAGGAAGCGACTTTGTTTTATACTATGTAGTGATAGTGATAAAAAATTATCTTACTATTATAATAATTGGAAAAGTCTGTGTGAATGTTTGATATAGGTAACAATAAATATATCCTTGTTATTTATTAACAAAAAAACGGGAAAAACCACAGGGTTATAGTACAATTCAGGATGTGGCGAGGCCGGCGAAGATTCGCCTGCGATTAGGTGGTTGCGGGTTCGGTTCCTTGGGGCTAATGTTTTTACGATCTGCAAATATTTGTAATGGGATGCTTTCTAACTATATTATAATAAAAATCTATCTATGTATTGTTTGCATCAGTCGTCTAGTAGATAGATAGATAGATAGATAACTTCTTTGTTGCACCATCAAAATTTGTAGTAACAGATAATTACAACTAAAGTGGCACAATCGGCGGCCTTATCGCTAAAAGCTAGTAGGTACCATAACACAAGCTCTGCTTAGCTTGGGGCTAGATAATGCTGTGTGGATCATCCAGCAATATTTATTTATTTATAAAATCTAGGAAAACAGTGAGATAACATAATAAAATAGAAAGGTAACATAAGTTCGTTCATATTAAGGCGGTAGGTTGGTGACTTTTCGATCCGGGATCGATTTTAACTTCCCGACTTCTCAAAGTTCAAGTTACCTTTCTTTGGAAACTGTTGCAGCTCAGTTTGGTACACAGCTAGTCAACTTTAGGCTAAAATACGATGTTATTTTAAAATAAAGATTATGGATCTCCAAGTTACGAGTGTAAGTGAGTAATTGAAGTGATAATCGTATTCTATCGTGTGTCTAAATTCTTAATAAGTTAGTGTTTTAAGAAATAAAATTGATTCCCGTTGTCAGCCAGATATCCCACTGGGACACGGATTTTATTTAGAGTTTGTACATTTCACGTCAATATGACTTAAACCCTTTCAACGGTTGTGTGCGAAACAGTTATTGATTTTTTCAAAAAACAACGTCAAATACTTCCTTGAAGGAGTAAAAAATCTTTTTTTAAGTTTTATAACATTAGTTTATTGACTTATTTGAACTAGCTATTCCCTATTTACACTGCGACCAAACTTTAGAAATTCTTCTGATAGGAAATGCTTCGAATCGTTCCTTTAATTCTAACATAAATTAAGTAAAGAAAGTAACTTACTGACTTAAAATAGAAGGAAGTTAAAATTGGAACTAAACTTTCTTTGTCGCCTTTAATTTAAAAGTTAGTAAGCGTAAAATGATTTATCGCGAGTCAGCAACTTTTGACGTATGATTTTACCTTTCCTCCATACGATTAACGACAAAACTCACTAAACATTCTCAGTTTTCAAATCATCATCATCATCAGCCTATATTAGTCCACAGCTGGACATAGGCCTCCCCTAATGAGCGCCATAGCGCCCTGTCTTCAGCTTGCCGCATCCAGCATCTGCCAGCAGTCTTTCGCAGATCGTCATCCCACCTGGCCCGAGGGCGTCCTACACTACGTTTGCCAAGTCGTGGTCTCCACTCAAGAACACGTTTACCCCAACGGTTGTCGGTTCTTTGCGAGATATGGCCAGCCAAAATGTTATAAGGGTTTATAAATCACTTAGTCCTGAATTGACCCACTTGGCAACTCTAAGCTTGTTAAGTGGAATTTTCTACATACGATGTTACAGATATTTTCTATATAAAACAGTAGAAAAATATACGAATTAATAAGCAGAAGTATCTACAAAATAAGGACAAAATATTAGCACAGGCTAATCTGAAACCACAAACAGACGCCGATCTCTTTGAACTAAGCCGAAGCGACCCCCTCGAACCCCCGGGGGCGACCCCTTGAACCCCTGCGGGTAAATATTATAAATCTTTGTGTAAATTGTAATTATTTGAATTTAACTTTGCTAGTAAGCATTACGTTTTCTCATCTGTAAAACAAAGCAACATCTTTGTTGTTTTGTTAAGAAGTTTATACATCAGCATCTATCTCGAGACTTCAGATAAATGTTCTTTAAAACCTATACCGAATTCAATGACCGATTCTTTCTATTGTGAGAATTACCTACCTTTCAACCAAAGGGCAGTTTATTCTTATGCCTTCTCCAATCTGATTACCAAACGTGGAAATGACCTTGTTAGGTGAGGCATTTTGAGTAGTGGACATAATTATGTGAACTGATGAAGTATTGAGTTCCAACTAAAATTGTTTTAATTTTCTTTAGAAATGACTATATGACGCGTTAGAAAGTTCAAAGCATCTTTGAACTTTCTAACGCATCAAAGAGTCATTTCTAAAGGTTACTCAGACAAGTCAAATATCAAACTAATAATGTAAATAAGCGTTAAATTGCTCTTTATTTCTATTTTACGTCTACTTGTGGAAGAATTAAAAAAGAAACCACTAACAGGTCTTACATGTTTTATTCTAAAACTGTTTTCGTAATGAAACTGTGTATTTAGGTACTTAGTGTACAGAACAAAATGATTGATAAACCATTCAAGAATATTCACCAACCATTGACAACGTTGCTCTTTTATCACTCCTTTTATTCCCAAGAAATTACTCCAAACCTAATCCGAGAAAACCCGATCTGAATAAATATAATCTAAGAATAATGCATCATCGTTACAAATGTAATAAGAAACGTGATAAATCAGCTTCGCTCGTGAAACGTCAATTCACGTTAACGTTTACGTGATATTGCTTTATCATTATTGAGAATTTAGCTTTATTTGTGTTTGAGATGATTTATATCATGTCTAGTATGTTGAACACGTAATTACTCACGGAGATAAGAAAAGTAAATAAAAAAGGGTTATTATTTACCTTACAAATCATGTTATAATTCTGTTTTATTGGTTGATATGTTTTTTGAGAACTGAAAGACACAAATAATTCCACACCGAGAAAATTATTGCCTTTTAGATGAATAAATTTATGACCACTTTTAATGTACCTAGTTCTGAAAGAAATCCTTATTTTTACTGTTAAAATTTCAGCTAGTATCTACGACAAAAGATATATTACATTACAGCACAAAAAATCTTTATTGTACACCAGAAATATTGAACACAGGAGAGGAAAAAACAAATAATAGGTTTGACAATGGGTGGCCTTATAGCTATGAGCGATTAACTAAACTTAACTTCTCAAAATAATCACCATTTTAAAAATACTGACTTCCACTACACTTCGATACACTAGCCATAGCAATGGCTACGTCGTAGCAGTGCTACGCCGTAGACGTCTACGTCGTAGAGCTTCCAAGTTCAATTCTGGATATTATATTACTGTTGAGGTAAAATAATGAAACTAAATAAATTTGATAGCATTGATTTGTCGATCGACACTAAACTTTACTTGTCTACATTTAACTACTGTTATTAAACAAACGAACTTCCTATCTTACTAAATATTTACCTACCTTGCTTATGCTACGTAAGTTCATAATCCTTTAGCAGCCACCGGAGCGTACTTAGTAAACTGATTCACTCCCCTCTCAAATAACCTCCCCCTCTATACATATAGCATTAAATTCAGAATGTTTACTGTATTAGCTTCTGTCCGTGGCTTTGCACAAAGCGTAACGTCAACACATCATTTAAGACTGATCGGATTAATCTAGAAGAGGACAAACAACCTAACAATCATACTTTCAACTATCTATCTCTCTTTATATACGCTGAAATCTTTAACTTTTAATGTACTTATGTCATTGTCTGAAATAAATTATTTTGATTGTTTGAATGATATTTTTAAAACTGCGCAACAGATTTTGATGCGTTTTTTAATAGATATTCAATAGGAAGGTCTCGTATAATACACCGTTCGAAGCCGGGTCAGATCGCTAGTTTAGTAAAAAATAAACCCATCTATTCAATAATATAATATATCACTCATTTAGTACCTTTAACGCAAGCTATGCTTACTGGGCCAGACACTGCTGTGTTATTTTCTAGTTTAATACTTTATTTACTTTCACAAAACGTGCTAATTGGACTACATTTAATTGGAAACTGGATATATAGCTCGCATTCAAATACCACAAGATTTCTAGTCTCGTTAGGAAGTTTCTCTATTGACCACTGAACAATCAAACGTCCGGCGCGTTACCTTAAGACAATCGAAATCCATCGGAATGCTTTGGTTTACGATACTGAATTTTTGTTCATGCATAGGTAACATCCATCCAAACTTACGCATCTATATATATGTCGCAGATCACTGCGTTTCCAGACCTCATTCTATTTCAAACTAGCGAGCCTTCGTTTTGATACCATGCATTTCATAGTCAAGAGTAATGATAACTTCTTGATATGTATTCGGTCTCTTTGCTCTATAGGCGGCCAGGCCATAGAACATGTGATTCAAGGACAACAGACTGTTGATGGACAAATGACATAAAAGAAAATTAATTACTTTGGTTGAAATAATGACAGTGACCATCTCTTGCATTTTTCTAATTTATTATTTTGAGTTAAATCGCATGATTATCGTAGCTACGCTTTATTATTGCATGCGCTCATGCACTGCATTAGCCCAGTAAAGATTGGTGTACCGGATAACACCTTGAGTGCGCTTTCCTGACAAAACCACATTGATGCTCGGTGATCCGGTTTTATGGAGATGATCATGAAGATGATCCTGTTTTCCCTCTAATTCGACATATAGATATATTGTTAAGTCTATTATTATATAATTACAAGAAACCTTTCAGCGTCTATCCTGGATACAGATGCTACTCTTCATGAGTGAGTAGTTTTTCACGAACCCAATGACACATTTTCATAATGTCAAAAATTGAGTATGACAGTTTGCTTTAGATTTGAAATTAAATGGTAAAATATGTAGACTTGCAGTGTTTGGGTTTAAAGTGCAGTGTACAGATAACAACAAAGAAGTTATCTCTCGTCGTTAACTGAGTTTTATGCTTGACTGTACCTACAAAGTTTCTTTAATACAAAACTTAGTACTCTTAAAAGTCGTTAAAATGGTTTACTTTGTCTCTTATGATGTCGAGTGCATAGTTATTTTCTGTATAAGCCAGTTATCATCACTGTCCACTGCTGGACATAGGCCTACCCTAATGAGTGCCATAACACCCTGTCTTTAGCTTGACGCATCCAGCATCTGCCAGCAGTTTTTCGTAGATCGTCATCCCACCTGGCCGGAGGGCGTCCTATACTACGCATAAGCCAGTAATCTAAACAGATAAATCGGACACTTTTTTCCACAAAATCGAACCTGCAGTTAGTAAAAAAGTTTACCTTTTTTCTCCGACTACGTAATAGAGGTCTTCAAACTCTTTCGAAACCCTGAAATCTTATATGTATGTTTTTAATCTAAGTAAGAAATAATTTATAACCTACTTCCCAAATAAAATACCCTAACTCTAAATCTCCTTAAAATATTCCTCAATTTTCAGATAAACTGATAAACCCAAAAATGTGAAAGGTCAGATTGTTATCTATTCTTCCTCGAGGGTTCAGTATGCTCTATCTCGCTCTCACCTCAGAACAGGGCTTAATTTGACTAAAAGCAACAATTTATAATGCCAAACAGAAGTCATAACCTACGGACATAGTCTAGGAGTCAGAGTATTTGTTTGATAGAGCAGTCAGAAAAGGATGACTTTATTGTAAAAAGTGTTGGTTAAAGTGGGAACAGTTAAACAAAAACGAGGTTGATTGGAAAGATAAGAATAAATCTAACAAGCGACCCGCCCCGGCTCGCAAGGATACAATTATGTACATATTAGGCATTTAGATTTTTTCTCTCCTTTTCAAACTTCCCTAGACCTCCACGAACATTTCAACTTTCTGCAGTTAACTCAATGGTTGATAGTATATACAATTTTTAATTTGTTACCATTCCTTAATTGTAATTTTCCTGGTTAAAGTTTTTACTTTTTTAACATTTAGCCAGATTTCAAAGTGCTCTTACAAGGAAAGTAATTTTGAAATACAGTAAGATTAAGATTCTAGGTCAAAATAGAGCATTTTCAATAAAAAAACTTGAGTGTGATGTCAAAACTTAAATCACAAGTCTTTTCTTTACGCTTCAGGTGTGTGCTCAAATATTTTAAGGCTTTTTATGGCACGATAATGTGGTTATTTGGTAAATACTTATCTTTTTAGGTCCTTGGTATGTCGTATAATAAGATACAGAAGCTCTCGTTCTACAAATATGTAGAATACAGAAGCCAAAGAGCCTCATTCCGAAACCGTTTATTTTATTTGCCATTTATTTTTATTTTCCGTTATATTATATTGCCACTCTATGCGTACTCATAGTATTAAAAGCGTAAATCAAACGTATGTTAATAAATTCGATACTTAATCATAAAGGATATGAAAAAGGTACATCTGGTGTAGATAAAATATTTTTTGTGCTAATATTATGCAGTCCCTTAAATCGTGAAAGTGTAGGGTTTTTCCCGCAGTTTCGCTCGCGTTTTAAGGGATGTTATGTATTATCAATTATGTATGCATTGTACTATAAGACCAAATTGTACTTGTATTCTTGCAAATAAACAGTTCATTTCATTTTATCAATTTCATAAAGATCTGCTCAGCCGTTTAGGAAAGAAAATGTATCTGACAGAAACACATAATCACATATTGGTACTTCTATGGATTCTAAACCGGGTTTTTTTCTTTGCCATCATATTTTTGAATGTGAATTGAAGTAAACCAGACGCAGAGCTATAATCAAGAAGTTGAAGTTGAATTGAAGTGAATTGAATAAAAACCAAGGAACTTATACGTATAAGTTCCTTGATAAAAACATTACACTGTTTGTGTTTATCCAGTGTTTCTATGAATAGTTATAAATAAATATTACTGGATAATCCACACAGTATTATCAAGAGCCAAGGCAAACAGAGCTTTTGTAATGGGTTTTAGTTCAATAAAATATTAAATATTATAATATGATATTATTATGTTGTACATTACAAAAATAATTATATTTTATTATACATAGAATACACTCAGAACCTCGGTATACGTCACATCGAAAAACAAAAAACAAAAATCTTTACACTATCCTTGGCTACGATTTTGGGCTATACTCGCGTTGAAACCATCATGTAGGTCACTATCACTCCATAGTATAAAACAAAGTCGCTTTCTCTATCCCTTTATCCATAATATTTATGCTTAAATCTTTAAATATACGCAACGGATTTTGAAGCGTTTTTTTTTAATAGATAGAGTGATTCAAGAGGAAGGTTTATACGTATAATAAAACCGTGCGAAGCCTGAGCTGGTCGCTAGTTATTACTATAATATGCTAATTCTAAATATTTAATTTCTTCATCTTATGAGATCCTTTTTAATATTATATGCGAATAGAGGAATTTTCAGGAAAGGAGGGGGTGTAATACTGGGAAAATCCCCAAAAACCGACGCTGCCTTTATACCAAAAACTTACGAAAATATTAAGCTCTATCCAATATCACTATTTACAAATACCATCCTTATCTACATAACGATAAAGATAATTTTCACATAACGCCGTTTTAGGGTTCCTTCAAAAAGTTTAACGCGTCATTACGTTAGCTATAACTTGCAGAGAAAGTCATAAAATATACACAATGGTGTATAGAAGTGAATTTGCTCAAGCGACTCTAAATACATGGAGTTTTATTAGTTTTCGAGTCTATGCTTCTAACTACGTGGTATCGTAAAATAGTTTGACGTACAAAACATAACTATTATTCCTAACCATCGGTACCAGTACGGAGTTTCTATGAAGGATAGGATTCGTAACGAATACATCCGACAGAGAACCAATATTATCGACATAGCTCAAAGAATTAGCAAGCTGAAGTGTCAGTGGGCCGGCCATATCTCGCGAAGAACCAACATCCGTTGGGGTAAACGTGTTCTTGGGTGAAGACCGCGACTTAGCAAACGTAGTTTAGGACGCTCTCCGGCCAGGTGGGATGATGATCTACGAAAGACTGCTGGCAGATGCTGAATGCGGCAAGCTAGAAGCTAGCAACACAGGGCGCTATGGCATTCATTAGGGGAGGACTATGTCCAGCTGTGGACTAATGTAGGCTGATGATGATGATCATACTAGTATAATAAAGCATTTTATGATGATAAAGTTAGGACATAAATTTAACGGGTTACTTTGTGGAACTTTTACGCGTATCATCGCATCAATATCACGAACTGTCTGAAGCTCTTAGTCGTACTATTAGATGGCATTTGGTCGATTAGTTGGGCCCGTTGGGCCTTTAAGAATCAACATTTTATTTACAGCCTAATATATACCAGCCAACTATTTGACATAGCCTCTGATAAACGATTTACTAGCTTTTATCACAAACTCATATTCCCTTTCGAATTATCAGTCATTTCTATGAAAAATCTAAAAAGAAAGATTCCGCGTCGTTAAAGAACCTCTAAAGCAAAAACGTTAAGTTCATCATAGGTATTGCCCGCCCACTGCTCCGTATGCTTTCTAAGGAACTTCACTTCTATCCTCAAATGTTCTGTTTTATAAAGGAGCATAGAACGCGAGTGTGCAATGAAGCTTATCCGATATTTTATTATTTGTTTTGGACTTTCGTTTCTACGGCGTTTTTATTTACTTTTCAAATGAATTGTAAGATTTTTTTCGTGCTTTGGTACACTTTTAAAACTGCCAGACACTGATATGATAAACGATTTTGAAAAGTTTTGGAAATTTTAAAAACTTTTAACATCATCATATAAGCATACGGCGCTATGGCGGCGCTCATTAGGGGAGGCCTATGTCCAGCCGTGGACTAATATACGCTGATTATGATGATGATGATATCAGTATACGCATGGAATAAGTACTTCTGGTCAAAAGCCTCTCTTATTTGACGCCGCAAATAAAATAGATAATTTACTATGGGGAATTAATACTAGAAATCTACTAAATGTTTAAAATTAACAACTCTGTAAGAAATTAATTCCTATTTAGAAAAGCATAAAATACTATGCAATGAACAAAAAGGGTTTCGACGTAATAAGTCTATAAATTTAGCAATATACGAGTTCATCGAAAATATTGTGCTCCAAATAGATAACAGAACACCTGTATGTGCTGTGTTCTGTGATATGACCCAAGCTTTTGACTGCGTAGATCACAACATCTTGACTAACAAATTAGAGGCTTATGGACTGAGAGGTAGAGTATCTCAACTTCTCTGCTCGTATCTTAAAGGCCGTAGACAAATTACCGAGATCTCAAAACTAGATACCAGAAGCAAATGTGAAAAATCATATTGTTCTTTAGAACGCGTAATGCAGTTTGGCGTTCCACAGGGGAGTGTCCTGGGACCTCTGCTATTTATAATTTATATAAACGACCTACCAAGATCAGTCAATCAACCAATGACCTTATTTGCTGACGACAGTACAATATCAATAAAATGTAATGACATAAATACATATAATTCTGACATTAATAATTCAATAAATTCAATAATTAAATGGCTTGATAATAATAATCTGAAAATAAATCTAAATAAAACAAACATAATGCATTTTAGTCAAAGAATTAAAAATTATCCTCAAATAGATTTACAGTTTAATGGTAGTAAATTAGACATGGTAGAATCAACAAGATTTTTAGGTATTCAAATTGACTCTAAATTAAATTGGAAAACCCATATTGAACTTTTAAGTAAGCGAGTAAGTAGCTCTACCTACGCACTCTATAAATTATCCTCTATTGTTAACACAGAAACTTTACTTACAGCGTATTATGGAACAGTAGAGTCTATCCTACGGTTTGGTATAATTTTTTGGGCTAACTCTACCGATAAAGACTACATATTTAAAAGACAAAAAAGATGTATTAGATCAATGTTTAACCTGCACGTTACCGACAGTTGTAGACCTTTGTTCATTGAGCACAAGATTCTAACACTTCCGTCGTTATACATATTTGAAATAGCACTATTTGTTAGAAAACATCCCCATCTTTTTCCACGCAAGTCTGATTTTGTAGTGCGAAATAGACGGGATAGCAGTAAACTCCAGATGCCTAATAGTAAAACAGCTTTCCTACAAAAAAGTGTAATTTGTATGTCACGTAAAATATACAATAAACTGCCTAAGACATTAAAAGATCTTGACGACAATATATTTAGGACTAAATTGAAACAATTACTAATTAACAAATGCTATTATAATATTAACGACTTTATGACAGATAAATTTTGACATCATCTTATTTTACTATTGCGCCTGTTACTGTTTTTACTTAATTATTATTATTATTTCTCGCATTGTTTAAAATTTAAATACAAAATAATATTAATTTAGACTAGGTATAAAATTTGCATGCTAATCTAAGCAGAACATAATTGAAACTAAAATATTTTTAAGAACTGTGTAACCAACATTGTGTTCAAGCAAATAAACCATCTTTATCTTTATCTTTATCTGTGGTTTTGTAGGTAAACGTACGCCACCTACGCTAAAGTCTGTGGGTTAGATTACTGCCAAGGTATTTAATCTGCAAAATTTTGAGAATCTGTTATCTTCATATGTATCTCACTTATGTTTAAAAAAAATGTCTCATTTTAGTAAATCCTGTACCTAATACAAGCTCAGCTTTGGTACTTTAAGGCTGCCTGTCCATTGACGCCGAGAGAGGCGGTGGAGCGGAGAAACGGGGAAATGTTAACCAATAGGATTGCGGCTACCTGTCCATTGACGCGGAGAGGGGCGGCAGAGCGGAGAAACGAGGAAATGTTAACCAATAGGATTGCATGAAATCTCCGGACTAAAGCGGAGCGGTAATCCTATTGGTTAACATTTCCTCGTTTCTCCGCTCCGCCGCCTCTCTCCGCGTCAATGGACAGGCAGCCTAAGGCTAGATCAAGTAGGTATGTGATAAACTCCAGTGTTTTGTTTTTCTTATTTTTTCAAATAAATTGGATTACAACAAGCTAAATGCAAAAGCCTGGCTTCGAATATATTCAACTCGTTAACTTACATAACATTAAAGTTTAAAAGCGTTTCAAATTTGGACGTGTTCTCATTTTACAGCGGCCATCTTGAATTCGTACGATAAAATGTGTTTTACGGCGCACATAGTTTTTATCTATTAATTTTAGTATATGCTATTCCTCTAGCTTTGGTTTGTAAGCCTTCAACAACAACAGCTTTAACTAGTTTGCTGGACATACGCATCCCCTGATAAACATCTTGTTTTTTGTAGGCAAAGAGATAAAAAGAAAGATTTTTGTATTTTACATAACATAGTTTTGTTGTTTCATTATTTAAGTGTATAAGTATTAATGTAATTTTTATTAATTTTCACTAAAAGTACTTAATAATTATCAACGTTTGTTTTGTTTGTTTGTAAGCTTTAGCGGAACTTTTTACCACTACCTCATATAGCAATCAGTGAATTGCGTTGTGGGCTGCATTATTATCTAGGTTTATCATGCAATCCATTTTTCTTATTTATAAATATATTTTTGTAGCCGTTTGCTTTTCCTGAATAAATAAAATAAAAATAAAACAAAAAAAAAATATTATGAGAAAAAGGCTGCTTCAAATCTTGCATAACCATTCTTAAAATAAAATAGAGTTCGTATGAAACAAAGATTTCATTAGCTTGTGCGCCTTCTACTGCTTTCAAACTTCGAAAATTAGTTGCTTTCTGTTTGGTTGTTGTTGGTTGTTGTTTCTGTTTGGTAGAGGCACTGCAAGGCGACAAATGTATGAAAAAAGAGAAAAACTTTTTTGGTCACCGTAAATTAATGTACACCCGGTACTAAGGGCTCTGAACTAAGCTACTGACCGTAGGTACTGACCGTCTGTCAGTCACAGAAAGCTCTGGTGTAGGTGATTTGAGAAATATTTGTGGATATGTGGGTAGTTGAGTTTTATACATTATTTTAAATGGTGTTTATTTAGGATAAGGCCCTCAGGGATAAATGAAGGGATGTATGGTAAGTAAACATATTTACTTATTTTCATGTGGTTGACACATAATTTTAAGAAATATATATTTTAACAGCAGTCGACGTATGTGAGTTTTTAAGTCTAGTATACATTAATAAATAAAACGGCTTAGAGATGGGTTTGAAGAAAAAAAAACAGGTCTTTTGCGAGGCAGAATCGAGCATACCTACAGGGTCCCAATCAATCGTTTAGGTGTTTTTTTATTTTTCTTTTGATTATATTCCAGTACTTGTTTCTTTTTCAGTGTGTAATTTTTGCAAACTTCATAATTCTAGGTAATCAAGGATAAGATTATACCTCTATAGAAGCTTATCTAGTGTAATTTTTTTATATTCCTTGATTGTAATTTTCATTGTTAATAAAGATCGGTTATTAAGTAAGTTTTCCTAAAATGATCATGTTGAAAGACAGACAGATAGAAAAACGGACAACTTAGAGGTGAATAACAGTCAAGTTTTTTTTTGTTTTTTTTATTAAAATTAAGAGGTAGGTTACAAACATCCAGCCATCCAATCTTTCGCATTTATAAATATAGTGTGTTGACATTGCATTTTCATAAAAACCATTAATTATTATTATGTTAAAATCAAGTTACACAGTCAATAACAGCATCGAAACTTCACTTACAGACAATCAGAACTTTCTTACTCAAAGCTCGTCTGCATCGACAAAGAATACACAGGCTAATAATAGTGGTTATTACAGAAGGTATACTTTCATCTGTGATTTGATTTAAAATAATATGTGCTTACTTAGAAATGTATATCGGTCTAAAATTTGATTAGAACTTACGAGATCATCGAGATGGTTGGATAGGGTTGGATAATTTTCGTAAAATCAAATTTCTATTTATTTTCTGTAACTTAGTGCTCCTAGGGAACAGTTCGAAAAGTTAAATACTTTAATTAGTTTTAATGAAGTTAAATACTTGATTATTAACATCTTCCAAAGTTCATCTTCAGTGATTCGTTTGTTGAGACAATGCTTTACATCCGTAAAGAAAAACAAAAAAAATCTCATTCGTCGTGGGATCTACGTGATGAAATATGATAAAGACTAACATAGAATAAATACTAATATTAAAAAATGTGCCAAAATTTATACACGGATTCGGTTAAGCAGTTATATTTAAAAAGCTTAAACAGGGAATAATTTTAAACACGTGCGGTGCGGTGTGTGTTAAAATTAATCGGAAATTTATTTGAAGTACCCGCGCTGTATCAACACAACTCTGTGGCACCGAGTTTCAATACCCTTAAACTGCCGGACATTCGAGAACAAAATCTGCTTTCTATGCATACAAAGTGTTGAGGATTTGTTGCGAGTTTAAAATGGTTTTGATTAAGATGAGAAACGGTTTTCTTTTCCACTTCTTTTCAGCTGTTAAGCGAGGCTTTCATTTAACTTTATGATTGACAATGTTTTGTTTTTGATCTGTTCAGAAAAGTACAAAAAATTGATGATGGGGAAAACCGTAAATATTTTTGAGAATAAAAATTAAATAATAGTTATTTAAATCATGGCTTACGAAATATACATAAATAAATACTAAATGCACCAATTAAATAAATAATATTACGTGAAAATTTTACGACAAATTATTTTAACCCTTAATCTAATATTATAAAAACATAAAAAATACATCTGCGAAAAACCTCCTCCTTTTTTGATAAACTTACGCAGTTTTTCGACGTAGTTTACAAAAACATTCCTCATTCCTCAACTGTTTCGACTGTACCATCCACATTAAACTAATTGGACACCTTACACGCATGAAGCATTAAAACAAAACATTACACCCCTACAACACTTTAAACTCATGCAAAAACGACTCAATAAAATATGCCTCTTTTGCACGAACCTACATCGCACGGGTTAAAAAGACTTAAGTCACAGGACAATATAAAATGAGCTATAGGATCGTGTTGTTAGGTTGAAAATAGGTTGATTTATGGGTTTGTTGTAATGCATTTATAAGAAGATAATATTATGCGGTTAAGTCATAGTACAACAGCTGAAAATTTCCGATGTTAATGAATGGCTTTTATTAATTTTCTAAAAGTTGTTTAATTTTAACAAAGTAGCTGGTAACAAACTAAATATACTAGTTCTAATTGGTTTCTATTCTGTATTTGTATATAATTGGTTTGTAAATAAAAAATAACCTTAGATAAATCTTTCAAGACAGACAAAAACTTACGAGTAAAATTGATGACACCCTAACTCTATGATAGGTGCTTACTAATTCTTATCATTAATGTAAATGTAACTTAATTATCACATAAATGAAGTTTCATTAATATTCAATTCATATTTATTTTTGTAGTAACAAAAATTACAGGCAAAACAATATGATTTAATCATTTACATTTTTTAGAGTTTGTCGTTTGCTCAGTAGTTAGGTGGTGGCTAGTTATATCTGATGTTAAAATATCAAGCAAGCAGATAGCTTGCCTTATGAGAAATTACTTTTTAACCTAACTACCTGAACAATACCACTGAAAAAAACCATCTGTAGGTACTGGTCGATATTCTACATTGTAGAACCAAAAATTCTGCTCCACCTTCATAATAAGCACGGCCAGAGAGTGGAATGAGCCTCCTGCGTCTGTTTTCCCGTCAGAGTACGATCTTAGAGTCTTCAAATATAGAATAAGTTCCTTCTGTGAAAGCGTGCTCCATCTTAACTCACATCTTCTTTCACATAATTGAGATACAGTGGCCAAACGCCATTTCCAATAAATAAATATAAAACCACATCTGCACATACCTACGTCTTCGTTTATTGGCAGACTGATTGGCAATTGCAGTAGGTAGAGGTGTTAAAAACACAAAAAGTTAAGTTTTGTTTTTAAAAAATTATCTGAGCGTCTGGTCGATGCGACGCGTGACCCGAGAGCTGGCTCAGCGCATCAGCATTGCCATACAGCGTGTTAATGCAGCCAGTGTCTTGGGGACGCTTCCGACTGGTATTGACATGGATCAATTGAGCTACCTTTAGACTGTTTGCAACCGTCTGCAGTTAGCTCAATGGTTTCAATTGTAAATACTAGTTGTAATTTTTCTATTCCTTTGCTTGTAATTTTCGTTGTTAATAAAGTTTTGTTTAGTTGATACTTATAAATTTCACGAGCTGAGATGGAGGGGTCAATTCTTACGTCACGGCCACGGCAGCCAAACTTTATATCGGAGCTTTAAAATTCCTCTGGATCTTTAAACTGAACCATATTTTAAAACTTATTTGCCTCATGTGTCACTACTGTTCGTAAAAGATGCAATTTGAAGTAAACCTGCAATATTTTTCATAACGAGCGACCCGCCCCGGCTTTGCACGGTTTTATTATACGTATAAACCTTCCTCTTGAATCACTCTATCTATTTAAAAAACCCGCATCAAAATCCGTTGCTTAATTTTAAAGATTTAAGCAGTCAAAGGGACATAGGGATATAGGGACAGAGAAAGAGACCTAGTTTTATACTATGTAGTGATGATATCACTCACCATGTATTTATCGCTACCACACAACTCACGCACGCCTCCACCTCAAATCGTGCTGACTATACGCTGTCCAGGCGCTGACAGCTAACAACAAGCTCACTGTCAGCACACGATCAGAACAGAGCTATTATCAAGCTACTTGATCAAGCAAATAGGTCTTCTTCCGTCCTACATTTTTCCTTTCTTCTTTCACAATCATCCGTCGAAACCACAAAATGTCATGATAATATTCCTACTTAATAAACACGGTGGCTCTCTTGTTGATTTTCACTGTTGAATTTTAGAGAAATATTTTCTAACAAAAACGACCTTTTGAATAGCATTAAAAATACAGTTTTCACGAATGTTTGGGATATAAGTGCTGGGAATTGTCACCGTTTAGTTTTGTGAAAGGTTTTGGTAGTTTTGTTAGAATAAACGCTGTTTTGTAAGCTTTTTGTTAAAAACTGATGCTTTATAGTGATTCTTTTCAGTAAAAGCGTTTTTTATTCTTTTATTTTGTAACATTTACCGGTTCTCTGTAAAAAACGTATGATCACAGAATATCAAAATGTATCAAGTATCAAGGTTACGGATATTCTACCAATATCCTTGCAAACAGTACCGCACGTAATGTCTAGAATTTCTTTCATTCTAAGTGACGATTCTGCGACTTACTGTTGTCTATTAGTAAAGCAAACGGTTTCCAAAATTATGCCCTGAGCTTTGTCACAGTAAATAACATCGATTCAAAGCGGTCTAATTGCTTTTGAGGGAAAGCGAATTTTTTGGTGGATGTAGATTTTAGTTTCCATTTTCGCCACAATTGCAAGACCTTTCTAAAAATCTAAAAATAAAATTAATATATGCAAGCTTAATTATATGCAAGCCCTTTTTTGCCTTTCGTGTTTTTATTATTATTAATTAAATACAAAACTTAATTAAATGCGAACTTAGTAAATTTTGGCATATTGAATAATGAAAAATAAGTGCATAACTAATATTTCCTTACGTTCATATGTCCATGTATTGATATGTCTGTTTCAAAGCGTAAAACTGAAAACTAATATTCAAACGAACTGAAATATTCAAAGAAATATAACAGGCTGTAAGCGAGGGTGAAATAGGGAAAAAATCCCTGCGCGTCCAGCGATCCATTGTCAACACATCCGACGCTAGTTAGAAATTCTGGTTATTCTTTTGCTAAGTTATTGTTTTACAATCGAAAGTTTCGTAAAAGTGAACTTGTAAAAAAGTATTTTTATATAGCATGCTAGAATTTTCATGTCTAACACCTGTCACCTAAAAAAATCGTAGATAGTAGACGAACTAAGTATTTGCCTTTATGCCACCAACTCAAGTTTTTGACTATTCAAAACAGTTTTATTTTTTTAAATGGGCCGTAATTTTAAGTATATTTCGTCCTGTACTTGATTTATGTTGCATGAAATAAATTATTTATTTATTTATTAAAATTATTCATTTTAATTCCCGTTGTTCCAAATGCAAATAAGTTATCCAATCCTGTTAAAAGTGCTTCAGTTTCCAGTGATGTCTAATTTTCCAATAAATACCTGATTGTGTATTCCGCCAGCGAACATACCTGTAACGAAAAAAGTATTTGAGTTTTGTCAATAAAAACTGTTAAAATAGTATAAATTTTCAGATATGACATGCTATAGATATAGGCTGTTGAGATGACACATGTCATGAATGATGCTGAATGAATTAATATCGTACTGCAAAACAGATGGTGATGCAATGTTTGAGTACAATAAACGAGACGGATTCATAATATTTTAATAACATTGCCATAATTAAGCAATTGGAGAAAATGTATTTGCACAAAATTGCGCCGTCATTGGCTGCCGGTACGGAGATTAAAAAATAATTATCTTTATTTTTTTCAATAACCTTAAACGATCAAAATCCAATAGAAATAATATAGAAAAATGATCTTTACAACGCCGATTCTAACCACAGCGGACTTTCAATAGAAATGATAATGATAACAATCTGCATAATCATTTTATGCGTAATGTAGAGACAAAACTTGAAACTAATAATACATTAACAGTATTGCTAAAATAATCATTTCATATTCTTTAATTAAGAAAAAGGTAGCTGCTCTAAATAATTTAACTATTTTCCACGTGGAGTGTGCCATGCCGCCGTCCACGCACTGTACCGTACCTACCGAGCGTTTTGCACGTATCTGAATTTAAATGTGCCATTTCGCATTCAAATTAGAACAAATTCGGAACATGGACTTCGTATATTTCATCATTTTATACGTGTACCTACGTTTTAGTATTCATAATGGTATTGACTTTTGATTTCGTTAAATGGGTTTTAGCGTTCTGTTGCGGATTGGGAGATATGTTTTGTTGTTTTACTACATTCTGTTTTAGATCATACAAGATTTTATGTAGGTAATTGGTATTAATATTAGTATTAGTATTAATTAATTAAGTATTACATTTTTTTTAACGGACTGATAATCGTTTTACTATTCTCTGCTGTGGAAAAATTGATTTAAATCATCGAACTAAAATAGCTTAAGTATGTGTTAATTCAGGATATAAGCTATACGTGTAGCAAGTTTCATTCAAATATTTTCAGCCGATTAAGCGTGATATTCATGTTTTTTGTTATCATCAATAGACCTTCGTTTGACCACAATCTCACCTGATGGTAAGTGACGACGTGGCCGAAGATGTATCACGAAAGTCTAGAAGACACCTATTCACTCTCGTCTTGAAAAGACTCGGGTTGTAGTTGTCCGGGAAAACTGAAGCAGGCAGCGCATTCCATTCCATATTTATTATGTGAATAAATAAACTGATAGAGTAATAAACACACAATACACAATCCTTAATAATGAAATTGGCATTGAATTGACATTTAAAATGGCACAATTTATCTTAATATTATAAGTAGCCAAATAGGTACCTATTGTAACTTCCCAATGAGTATTTTTAAATATTTATTTATTGAGGAAAAGCAAACGGCTACAAAATATAAAGTTGTAAATAACTAAGTTACTAAGATAAACGCCCACAACGCAATTCACAGATTGCTATATGAGGTAGTGGTAAAAAGTTCCGCTAAAGCTTATGAACAAACAGAACAAAAGTGTAATATTATTATTACTGTTAGTGAGAATTAAGAAAAATTATGAAAACAATTAATAAAATATATTAAGTACTTTATGTAAATCCGTAAAAACGAACATTTTATCTGTAATCCTCTTTTAAAAGCCCTCGTTTACTTTCACTCACTTGCGCATGTGAGAGACACTCACACAAACGTAGCTCTAAGAGGATCTCATGTTTTCATTTTAAAATTCATTTAACTTTTATAAAGTTTTCGAGGACCCATGGCTTGAGATTTTTCAAGTCATGTGGGATTCAAAATGGCTGCTATAATATTATAATGAGAGTAGAATGATAATACAGGCATGCTCTGTGATTTTAGAAACGGGAGTATTATATTAACCGATTTCACGAAATGGAACAAGTTTTCAATTTAACTTTTATCGAGACCTGCATATTTGCGCCTCTTGAGATCCTCGGCCAGATCTGCCGCCGCACCAGCCCTTGTGGATGTCCTTGAAAGATGGGAAGGTGCAAGTGTGTCGACGCATGTAGCGTCCCACACAATGGGCCTCCCCAACTCCCATGGGACTAGTGTCACACCGTCGGGCCTCTTGCCATCGTCACGGAACAGACCATTCGGTTCGAGAATAGCAAGTACGTTAGCGCTGACAAAGGCCCGCCGGATGATGTCATTAAGGCTGGCATGACGAGATATCCGACCAGCGGTCTCGACAGAACCTACGCATTTGCTCCCCTTGGATTCGAGACCCTAGGTCCGTGGGGTACCGAGGCTCTCCGGGTTTTTAAAAAATATCTGAGCGTCTGGTCGATGCGACGCGTGACCCGAGAGCTGGTGAATATCTGGCTCAGCGCATCAGCATTGCCATACAGCGTGGTAATGCAGCCAGTGTCTTGGGGACGCTTCCGACTGGTATTGACATGGACCAATTGAGCTACCTTTAGACTGTTTGCAACCGTCTGCAGTTAGCTCAATGGTTTCAATTGTAAATACTAGTTGTAATTTTTCTATTCCTTGCTGGTAAAATAAATGATAAAATAAATTTCAAGTATATTTCTCCGCTGTAATGAGTTTTTCGTGGATCAATGAATTATAATAAAATTAGCAGAATATTAAAATAGCATCAACTTAGGTATAGCCAATTATTGCGACACATGATAGAGCTGGTGAGTATCTGGTACAGCGCTGTATTTCAGATCTTGGGGACGTTGATAAGAATCAGTTACCTCTAGATTGCTTGCAACAGTTTGCATTTACCTAAACTGTTTCACTTGTACCTCTACGTTAATTACCTAGTTTATAAATAAATTATATCTAATGGAAGAGATACGAAAACAGCTGGCCACAACGAGCAACTTCGCATCTCTTGCTAAACTAAACCAAATAAAACTACTACAGATGCATTAAAAAAAGCTTGTTAGTTATAGTAAACTGAACGTTTAATTTTTTTGAAATTCCTTTAATTACCTAATCAGTACATAGTCTAAACAAATAGTCGCTTTCTATGTCCCTATGTATGCTTAAATCTTTAAAACTACGGAGTGATTCAAGAGGAAGGTTTATACGTTTAATAAAACCGTGCGTAGCCGGGGCGGGTCGCTAGTAATAAAAGGCGCTAGTGTACCTCTAATTACCGCCTTAAAACATACAGGAGATGAGTTTTTGATGACTTAAAATGGACATCGAATGAGTAGGTATTGCATATACATGAGTGATCCAAACAAAGATAGCTCTCAAATCATTTATCAGAAAGAGGGATGAGTGCGCCCTCTATCGGTGCAACGAATCCTCAGAGAAATATTTAGCCAATCTCATCCATCACAGAATAGAGATGTGCTGAAGAAGTGGCCGAATGCCGGGAGGTTTAGCCGAAACCAAAGAATGAAATATTAGAAACTAATGAAAATATTATTCCATGTGATATCAGTGTAGATTTTAAGACAATTTTTAGAATCATTTTTCACATTTCATGTAATCCAGTTGTGCGATGCAGTTGGGCCATGCAGATTACTCATTTTTGGTACCTATTAGGTCGACAACAAATCGTCTGTTTTATGACTTTGAATTGCTTTTTTATGTTGCTGTGTTAATCCAAACCGCAATTTGCAAAATACAATCAGTTTTTCCAATATCTATAAAAAAATCAGCTGTTTTCGACCTCCTTACTAATTTGCCCGAATTCATTTCTGCCCCTCTCTAAACTCAACTCAAGGAATATTCCTAGGTCTTCAATAGAAGATTGATTGTACAAAGATACAAGTATCTGCGAGGTAGATTTATGTTCCGCATTGAAAGGAGGGCTTCTTATGAATCGGCTCCCAGCGGTCATTTATTATTTTAATATAATACTATTCTTTTATGGTATAGGAAAAAGGTACCTACCTAATAAGTAATAAATGTATAAAATGTAAAGATAATTCAATAATTATAGAATCCTGTGGATATATTTCATTTCCTAAGGTGTCATCGTACTTGATGCAAGTAAAATTAAAGGTTATGAAGTTAAAATGCCTCAACAACTTAGCATTATGTGTAACTAGCGACCCGCCCCTGCTTTGCACGATTTTAATAAAGGTATAAACCTTCCTCTTGAATCACTCTATCTATTAAAAAAAAGCATCAAAATCCGTTGCGTACTTTTAAAGATTTAAGCATTCAAAGGGATATAGGGACAGAAAAAGCGACTTTGTTTTATACTATGTAGTGATGCAGCATCGCTACTTAGCCACAATAATATACACTTTATAGCTCGTCTCTTTAGATATATTTAACAGTGACATAATTACATAATACCGCAAGCTCAAAGCGAGTGTTTCACGCATAGCCTGCTTGAAAATACCAAAAATATGGGTAAAATATTGTGATATTAATGAACTTGTAATAGGTAAGTCAGATAGTACAAAAAAAACGTCTTTTTGCCACCCCCTATCGAATCTGCCGTTTGCCTGTGGAAACTACTAACAAATGTGCGTTAGGCACACGCATCAAAAGTCTAGTTTCTCAAAGAAATTCTAATTTTTCGCCAAAGTTTCATTGAAATAAGTTTAAGCTAGTTCCGCATAAAATTCCGCGATACCAACTGAAACAACATCAAACTCCGCGTTTATTCTGAAGTTCTGCAGGAAAGATAACATGTATTCTGAGAAAATATAGCCACGATACGACTAAAGTTACGCAGAAGGTTCACTCTAAGTCGTATGGAGTATACACAATAAAGACAATGACCAAGCGACGCAGTCAGAGTAAGTCGACATGCCAGTAGCCAAGTTGTCAGCAATATTGACGACATTAGACAACATTCAGCGCGCGGGTCGCTTGAAGCTTGCGGTAGGTAAGACTATTTAACACTGTATAATGTTGTGGTGTTACAAATATAAATAGGGAAAAAATATACAATATCCTGAAACACGTGTTTAGTCATTGAAATTTTTATAATTCTCTGTATATTTCAAGCAAATCGGGCCACTGATGAAAGAGTTCCAAAAAAACGACAAAAAAAGTTCAACCACCTTTCTACCCCCTTAAAAAACGCTCTCTTGATTTCAAGAAATCCCTTCTTATCGGGTTCTGCGTAGAAAAAAAAATTCAAATCCTTCAAATTTCATCTTTCAGTCTTCATTGGTGGTTTGGGCTGGATGTTGTGCCTTAAAATGTTCTTTGTTCCTTAGACATATTTTAATGGAGTGAAGCTTCTGTAAAACAAAATGTCCGCCGCACTGTGCAGACTGTGTCTGCTGTACGTTTCCGGAAACGGAAGCAGTCACGGAGATCTAGAATTTGATTCAACGGTGTCTGTCATGCACATGAAATGATTTTTGCACTGGC
This sequence comes from Eupithecia centaureata, assembly GCA_944547425.1. Taxonomy (NCBI): domain Eukaryota; kingdom Metazoa; phylum Arthropoda; class Insecta; order Lepidoptera; family Geometridae; genus Eupithecia; species Eupithecia centaureata. Next base: position 960,624 of record OX155701.1, on the reverse strand, counting down.
AATAAAAATTTTTGATCTTGTATATCCTCCTCTTACGTGAGGTTTTTTCGAGAAATTTACATTTTCATGCAATTTTTTGTCCTTTCGGCTCTTTTTAATGTGAAACATCTTTTTGATTGATATTGATCTTCTAAGAACAAATTCACGATAGATAGCGTAATTTTTGCACTGGAATCAATTTCTGAGTCCTTTTGCCTCGTCGCGGATTTATCAATATTGTTTTTATTCGCTATGGGCTGTTTAAATAGGTATCTATTGCCGCCAATCCTTTCAAAATGAATTGGACTTAGTGTTAAAACGCGCTGCTGGTTACGATTTTTAGTAGCTAGCAGGAAAAATGCTCATCATTTTTTTTTAGTTCGTGTTTTTCCGCTTAATTAAAATAATTGGGACTCAATTTAAAGTCAGACCTGTTAGTCTAACCCAGTTAAAAGGATATATTTTCAGTATATTTCAAGGCTACACGGGGTTATGAAATTAAATGAAAAATGAAGGATTTTCGGATACCAAACCACATTAACAAAAACGCATTACCAGTTTTATTGTATGTGTATTCTTTAGTTACATAAGTTACAATCAACCTAAGCCACCCACATTAAAACCATATCTCCACCATGCCATTGACTGCTAATCCATAACAAATGCGTATATTTAGAAGTGGTCGTTAACAGCACGCACCGAGGGCAGAATACTCGAGTGGACCCTTTATTTCCAGCTTGAATAGAACCAGCTAGATTACTTCACTAATAAACAAACAGAAAAAAGCCAAACAGATTTTGGTATCTGTAGTTACAATTGGTGTGCCGCAGGGTTCTATCTATAAAAACTAAAAATAAGCAAGTGCCGGGATGCACTTGCTTATTTTTAGTTTTTATAAAAGACCTGATCTAGTTAAGAAAAACTACGAGATTTTATTTTTTGCTGATGCAAACAAGCATTTTGTGTAAGGAAAAAATAAATTTGGACGATGTAAATAATGTAGTCTGTGAAAGTAGTTCACTGGTTAAGGGTTAACAATGAAACTAAAACGAAATTTTGTTTACTTATCATTACGATTTACTCTACCCGTCGCAGCAAACTCACAAGAAGATGCTAAAATCTGACTAAAAAGGGTTACAGATAAAACATTCTCCCTTATATCCCCCATAACTAGTTCGTAAAACTTTTAGCCCTCTAGAATGACTTAACCCTCCAGTGTCCGCTGGGTCTAAATGACCCTGCTATGAATAGTCTCCATAAATACTCAATAGCCGGGTCATTTGTACCCTTTCTGTCTGATTCTGTGTAAGCACCGTTATTGTGGCCGGGTAATATTTTACCCCGATTTTTGTGAAGGGAAAACAATAGTATGAATGGGGATGAAAAAGGTTCGGTAGCCTTTATAAATAAGTTGCATGATTGGATGCGCGGTTTTTTGAATATTTGTGGGGAAAAATAAATAACGAGAAGGTATATTGGGTACCTATACATTATAGCTATCATAAAGATAACCTATTCTTGCTCTTTATTTGTCTTATACATATAAAAAAACATTACATTACTATAGAAACTTCAATATTGAAAAAAAAATACAATTCATTTTAGTAAAATTCTAATAAGCAAAATTATAATCAATGAGAATTTAAAATTGAAACATTTTATTGATATTTTTTATATTAATTCAAATATTAATAACTTATTATTTCTCTTGGCTCCACCTTTGACTCAATACTCGTTTTTCTGAGTAAAATGTATCTAATATCCGTCTTTTAATTAAAATACGTTAGTTAAGTCGTTTAGGCGTAAAAAGGTAGCAGGCAGAATAACTTTTGATTTGTAAATAATTTCGAATAGAAATTTAACCAAATAAGTGCTATTTAATTTGATTACATGTGGCTTGGACATCAAATATTTTTCAATAATTTCAGGTGAGATAGTGAAAAAATAAATTATCTGAAATAATATTCATTTTCGAAATGAACATTGGTTGATGTCGATTTCCAAACTTAAATAATGTAGGTACTAACATAGAAATCCTAATTCAAACTCTATTCCAGCACTAGATTGGGTCCCAAATCGCAAAGCAATCATACATTACAACACCCAATAGGCCATAGCAATCATAAACAAAAAACCCTCGAATCGAAATCCAAAACAAATAAAATATACCCTCTGGGGTAAATAATCATCCCCACAATAGGCGAAGGTATTAACCGCGGAGGGTCTAGCTTTGGACTTCGATTTTATAGTAGAGTAGTAAGTCGATATAAAATTTCAAGCTAAGTAGGATATTCTACTGGTATCGTAAAAGTGACGTAATTTTCATTCCATTTAAATTGGTACTTATTAATTTCAGAGTGTAGTTGTAAAAACAATCATTTCAAAACAATCAGAAATCATATTATGTAAGCACTCAAACAAGTTAACATTTCAAACAATAAATAACTATATAAATAATATATGAATTGATTTTCTCTTCGCATCATTTTATAATTCAAGAATTGAAGTTTTACATAGTTTGTTATAAATGTAGTAATGCTCTAAGTGTATCTTCGACAACAACATTGAAATGCAACTTAGTTTGTATTTTCTTTTCGATATTGAGGTAAGACGCTGGAAATAATTATGCCATTATCGTTAGGAAATAGGCGCATACCACTTTAAGAACAACTGAGAACGATCGAAACGAACGAAAGCTTCAAAAGTATGTTTTTTTTATATTTTCGTTGAAAATCTGTCGTCCAGTGACAATGGAGTCCAAGTTCTCTCTTGAGGCGATGAGTGGCTGGTACCTGAATGCCACAAAACCTTTTCAGCAAAAAGCTCATTTACAAACTAGACTTGCAGTTTTTAATTTTATTTCTTAGTGCAGGGGAAGGGTTGCTACTATTATGTCTGATGAAATAGGATATTTATAGCCAATGGGCATAATCGTGGCATAATCAAACTTATAAAATGTGAAATTTTGGGTGTTTGGATCTTTGATACCTCTTCACGTTAAATCGAGTATAACTTTTTGTACTATTTTGTAGTTATTTCTGAGACAAATATCGTATTTCCAATGACGATCGCATGTAATCATATTAAAAAGAAACTCATTAAAATAAATAACATGTGAGCAATGCGATCATTGAACAAATAAAGAAAAGATTTATGAATAAACAGTTATTTTTCTATCCATTGTTAAAATAATAATGACATTCAATTCCAATATCCTTTTGCAATTATTCGAAGTCAATATCTATCTTAGAAAGATACTTCAAACAATGAAATGTTTCTACTGTGAAATAAAATACACAACAAAAACAATCTATAGAATAATACAAAAAAACAATGCGAAAAATATTGAACTTCACAATGACTCTCCAATTAGCTCGAATTCTGAATTCGAAATCTGAAAAAATGGCGCCCATTTTAACCCGTAATATCTATGCTGGGTGTAAAGGACCCTTGGCATTCAGTGGGTCTCCACCCAAGGGTGCTTGGAGCCAGCTTCTATTATACACGAGTGGGGTTTACAATTTCAAGACCAAGAAAAATAAAAAAGGTGAGCTTAGGATTAATTGCGGGGTAATTATAAAGATGGCGACGAAAAAGTCTTCGTTTTTAAGTTGTATTTTTGTCTTAGGTACATGGTAATTTTATATTTAATTTTCCATCATGTATGAAAGTGATAGAACCGACTAAACAAATTGGCTACCTACTTTTGATAAAAACAACTAGCTTATCAACTTTAAACTCGACTAAAGTAAGAATTAACGAATCCTAATGAATAAGAACTGCGGGTATTTTTTCATACTCTTACCAGTCAGCAGTGCGTCAGTCGCATCCATAATAGGCAGTATTAACAACTATACAATTTCACAAAAAGATACAAGTTATACATTTTTTTCAGTGAACTTCAAAAGCTACCTGATTTTTTTTCTCTCCTCCTTTCCCCCAAAGCCAATTGGTATTGGTTCTTCGCTTACCACATAATGTAATAATTAACGAGCATAACAAGCATCTGATATAGTTATACTATGTATAAATAATTATGTAAACTATTTACATCGTTAAACCAAAAGCTACACATCCAAGAAAACAATTATTAAGTTTAATTCGGAAAATCATAAGACATATACACAGTATTACACAGTACAAATAAAGCCGGTAAGTAATCTCCTTAAGGTACGAGCGTTGGTAATGATTGTGGCAATTCAATTTCACAGTAACACAGCGGAGGAGCAGCGGAGGAACGAATAAACAGTGAAATAACGAAGTAACAGTGATTTCGTACGTTATTCGTGGAGTTATGGAGCCGTGAAATGTGGAGTGAAAGGTTTTGTTATAAAGTCGGTATTACTTAATTTGGTAAAAATTAATAAAAGTAGATGTTCCACCGACTTCAAAGTTTCTTTTCTCGTTACAGGTTTCGGTTTTGGGAATAAAATCTCCTTATAAATAAATAAATAAAATAAAATGTTTCTTTATTGAGACAACTTAAGTCTATTTTGTTAGTGACACTTAAAAACTAACTACTTAATACTAAAAAGGGATTTTGTCCTCTGAGTGAGCTGATACATCACAGGACAGTCGTATCTGTTCGATATAGCATTTATAGTCTAGTATATATAGATTGTAGAGGTAGCACTTATAGCCACACAAGACTAGCTCACTTTACCTAAAACATTTAATACTCCACATGCACTTATTTACTGGTAAAAAACCGCCTGACATAGGTATAAATGCGGTGTTGCCATCATCACTAAGAGTGCAAGACTTCTTCTTAGGGAAAGCATGTGCAGCCGTGAAGTTATTGTATGCCGAAGACCTTCTGTTAAAACTGTGTCACATTGAATGCGATTCCCGAGCACGCTGGTGCGTGAAACTCTGCGATCGACTTGTGTGAATGAATGTAAAGCTGGAGATTATCTTCTGAGCTGCTTACACTGTGACGCATTCCCCAATTTTCGGGGAAAATATTAACGGTTGTTTTTGTAAGCGAAATCTGATTTTGACGCGGAAATAGTATTACAAAAGTACTTGGATAAACACATGAGAAGACATTTCATATGTGGTATAGATGAGATTGTTATATATTTTAGTAGTCACTGCCAGAAACAGGTCGCTGCAAAACAGAAATTCTGAGTAATATTTGATTATAATTTTGTCGGCTCAAAGACCTTACTTGATATGAAAATCTTGTTTTATGAGTATATATGAAATAAGTATAGACTTAGAATTAAGAAAAGTTTGAAAACATTGTAAAAAGGAAAATACTCAGGTTTGGCGAGTTTTGCTTGCTTTGCTACGATATGGTCCTAGGCCGAGTTATAGAATTGATTTCTGCTCGAGTCTCAGCCAAATGTATCGGACCTCCGAATGGATGACCACCAAGATGATTTTAAATTGCTTTTAAAAACGCACTCTTTTGAAAAAGGTACTGAGCGTTCTCCTTCGTTGTATAAGTACATAGGATAGTAAGGTAAAAAAGCCAAAAGCTTTTGTTTACATAAAGTTTTCTTGATTACAAACACTAAAAAATGTTTCTTCTTACTTAGAATACACGCAGGTCAAACATTTTAAATAACTCAATCTAATAAGCATTAAAATTATGATCGCCATCTACATTCTCCATTACAACTAAACAAAGTAAGCCAGCAATATCGCTAATTCCGCCAAAACTTGCCAAACAATAAAAGCATTAGCGAGAGAACAATAGATTTATCATCAAACTCTTGTGTAAAATAACTTGTTAATCGCAATGTACTGAAGACCGACCGAATAAAGTAGAGTACTTCTGAGTATTGTAAAGTACCTACATTAGAAGTTAGGCAAAGTTTCAATTCGAAAGGGAAGTTGCGAGTTTCCGCGATTCTTGGAGTTTGTAATTGATGAATAACAGGTGTCTGTTTTATGTTGGTTTGGTTTATTACAATAGAATACAATTTATTTGTAATTTGATATTTGAGTTAATAAAGTAAATCTTTATCGTCAAAGAATATTACAATCAAAGAATAGAAACAAATAAAATAAATGAATTGAGCGAACTTTAGATCACTACATAGTATAAAACAAAGTCGTTTTTTCTGTCCCTATATCCCTGTCCCTTTGACTGATTAAATCTTTAAAACTACGCAACAGATTTTGATGGAGTTTTTTTAATAGATAGAGTAATTCAAGAGGAAGGTTTATACGTATAATAAAACCGTGCGAAGCCGGGGCGGGTCGCTAATTGTAAATAATTTTAAGGTAGCTCAACTGATCCATATCAATACCAGTTGTTGCGTCCCCAACAAGACACCTGGCTGCAGTACGCTGTATAGCAATGGGCAATGCTGATGCGCTGAGCCAGATACCAGTTCTTGGGTCACGCATCGACCAGACGCTCAGATATTTATTTTAAAACCCGGAGAGCCTCAATACCCCATGGACCTAGGATCTTGACTACAAGGGAGCAAATGCGTAGGTTCTGTCGAGACCTGCATATTTTAAATACCACCTTATTACGAGCGACGGGATGACGTCAACAGCGTACAAAGATTTATGTATAAACCGCACATTTGCACTTTTGCAAGCATTCCATTTTACTTGTCTATGCTAAAGCAATTCAACTAGCGTACTTATTCTTATAAATTAGCTTTATATCAGTTACCATATATAATAATAATCAACCGTCAACCGTTGGGGTAAACGTATTTTTGAGTGGAGACCGCGACTCGGCAAACGTAGTGTAGGTCGCCCTCCAGCCAGGTGGAATGACGATCTGCGAAGGACAGCTGGCAGATGATGGATGCAGCAAGCTGAAGACAGGGCGCTATGGCGCGAGTTAGGGGAGGCCTATGTCCAGCAGTGGACTAATATAGGCTGATGATGATGATGAATAATCATCTTTTAATAGTATTATCGTATATTTTATTATTATGATTAACTAGCGACGCGCCCCAGATTCGTAAGGGTTTTTTATAAATAGAAACCTTCCTCTTGTATCACTCTATCTATAAAAAACCGCATTAAAATCCGTTGCGTACCTCTGAGTACTTACGTAAGAGTTTAGCTAGGTTCATATTGCTGTGTCGGGGTGTGTTGTGGCGCGACAAAACGCTATCGGTCTCATACATTTAGTATGACTAGATTCACATTAGCGACAGATCGCGCCACACCCCAACACAAGCTACTAATGTGAATCTAGTCATACTAAATGTATGAGACCGATAGCGTTCTGTCGCGCCAGAACACACCCCGATACAGCAATATGAACCTCGCTTTATCAAATCTGAGTTTATCTAGAAGACACCTAGGTATTGTCTTAAAGAGACCCAGGTTGTCTTATCCAGGTTATCCTAGTACCCGTAGCACATGCTCTGCTTAGCTTGGAGCCATATTATATGTGAATTGTCCAGCATTATTTATTTATTTAGAGGATTTAGTCACGTTTTAGATTACACTGTATTTGATGTATTACTTTCCTCCCCTCTGTTAGTGCAGTCGCCATTTTCCCTGAACTGTCAAAACACGTAAGCACTCATAAATAACATAAAACAAGGTTAAGTGTAAGGAGGGACGTGTGTACTGAGCCGTGCGTCCTACGCGGTCACATCGACGATGACGGTTACATCGCATTTACACCGTACGACGCGATGGAGAATTACTTTTGTTTTTTCTTTGTTTTATTTCATTTGAACGTCACGAACTCTTGTATACGTTAGAATTACTTACATCACTAATTCAAAATAACCACACTAAATTCATTTACTCATTCGTTTCTCAAAGATAGTGGTATGACACTTATCATCACCGAATCGCCACCAAAATCAACATTGTTAAAAGGAAGTAATTGGTTTGGTGGAAAAATGGCAGATATGGGCAAAGACTTTGGAATAACTAACTGTTTGACTAAAAAATTGCCTAACTTTCTCAACACCTTAACAACCTTACAGAATTCCAACAACTGTCAAACACACATATTATAAAATACATAAAATAATATAAAACCACTACCTTAAGTGTAAGGAGTGATGGTGTGTACTGAGCCGTGCTTCCTATGCGGTCACATCGACGGTTAAGTCAAACTTACACGACACGACACGACACGATGGAGAAAGTTATGATTATGAAAAACTTTAGATGAACATATAAGTATAATTATGTGATAATGGGCAATTTTTTGTAATTATGCGCGTGGTATAATTTTATTCAAATTATTTTGTAAATGCGAATTCTGCAAACTGCTGGAGAATCTTTATTCTTAATAATATAACAAAGGCGAAAGTTTGTATGGATGTTTGTTCCTCTTTCACGCAAAAACTACTGAACCTAGACGTAGTTCTATTCCTGAATAACTTCGTCACGTAAATCAGTTCCCACGGGAAAGAGACATTTCCATAGAAACAATGCACACGAAGCCGTGCCCGGATACTAGTAAAAGTAAAAATATAACACAAAAAGTACTAAATAAATTACAGAATAAAATGCGATCATTTTATAAAGAAAAAGCTATAGATACTGCTGTAGTTATTAATCTTGCTTTTGATTGATTATAAGAAACCATCGTATCGTAGACTATAAAACTCTTGCAAGGAGTGGGCGTCGGAGCGTGAATCCTGGCGTCAAGGCCAACTCATCCTTTGTCACCAGACAACGTCTGTCCGTTTGTTGGACCAGCTCAATGCCTTCTGACTATTTTGTTATATACTTTCGTTTATGCTTAGATAACGGCTCAATGGTTTCTGTTTCTACGTTGTTCTATGTAGAGAAGATAATTCGACAAAGTATTTTAGATCATTGCATTCACGACTTAAGTTCCGGTTCAATAAATATATTTTTAAGGGAACACAACAGACATGGCATTTTTGCCTTTTTTTTAAGAAACCCTTCATGCGAGAGTGCAGTAGAATTCTGTAAAATCACACGGCATAAGTCAAATCAATCAATGATTTGACTTGTCTTATTTTGTAAGCATACAAATAAAGTTATTGTTTTCTGATTTCATACATTTTTGGACTTTTTTCTGTCGTTATCGTTTATCGAATGTTACGTTTTCTAGGCTCATAGGTATTCCTTAGGTAACATAATATTATCTAATAATATTATAAACGCGAATGTTTGTAAGTATGGATGTTTGTTACTCTTTCACGCAAAATCTACAGAACGGATATGGATGAAATTTGGCACAGAGATAGATTATAGGCTGGAATAATACAGGCTTTTTTTTCCGGAATTCCCATGGGAACGGGAATTCCCACGCGAACGGGAATTCCCACGCGAACGGGAATTAGGTACCGCAGGTGAACCCGCGAGGCGCTGCCAGTATTATCTAATTTGTGACACAGAACCGTTATGTCTAGCAATGATAAATCAACTTAGAGACAACAATTACAACAACAAGTAACTCAAAAAGTAAAAGTGTCCGAACCCCCTATTAAAATCCCCCATGCAATTACACCATAGTAGATGACGGACAGAGCGTAGGCCTTTCGGATTGTTTCCCACGGGTTTCTTCTCAGTTCTGCTTCGTTGGACCTTGCACCCATCGTGACCTCTAGTAACCTTACCTAACCTTTTATGTTATTGAAATGAATTTGAAGGCTAATCCTATTTCATCATCACTATCATCAGTATCACTACATAGTATAAAACAAAGTCGCTTTCTCTGTCCCTATGTCCCTTTGTTTGCTTAAATCTTTAAAACTACGCAACGGATTTTGATGCAGTTTTTTAATAGATTAGAGTGGTTCAAGAGGAAGGTTTAAACGTATAATAAAACCGTACGAAGCCGGGGCGGGTCGTTAGTAATATTATAAACGCGAAAGTTTGTAAGTATGGATGGATGGATGTTTCTTACTCTTTCACGCAAAAAAACTACTGAACATACCTACACGGATGAAATTTGGCACAGAGACCGATTATAGTCTGGAATAACACATAGGCTATATTTTATCCAGGAATTTCCACGGGAACGGGAATTACGCGGGTGAAACCGTGGCACTGCTAGTTAATTCAATTCAATTCAACCAGTTTATCTCAGCTTAATAGATAAGTACATATTTCAGCCATATATTATTTATAAAGAAACATCTTAACTTAATTTTTAAAAACGCTTGACGCCATGTGTGCGCGTCCAGTGCTTCATGAAAGCGCAGTCTGTGTCCAGCCTTCCAGCTATAAGTTTGAGATAGCTACTGGTGCCGCCCCTCACCCGGCGCATCAGGGATGCTGTTCTGTTGCGGATGATTGCGTAAAAGTCATCAACGTGGGACTCTACAAACATCCCTGAGGCGCTACAGAAGCGAGGCAGTCCCAGCAGCGCTCTAAACCCATTATTGTACTGGACGCGCAGGGCATTCCAGCATTTTTGCAGGTAGTTAACCCACAGTTTGCAGTACGCTCTAAACAAACTTATTAGTAGTTAAGTATATTTATGATCAGATATCTAGTATCTACCCATAACACAAGCTCTGCTTAGCTTCGGGCTAGATGATGCTGTGTGAATTTTCCAGCATTATTATTTTTTTATTTATACCATGGCAGCTTTAGAATCGACCCATCCAATTCAGAATTTGGCAGAAACTATATTTACTAAATAATTATAAAGTATCATCAATAGTTAATTTTTTCTTCATCCGACAAAATATCAGTAAAGAAATCACAAATAAAAAATCAATACGGATGTGGGTCAAAACCCATTCTATACATCCCTCGTACTATGGCTTCCTATCAAATTTCACATCACTTATTTCAATACTATTAGGGTTCATTTTTGTATCGGCAATTTTAGGTTAACCACAAATAAACGCCATACCTACTAGATGTAAGCTGAACCTTATTTTGATGAGTGAACGGTTGGTTTTCCAACAGAATTAAGTAAAAAAGGCCAAGAGCGAGTCCTATGCAATTCATATCCAATATCTTTTGACGACAATCGACCGACAACCGTTGGGGTAAACGTTTTCTTGAGTGGAGACCGTGACTTGGTAAACGTAGTGTAGGACGCCCTCCAGCCAGGTGGGATGACGATCTGCAAAAGACTGCTGGCAGATGCTGGATGCGTCAAGCTGAAGACAGGGCGCTATGGCGGTCAGTAGGGAAGACCTATGTCCAGCAGTGGACTAATATTGGCTATGGTGGTGATGATCTTTTGACAACAGCGATGAACGTTTTATTCCTATTTGTTTCGTGTTAAAATATCAGTAAATAAAAAAAACTTAATAATATGTCACTTGATTGGGAAAAAAGCATTTATAGTTTAGTAACAGAATAACAACACAATGTCTTTGTGGTATACACTTGTCACTAGATAGTATAAAATAAAGTCGCTTTCTTTGTCCCTATATCCCTATGTCCCTGTGTTTACTTAAATCTTTAAAACTACGCAACGGATTTTGATGCGGTTTTTTTTAATAGATAGAGTGACTCAAGAGGAAGGTTTATACGTATAATAAAATCGTGCGAAGCCGGGGCGGGTCGCTAGTAATATTATAAACGTGAAAGTTTTTATGGATGTATAGATGAATTAGATGTTTGTTCCTCTTTCAACTACTGAACGAATCGGGCTAAAATTTGAATGGACGTAGTTTTACAACTTTATTAACAACGAAAATTACATCTTAATGAAAATACTTTATTAACAACGAAAATTACAAGCAAGAAATAGAAAAATTACAACTAGTATTTACAATTGAAACCATTGAGCTAACTGCAGACGGTTGCAAACAGTCTAAATATAGCTCAATTGATCCATGTCAATACCAGTCGGAAGCGTCCCCAAGACACTGGCTGCACCATCTTAATTGTAATTTTCGTTGTTAATAATGTTGTAAATTAATATTTTTTCTCTTCCATCAGCCAAACTCGATGTAGAATTTTTGTAAACAAACCGCCCTTACTTAACTTAAAATACACTCTGTTCTCTTGCCTTTTTATACTTGTCGATTTAAGATCCTTCCTTCACTAAATATTTCGTGCACTCATATCTAAAAATTGACGCCAAGCAAGTGAATTTTAGTTTTTTGTGTCGTGGTTTGTTTACAAACATTCTACATCGAGTTTGGCTAGTATATAGTATATACAATTGAAACCATTGAGCTAACTGCGTAGTTTTACACCCATATCTTTAGTCGTTTCCTCAACCTCTATTTAACCTCGAATCAAGCTCCAAGTACCTGTCTATTCTTTGCTCCAAGTGCGTTTTGGTATGCTTGGTTGTAAAAGATACCTCCTCTCGAATTTACCTAAAAAAAATCCTAATACGAGTGGTGAGACAATCTGTCATCTCAACGTCGCAACCTACCTTGAACGCTCCCCGAAGAGTTTGTTGAAAATAATTTAATGGATTTTGAAGAATATCTTGATTACATTTACGATGACGAAGCCTACAATCACCTATTTCAACCGGTTCAACCTTAGATCAGTGGGGTTGATAAAGAACAAAGTTAGCGACTAAGCATACCGGACACGAGTGTGTTTTGAAGGATGCTCGATACTTACTCAGGCGAGTTTGAGTGAAGGAATAATTCAGGAATTTTCTAAAGATACACATGGTATACAGAAATCATTATTAAATCTAGATTATTTCTTTAGTTAAGTATCTCATTATAAGAAAACTATTTGTAAGTTTGTACGAGAATAAAGTTCTTTAAACCTAACCTAGATATGGGTTTTAGCCTTGAAATAACACATAGTAGGATTCATACCAAAAATCAGTTTCCGTTGGATAGAAATAGCCTTGTAATTTTCCCTAAAAATAACGCGAGCAAAGTCGCGCTCATAATATACTACTACTGAATTTTTTCGTTTTGGATTTACAACAACCAAATTCATAAGTATTTTTGAATGGCTGTAACTGTTAAAAAATAAAGCACGGAGTTTTATTACATTTACTTACGACCCGCCCCGGCTTCGCTCGGTTTTATTAAACGTATACCGTACGAAAACCTTCCTCTAGAATAACTCTATCTATTAAAAAAACCGCATCAAAATCCGTTGCGTAGTTTTAAAGATTTGAGCATTCAAAGGGACATAGGGATATAGGGACTTTAGGGACAGAGAAAGCGACTTTATTTTATACCATGTAGCGAATACCGTTAATGTAATTCATTCGTTCTTTCTAAGTTCTTTCATTCATTATTTCTCGCTGACAGACAGACAGACCACACTGACGGACCAATTTCCGGCAGACAGATGGACATTAATATTAGGGTCCCGTAGGCACCCTTTGGGCACGGAACTTTAAAGCTAAGAAGTGGTTTAATTTTCAGGGAGTGACAGGACAGTTGTTACTGGATACACCTGGCAGCTCAAATATTTGAACCTTATTTCTATACAAATCGATAATAAATTATCTATAATAAATTATCTATAATAAATTATCTATAATAAATCTTCTATAATAAATATTCTATAATAAATTCTATAATAAACCAACTTATGAAAATACCTACTTGAACTTTGACCTTCAAAGACCGAAAGCTTATAGAAGCTTTTCATCTTATTCGTTCATTCTCAACCTTAAATAATCTTTGAAGGTCAAAGTTCAAGTAGTATTTTCTTAAGTTGGTTTATTTGAAGATATTCATAAACATTAGGTTACTAACCTTTTAGATAAGTAGGCAATTAATTTGTATATTGCACGGTAAACTCGCTTCTAAACTATAAGGCCGCCCATTGTATGTTTGTACTTTTTTCATATTAAATGACTAACTTGGTTAAAAATAAGGACATTTGTAGTTAATCTTTTATATTTACCTACTACCAATCAAACTAGTTGACTACAAAAATAATTTTATTATCATTTAGGTTATACGGGTATACTTACTTAAAATAAACTATGTAGTAGATAGTTTAAATGAATAGATTATAAGATAAAGGAAGTTTATATTATTGTCTTTCATTTGTAAATTATTTCAATTATATTCAATAAAAAATTCCAGATTTTTTTCCCTTTTTTTTACACATTGTATTGAGTGCCATTCACTGAAGACTCAGAAAATCCGCGGGAAATCCACAATAACAATATTACCAACTGCAAAATGCAAATATTCGGATTCCATAACATTTTCAACTTTATCTCTAATCCAATACAGCTGCAATCTCTTTACCATTCCTATGCAGCAGTTGGAACATAGAGATGCCACTGTTATTCAGTTACCATTCGGTATTTTATTCGGCCACTTTATTTAATATTCGTTTTTTGGCCGAATAACAAACTAACTTAAAATACACATAATATTAATACTACCTATGTTTACAGAGAAATGTATGTACGTACAAGTTTATCAATTATCTATTAAAAGTATTTGATTTGACTACCTATTAAGATTATAATTTCAATACCTGTCTGAGAATTTATTTTGAAAGATAAAATAATTAAATGAATGAATGAATGAATGAACACTTTATTTGTACTCAAGAAAAACATTTAAAGAGCTTATATCTAATTTAAAAATAATAAACAGTACAAAAAGGCAAACAACCTACATTAAATACCTTATTGATTTAATGTAGTTTAAATGAATCAAATTTCTTTAATAACTTCTACCGAGAGCTGAATTTATAATTCGGTATTCGGCATTAGATAATACAATTCTCTATTCTCTTGCATCTCTAAAAATTTCGAGCAAAATTTTGAGCTTTATTTCCAAAACAGTACAGTTGAAATTCTCCTTTAAAGCAACGGACTGCAAAGTGCTTAACATCTTATGAGTAAGACACAAAGGTTGAATATCGCTTGAGGATAATAGAGCGGAGGAAATCATTTTACTAGTTTCGTTTCTTAGGGGACGTTGCATACGAGAATTGCAAAGTCGCCAACAACCAAATTGTTATTTTTGTTCTTGTAGAAAAAGAAAATACTTATAAACCGCCTAGGTATCCACCACGACAATATTTTAAATAAATGAGTATCTATTAATTACATTTTATTTTCAGTAGTCGGTATTAAGTACCTACTAGTAGATGAGTAGGTACTTATCAAATAATAAAATCAAACGTCTTGTCGCCACAACAAAGTTTCTCGTTTGCACCAAACTTCATTTCTACGATTGGATTCCCAGTGCACTAGGAACATAATAGCTTTGGAATTTTGAATTCTATTATGCAGGTGTTTAAACGTAATATCGTTGCAGCGAGAATTTGTAAACGTTTGCTGGCGTTACGTACATTAGATTCAAATTTCGAATTTTGTGTAGTGTTGTTGCTATATGATGCCATTTTGAATTTGGAAAACAATCTTTGGGGAAATGTAATCGAACAATTTAAAATAATTCCGTATACAGGTGCGTTCACACATAATATCACGAATAAAATGATTTCACGTAATTGGTACTTAATGGTAATTAAATTAGCATTAAGTACAAATTACGTGAACTACGTGCTAAAATAAATTTTATTTTACTACCTAATGAGTTTATATTAATGTACCTAGTTGATAAGTATAGAGAACTAGCAGCGCCTCGCGGTTTCACCCGCGTAATTCCCGTTGTTGTGGGAATTCCGGGATAAAATATAGGCTATATTTTATCTTGTTATTCCCGTATAACCTATCTGTGTGCAAAATTTCATCTATATCCGTTCAGTAGTTTTTGCGTAAAAAAGTAACAAACATCCATCTATCCATCCTTACATACTTTCGCGTATACAATATTAGTAGGATAGTAGAATCATTTCGATTTTATTAAATTACTAGCAACCCGCCCGGCTTCTCACGATTTTATTATACGTAAGTATAAACCTTCCTCTTGAATCACTATCTATTAAACAAACTGCATCAAAATTCGTTGCGTTGTTTTAAAGATTTAAACATTCAAAGGGACATAGGTATATAGGGACATAAGGACATAGGGACAGAGAAAGCGACTTTATTTTATACTATGTAGTGATGATCAGGATAGTTTAGGTATCTATGAATAATTTTCACATAGTTTGTGTTCTATATTATAATTCCTGTGGGAGTGTTATGCTTTTAACCCAAAAGAGCTAAAATAATATTTAATTCCATCGGATGCTCGCCAAACTGACCTGATGGATGCAATGTTATGACTTCAAACATTAACATTATATTATGACCGTTAGGGTTGCCACGCCATTCTACCTGTCAGGGTTGCAAAGTATAAAATAAGGCTTTATAAGAACCGGAATTAACTACCTTAAGTAGTAAGAAGTACTCAATTCTTACTACTTAAGGTCAAAATATATTGCGGCATCGACAAACTTGCTTACAATGATAAGGCCTCCACGTTTCAAAGAAAAATTAACTATCAAATAGTAGAAAATAATTAGAAATCTTATCTACAACTATATTTTTATAAACGGTAATACCCAAGAACTTCACTGCATAAATTAATTTAAAAAAAAAAACAAAACGACACCATACTTGCTTAACAATATTCATGAAATGACTTACATATCAGAACAGTAATAACTAATATTGCTAAAACAAAATAGCTAAGCACTAAAAAATAATCATGCACTTCACGATATTAAAAAACGGTATTATTTTATATTCATTTATTTGTCAAGTCGTTATTTTTTTACACAAGGTTTATTTAATTGTTTCGCCTGACAACCCTAGAGCACTTAGCCTACTTTTATTTTAACTAGTTTGCATCGTTCGCCCGAAATGTCCAAACCGCTGAAAATATAAACGAAACGAAGCTACATTTACATTCTCGCTCATAACATCGGATTATTGTACTGAATATACTGTTTCCTATCTATTTCCATGTGTATTTACATAAATCCAGTTATAGTTAAATGCATCCGAAAAGCAAAAAAACACTTATCAATCCAATAACATGTTTTTTGCAATAACTTTTAAAAGTAATTAGGTAAAAGAATTTTATTTCATCAGGCATTAATTAATAAAAAGCTGAAACTATGTTAAGTACCAATGATCATTTTAAAACTTAGACGATTTAGGTATTTACACTTCTTTTAGCTAAAGCACATTCTAAAACGGTTATTTTATTACATAGGTACTTTGATTTGTCTACGGCTCTATTAGTAGTAGTTAAACCTAACTAAAAAATGCTTCGCACAAACAAATCTTTTTGTGTGAAGCTGTGAGAGAAAAACCGCCATTTTATCCATTCCAATTGCATCTTAGAACAGTATATAAAAAAAAAATATTTTTCAAGAAACAAGACGGACAGTTGACTCTTTTTATTTCACATTTTTTGTTCTAAATTCTATTTAGACCATAAAATACAAACCAACATTGTCCATTAAGTTTTTGACATCGACTTAAAATAAAACATTTCAACCATTAAAACCCTTTCACGCAACGCCCAGATAACAAAACCATATTCTGTAACAAGTGATAAAAGTACAGCCATGCACAAAACCGGAAGCACCGGAAACGACGATAACTGTGTTGTTCGCGACTGTACAAGGGTTTAACGCTTTTGAAAGAATTAACAATGGTATTTTGAGGTTTTTTCGCTCCATTTTATGTTTGACACGTTTACAGAGACCTTTATAATGAACGGTGGTTTGAATTGAGAACATGTGATTTGCAAGTAGGTTTTATGTTATGAAAATGCAAAAGAGGTTGTTTATATCAATTTAAATAAGGTAATGGTATATAATGATAATTTCTTCTTATTTTGGTTTATGTTTTCTAGCATCCATCAAGACCAACTTATTTAATTTAAACCCCCAGTATATATTTGTTCATTGGCCCCAAGTACAATTATTACCTTTAATATCTAAATTATACCTTTAATAATATTAATGGTTTCTACATGAATTAATTTACAAAGCTACAAGCAAGTCTGTTATCTCTCAATCAATCTGATCTTTATTTCCATCTAATGAAACTAAACTAGTTTATTCCAATTATTTCGAGATCTAAGCTAACCAAGAGTTCAACAGACTTATTCTGTTGAACCCACCGAACACGTTGACCCCTTCTTATCTAGAATTAAAGGAACACGTCCACCACACCGGAAAATTAGAAGCGAATTCATTAAGCAACTTCCATCGGGATAAGAGTAAGAACGGCAGTTTAGATGCCAGATTAGCATAGATTAGTGATTGATTATGCGGGTTAACTCCGGTTAAGCTTGGGCTAATTTTACGGAATAGATTGCGTGAATATAGCAATTATTAGTAGCTGTATTTTTTTAAGCTTTTCAGGGTTCCATATAAGGTGAAACGGGAGGTTCCATGTAAGGTGAAACGGGAGGGTCCATATAAGGTGAAACGGGACGATATTACGGAGACTCCGCTTTCTGTTCGTCGTCGTCTGCTTAGAGATTACTAGATGCGCCCCGCGGCTTCGCCCGCGAACCAGCATTTCTTTTACGTACTAATTTCAGAAATTTATTGCACGCCCCCTAGGAGTTATTGTGTAAAAATAAAAAATATGAGTTTAGTTATTCACTCTATAGTTTATTTATACCGAGCTTTGAGTGATACTTACTAACTTTACCACCCTATTTCTATTCCCAGAGGTTAAAATTTCTTAATTTTATTTAATATTAAATTTACTTAATGTCCTATTATAAGTCCTAAACTGTCTACATACTTACCAAATTTCATCTCAATAACTTAAATAGTTACAAAGATTACGTACAACAATCATTTACGCAGACTTTCCCATTTATGGCTTTATGACCGTATGACTTCATAACTTAATGATTTAATGACTTCGTGATATCATGACTTCATGACTTTATATGACTCCTCTATCCGCTAAGCGAGTTGATTATGACTACCTTATTTGGAGTCTAAATCTGCAAATGAGGTATTACGTGCTAATTAGAACCGTGAAGGTCATTAAGGGTTAATTTCACTAAACCTACCATCACATCCAAATCGGAAAACAAGAAAAACAGTGAAACTCAATTGTTGGCAAGTCACAACTCCCATATCAGAAGTCTATCAATATAAACTTTGGGAAGTTATTCCAAAGAACAATGTCCTCACTACGAGTAAAAACTAACATTCGACCTCTTTGGGGACCTTTGGAAATGTCCCCTACTAAGGATTTACGAAAAGAACTCGAATGTTCATTATCATAGAAAAGATTAAAAGGTTGAAGTAATTCTGATCGCTTTCAATCACGGCAACCTTAAAAAATACCATAGAAAAAAAAAACAAATGACGACTGATGTGGTGCGACGGATGAAGGTCTGCGCAGGAAGTTGCGGGTTCAATTCCCTCCTTGAGACTAATGTTTGCAGGATCTATAAATATTTTGTTCGGGGTTCTGGACGTTTTCTCTAAATAGAAAAGTATCATATTATATTAAGTATATCAGTCATCCATAACACGAGCTCAGTCTAGCATTATTATACTATTCAGAATAATAATTGTTATCATTCGTTTTAAAGGTCAAAATGCTTGTGACTTCTATATTCTATAAGACAATAAGAAAATTACAAATGTAAACAGTATCTCTCTCAGATTGAGAACAGCAATCTTATTAGATTTTGTAAAATTATAAGTAAATTAGGAAGAAGTTTTAAAAAAAATTAGCCATTCATATCACAATTGAAATCATTAATTAATTAATTGAATGATTATTAATTGTAATTTTGTGTACCTACTAACCATTTTCAAATTTATACTGTGCTACTAACAGAATGGATGTATAGTATCTGAATAAATAATTTTTCATTTTCAATTTCAAATTTCAATATCCGGATATGGGTGTTTTATAAAAAGTGATTTGAAAAAACCGTAACTATATCTCATTCAAATTTAAAAAATCTACACCTTAGTAAGGGTCCAGGTAGGTTACGCTTCGAAACTTTGATCCAAGCCGGGGTGGCTACAAATCACTACACTCTGAAGCGCCGTAAATTATGGACACCCTGTATACGTGTACGCATGGACGAAATTGGAGCGTTTTGCATCACCTGAGGGTTTAATTTAGATTGTCTGTTGTACCTGGCCTTTTAGATTGCTTTTGTTTAAAGGGTACCTACTGGTACTTAATGGGTAAAGATAAAGATACTTTGTTATAGTCTAGCCAGCCGGACTCTAGACTCTAGAATAGGACTTCCTAGCCATCGGGGCGTACCCCATAGTGGCGTAGAGAAATCTGTGGGAATCTTAAGGTAATGTTCGGATAACCTTATTTTACTGATGTTTCTCTTTTCTCTTGTGTTTCCTGTCTTGTTGTAACTTATGTACCCACCTACTCTTGTATTTTTCTGTACCTACCGTATTATACCTAATTATGTTTTTACCACCTTTGTGCCACCACACCAGGCCCTGTCTGAAAACCAGCGCCGCTACTAGCTATGGCCTGTAGCGGCATTATGCTGAGACAGGGATCTTTTTGGCCCCTTATGTAAATAGCCTTGCTCTACTTATTATTATTATTATTATTATTATTTTTGTGTTTCTTATTCTTGATTACTGTATGTATTATTTATAAGTACGTAAAAGGGCCAAATAAATGTAATTTTCTTTCTTTCTTTCTTTATTTTTGTCGTCTCATGTCTTTGATAATCTTAATTTTGCTCTGCTTCTCTGTTCATAATTTTTTAGAATTAAAACAAATAACAGTTTTTCATCGATATAGCAGAGACGTTAATTCAAAATCACCAATAGGGCATATGACCAGAAATCCATTAGTGGTATTGAGCATTGGTCTGCAAGTAACAGAAATGTCTTAGACGAATTTCTAGAAGGCAGATTCACTATTAAAGATGACTTGGTTGGATAAATTTGGAATAAAACGCTTTCTATTTTATAAATGGAGGAGGCATAAAAATATTTTTATTACCAGGGTGCCTCATGCAAAAAAGGTTGGGAAACACATTTCCCAGCCTTTAACGCTTTCTCTGCCCAGCCTTGGCGATGCTATAGGTGGAATAGTAGAAGGGATTGTAGATATAACTATGTTATGGGCATTGGATGATGAAACCTTTAGTTTAATGTCCCGCTGAAGAAAAGCCGCTACGGCGCTCTTCAAGGTGTGTACTATGTCCAGCGAGATGAGAATAGTCTGATGATGATGATGAAGGTAATAGATAAAAAGGAATTATAGTCTAATCTTAACTTGAACCACGGAGTTTACGCCCTAAATTACCTACCCAGAATACAGACGTTAAGAAATACAGAATTTCTTATGACGATAGTGTCAAGTTGTGTTGTTTTATGCTTATGTAACTGAGACCACTCATAAATGTTTGATGATTGTCTTCTGTCAGACAAATAGGATATTTTTCAATATTTAAGGCGAGTGCTTACCCATTCGACCCAAGATTTTTCTACCCAATAGGTATTTTGCTCCGTTCAACCCAAAACATTAGATTCAAGTTACCCGTTCTACCCACACCTACTTATTCCAAATTTATATTCTTTGAATTCATATAAATGACATAGTGAAACACTAAGAAGAAGGGTCATTAGACAAAAAATGCAGAAATTCATTAAATTAGTAGAACTACTATGCCACTATGGCTGTCTATTTTTTTAGCCTTCGACACTTTCTGCTCTATTCAGATAAGTATATTATATTTTGTGAATGTATCATAATGATTTCACGATATAGATTGGCTGCTTTTCGGTTACAAATAAAAAACGATGAAACGATATGAAATTAGGAAATGTGCCTCAAAGTGATAAAAATAGGTAGAGTAATACACTCTCGAGTACATGAGGATCAACCAGCTTAGCAGAACGAATTATGGTTCAAAAATTAATTGCGTTTCCTCCAAATAAAAGTCGACCCAAAAACAGCTGTCTGCCTCCCGGTCCAATAGTTGTCAAACCCGTCCACAGGATAGGCCGAGTTTATGGCTCGTAATCACTCAGAGTAGGGTTTGCATAAAAACCTATCGGCGGTGACAAATGGGGGGGAGAGAGGGGTCGACGCATAAATCAAGTGGGGGTAGCGTCAGCAGTTCGCTCTTGGAATGTTTGGAAAAAGAAATCTAGAGAAAGTCTGGAGGATTTTCGTGCGGTTCGTTTTTGCGTGTTTGGTGTTTATAATGAGCGACAGCTAAACTCTAGGGAAAGAAAGTGTTGGGTTTCTTAATTGACCTCTCATTAAAGGTTACTTTTTCGTAACTCGTTCGGTTCAAGTATATGTGAGTAACCAGTGTGTGACCTTTATGACATTTTGGCTCTCCCCAGGCCAAATTTCTAGGTGCAGTTATAAAGATAATATCTGCCCAAAGCTATTTCTTTTCCATGGGAACTGATTTATGGGATGAAAAGTAGGCTATATATTGTGTTACTATTACTTATTATAGAGCTAGACAACGTCTTTTCAAAATTTCAATCCGATCCGTGAAAACAAAAGAAAGAAGAACAAATCCATCCATCTTACAACAAATACTTCCATACAAACTTTCGCGTTTAAATATCAGTAAGAACGCTTAAGTTTGTGGGATCAATTCTTACCACGAGATTGTTTCTATCTACAAAATATTTCTTCCAGTTCTCGTAAGTATATATTTTTTTAAACAAATTATATCCATTTGATTCTCATTACGTAAGCTCTACTAACTTTGTAGCTAGCTGATCTCGATTTTTAACATTTTATGTTATAGAAGAAAAACACAGTTTAGTCATTTAATTAATCTCATTACATAAGTTTTCGTTATCTACGAGGCTAGATTATGCTATGCATGGTGTAGTATCAAGCATCATTTTTTGACAGCGCTGTCATGTCATCAAAGCAACATCGTCAAATTCTCCAAAGCCTCTTTTCCAAACAGAAAACTGAAAACTCCAAACACAAGTCAAAACTCCAAACCCTATTACAATCTAATAAAACTTTGCAAGCTTCCTTATCTCAAGCCATAAATCTACGGCGTATTTACTAACGTAGTACGTAACACGTAACGTACGCTACGTAGGTGATATACACCGGAAGTTGATGCCACTTCCGTTATAACGTAACAGGTGCCGCCATTCCCGAGTCATCTAATAACGGGATTAATATTGCTTAAACAACTGTTCGGAATTTGGGAATTGTGTTCGGTTAAGTGTCATCGTACTTATCATCGTCGATATTAACTCGATGGCTTTGAGTATCTGCCTGTTTGTTTACTTGATCTAATTAAATTAACTTAATGTAATTAATTTTTGTGTATTTTCCACAATTGACTAAGGCATTTTAATGCCTAGTGTGGGAATCGTTGTTATTTGATTCCGAAAATTCTCCCTACTTAATCAGAAATAATTGTATTATGCACTTAGATCCTAGATGTTTTTATCGTAATTTAATTGTTTAAGAAGCAATAAACATATTTTAATTTTTCATTAAAATGACAAACTAGCAGCGCCTCGCGATTTCACATGCGGTAATTCCCGTTCCCGTGGGAATTCCGGTATAAAATATAGCCTATGTGTTATTCCAGACTATAATCCACCTCTGTGCCAAATTTCATCAATATCCGTTCAGTGGTTTTTGCTCTAAAGAGTAACAAACATCCATCCTTCCATCCATACTTACAAACTTTCGCGTTTATAATATTAGTAGGATAGTATCTCGTAAACTAACAACCTCTTGAGTACGGACGCAGGGACTGGAATTGATATGGAACAGTTGAGCTACCTATAGACTCAGACTACCTAGACAGAGCGCTGTCAACAATGATTTTGAAGCCGGTTTCGTAAACATGTGTGCTCGTACTGAGTGTTGCCGTGCAGGTGTACTTTCGCATGAAATATGATTCCATTCTGCTTTTTACGTCGCGAGATTGGTTTGAACACCATTTCAAAACATAATTCGGCATTTTGTTACTCTAAATCTCGTAATAATTTTGCGTGACACTCGGTGCGACGGCTTAGCTGGACTGACAAGGTAAGGCGTAATTTCGTCATATATGTTTGTGTGTGTGTGTTTGTACACGCCAAGGCTTAATTTTACCTGCCTCAGTGCGGGTTTCGTTGGGGCTCCGTCTAGATAGTTCTATAGTCTGAGCCTATAGACTATTTGCACCCGTCTGCAGTTAGCTCAATTGCGACATTGGTTTCGAGACTGGAATTGAACCCGCAACCATCATTGTTAAGAGTGGACCTTTGCCCGCTGTGCCAATAAATAGCGTGTCAACTTATAACAGTAACATTTTTTTTTGTAAAATTACTCTCATTAAATTTTGATAAAAATCTAGATGTGTTTGAGTATACTTATATAGGTTTGTGAGTGTTGGAAAGAGACAGTACTTTTAGTAAATGTGACTAGCGCAAAAAAGACAAATATAAGTGACTAGTGATGGATTGACACACAATGTCTTCCCTCGCTATTGAATATTTCTCGTAAAAATACAAGAGGCAACGTAATTGCGTTATTTAATTTTGGATCTAATTTCATTATTCGTTTCCTTATTAGTCGCTCGCTACTACGGACAACCGAATTGTTTATTTTTTCTTTATTTATTTGACCTTGTTTTGTAAGTGCTGTCGGTTAATGCGGGTAGAATAAGATTTATGTTACCTTGAGGTAACATAAGGTAGGTACTTTTGTAACAAAGGTCTAGAATAGGTAGACAAGAGAGTAAAGGCATGTAAAGGCTATGTTTCTCTCTTAAAATATAATTACGTAGGTAAAAAGATTACGAAGCTAAGTGCCAACTTTAGCATTAACCGACTTTTGCAGCATTTATGTATCACATCTTACTTCTTACTATCTTACTTCTTACTATTATAATAAAATTTATAACAAACATTCACGCAGACTCGTTTGTTATAAGTAATCTTTATAACTCCTTACGTTATTTAAATGAAATTTGGTATATAGATAGTTTAGAACCTAGAATAGGACATAGGCTATTAAAATTTGGAAATTTTTACCTCTGAGGGGTTTAAATAGGGTGGTAAAGTTTGTACGGAAAATAGTTTTCCCTTGGTTCGATTCACTCAAAACTCGGTATAAATAAACTATGGAGTGAATAATTAAACACGTATTTTTTATTTTTACTCAATAACCCCTAGGCAGAGTGCAATAAATTTCAGAAATTTGTACGAAAAAAAGCTCTGGTTGGCGGGCGAAGCCGCGGGGCGCATCTAGTAGTAAAATAAAGTCACTTCCCGCTCTCTGTCCCTATGTATGTATGCATCTTACATATCGTTAAAACTACCCAACGAATTTTGAAGCGGTTTTTTTAATGGATTTAGTGATTCAAAAGGAAGGTTTATATAAATAAAATAAAATAAATAAATAATTCCGGACAGTCTACACAGCATCATCTAGCCCCAAGCTAAGCAGAGATATGTATAACAAACGCGTGCGAAGCCGGGCCGTTTAGTAAAAAACAAGCTTTGCTTAGCTAGGTATATGATGCTGTGTAGATCATCATCAGTCCACTGCTGGAGATAGGCCTCCGCTAATGACCGCCATAGCGCCTTGTCTAAAGCTTGACACATCCAGCATTTGCCAGCAGTCTTTCGCAGATCGTCATCCCACCAGACGTCTTACCAACGTTTGCCAAGACGTGGTTTCTACTCAACGTTAAGACGAAGATGAAAGGTGTCTTTTCTTCTTGCGCGTCGGTTTTTGTATGTATTGTCGAGAATTTATTATAAGCTAATCTCCCAAAGTTCGTTGTAATCGAAAACAAATGGTACCTAAACTGCGCTGTCAGTTAGTAAGAACTTGCGGAACAATAGTTATTGTGTGAGTTATTTCGGGGACAACAGCGAGGTAATTGATTTTACCTATTATCCCACGTCCCTTCTGTTTCCTTGTAGAGTTCTGATTCAGAAGAGGACACAACCGATTCAAATGTAGGCGTACTATTTTAGCCACTCAGTGATTCAAAATTATTTGATGCGTACATAAATAAATATGTATACCTAATAATATTTAGTTTCAATTTCAATTTTAAAAGTTCTTTATTAATAAAAAGTGCTTACAGTATATTTCTAGTGTGAATAAAATCCTAGAAATTATACAATCTTAAAATGTGCAACGTTTTTTAAGCCATAGTAGCTTCTTAAAAACTTTTAAATAATTACATAGGTAATTTAATGGTGTTATAAATTTCATATTATTATGTAATCATAATCATAATCATAATCATTTATTCATAAGATATTAGGTAGGTACAATTTGTGGTCTTATAGTAAATAATGTGTAGTATCACTAAAATCTTACCCTAGGGGCGTATGAATAGTTAGGTAGGTACTTAAAGATATCTAGGTATTCTATTGTATCATTAAATCATAAATTATTTTTAATTTTGCTCTATTATAATAACGGAATTGAACATTAAAAACATAAAATTAAAATTGAAAAAGAAAAATATTATATAAAATGTCAAAATTATTAAATAAATCTATTTTTTTGTTATTATTATTGTCACAATAGTCCATGTATTCTTTAATGTCATAAAAACAATTTTCTAATAGCCATTTTGTCAGTTTTTTCTTAAATATAAGTAATGGAAGATCTTTGAATGATTTGGGTAGTTTATTGTAAACTCTAATTGCATTGATGTATGAATTTCTTATAAGTAGGTATGTCAAGTTTAAATGTGGGTAAGTGAAGTTTATCTGGATTTCTTTTATTATATTTGTTTGGAACTATGTCAGATTGTTTCTTAAAATAGTTAGTATTTGTTTTAACAAACATGCATAGCTCCCTTATATACATGCTTGGCAATGTCAAAATGTTAAGTTCTTTGAACAGTGGTTTGCAACTCTCCATAAACCAGACGCCAAAGATAGCTCTAATACACTTCTTTTGAACTTTAAAAGCTCGCTCTATATCAACTGAGTTACCCCACAGCAGAAGACCGTACGAAAGGATAGACGAGACATATCCATGATACGCCGTAATAGCAGCTTCTTTTGATACTGTTATCCTTAATCTATTCAAGGCATACACAAACTTATCTAATTTGTCACAGACGTGTGATATATGTTTCTTCCAGTCACAGTTTTCGTCTAGTACTATTCCAAGAAACTTCGTTGAGTCTACTTGGTTTATAACTGTGTCATTGTACTTAATGTTTATGTCTACTTTTTTCCTTCTATAGTTATGAAATTGTATGCTTGTTGTTTTATTCAGATTGATTTGAAGATTATTGTGCCTTAGCCATGTAATCACTTGTTTTAATGCGTCATTTATTTCATCTTCAAAAGTTTCTTTATTCCTACCTTTCACTACCAGAGTAGTGTCATCAGCAAAAAGGATTGTTTGATGTTTTGTTATATTTGGTAGGTCATTAATGTACATGAGAAATAAGAAAGGACCCAAGACACTACCCTGTGGTACTCCCCTCTTATTCAACTGTAGTTTCGATCTAGATGTTGTCATAATCCCTGACTGTATTTTAGTTATCTCCACGCATTGTTGTCTATCATTCAAGTAAGAGTTAATCCAGTCGTTTGCTCTTCCTCTTATTCCATATTTATCTAGCTTCATTAATAGCAACTTATGATCAACATAGTCAAAAGCTTTGCTCATGTCAAGGAAAAGCCCCACCACTGGTATGTTATCATCGATAGATTCCGTCAAATATTTTATCAGATTGAAGCAAGCTAAAGTTGTAGAACTATTTTTCCTAAAACCAAATTGTTCATGTCTAAGTAGGTGTTCTTTAGTTACGAAATCATTAAGCCTATGTAGCATTACTTTTTCAAATACTTTGGAGAAGATTGGTATCAATGTAACTGGCCTATAATTTGTCATATCAGTCCTATTCCCTTTCTTGAACATAGGCTTTACTATAGAATTCTTAAGCAGTTTTGGAAACGTTCCTTCTTCTAGGGAAATATTTATAATGTGGCTTAATGGATGACTTATAAAGGGAGCTGTAAGTTTAATTACATTTGTTGTAATTTCATCTGTCCCTACAGCATTAGTATTATTAAGTCTTTTAATTATTTTAGTAATTTCATTACAGTCTGTTGGTTTCAAAAATATTGTTTTGTCTGTACCTATACCTAAGGATTTCTCTATATTATCATTGTTGTAATTAAAATTATTGTTATTCGTTAATTGTATATAAAAATCATTAAATATCTCGCATATATCTTGAGATTTACTTAAAGTTCTGTTTCCTAGTATTATTTTGTCTATTTCATTAATTTTTTTTGTATCACCTATGCTGTTATTTATTATTTGCCAAACTGATTTGCATTTATTTTTTCCATGATCAATGACTTTTTTACATTGTATTCTATGTGATTTATTTATGCAACTTTTGAGTAGTGAGCTATATTTTTTATATTTTGTATAAAGTTTAGAGTTATTTGATTTATTATGAATCATCTTTAAATATAAGTATCGTTTGTGCAGGCATGATTTTTTTAATCCTTTAGTTAGCCAGGAATGATTAGCTTTTTTTGTAGCCATTTTTAGCTTTCTAACCGGAAAACATAGTTTAAAAAAGAGTACAAAGAGGTCATGAAATCTTCCAAATGCGTCATTCAGATCATTAGATTCATATATATCGGAAAACTTAAGTGAATCCATGCACTGGCAGAATTTTTTTATATTATCTGGAGAGAAATCTCTTTTGAACTCAAACCAAGTTTGACTAACTTGTCCAACTGACTTAACTGTCAAGGTTTGACCCGTTTCATGGTCTGAGAGTGCCAGGTGATGCACTTCTCCCTGAGCTTGTTTAATGTTACTTGCAATGAGGTCGAGACATGATAATTTTCTGGTAGGTGTTTTAATATGTAAGTGTATATTATAATTTTTTAATACAGCTAAAAGCTCAAGGCAACTTTTACTTGGTTTCATAATATCCAAATTCCAATCCCCGCATAGAATAATTTTTTTCTTCTTTTTGGTGATTCTACATAATAATTCATTTAATTTGTTTAGAAATATGGTCGGGTTTGAATTTGGTATTCTATATATACAAACAATAATAATTTTATGAAGTATTAATTCGATAGCCGAGCATTCAAAATTGAAGTTACAAACTAAGTCTGAAAAATTTATTAGTGGGATAAAATCCATATAATTTTTTACAAGAACACATGTTCCTCCTCGTCTGTTATTTCTAGAATATGCTGCAGCTAATTTATATCCTGGTATTTTTAGCATCGATTCAGTATTTCCTTTCAAAAATGTCTCACTTAGACATATTACATGAACATCCATGTTTTTTTGTTGAGATAGGGAAAGCAAAGCTACACTGAGTTCTTCTACTTTGTTGATAGCCCCGGCAATATTTTGATGAAAGATATTAAGAATATGATCATGTTTTTCAACTAGTTTCTGCTTCATAGGTAACTTCTTATAGCTTTTATTCACGAAAAAACTGACTACTAGCCGTCGAGTCCCGTTCATTATCATTCATTGGTTTTGTGTGACCTAACCATTTACATAAGTCATCTAAATAATCATGAAGAGATTCCCATATTACCCTCATTCCAAAATTGTTTATGTGTCCTGATTTCGTCCTAAACATCTTGTGGTCATAGCTAAGATCTTTATTCGAGTCAAATATAAAAGCATGTTCATGAGTGGAAACATCCAAGTAAAGGAGATTGTTAAAATTCTCTACCCTCCAATTGAATACATCCATTGCCCTGCCGTATTTATAGGTTGGTAGGCAGATGATTATGTTAGTGTGTGTTAAATGTATTAGTATTTCTCTAATTCTTTTAATTATTTCAAAATAGTCCTGTGTTATTAGAAAATCTTCATCTCCTATCATGATTATGCAGAAATCGTTTATTGTGAAGTCAGTTATCTTTTTGTCAATATCTGTGAGCAACTCAGTGATTTTACATTTCGGTTTGATATAATGGCAGAGTCTTGAAGTGCTTAGGCTATCCTCCGCTATGGTAAGAATTTTATTTTGTGTATTAGTGCTTAGAATACATAGTTTAGGTGGTATTTCTAGTTTATGTTTTTCACCTAATGGTTTGTTGGTCTTCTTAATGTGTGTTTCTTCTGTTACTGTCGCTATCTTTGTTGTTTGTGTTTCCTTGTTTTGAGTGTAATAGATGCCAATTTCCTTAGTAGTTTGTGTTTCTGTGTGTTTCTTCTCTACAGTCGCCTTGACGAGCTCTGTAGTCATTGTTTTTTGTGTTGTTTTGTGTTGTTGCATTATAGTATTTTCCTTGTCATGTATATTGTTTAGTGTCTGTGTTTCCCTATTTACTCCCTCAACTAATGCATTGATCATCATGCCTTTATACATCTCTGTTTGTGTGTATTTATGATCTTTTAAGTTTGTAGTGTTATTTGCTGTCTGTGTACTCTTGTGTTGTTTTTTTGTGGATTTAGGTATGGTCTGAGCCTTTGTACCCTTTTTGATTCCTGTTGGGGACTTAACGGGGCTGTGATTTATCTTTCTGTATACCTCATTTTTACGTAATAAATCTTGGTTCACCCGTTTCAGTTCATTGTTTTCAAGTGCTAGCTGTTCGACTTCATTGTGAGCAATGTTCAGCTGTATTTGTAGCTGCTCTATTTTTGCAGACAGCTCTTTTATTTGCTCATGGGAATCATGCGATCTATCAGGTAAGCTATTTCTGGACTCGTTTAGGTTGTCTATACTCATATCCGTATCATTTTGAATATTCATGTCTAATTGTGTAAAGGCCCGCCGCATTGTAATATTTTCGTTATCCATTATCAAGCGTAGTTGTTCTAGGTGAAATTGAGGTATAAACTTTTGTTCGTGTTAATAATGGTAGTGTCGGGTGTAGTTCTCAGTAGTGATGATGATGATGATGGATGTAGTGTAGGGTATTGGCTTGGTTCCCTAGCTATTTATCAATCTTGTGTCAGTGTCAGATTACTATGTGGTTTTTGAACGCAAAATCTGCTGTTACCACAAGACGTCAGTGTCATGTCCTTTGCTATGTCATTCAAACAGCTGATACACCAAAGTCGGCTCTATTTACGATATTTAGAACTGAGTGTTAGAAAGTTTTGTGTAATTGAAATTTTCGTTTAAGTACTGTTTCAAAAAGATGACTCACTGTGGTGTTCGTTTCCAACCGATTTCTCAAGTTTTTGTGATCCGTTTTCGGCGATTTTCCTGGACAAACCGCTGAGAAAACAATGCTTCAGGGCGTCTTGTAGGTTAGTTCACTTTTCTACTGTTTTGTAATACTTTTGGGGCACTAACTGTCTAATTATAATTAAAATTACTTCGAAGCGACATAGACCTGTGTTTACAATTCGAACTTCGTTCGGAAAGTTTTTTGTAGTAGGCCGTTATGCATTTTACATTAGAGTTATGTAATCTTTGTAACTAAATTACATTTACAACAGAAATATGAAACAACAGAAATATTTAGTGCGTATTACTAAAACTAACAACTAAAATGAACAACAACTTCTTACATTTTAGGGATTGACGATTAGTTTACGATATCTTTGCAAATCAGAGTTCGTTTTGAATCGGCTTAGCCATTTCGCAAACGGGCTGTTTCTACGATCGAGCGATGAAATATTAATGTACTACATGGATATAAAATTCTCGCACATGTGTTACTCCGATCTCATTAAGAATTTCGCCGATATTTTGATTCCGACTTAATTGCAAATCAGAGTTCGTTTTGAATCGGCTTAGCCATTTGACAAACGGGCTGTTTCTACGATCGAGCGATGAAATATTAATGTACTACATGGATATAAAATTCTCGCACATGTGTTACTCCCATCTCATTAAGAATTTCGCCGATATTTTGATTCCGACTTAATTGCAAATCAGAGTTCGTTTTGAATCGGCTTAGCCATTTGACAAACGGGCTGTTTCTACGATCGAGCGATGAAATATTAATGTACTACATGGATATAAAATTCTCGCACATGTGTTACTCCCATCTCATTAAGAATTTCGCCGATATTTTGATTCCGACTTAATTGCAAGTCGCAATCAAAATAATCGTCAAATTACACTGACGGACAAAATAATGTGCTCCAGCCTACAGTTGACAGTTACGCATCGCATGAAAGGAACGTAGTTAAAAATCACTGTGACTGTGACTTATTGTAATCACTGTGAAACGCGTGAAAAGTTGCTGTTATTTTTTGCAATTTTGGAAAGATACGTCTGCCATTGTCAGGTGTATTCATGAGCGTTTCTCTCATGCTATTTTCATCGCAGTTTGATTACGAATAAAATAAAATAAACTAGAAACTAGAAAATAAATAAAATGAACTAGAATTTGTTTAAATTGTAAATAAAACTTTATAATTATGTTCAATGTTAATGTTGTATTAAGTTTACTTTTCGCCTAAAAGATAAAAAAAAATATTAACGAGCAGTGAAAATACTATAATACAATATAGGTACACTAACGAACAAAACCTGTTTCAAACTAAATATAGATACTTGAAAAATAGATGGATAATGAGTTAGAATTTAGGGTCAGAAATGACAAAGGCCAAAGTTAGGAAGTTAAGTGAAAGAAATTGGGTGATAAAGTAATTTCGTTAACGATAAGGTCCATTAAAACTTTACATCGCCAGTCGCTATCATTATCATTATGGTTTTAAGAGATCCTTGAAATGGTAAAAAGGTCGTTTCTGTGTGTAGTATCTAGCAAAGCTTTAATAAAGACTTTCCGATTGTTATACTTAGTAGCTTGTAGTAGCGGAAAACTGACCAAAGTGGAAAATGAGGCTGAAGGCCATTTTCCATAAATGCGAAAGATGTGTCTAATTAATTCTGTGTGATGTGCTTAATTAATTCTGACTGCTTAGTTAATTGGAGGTTTTTTAGCCTCGTCACACCAAAAGCGCATTGGGCCAAATTTTATAGTGGTTTTTCTACTGGATTTAAATTTATATAATTAAAACAAAGGCTTTTTTTATTCCATAAATAATTTCGTATATAATAATTTCTACTTTATTAGTGTTTAAAATTTTGTCAAATTTAAAAGACTGACTTTTGTTCTTATTGATTAACAAAAAATATTATTTTGTAAGGTTTAATCAGGTTGTTTCACTACACGTGAATTTTTAGGCAGATAATTGGAAACTAATGTCTTGTATTTTAATCTGCTTAAGTTCCAATTATACCGAAATCCAAAGCAATAAAGCTCCTTTTTCATTTACAACCAATTAAATTGACATAGCCTTGTCAGAAGCGCCTCAATTATTAACGGTTAATTCGGAATGTGTTCGTTTTCGTGGCCCGAAGTGTAATTCCTGATTATTGACGTGCTTTAAGTGAATGCATTCGTACGTTTAAATGAGTTCGTACGAATTAAATGAAATTGCGTTGTAATTAACTGAATTGCATCGGTACTGTCTTATTTTCAACAGAATTAACGATTCGGGAAAATGAGCCCTGCAAATGATGTTTCATGCGAAAATTATTAAATGGGAAGAATTGTGAAGTTTTACGTCACTATTCATTCGTAGATTTCCCAGGAAGGAAGAAATCGGCTGATGGCCATACTATATACCTTTTATTTTGTTTGAGCATAATTTTATACTTCATGAATAAAAATATTTTAAGGGCAAAGCGAAAGTATGTATGGATTTTTATTTTATTTTATTTTAGTAATTCTACTTAGTAATATTTTAATAATACAGAATTGTATCTATAAATAGATATTGAATAAGTGACCTGTAACACAATTTGTTATTAATGAACTGAACTGTGAACTATGCTGAGTGTTTTTTTTTTCCTTTTCACGCAAAAACTACTGAACGTATCGGGCTAAAATTTGGATCAAATGTAGTTCTAGCCCTGGAATAACACATAGGCTACTTTTCATCCCATAAAACAATTCCCATGGCCGCATGGGATAGAAATAGAAGCCTTAAGAAGTTGAGACTTTTCCATAGAAACAAAACGTGAGAATCTGCGGGCAGATGCTTGTCCTTTAAATTTTGGCTAAGTCAGCTATGTAACAAACAGGATACAAGTAGAAAATACACTTGGACTCCAATCCTGATAACCATTGCGTCAAAATGAATCAGAAACAGAATAAATATTTTGTTTTGGACGTAGGACACAAATTAACGACCACGACTGCGATGCCGAAGTTTCATTTATTATTCAAGAAAATTGGAGAGAGTTCTGATGCAGTTTTCATCATGAATACTTTAGTATTTTCATAAAAATGTTTCATTTATACAATTATTAATTTACCACACTTTGACGTGGTTTGCATCATATTCACGTAATAATAAATTATTTCTGATAAAAACATAAAATACCTGCTTATGAAATAAATTATATAATTTTTTTCATCATCATCATCATCAACCTATATTACTTATCCCTATTATATAATTTTTTTTTCAATGTAGTTTATTTACCTTTTCAATACTGCATACCTTTTGTACACGATTCATTTACGGTTTCTTGTACTAAGTAATCATTATGTTAAACCATAATTAATACATAAAAATAGGTGCTTGCTTTCAATTTATTTTCTCCATTTTATTTTAACCGCTTCACAGCGTTTTTTTCCTTATTTAATAAATAAATAACAATGCTGGACAATCCACACAGCTTCAACTAGCTACAAGCTAAGTAGAGCTAGCTCCAAGAAATTTTTTAGTTTTCTTATTGTTTCGATTAATAAATGTTTCCTTTTACTATGATAATCAGAAGGCTCTGTAGGCCTCAGCTGGACATAGCATTTTTTTTACGAAGTAAACTGCAAAAGCAATATCTCAAACTAAACTAAAGGTCAGAACACACGCGTGTAAGTCTCTCCCAACTTCCGCACCCTCATCAAATCAACTGTCAGTATGTTGGCTGTTGCATAAATATATCGTGTTTCGGTGATTTCTGCCCAAACTCGGATTATAGGATCCATCATTATTTTATGGGAAACTTTGTAACTTTTCGCATAAAAGTTTTGCGGTAAACAATACAATATAAGTTTGGAGAGGCTGTTGGGTTTTAATATTGACATAAACATACGTAAGTATCTTAATTCACACACAGTAAATATATTAGATATTCAGATTTTCATAACAGACAAAACAAATAATATATATATTCATATTAAGATGAAATTGCTGAAATTATTTGTAAAATTAATAAAGCTGAAATTTGTAATGCCTGCAATACATGTTGGCCGAGCTAAGGCCAATGCGAGCGAAGGCAAATCTGTGCAAGCTAAGTGCTACCGTCCAGACGTTCGGCAAATCTACGCAAACTAAAGCAAACGGCCAATGCAGACGAGTTTTCTGTGAAGCTACCCACACGTTGGTAGCCGTCAGTTCTTGTTGTGCATTCGAACTAAGTGGTCATCAAGCAACAAGTTGAAGTTGAACAACCGATGTTTTGTTTATTTGATTTTGATTCTTACGTACATAGTAATTATTATTATATATATAAACAGATTAAATAAATACGTGCGTGCGTGCGACGGTGACCGACACCAACCGCATAATGGCGGGCTGGCAAACATGTGGACACGATTGGCCGAGCGCTGACAAGCGCCTTTGATTTGTGCAGAAAAACCGACACGGCTCGGAAGTGAGGCGAGTGGCGGCGAGCGACAACGAGTGGTAACAAGTCACTGCAAATGACCTCTATACACGTTGGCGCTTGTATTCACTCGGCCAGCTAGGCGAGCGACACCGAGCGATGGCAAGGCAAGGCAAAAATGCCGTCTACACGTTGGTATTGGCCCTCACTCGGCAACGTTGGGCCAACCTGTATTGCAGGCTTAACAGACGTATTACGTCAGTTCCCATTGGAAATGATTTATGAGATGAAAAGTAGTTGAAGAGCCATGGATAAAGTATTTGGTCGATTTAGATTTCCCAAGCGAAGCCAAGGGATACTAGTTAAAACCTAAATCGACCAAATACTCTGTCTATGGCTCTTCTTTCCAAAGAGGTAACAACACTGGAGGAATAAATCAAACCTCTTTCTGTCAGTGGGTGTACACGGACTTAGCCGTTATCCTTCTACTGTTGTAAAACTCGGACAATAGTGCATGATGAATGGCAATACGTGATTTATGATGGGATTATAGATGCCGAAGTTTTGATGTTTGGAAAAGTTTCTTTGCTACAGAAATGAGAATACCTACGTTATAGCTGGCAGCACGTAACCTAAAATGTTTATACAATCTGTAAATTTAAATAATTCCGGGGTTCTGGCTGTTTTCTATGTATAATAATAAATATGTCGTATATGTATTAAGTATATTAGTCATCTAGTACCCATTACACAAGATCTTTAGTTGCGTTGGCTAGATGACGATTGTAAACGTTTTTATTTTTGTTCAAGGTTTCCTGGGTGTTTTCTATCTTCTTGTGTTTTAAGTACTTATATCAGTTATCAAACACAAACTTCGCTTTCATTGATGCCTAGATAAGAATTGTCCAGCATATCTATTTGTTACTTTATTAGCGTCATTCCATTCTGGAAGCAATACTTATGTTAATATCTTCAGGTGAGTGTGTTTGTTTGGGGATGGCTGGTAAAAAAACTCCTGACTTGATGTTGAAATTACTAGAATATGGCTTTATATATGGTATATTATCACGGTAAAATACATGGTAATTTTCGTTTTTAATAAATAACATTCACTAGTAGTGACTGCCCAACATCCTAAGCTCTAGAAGTTAGTTTAAATTGAGTCAATATCCAAACTTTGCACTACACTCGGTGAATTAAAAATCTAGGAAATACGAAAGAAGATAATTTAGCCTCTCAGTAACTTTAAAACTAATTATGTAAAACAACACTCCATAAATAAGGTCTTTTGGCGCCGCGTCAGAATCACCAGGCCAAAAAAGTAATGGCTAATTTTATTACGTTGTATTTCACAGCAGTATTTTGTACTCTAGGTCATAATGGGCCTACCTCAGACTACCTAGACAGAGCGCTGTCAACAATGATTTTGAAGCCGGTTTCGTAAACATGTGTGCTCGTACTGAGTGTTGCCGTGCAGGTGTACTTTCGCATGAAATGTGATTCCATCCTGCTTTTTATGTCGCGAGATTGGTTTGAACACCCTTTCAAAACATAATTCGGCATTTTTTCCCTCTAAATCTCGTAATAATTTTGCGTGACACTCGGCGCGACGGCTTAGCTGGACTGACAAGGCAAGGCGTAATTTCGTCATATATGTGTGTGTAAGTGTGTTTGTACACGCCAAGGCTTAATTTTACCTGCCTCAGTGCGGGTTTCGTTGGGGCTCCGTCTAGATAGTTCTATAGTCTGAGGGTCCTACAATCTGTACATAGGACGGTCAGTACTGTCCTACCCCGTATCCCTCCCTTTAGGGGGATGACTGGTTCCGTTGGGCGTGAATCAGCTTTTCTCTTTTTACCTGAAACAAGGAAAACATTAATTAAAACCTTAAATTAATAAACAATTATTTCCAACAGGCTGCATTGAGCTCAATTGTTTCAAGTGGAAATACTAGTTTTCAATTTCATTGGTTGGTGGTAAAATTTTATTATTAGGTAACTAGCGATCCGCACTTATAAACCTTCGTCTTGAATCACTCTATCTATTTAAAAAACCGCATCAAAATCTGTTGCGTAGTTTTAAAGATTTAAGCATTCAGAGGGACATAGGGACAGAGAAAGCGACTTTGTTTTAGACTATGTAGTGATTTTTATCAAATAATGCTGAACTACTAAACTGACTAAAATAATTTTCGTATAACTTGGTTAAAACATTGAGCAAATACAAAGGCTCAAAAAACATGAATTTGTATTAAATAAAAATAAGTAAGTACCAACAGGAAAAAAGAATTACCCAACAATGAATTCGTGTTTCCAAAAACAGAAAACAAGGCATGTTCCATTACAAAAATATATCTCACAATAAAACCGAAAGAGTTTCTGATGAATTGTTTATGTCGGTTACGGCAGTTACGTGAAAGGATAAAGAATACAATTTATTTATAACTTAAGACAAAAACAGTAAACCTGTCCTAATACAAATTTGTCATGTCTGTTTGTAAAGTCATAATAACAGTAAAAGCTTTCTGGTTTAGAAGTCGAATCTTTTAAATCATTATTTATCTTTTTGTATGAAGCTTAATCAATAGGAAGACAATTCTTGTATCTATATAATACTTAGACACTTGTTATTTATTATTTTTTATTTAAGTAAGTTTTGGTTTTATCAACTTTGTAGTTTAATATTGACGGTCTTCCTATCCTGCTAATATTATAAACGCTAAAGTTTGTAAGTATGGATGGATGGTTACTCTTTCACGCAAGAACTACTGAATGGATATGGATGAAATTTTGCACAGAGATAGATTATAGTCTGGAAAAACACACATCCCGGTATTCCCACGGGAACGGGAATTTAGCAGGTGAAACCGCGAGTTGCTGCTAGTGAAAATTGATGAAAAGTAGCTTCTGTTTTATTTCAGGCAGAACTACGTCAATACAAAATTTCAGGCCGATTCGTTTAGATTTTTTTTTGGCGGATAAAAGTAACAAACATTCATCCATCCATCCAAACTCTCGCATATTGTATAATATTAGTATGATTGTTGACCAACAGTTCATTTAAATACCAATATCAAGGATAATAATTCAACGCAATTTATGTATACACCTAACGAGCAATATACCAATTTCTAACTTATAGGTCTAGAAATAAGGCTTAGATCACCTTGGAAATAAAGAATAAAATTAGCCCTCAAAGAAAACGGAATCACTGTACACACGCAAAAAATATATTATATACGGAACCCTAAAAGGCTATTTAAAACTTATACCTAAATGCGACGAAATATGGTTGAAAATAGAAAAGCAATTTTTGAAGTTAATTCGCGTGACTTTCGTGATAGAAAACGTTATTAAACGCCTCAATAATTGACTCCAAATTCAATTTCACTATTTCTAGGAACTATTCGGAAATTCATTCCTTATTCCCAAAAAATACACCTTACCGTTATTGAAATTAGGTCGAATTTATTTTCTTTGGAGCCAAAAAATAGGGCGGGGAAAATCCAAATGTCAATTAATAACAATTTTGGAGCGATCGACAAATACAATTACGGTTGTTATGATCTTAATGGTTACTTTTACACAATCGACTATTGAGTCTATCAAACAAATTACACAAATTTTATTTTTCTTCAAATTTGTTTAGTTCTTTTAATTGAACCTAAACTAGGTCATCGTAATATATTGATTAGTAAGAAATTGACTAAAATACGCAATAGTATATTTTAAAATTAACTGTAGTTTTTATAGGTTTGACTTGCTTTAGGTAATAACTGTTGACTGAATTCTGGTAAATAAGTTAAGAATTTAAACAATGTACTTGAAACCGATAAAATACGAATTACCTCAAATCTTGATCTTGGTAAGATTGGTCAAATGTATTCAAATTATTATTTGAAAACATACTACTCTGTCAAGAAAATACCGGGAAAAGATCAATAATACACAAAATGTTTGTTATTCATCCAAATTTATTTTATCACCTTCAAAGTATGCTCCTTCAGAAACGATACACTTACGCCAACGAATTATCCAATCATCAAAACATTTTTTAAACGCTGTTTTCGGAATTGAGTTCAGTTCTCGCCGCGAATTCTCCTTTATGTCTTGTACCGATTGAAAACGGGTGCCACGAAGTGGTAATTTGAGTTTAGGAAAAAGAAAGAAGTCGGCCGGAGCCATATATGGTGAATATGGTGGTTGCTCGATGGTATTTGTTGAGTGTTTGGTCAAAAATTCGGTCACAATGATGGCCTTGTGCGAAGGCGCATTATCGTGGTGCAAAATCCAAGATTTTTTTTTCCACAAATCTGGCCTTTTTCGTCGAATTTGCTCTCTTAAACGCCGCATAACGCTCAAATAATATTCTTTATATACCGTTTGACCTTCCGGCAAGAATTCCGAGTGCACAACACCGCGAGAGTCAAAGAAAACAGTCAACATGACTTTGACTTTTGATCGACTTTGGCGGGGTTTTTTCGGTTTCGGTTCAGTTGGAAGGCGCCACTCCGAAGCTTGTTGACTAGTTTGCATGTCAAACTCATAAACCCACGTCTCGTCACCAGTAATAATGCGTTTCATGAATGTTGGGTCGGAATTGACTCGTTCTAGCATGTCCTCAGCGACTCTCATGCGATTGAGTTTTTGGAGAAAATTCAGGTCTTTTGGGACTAGTCGAGCGGCAACATGTTTCATACCCAAGTGATTATTTAAAATGGTACGGATCGACTCGTGAGATACAGAAAGTTCGGCGGCTATCTCTCGCAAAGTTGAATGAGGATTTTCAGTCACTGTTTCCTTCACTTTTGCGATGTTAACTTCAATTGCAGACGTTGATGGCCTACCAGAGCGAGGCAAATCTTCCATCACATCTCGACCGCTTTTGAACGCTTTGTACCACTCATAAGCACGTGTTTTTGATAAAGTCGATTCACTGAAAGCCTTCTGTAACATTTTCAGTGACTCCGAACACGAAATTCCATTGGCGATGCAAAACTTAAGACAAACTCTTTGTTCGATGTTTTTGTCCATTGTGAAATTCGCAATACACACTAGATATGATGTAACTAAAAACAGCACTGTATTTAATATAAATAACAGATGCAACTCAAACTCCGCGCCAAAATGGCAAACAGTTGTGCCAACCTAACAACAACAAAAAAAACAAAAATTTGGAACCATAAACAAATCATCCATTCCCGATACTTTTTTGACTGAATGTACTTCATGTTTTCAAATAATAATGAAATAGGTATCAAAAAATAGTTTGACTCAGAAAAATTAAGATATGTGAAAACAAAAAAAAACATTCAGTCAATTTAATAACCTCTTTTTGTTGAAGTTGGATCATATCAAATTGCTGGTAGAGCTAAAGGATTAATCTTTCCCGTTTTAACTCAAAAGCATTTTTTCAGAATCTAATCAAAAATGTGACTTTAACTTCCATTATTATTTGGTATCACTTCCCTTACATTGTTAATAAAAAAACCGGGCAAGTGCAAGTCGTTCTCGTGACAGATGGGTTCCGTACCATAACATAAAAAAGCGCCAAAATATCATGATTTTTGGCGCTTTCCTTTTAATTTATCCTGTTTTTAAGTATAAGTATGTGGCAACAAAAATTCATCATTTTGTGAAAATTTCAACTACTTATCAATATCTGTCTCACTATCACAGTTCAGTTCAGACAGGGCGCTATGGCGCTCATTAGGGGAGGCCTATGTCCAGCAGTGGACTAATGTAGGCTGATGATGATGATGATGATGACCACAGTTCATAAGATACCACCTGAAGACAAACGGATGGACAGCGAAGTCTTAGTAAAGGGGTCCCTTTCACCCAATACGTAACCCTAAAATACTTATCAATCCTTGATCCTGCCAGGTAGTTATTACCATGACCCTTCGAAGAGTCCAGCTGTGGACATACAGTCATGTCCAGCTTTTCTCAACTCACTGTGAAGTTAAATACATGGTGAGATTAGTGGCCACGCCGGATTTATCCGGATATTTCCTGATTAATCAATCTACGGAATATCATCGATAATTGCGGCTCATATATTTCTGGTCGGTTTATTAAAGTAAATAAACAACATTTAGTTTATTGATTCAATAAATTGTTTTGTAATATGCTTTTTGCGGAATGGTGCAATTTATTGTTGGTTTTGCAGATTTCAACTTTTTTGTTCGATTTCAATATTTTATACATTTAAATTATATTAAATAATTACTTTTACGAAAATATTTCTTGTTTATTATTTACTAACTTAGTATATTGACGCTGATGATGCTGCGGAGCCGGCACAAAATAGAATCTATATATATAAAAATCAATTGCTGTTCGTTAGTCTCGCTAAAACTCGAGAACGGCTGAACGGATTTATCTTATCTTGGTCTTGAAATGTTCGTGGAGGTCTAGGGAAGGTTTAAAAGGTGAAAAAAATCGAATTACCGGGAAAACCCCATATGAGGCAGTACGAAGTCTGCCGGGTCAGCTAGTAATCAATATTTATCGTTCTGTACATATATTAAGTTACTTGCGATCCGCCCCGGCTTCGCATGGGTATATACTATGACTTATGTTCATCAAGGATAATGTAGGATGGTAAATATTGTAATAATGAAAGAATTCTTCAAATCGGTGCAGTAATTTCGAAGCCTGTTCAAATCAAACAAAAAAAAGGTAACAAATCTTTTCTCTTTATAATGATCTTATTTAGCCTTTTTGACAGAAAATTATCCTTTTTCTAGTATTTACAGTAGGTTTCCTCACTTTTTCTTTCTTTCTTGTTACTTTTGTTACCTAGAACTACCTACTAATTGTTGTCCACTCTACCCAAAGGTTGGCAAGCAGAGAATCCTATCCAGCATTGCTAGCCTATGTACAAATTTCTTGGCATACCTAAAATATTTTCCATTCTATCCTCGATCTTATTCTGTAAGTGTGCAGGTAATTTAGGTAATTTAACTTGCCTTTCAGCCTAACCTGACACCTAAAAATGACAAATGAACGCAAAAGATATAGTTAATCCAGGATTTGCACCCTCCTTAGCTCAAAGTCGGATAAAAACAGAAAATCCTTCAACAGAATACCTCCACCCCCCCGCGTGATTAATGACGTCTCGACTTCAACCCTGAAATAGACTCTCAGTCTTAGACATAACATTGAGAATAGAATGACAATCACTTAAACGAATAAAGCTGGCCAGGAATGAATCGGACTTGCTTTAGAAGGGTTCTGTGCCGACGCAATATAAAGTATGAGTATTTGATGGTGAAATTCAAGATCAAGGTCAAATGAAAAGGTCAAGCGCGAGTAGGCCTTGCGCACGTAGATTTCCGTACAATTATCTATAAAAACGGAAATAACCATGTGTATGGTATGACATGCTTTTTAAAAAAAAACATTATAAAAGAAGTAATAAAGGGGCCCTGTTTCAGTATGTGTCGTTGTAGCGGCAACAGAAATACATATGTATATGAAATTATTTTTAACTGTTTACCTATCACAGTTCATTAAATACCTACAGCCTAGTGACAGAGCGGAGTCTAAGTAATTGGATCACGTTTTAACCCCTTGGATACGGAATCCAATGAAGCCAATAAAAATTGTGTATGGCCACTGAGTTTTTTTATGTTATTTATTTTGTTTAAAGCGAAAATTGATATACTTTGTGCATATTATTCCATTTAGACACTTTTTACGGAACCTTAAAAATCGAAATTCTACCAACCCTGTATTGATTAACACTTGCAAATTAGTTTGAAGCTTCACAACTTAGGAATAAAGTTTATTTCAGCTTGTACTGATTCGCAAACATAAATTCAAACGTAAGAAACGTTAACGTTATCACTCGCAGAATAGAGTTGATTTTCGAACGGAAGATAAAATAGGGTAGGGACAATGGCAGCGCATATTTTATTAAAGTTTTTTTTTGTTTTAGGTTTAAGATTAGGGGCATCCCTAGGGACGTTTTTCAAGTTCTTATTGAACAAGAGTGTAATTGGATTAGGCTGATTAGACATCTCAGTGAGTTTCCGTAATTTTCCGGACGTTCGTCTGTTCGAAATTAGATTTTGTTTGTTGTCAGACTTTTTCGCTGTTTCTGGGTCTGAGTTTACTAATTTGATGCTAAAGGTCAAACTGCGAATTAACTGACTAAGAAAAGACAAATTTTCTTTTGTATTTTCGTTGTAAAAGCGACAATGTAGAAACGAGCTGA
Source organism: Eupithecia centaureata (assembly GCA_944547425.1). Classification (NCBI taxonomy): domain Eukaryota; kingdom Metazoa; phylum Arthropoda; class Insecta; order Lepidoptera; family Geometridae; genus Eupithecia; species Eupithecia centaureata. The sequence continues at coordinate 917,155 of OX155701.1, read as the reverse complement.
TTTGAGATTAGATACAATTAGTCAGAGAATGTTAAAAGACGTCTTTTCTCAGGAGAGGAAAGTATTAAAGTCTACCAGTAGGTACCTAGTGGATCTAAACATAATATATAAAAAATATTATAATATATGCCTGGACTTCCACTTATATATCCACTTGTGTATATAATATAAAAGGCTGTTTAGAAAAACGTGCTAGTAGCTTCTTTTTCACTGCTACCGCTAGTGGAAAAAAACTGAGTGAAGTGAAATTCTTCTTCTAGTTTAAATTAGTTTTCATTTGCTTGTATTCTTTCATTATAATTTTCTTTGTGAGCTTTTCTAAATTTTTTGTATTAAATAAGAAAATAATGTGTAAGTAGTTTGAATTTAAATCATACGTGCTCATGTAAACATAAAGAAAAAAGTAATATAGTTTTGCATCAATAAGTTTTTTAGCAAACCTTATCATTGCTTTTTTAAAACCGTTTGAAACTTCATAAAAGTATCGAAAATAAGGGTTTTAGGGCTCATTCAATATAATCAATTTCAATCAAACAAATGTTAGCGCTAAAAGCCATCATATTACTTAACAAGATATTAATATACTAAACAAATAAGATCAAAATCAAAGCTCAAACATACAATTAGCTCGACCAATAGCCAATGAACAGACTGGTGTATTGTGGTCTATGATATAACCGATTATCTATCATTATCCGTTATTACTGATAATTACCTTGCGGATTGACGGAATTGATTTCCGATCCCATCAGAATAAAAGCGTTATTATTTATTAACAAAGAAAATTACAATTAAGGAATGAAATATCTATAAACTAGATACTATTTAAAATTGAAATGATTGAGCTTACTGAAAGAAAGAAGAAAGAAAGAAAAATACTTATTTATGTTTCAAATTTACAATACAATAAGTACTATTAAAAAAGATCGGGTAGGTATAAAGCCAATAAACTGCAGACGGTGGAAATCCGTGGAGAGAATCTAGAGGTATCAACTGGTCTATGGATGTACAGTTTAATATTATGAATGGATGGATTGATGGATGTTTTTTCCTCTTTCACGTAAAAACTACTGAACGGATTGGGCTTAAATTAAGAATAATCGTAGATCTAGCCCTGGAATAACACATAGGCTAATTTTCATCCCATAAAGTAGTTCTCATGGGATGGGAATAACCATAATCATAATCATAATCATAATCAATATCTTTATTTCTTTAGGCTTACAAAATAAGCACTTAGACAAGTCAAATTTAATTCGCCTCAATTTTTTGTCCACTAGTGGAAGAGGCGAAATAGAAACCACTAGCATGTGTAAAACTTATGTGTCTAATACATGTTTGCCTTATAAATAATTACATACTATTGTCGATGTGGAACTGAGCGACATCTGGCCAAGCACTAACGTCATTGATGTAATCATTTATGGAGTAATATGCCTTCTTGATAAGATTTAGTTTTATGTACTGTTTAAATCTACGAATAGAAAGTTCAGTTGCTTCAGATGGAAGCTTATTATAGAAGCGCACACAATTACCCATAAATGATTTCCCCAATTTTCGTAATCTAAATGAAGGAATGTGTAATTTGTTCTTGTTTCGTGTATTTCTATTGTGTACATCACAATTTTTCAAAAAGTTACTCTTGTTTTTGTGTGTATACATTAAATTTTCATAAATATATTGCGAAATTACAGTTAAAATATTTTTTTCTTTAAATAATTCCCTCAATGAGTCACGTGGCTTTAATTTATAAATTGCACGCACCGCCCTTTTTTGAAGAACAAAGATAGTCTGAATATCAGCTGCCTGTCCCCACAGCAAAATACCATAAGACATAATACTATGGAAGTAACTATAATAAACTAACCTAGCTGTGTCCTGATCAGTGAGATATCTAATTGTTCTCACTGCATATGCTGCTGAACTAAGCCTACCCGCGAGAGCATCAATTTGCGGTTGCCATTGAAGAGATGAATCAATATGCAACCCCAAGAATACAGTAGAGTCTACGAAGTGAACAATCTCATTATTTAACGTGATTTGAGTTGGGAGTTCTCTAACATTTGGTAACATGAATTTTATACATTTTGTTTTTTTAGCATTAAGTAACAGGTTATTGGCGGTAAACCAATTTAGTATTTGTGACAGCGAATTATTTACATCGTCAAAATTATATTTATTTCTGTCTACTTTAAAAATTAGTGAAGTATCATCAGCAAATAAGACTATATCACAAAGATCTTTTGCTAGAAAGGGAAGATCATTTACATAAACTTAAAATAAAAAGGGACCTAATATTGAACCTTGAGGTACGCCTAATTCAATATTTGAGCCCGTAGATCTTTCTTTACCAACTTCTACTTTTTGAACTCTATCAGATAAATATGATTTCATAAGATCCAGTGCCTTTTTCTTAATTCCATAATGTTTAAGTTTCTCAATTAATGTACTGTGATCCACACAGTCAAAAGCCTTAGAAAGGTCACAGAATACACCAATAGCGTTTTTGGCTTTATCCCAGGCCTCCAATATATGCCTTAACAGAACTGAACCAGCATCGGTTGTTGATCTACCCTTGGTGAAGCCGAATTGGTTTTCATGGAATAACCTATTAAGGTTGAAGTGAGAAGTCAACTGGATGAGAATAATTTTTTCAAAAATTTTACTCATAGCAGGAAGTATTGAAATTGGTCTGTAGTTGGCCGGATCAGTGTGGCTACCAGATTTATAAAGAGGAACCAGCTTACTATATTTCATGAGATCAGGAAAAATTCCTGCGTCGACACAGCTATTGAAAATATAGGCCAAACAAGGAGCCATTTCCTTAATAATTGAACTTAATACTTTGGTGGATATACCCCAGAGATCCTCAGTATTTTTAATGTTAATTGACTTAAAGGTTTTCACTACATAATTAGCATTTACATAACTAAAGATAAAACTCTCATTACATCTAGCAACTGAAGATTCTAAAAATTTAACAGCCATTGATGCTGAGGAGTTTAGAGACTGGGTAACAACTTTAGGAATAGCAGAAAAGAATGCATCAAAAGCATTGGCAATATCTTTTTCATGTATAAGAATTGAATTATTAATTTTTAACCTTATTTCTTTATAACGTGGCTTTGATTTACCTGTTTCGTTATTTATTAGTCGCCATGTTGCTTTTACTTTATTAGATGATTTTATTATAACATTCTTTAAAAACAGGCATTTGGCTGTGTTGCAGACTTTCTTAAATGTTTTAGAATAGTTGGTTACATACAATAGAAACGCAGGATCATGTAACATAGTTTCTCTAGAAGCATAAAGGTCATAGAGTCTATTCCTACTTTTATAAATACCCGGAGTGGCCCAATCAACAAATCCGACCCTATCTCTCACTGTGCATGTTTTAAGTTTGAATACTTCACTGTGTTCCTTGTGTATGACATTCAAAAGTGTGGAAAATAATTCATTGGGGTCATCAGAACAAGATATATTAGATACTGCTAGTTCTACTCTACTTTGAAAATTCTTAATACGGTTCTCTGTTATTGGCCTGCAGGTATATTTTTCTACATTATTTCTATCATTATAGCTAAAATTAACACTTTGACCATAATGGTCTGATTGGAAATGCCTAATTACTGCTTTGCTGGTTGGAGTTTGACTACAGTAAATATTATCTAAACAGGTGGCAGATGTTTGGGTTACCCTAGTGGGGTCATTAAAAAGATGTTGTAAACTAAAGCACTTGAATAAATTAAGCAATCTGTCGGCAAGGGGATTTGATAAAATATCTATATTAAAGTCACCGCAAACAATGAGATCCTTCCTACAAGTAAATACTTTCAGCAAAACTTCTTCCATAGTACATTCAAAAGCAACCTGATCTGCGTCAGGAGGGCGGTATACACACACAACGATATGTCGCTCCAATTCCACACAAGAAAGTTCAATAGTCCTCTCAATAGAAAGTTTTACAATATCTTTTCTTTCTTTACATTTAAGACTATTTTTTACTAAAATCAGAGAGCCACCACGAATTGCAGCTTTTCTTTTATATGAACTTACAAAACAATAGTTATTATAAAAGGGAAGTAACTGGTTCTTTACAATCCAGTGTTCTGTTATACACATAACATCTACATTTAAATGATTCATAAATAATTCTAATTCTAGGATTTTGCTGGGTAAGCCTTGTATATTCTGATGGACTATGTGAAATATGGCTTTTTGCTTTCCCATTGTCGTCGCGGTCAGTTTAAATTTGAGTTTACTGACACTGTAGCTTTAATGCCCTCATTAGTACTATTACTAACTACATGTACAGGCTCGTCAGGTAACTGCGTTATACTACTTATAACGGGATCAAAAATATTATATGCTAATAATTTAGCAATTATCTTTTTACATTGGTGGGTTAGGTCCACTGTGTCCCTAGTCAAAATAGTTTTACTAATAAAATTATTAGTATCAAAAAATAATACATCATTATGACGACATGTCATGTTGTAAATCAGCATGTTATTTTTAAATAAATTATCATTTTGTTTAAGTGTCAGTGACTTTGAGTAGGGGAACGAGCAAATAATAAGTTTCCCCAGTCCATTCTCTACCTTTCCTAAAAGTACTTCAACAAACCTAAGCAATTGTGACCGTTTTACACAAGTTTCACCTAGCTGAACTATTAAAGTGGTGCTTTGATTTAGGGAGTTATCTTTCTGTATATAATCGGTAATTCTATTTATATTAGAATGTGGATAACAATTATTTACAACATTTTGTACAAGAAGGTCACGCAGTTTTAGACCCATACCTGCACCCAACTTATCTGAATATATAACAGTCTTCCTAGTATTTTGATTGTCTAACACAAAATCTAAATCCTTAACTAAAGATGGTGCAGCTTGAACTGGACCCTCATTGAGTACAATCGGCGCTTTATAGCTACCACAGTGGGCCCCGTGCGAAGGCAAGGGCGGCCTTAACCTTAAAGCATTGCCATAGAAACAACGCGTGCAAAAGAAATTTGACAAATTTATTGAAACATACAGCGCAAAATTAACAAATAGAGCTTTTTGTATTCGGTATTAATATTTCTTAAAAAATATATCAAAACCTTCGCTTCAAAAGCGAGAAGTTTTTAGCGTTTATTTTGAAGTATAATAAATTACTAATCTCCAAAAGGACGGATTAAGATATGATTATATTTAGATTTTTATATGCGTCGATTTAACACGGACGGGGTATTAGCAGCTCTTTTGAGTTAAGATTGGTAACTAGAAAAAGAACAAAGCTTTTCTGTTTTATTTTAGTGAAGCTATTTTTAAAAAGCAATTTGAATAGAACTAGCTTTCCGCTTATGGCTTCGCTTCGGATGCTACGATTTGACCTGCTCTTCAATCTTACAGAACTGATTAAATCTTTTCATAGACGTGAACTTTTATTATTTGAAAATTATTTGTTAAAATTTTGTTTTTTGTATTGCCCTCTTGAGAATTGTCCGCAAGTTTTTACAATGTAGGTACGCCGTATCTAAAAGTTCGGGAAATCGAGCTTCAATGCCATTCATCCAATGTCTGCTTGACTTACCTAATATTATATGTTAATTTCAAAGGAAACGTTATTCCTAATTTAATTTACTATTGTAAGTAAAGTAAGCCGCCATTTTGTTTACGCACTGCTACAAAATGGCTATAATTGCTTATTTCGCAACGTACACTGCAAACAGTAGCTAAACTCCAATAATGTCTGTAATCTTATTTTTCCCTTTAATGTGTCCATTTGGCAACATTTTTGGAACAATTAACCCTTTTAAGTGCAATTTAAGAAATTGGGTCAGTCGTTTTGGGTTGAATTTTACAACTGTTTTGCCAAACAGTTCTAGACTTTAGTTTTAGCTCATTGGGGTTTATTTGGGTTGGGCCGGTCGGTTGATTTTATGAAGAGTAGTAGAAACATGATATGAATTCAAATGAACCGGGATATTGGCCAAATTGGACCGGCCGGTTGTATATAAATGTAGTCTTAGTAAAACGTGGGTCTTACTGCTTAGACTGACTTTATTCATTTATAGTCGTGGGTTGACAAAGTGGAACTAATGAGCTACCAACAAAAGGGCTAAAATTATAAAGCAATAATTCATTACTTACGTTGTTTTTTATGAATAAATACCTAACCTACTTCCGATTACATTCGCATGGAATTTAGTAATGCCCCTTAAACCCATTTTAACTAACTTAGAATACGAATTTAAAAATCTGTTCGTAGCGGGTGCCCTCGTTTTAAAAGTAACCTGAAATTTCAGCTCTTGTAGTTACAGGAATCTCTAGATGAGTCAACCAGATAAATAACAACTGAAACATTTTATTATTAAAACTAAACAATTGTGATGGTTTACCATCCCAATTGTTTCACCCCATTCACCCCAAGTCCTTTTGACTATCATATAAATCTGAGATTGTCATACAGAAGTGCCACTTGTAATTTGACTAAGTAGTAATAAAATCAGGCTACTTCCGCAACCCTTCAAATATTATTCTTTATCCACCCGCCAATTTCAATTAACTCGGCTTATTAGGGGTGGCTTCCCTGCCTTTTCATGGCACAGTTTAGGGGACAAACAGATACAGAGTTTCTAAAAAAAGAGTGATTCAGATTCAGATTTAGATCATTTAATTCACACATCATCATAAAATAAAAGTATGTACTTAAGATTAAATGATGAGGCATAGTTTAAAACATATTTATGTAAGGGGCCGATCATAAGAGTAAAATTATAATTTCTTAAAAGTAGGTCTCTACTTTAGTCTAAGTGATGTTACCCATCAGGTAATTTGTGTAGTAGGTACCTAATGTTTTCAGGTCTCATAATATATGTGTGTATGAGAATTTATTTTCCGTAACACAAGCTATGTTAGTAGATGCTGTGTGGATTGTTCAGCATTATTTAATTATTCTGAATACTGATGATACTGTGCCTGTGTCCACATTTACAATAGTGACAGAATGGAATTTAATATCTAGTTTGATAGGATTTGCGATGCCAGAGCCCGTCTTTGAATTTGGACTGTTTTGTTTATGTCGATATCAAAAAATACTAACCTACCTAACTAGGCAAGAAATAAGTTATTTTTATCTTTGACTAAACTTGGCGCTCATTAGTAGATTTGCCTTGTAAGATTTGGTGTATTCCGTTAACAAATAAGGCTTCTTTATCTAAAACATGTTACTAGATAGACCTATTAGGAACTTTGGAATCCAGTGAAACCCAATCTCAATAATTAACGATAGTAACCGTTCAAAATTTCTTATGAATTTGGTTGTGATAGCGATACGCCGCCCATTGTACCTATAACTCAATGAATATTTGTTTCTTTTTCCTGTCCTGTAGTAGGTAATATCTGCTTTCTATATACATAACTAGAGACCCGTCCCGGCTTCGCACGGTTTTTTATACGTAAACCTTCGTCTTGAATCACTCTATCTATTAAAAAAACCGCATCAAAATCCGTTTCGTAGTTTTAAAGATTAAAGCTTTAATATTAGAGATAGAGAAAGCGACTTTGTTTTACACTAGTGATTTTGTATTTGAATTGCGTCTAGATACTACATAACATACATAGACAAAATTCACGTTAACCAGTTAGTGGCCAATTCAATTCACACTTGGTCCATTTAAAATGAATTTTTTACATTAATTAACATTTTTAACATTTCAATACTAGCTATAATAATTCGTAAATGTAAAAATAAACTCATCAAGTAATGGTAATGCCTTAAAAACCTTCAAATGTATTCAGTTCCCTCGAGTCTGTCTCATTGAATGAACGACATCGAGCTGTCAAAATGAATAAACGAATGAACTGGGAGTGAATGATTGAATTATATCGATGGAGGTTATGGTTTTATTACTGGTGAAGTAATATTTGAGTTATCCTTGGATTCAGTTATTGCTTTATGCAAAAAACATAAAGTTTTCTAAGTGAAAATAAAGCCGTTTCATACGATATTTAATGACAGAACATACTTTTCACATTTTATAATAGAGCTTTAAAAATTCTCCGAATGCAGACTGCATCTAAGAACTTTGATTCAAACTTTGGCACTAAATAAGAAGTGTTAAGGCCACCGTCCACTAAAGCAGCAATGCGTGAAACGTGCAATAAAACACATAAAATATAATAGGTTGTATGCCTTGTGTGGGATTATTGTCATCATCATCATCGGCCTATATTAGTCTACTGCTGGACATAGGCCTCCCCTAATGAGAGCCATAGCGCCCTGTCTTCAGCTTGCATCCAACATCTACCAGCAGACTACAGCATATCATCATCCCACCTGGCCGGAGGGCGTCCTACACTATGTTTGCCAAATTGCGGTCTCTACTCAATAATACGTTAACCCAACGGTTGTCGGTTCTTCGCGAGATTCGGCCGGCCCACTGCCACTTCATCTTGCTAATTCTTTGAGATATGTCGATAAATTTGGTTCTCTGTCGGATGTATTTATTACGAGTCCTATCCTTCAGAGAGACTCCGAACATAGCTCTTTCCATAGCTTGCTGGGTGACTTTGAACTGGTGGACCAGCCCTACCGTGAGTGTCCACGTCTCAGCTCCGTAGGTCATTACGGGTAGTACTAATTAAAACTTTTTGTGCGAGATAAAGTCTAGTAATTGTGAAATAATTAGGTTCTTTTCGGAGACTGGTAGCGCTGTTCTGGTCAAGTGGTCAAGCTGGCGGTCTTTAGAAAAGACCTATGTCCAGCACGACAGTAAAATTGGTCCCATATTATAAGAGAGTGCGATTCTGCAGATATGCAGAGTAAGCATTGAATTTAATAGCCTGTCTATTCCTGTCGATTCAGTTTGCAGGTAAAAATGTGGCATTTTAAAAGAACGCATTTTATCTTATAGAACACATGACTAACTAGCAACCCGCCCCGGCTTCGCACGGTTTTATTATACGTATAAAACTTCCTCTTAAATCACTCTATCTATTAAAACAAACCGCATCAAAATCCGTTGCGTAGTTTTAAAGATTTAAGCATACAAAGGGACATAGGGACAGAGAAAGCGACTTTATTTTATACTATGTAGCCATTTTATTAGTATAATATTTTGGTTTAGTTGAACATCTCCCTAACTCGCTCAGATTTAAGAACCATACCAGAAAGTTCTAATTAGTTTTGTTTAAAACTATTTAAAATAAATCCGGAACTAAAATCACCGAAAACAGTAGAGTTGTAAAGAACCGGGTAAAAAGCTCTACTTAATGTTTTGAGGCTTAAATTAGTTGAAGGTGGCCCACAACATGTGTGTATTTCAGAACTGCCTTTTCAGTTTACGGCGCGAGGCGGTGCGGGGTGGAGCAAAAGAGAAAGCATGTTTTTAGCAGTTTCCAAGTCATTTTCAAACTGTCTGCCATTTTCTTTTTCATCACTAAGTCCATAGTTTAAAACAAAGTCGCTTCCCCCTGTCTGTCTGTGCCTAGGTATGCTTAGATCTTTGAAACTACGCAACGAATTTTGATGCGGATTTTTTTTATAGAGTGATTCAATGCTAGTAAAGCAGTAATGTATACCTAGTAAACGCGCGCGAAGCCGGGGCGGTTCGCTAGTTGAGTCTAATTTTAGATTATTGCACTTTTAATTAAATTTTACTATGCATAAAGATAACTTGGATCCGATTACGATTCGAACGGCTTTCAATAACAAGAAAAAATCATTATTGTTCCTAATTAAAAAAAAATAATAATAATAATTCCGGACAGTTCACACAGCATCACCTAGCCCCAAGCTAAGCAGAGCTTGTGTTATGGGTACTAGATGACTGATATACTTAATACAAAACATTACATAGATAGATATTTTTTATTGTACATTTTTTTTAGCAAGCTAGTTTATTTATTGTGATATCCACATTATAGTTATTATACCTACCTAGGTAACTAATAACTACAAGTTATTCTTAGACCCACTTTTACTTTGTAGATAGTATTCAGAGGAGCGAACAGGACAAAACAATAACCTTGGCACGTCTCGTTCTAACAAATGGTAAAGCCGCGGAATTTCTCTCGACATTTTCCTTTTAGCACGGTGACCTTCCGATAATAAAATTCCATGCTTTTGAAGACCTCTACGGCACAGTGGCCGAAGATCCATCTTAGACAGTTGCGGGTTCGATTCTGTTATACAATCTGTAGTTTTGTCACAATTTGATTAGTCTAACTAAAACATATTACTATTTGTAGGTAGGGCATTAATCTGTGATATTTTTCAACTTATGCAGATGCCGTCGTTTATAGCGGTGAAAATTTACTTTTATTTTTATTTCCTACTAGCATATTGCTATCCGAAGGTAACTGATTTATTGGATAAAAAATAGCCTATGTGTTATTCCAGGGCTAGAACTACTTGTATTTAAAATTTCACGCCGATCCGTTCACTAGTCTTTGAGTGAAATAGGAACAAACATCCATTTACTCATCCAAACTTTCACGTTTATAATACGAGGAAGGATAAGGATTCAACATTTATGATTTTACTAAGTGCCCATGGGTTTATAAGTAAATCTATAAATCAATATCTTTATTTCTTTAGGCTTACAAAATAAGCACTTAGATAAGTCAAATTTAATACTATAGGTACATAATTATCAAAATAATATAAGAAATAAAGTGATAATTGATTTTAAGTTCGCCTCAATCTAAGTAAAAGTGGAAGAGGCGACATAGAAACCACTAGCACGTGTATAACTTATGTGTCTAATACATGTTTGCCTTATAAATAATTACATACTATTGTCGGTGTGGAACTGAGCGACAGTAAGTAGTTTTTGTAACAATCAGCCATATTATTTTCTCACTAAAAGCTCTGAAAACTGGAATTCTGAATAAGAATAGAATATGCTCTGTAAAATGTACAGAATTTTCTCACTTTTCTATGTGGTATTTTCTTTTTTAGACGAGTAACTTCTGTCTACGTAGCAGTAATTCCTTTTGGGAAATAAAACTTTCTTTCTTTTATACTTCCACTCGCAAAATGCTTTTAGCCATTCTAAAAATAGTGAAAGCATTGTTTTTATAACGGCTGAACAATATGACGTAATAACTTGCAGAACAAAACGTCAGGTTTGTCGTAAAAACGGGATCGAACTAATAACTCCCGCTCGAGGCTCGCTCCTTAATTCTGGACCTTTTTACGACATTGGGTTACGACGTAACAGTGGGAACAACACGGCTACGTCACTTTTGGGGCTATAATTAAGGTAGGAACAGACTGCAGCCACTCCATGCATTAGGTATTATGGAGGCCATACACGCTACGGTCCACCGGAGAGGTAATCGATATATCTACCCTTATGTTTTGGTTAAGCATTTTGTGTGTATTTTGTTTTTGCTAAATAAAAATTTATTTAAAAAAAAAAAAAAAAAAAAATCTGTGCAGGTATGCCTGCGCAGGTAGACCGGAATGCGTGTGGGAATAGACCTGTGCAGGTTTTTGCACCTGCGCAGGCGACCGGCGCAAGATCGAAAATCGATTCTTTCGAGTGACACCGTACGGTGTACTGAAGACCGCTCCGATACACCGGAACGTCCCCATACACGCTACCATTGTTCGGTTGATCTGCGAAGGCATACTTGCACAGATTACCTCTCCGGTAGACCGTAGCGTGTATGGCCTCCATTAGACGGCAAGTACACGGCTACGTCGCTTTTGGGGCTTTAATAAAAGTAGGAACAGACTGCATTATAAAGGTAGGTACAGACTGCAGCCACTCCATGCAACAAATGCATTATTAGATGGCAAGAACACGTCTACGTCACTTTAGGGGCTATTATAAAGGTAGTAATAGACTGCAGCCACAATTTATCATGCAGAATTATTAAATAGAAAGATAATTTATTCAATAAAAGCCCTTATATAGGTAACTTAGTAGTAATTGTATAATGAGTCTATGGTATATTTTGATTTTGAAATATTATGTATGTAAGTTAGTACGGACTATCAGCTACAGCCACAGAAATAGGATAATATTCCTACTTCTGTGGCTACAGCTATATTAGATTTTTAGTCTAGTTTAGGCAACTGGAGCTAACGCAACTATTTGAACAAGAAATCTCATAAAACGTTTATTTTACTTACTAGTTAATATCCGACAAATTGTTATGTACTGTATTTGTAATGATTCTTTTTGCAATATTGGCGTGGGTTTTTTATTAGCTTCAGATTAATAGAATCAGATTAAAGCATAAGCATAATGCTTTAGATATTCTTGAAAATTTTAGATAAAATTAATTCTAAGATCTTTTATTAAGTACCTTGAAGACCTTATCTTAAATAAATTATCAAAATCAATATACAAGTTTTATTGGCCGCGATTTGAGTGATTTTATGACACAATCACTTTACAGAACTAGTTGGAATAATCGAATTAAATACGTCGAAAATTAGATCTAACACATGTACAATTTGGACAACATTAACTTTTGTCTATTGGTTTAAATAAAATCCTTAGAACTACAAAATGAACCAGCGGTTCTTTATTCAGCTAGAAATAAAGAAAACGCCTCGTCCTGTAAATTCAAATTAAGACTTGCGCAAATTGAAGCAGGATTATACTTTGTTTATCTCAAGCCGTTGAGGTTGAGGCAGTTTAGGGTTAAAACTGCCTATGTTGCAAGGGGAGGAAGATAGAAAATCATTTACTTAATGATTTTTGACCTATTTGGCCCTTAAAAAGACTGGCTTACTTCTTTAATTCTACAGGTTTTTCGTACGTTGCCCATTCAAAAGATAAAGTTTAATTTTTAAGAACCTTCTGAGTTGACTAAATACTATTTGTTACTGTGAAAGACGATCTAAGTGGCATGAGTATATTTGGGAATTAGCTTCTTAAAGTCACCCAGGGAATTCATTCACACAATTCGACGAAATTAAATTTCATTAAGTTGTCCTGTATCATTTTCTAGAGTAAGAAATGTTTTCAATATAAAATGTAATCCAACGATCGGAAGTTTTATTAGTTAACTTTTATATAAATGGAAATTTTAATTTAAAACGTCTATAGAAATATTTGTCCAATTACTTTTTAGAATCCTTACGCTCTTCGTAAATTTAATACACTATATATACGAGAATATCGTTCTAAAAATACGCTCATTTCTATAAATAGAAGTCTTTTCCTACCTCCAAATATATTTATTTAAAGTAACTTTGTTCCAAAATTCAAGGCAATTATTCCTTTGTCAGTTTAAAATCTGCCTACGCTCGCAGTGCTACCAAAAAATCGGCTCTTTACTCTGTCTATGTATTTTTCTTACCCCGCTCGATCAAAGCCATTATTCCTCACCCCTAAAACAACACCTTTTGCTTTCGTCAACTAAAACTATTGTTAGCTTACTTTACCCACGGCTATATAAGTTTCTTCCAACGTAAACTCAACTTTATGAAGTTAGTTAGAGTTGAAATTATTGCATCTACATATTTACTCCTCATGGCACAAATACAGAAAAAGCCTCCTTGGTTTTTTTTTCCAAGATCACCCACCATGCTATAAAGCGAATTGGTGATTGAAGTAAAATAATAAATAGACGAATGGTAAATTATTCCGAATTATTCTCACGGTATCATATCCCAAGCTAAGCAGAGATTGTAATATGAGCACTAGATAACTAAAATACTTACTTAATGCAATAAATTACACATATTTTTTCATTTAACTAAAATACATTCAGAATACCTAGAACAAATATATCTGCAGATCCCAGATTAATAATATAGTACTAGTACTGCACATCGTTCAAATATCCCGTAGTCCCGTGGCGGGAATCAAACCCTCAACCTCTGCCCACTGCGCTATAGAAGTCGTCTAAGGTCTTATCAATTTTTTTAGGTTTTTGGTAAAGATCTAAAATCGACGGTTAAATCATAATCATAAGAAATGAATATAAGAAAGAGATAAAAGTAAATCTAGTGTTTGAATTTTTATATGTAAGTTAAGTTATAAACTTTACTTTATTACCTACAATAGTAGGTAAGTTGAAATCATATTTACTTTTAAACCAACGAACCAAAGTTTCCCAATAGGAACGTTTCGATAGCTAGTTCCGTATGAAATACAGTCAAAACTACGTTGAAATCACAAAACTACGCGCGTAGTGAACTTACTACGTCGACGCTACTTTGCCATCTGGGCAAAGTTACCGTCAGCGTTTCAGTAATTGTTCGGATTGGTATTTTTGCACCGTGGCAATGTTAGATGAAAGGAGTTTAGTTTAGGATGTGGATTTTGCTCTGATGTAATTTTGCATGGTTAGATGTTAATCGTGATGTTATTTTGCAAAGGTTTCAGTTTTGAGCTACTAATTGGTATAAGCGGCTTTGTTGTAAGTTAGGGTTTTGAGTAAATAAAATACGAATTTATTGTGAAAATGCCGCCAAATACCAAGATCTACCGAGTACTTAGTTCAGTTCGCAGATCTTGGAATCTAGAAAATCTTTCCAAAATACTATCTTTTCATCTTTCTTCTAAAATTAAAAAGCAAGTAAGTAGCTTATATAGCCTTTATTTAGATGATTATTTTCTTAAATACTAAAATAAAATCTTCGAAGTATGGAAGTGGTACATAATATAGAAAAACATGTAGGTGGCTAAAGCGATAGAAACATAATGAGCTACATGAAATATGCTTTATTTCACAAAAGGTTAGTTCTTAGTATTCCAAAATAGCTTCTGTCCGTGGAATCGTGAACGCTATACCGTGAAATGTAGCCTGTATGTTGATGAGCGATGAGCAGCGGACTAATTCAGGCTATAGATCATGATGTTAGTCCAGGTCTAAAACCGATTACTTTCTTATCTTTGGTGTGACGAGGTAACAAACATTCAAACTTTCACATTGTATTACGTTAATGTCAAAAAATAACTGTGAACCAATGAAAAAATTACTAAAGCGCAATTTTAATTAATTAAAATTGGTTACATAGTCACCATTTAACTTATTACAGGAAATTAAATTTTAATATAATTTTATTGATTTATCAGATTGTGATTGCAACTTTTTATGTGAAATTTGTTTAAATTAAATTATAATTAGTAAGTTTAAGTGGTTCTCAATGACCGTTCCAATTAAAATGAATAAATAGTCACTGTGTGATACAACTACATTATCACTACATATTATAAAACAAAGTCGCTTTCTCTGTCCCTATGTCCCTATATCTGTTAGAATTTATATCAAAATAATGTATTTAGTTTACTACTAGCGCCATCTATTGTCTATTGTGTGTACCTACCTACCTGCCTGTCATTATGAATAAAGTTAGTCTTTGAGAAGCCACTACGCGTGTTTTATTAGGTCATGCGCCCAGACCCGTTTTTTACTAATTAAAAAGTGATTTTATTGCGCGGAAGTTATAATGTCGACGTCGGGGTTCCTAGTAAACGTTCCCAAACTAAAAGGACGCGAAAATTACGATGATTGGGCATTCGCGACAAGCAATTTTTTGTTACTCGAGGGAATTGACATTGAAAACGTGCCGGCGACAATGAGTGAAACTGAGAAGCAGAAAGCCAAAGCTAAACTCGTTATGACTATTGACTGTTCGTTATATGTGCATATCAAGAGTGAGACTACAGTGAGCGGTGTGTGGAACAAATTGAAACAGTTATTTGATGACACGGGATATCAACGAAAAATCAGTTTGCTTCGAACATTGATTTCGATACGTCTCGATAACTGCGAATCCATGACATCATATGTATCTCAAATGGTCGAGACAGCACTGAAATTGAAGGGGACAGGTTTCGAGATCACAGACGAGTGGATCGGATCATTACTTTTGGCTGGACTTCCAGATAAGTTTTCACCGATGATAATGGCGATAGAACATTCTGGAATCGCCATTAGCGCTGACGTCATAAAAACTAAGTTACTTGACATGTCTTCGGAGGTTGGTAATACCGGAACGGACTCAGCATTTTGGACAAAACGGTCGAAAAGTGGCAACACTAACCGCAAACAAACGTCAAAGTCAAATGACATGACAACCGGAAGCAAGCAAATCAAGTGTTACAATTGCAAGAAAGTCGGCCATTACAAAAATAAGTGTCCTGAAATGAAAGTAAACAAACAAGAAAATGCGTTTAGCGCTGCATTTTTCAACGGTTGTTACAGTTCAGAAGACTGGTATATAGATTCAGGCGCAAGCGCACACATGACTTCAGATAAAAATTGTTTACTCCGAACCCGACCAGTGCAAGAAAACAAAGAAATAATAGTGGCGAATCAAACGACGGTGCCTGTAGTTAGTGTTGGTGAAACACAGATAACGACATGCGTGAACAGTTCTCAGTATGATGTGATTGTGAAGAATGTATTGTACATACCTAAACTCACGACAAACCTATTGTCCGTAAGCCAACTTATAGATAACGGCAATAGAGTAGTGTTCAAGAAAGATGTCTGTTTGATATATAACCAAGTGAATGAGGTTATTGGAATAGCAAATTTGATAAATGGTGTGTACAAGTTAAACACAAGAAAATTCGAGAATTCGTTATCGGCAATGTCAACATGGCATAAAAGGCTAGGACATATCAATAGTAAGTCCTTACAGAAAATGAATGAAGGTGCTGTGGAAGGAGTTTCTTTTGACAAGAAAGCTGACATACAAATACAGAATTGTGAAGTGTGCTGTGAGGGAAAACAGACACGTTTGCCTTTCCCATCAGCCAACCATAGAAGTGAAAAACTACTGGATGTAGTGCACTCAGATTTATGCGGGCCGATGGAGACTAAGTCAATTGGTCAGGCAAAGTATTTTCTTTTATTTGTCGATGATGCCAGCAGAATGACTTTTGTCTACTTCTTAAAGGAAAAGAACCAAGTGTTTCAGCATTTCAAAGAATTTCGATGCTTAGTTGAGAATCAAACAGGAAACAAGATAAAGATATTGAGAACCGACAATGGAGGTGAATTTTGTTCACGTGAGATGGAGAGTTACTTAAGACAAGCTGGTATTGTCCATCAGAAGACCAATCCTCACACTCCGGAGCAGAATGGACTCTCAGAGAGGTTCAACAGAACTATAGTTGAACGGGCAAGATGTTTATTGTTTGAAGCGGATCTCGACAAAAGTTTTTGGGGAGAAGCAGTTAATACTGCAGTATACTTAAAGAATAGAACACCAGCCGCCAGTTTAGGCATGATGACACCATTTGAGAGGTGGACAGGTGAAAAACCTGACCTCAGCCATGTTAGAATTTAAAATTAAGGATTTGGGGCCAATAAAACAATGTTTGGGTATGAGGGTAAAAATGTATGATAATGGCAGTATATCCTTAGATCAAGAAAAGTTTGTAGATCATATTTTAAGTAAATTTAATATGACAAATTGTAATGTTGTTGATACTCCCATTGAAAGTAATTTGAAACTAGAGAAAGGTGTAAATGTTTGTAAACAATATCCATATCAGCAACTATTGGGTAGCTTAATGTACTTGAGTGTTTTAACTCGCCCAGATATTGCTTATAGTGTAAGTTATTTGAGCCAATTTAATAATTGTTATACACATACTCATTGGAAGCATGCAAAACGCATCCTAAGATACTTATGTAAAACTAAATCTTATGGACTAATGTTTAGCAAAGATAATTGTAAATTGGAAGGTTTTGTTGATGCAGATTGGGCCTCAAACACCCTAGATAGGAAATCTTATACAGGTTTCTACTTTAAACTCTCAGGAACTGTTATTTCATATGAATGTAAAAAGCAACGCACTATAGCTTTGTTAAGTACTGAAGCTGAGTATATGGCAATAGCTGAAGCCAGTAAAGAGGCTATTTATTTAAGAAACTTATTGTGTGAAATTGTAGGCAGTTGTGATTATGTAATAATATTATATAATGATAACCAAGGTGCTCAGAAGTTATCAGAAAACCCTTTGTTTCACAAAAGAACCAAGCACATAGATGTGCGCCATCATTTTGTTAGAGAAGCGGTTGCTAACAATCTTGTTAAGATAGTTTACCTGCCAACTTCTGAAATGCCAGCAGACTTGTTAACAAAAGGATTAGGTAGTGTAAAACATCAATATTTTGTAAAGAGGTTAAGTATTCAAAGCATTGTTTAGTGGATAAATGCGGGGTGCTTTGTTTTGTATTAGTTTTATAAGTTACATATGTTTGTACCTAAGTTTAGATTATTTTGATAAGTGGAGATGTTAGAATTTATATCAAAATAATGTATTTAGTTTACTACTAGCGCCATCTATTGTCTATTGTGTGTACCTACCTACCTGCCTGTCATTATGAATAAAGTTAGTCTTTGAGAAGCCACTACGCGTGTTTTATTAATATCCCTATGTCCTTTTGAATGCTTAATAAATCTTTAAAAATACGCAACCGATTTTGATGCGTTTTTTTTAATAAATAGAGTGATTGAAGAGGAAGGTTTATACGTATATTAAAACCGTGAGAAGCTGGGGCGGGTAGCTAGTTATAAATAAATTAGAATATCATCAATGTGTATAAAGTCAGTGAAAAACGCATTGTTAAGACTAACTCCAAAACTACTTATCAGATCCAATTTATATGGGTCTACATGAAATGTAAATGCAGCAGCTTTTAAAGAAAAAATAATGATCGAAAAAGTTAACCTAGAAAAACTTCTAAGATAACACAAATAAAGAAAATACTGCTGAATAGACAACCTTCTCCTTTCTATCGGTTGAATAGGGGGGTGAAAAACGTAAAGTTTCACAAAACGAAGTCACTCATTGTCAGGTTATGAATGCAGCTGGCATTTGATCGTGTGAACGACCCTTGTTATCATGCCCACATTTCGCATAGTACTACAATAATAATGTGCAATATCATTTTGTAAATATAAAACTTTGCTTTGCTTGCAAAAAATATCTAGAATTCTATAAAAGAATAGTTACGTTGAAATAAAGTAGAATTTACTTGCGAACCGCAAGTTCTTTTTAAATCTTTTAGGTGCAATGGCAAGGTGTTGAAAGGATTTCTAATTCCTTTGATATTTAGCTTCTGTGATATTTTCAGTTAAAAATGTGAAAACTCCGGAAGAATTTAATTTATATCTAAGTCAGGATTCTTGTAACTTTGAATACCATTTGTTAGGCTTGCGATTCAAAATGTATTCTTTTGAGCATCTTTAAGAATCTTTGAGGGTTTCTCTTGAATATAATTCGACGGAAGCTCTAGCGATCTGTCGCCGGTAATTTTCGTCTTTGGGCTTGCAATTAGAATTTTTTTGCGTAGGAAAAATATTTTCGTTCTAAATTGAGACGGTTGGACAATATTTTTCGATCCGAATTTTAATGGAATATCCATTAAAATTATAAATTAGAAAGTTGACAAATCACTGTCGACAACAATTTCTTTACTCTGTAATAATGTACTATCGAGCCGGGCTGAATCACCGACTTTGGCGTGTAAACTCAAAAGCAATATCACCGAACTTAAAGGTACATTTAGTAATCTCTACATATATTTTAATGTCTAAGTTCAGCAAGAAGTTTGTTTGCAAAGCTTATAAACTTAACATTTGGGAATGCCCAATTTTCATAAGACTTCTTAACAACTTTTGTTTTAAACACTCAATCGGAAAGTTGGGACCTGACAGCTGACAGTAAGTAACAGTTCACTTCAAACATTGTCTGCGACGACACGTGTCGGTTCTCAAGGGGTTAATATTGACGACCTCTGTAAAGCAGCGGGCGAAGGCTTGCGACGCAGGAGAATCTCGTTTTGGATCAAATGTTTTTACGAAATCTTGGATTGTTTTCTTGTATGGTAAAAAGAAATGTAGGTACTTATCAATGTAGTTTATTATTATTTTTTTGGAAAAATAGAAGCTCATTTCAACAGTAAGTAACAGCTCTCAATAGAAAACAGTGAAATACATATATCCTAGAGAGCTGAAATTTAGGTTTTCACGGCTAAGCGTCACGGCTAGATAACTACAAACACAAGCTATGCTTAGATTTGCATTAGATGACGCTGTGTGAATTGTCCAATACGATTTATTTTTAAGAGTAGGAATAGACTGAGCTCACGTCATGTACATTATGAGATCTGGACGATTGAATTTGTAAGTAAACAGATGGCCTAGAGACACTTTTCATATCTACATTTTATCTGACGTTTCTTACCATTTCTTCGCATACGTTGCTTGGCGTGGACACAGTCTGTTTCTAACTAATGGGTGCTGCAGAATGACAGTTCATGAGGAACTTCCATGGAATTTGCAAGGAGTATTACGAAGAATTTTCTACGATTTGATAACCAGGTTGCTGTGTCATTAGGCATAACTGAATGGTTAAATATGTCATTAGTTTTCATTAGAAAATGTGGGTTGCGTGGCAGCTTGATAATGATTGATTGATGGTCGCTTGAGGGTATCTTGGTGGATAATAATATTATGAAAATTATTTAAATTGACGACCTAAGTAGCGTAGTGGGTGAAAGGTCCGTCTGTGACGAAGAATTTTTGTTTTTGTTGTTGTTTTGTGACAAATATTGGTATGATACAGATTTCTATAATACGTGTTATTAGATGTACTATTTATAATCAGTTATCTAGTACCTACTAACAAATAACACTAGCTATGCTTACTATGAGACTAGATGATGCTGTGTGGATTGTCCATTTTCTTTTTTATTAATAGGTATACATGTTTCGTAAACCAATTAACTTTTTCTAAACTTCGGAATGATTTAGGTACCCACTGAGTCTACCACTGCCCCCAGCAATAGTCACGTCATTTATTCCCAAGTGCCATATTTTTATACACAGAACTAAACAAAATTAAAATAAATGGAAGCTCTAAATAAAATTTTCAAGACCTTAACGTCAAAATAAATCTGTTAATCTCAAGAAAATTCTCTAGAAAATAGCCTCGAATTCTCGCAAACACAACTTTATTTCCTTAAACAAAACAAACGTATCTTCAACCACACAGTTTTCATTCCAAACACGAATAAAATTCCTTTAAAACATTTCAAAGAGAAACCAACAAAGGTCCTTTGGGTGCAATTTTGTGACGCGGTGCTGTGTCCCACATCATCCATTTTACCGTGACCCTTGTGAGTACTCCAGTCGGACATGAACACACTGACTTACGAAGGCAGGACCACTGGTTACGTGTCAATTTAAACTGGACGTGTCATGCCTAACCAATTTCACCTGAGCCTCAAAAAGTTTCAAAATACAAGGTGGAAAAGTTCCGCCGTGGTTGGTTTTGCGAGGACTCAGATTTCTACGTGGCAAAGATCGACCTTACGGCATGTTATTGCAGTTATATTTCTTTGCAAGTATGTCGTTTGGTGTGATTTTTTTTTTGTTTTATATTGTGGGGTGTAAATCTGCGTAATTTCGTCATCTGGGCGAAGTTGGAAGTTTTTATTTTATCTGTGGTCGGAATTGGGGACAAAGTTAGCACGGTTTCGGTCGCGAAGTTTGTTTTAGCCCTTTAATGGGGCAGTTTAAACTGTTAACACGTCTAACGATGGGGGAAAACATTGTAGGTAAGGAAACTTCACGCGATTTCAACGAAACACGCTCAAATTGGCTAAATTTCGAGCAAGAAAATTTTAAGTCAAAACATCCGTTGATAATAATCTCATAATTAGTAAAGTTGTTAATATAATAGCGTATGAGTATTATTTGTAAATATTTTAATCTGATCTTGAAATATAGCCTGATATCGAGATTGCTTGAATTACTGGTATTAAGACAAAGTAAGTTATGTCAGTCTCCCGAGAAGAACTGACAACATAATTTGAACTCTGTCCCCTTCTCTGTTCAGACCAATTTACGCTAACATCACCTCCATTATCACTAAACCTTCATTTTTCCCGCCAAAAACCTCCCCAAGGGCAGGATTATTTATTCTATGTAGGTCCCAAAGATAACGCCGAGTTTTATTATGAAGCTATAACCGGTTATAACCAGTTATAAGCTGTTGTCGCTTTATGGTGCTGGGGCAAAGTTAGAGGTTATGTCGCAAAGTTAGGTGTGTGTGCTAACGTAAAAAGAATTATCTTTTACGGCTCAGTAGGCTTCGTGGAAATGTTTCAGGAGCGTTTGAGGTTTTAAGATTATGTGCGATTGGCATGAGATTTATCGTTTTTAGAAGGTTCTACGTACCTGTGTTATATT
Source organism: Eupithecia centaureata (assembly GCA_944547425.1). Taxonomy (NCBI): domain Eukaryota; kingdom Metazoa; phylum Arthropoda; class Insecta; order Lepidoptera; family Geometridae; genus Eupithecia; species Eupithecia centaureata. The sequence goes on along the minus strand of OX155701.1, from coordinate 894,979 downwards.
TAGTTATGTAGTAGGTACTTACCTACTTGAGTAGAAGGGTAAATCACTTCGTACATCCCCGTCATCTATGCGGTGGTTTTCTAAACATGCACTTTTTTAAATATTATTTAATATATATATTTAATTCTTTAATGCACAAATGAAAATACATACAAGAAAACTTAAAACTAGATAAATTATGGCACAGGCGAGCTTAACCCTAAAAAGAGTTCTCTTCCAGCAAACCTTATTGGGAGAGAGTCAAGTTAGAGCAGTGGGTACGTGTGCATATTTTTGCAGATAAAAATGTGATGTTATCCTTATGATATAAATTACGTTTCAAATTTTATACTATATTTATAATACTATGTTCCTAATACCATAATATTATAATATCAATACTATACATACATACTAAATAATAAATACATAAAATACTATATAACTAAGTACATAAAATTCATAAAGACAGGTAATGCTCTTTGACTTTACGCTTGAAGATGAAGAGTGAGGGACTAGCGCGAATATCATGTGGAAGAGAATTCCATAGCCTGACCGAGTCAACAGTGAAGGATCCACCTTAGCGGCATATATTTTAAATTTGACGACCGATGTGGCGCGGTGTGCGAAGGTCCGTCTGCGACGCAGGAGGTTGCGGGTTCGATTCCCGCCTCGGAACAAATTTGTGTACACGATCTGCAGAAATTTGTTCCGTTGGTTCAAAATTCTATAATCTAAACTATATTGTTATATCAATAGTTTTTTCTACATGCTTCTTTTCTTTCTAATGTCCACTTGTATTTTAAGTAGCTTCACTTTTGTGCTTGTAATACTTAATTTTTTGTTTTTAATTTCTATTCTATTCAATTTCGTTTACAGCAGATAATCACTACATAGTATAAAACAAAGTCGCTTTTTCTGTCCCTAAATCATTATGTCCCTTTGAATGCTTAAATCTTTAAAACTACGCAACGGATTTTGATACAGTTTTTTTTAATAGATAGAGTGATTCAAGAGAAAGGTTTAAAGGTATAATAAACTCGTGCGAAGCCGGGGCGGGTCGCTTGTAATGAATGAAACCAAAGAACTTCTTTCACGCGTCCTATTATGATAATGTATGGATGTTTGTTAGTCTTTTACAAAAAAACTACTGAACGGATCGTTCTGTAATTTTGAATAGACGTAGATAAGATAGATAAGTCTATGCTTAGAATAAAACATTGGGCACCCAGAAATAAGTTCGCATGTGATAGAAATAGCTTTAAACCATTTCATAGAAACAAAGCGTCTGCCTGCAGTCTTACATTACTAAGGTTAATATAATACAATACAAATACTGTTTATTTGGACATCACGGTAACGAAAAGTATAAAAAAAACAGTTAGGCGCCTTAGCGCTGAGGGATTTCTTCCATGCAATCTTTGTATGGACACGTGAATACTGTACAGAATTAAATATCTAGACGGCGGCGTATCGTATCATCATCATCATCATCAGCCTATATTAGTCCACTGCTGGACATAGGCCTCCCCTAATGAGAGATAATGAGTGCCATAGCGCCCTGTCTTCAGCTTACGCATCCAGCATCTGCCAGCAGTCTTTCACAGATCGTTATCACCTGGCTGGAGGGCGTCCTACACTACGTTTGCCAAGTCGCGGTCTCCACTCAAGAACACGTCTACCTCAACGGTTGTCGGTTCTTCGCGAGATATAGCCGGCACACTGCTACTTCAGCTTACTAAATCTTTGAGCTATATCGATAACTTTGGTCGTATCATATAGGAAGACTAAATGAATAATGAACGACCTACTAATTAGTTAATTAATTAACGTTGATTATAGCTACCTAGGAAGTATCCAACTTTATGTGATCTACGTAACATAATAAAGTACTTGTAGGCAAACTGTTGTATCTCGAAATAAAGCGCGTTTCACACGGCGGGCGCGCAATGATCGTAAACTTTATGCGCGTTAAAGTTTTAGGGGGTTCTCACACGAGTGAGTTATCGTTTAGGGTGAATTTTGAGCGGGCGGGAATTGAGGGCGGTTTTTCTATTTGTTTGATGGATTTTATAACAAATTTAACTTGGTATTGTGCCAAGAAGTTTTAATAAATTTCTATAAAATAATAGTATAAATGAATAAAAACTCGAAATAGTCGCTTGCCGTTTCAGTCCAGTCGACGGCACACAGTTCTTGTAAGTCTTACCGTCGTTGCTCTATCGGTACCTATAGAAGAGAATATAAATGCCTTCGTCCACTTGGGCGACCTATGTACGCTTTACTGGCCATCCGATCCACCCACATTGGAACTACATGCCCAAGCCATCGGAGTCTCGAGAATAATGGTTTCTCCTATTGTTAGCATGTAGAAAATTGAGCTCTTTTTCCAAATCGTTTGAAGTGATTTCAATAAAATAATTAGAATAATAATCAGAATATACAATTTATTGGTAACAATTTTACAAGTCATTTATCATTTAATGTAATGTTATGTGAAAATTAATAAAATAAAAAATTATAATTACATAACAAACGAAATAATAACATTGATTACATTTGCAAACATTCATCGACATTGTAGAACGCCTTCTCGACAACCACAATTTAAGCTTGCTTTTAAAGGAGGAGAGGCTAGGTGCATTGACTACCTGCTCCGGTAGTTAAATTACTAATTAGAGATGGCTCTTGCTCGGACGCGCGGTACAACAGTCATGGAAAATATCGTTCTAACGGTTTTCTTGAGTAGGTTTTGTAGTAAAAACTTTCATCATCATCAGCCCATATTAGTCCACTGCTGGACATAGGTAAAAACTTTATTACAGCTTATTCCTAATTCAGATACAAATAACTGAGTAAGTGTTTCGAATAATAATTATAAATGTTTGATATGCTATGTTGGCTATGTCCCCAGTAGTCAAACTGTGAGCAGCCGACTGAGTTTGCGGCGTATCAGTTCAGGACGCCCTTCCATATATAGCGCACCGACTGTCTCAATTAGCGGCCGACTCGCAGGTTCCAGTGCTTGCGATACGCACGCAAACTGATCTGAGTTTGTAGCTGTTCGCCACAAATTTGCAGCTCACTTAGTCGGCCGCTCACAGTTTGCCTACTGGGGTCACAGCCTAAGTACATCTTCTCTCTTCGTTTTTGCGAAATCTCTTTCTGCCATCGTCACGGTGGCTCCTTCGAATGTTTCCTTTTCAACTTTTGCAGATTGTGTAAAACAAACTCTTGTGCTGCGTCCAGTCGTATTTGTATATATTCATACACCTGGGTTACTCTGCTAGAATATACACACCTGAATCTCCCTATGCACCAACCCCAAAGAATATTTTAAATTTTTCGACCAAATAGGTATGAAAATTACATTTGAGATAATTTACCAATTAACTTACAGAGAAACTGTAACCAAAGATTTGAAAGGACCTACTTTCAAATCTTTAGTCAGCTTTCGATACTCATAGTAATTATAATAGGTACCAAATTATAAATAAACCCAACCCAATAAACCAAATTATAATACCAATTATAGGTCTATTAATCAAATCAAATCAAATCAAATCAAATCAAAATCATTTATTTGCAGACAACGGGTTACAGGTTGGTTTGCTTATTTTACATTTGTCCCATGCGATGACTTACCAGCTAATCAGCTCTGGTGTGCAAACTTATACAATATTAATTAAGAGACATGTAATAAATGCTGCATAGCTAGTACTCTATAATTCAGTCTTATAATAAACTAGCTGGTGCCCGCGACTTCGTCTGCGCATGATTAGTATTTGGAGTACTCGCGATTTTACTTACGTAATTCCCTTTTCGTGGGATTTTCGGGATAAAATAATGCTTATTTCTTATTCCAGCTTATAATCTATCTCTGTGCCAAATTTCATCCAGATCCGTTCAGCAGTTTTTGCGTGAAAGAGTAACAAACATCCATCCATCTATCAATCTATCCATCCATCTATCCATTCATACTTACAAACTTTCGCGTTTATCAGTTCAATTCAGTTTATAGTAGTTATAAGTATAGATAATTATGACATACATAATACATTGCACTACACGGTTTTTTTTTATAAATGAAAGACACCAAGAACTCATACATCAGCAGATCGTACAAAATATGTCTCAAGGCGGGAATCGAACCCGCAATCGAGTCCGCTTTTGCCCGCTACACCTCTAAAGTTGTCCAAAATGATTTTCATTTTGAAGTGCACTGATCGTAAAACGCCGGTAAAATTTCCTATTATGAGTGGTCACTTCAGAATTTACGCGTTGAAACGCGTTTAACGATGTTTTCCTAACCATTTTGGGAAACTCATAAAGAATACATTACCCACTACCAAAATATCCGCTAACATAACAAAAATGGCCGCTCTTTTCTGTACCGTCCAACCAGTTTATACCGCCGGTAATCTTTGTAAACATAATTAATTATAGCGGCCTTATCGCTGAATACAGCTACTAGTTATTTCATGAGATATCGTTTATTATTACTAACATCTACCCGCGGATTCGCTTGCGTTTTTTCTATGGAAACTTTTCACTTTTTAATATCCTATGGGAACTAATTTGTGGTATGAAAAGTAGCGTTATTCCAGGCCTAGAAATACGTCTATTCAAAATTTAACCCCGATCCGTTCAGTACATTTGGCATGAAAGCCAAAAAAAAATGCAAGTTTTTCATACAGAACATTAAAATCAAAAATAGAAGAAGGTACACAAGACAAAAATAAGTAGGCGGCTTTATCGCTAACAAGCGATCTCTCCCAGACAACCTTACGACAGGTCTCAAAGAGAAACGCGATTGTAAAGTCACATTTATAACAATTAAAATTCAATCCGCATTGATAGGTCCGAGTTCTGTGTGAAATTACTTTTTGATTTATTATGTTTGATTTGTTTCTCTTGAATTATTCAGATTGGCTGAGGTCGGAGCTTTTTACAAATGTTTAAGATATTATAAAATAAATAAATTAGTCAGAAGCGAGACAAGCTTTCTGAATTTTCTGATGTAAGGGGTTCCTTACCATCCTACTAGTATTATAAACTCGAAAGTTTGTAAGTATGCATAGATGGATGTTTGTTACTCTTTCACGCAAAAATTACTGAACAGATATGGATGAAATTTGGCACAGAGATAGATTATAGTCCCGAATAACTGTCTATCCCGGAATTCCCACGTGAACGGGAATTACCGCGAGTGAAACCGCGAGGCGCTGCTAGTGTAAACATACTTTAAAATCTCTGACCCAAAGAGAATGATGTAAGTTGGTAATCAACTGAGATATAGCATTGCTAAACCATAACTATAATCATTATCATCAACCTAGTCCACTGCTGGACTTAGGCCTACCCTAATGAGCGCTATAGCGCCCTGTCTTCAGCGGTCTCCTTTCAAGAACACGTTTACCCCAACGGTTGTCGGTTCTTCGCGAGATATGGCCGGCCCACTGCCACTTCAACTTGCTAATTCTTTGAGCTATGTCAATAACTTTGGTTCTCTGTCGGATGTATTCATTACGAATCCTGTCCTTCAGAGAAACTCCTAGCATAGCTTTTTCCATAGCTCGCTGAGCGACATTGAACTGGTGGACCAGCCCTACCGTGAGTGCCCACGTCTCAGCTCCGTAGTAGGTCATTAAGGGTAGGGTAGGACGCACTGATTAAAAACTTTCGTTTTTCAAACATTGCGGTATGGATGACGAGAAAACCTTGACGTAGTTTTCCAAACTCTGCTCAGCCTAGCTACCAAATATGTTACTACCTATTAAAATATTACCAAGGACATTCCATTAAAATCACCTTTAAAACTCTTGTCAAAGTTGTATAAACCATGCATGTAGTGTAGATATTACCGTAGAAAAAAATCATGCAAGCTTTTCAGTTTTATACCAGGTGGTTTCAAAGCTTGCAAATTATGCAATATTTTACTCAGTAGGGCAACTTTTCATACAGAATAGCAAAGGTAATAATATTATGCTATTCATAACATGGTTATATTGCAAGCTTAGAGCTAAGAGCATTTTTATAAAGAATTTTCTAGTAAGTGGGTAATTCTAGTTACCTGGAAGATTAGGGACCGCTTGAGTCGGAGACGCAGATTTTGCTTGGTTGAATGCTTTGTGATAAATACAATATGTCCCGAATACAGAAACATAGCTCAAATTTAGAAGGTCTCAAATGAAAAATGTTTTAGAGAATACACTAAAAATTGAAACAACCGATATTTCAACACTTGGACCGCACTTTGTACATTTTCGATTCTTAGGATTTCTTTTGGAGTCCTTAGTCCCTACTAGTTAAGATTAGTTTCCAATAGCGAAAACATCTTTCGTCACATTCCATATTAGATCTGAAGAAACGATGCAATCAAGTCGTAAAATGGCGTAGAATCTTTGTTTCATACGAACTCGAAATTAGATTTAAAATCTTAACTGATATTTTATTCGTTTCATTCACTTTTTATACATGTAAGCGAAATAGTAGTTAATATAAATCAAGCTCTTGTAAAATTTGTAATAATCAAACTATGTATCTACCTACATACTGGTACTGAGCGTGTTATACTTCATTTTGCCTTGGTGGGTACTGTGTACAATAAAGTGTGATCTAATAATATTTTCGTTCGGCCTCAAAGGCTTCCAATATATTTAATCAGTACAGAACAGACTCGACCGGTCCCGAATCAGGTAATTGCTGGAGGGTAAAGTGCAATTTGCTTAATAATGTAATAGTAGGTAGGTCTTTATTTTTACCCGACTGCGCAAATAAGAGAGTAACTTCAGTCCACTAGAGTTGAAAAAGAAGCTACCTTCTGTTTCTGTGAAGTGATTTTATAATTTATTTCCTCTAGGCGCGTCAAAATTAAGTAGAAAACCCCCTTGTCTACAAAATATTTTCTTTATCTTCTATTAATTTGTATACGAATTATCACGGTGTTTAGAATCGAACTTTGTTTATGGACCTAATTAGTCTTGTCCCTTGTTTATTAGAATATTTATTTTGAATGCGGTTATGGTTGCAAACAGTCTAAAGGTAGCTCAATTGATCCATGTCAATACCAGTCGGAAGCGTCCCCAAGACACTGGTTTCAATTGTAAATACTAGTTGTAATTTTTCTATTCCTTGCTTGTAATTTTGGTTATGGTTTAATTTGATATCGTTTGTAGCAAACAAATTGACACTCGTCTTTTTCGTGTGGTTTGAAATAGTTAGATTTTTTGATGCTTTTTAGTCTAGAATAAAAAAAAAACACTACGGAGTCAAGTCAACTGACTTAGCATGAAAATCGTACTGAAATAAGCCATACAACAACAATTTACAGCACAATTTCGTAAAAACAGCATCATTTTCTCTCACTTCCCATTAAAAACGAACCCTATAGTAACAAACTAGGGTATATTTCTGTATGACCTCCATTTGTTAAGAAAATAGGTGTATAGTTCAGTTTCTTAAAGCTGGCGCGATCGTCTTTTGTTTATGAAGTCGTCGACATACTTCAAAGACCAAGCGAGCTAACGGTCCGATTATCCTTTGGTGAACACTGCTCTCAGAAGTTTTCAGAAAAACCGAATCTCGGTTGTAGATAAACTATTAATTTAAAATAAGTACTTGTAAACCATAAAATAAAAAATAAGCTGTAAAATCGTCAAAATTTTCTTATGGAAAAATAACTGAACTGAACGAAACCCACTTAAAAAACTATACAACTAAGAACTCAAAAGATGATGGAAATAAAAGGCTTCGAAAATAAAATAATTAGGTGGTCATGTTAAACCATGCATACCGTCTACGCAGAGATTTAATGGGACTGGAATGCTATTTCATTTTAATTTGACATACCCACGTCAAAGCGGATCTTTTTTCAGCCTGCCTTTTGGCAGTACGACTTTGACAATACAGCGATAGTAAAAAATCACGTTCTCGTAAACTTTTCCGGTATGATATTCAGCAAGCTTATACATATTACACACTACATACAAAAATATATCATAATCTGCACACGTAGCCTGTGTGCAGGGATAGAGACTAGCTAGTCTAGATAGTGTGTAAAACCTACTACTTAAGTTTCAGCTCGAACGACTTCATCATACAAAAACAAAAGACTCTCGCGCCAGCTCCGCTTACTCTACCTACTATTATGGGTTCTATGTAAGTGAATAAGGTTTATTTTGTAGGTGGTGCCTATATTGTTGGTACTGGTGGGAACTCTATTGTTCGGTTAATTGCGTGTACTGTCACAACACAGCTGATTGAGGGTAACTAGGTCACTTCGTGTCCTGGTTATGGTTTACTTGATTGTCTGGAGTGTACTGATGTAGTTATAATAATACTGTGAGTTTTCCTCTGGGAAATCGCATTTCATTTTGCGAATGTTGTGTGTTTAAATTGCCTATAAGCATTTTTACGTCCACGGCTGGACATAGGTAAGTGCAGCAGTAACAGTTTAGGGGAGGCTCCCTAAATAAGAGGGATTCTGCTTGGCAGAACGATCGGCTCGCAGTAAAGGTGTTAAAATACACAAAAAGAAGTTACTGCCTTTCTTTCGAATAAAAATAGTTAACTAGTTCTTTCGAATTAAAATAGTTTATTCTACGTATATTAAAAAAAAATCTAGATTTCCTCAATCATTGAGGAGTTTAGTAAAAAATTCTGAAACTTGTGTCCAATAATTGTATATTTTTAACTAGCGACCCGCCCCGGCTTCGCACGGTTTTACTATACGTATAAACCTTCCTCTTGAATCACTATATCTATTAAAAAAACCGCCTCAAAATTTGTAGTTTTAAAGATTTATACATACATAGGGACATAGGGACAGAGAAAGCGACTTTGTTGTATACTTTGTAGTGAAAATGTAAACATTTTTTTAAAAAGTTGACACTATTTGCAGTAAACTTAAAAGGAAAGTTCCTTAATTTTGATCAGTTGCGTTACCTTTATTATTTGCAGCAACATGCAGTTCGCTCGACTGTTTCAATTTTATATACGACTGCGTTTGAAAACCTATTTTAATTAGTTGTGTAATCTACCGTACCGTTCTTATTTGTTTCTACTCTTACTTAATTAGCTGTTCTACTTTATCTGCATGTAACGAAATATTTATCAAAGTTACTTGAAGAATTATTTGCGAAAAAACGTATTTTTGTTATAATTAACGTTGACACGGCGAAAATGTATACGTTTGTTGTTTTACTTTAACGTTTACGCATCTTTTAAACACGAGAATTTGCTCACCCTCCTTTGAGTCACTTCAACGCATTTGCAAATAATCACTCTGTAAGTACACTCAGATACACTAACAAATTCATTAAATTACAATACAAAAATACTATATTTTAAATACATATGCGTGCCGCTCTACTGAAGGGCACAGAGAAAAAGGTTATGGCTTCTGTTTCGAACAACTGCCGTTTGATGTCATTGGGGATGTATACGGACTGAAGTCGTATCACCTACCTTAAGTGTACACATCTCAATACAGCTGACTGTACCTATGCGATTAGAGCAAATAAATACGTCCCCTTCAAAAGAACGTAACGAAGTGATTCAGAGCCACAATGCGGAGTAACGAACGTCGTTCTATAAGAGGGAGCAAAGGTTGAGCTGTTGATATAATTGCTATAATTCGCTAAACGTTGTTAAATTCATGCTAAATCAACCTGCAATTCAATTCAGATGATAAACATCTGTTCGTGACTGTATCACTCATAATAACGCTCGTATCGTGAATTCAGATTACGAATGAAAAAGAAAATAAATAAATAACGCTAGTAAAATTAACACAGCACCATCTAGCTCAAGCTTGGCAGAGATTTTGTTATAGATAGATATCTGATAATTATTTACATTATACAATAATTTACACGATATAAATATTTTAAGGGTACATGAAGAATCCTGAACAAACTGCAGAACATTCCTACTACAAACGATTGTCCCGAGGCGGGACTAAACCTGATTTTAGGCGGAAGGTCCCACTGTGCGTGCCATAGCGGTTGTCCACAAATAATGAGCAGCAAAAACTGTATTAGTGATACACTCACAAATACATTTAATCAGAAATAGTTTCTGGATTCAAATAATTTTCATGGAAAGTAGCTTAGATTCCCATGATATCATTTTCTTTGTCTGATCTGTTTAGCCGCTTAGGTCTGGATTAAGGCTACAGAAAGATGTAAAAGTAAACATTTAAATATTAATTGAAGTACTTGTATAGAAGGTTAAAGGTTACATAAAATAAGGTTCGATTTCAGACAGTTTAAATTGATATTTGGTTTCCATTCCTTTGTTTAATATCCGATACACATACAAATTGTTCGGATACAAGATGTGGCTCCTATTAAAACATACACAAAGAAAGCAAATTATTTTCACAAAGACTCCATTTCGTTCGCAGAAACGCTCTGATGTGAAATCAATGACTTTTACCGAATTTAAGCTCCTCTGTTCTGCCTAATGTTGGAATGGTACAAAACACAGACATATTGCTAAGTCAGGTTTTTAATCTCATGTTTTTTTTTTTACACAAAATAATAATCGTCTTCAAAAACGCATGATTATGTAAAGAATTTGTAATCACCTTGAACTCATTGTATCATTCTGGAAATTATAGAAAAATATGCATTATTAAGCATCACTCAAAAACTAGCAGCTAGCAGTCAAATCTTGATTAAATTTACAAGGGACATCAAAAACACTATCTTTAAATTAAAAAAGAATCGTCAAAATCAGTTCAAGTAGTAAAAAATATGGCATTAAAAAAACAGTCCCATTAAAGAACTTCCTCGTTTATTAAAATCGGTGAAAAATACCGACGAGTTGTTTGGTATTATTCTATTTGTAATAAAAAGTTTAATATTGTACTACGTATAACTATTTAAGTTATCTAGAACCATAAAACAAGCTCTACTTATATAGAGGCATAGTGCTCTATGATGTTTGCAATCATCTGCTGTTACCTCAATTGTTTCAATTGTACAGGTACATACCAGTTTTTTTTGTTTTACCTTAATTATATCTTTCGTTGTCAATAAAGAAATACAAGCTAAAAATGCTATTTTTTGAGTCTCGTTGAACTATTTTTGGATGCTGGATACGACAATCTGAAGACAGGGTGCTATGGCGCTCATTAGGGGAGGCCTCTGTCCAGCTGTGGACTAATATAGGCTGATGATAATGTTATAATGATAATGAGCTATTTTAGATAATTAAAGAGCGCTTTATCAGATTGTATTTGTGCAGTAATGATTGAGAGATAATACTCTTTGTACCACGCACCCACTCATGACATCCGAAATGAGCACAACTCGGAAGCCTTTGTCTCAAAACGTTTCATTTAAATGAACCTCCCACAATGAGTGCTAGCATGAATCCGAATTAGGTTTAATATATCTTTATTTAATAGTACGTACTTGCATGATGAGTTTTTAAGGAATTAAAAATTAATAAAACTATTATAACTAACTCACAGGTTAGGATCAAAAAATACATAAACACAGTCATGTTTTCTATTTCTTGCACAAAGTTCTTGATTAATCTACTTAATTACTTGATTAACAACTTACAACTAGTATATACAATTGAAACCATTGAGCTAACTGAAGTCGGTTGCAGTCTAAAGTAGCTCAATGGATCCATAACAATACCATACGTAATACAAATAAATAAAACCTTCAGAAAAATATGTATATTTTATTACTCACATTACAAAAAAGAAACAAATTAGAATGAGCATTTACACTTAAAATAGTTTAGCTAACTACAAACAATCTACTGATAGCCCTATTAATCATTATCAAAACCAGCAGTGTTTCCAAGACGCTGCCTGCATTGCCCCGCTGTATAACAATATTAACGATGCAATAGCTAGGTCCATAGTTATGCGATGCCATGCATTGGACACTTACCAGCTGCCTTATTGTCTAACTAGCTGGTACCCGCGACTTCGTCTGCGCATGATTAGTATTTCGAGTACTCGCGATTTTACTTGCGTAATTCCCTTTCCCGTGAGATTTTCGGGATAAAATAAGCCTATGTGTTATTCCAGCTTATAATCTATCTCTGTGCTAAATTTCATACAGATCCGTTCAGCAGTTTTTGCGTGAAAGAGTAACAAACATCCATCCATCTATCAATCTATCCATCCATCTATCCATTCATACTTACAAACTTTCGCGTTTATCAGTTTAATTCAGCTTGGTTCCCCTGGGCATCTGAACGACGCGCGCGCGTCGTTCAAATGCTGTGAGAAATTTTTGAAAACCCGTATAGCCCAGGGGAACCAAGCTGAATTCCGGGATAAAAGGTATCCCATGTCCAATCGTCCCGAGTTCCATTCGAATTCATTCACTTCCGTCGTGATGCGTGGTTTAAGAATTTTTCTTTCACCCTCTCTCCCAGGGGAACCTTAACGAATTCCGGGATAAAAAGTATCCCATGTCCTTCCTTGTAGTATCAACTCAAATCGTCCCGAGTTTCATTCCAATTCATTCAGCAGTTTCGGCGTGATGCGCGGTAAAGGAATTTTACTTTCATACCCTCTCCCATGGGAACCTTACTGAAATCCGGGATAAAAAGTATCCTATGTCCTTCCTCGTAGTATGACCTATAATCATGCCGAGTTTCATTTCAATCCATCAAGTAGTTTCGGCGTGATGCGCGTTTACGATACAGACAGACAGACAGACAGACAGACAGACAGACAGACAGACAGACATGAATGAAAAAAATTACAGTTTTGGCTTGAGTATCGATAATAGAGTGCCCTCCAAAAAAAATTTTCAAAATATCTTCAATGTACAGAATTGGACCTGTTACAGTTTTATTATAAGTATAGATATGAAATCGATTTATCAGTTAAATTGACGACCGATGTGGCGCGGTGGGCAAAGGTCCGCCTGCAACGCAGGGTTCGATTCCCTCGGAACAAATTTGAGTACGATCTGCAGAAATTTGTTCCGTTGGTCTGGGTGTTTTGTATGTGTAAAAATTAGATTTATCTAAGTAATGTAGTGTACTAAGTATAACAGTCATCTAGTACCCATAACACATGCTCTGCTTAGCTTGGGGCTAGATGATGCTGTGTGGACTTTCCGGAAGTATTTATTTATTTATTCAAATGTCAACCAGTGTGGTACAATCGAAGTCTAGGCTAGGTTTCAAATGTCAAAATTTACACTTGAGTGTCTAACTCAAATCACTTATTGTCTAAATAAGGCCCCATAACTCATAAACTCATTTACCTACATCTGATTAAATAAAAATTTTGAAAATAGAAAAAAGTACAAAAGTAGGCATATCAAGTAACTTGTACTAAGGGCGCTCCGAAAGTCCCTTTATACATCAGTTTGACATTCAATTTAATAATGTTTTTGAGCTTTTCTGGGGAACAATCTTATTGTCGAATTCAAAGAACGTAGGTAATTACCTACCTACGTTATAACAATTCAAGATTTTCGAAACGGCGACGGAGCGTATCATTCTAGGCTTATTATGCAGAAAAATATCTACCTGCGCACTCACCATTTAATTTTCAGGACTGGTATTGATATGGATTAGATGAGCTACCTCTAGACTTTCTGTAAACTTCTGCAGTTAGCTCTATTGTTTCAATTGGAGGTATATACTATAAGTTTTAATTTATATCTATTCCTTGATTGTAATTTTCGTTGTTAATAAAGATAGATTCAGTGTTATAATAGTAAGCGATATAAATTGATAGACGTGCCGATGACATTGCGTAAAAATAAACTCATCAAATAATAACTGGCTTTTTTTTATACTATACGAATGTTTTAAGAATGCAACCTTCATAATTAACCGTTAGTTGATCAGACGCCCTTGCCCACGAATCACATTTCACATAAATAGTTAGAACGCCCGTCAAAATAAACTATTAACCTATTCACCTATTGAATAATAAATTTAAACTATCACAACACGCCCGTGAATGATACTTGGTACAACCTAGGTCCAACATATATCTAAATATTTTATCAAGTTTGGACATTTGTGTAAATGTAATTTCAGATTGAAATAAATACATAAAGATAGACAATTCCCACACCATCATCTAGTCCCAATTAAGCAGAGCTCGTGTTATGGGTACTAGATAACTGATATACCTAAAACAATACAATACGTTATGTAGTTTTTAGGGTTAAAGTCCGCCTGCGACGTAAAAGGTTGCATGTTCGATTCCCGCCTTTGGAGGAATCTTTGTATAATCTGACAATATTTGTTACAGGGTTCTACGTTTTTTCTATCAATAGAAAAAACTATATAAGTATGTATTGTATTTTACAGTCACGAATAAATAAATCAATAATGCTGGACAATCCACACAGCATCATCTAGCCCCAAGCTAAGCAGACCTTGTATTATGGGTACTAGATGATAATATCATCAGACCTTTTATTATGGGTACTAGATGATAATATCATCTAGTACCCATAATACAAGGTATGCTTAGCTTGGGGCTAGATGATGCTGTGTGGATTGTCCAGCATTATTGATTTATTTATTCGTGACTGTAAACTCGGTATCCATACCTACAAAACAAATTAAAAAGGTTAATTTATTACCTACTTAAAATTTAACGATTGTTACAATATGCAAAATAGATAGAAACTTATTTTAGACCAGTCAGTTACAAACATTTGAAGTATTTGTTCGTGAGAATCAACTTTATAAAAGTAATTTTAATTTGATTTGTCGAAGCAAAAGTGATACGTGACTCGGGTATTACAAAATACTACCAGCGCCTCGCGGTTTCACCCGCGTAATTCCCGTTTCCGTGGGAATCCCGGGATAAAATTTAACCTATGTGTCATTCCAGACTATAATCTATCTCTGTGCCAAATGTCATCCATATCCGTTCTGTATTTTTTGCGTGAAATAGTAACAAACATCTATCCATACTTACAAACTTTCGCGTTAATAATATTATAGTAGGAAGTAGGATTAATATATTATTATACACGTCGTTTTTTCCAGATAACAACGTAAGCTACGGGCATCAGCTAGCTTCAAATCATGGCAGGATACTCAGCGGCGGCTGCCGTGGCGCTCGAGGCTGCTCAGATGATTCTGTTGTCACTACAGAATGGTTTGGCTCCGACGGCATATTTGTGTCCGCAAACTGTTAGCGTCGAAACTATCCGTGAGTAATTTTTATATTATTACTAACTTTCCGAGCGCGGCTTTGCTCGTGTTGACTATACATACAATCTATGCTATTTGAAAATTCCTGAAAAACATGATCAGTGGTTTTATATTTCTAATATTCAATGTAAACTGCAAGCCACTGGTTAAACAGTTACTAAAAAAAAACAACAAAAATACTTCAAACCCCCTTTTCCCCCCCTTAGGGGAGGAATTACCACAAATCCCTTCATCTTGGATATCTATGTAGTAAAAGATTTCTACCCTCCCAATTTCAGCTTTACTTTTACAATATAGTCTTTGTTTAAGATTACGTGTATGAAATATGCTATATTAAAAAAAAACCTATGTAATGTATTGTACTATATAAGTAGACAGTCATCCAGTACCCCTAGCACAAGCTTTGCTTAGCTCGAGGCTAGATGATGCAGTATGGATTGTGCAGTACTTCAATATTTAGTATGTACATAAATATTAGTTGAACTATTCCAGAGTCGACCCCCTGGGACTACATGATAGCGGGGGGCGGGCAGGCAGGGCTCGTGGTGGCGGAGAGACTGGCGGAGACTGGAGCCCACGTGCTGGTGCTGGAGGAGGGGGGGTGCCCACCGCTGGAGTCTCTTGTAAGTGTACACTCGTGGTTGTCTTATATTATCAAAATGTATAGTTTAAGATTTGACTTGTCTTAGTGCTTATTTTAAAGCCTGAAGAAACGGTGTTATTGATTTCTGATTTCTTCCTTTCCAGTGGGCCGGTTATTTCCCCATCCTGCCTGGTTCCGCCTACGATCGAGCCATGGACTTGTTCGACGATGGGTACGCCAGTCAGAACCAAAAGCACCAGGGAGTCATAACACAAGGCAAGGTGCTCGGAGGCTCTGGCGCAATCAACCATCTAATCTATGTCCCTCCAAATAAGGTTGATTATGATTACTGGGCCGCAGCTGCTAACGACCAATCCTGGGCTTTCCCAGATTTTGGTTACTACTTTGTCAAAGGAGAAGAGTTGAGAGATGAAGGAATCAGAGAACAAAACACTTCAGTACACGGAAGCTGTGGACCATCTGTTGTTAGTAAGGAATACAATGCATTGACTGAAGATATGATAAAAGCTCATGTTGAAGCAGGTTTCCCGTATTTAGCAGATGCGTTTGGTAGATGTGTAGTCCAACCAGCATTTTCGGTCGGTGATGGCATGAGGCAGTCGGGAAACGTCGCTTATATCAGCAAAGTTGTCGAAAAATCAAACGTGAAGTTTCTAACTGGCGCTGTTGTTTCTAAGATTCTCGCTAACGGAACTAAGGCTATTGGAGTAGAGTATTCTTACAAAAACTCAACGTACAATGTTACAGCTTCTAAGCAGATCATAATTTCAGCAGGAGCTATCAAATCACCGCAGCTGTTAATGCTTTCAGGAATCGGAAATAAGACGACGCTTGCTAAGTTCGGAATAGATACTGTTGTAGATAATCCAGAAGTAGGTAAGAATCTAGCTGACCATGTTGCAGCTTTGTTTGCTATAGCGTTGAATAAAAGTACTCAAGATCCTGTGGCTCTTGATCCAAAACGCGTATCAGCGACAGTCATCAACGTATACGACGCTCTAAACAAAAGCCAAAATCAACCAGAAATTCAAGACATCTTACTTCAATTTGGCTCAAAGTCATCAAACATGCTGCAATTCTGCACCAATATCTTCAAATATAATGATGCGATCTGCGACGCCTGGCACGAAAGCAATTTTGAAAGGGACTTTATATTGGGAATAACTAATTTATTGCATCCCAAATCAACAGGCTATGTAGAACTTAATACTACAAATATATTTGATCAGCCTATAATCAAACTGGGTCATTTCAGCGATAGCGATGACTTAGACAACTTCGCACAGCTAATGGTTCAATACGTGGAAAATCTTCTAAACACTCCTACGTTAAAAAAATTGGAAGCGGAGTCCATTGATCTTGGTTTCTGTAAAAGCCATGAGAAATTTTCGTTTGATTATTGGAAGTGTTATCTTCTAGAGTTTTCGACAACTCTGTGGCATTACGGAGGAACATGTGCTATGGGAAAGGTTGTAGATGGAAATTTGGATGTGATAGGTACAGAGAACCTGAAGGTAATAGATGCTAGTGTAGTACCGTACCTCCCATCCGGTAATATTGGGTCTAGTGTTCAAGCTTTGGCGGAAAAGGGAGCTGATATTATCAAGAAAGAAGATGGATATTCAACAGAGGCGATGGTTTGCTTTTAAGAGGTTCGTCGTTTACCTGTCTTTTTGATGCTAACCGTATCAAAACAATATAAGACTCGCTTAGACTTGTATAAGTTATTAAATAAAAGATAATAAACAACTTTTTATGTGACTCTCTTCAACGACCATTCGACCATTAAATTTAAACCGATTAAAAAAAAAAACCTTTTCAGAAACTCAAATAATTTGTTTAATCTAAAATTTATTGATCATGCTATCCGATATAATTACTAAATAGGTAGAATTATAATACCTCTATAGGTCAAATGACGTTCTGCTCTAGACTGCTGGCAGATGCTGGACGCGGCGAGCTGAAGACAGGGCGCTATGGCGTTCATTATGAGAGGTCTTTGTCCAGCAGTAGACTAATATAGGCTGAGGACGATGATCTTATATACAAAAATAAGCTTATTTTTAATGGAATCTGTTCGCTAAGCTGGCACGATTGGTGTTAAATTCGACTTGATATCTGAGGCCAGAAGCAGCGTTTTGTATACTTGTCAACAGCCTATTTTTGTTGTGTTGACTTCTTTAAAAACTCCAGCCTAATGTCTCTTACTTCACAAAGTATCCACCTTTTTATCCCGACTATCAATTTAACCAATTACATAAGATCTCAGATTCTCACATAATATCAATAATTTCACAGTCTGCAGAACTCTCCCATGGCATACGTCACACGCCACTGGTCGTGCATAAGTGGCGGTTCATTAATAGCAGAGCAACTTGTGTGAACGTTTTACTATGTAATAACATTGATATTCATTATGAATGTCAGCGAGGTATGAACTTAGAGAGGTTCAAGGAATATATAGATGTAAACATTAAATAGTGAATTTGAAAACAAAGTTTTCATGTGAAGATTTTTGTGAACTATGGTCAGTTAAGCCACTTCTAGATTATTTGCAACAGTCTGCAGCTGATATTTCTATTCAAAATTCTTATTCTAAATTGTTTTTGGTCTCTTTTGTAATTTTAGTAGAATGATTCTTTCCCTTCACGCCAAAACTACTGAACCGAATAGACTTATCTAATCGAACATTCATAGTTTTTCTGTAATGTGCTATCAATTCCAACTTACAATTGTACAATAGTTGCTCATCTACTTATGAACGAACCATAATTACCTTAACTTGCAAAAACTAAAGAGCCACTGGTTCAACGAACTAAAACGAACCTAAGGTTAGAAAGAGAGTTTGAAAACAATAGCGGCGATTTTCCCACGGACTCTGTTCCTATTCTAGATACTTACCAATGGAATTCCGACTCTGTACTCATGTGACTAAGGTTGGTGTATTGTTTTAATGTTACCTGTAAAGAAAAACTTTAAATTAGACTTTGTATGTTAAGTATAAGGTGTTTTTGGTTTATTTCTGTCAAGGTAATAAATGCTGGTTCTTATTGTAAAGAAGTTCGCGTTAAAATGACTGGTTTATTTCGTATGATAACTGATAGAATTAATTTTACTCTTTACCTAAAAACGTATTTGACGGTTCATTCCAGGGCCCGAATTCCACTAAATAAATCGCTTCACTATTTCAATAGTATCGTGTCCAAATGACAGCGTTAACCTCTGTTTGGTATTCTACTAGCACAAACTTTTTGAGGTTCATTCATGGCTGTGACGGTTACGTTTATGGCTACCAATTGGACATTCTAATTATGTAAGTCTCTTCAAGCGCAATAAATATTAGAATATCAAATGCACAAACGTCATTTTAGTCATCTTGATAGTATAGAGACCTTTGTTTCTAAATTAGTGGAATTCGGCCCCGGTTGTCATTTGCTGAACAATTGTATCTCGTCTAAAATTTTGTCAGTCATTTAATTTGATTTTTTGTTAGCCTGTACTGTCACACTACTGAGAAAAGGCCTCCCTTCCTTCCTTCCATTTTAATTTATATATTTTTGTATTATCTTAGTAATTTAATAACATCGTAAAAACATTCGACTTCGGCGAGAATTGAACCCGCGACCCTCCCTCAAAATGGAATGCGTTACCAATTACGCCACGAAGCCAAGTGACCCCTAGTCGAAAATCTTTGCGACCTTCAACGGACTCTACCACCGTTATTTATTATGATTTGTTATCTCTTTGTTTGATTTACATTTCTATCCTCATCCAAATAAATCAAATATAAAAATATTTTTCAAAAAGGTAGCATAACAAGAAATAAAAGGAATGGTCGTTCCACACGGCCTAAACTAAAGGACACGTCAAAATATTTGACTTATAAAAAGTCCAATAAAAAGTAAAGGAGATCACGTAGAGCCGATATTTCAGATATTGGATAAAACGTAGAACGTATACGTAACAATGTGACTACGTGATTCAGTTACTACGGGATTTAAACATTACTGAAATGGCTATTCAAATTTGTAAAACATTAAAACAAAATAGGTACTGAGAGTCACGTGACGCTCTAGCTGGTGAGTATCTGGCTCAGCGCATCAGCATTGCCATACACGGGGTAATGCAGCCAGTGTCTTGGGGACGCTTCCGACTGATATTGACATGGATCAATTGAGCTAACTTTAGACTGTTTGCAACCATCTGCAGTTAGCTTGTTTCAATTGTATAATAATTTTATTTTTCTATTCCTTGCTTGTAATTTTCATTGTTAATAGAATATAATAGTGAACTGAGCCATGTATTGGTATTTGTGCATCATTCATACTATTTTCACCGTTCATTACTGTCACTGAATTTGGTAACAAATAAATAACAAAAGAACCACTGAGCAGCGAAAATGGTATGAGTGATGCACTCACGACTTCATCTAAATAGTAGGACGAGATATGTTAGGATGTACAGTTATTAATACCTATAAGGTTGAAAAAATATTATAATATTTAATGGTTAAATTAATTCTAAGAACTTCCAAGAACTTTTTGGTGGCAGACATATTTGTCATCCCCCAAAAAATTCTTAGAAATATCGTCTAAGACTTTCCAAGAATCTTCAAGTTCCAAAGCTGTTTACGATTAAGACGATTTATTCGAGTACCTACATTAGGCATTTTGAAGAAAGCGCTTTTGTGATTAGCATTTTAAATACCACTGTGGGGAGCCTAATACCTAATTAGTTTTAAAAAGTATGGTCTGGAGATGTCTTCTTCAAATAAGACAAGTCTTTGGCTTCATCATCACACTTGGCTATCGGACCTAACGTTCAGGTATCCTACTAATATTATAAACGCGAAAGTTTGTAAGTATAGATGGATGTTTGTGACTCTTTCACGTAAAAACTACTGAACGGATATGGATGAAATTTGGCACAGAGATAGATTATAGTCTGGAATAACACAGGCTATATTTTACCGGAATTCCCACGGCAACGGAAATTACCGCGGGTGAAACCGTGAGGCGCTGCTAGTATTTTGTATTATTACAGGTATGCTCAATAATTGGAGTGAAAGGTGGGTGACTTTTTGTTATAGTTAAATTACAATAAATAAGACAAGCGATAGTTTACGGCCAGTCTCAGTAAAGCTATTAAATGAAAACTAGTATACAAAAAGGAGCTAAAAGTTATTTGAATATTATAATAATCGGTAATGATTTTATGATGAATAAAAAGTAAAATTGAAGAAAAACTATAGTTACAAAACAATTGAAGGAATATGCTATTTAAAATGGCTTTAAAATAAACTTGCAAACCTACCTTTTTTCAAAATTAATTGTGAACTAGTTTCAAATGCTTACTATTATAATATTATTTCATAATATTCAGTTAGTTGTAGATAAAAATATGTAAATATAACTTATGAAAGGTAAAGAGGTTCTTTAAACCTAGGATAGACGCTAGATTAGAGAGAGTTACTTTGGGATAGTCTTTCCCAAAAGTGCCTACAAATTATGTTCTAAATCGAAGAGCCAAAGGTTAAATTCCGATTTTCTTGATCGTATAATGCAACGAGTTTATTTTGAATCTTATTTTATGGGATACAAGATTAGTTTTAGGATAGCAGTAAATCGCTTTGTTTCTCGCAAATTGGGTCACGTCTCATACTGCTGGAGACCGTGAAAATAGTTTGACAGAACATTGTGAACTTTATTCTGTTAGTAGTACGGATGGTATTCGCTAGGTTTGTGAAAGTATGCCATTAGTCCAGTGAATTTGCACTAAAATGCAACGCACTGTATGCAATAATGATACAACTACTTTATGATATTTTACCTTTATATATGAAAACTATGACAAGTTTTATCTTCATTACAGTTGCAATTTACTTATTATAATTTGAAGGCGTTTGTGACGCAGCGGGCGAAGGAGCGCCTACGATGCAGGAGAATGCGGATTCGATTCCAGCCCCTTTTTTACGATCTGTAGATAGCTTCTCTGGATATTCTGGGTGAATATTATAAGTATACTAGTTGGTGCCCGCGACTTCGTCGCCCAGGATTAGTATTTCGAGTATACTCGCGGTTTCCGTGGGAATTCCGGGATAAAATATAGCCTATGTGCTATTGCAGACTACAATCTATCTCTATGTAAAATTTTATCCATAACTGTTCGGTAATTTTTGCGTGAAAGAGTAACAAACATCCTTCCATCCATACTCACAAACTTTCGCGTTTCTAATACATATTAGTAGGATGTAGTGTGTAAGTAGCTCTACATTCGGATTGTCACAAAAGCTCCTGTCAGAATCAAGTTTTAAAAGGGGTATTACACTACACGGTATTCAGGGACCCTAACCCTATCTAATAGTGGTGTAATAAGATTTAGGGTCCCTACGGAACGGACCCGGACCCGGACGATATTCAGGGTCCGGTATTCAGGGCCCTGAATAACGTGTACTAGTGTAATACCACTAAAAAAACCGTAAAAAACATCACACAAACAATTTTGTCCCGCGGGAATCTACTCCACAACCCACTGCTTCTCAGTCAAACCTTCATCCTGCATCCTGCACCAAAGAGGTCGTAGATACAAAAAGTCTCCTCTCCTTATATACCAAAAAGTTCATAGTGACCTCCTCACGTTCCGCAGTAATTTATTTACTAGTTCACGTTGATTTACTTCGTGGAAAATTACATTTGTCCGTCGTTTTTAGGGTTCCGCTACCAAATAAATAAATAAAACGTTTATTTTCTCACGTAAAGCAATTAAGTCTTGAAAGGCAGTTTATTTACCAACCTTTCGTCACCGCCACCGTCTGTCTGTTTTGCTTCGATCTTTTAAACGTTAGCCTTAAGGCACAAACAGCACCCTAAAGTGGCGCCCTAACTTTTTTGATCATATAATTCCGTTAAACAAAGGAATTTCCAAAATTCACGTACACGAAAACAGAGTTTGGTGGCCATCAAATGCAACTTCGTATATCTTCCTAAACTAGACAAAATAAAACTAATACAGATGCATTAAAAGAAAGCTTATGATAGGTTTAAAAAACTGCACGTATCACTCCAAAAAGTACACGAAGAATGCCGTAAAAAAAAGCTTATGATTTATTTATTCTAGGCCTAAAACTACGTCTATTCAAAATTTCAGTCTGATCCATTCAGTAGTTTTACCGTGAAGAGGTAACAATCATCCATAAAAAACAATTAGAAACTTTTTACTGTGTGAATCTTTCTATAATATTGACGAAGCCATTGCTGATAAATTTTGTATGTAAACATACCATGTATATGACTTTTCCGAGTGCACGTGATGTATTAAAAAGTAATAAATAAACTGAACTGAACATACATCCAGTTTCCATAATGACTGGGTGCTGTAGCTTTTATTCGGCTAGGAGGGAATCGTAATGTTAAAAACATAGCGAGAGGAGATAGGCATTAATTTATCGTCTTTTTTCTGGATCAATAAGGATATTTTGTACAGAACCTTAAGAGCGCAATTCTGTCACGTCCTTGACTAGATTTAGGAAATGTATTTAGGTTGTTGCTTTGTCTTTCTCAGATTTAGTGGAAACGGGAAAAGTGGGTAAAGTTTGTCTGTTTGTCTCGAGACAAGAGGCGGGTTGTATTTGTGATGTAGGCATTGGTAGAAAAGCTTTTAGTAAGTAGATAGAGCCAAAAATAATTAGCAAAGACAAATTAAAAATGCATGTTGTTGGCTATTACTTATAAAATTTGGTATTGGTTGTAAGACTATTTAAAAAGTTGGTGAAAATTTTTCGGAAAAAATGTCAATCTAAATTTTTTATTATTTACAATTGAAACACTTGAGCTGACTGCAGACTGTTTCAAACAGTCTAAATGTAGTAGAGTTTATTTAATTTCTAAACTACGTAACATCCATTGAAACTATTGCAACTTATGAACTAGGAAATCGCATTAAAAGCTGCGGACACAATCTAGTTTACAATAAAAGTGATAAATTAATTTAACAGAATTAAATGAAGTGATACTGATGCCCGAGTTATGGAACTTTAATATCAGTTAGAACTGAAACTTCAGGAAATAAGAGTTATAAAAGTGCTGGCGACACTTACAAGTTTCAGCGTATTTACAAAGCGCACTGCACAACTTTCTCGTAATGTTAGAACTATGAGTTGACTTCTATTATGTGGCGAAGGAACTTACTAAGTAGTAGGAATATTTAATTACGACACCTCTCCACGGGTTTGCGAATAGAAAACCAACTTTTAGAGCTTTTTTTAATACGTTAAATAAACATGATGTTTACTTACCTTATATTTGTTACAAGCGACCCGCCCCAGCTTCGCACGGTTTTATTAAACGTATAAACCTTCCTCTTGAATCACTCTATCTATTAAAAAACCGTATCAAAATCCGTTGCGTAGTTTTAAAGATTTAAGCACAAAGGGACAT
Source organism: Eupithecia centaureata (assembly GCA_944547425.1). Taxonomy (NCBI): domain Eukaryota; kingdom Metazoa; phylum Arthropoda; class Insecta; order Lepidoptera; family Geometridae; genus Eupithecia; species Eupithecia centaureata. The sequence continues at coordinate 870,787 of OX155701.1, read as the reverse complement.
AGGGAAATAGGGACAGAGAAAGCGACTTTGATTTGTACTTTGTGTAGTGATTACATTTTATATTTGAGACCTAAGGAAAACTAAATTTGCATGCCCTAGACGAAAACAAAATATGTTTGGTACTATTTTCTAACCACCACCTTGGTGACCCTTGTTTGCAAATAAATGATTGATTATATCGATAGAAAAGTTAAGATTATATCAACACTTTTGTTAAAACACGTGGCGTTTTAATAGTGTGTGGCCAGCTGTAGGTTTTATAAATTTAATCTTCTAAAAGTTCTGGTTGGTTTACCGAAGGTGTCTTCGGTAAACCAACCAGAATTCGGTATAAATTCTATTTCTACAATCGTCATCACGCACACGATAGCGACGTTCGTTTGATAGACAAGCGACCAAGGAACTTATCAAGCGACTTACCGAAATTGGCAATTGGCTAGGAGGCAGTTGTAATACGTAAAAATTCTATGTGGCATCGAAATGTTCATTGTCTATTAATGATCCATTTGTTATCATATTATTGTGACAAATCTATGGCATTAGTAAATATTTTAATTGAATGTTTATTGTCTAGGGTCTCTGACGTACTTCTATACGTACATTATGCTAACCTTCGCTTTCGATCGCTCTCTTTCATGCCTTATATAAAACATATTTTGTGAAAATTTCGGATTATTCTGTTCGAGCTCCTTAAACTTCCCTCCCTCAAAATACCGCTACGAAGGGGGGGGGGGGGAATTTTCACTGGGAAAAAGTCGAATAAAAAACCGTTCAAGTCAAATTTTTGACTTTCTTAAATAAGTTTCAAGTTTCCCACTCGAAGGAGAAATTGTGAAGAGAAAGAAAAAAAAACAAAAAAAAAAAACAGAAATTGTGAAGGGAATTTCTGTTTTTTTTTGTTTCTTTTTTCTAAAAATTTTATTACTTAGATATATCTGTCATGACAAGCGGAATAAACCTAGTTATTGGTATTTTATCAGTGTAAAGGATAAGTGAAGTGACTAGCTTTGGAACGTACCTCAAGAAAGTTTTGACCGTGAGTCTAAGTACAGTTTGTAAATGTGCAGCCGTCCGCCGAAGTTTCCAGAGTCACCGGTGCAAGACCACCCTGTACTTACTTACTACGTGGTAGAATGCTTGGTCACCTTCCTAGGCGGAGATAAGGAGGTTTTACTTTAATCCGTCTCACTAGCCATTACTTTAGAATGAGTGCACCCAACTAAGCTAAGGATAGTTGATTAATAAATAATTCAATCCGGCCATATCGCGCGAAGAACCAACAACCGTTAGGTAAACGTGTTCTTGAGTGGAGACCGCGACTCGGCAAACGCAGTGTAGGACGCCCTCCGGCCAGGTGGGGTGACGATCTGCGAAGGACTGCTGGCAGATGCTGCATGCGGCAAGCTGAAGACAGGGCGCTATGGCGCTCATTGGGGGAGGCCTATGTCCAGCAGTGGACTAATATAGGCTGATGATGATGATGATGATGATGAAATAATTCAACATTATTTAAAAATAATCTATACGATAGTTATTTTAAAAACCATTGTAAATCCATGGTACGCGATTTAATTTATATTCTATTGACATAGAAACACACAAAAATCTTATTCTTATTTTAATTATTTTTCTACGTCAACAAATATGTTTCTACTTTAATAGAGGTATAATTATCGTAAAAACCTTGCAAAGCAAATAATTTTTTGAAAATTATTACCTATGTAGGTACGAGTACCTACACAGAAATAAACACCTATGTACACAGAAAGATAAAATGGTGTATGCAAAGCAACTTTTCACTTACGTTTTACTGACTTCCAGCCTATATGATTGAAAACTAGCTTTTGCCCGCGGATTCTAATGCCATTACCGGGATGAATATTACCTTATATCTAGAACTAGAACTACATTTATGTTATATTCCAGCATTATCCATTGTTTTATAGTGAGTAACAATCATCCAAGCAGTGAAATATCAAAGCTTTCAAATTATTGTTTAATAGAATTTCCCTGCACCCTGCATTTTCCTAATTGTAATCTTCGTTCACTGACACATAATGTCATCTCTATGATCGATCAGTCCACTACGATTCTCATCCGATCCATTATTCACAATTATGGTCAGAGCCTCTTATAACAAGGTTATACTTCATTTGTGCCCCCACTAGATTATGCGCTCTTGGGGGTCTAGTGGTTTTATAATACACTACACGATATATTTGGCACTTAGGTATACTTTTATAAGACTTGTCCAAAAAGGGTGAATTCAACGCGAAACGTTTCGCGCGAAGTCATTCTCGTGTTAGTGATAGATACTAGACACCAAATTCAAGAGTGAATAAGTTCCTTCTGGGAAAGCGTGCTCCATCTTAGGCCACATCTTCACTTACCTGAGATAGTGGCCAAACGCTCGACCATTTTCAATAAAAATAAAAAAAGTTCCACACAAGCTCTGAGTAGCTTGGGGCAATAATATAAACCCTGTACTTTTCCGACATTGCTTAAAATATGATGATGATGTACTCATAATATTACGCGATGCCTATTTTTATGATATTTTATTAATTAAAAGCTGGTGCTTTTCGTGTGATCTGATCTAAATTTGATCAAAATCTACTGAGTAGTTTTTGAGTTATACTGTATATTTTTTGTTTTGTTGCTATTGTTTACATTGAGTATGATACCGAGGTATTCTAGGTGACCAGTAGTTTTTGTGTTCTTAATTTCTAAGTTTAAAATTATTGGATTTTCTAATAAATATATTAATAATGGGTGAAATTAGAAGTAGGTTGTTTGTTTTAGTTAAAAAACATCAGCATAATTAATCGTATCGTATCGTGAGATGTAAAAAGGTATCTGCACAAAAAGCAGCCCCGCATCTCCCCTATCTGCAATGATTCATTTCGACACGTTACGTCGGGTTTAATCTCCCCGTCCTCCCCTTATTGTTCACTACGCTGTACCTACAGACCTACGGCTTCTACCTACCCTCCTACCTTACAAAATTAAAGAAATTTCTGTTTGATCATCAGAAGGAGCAGGAAAGTCTAAGACACGACACAAGTGTATTATAGGCACTCGTTAGTTTTAGAACTAAGAACATAGTGTAGAGTAGTATGTTAGTACCGTCCTAATCTCACAACTCATACAACAACGACGATAGTGTATCTAGATCATAATTTCTTCTATTTTTTATTTTTGCTGTAGAATATTACCTATTTTGTTTTAATTTATATTTATAAGTGTTTATAGTAGTTTAAGTGCTTAAAGTTTATAATTATTTCATTTTATTGTTATTGGTGTGGGTTTTTGTCCGTAACGCCAACAAGTGGCCCTGGCGGAAGATCAGCGTTGGATGCAATCTTGCATCCAACTCATGCTGAGTCAGAGCCCATTTTGTAAGCAGACTGAGGTTACTGTATATTATTATTGTTTTTTCTCGTGTTTAACTTAGTTTGTTTATAAAATAAAGTTGATTTCACTTTACTTTTTACAAAAATACAGTTGAATTGAGAACCTCCTCTTTACTTGAAGTTACTTAAAATCATCTTCATATTTATTAGTTACTAGCGACCCGCACCGGCTTCGCACTGTTTCATTATAAGTATATCAACCTTCCTCTTGAATCACTCTAACTATTAAAAAAAACCACATCAAAATCCGTTGCGTAGTTTTAAAGATTTAAGCATTCAAAAGGACATAGGGACATAGGGACAGAAAAAGCGACTTTGTTTTATACTATGTAGTGAATTAAAATGTTAACCTAAGTTTAAAATATAGTTTGTTGTGCCTGTACTTAATAAAAATAAAAACGTTAAAGTATAGATGGTAAACATTTATTTCTTTACCCCTAAATCAGTTCCTATGGGAGAAAATAGCTTTGAAGAGTTTCCATAGAACAACTTGTTACTATTTAATACAATACATAACATAATTTTTAATATTATATATTTTGATCGTACAAATATTTTTCCCGAGGCAGCAATCGAACCCGCAATCTCCTGCGTTGCAGGCAAACATTCCCCCGCTGCTACATAATTTATAAAATCAGATATTGAATTCAATCAGGTACATAAAGCTATTATTCTTTATTAGGTAAATCCAAAACAGATAACGAGTTTATGAACGTGAATACGTAGCAATACTTAGAACTAAGATACTTAATACCTATTTTAAGGAAATTAACCACTTTGATTTTGATTCTGTATCGATAATAGAGTAACGTAACAAATAATCCATGGTACCTACATTCCATTTAACAATTTATTTTATTTCTGAAACCACTTCTTGTGAATTTAAAGAAGTTCAGAATTAAGTAAAGCCTTGATCCGCATTAAAAAAAAAATATGAATACCGAAACCGAATCTTTAGAAATTGAAATGGATTTCCAAGAAAAATATATTCTGGTTACTCGCGTAGGATTATTTTGATTCAATTGATGGCTTTGTTCAGCTGAGAGAATTAGCCTCAGCAGGCAGTGGTTTCAATGGAGATAAATAGACATAAATAGAAAATGTTTATGTTCTATCTAAATCTTATATAACAACTAGCGACCCGCCCCGGCTTCGCACAGTTTTATTATACGTATAAACCATCCTCTTGAATCACTCTATCTGTTAAAAAACCGCATCAAAATCCGTTGCGTTGTTTTAAAGATTTAAGCATACATAGGGACATAGGGACAGAGAAAGCGACTTTGTTTTATACTATGTATGTAGTGAAGGTCGGTATGACTCTGATTCCCTGGAAGATGGGTCGGCCTTTAGTTTGGGATGCCACGTGTGTAGATACTCTAGCGCCTTCACATCTGGCAGGACATCAGCAAGGGCTAGCCCGCAGCATCATCAGCGGAGTCCCTCAAACGGCGAACATTAGAGGAAAAGAAAGAAAGAGGAAAGAAAGAAAGAATATTCGTTTATTTGGCCCTTTTTTCATAAATAACAATAATAAGTAAAAATAACACATATAACAGATCAGAATCAAGAAGGAACACAATAAACAAATACAGATAAGAGTAAAGCTATTTATATATAAGGGGACAAAAAGGTCCCTGACGAATTGGAGTGACCATCAAATCAATTAACACGATGATTTGTGATTTAGTAATAAAATATTGACATACAGCGTGGTAATGCAGCCAGTGTCTTCGGGATGCTTCCGACTGGTATTGACATGGATCAATAAAATTGAGCTACCTTTAGACTGTTTGTAACCGTCTGTAGTTGGATCAATGGTTTCAATTGTATACCTTCTAGTTTTAATTTTTGCTATTCCTTGATTGTAATTTTCGTTATTAATAAATATGTAGAACACGTTTATTTATAATAAATATAATAAATAATTCCGGACAGTCCACACAGCATCATCTAGCCCCAAGCTAAGCAGAGCTTGTGTTATGGGTACTAGATGACTGATATACCAATACAATGACATTACATAGATAGATATTTTTATGTTACACATAGAAAACACCTTATTTCTGATTTAGTAATATTTTATGTTCAAAATTGACTTGTAAGAGCTTATTTAATAAGTTCAAAAAATAAAACACGTTCAAAGGAAGTTGCAAAATTTGTTAGAATAAAGTACAGTCAGCGAGAAAATAGTCCCCTTTCGTGTCATTATCCCCAACACGAGTACAGTCTCCCCCGCTTGGAGATTACACTCAATCAAATCAAATTGTCTCAGTCTGCTGCGCGGGACTCAAACCCGCGCCCGAGGGTTGTTCAGGTTACAATAACGAACTTTACAGGGTGTTTAAAATGACCAGCTTAGAGGAAAATAAATGACGGAATCAACAAGATATCATAAAACTGTGTATGTTTTTTAAATTGAATTTTAATCTGGATTGTGAGTCGTGGTCATTTAAAATTAAAAGCCTCATGGTTCGGTCAATAATTTTGAATAATTTTTAAAAGCATTAAATCGTCAGATCTGTGAAAATAATAGCTTAACAAATATTTAAAATTAAAGAGTTATTTATAAAACGTTCTACTTTAGTCTGCAAAAAAAATACACTACATTATAAAAAATGTACCTTCTCAAACAATGGTCTGTATTATGTAAGTAATACATATAACGAACTCGGTCAGCCAGTAAAATTTATAGAAATATTTATTATGTTTCCATAAAATAATTCCCTCCGACATTCATTCCAAATACAACAAAACTATTTTAACTTTTATTCCCAACGAAAAAATAACTCTGAAAAAATTTCATACCACCGCGATTTCAGCCGTACAATTTCAATCACCCTATATTGTCTGTCTACCCTGTAGAAACTGAATACATGGCGGCTATTATGTTACTTTTATATCGCGTGTGACAAGAATACACAATTTGGGTCATTTTGGGCATGTTAGCACATCGTAAAACTTTCGCCAAATTACGTTTTGCAACGTGTTTAGGTGGACGTGTTTAGCTCAATTGGACTTATTAAACCCCCCTAGTTATACGTAAGATTTACTTACGAACTAAAATAAGAGTCAATAGTTAAATATCTTCTATGTATAATATCACTACATAGTATAAAACAAAGTCGCTTTTTCTGTCCCTGTGTCCCTATGACCTTATGTCCCTTTGAATGTTTAAATCTTCAAACTACGCAACGGATTTTGATGTGGTTTTCTTAATAGATAGAGTGATTCAAGAGGAAGGTTTATAGGTACGTATAATAAAACCGTGCGAAGGCGGGCGGTTCGCTAGTATATATATATATATATATAGTATAAGATGATATGATGATATGATGTATTCTTTACGACCTGTGTGGCGCTGTGAGAGATTCAGAAGGTTACGGGTTTTATTCCCGTTGTAGAAATGTTTGTAAGATCTCATACAGTAATTCTATATATTTTATCTGGTATGACGTAGTGTGTGACCTCTTTGTATAGTAAGAACTATCTTGCAAAGTCATTTGTAAATCATTATTTTTGACTCATTCACTACTGAACCTGTGCAGTGCAACACGCTGCTCAGTCATTTTACTTGTCGAAGTGCTTATTTTGTAAGCTAAAGTTATCGGGTTCTGATATCTATTACTCATACTATTTTCACCATTCATTGGTTCATTTTCTTTGTTTTATTAGTCACCAAATCCAGCAGCGAAAATACATAACAGTGATACACTCACCTACGCATCTGAATCGACCTAGTGTTGTCAAAGTGTTTGTTGATTATAAATACCTGAATCGTTCCAAATGTAAAACCGAACCAAATAACTCACAAGTTTATTTCCTTCATAAACTTTTACAGTCAAATTATTATTCCAGTATTCCACCGCAAAGGTTATCTACCGGTACAGATACCGGTATTTTTCGTTATTTAATACCGGTTCTATAACTTTACTCCCAGAACCGGGAATAATACTGTCTGTTTGCTTTATCTACGTACATTTTTATCTTGAAAAAAGCATAATAAATCTCCGAGACCTGCCGCCCCCGGGTGATAGGGATATCTTTAGCGACATAGCGCGTCGCTTAGCGTTTTTGTGCGTGACCCCAGACACTTGCTTTATTTTGGATCATTCCACTTATTGAAATTGGTTTATTTTTACCGATTTAATGGTTCTCCGGTTTGTTTCACATCAATGTATTAATAGGAAGAAACGGTCAAAATAAAAGAAATCCATTAAAAATGTATAGTTATGTCATGTTAATAGTCATCTCTGTACACAGAAGTCAATATCTCTTTCGTAAACTTAACAATATTTATAGTTATATCTTTATTAAATACTTTATAACCAAGCTGATTTTTGTGTTTCACGTTGAGCTCCAAACAATTTCTCAATACAAGTACAAATAAGCCCCGCCAACCGCCATGTTCAAAATCTTTACGATAATGTTATAAAGGGTACTGCAGACTCGCATTAAACTTTATTCCTCAAATATAACAATAAACCGGCCGCATTCACACTGAGATGTATGGCGGAGTCAACGACGCGTTTTGACTTGGCTGCTGTCACACCGCTTTGTAACTTATCCGTCTTTATTTGATGTGTTCGTTGTAGACCGTATTTTAAATTTGTACATTAATTTGTAAATTTAACGCTTATCAACAAAAAAACATTGTTGAAGTCCTGCTTTTAAAAGAGTCCGGAGACTAAATTCCAACAGTGCTAAAAACCGGTATACTTTCCGTTACCAATATTTTACAACTCTATTTATGGAATAGTTTGAGGTTACATTACGTACTTACATTATTTTATATTTATAAGGATCTACCTAATTTAAGTCTGTGCGTTGCAAATTGCCAATCTATTTAGTAATTATTATAATACTTCATTAGTTTAAACTAGACCCTTGAGTTTGAAATTCACTTCCTTCGATAGATAGAAGATAGACGACATCGTCAAAGGTCATGCTTAATAGTTTTTTATTGAAGATTTTAGATTTAAAATACATATATAAATAGTTATTAAAATGTAGTTAATGATAACTAAATCAGTGCTCAAATGTTTGACAGGTAGAGGTCGCATGCAGGACTAACGACTTAACGCACACGGCTATTCTTAGTTATACGTGAAAATTTGACTAGAAGGACAATGATCATAGATATTTATTTAAAAAGGAAGTTGTGTATTAAGTACATAACAGTGTAAACTTAGCCAAGGACCTCGTCTAAGCATTATCGTATACAAAACGCTGCGATTCGCGACGCTCCCCTCGTTCGACATACATCGCGGGCCCACTTCCCCGCAACGTCTCGGCTCTCACACACACCGCGCAATGTAAGAGGCACTGGCAAAGTGCCGTTTTGTTTTAGATTCGCATGATTGATGTATTTCTTTATGGGGGTGCTTGATGGTGCGATGGAAAGATTGAGGCGGATGGTGGTATGAAGGATGAAATCATTTGGTTTTGAGGGTATTTTTCAATCTTAATACGATAAAGAAGATACTTAATACGTATTTAATAAGATTGAATAGGTCTGATATCCAGCTGAATACAAAATAGTTCCCATTCCATTTTTTTTCATTTTTTATCAGAAAATCATTTTCATATTTAAGTAATTGGAATAAGGATTTGTGCTCGACCGATATAAAATTTGAATTAATAACTGAATGACTAATCAGAAGTTTAAATTATACTCAAATTTTTGCATATTTAGAAGTTATAGACCACAATAAAATTTATGTCTAGAAAAAACGCACAAACAATAGCTAGAGTGCAATTAAAATTAAATTAAATAATGCCGGACAGTCCACACAGCATCATCTAGCCCCAAGCTAAGCAGAGCTTGTGTTATGGGTACTAGATGACTGATATACTTAATACAATACATTACATAGATACCTACTTAGATAAATGGCTAATACGAATGACCTACATTTCCCACGCCGTAACAACGTACATGTAACTCGATAACGTGAAGTAAACTCCATAAGTTAATCAGAGAACACAAACATCGAGTACAGACGAAATGAATTCCGGAGTCAATGCGAGACGAATCGTTTAGCTGCTAGGGATGGGACAAGATCGATATCGATGAAATGATTCAATAGGTCGTTTAGAACAAGCTATTTTACAACCAAATTAAAACCCCTGACGGCAATTAAACTTTGAACTCTCTAACATTATAACTGCCTTTGACATTAGAACGATTTAGTTCAAGAACAATTTAAACTACTTATTCATTATAAAAGAAGACTAAATTATACGTCTTTTTATAGTGGATTAAAAATAATAGCGATACACAGGAAAAACTCATGAATTTTACTTCTATGAGACTATCGACATTTTACCAATCAATAAAATTACTATCTGACTATTTGAAACCTAGGCCGATCGTTTGAACAGAGGACCTGCTACCAATTGAGATACTAACCAAACCAAAATGTATGACTACGACTACTTGATATTGTTTATTAAAAAAGTAAGTTTGGTAATATTGAAAGTAAGTGATAAATTAAGCAATTTATAATTACTGCGAAATTTCCCCCAGAACTGGCACTAATTGGAACAAACGGGCTTTTCGACCATACTTTCATGGAAACGTAAATAATAATTTAAAGTATTAAGACTTTGGAAAAATGTGAAATTATGTAAATTGTAGCTTGATGAGTGTTTTCTTAGTAGGATCTTAATTTTATTTTCAAAATGAATATTATGATAATTTTCTATTAAGTTTTTTTACCTTCTGATGGTAAAACACAGACTCTACTTCTATTATCACAACACTCAAAATTATATGTCCTGTTTCTCTGTTTATGTTATGCTATCGTTTATATAGAAAGGAATGTAAACTTTTTCAGTAGATTCAAATCATTTTTTTCCCAACCGAATAGATACCATTGTCTGTAATATACGTATGTATTGTATAAGTTAATATTTAATATAGATTTTCTTTTGATAACCTATACCACAAAGTTTTTTGCGATAATGTAGTCCCCAAGAGAATTTAAGCAAGACAAGAGGTTATGAAGACTGTGTCTTCACAAGTTCCAACTAAATTACGAGAACCTTGTAGACGTAAGGAACATGAGGGCTTAACCTTGTTAGCCGCCTGCAGAGGAAAGCGTATCTTCGCTGCTAATGAATAATGCACAAAATTAATATCTCCTTTGAGAGTGTGAATCTATTAAGAGCATTTTGAATACTGTAATTATGAAACTAGTGTTTGTTCGCCAGTTCTTTTGTGTGTGTTATAAGAAACTCAGCCCGTGAATGTTGTAAGAGCCAAATTAGGGAATTATTCCCTTCGGCAGCAGTTTGTTTTTCAGTTTTTAACACGTTTACTGCAGTCAACTATCTGCCTGCCGAGCGTGGTGATACCAAACCCCCTTTTTGGGAGAGACGTTCAAGGGCATGGGTTCTGACAATCCATACAGCATCATCTAGCCCCAAGCTAAGCAGAGCTTGTGTCATGTGTACTATTAGACTACTAAAATATTTAATAAATAGCATACTACACAGATAGCTCTTTTTTCTTTTTGTTAGAAAACACCAAGAACCTTAACAGATCGTACAAATATTTTTCCCAAACCGGGAATCGAATCCACAAACTCCTACATCGCAGACGGACCTTTATCCACCGCGCCACATCAGTCGTCATTTATATGTTATAATATTCATGTTTTGTAAGATTATCGACAACAACAGTCATCGATATTTTCCCATCACTAGTAGGAAAAGCCTTCGTTTCCTCCCCACGATGGATCTATCTGGATACATTAACGTTATCGGTTAATGACCTCTCGATAACCATTACTATAACCTTTCCACATCCCTCCCCTTACAATTTACTATAGCAACTCACAAACTGCCTATTTATCTCAGTACGTACTATTGTACATACGATGTATCTGGGCTAGTAGAGATGTGTTTCAGTTCTACGCAGAAGGTAAAACATGAAAGTCGAAAGAGAAAAGATGAGAAAACTCTTTCAACTTCCGGCAGCTAACAATAGAATGCAGTGAGAACTTCTAAGATTTTTAGGCTGTTTTTAAAAAGACTGTCACAGTCGGTTATGGCACCTATAAACAAATTGTATATTATTTTATAAAAATGTAGCGACCCGTCCCGGCTTTGCATGGATGTAAAATAAATAATGTAAACCTTCCTCTTAAATCACTCTAACTATTAATAAAAACCGCATCAAAATCCGTTGCGTAGTATTAAAGATTTAAAACATACATAGAGACAGACAGAGAGTGGGAAGCGACTTTGTTTACTACGTTGTGAGGCAGAGCGGACAAAAGTCTACCTGCGATGCAGGAGGTTACGGGTTCGATTCCCGCCTCGTTATAAATGCTTGTGCGATCTAAAGATATTAATTTGTTCATGGTTTTCTGAGTGTTTTCTATTTCTAATAAAAAATATTTCCTGTACAGTAGAATGTCTTAAGTAAACCAGTTATCTAGTAGGTACCCATAACACAAGCTCTACTTAGCTTAGGGCTAGATGATGGTGTATGGATTGTCCAATTTTATATATTATTATTATTTATTGCTATGGAAATTGGAATCTAAAAGAACTTGGTTCTTTTATCGAAGAACTCTTTTCACTTATTAGTTGATAATTAAGATAATTCGATTAAAATTCGTTGCGAATTTCACCAGCGCAAGCCGTTTATAGAATTTCCTGAAATCCGTAGCAAGGGGCACTTGCAATTTCCCCAAAATAGGGGACTTAGGGCTTTGTTTCCAAAGGACAAAGTTAATCCAAAATAAATTCCCAACTATCCTCAGCCCTCTTCCATCAATCTTGAGGATTAAAAGCTTCGAGGCAGTGCAATAAATACCACTTGGCTATTGAGTGCTTTCGATTACTATATCTGTGGACCCCATGGTGCTAGGGAAGCGGCTTGAGGGAAGGTTCGAGGTGGATTGGAATCGTTTACGTTGGGGTGATATGACGACATATTACCGGCGCGGCGTATTTGAAGAATTTGGAAATACAAAAACCGTTTATTTGTATATGTGTTTGTATATCAGTCATCTAGTACCCTTAGAATAATTCTAGTACCCATAACATGGGTTTTGTTCCTACTTTTTTAAGTAGTTATCTTGATTGTTTTCACTACCATTTGTTTATTTCTTTTGGTTTTGTTATACTTAACTATTTACATTATGTATGTTAGTTAAGGTAAACAAACTTGTTCTATTATATAATTTACTAGCGATCCGCCCCGGCTTCGCACATTTTATTATACGTATAAACCTTCCTCTTGAAACACTCTATCTATTAAAGAAAACCGCATCAAAATCCGTTGGGTAGTTTTAAAGATTTAAGCATACATAGGGACTGAGAAAGCTACTTTGTTTACTATGTAGTGAAGTGAAACCTGATTTACCTTCGATAAATATAAGAAAGACTTTGTGTTATTTGAAATGCTTTGTGCATTTTGGAAAAAAAAACAGTAATTTCTTCCTTGGCTTTTCCAAACTGAGAAATAAACTAAAATCATTAATATAAATATTAAAACCTTTACTCGTATATCTTTATCGTATCCAAAATTGACTCCCAGCCTAAGTGACTCGCAAGTCATGCAGACTTGTCTTCTAGGTCCCCAAAGTACCGTGCCGTAGACAAACCCACGTGGGGTTTGTCTACGGCACTGGGCAGATTGGTCATCGCATTGGAGATGTTAAACGTACCTACATAGAAGGAATCTGCTACTATTCCTCTGTTAAATTCCCTTAGCTAGCTATGAACGGACTAAGTTAGAATTTTACAGCCACGACGAAGTTTACAGGCTGTCAAAACAAACCAAAAATAACCAGCCTAGTGCGAGTCGAACTCTGAGAAGTCTCGAAGTCTTAGTAATAGGGTCCCGTTTTTACCCTTTAGGTACGGAACCCTGCAAAAACATTATAACTACACTTTTTGTATCTATAAGCCTACGGAACCCTAAACCCAGAAAAACATCTCCACACTCAAAGCTGTAAGACTTATTTGCAGAACGTCCGCCATTTTTCATAGAACAGCGTACTGTAGCTACATTTATCAAAGCCGAGCTCCACAATACTTTAATGACAATAGAGTCAAATGCGCCATTGTACCGGCTCGGCGAAGGCTTGCTCCGTTATCATTCTGATTAGCTGTATTGACGTAGTGGTGGTTATTTGAAAGCAGATTCTGAAAATCTATTCAGAAGCTATTTTCGCCACACAGGGTTGATTTTGTTTCTTTTTGAATTTGTCTACAAAACGCAGCTCATTGTAAGCGTAAATAGGTGATACTCTCATGAATGCAAACTGAATTAAACAACAGCCGGTTAGGGGCTGAATTCCTCTAATTTCAAAACAAATGTCTCTATGTAAAATATGTATAAAAGACGTTTGTGTATTGGTTATACTATTATTTTTGCAATTTTACTTTCAATTAGACTTTCATTATCACAATACCTACGAAAACTTCAAATTGGTTATCATAAACGTAATTGTCACAGCTATGAATCTAAAATAGTTTGTGCCAGTAGAATACCAAAAGGAGCTTAAAAGAGGAGTAATTTTGACACGATACTATTGTAATGGTGAAGTGATTTATTTAGTGGAATTAGGTCCCTGGGTTCTTCCATTTAAAAATATGTCTTCAGAAAACAGTTAAAACAATTTCGGTCCTAACCTCGACTTTGTAGAATTTGGCTTTTCAGTGCTTCGCTCGCGGGAATCGAGTTTAGGGGACCTTTGTGAAAGTGAAATCGACTTTTTGTTAGATTTCTTTGGAACCACCGACTTTCAATCTTCCGGAAAGTGGACTATTTTCTGATCACTTGATGTAAACAACCCGGGTAGGTAAGTAAGCAATGCATTTTTTGGTCCAAAAAATACCACAATAATTTACGTAGGCAATGTCCAAAATGACCACACAAGGTTTTCCATAATCGTGAGTGTGACAATAGAGGCAATTGAGTTATGTCGTCGTCGTCAAATTTCAAACCGATCGAAATAAAAGCAAAGCATCATTTATTAATGCTTTCAAATAACTTTAATGAAGTTTTGATACCGTCACTGTAGTTCTACTCTAAGTAGGTTTTGCATTTTTTTTGTAAAACTATGAACTATCCTATGGCTTAAATTTTGCCCCTTTTTTTTATTTTCTGACCATTTTTCCTTCTTGCATGAGTTTGACTAAAACTTAGCTAATTTTGATGTTGTTTTTTGTACGTAGTCTAGATCATCATCATCATCAACCTATATTAGTCCACTGCTGGACATAGGCCTCCCCCAATGAGCGCCATAGCGCCCTGTCTTCAGCTTGACGCATCCAGCATCTGCCAGCAGTCTTTCGCAGATCGTCATCCCACCTGGCCGGAGGGCGTCCTACGCTACGTTTACCGAGTCGCGGTCTCCACTCAAGAACACGTTTACCCCAACGGTTGTCAGTTCTTCGCGAGATATGGCCGGCCCATTGCCACTTCAGCTTGCTAATTCTTTGAGCTATGTCGATAACTTTGGTTCTCTGTCGGATGTATTCGTTACGAATTCTATCCTTCAGAGAGACTCCGAGCATAGCTCTTTCCATAGCTCGCTGGGCGACTTTGAACTTGTGGACCAGCCCTACCGTGAGTGTCCACGTCTCAGCTCCGTAGGTCATTACGGGTAGGACGCACTGATTGAAAACTTTCGTTTTCAAACATTGCGGTATGGATGAAGAGAAGACTTGACGTAGTTTCCCAAATGCTGCCCAGCCTAGCTGGATCCTCCTCTTGGCCTCCTTCTCAAAATTGTTTTTACCTAGCTGTACAATCTGCCCAAGGTAAGTATACCCGGAAACAATTTCAAGAAGGTGACCATCTACGACGATCGGTCCCGGAACAATGTGGCCATTGATCATGACTTTGGTTTTATCCAAATTCATGCCAAGACCGATACATCGCGAGGCTGAAGCTAGGCCGTCCAGCATGTGGGTCAGCTCCTCTAGCGACTCCGCCATTACGACTATGTCATCAGCGAATCGCAGGTGTGAGATGCAATCGCCGTTTATGTTAATGCCCTTACCTTTCCAGTCCAGCGTCTTAAACATATCTTCCAATGCGCTCGTGAACAGTTTCGGGGATATGACATCCCCCTGTCTCACTCCTCTGCGCAATTGGATAGGTTTAGACTGCTGGTCCTGTACTTGGACACTCATAGTGGCAGCTTCATAGAGACACCTCAGCACTTCGATGTAACGATAGTCTACTTGGCATCGCTGTAAGGATTCCAGAACAGCCCAGGTTTCAACAGAGTCAAAGGCTTTCTCATAGTCCACAAAAGCGAGACACAGGGGCTGATCATACTCTTCGGACTTCTGTATAATCCGCCTCACTGTGTGTATGTGGTCTATGGTGCCATATCCTCCGCGGAACCCGGCCTGTTCTGGTGGCTGGAACTCGTCAAGTCTCCTGGCGAGACGATTCGTGATCACTCGTGAGAACAGCTTATAGATGTGGCTCAGGAGTGTGATGGGTCTGTAATTTTTAAGGAGAGTTTTATCACCCTTCTTAAAAAAGAGCACCACCAAACTCCCGCTCCACGCCTTAGGAGTTCTCCCACTGTGGAGGACGGTATTGAAGAGGTGTTGTAGCTCCTGTATAACGGAGGCTCCTCCTGCCTTCAGAAGCTCTGAAGTTATACCGTCCTCACCGGGGGCTTTTCCATTTTTAAGCTGCCTCAAAGCTAACACGATTTCGTCTTGACTGATGTCTGGCAGTTCGTCGGTGTAGTGGCGTGTCAGGGTGGCTCTAGAATCAAGGTCGTCTCGTCGGGAACGAGGGGCATGTGCAGTATACAGACGGCCATAAAAATCCTCTATCTCGGCTGAAATCTCCGGTTTCGACAGTACGGTCCTCCCATCGTGCGTTTTAAGCTTCGTTAGGTGGCTCCTGCCAAGCTGCTGAGTGAATACTTTGGACCCTCGGTTTCGCTCTATCGCCTCTTCAATGAGACGTGTGTTGGAGCTCCGAAGGTCGCGCCGTACCATCTTCGCAATTTGCTTGTTCAGGTCTGACCTCTCTGCCGAAGACACTTGGGTGGTTTCCCGTCTTCTTGTCATCAGATCCAGAGTCTCATCCGAGAGTTTGGACTTCTTGCCAGTTCGCTGTTTTTTGCAGAACTTGATGCCCTCATCCCTCAACGTTTTGACCAGATTGTGTAGGCTCTCGTCTACACACGTAGTCTAGATAGATTTATACAATGTCTGTTTATAAACGTTATCTCTAGAAAATGAGTTGAGTTTAGGAAGCCGTTCTAACAGGTATTGTTGTATGTATGTACCGAAACCTCAAGTATTACAGGCAGGCTGTGGCGAACTGAGCCGAGGTCAGTTGAAATTGGAGGTTACGGGAGAATTTATAATTTGTAGAGGCTTACATTTTTGTAGGGTTACTTAGTAAAATTTTGTTGATGTAACTCAATCAATTACTAATTAAACGAAACAGTAATTTGATTAGTAATTGATTAAGTTAGAGGATGTATAATTCAGTATTCCTGAATTGACTAGACTTCTTTTTTGATGGCAACTTGTGTCTGGTTTGGATGATATTTTCGTGTACTCCGAAACCTTGCTGTCTCTTTGACCTACCTAACTCATTACCATGGCAACGGTAGTAAACCTCTACCAAATCCCATATATTATGCTCTATCATGCGACTGACAAATTCTCAAATCTACAAAATCATCATACAAAATCAATTATTTGACTTTTAATAACTTTAATACAAATTTGACCTTACATGTTAATGTTTTTCTTTCTTCTTTCTTTCTTTCGTTCATGTAAAAGTTTGAAACATTATCCAAAATTGTTTTACAAAGCATTATTTTATATTTTTTTTACCCATTGAACGTTTTCGACGCTTCCCAAAATAAATACCCCTATATTTTTCATTCGCCCTTAAAAATATGCTTTTCGCACCTCACTTCATATTTCATCGAAAATATCGGTGCCCGTTATTTTGCCTAGTTTAGGAAGAGAACCCGCGCTTTATTCCATTAAAACTTGAAATTTAAACAAAAGGGTACACCATAAAACTTGTACATAAAGAACTTTTTTCTGCAGGAACATGTCCATGCCCCTAGTAAACCAGTCCACATCGAGCATCCACATCATAGGGAGGAGACATGAGCACTCCGAAACAACTCCGAAAAACATTTGACTGTGTATCTGACAAAAAGAACAATATTCAAATCTTCAGCCTTATCCGCTTAGTAGTTTTGTCGTGAAGAGGAAACAAACATCCATCCAATCATCCAAACTTTCGCATTTATAATATTAGAGTTATATAGATACCTACTAAGATGTGAAACGTAAGTTCGCTTATTTCTGACATCGTGTTGAACAAATATATAACAAAAGGCGAGCGTTTAACACACTTATCATGATTTCCCTTCTTGGAAATAATCTAATCCGAAAATACATCTTAGGGGTTGCAGAGTAGGGGATGTAACTGACGAAGGGTATCTAACTAAGAAGAGAATCCTCAATCATAAGCCACCCCATACAAGAAATGTTGAATAGGTACCATTTAGAAGAAAATATTTTGGGTAAAAAAGTACCTAATTTTATCTATATTACTTTTAGTGAGAACATACCAGGTCAAAAATTACATAAAATTGCAGATACTACTCCAAAACTTATAACAATTTGATAACATCGAATATTATATTTCTGGAGGTTATTTTTTCGCAAAAACTACGCCATCTATTACGACATCTACGGGGTAAGATGGAGGGGTGAATTCTTACGCCGCACGAAAGCGAAGAAGAGAAAGGGCTGCAACTTCCTTCTGTGTATTTAACACAATTATGCTACTGCAATTATGGTAAATTACCTCTTTTGAGGGGGGAAACATGTTCATCAGTAGATGTCCAGTGAGTTTTCGTCATTACTCCGAAAAAGTAGTATTTTCCCACCACTAGATGGCGTGTCCCGTAAATCTGGCTCGGCCGACCACGTCGCTTGTTTAGAGAGGTCCCTGATAAATATTGATTAAAAATAGCCTTTGTGTGCTTTTCTTATTGAAAATGTCCGCTCCCCTTTATTTTGTGGGTTAATAAAGATTTAATATGCTATGGAATATATACTGGGTGTAACGTTACTTTTTAACCTCTGGATAATCTTAAAGTTTAAGGCCAGTGATTGTACACTTAAAAATCGAATATAGTAAGTTATTATAAAAATATATTATTCTTCTTTTATTTGGTTTATATTCTTTGATTAATCTTGTTTCTTATGCTTCAATTAGATCAGAAGTTAGGATCACAACTTTTATTTATTTATTGCCAACATTGCACATTGGTAATAAAACATTAGCAGTGAAATTTTGAAAGATTACATTTCTTTTCTGTAACACTAGGCTATTTGCTTAGTGTTACAGAAAAGAAAATGTAATCATCAAGAAAGAAAGAAATATTGTTGTAACAGTATCTACCCACGGTTTCACATGCGTTTTTTCTAAGGAAAAGTTTGAAGGCTTTTTCTATCGCAAGCAAACTGATTTATGAGATGAAAGGTAAAAGCCCTTTGTTGTAAGTAAAGCCGTAGACAGCTGACTAGTGATAAATCAACCTGCCGACATTTTAAAAACTTTTCGATTTACGACAACCAATTTTTATTTATTTTGTACATAGCTGTCCACCAGGCATTTCTGAAAAAAACTGTAAAACTAGGCTCAAAAGCAAGGCAGCAATATTGCAGGTGTGTCGAAAATGGCATGCAAACTCGTTCATAACCGTAACGTAACTACGTAACGTACGTAACTACGTTAGGCCCGGGAAACGGACGCATGCAAAGTCACTTTGTTACAAAGCCCCTAAAAATACATAGGTAGTGAAAGAATCATGGTCAAAATCAATAGAAAATTCTACAAGGAATAAATATGGCGCAGATGGTTTCAAAAACAGAAAGTGCATGTTGTTGATTTTCAATTTAAAGGACATTGTATGTATGTTTGTGATTGTTTCTATCTGATTGGCCGTATAATTTATTTCCTCTAAAATCAAAACGGCTTGAGTTATTGAAGCATTTAAATACTTTTATATCTACTGGTTGTTAGCAACATTTACAACATCACTACATAGTATAAAACAAAGTCGCTTTTTCTGTCCCTATGTCCCTATATCCCTTTGAATGCTTAAATCTTTAAAACTACGCAATGGATTTTGATGCGGTTTTAAGATTATAGATAGAGTGATTCAAGAGGAAGGTTATACGTATAATAAAACCGTGCGAAGCCGGGGCGGGTCGCTAGTTTTAAATAAATCACTTATTAATGAAATAATTCTGAGGCCGTATTTCAGCGGAAACAGAGAATAGAAGTGTTGTTTTTCAGTATTTTTAAAAAAATATATCACGTAACGGAAAAATATTCCATTGAAATACAATCCGCTTCCGCTCATGTTTCCGCTCTTCAACAAAACGTACCCTTTCTGTCGTCCATTTCTAGATAATGTTGTCATCAATACAGGTAAAATCTGAATGAGTAAAGTTAAAGAGACCATGTAAAAACAAATTAGGGAATTCCATTTCCTTGTATCCCATTCGGAAAAAGGGCAAAATTTGCCCACGGGGTGATTCGCGGAAAACGGCCACAATCGAAACAACATTTGCCTCAAACGGAGAGGAATTTGGGTAAATTCAATAATAAGATGCCATATGAATCGGCTGCGATTGCTCGATTGCTAGGAATTACGAGGGAGAGTCGGCAAAAAAGATAACTAGAAAGTATTACTTAAATCGTATTTTTTACGTTTTACGTTTTGTAAACATTCTATAAAAACGCGTTTAAAGAAACAAAATAATTTAAAAATTCTTAAATACCCATAATTTTAATTCCGAAATATCCGTAAGACTTTCTTAAAAGGTTATTTAATGAACTTTGTTGACAAAGTAAAAGCCATGAATTTAAATTACCAACATTAATTTCAAGTTCTCAAAACATCCTTATATAGAAACACACGGAAGACTTTCTTGTATGTTTTGTTTTATTCCTAAGTAGTTATGAGTTCTTGAGTCGAAATAAATGTGATTCTATTTTAGGTCATTAATTTTTAGGGCTTGTGTCAGTGGAGAGATCGAGTTTGGATTCTTTCTGGGCCGAGATTTTATCTACTGAATACTCATTTATATATGTATTTACATTTTTTGAAATCCCCCCATCTCAATTTGCGGTGTCGAATCGATGCTTCTGTGCGTAAACATTAGGTTCATTTTAGGAAAACTATGCTTTGCTGTAATAGATTTACCATATAAATGTGCCATGTACCTATGTTTTTATCAAGAATGGAAGGTCATATGAAGATTATCTTCGTAAGAAGTAAACAGGGCTTCAGTTCATTTATTTCCACCATATGTACACGTTGTGATACCAAGTGATTTTAAATAATATGTTGACAATAAAATACTTAGATGCTACAGGAAGAGAAACTGCTTATGTAACAAGTACATAAATAATTATAAATAAGTAGATAAAATATGTACATAATACATATAAATGACAAAATAATGGTTAATTAAATAAAAAAGGTAGATCTAAAGTTTCCAATATTTTATGGTACATAAATCTTCAATAGATTATCAAACTTACATATAACCAAAATGGCGTTTTTATTTACAGGTTAGATTGAGAATGCAAGTATTCATGAAACGTTAACGAGATATTATAATGAAATTTCTAAATGTAATAAAATGCAAACTACTGTACCTAACTAATGCAACATTGCAAAGTATGCAATCTGTTTTCATTCCATCGTTCAAACATTTACATCCACAAAATATTTACCTAATTAACGTTTGTTTTGCCGACGCTACCTCACCTATGGAAATTGCAAAGTAAAATTGGGTAGTCATTCCATAAATTGCATTTGACCCCACTTTCCCCACCCCCCGAGTTTATATTAAATCTGGCAATATTCGCCATAAGGTCATTATGGCCCGTGTGCCGAATTCGGCCCGTTTTGATGATTTAAATATCGCCCCCGGTACAGCTTTATATTAAGCGTGGCTCAATTCGAAAATGATTTTACATAAATTGGAAAGTACTTTGGCCATTAGGGTATTGCTTATTTTGGGTACTTAGTTAATTGGATGGCTAGTTATTTGAGTCAATAGAGCATAATGTACATGAAATGGGATGTTGTGGGTTGCATTTTAGCAATTGGTTGCATCATTACGGCCCACATATTATCTCCACTGCTGGACATAGGCCTCTCGTACGACGCTATAAACAGCTTTCTTTACATCCATCCACCGAGTCCCCGCGATGTATTTATAACAACGCAGTGTAAGAGACCAACTTGATACACCAACGGCATTTTAATTACAGAAAAAAATTTAGATGTTCTATTTGTAAGACAATAATAAATACAACGGGTTAGCTAGATTAACTAAAATAGGTTACTTTGCTCCGTTCAAAAAACAAGCACTAGACAAGTCATAATTTAAAATCCTACTAATATTATAAACGCGAAAGTTTGTAAGTATGGATGGATGGATGTTTGGTACTCTTTCACGCAAAAACTACTGAACGGATATGAATGAAATTAGGCACAGAGATAGATTATAAGCTGGAATAAAACATATATATATTTTATCCCGGAAT
Organism: Eupithecia centaureata; assembly: GCA_944547425.1. NCBI lineage: Eukaryota > Metazoa > Arthropoda > Insecta > Lepidoptera > Geometridae > Eupithecia > Eupithecia centaureata. The sequence goes on along the minus strand of OX155701.1, from coordinate 848,767 downwards.
TCCCATGGGAACAGGAATTACGTGGGTGAAACCGCAAGGCGCTGCTAGTCTAACTTAACAAAATAAGATTCCCAAAATAGGAAAGAAATAAGGTTCTTATTGATTTTTTCCTTCATATAATTTTTTAAAAATAAAGTTAAGGAAGGCCTATGTCCAGCTGTGGGCCTGGACCTTGTAGTAGTACCTTGACAGACCATTTCTAATAAGGACCTTAAATATAGCATAAAAGAAGCGTCCTTGAGTTAATTCATTACGAATTAAAGTATCTTGCAAGCATTCATTCATAAACATAAACATTTTCTCTTGCTCAAAATTCAGTAACCATAAAACAATAAATAATTTCAAACAAAACATTCTAAACTCACAAAAGGCGACCGGAATCGAACCCGCAACCTCTGTAAACAAGCTGACACTTCCGCCTTCTATTAAATTCACGCCATTAAGGCCCGGGCCGTTTTGCGAAATAATTTAAATATGGCCAGGAATTGCTTATTTTGCCCATTAAATTAGGTTAGGGTGATAAAAATCTGTTTATACGAGCTACGATAGAAGGGGATTACATTTATTTTATATATGGTTCTGGGCCAAGCTGCATTGATACAAATAATAGGTAAGGCAGGCGTCGATTCTGAAAAAAATATATTTTCAAATATCTATTATCAAATGAAGACATATGTGGCGTGTCGGGCAAAGGAGCGCCTGTGACGCAGGAGGTTGTGGGTTTTATTCCTGGCTTAGGATAAATTTACGGATTTGAATCCGCAACCATCCGCATCGCAGGCGGCTTTGTCCGCTGCGCCAAAGGGTTGAAGATTCCGAACATGTGACTTTTAAAAGTATTCGTTAGGATTTCTTGACGTAATTCGAAGTGAACGAAGTTCCATCCTAGTGTATATAATAAATAAAATTTTCAACATTAAAACTTATTAACTTATTCATCAGTTACCTATCTACAGCCTACGTTTGCTGAGTCGCGGTCTACACATAAAAACACTTTAGTTTATGTTCTAAAGGCAAATATACATAGATCTCACATCGCATTTTAAATCTTAACCACCATTCGATTATAATACAAACTCTAAACTAACTTTAAATTTAAGTCTTGGATTAGATTGCAGTATAAATTTAGATAGTGTAGCTTTAGCCTTTTCAGTCCAATTTCAATGCATATAGAGATAGAAAGGAACAGAGTGGACGGACAATAGAGCTACGGGCCAGCAGACAGCTCAGTTCAACAAAAAATTGATACGATGCGTGCTAGAGACGGATGGAATTGGAATTTTTAATCCTTCGAAGGTATTTTTTGGCTGTTGGTATTGCGGGATAAAGTTATTGCTAGAGTATCATGACAGATTCCTTTACAGCATCCATCATCGTCATCAGACATTACAGTCTCCTTATAATCGGACCTTTAGAGCAAAAATAGGTTATATCAGCCATATGCGGGCTAAACATCTAAGCCCACAGATAGTTTAAAAAAAAAAAATACTCAAAGCCAAGTCTCCGTAGCCGAAATCGAAAAAGAATATATATATATATCGTCATCAGCCTTAAATTAATTATAAGAATACTAGCGACCGGCCCCGGCTTCGCACGGTTTTATTTTACGTATAAACCTCCCTATTGAATCACTCTATCTATTAAAAAACCTTATCAAAATCCGTTGCGTAGTTTTAAAGATTTAAGCATACATAGAGACATAAGGACATAGGAACAGAGAAAGCGACTTTGTTTTATTCTATCAGTATCTTGTCTTGTCTAAAACATTTGTGCCAACACGGGATATGAACCCACAACATCCTGCCAACCGATCGCCATGTTTGAGGTATCCGGTTCTATCCGGATTTCGCCGGATTTGAGACAACTCTACGCTTGCTATCTTTGCGGTTCTACTTTTATTCGGACGCTTTTTGTCCGAATGCTGGAATTGAATATCGGACCGGGACTCTACAATGTCATTGTAGAATTTGACACAGGTTATGTTAGGATGGCTGGTACAGATGTTCCTACGTAGTCATTTCTTTCCTACTTAATTGTGTTATATTAGCTTTATTTATCTGGATGATAAAATTAGCTTTCTGAATATTATGGCGGTTATTATAATTATTTGACAATACTACTTTTTAAAGCCTAACATTTAAATTTCACATGCCTTGACGAGACAGAATGTTTTTGCTACCATTATTGGATTGTACCATTATTTTGAGATTGGATGATTTAGAAAGACAGAAACTGAATTCCTCCTGTTCTTTTCTAAGTAAGATGGAGTCCGGTTGAACACTTGTTTGGATTCAGCCTAACAAAACGTATTTTTACATTGTTAGTTGTGTGTAACAGTGTCTTTTATGGAAAGATGTTTTTGTGACATGAAACAATATTTTTTTTCTTAAATTTTACATTATTAAACTAAATCAATATTTTACACACATTTTTTTTTGTTTTGTATTAACTTTATTTGTCTGGAAGATAATAATATTTTTTCTTAATATTACATCGGTTATTTTTATTAATATTTGACAATACTACTTTATAATGCCTAATATTTCATTTTCGCACACCTTGACGAGGCAGAATGTAATTTTATACCATTATTATAAACAACTAATGTACCTACGTTCCTGCAAATAAATGATTTATGATTTTATAATATAGATCCTTTTAACAGAAATGGTTACCAGTGCAGACAGATATTTGACCAATACGTCACTGAGGTCGTCTCAACCAAAATATTGTTAAATAGAAATGCCTTTACATACCATTTCTTGCTAGCTGCTAGAGTGACTGAAAATATAACCATGTCATACGTAGCCAAAACAAGCTACTTAGCGAAGCGTCAATATTATGCTTATGAGCCGAGGCGGTCCTTAAAAGCCTTCGTGACGTCACATCCGGCGGATTGAGTCGACAGCTGACACGCGACGGAGGCTCGCGTTTACTCACGAGAGGTCAAAGGCAAGGGTCATGGTTATTGAGGGTCAGGTCAATTTTATGCAAGGAATTTATGCTTACTTATCTAAAAATATTTTTTTTTCCAGGTACAGAAGAGAATAAATCAATAAAATTGTAAACAATTCACATAACATTATCTAGTTTCAAACTAAGCAGAGCTTGTGTTGCTTTCTTAAGAGTATGTATGTGTATACTATTTTATAGTATTTTTCAAATTGTTTGTTACACAAAGTATACAAAAACAAATATTTTTTCAAAATAATGGATGGTTTGAATTTCACACGTCCTATGGTCGCTAAAAAGTCTTTTTCCGCTTGAAACTCTAAACTCTTTTGTAAAAGCCCAAAATGGTATCCAATATCTGACAAAACATGCAGCCTTACCAACGTAAATGTTTTATGTAGCTCACATCTGAAACGTGGCCTTTAGTCTTAGGACTATAATCCAAAAATGCCAGTTACAATAATTAGACTGTAGCGCCAGCGGAACCTCGTTTTAGACCACGGGCCTCATTCGTTTTGCTCGTCCCTACATCTCACCGTGCACACGTAGACCAAGGATGGATGGCTGGATCACTCGTTCGGAAAATATGTTATTGTACAAACTGGTGCAAATGTAATCACTCTATTGGAAAACGCTATAACTTGCTATAACTACATATAAAATAACATTTTATTTTAACGTTTGTGAAATAAAACACGCAGAATACACAACTATGGACTCTCACTAGTCAAAAGCTCCGCAGTGAATAAAAAAATATCAGTTCTGGGTCAGCGAAAATTTGCAGTTGAAGAGCCATAAAACTCGATCAAAGTAGTAAAATACTGGTGCGGTACTAGAGTAATATAGGGAAATTTCTTTCAAGAATAAATCCACTAATAAAACATGAAAAGCAATATCGGGTGATTTCTTTTGATTCACCTAAAGAATACGAGAGGCATTTTTTAATAATTCTGGGATCATCTACCTACTTGTTTTTTCAGTCATTTTAGTTACAACTAACAGTAACTCTCCCTTCATAACTAAATTAAAGCACTAATAGGACCAATGGAGCGACGTGTTTTGAATACTATTAGAATTATTGATTTTGACCCAGGGGAGGTGAAAGTCAATGAATATGTAAATCATATTGAAATGAAAATGTGTTTATTTGCTAGAAAACGTCTACGAATCTGGTCTTAAAATTAAAATATTTTTCTACTATAAATTCTACTATATTATACCTTATCTTAGGCATGCAAATTTCAAATTGTTTTTAAAATGATAATAAAATTAGGCACGTATAGAAATTAAAAGTAGCTTTCTCAACAAACTACTCATATTCATTTCATAACACTCAAAACACGCATTGTCTTTTTAGTTTGTGTTCTTCTATAAATTATATATTCAAAACTATATATTCTAGAAAAGTTAAAAAAAAACAGGTATCTATTTTTTTTATTGTAATTTTATGTATAGACGAACAGATCTTAAGAAACGAGGTGACCGACCTCAAACAATGCCAGAAGACAATACTAACGAATAGGAAAGGCTATACTACAGTGCCTGAGACTTGTTAATTGTTCCGATACTTAGATAATAGCGGGCAAAAACTCTCGACACCGATGTTGTGAGACAACAATCGATGGGAAGTTTTCTCAGATTCGTGCGAGGAAGCTGTGTGCTTATGTGATTACTGCTAGTCAGTAAAACATTATTAACGAGTTTTAAAAAGTTTTTTATCTGGTGTGAAAACTTAGATATAACACCCGCTTCAAATGTCAGATTGCTATACATATATTTTTTTATAATTATTACTTTTTTGTGGCAACTGGTAGAAAAAACCCAGCTGTTTAGGCATAAGCTGTGCTCACTTTTGCATACAAGGTCCGTCAGTGAATTGTGATATGCAGTATGCATGGGGGATGTTCCTGAATGAAAATGTATACCAAGAGCAAGAATGACACAGTTTTTGATGAATTCTGGCTTTTTGGCCGATTCGTATCTTGGAGATAACTTTGTGAGTTGTTGTTTGACTTAAAAACATTGTAAATTATTGAATGTAGGCACCTTAGTAGAGTTTTAGCATAGCGTTTATTCATTACTTTCAGAGTTTTATAGCTTTTTGGGCGGATTTAAATCAACAACTAATTATGGATTACAAGACCGTCAATGTAGTGAAATTGAGAAATGACATGTGATTTTAGTACGTTAGTATTCAAGTGATCAAACAAAAGTATTATGCAAGCTGCACTCAAATGAAGTATCTCTGAACTCAGGTAGAGTTAGTCTAAGTGAACTCTGAAACTATTATAATGAGATGTCTAACTAACAATAGTAGAAATACTTAGTTCGGACAGAATTAAAACGAGATCGCTCTGTCATCGTGGGGCTGTTGATCCAAGTTGACGGTGTTTAAAAAATACCATCGAATTAATTCCACCCTAAGATCTAGCATTACTAGGTTCATTCCACCATATTACAATTAAGATGTTGTTATTATTAAACAACAAACTAAACTATTATAGAAAATATTGTCAATGTTATTCAAACAATTTATAGTCTTAGTCTAGTTTTGGTTTTTGTTGATTTCGATGAAATTTTAATAGCCTACGATGTACATATACAGGGTGTTAGTGTGAACAGTCTTAACAACCTTGAAACCAGTGGTTCAGCATCATGAGTGTTCAAGGACAAGACTGTTTACACTAACAACTTAGATAGTATATTACCAAACAAAAAAAGAGTTTTACAAATCAGCTCAGGCGTCTTCGAGTAGTTTCCTACCTAATCGGTAAACATAAGAACTTCAAAAAAATGAATTCAGAAAATCTCCTCTTTTTTAAATCAGTAAAAAAGCCATAGTCTTTTCCATGTATTGTAGGCCATTCAGATCTTATCCAGCCACCTCTTTGTGACAGATCAGTGCTATCTAAGGTTCAAGATAAATAGTAGGGTTCATTTTTATTAGCAAGAACTAAAGGTTCTTTATTAACAACAAAAATTACAATCAACGAATAGAAAAAATTACAACTAGTATATACAATTGAAACCATTGAGCTAACTGCAGACGGTTGCAAATAGTCTAAAGGTAGCTCAATTGATACATGTCAATACCAGTCGGAAGCGTCCCCAATACACTGGCTGCATTACCATCATCGTTTTATTGGTATTGTTTTCATATATTTTTCTTACCTTTATCGCAAAAAGCCTCCGGTAGCCCGAAGATTGCCAAAATGGCGAACGCCACGACAGCTAGCGCCATCTCTGATGCACTGTCAGACTCACACCATCACACACTGCACTAACTCTTGTACACGGCTTCACTCACTACACTGTGGTCGATGGTTCATCACGAGTCGTTGTCGTTAGCTGGAAAGAGACAAAAATACGTTAATACAATGATCTAGAGGTATGTATTCATTTAAATTATTTAAAGGACTTTTTTGTAATTATTCGAAAATCGAGGGATTTAAGGGGAGAGGAAGACCGAAGAAAAGAGGGATGGATTGTGTGAAAGAGGATATATGCTTGGTAAGAAAGGTTTGAATACGGAGATGACGGATTTGAAGAAAACTACATGTTGTGCCGATCCTGGATAAGGTCCGGGAGAAGATATGCTTTGTAATTATTACTTCATCCTATTTTCGGAAATTCTGTGTCACCCACTTCAGAGCCAATTAGGGATCCAGGAACCAGAGGGATTCGAGACAATGTCTTCAAAGAATACTGAACAGCTCTGCTAGAGTACGTAGAACCTAATGATATGTTTCCGAAACCCCATCAAGTACAATGACACTAAACATGCATCTGTTTCATAGCTAAACATGCGTCCTGCGAATGAAGGGGTTTTGCTGCAATCATCAGATTTGGCAGGTGGATTGTTGATCGCAGTAGAGGTGTTGAAGGAAGCTGGTGTCCTTTCTCGAAGGTTCCCTTAGTCGATTCTTACGAGATCCAGAAGTTGTAGCGATCTATTCTGAAGTCGCGACAGCCAGGTTGTGTTTTTGAGAAACTGAAACTACTTTTTATTTGTTTCGTATTATTTAGATAGAGCTTAGTATTATTATTATTTTACTGGACAATCCACACAGCACTATCTAGCCCCAAAGTAAGCTACTCAAAGCTTGTGTTATGGATGGACTGATATATTTAATACATTATAGATACCTAGATATATTGGAAAACACCCAGAATAAAGGAACAAATTTCTGGAGATCGTACACCAATTTGTTCCGAGGCGGGAATCGAACCCGTAACCTCTTGGATTGCAGGCGTTCTCTCGCCTACTGCACCACTAAGGTTTTCATTCTGATCCAGTGAATGAAGTGCAAACTAAAACTTTGTAGTCCGAAAACAAGTGACACCCAGTTCTATCTGGTCAGACTCCCATTTATAACAGTACATTGTTCAAACGGAGCTCGGGTTCACTTTAATTATTATTTGGATAATGGAATCTCACGTTTTACTATACTTTACCAACTAACTCTAACTTTGCGGAGTTTCTGATTTGAAATACTAGAGGGCAGAACTGAATTTGAGCTTTAAATTACAGGAAGTTTAGATTTAATTGAGTAGAGATATGTTTTATATTTCTAGAGATAATGTTTATTCTATAAAATAAAGAAACTTATTTTTATCTTCCAAGATTTATCCTAGAAGCATAATAATTAACCGAAAACATTTCGAAAGCGTGCGAATTACTCTCGTCCTTGACTTGCACGGATCTTATTTAAATCTTAAACCGAACCAAATCTAATCATATTTAAGACAATTAGAGTTATATGAAACTGAAATCTTGGATTTGCTTTTGACACAGAACCACTAACCTTTGAAATATTTTTAAACTCCAAAGATACGAGTAGCTTACAAACCCTTCCATCATTTCCTATTTTATCGATCTTATGATGCCTTCTGGAAATGAGAATTGGTCACAAGAGTAAGCTAAGCTCTATTTTGCTTGCTCTTTTTATAAATACCATGAACCACGGCCAAAGATGAAAGCTTCTATACTACTCATCTAGTTGTGGTACACAGTGTACCACACAAGATGTATTTTTAACCGTCGCTGACCGATGTGTGGTATTTCAGTTCGCGGAACCACGCGAATAGTATCTGTGACGCGAGTAGTAGCTATCTATACCTATACCTACTCGTATTAACGGAGTTTGAGTTGAATAGAAATTGGAAAATCGCTGAAAATGGATACAATGATAATCCTTTATTAGATAAAGATAAAATTATTTTTTAGATTCTAAGGAATATTATAATTATATCATCCATTAAATTTTTTTTTTTTTAACAATCTTTATTAACAACGAAAATAACAAATAAGGAATAGAAAAATTACAACTAGTATTTACAATTGAAACCATTGAGCTAACTGTAGACGGTTGCAAACAGTCTAAAGGTAGCTCAATTGATCCATGTCAATACCAGTCGGAAGCGTCCCCAAGACACTGGCTGCATTACCACGCTGTATGGCAATGCTGATGCGCTGAGCCAGATATTCACCAGCTCTCGGGTCACGCGTCGCATCGACCAGACGCTCAGATAATTTTTTAAAAACCCGGAGAGCCTCGGTACCCCACGGACCTAGGGTCTCGAATCCAAGGGGAGCAAATGCGTAGGTTCTGTCGAGACCTGCATATTTGCGCCTCTTGAGATCCTCGGCCAGATCTGCCGCCGCACCAGCCCTAGTGGATGTCCTTGAAAGATGGGAAGGTGCAAGTGTGTCGACGCATGTAGCGTCCCACACAATGGGCCTCCCCAACTCCCATGGGACTAGTGTCATACCGTCGGGCCTCTTGCCATCGTCACGGAACAGACCATTCGGTTCGAGAATAGCTGGTACCTTAGCGCTGACAAAGGCCCGCCGGATGATGTCATTAAGGCTGGCATGACGAGATATCCGACCAGCGGCCCTAGTACACGATAATCCGTGATGACCAAGCTGTTCGACTGCAGTACCGCACTGGCATTGATGAGGCGCACAACACCTTGCACCCAACCGAATACATGTTGCGATACGGAAAGTAGCGGGATCCAATAAAGTGCCAGTGTTATAAGAAGGAAGTGCTTGCAGCCAATGTCCTGACTCCCATTTAGAAACGGCTAGGAGACGGGCACGATCTGCCGAGCTGGAGCACGTTTGTAACAAACATTTCCGTGTCAACTCACACAAAGGCCCGTCCCATTGCCGTTGGGACGAAAGAAATTTTGGAGGAGCAGCATCGGGGCAAGCACTATGCCAAGCCGTTCTAGCTTCGTCTACATATGAAATTTGAAAAGAAATTTGTGATCGGACCAAATCAGACGTGTTTAAAATTTTTTCAACTAAAGAACTAGTGCTGTAGACGGAAGATAGGAACGCTGGTAGGGCTACACTGGAAATTTTGCGAATACCTAAGCCTCCCAATTTGACAGGCAGGGAGGCCTGCGACCATGCCTTGTCATCCAAATCAATATTCAAAACCGATGATAAAGTATTCTTTATTATGTTGTCTAAGCTATCTAATAGCTCGCTGTGTTTCCACAGGTGACTACATCTTAAAGAATACGTAAATTTAGGTACAAACAGGCAAAACCGTATAATAGTAAAAGCCATATGGCTGTTAATTTTGAGAAGTCTGTCCGAAGTTTTGTTGAAATTTTGAATTTTCTCATCTACAAATGGCCGAAAAGACTCATCAAGAATTGGTGAACCTAGGAGTCGAAGTGAACATTTATCTATAACTGTAATGTTAGGGGCCAAACTGTTAAATTTTGCAATGATATTGTTTTTGTCTACACAAGAGTCCGAAATAAAAAGCTCGCACTTTGAAAAATTCAATTCCAAACCTATTTGTCGAAATTCATCTGTGATGATTTTTAAATCATTAAAAACGGTGTCCACTTCTCCACCTAAAGTTCCGTCATCCAAATACCAAACATTGAGCTTGGATTGAAGACGTTGAATTATTGGATGAATGGCAAGGCTAAATATGGCCGGACCAAGAGGGTCGCCCTGCTGACAGCCAACGGCAGACGAAATAATGTTATTCCGGTAAATTAATTTTGACTGTGAACCATAGCACTGCCAGAGAAAAGGGTAAATTTCAGGAATTTTATTTTTAATTTCGTTTAGCAGGGCGCCCCTATCTACGGAATTGAAGGCATTTTTGACGTCTACCTTCAGAACTACCTCCCCATAATTTTGATCCAAAAATGTACGAAGGGAATGTACTGCGGCCTCACAGCCGCCTCGCGAACCAAAGCCTAGCTGAATAGGTCGGAAATAGTCGCCTAAATAGTCGGCTTCTTTCCGACAGCAGACTTTAGCCGCAAGGCGGCGGTAGGTAGTGCCCACGGCTATGTGTTATGTGTATGCCACTTGCTATTTCCATTAAAAAGAATTAGCAAGTTGAAGTGGCAGTGGGCCGGCCATATCGCGCGAAGAACCGACAACCGTTGGGGTAAACGTGTTCTTGAGTGGAGACCGCGACTCGGCAAACGTAGTGTAGGACGCCCTCCGGCCAGGTGGGATGACGATCTGCGAAGGACTGCTGGCAGATGCTGGATGCGGCAAGCTGAAGACAGGGCGCTATGGTGCTCATTAGGGAAGGCCTATGTCCAGCAGTGGACTAATATAGGCTGATGATGATGATGATGAGATGATTAAAAAGCCATAAAAACAGAGTTCTAAAGTAAACTTATACTATAGAGAGGCAATGGAATTGGGGGCCTTATCATTCGTATATTCAGGAACTATCTAAATATAACTTTTAGATAGTTCCTGAATGTACGAAGTTTAGATATCGAGATCATATCTTCATTTGGTTACCATTAGCAAAAAATAGTAACCCACTCATTAGCTGTTATCGGTTTTCATACATTTAGGTATCGTTAAATGAAAATTATTACACTAATAACAAAAAAACGTGAGATATTATTAGTTTTTTACTAATTACACTAATTATAAAACCTATCAAACATTAAAACTTTTTGTAAAATGTAAACCAGCTCTCAATCGTAAACAAATGACAAGAGAATTCGCGAAATAACGAAAACAAACGAACTTCCTTTTCGTTAATTCCTGAACAGCGCACCGCAGTATTTACGGCTACAGGCGCCGGTTACAGTGCCGCCGCGTCAGAGACGCCGCGAGTCGGCCTTGAGGGAATGTGGGTGACGCATCGCTTGTGCTTTGAATTAAGATTGTATTGGTAATTGATTTATGAAGAGTCTAATTTAATGCTTTTTCTATTATTATTTTATGGGGAATTCGTTCAGGAAACTTTCACCAAGAATTCTGTAGACTTTCGGAATTTCTCAACGAATATAAAGCTTATAATGTCTTCTTTTCATTCAGAAAACCACTTTTGTAGTTGACGTCAGAATGTTATAGCTATTCCGGATCTCTGCTTATACAAAATAAAAATAAAACAGTCTTCATAGTTCTAGTAGTAAAGTCTAGTGACAGCTATTCGTAAGTCTTATATTAAAATAAAATCACTTTCATTTTTAATGAGTTTCAATACGAGACATGAGACACAAAAAGCCACTTCGTTTGATCTCGATGTTAGGACTAAAAATACGAGTAGGTACAATGTACATCCGTTATGCGTGGATAGATGTGATCCATCCACTAGTGTTTTATGTTTCTCTCACCAGTGGGACACGTCACATAGACTCAGTATACTGTATTTTCTCTGAAGCATGCAGCACTGTATAACCAGGCCATGAATGACCCAAATTCTCATATTTAAATGTAGATTATGATTCTCCGCTATTCATAGACTGAACAACTGTTTACTAGCCGCCTTGCCTGGGTTCACTCGGTCAGATTGAAGGAATTACATAATGTATTTTGTAGGTTTATTCAACGAACACAATCAGATTAGGGGTAATTCGTTGTCTGGATGACCGCTTTTGTGGTTTCAAAGGTAAAATTAAACTGTCTTTGATATTATGCTTAGTTTGAGTTTAGTTTATTTTCGCATAGAGCGAAGATTTAAACCGCAGAACAAATGTTTGCAGCTGCCATCTGGTTTCTGTTTATAATATATTACCAACATTCTATATTGAATATTTTGATCTGGCATTTAATGTTGAAAAATAGACGAAAGAACGCTGTTGGACGAGGCCTATGTCCAGTAGTGGACTAGCATAAACTGAAGAAGATACTTTTGAAGATTATTAAATTATAGTGCGTAAGCCCTCGCTCTCGGGGAATATCTAAGAAATGAAATAACATCGCAAAAATTTCCACCACACCACAAATTTCATCGAGGCTCTTCCTCAGTACGGAATGCTCTACCAACTGCGCCACGAATTCATTTGACCACCTATTCGCGGTTATATTATTTCTAAGATACTTTGGAATTATATTTTCCGGTCTATGTTATGATTATTTTAGTTTTCAGATAGGTTTACTGTCATATTCACTGAGGTCGACCAGAAACCGATTCTCTGTAAGCTCTGACAGGCTGTCAAGTCAGTGATGAAGCGACATGGCCTTTTTAATAAAGCTCTGTCACAATCGCAAAGGTGTCTATATTCCACAGAAACTATCTAAAGTGTCTGAATATTTGCTGAATGCACAAAAACAGCTCATATCCGAACTGCCGCCGGGAGCGAGGACTTTAGGAAGTAAAGACGCGACTGCTGAAAACTTCTTTATTGGACTTGAAGCTAAGGTGAAATAAGGGGAAAGACCTTGGTGCTTGGTTCAGTAACAAGGACAGTAAAAGAAATATCTTTTACTTCACACCCGCTTTTATGTGCAGGTACAAATACAAAAGGCATTTATATGCTAAAAAACTAAAATAATTCTCGTTACTTGTTTTCCCCGCACTAGGCAGAACCTGTATCGCGAGAGGCCGGTTTACAGTGATGATTAAATTAATTAAATAAAGTGAACAAAGAATGAACAAAACTATTAATTAACTATTATTTAAAGTACATTTATAAAAAAAAACTCAAAACTTTATATAGTGGGAATGGCTATAAAACAAAACAAAAGAGAAAAGGTACAACTGATAACGCAAATTCATTTTAATAAAATTTTATAAACTTACATGGTTTTAAAACTAATATCTAGTACCGACACACATCACTAGAGAGTGTGAAAGAAATTCTTTATTTAGACTTATATGGTACGGCGAGCGAACGTTCGCCGGCGACGCAGAAGGTTGCAATGCAAGTTCAATTCTCGCCTTGGGATAGATCGATGTAATATTTGTTCTTGGTTTTTTCTATATTTAATAAAAAGTATCTATCTTTCGAACCTATTGTATAAAATATATCAGTCATCTAGTACCCATACACCAGCTCTGCTTAGCTTGGGGCAAGATAAGTAGGTAAGTACAGTATTACCTTTCATTGCTCGTTTTTATTTCAAGCACTTATTTACCTAAATAGCACTTTTGCACATAGGTGAATGACGCACTAGGTACCTATGGCATTTAATATTTTAAAGTATATTCATATCTCTACATTCTACAGTAAGTAATATCCTTTTTAAATCTACAATTTATAGTAGCAGTAGGTTGTAAAAGTCGCACTATAAGTAGAACGATAAGTCGTGTCCGCCACAATGTTGCCAGCTTCGCAGATAATAAAAGCGCCACCACAAACCCAAGATATTAACTCCCTTTGTGTCTCTATAGGGGGATTAAAAAGGCGGTGGAATGTTGATAATTTGTACACAGCCTGTATACGGCGGATTAAAAATTATAAATGAGCGCGTTTTCAGCGAGAGAGCTGGCAATACTTAAGCAAATGCTGGTAATAAGCGAATTAAATGTAATTATTCTATCTGGCGAGCGGCGTCCTTGGAATTTTCTAGACTTTATTTCTTTTTAGAAGTTTTCAGGTCACTCCTGGTCATACTCCTGTATTTATGTTGGTTTCTTAGGTTTTTGTGGAAATTGGAACGTAATACTTGTATTGATATTTTGAACTTTAGTCATATTTTCTTACTCCATTTCCATTTTTAAAAGTATATTTACGTTTAAAATGAACCATATAGAACTCCCACTTCTTTCGATTAAACTAAGGACTAAAAATCAGTGAATAAATAACCACACTTAAAATACACTTAAAAGGTACATTTGATTTTTTACATTTGAAAATACAATTTAAAAACATAATAATTAAAAGTGTTCTTAATTGGTTCTAACTAAAAACACTTTCTTTGCCATGCGACGGTTAAAAACTATAATAGATCAATTCATATCACATGTTTCACATGTAACATGTCTATTCGTGAATTTATCACACTATCGCATTTCGTGGCTTCATTTTGATAACGAATTTGAACGAAGGATCGGCGAAAATAGTATAACTCAACACTGGCAACACTAAAATGACAGTTGGCAAAGTCAATGACGTCACTACACCCGTCGTATGTTGTCTTATTAACGTGACCAGCCACGCGTGAGGGTGGGAACCCAAGGAGGTACAGGCGATGGCACAAGATATTAGGGAAATAAAAATTAAAATAAAGTACATTTTATCATAACTTATAATTTTACCATGTAAATCTTTGTCCTTCATTACACTCAAGGAAATATACATTTCTGATTTGAATTTAATGAGTTTAGATCTGGGGATCTTTTGATTTTAGTCTTACAATCCAGATTTATGATTGTATAGTTATACTTATTTAAGAAATTTATTTATTATTAAGATCTTTTAGGCTAGATAAGTAGTATCATTTTCAGGTATAAACTGCACAAATTCAGAATTGTAAAATTTTGTTAACTACCTGCATGTATACAAGATGAAGAAACCAGTGCTTAGATAAACCTAAACCTCTTTCCATATATATACGATGAATGAACTTTTGTTCTGAAAACAAGAAAAATATCTAAAATGTTTTCTACGTACGTGTTTACTATTTTTTTTATCGATGTTTGCCGATTTCTCTTCGGTTGTAAACAAAAACTTTTGGAAGAATACCATTTTTTCATTCGTTAGCGAGGAATGCGTCATTCTACGTTTTTATACTATAGTAAGTACTAGTTTTTATATTAAAATAAACTTTTCTCCAAAGGAGGTCAGGCATTCATATCATTAACGTTTGGCAAGTTTTATTGTCGACTGTACTTTTAATAACTCATTGAGTTGAAACTAAAGAGGCTAAGTCAGGTGGTGAGCGTACGGTTTACTTTACGGTGCTTACACTAAAGTTTATTTTGCATGTATCGATAATAATAAACATAAATGCGAAAGTAAGGATGTAAACGAATTATATTTTTATTTGCGGAATTGAAATTTATAATGAATGAAAAATTTATATGACATACATACGAGAAGCACCTCCAAGCTTTCAAAATAATAGAAATAGGATCATCATCAAGTTCACCAGAATAAAATTTTGATATAACACACAAAACTATCGAAAACCTACTACATACTTATTTTGAAATCAGATGAAAATACGGGACTTTCAGGACAAAATCTACGTTGTCTGTCTGTCCGTAAAAGTATGAGCGACTCTTTCACTCATACTATTTTCGCTGCTTACGTGTTAATGTCGAAAAGCTTTTGTATTTCACTCGTGATCATGAGGCAACTAGTGATCATGAGTGATCATGAGTGACTAAAATACTATGAATGCACACAGATTTTAATTTATTTTCCATTTGTTAGTAACTTAATCTTAATGTATTTTATTAAAAGTTACTTTTTATTATTTCTTGTTGTTTAATTATAATTTAAGTGAAATAAAAATTTGATGTGTTCAAGTGATTTACGAAGTAAATGACTATTGACTATGAATTAGCCTGATAGTCTCCGTAGCAAGATTTATTTTATTATTTATTTTTGGAAATCAAGTTTTTTTCCTGAGCTTTTTGTTTTTATGCGTCACGAAATCCTTAGTAAATGTGTCAACTCAAACTTGGCCAGTCTATACCAGAACATAAAGATATTTTGGCTTCAGTAAATGCAAACGATCACCAAATCACAAACAAGCTAGTTTCCAGCAGTTAGTTTGAAGTAAAGCTATAAATAGACTGTGGCACGAATCGGTTGAAGTTTGCCTTTATTGCCGTTGTGATGGCTGTTTGGTGGATCATGACCTTGGGCTGAAGGTTGCGGGTTCGAATTCCAGCGACAGGGGAATAAACAAACTATTGTTGGTAGAAGATAAAGTATCGACCTACAGATAGGTAAAAAGTTCTTTGAATACATAAAGTTTGTATAGGAGAATGCCTCAAATTATGGCCTCAACGTTTTCTATAGAATAATGTTTTATCATAACTTTTTGAATCATGATATTTTGACGGTTTTGTTATCATACAATATCTTGATGCCTATTAATGATAAAGGTCTTTCTAGAAGAAAAGTTTACCTACTTTGACGATAAATGTAATTAAATATTTCTTATACGCCTAACACCAAAGGTTTTATTATCTATTAACTAGTCACCCGCGTTGTTTCCATGGTAAATTTTCAAGGCTATATCTATGTCGCAGACGTATTGTATAATCCGCCGTATTACATTACGGCTAGCTGTTTTGAAAAACAGCGCCGTTTTCTAATGCGGCGGTTCAACGAGTAGCTGTATTGTCATTGCGATACGTTCTTCAATATGTCGGCCCACGTTTAGCCGCATTGATAAACTACTTAATTGTATAGGGTGACCATACTAACAAAAAAAAACAAAGTTAAAAATGATAATCAATTTTATTAATCGGGAAAAGCTAACAGATTTCTTTTTACGTTATTCCTTTCTAATCAAGAATTATTATCATAGTTACTTAATATTAATTATGTAACTATGATAATATTATATAAATAAGAAAAACATCATTTTAGAATTACTGAAAAAGGTGTTTTTTACAGCTCCTTGTTTTATCTTCACTCCAACTTTAGGTAAAAAAGTGTGCAAATATCCGATCACTAGTTATCAGTACAAAATATAATTATGGTTAAAAATATTATTTCAACCAAAAAGGCAAGTCGTGATTGTCGAGAAAATATTTTTTCTAATTCTATTTTTTTCTAATTTTTAAGCATTCCTTAAACAGTTAATCGAACGCCGCGGCGTTCCATTAACTGTTTAAGGAATGCTTTTATTTTGTGTATGTGTAAGTACATGATATTATAAATTTTAATATCAGTAAATAAAAAGAGCTAATTCTTATATAAAGTAAGTAAGTATAGATAAATAAAATTTCCTTTGTCCATGGTTTGTTTACAGTTCCACATTGAGAAGACTAGAAATTATTTAATTGCACCTCAAGATTGTTCTTAAAGTCATTTGTTACCGACATATTTAACAAATTTGTAATCACCAACACATCTGTAACTCCGCAATTTAGCAACATTCTTTCTTTACCCAACGCCATTGTTATTGTTATGTCAGGCAGCGCCACGAGTGTTAAGAATCGGAACTAAAACAGTCAAAGAGGCGGCTAATCTCTCGCTTTATTACATTATGTCTAGCCGTATTGAATAACGTTTGGCGCCGAATACAATACGGCGTTTTTTTATTCAGCCTTATTCAATCCAGCTTATCGTTGAACCGCCGCATTAAAAAACGGCGCTGTTTTTCAAAACAGCTAGCCGTGTTGTAATACGGCGGATTATACAATACGTCTGCGACATCTATACCATGAAAACTGATTTATGAAAAATAGTCTATGTTTTTTTCCGGGACTAGAACTCCGTCTATTCAATAGTCCAATCCATTCAGTAGTTTGAGTGAAGTAGAACAAACATCCATACCTACAGAATTTCGTATTTTTAATATTAGTAAGAGTAATACTAAAAATACGAAACTTATTAATTTTACTACAACTAAGGGAACCTACAATAGAAAGGGCTTACAACTGCCTATTTTAACACCTCTACTGCGATTGACAGTACGCCTGCCTAGCGTGTTAATTATAGCAAGTGTGCACATAGGTACCTTTCACAATTAAAGCGATTTCGGAGCTTCCTACAATTATCAATGACCAATTTTAAACTTTAGTATATGTTGCTGACATAAATTATATATTTTACTAGCTGAGCCGATAGACGTTGTCCTATCTTAATTATGTCAATTAAATACGATATTCCCGCGCTATTTTCATAAGAACCTTCTCCTGACAATAACAAACACAACAAAATTAGCGAAATCGGTCCAGCCGTTCACGCCTGACGCCGGGACCAAGGGAAATAGAGATTCTTTTTTTATTTAAAGAGAATAGACTAACGTTCAAAATTGTTCATTGATAAATGTATGAAGCTCATTTATCGCTTTAATAAACCATTGATGCTAAATACATATTTCCGTACATTTGTGATGCAAATAGCTATGCAAACTAAACGTCAGTTATGTCTGACTGACGCTCACCCGTGCCTAAACGCCATGTTAACTGCGAATAAACAAACAAAACCGACCCAGTTCTCATAGGAACAAGGTCGCAACTATCATGTGCAGAATTATCGAAGTCATTTTCAGTAGGGGGAGTTGGGAAAAACTCAAACGCGGCAAATTCTCATTTTACTTTTAGTATCTACTTATTCTGTTTTTTTAGAAAAAAACTTTTTAATCTTTCACAGTTAGACACTTTATAATACAAAAATAAACAAGATAAAAACAGAAAGAATTTTAACAAAAAATATTTTTAAAGATAGTTGGACAAATTAATGTCCAACTGCATAATATGTTGTAAGCCTTAGAAATCAAAACGATTAATTTCCGATTTCCTATAACAATACCTATGGTGCAACTTTGGTATCTTCTTTTCCTGTAAGTAATTTTTTTTCTTGGTATGCATTAACAAGCGCTATGGTGCTTATTGGGGGAGGCCTATGTCCAGCAGTGGACTAATATGGGTTGATGAAGATGATGCATTAAAGTGTTCTTTTTTGTATATTAATAGCCAATAAAGCACTTATTAGGCTACCCTAATAAGTGTCCGTATCCAGCAGTGAACTAGTAAATGATGTTGAAAAATATCTCGTATTTGTAGTTTTCTTCAAGTGTTCGCTATTACCCCACTTTCCTCTAATTGCCAAAGAAATTTAAACCCTAACGTGCGGTGATAAAACTGAATGTGGATAAAGATTTGCGGTAACGCGATGTCCGATTTAATTTCAGAAACGACGAGTAGAGTCAGCTCTAATCCGTTGCAATAGGGTTGATAATGGAAGGAGATTGGATGGAAGTTTTGACAAAGTGCCAAATGGAGCGGAGCTTTTTCATTTTGCATTAAAATTATATTTTGTGTTCTATTAGTTTGTTTGGGGTTTCAAATTGTGCTGTTTTGCGTTACCCGACTATAGAGAAGGAGGAAAACAATTAATTAAATCAACAAACGAATTCCTAGACAGACATCACATCCAATCTTAACTCTGCATTTATTATATCTACTATTATAATATTATATGTGTGTAATACCTATACGGAACTGAGACGTGGACACTCACAGTAGGGCTGGTCCATCAGTTCAAAGTCGCTCAGCGAGCTATGGAAAGAGCTATGTGAGGATAATCTCTGAAGGATAGGATTCGTAATGAATACATCCGACAGAGAAACAAAGTTATCGACATAGCTCAAAGAATTAGCAATCTAAAGTGGCAGTGGGCCGGTCATATCTCGCGATGAACCGACAACCGTTGGGGTAAATGAGTTCTTGAGTGGAGACCGCGACTTGGCAAACGTAGTGTAGTACGCCCTCCGGCCAGGTGGGATGACGATCTGGGGAAGACTGCTGGCAGATGCTGGATGCGGCAAGCTGAAGACAGGGCGCTATGGCGCGAGTTAGGGGTGGGTAGGTCCTGCTGTGGACTGATATAGGTTGATGATGATGATGTATGAAATACAGTTAATCTAATCCGCTGACTGTACTTCACAAGACAAAAGCTTTCTTGACAAATTGAGTACGTTTCTACTTAATTTCACAAAAAAGGATCAAAAGAAAATAAATTAAGCCTCCAATCTGATATCAAATGCAAATGAAAAATTGAAGAAATCCTTTGAATGGAACTTACGCAGTATTTCCAATATAAAGTAGTACATAAATTGTTATCTCCCATTGAGCGAATGAAATAAATGACCGGGATTCGAACCTGTGACCTTAGTCTGTACCTTGTTGTGAGTACAGTGCTACAAGATCAGAAGATCCTATAGCTTAGATATAATATGATGTTTTCTCTATACGTTATTGGTATTTGTCGCGTTTTATTACCTATTTTATCTGACTTTTTAACAGAACACGCTGCAGTGGTTACGGGATGACTGAAGTTCTAAATAATTTAAGTTGAGTAAAAGAAACGAAAGAAGAATAAAAGAGAAGTTGGTTATGACTGAGTTCTAACTATGTGTTCTGATAGTGTAGGTATAAAAAATATTCTCCAAATAATAATATTTTTCCAAAAAAAGGCTTCGTATTTTCATATAACCCCTACCAAAAAAAATCGGATTCTAACTTAAAAATTGATTGGGAAATGGATATTAGAAAAATAAGATGATGGAGCAAAGACATTATAGCGATCATGGGGAGTAGATAGGTAGAGACGGCTCAGGACAACTAATTTACTATTTCGTCTATTGGAAATATATGTCCAACAGTGGACGAATACGGACTAACTATAATGTTAATACCGCCTGTAGGACTTGCAAATGGACATTGCGTTGACGAAGGGCACGTTTTAAAGTAGTTACAGTACCTTTGATTCGTGTTGAGCTGTACTCTACACAAATAATGTTCCAAATATCTTACTTTGAACCTCACCGATATCAAAATTCATGAAAAGTTATATTTCAGGCTATATATCTTGTTCCTAATCAATTTATGGTAATCTGGTAATATGCTGTCAGATAACCTAACATATAGTTTAAATAAGGTTTTTTGTTATAGATTTATCTGATAGACTTTCTATTCCAAGAATGATTTCTTTTTATGATGATGAACGCGTTCAAACACTTTTGTTTGTGATGAACTCTTTTTCTTCTAGTATGAGTTGACTAAATCAAGCTGGTCAGTTGAGATGTACTCATTCATACTATGTTCGGTGTTCATTGTTGCGGCCTGACAATTTATTTTATTTTATACGCATTTTGTTCCCACAAACTACAATACTCTGAATAAAAAAATCGTATAATTTAAGATTTTTTTTTTTCAGTTTTTAATTACAAATGTACTTAATGAGTGAAAATAGTATGAGGAATCAACTCAAAAATACATCAATAAATAAATCAATATCTTTATTTCTTTAGACTTACAAAATAAACACCTAGACAAGTCAAATTTAATACATCTGAATATACTGCTTTGACCGACTCTACCAAAGCAATAGAAATTAAAATGTAATCAAGTTCTGTCTTTTTAGAAAAAACACTTTACCAAACTTACTCCTTCCACCTTTATGACCCATGTTTACAAATAAAGAATTTTGTATCTTGTATTTTGTATTTATTTTTGTATTTAGGAATTTATTAAATTGAGATACCATTCTTTAAAGAAATGTGATCTATCAAAAACATAACATTTTTTTCTCTACTTTTATGAAATAAAAACAAATATTCATTTTTTTCGAATTCTTTTTAAAATTGTTTTAGTAGAAGGTGCAATTCATTTGCCATAAGGTCCCCCATATGCCTTTAATCGGAGCTTTTAACCCTCAAACGCCGACTCAAATATTCACGCAGCAATTTGTTTAATGCGATAAGCGCTCTGTAAATATTGCATGCCCTTATTAATGCAATTGTTATCCTTGGGGTCGGAAGGGTTAAAAGGGAAAATATGTTTTAATTATTTGTATAATCCCTCAGTTCGTTATTTATTCATATTTATTGATTAAGGGGTAAAAAGCTAAGTGTTTAATATAACGAGTTGATAGAATATTGTTAAGTTATTTATTATAGAGTTTTTAATAGCTAATGACAAGAAATTAGTTTTGTTTTATTAATTTATTTAAACTATATTTATATATTTTTTTTATCAACAATAGACCTTCGTTTGACCACAACCTCACCTGATGGTAAGTGACGACGAGGCCGAAGATGTATCACGAAAGTCTAGAAGACACCTATTCACTCTCGTCTTGAAGAGACTCGAGTTGTAGTTGTCCGGGAAAACTGAAGCAGGCAGCGCATTCCATTCCTTAGCGGTACGAATAATAAAGGTGGAGGAGAACCGCTTAGTTCGGGTGGATGGAATATCCACCAGGAAAGGGTGGTAATGCGCCGTACGCCTACTCGTCCTGGAGTGGAAGGGAGATAGTGGAATCAGGTCGTGAAGTTCCTGTAAGCATTCTCCGAAATGTAACCTATAAAAGATCGAGAGGCAAGCGACCTTGCGGCGGTGTTCAAGACTTATAATATGTATATTTCATACCTACTTAAAAAAATATGAGTGAGTAAAGAAATGGGAAATGAGGATGTTATCGTGTAAGTTCCATCGCTTTGACTACAAGATAAGAATGTGTCCACAAATCCTATATTAATATCTTTTTTGATACATTTTCCAATAAAGAAATAATCCTATGAAGGTATCTTAAAACTAAACACAAATGTTTCTATAAAAAAATAATAAT
Source organism: Eupithecia centaureata (assembly GCA_944547425.1). Lineage (NCBI taxonomy): Eukaryota > Metazoa > Arthropoda > Insecta > Lepidoptera > Geometridae > Eupithecia > Eupithecia centaureata. Next base: position 826,318 of record OX155701.1, on the reverse strand, counting down.
AATAATAATAATATAATAATTCTTAATTTTTCTCTTTTTTTCTTAATTCCTAATAATTCTATACATCTTCACAACGGTCTAACTATGTAAGTACTTACCTGATAAAAATATTTGGAAAATTGACTAGTTATTTAGAATTTCTTACTTATAACAACTACCAACCTTTCATCGAATATATTAGAATTATTCAGTGTTGCTAGAGTTTAATATTATTTATTTTGCGAAAGGAAGTTATAACTCAGGTGCGTAAGCTCAACCGATTATAGACCAGATGGTCCTGAGATCCGTTTTACGGCTTCTGTCGTAAATTTACATGTAATTTGACAGATTGACTCATATTTTTGGCTGATGATAAAACTATTGCTAAAAGTTCACTTGAGGAAGTGAATAACATAGCGTAGCAATGCAGCCAGTGTCTTGGGGACGCACAGACTGGTATTGACATGAATCAATTGAGCTACCTTTAGACTGTTGCAAAAAAAATTCTCACAGCATCTGAACGACGCGTGTGTACGCGTCGTTGAGATACTGTGAGAAATTTTTGAAAACCCGTATAGCCCAGGGGAACCAAACTGAATTGAACTGATAAACGCGAAAGTTTGTCAGTATGAATGGATGGATGGATAGATTGATAGATGGATGGATGTTTGTTACTCTTTCACGCAAAAACTGCTGAACGGATCTGGATGAAATTTGGCACAGAGATGGATTATAAGCTGGAATAAGAAATAAACTTTATTTTATCCCGAAAATCCCACGGGAAAGGGAATTACGCAAGTAAAATCGCGAGTACTCGAAATACTAATCATGCGCAGACGAAGTCGCGGGCACCAGCTAGTAATTAATAAATAAAATAAATGACTACCGTTTTGGTTCCATGTTTTTATTGTCTCTTCGTTTTAGATATAGCTTACACTGTACGTTTTGTTGAAACCAAATAAACTTTTTCATATCTTAAAGTTACAATCCAGGAATAGAAACAAAATTAAATCTGTATGTACAATTGAGGTTATTTTAGGTTGCAGGTATTATAGTTTACTAAAATTTGTTCCCTCCTATATTTACCGCCTTGTTTCTATTGTGGATAGAGACGAATCACTTTTCATAACATGACAGCGCTCCGGTATTTTCATTTGAATTTTTGTTCTATATTTCCTGGCTTTGTAGCTGTACTTTGATAAGCCAAAGTTAATACTTAAAGTAAATCTTTTATCGTTTCAATATTGTGCAAATACGTCAAAATATTAGAGTTCGTTACTGAAGTGAGTTTTACCCACCGAAAACAGTGTTTGATGTCCTCCAAGAACATACGGAGTTGCTCTTCAAAAAAAAGACAAAAAACGACTACAAATGCATTAAAAAACTTATGTTAGGTATAACAAATTGAACGTGTGAATTTTGGAAATTCCTTTGTTTATTGTAATCACTACATAGTATAAAACAAAGTCGCTTTCTCTGTCCCTATGTATGCTTATCTTTAAAACTACGCAACGGATTTTGATGCGGTTTTTTTATAGATAAAGTGATTCAAGATAAAGGTTTATACCTATAATAAAACCGTGCGAAGCTGGTGTGGGTCGCTAGTTATATGATAAACAAGTAGTGGCGCTAGTTTAGATGAGAGTCGTAGAGACAGGTCATCTATGTTTGACACTGACGGCTTAGATACTAAAACCATAGGCTAAAACAGTAACACTGACCAATTGCGAGATTATATGACTTAGGGCCTGTTTCACAATAGCTAAGTAAGTTTCCGTTAACTGACAGGTATCTATGGCGCTGTCTCTTTCGTATTAAAGTTGTCAAGTTGACAATATTGTAATCTTTCAAGTAAATTAACAGGAACTTACTTCTCGATGGTGAAACAAGTCCTTAAACTCAGAGCCTTCTGTAAAAGTCTGTTCAACGATACAAAAAGGATCGTCGATTTTGGACTGAACATAGGTATTATTTGCAAGTACGTTATTTCACTTGCAAAAAGCACTAAACAGATAGCTTAAAGCGGTATTACACTACACGTTATTCAGGGCCCTAACTAGAGGTACCGGGCCCTGAATATCGTCCGGGTCCGGGTCCGTTCCTTAGGGACCCTAAATCTTATTGCACCACACTTAGTTAGGGTTAGGGTCCCTGAATACCGTGTAGTGTAATACCCCTTTTCCAAGACTCAAAGGAACTTTATTAGCACAACAGCTTAAGAGTCACGTGATAATGATGATGATTTTGATCTTCCGAATGTTGTTATAACGTAGTGGATCGGACGCGGTAACCTTGTCTGCAAGTGTAGATTTAAATCCAGCGTAGTTTGTTTACGTAGATCTGCACTAGTATATATGTAGATATGTGAACAGCGCATCATATAGATGAATGTCAGTAGAGCTTGTGGAAATTAGAACTGATTTTTTTTGGTTTTTAATATGAGGATGGGGTTATTTTGAATAGACGTGATTTTAGCCCTACAATAACACATAGGCTGCTTTTCCTCCCGTAAATTAGTTCTCACGGGAACTAAAATAAATAACTTTGAAATATTTCCAAAAAAGTAACAGCTGTGAAACCGCAGGCAAATGCTAGCGTCTTCATAAGTTGGACAAAATCACAATTATTTGTCAAATTTGTCTTCGGCTTTATTGTAGTAAAATATGCATTTTCAGACAATTTCATTTTATGTTTGTGAAAGTTTATTAAATTATCTGTTGTTTAATCAGAATAATCAAATTATTGATAATTTTATTGAGCTACCTTTAGACTGTTTGCAACCGTCTGCAGTTAGCTCAATGGTTTCAATTGTAAATACTAGTTGTAATTTTTCTATTCCTTGCTTGTAATTTTCGTTGTTAATAAAGTTGTTATTTTAAAAGTCATTGTCAATATTGAATCATAATTACAATTAATAAAATTTAAGTAACGTTTTGTTTGTAAATCAGGTAATATTATAGTCAGTTCATATACGTTGAAAGGTAGGTAAGTGCTTGTTTTCCTATTTTTTATATTTGAATAGTTCTATTCACCTACCAACGTGTATATTTTTCTCAGTGAAGAGATTGCTAATAGCGATAAAGCTGCCCTCTACACATTCTCTATTTTATGCATTTTAGTAAGTATACCTATAATTTGTTTTTTTTTAAATGTTTTCACACTAATGTAGTTGTTATTGAATTATTATTAGCTTTCTGTGTCTATTTTAAATTCTATTGTAATTAGTTAAGCTGATGGCAATCCGAATTAAATAAATAAATTTATTTTCTTTCTTTGTGTGTTAAAGTGGTTTCTATTTTATTACCTACATATATGATGAAACATAATATAATGCTGATGATATTATCCAATATCGAACAGAAGCTAATCTTTATAGAAATCCTATTTAATCCTGTAGCTTCGCCCTAAGTAGCTTACCTCCACAAACCATAGAGCTAGTAACGTACAGAGCGGCTATGCGTCGTGGAAAGTTGCCAGAATGTACCTACCACCGCCATGGTTACTCATATTTTCAATCACGTATTTAGTATTTAGGTCGCCATGATGTCATGTAAGACTTCCTTTGACGGATGACGGTGTTGATTGATAATTTTGATTTTGAGCATTATAACAATAATGCTGGACAATCCACACAGCATCAGCCCCAAGCTAAACAGAGCTTGTTTTATGAGTATTAGATGACTGTTATAATAACTTAACAATAAATTAAATAATATATATTTTTTCTAATTAAACATAGAAACAACCAGAATCCGAGAAAGAATATTTGCAGATCGTACAGACATTTTGTCCCAAGGCAGGAATCGAAACAACAACCTCCTGCCTCGTAGCCGGAAAATGGCCCGCCGTACCACGTCGGTCTTCATAGGCTAAAATATAATAATAACGTGCTGATTTACTGGTATTTTGTGATTGGTGAACATAGTTATTTTATTTCTCCATTCCACTAACATCATTCCGAATTTAGTGGAATTTTTAGTGGGCGTCTTCGGATATATCATAAATGAACTCCTCTGAAATTTAGTTCAATTTGCTCTTTATGTACGATTTAGATATTTATTTCTTTAGGCAGAAATTTATTAAGTTCCTAGAAATGATGATTCGCCCTAACTTTTATCAATTAAACTCGCTTCGATAAATCCTTGTATAGGTACACAAGTTTGGTAGTTCTATGACATAGTGTCATGTTCCGTTGAGTGCACTCTACTTGATTGACATAAAGTCTATATTTGATCGCGGTGATGTTGGATGGTTATATACCAAATGTATCGAGATGAATAATAAATGGCGTTGGAATATTTTCGTAGTTTTATTCATATTTTTGGGTCAAGTTCGTAAAGAGGCGGAGGTGAATTGTACGACGATTTATTGTAAAGAACGTTAGTAGGAATCATGTTTTGTACATAGCTTAGATAGTATGTCTTGAAAACCATTAGGTTATTAAACTTTTAATTGGTAAAGAAACTAAGTGGCGATAGTTGACAAGTTCTAACTAAACGTACCTATTCATTATGAAAGTAAAGCTGAATAACTATGAAAGATATTTTTTAAAAAAATTACAAATTGACAAAGTAGTTCTAGTTTTAAAACTCATTATGAAGTTCCTTCGACAGTGTTATTTTTTTCTTTTCTTTTTTCGATCAACTATTTAATTCCGATTTTAGAGTTTAAATACGAAAGCGGTGTGGTGATCCATATCATTAAAAAAATTAGTATATATTAAGAATGTATTCAATTTAACTTAATACATCTTTATTAACAACGAAAATTACAATCAAGAATAGAAAAAACTAAAAATAGTATACCTAATATACTATTGAAACTATTGAGCTAACTGCAGACGGTTGCAAAGTCTAAAGGTAGCTCTATTGATCCATGTCAATGCCTGTATATTTAATTAAATCAACACCTTACAACTTTTCCAAAGTTTATGGCTTTTTGCTTAGATAAAGTTTAAAATAGAGTGTTTGTTGCGATGTTTATCAGCACTCCGTGTCAGCACTTTAGGAGGCGTGATGTAAATATGTCCCGACCCGTAGCATGATGGTACTATGAATATTTATTTATAGTACCGTCATTTTACCACTTTCTTAAAATTATTTAGTTTGGAAATTTTTCACACATCGTCATTGTCAGCATTTACGTCCACTGCTGAAAAAGCTTACTCCAAACATGAGCGAGATAGACGTAGTAATCGCTAGGTCTACGAACCAAGTTAAAAAACTATATTTAAATCATTTAAGTATACCTATATGTATTATTAAGTATATAGTACACGTATATAGTATGTATTATTAAGTATATAGTATAGTAAAGAGATATTTATTCCATTTTTAAAATAAGCATCATTATAATAATTCCTTTATTCATTTAAGAAGATATCTAAATCCGTGGTTTCTGTTTTCAAGAAATCTGGTGATTCAAGATGGTAACGAGGGAGCAAGGCAGGGGATATAATTCTCGCCTGTTTTGCTCGTTGCTCCATCCTAATGGATGAGCAATAGTTCTGATGAAAAGCAGAGAAGTCTATGCTTATGTTGCGAAGGTAAGGTAGATGCGAAAGAGAGTATCCGCAGATTTGGCGGCAGGTGGATTGCTGATCGCAGTGAAGGTTCATAATACCCAGAAAAAAGCTGCTGCGCCATCTGCTGGTAGGTCTAAGTCCAGGGAATGAATTTCATTCGAGCAGCCGTTGTTTTTAGTTAATTAGACTCTACTGATTCATGAGTGTTACAAAGCTTTATAAGTTTACTAGCGACCTGCCCCAGCTTCGCACGGTTTTATTATACGTATTAACCTTTCTCTTGAATCACTCTATCTATTAAAAAAACCGCATCAGAATCCGTTGCGTGGTTTTAAAGATTTAAGCATACAAACGGGCATAGGGATATAGGGACATAGGGACAGAGAAAGCGACTTTGTTTGTACTAACGAAATGATTTTAGTTTCAGCAATTAATCGTAACGATCACCTGCTCATCCTAATTAAATCAACAGAATGATAGCTGATATAATAAATTATTGGTTTCGGGAAAATTCTTCTTGTGTAGGATCATATTCCATTACTATTGATGGAGGTTTATTAAGGGAAGTCAATGGAAGCCAACGTGTTATTTGTATTCTATGAATAGGTCAGAGTAGTCAATTTGTACGAATATAATAATGAATAATAGTCGCGAATAAAATTATTGTTTGGCAAACGAACGGAATTACTGAACTAGATTGTGATTTTTGAAAGAGTTTTAGTTATACGTTTGCCCAGATAAGTACAGATTGTTATAAATAGTGGTGAGGTACGGAATACCTAAATTATATAAGTCGATTTCGCAACACTATTGCTTAGCCCTTTTTAGCTGTTAGGCATCTATATAAAAATGAATTAAATAGTTAATATTTAGGTAACAACTTGAAAGTTAAAAAACTACTATATAACTACATAGATACTCCATAATGTCAGAACCTTTAATAGTAGACTGACAGTATTTTACAAGTACGTAACTAAATAAACTAACATCACCGTTTACTGAAAGAAGACACTTTTTTTTATTGTGTTAAATGGTCGAGCGTTTGGCCACTATCTCACGTAAGTGAAGATGTGGCCTAAGACGGAGCACGCTTTCCTAGAAGGAACTTATTGACTCTTGATTTGAAGACTCCGAGATCGTACTCTAGCGGGAAAACAGACGCAGGAAGCTCATCCCACACTCTGACACACGACCTTATTGGAAACATTCTCACTTGAAAGGAGCTGAAATTTGAGTTGCGTTTGAATACAGAGAGAAAGACTTTAATTATATGTAGAGTTTAATTCAATAAAGTCTGTTTGAAACCGATTCTCGTGAATATTTCCGTAAGCCGACCAGTGCTCGGTTCCACACGTCTCGTGATATCAGAACTAGAAATAAATGAATGAGTCGCCGCGACATTGGGCTATTCACGTTGGCGATCTCATCTCGTCTCGGACGAGATCTTTCGAGCTTTAACGAATCCACGTTACAATGAGGTCGATATTAAATACATAGGTAATAAAAAATACGTTGTTGAGTAATGGCTTTCTATTTATAATAAATAAATAAATTAATTTTACTTTGATATTCTATTATTTGATTTTGGTTTTCGGACATGATTCTAATAATATTATAAACGCGAAAGTTTGTAAGTATGGATGTTTGTTACTATTTCACGCAAAAAGTACTGAACGGATATGGATCAAATTTGGCATAGAGATATATTTTAATCTGGAATAACACATAGGTTATATTTTATCCCGGAACTCCCACGGGAACGGGAATACGCGGGTTAAACCGCGAGGCGCTGTTAGTTAAAAATACGTTATTGAGCGTGCAATGGCGTTCTACTACCTAAATTAATTGAATTTTCGGTAAGGTTTGATGTTTTATTATATTATTTTGGTTTTCGGACACATTTAATGAATATACAAAACATGCTAAGAGCTTCATTAGCTCGCAGACGACAGGCCATTTTCTTATAAGAAGAGGCTATTATCTTTCTCTGGATGGCATAGAAACATTCAACACTAGCACATCAGTATACATAATATCTGAAGCGATACAATATAGTTTCAGTGACATGTGATTTGATGTGATTTCTGAAACATCGCGTCACTCTAATAGCATAATTATTTAGCAAAGCTTGTGGTATGGAGTATGTAAGTATGACAAAAGATTGAAGCGAAGGGAAAATCAATTATCACTTTATTTATTATATTAATAATTATGTACCTGACTTGTCTAAGTGCGTATTTTGTAAGCCTAAAGAAATAAAGATTTTGATTTACTGATTATGCCATAGTAGGTAATTGCGGATCTTAGAGCAATTTTATCCCTGAACAAACTGGTCCACAGATGAACATAGTCCTCCCTTAATGGTATAACTCCAAAACAAAGTTAAAATAATATAAACATTTCCATATCTTCTTTTTTAACTTAGTTAAAAATATCCAGTATTATTGTTATCTTTACTTTCTAAAGCTAAGTTTATTTTTGAATTCCACTCGGATCAAGTTGATTGTTTATGTTATGTTTATTCCATATCTTCGCTTAAAGTGTTTTAAGAATGCATCCTTAAATAGATGAACGAAAGAATCTGGATAGATTATTATAATCCAAGGATAGAGAAGGGATAACACGAGTGCGATCAGAATGGGATTACGAAAAAACAAGCGCTTTTCGATATTTACTTTGAAAAGGTTCCATTTCATTTTCATAATGCTTTAAAGGTTTTTTTCTCATGCAATTGTAATACCTACCATATAATTACTTTACATACATAAATAGATTATTTTTGAAATACTATTTCGATATAAATGTTAGCAGTTCATTAAAGTCTACGTTAGGTTCACCTGAGACCTGCGTTCTCTTCCAACCTGCTTAACTGTATACTAACTGTAGTTAAAATTACTATGCAATTATATTTATAATACCTAAAAATTATACTATCGAGAATCAAAGTTGTTTATAATAAATTGCTCTAATCATTATAACAATATAATCTATATATAACATATTTATTACATAGATCATTTTAGCAGTTCCTTTCCCACAAATGTAATACGTCCCTTCCCTACACTCGTCGAAATATCACGCAATACTCAAACATATTTATTTTATGACGCTACATGCGTCGACACACTTGCACCTTCTCATCTTTCAAGGACGTCCACTAGGGCTGGTGCGGCGGGAGATCTGGCCGAGGATCTCAAGAGGCGCAAATATGTAGGTCTCGACAGAACCTACGCATTTGCTCCCCTTGGAGTCGAGACCCTAGGTCCGTGGGGTACCGAGGCTCTGCGGGTTTTTAAAAATTATCTGAGTGCTGGTCGATGCGACGCGTGACCCGAGAGCTGGTGAATATCTGGCTCAGCGCATCAGCATTGCCATACAGCGTGGTATTGCAGCCAGTGTCTTGGGGACGCTTCCGACTGGTATTGACATGGATCAATTGAGCTACCTTTAGACTGTTTGCAACCGTCAGCAGTTAACTCAATGGTTTCAATTGTAAATACTAGTTGTAATTTTTTTATTCCTTGCTTTTAATTTTCATTGTTAATAAATTTTATGAAATATAAGAGTGTTATTTTAAAATATGATACTAAAATCACTATGGAGAGGTTTCCCAATTTAACCCAATAATTAACTTCTAATTCAAAATACATGGTTATAATACTTCCATTATCTGCATAAAACGCAAACACGTTGTACTAAAATCATAAAATATACCATTTTCCGTGAAACTCTACATCACACATCTCATTTTCTGCAGCGCATTAATGTAATAGCGTAATAATTATAAATACAGATAGAACACAATATGAATACTTACAGAATAACAAAGTATTATAAATGCAAGCTTTTTAAAGTATTTCGAGTGTTGCAGTATTATGATACTCTTTTACCTCAAACCATCCAAACGGCTGAAGCGATTTTAATAAATGATTTTTAAAAATACTCTTCCCATATCTTTCTAGTTTTTATCTGTAAAAGTAGTTACTGTTGTAGGAATTTGTGAAAATTCTGGCTAGCGAATTTTTTAAAACTTTTAATCATTTAATAAGCTATTGTGAAATAGCTCCTAAGTGGAAAAGGGAAGTAATTAATATTTCTGTTTTTACCTCTTACAGGCCGACACAGCATGCAAAACACATTAACTTATAAAATATTTCTACCTTTTCATATTATTTTATAGCAAAACGTAGTTTTCCTTCTGTTTCCGTGTGTACCGTGAAATGCTTTCGGATTCTAGGCTAGGTCAAGTACTGGCTCTAATACTAAGTGCATACCTAACCTATGCAGCTATACACTTTACAGGGTGTTTCATACACGGTCGAACAAAACGAATCGTTGCGCCGACACATGTGTCGGTTGAACTCCTACGTACTTATGCATTGCCTTTGTTTTGTGATTAGAAGATGGAATTTTCCGGGTTGGAGTATAGTGTTTGAAAATTTGCTTGTAACGAAGCAATGTTTTTGTTAAGAGGTTAAGAGTTTGTAAGAGCTATGTATATTGTCCGATTTTGACCATTACTAAAAGGAAACTCGATTTCATAGAGTCGAATTTTCTATATGTAAGTCATTTATTCTACTAAGAAGTTAGAAAATTTCGGCATGTCATGAACTTGAGACCCACCCTGACTTTTTAAGGGTGTATGATAATTTTTTTTCGTTACTTACTCTATCTATTAAAAAACGCAGCAACATCCTGCTGCATGCTAATTTTAAAGATCTAAGCATAAATATGGACAGACAGACAGCGGGCAGTGACTTTGTTTTATATTATGTAGTGATGATACGAGTATATCATGATTTAACAGGACTAAGACAACGCTGTGACAAAAAATACGACCAGTATTTGAGAATGTTGCATAGTGTAGAATCAATACAAACTATAATTGTAGACCATACACCCCAAGTTTGTGATGTGTTGTATTGTACTATTAAACTTACAAAAACTTAGTTTGATGCTCAATAAATGGAGCACCTGTAAGTATACGATAGTCTAGTAGGTACTTGGTCGGTATTTGTGAATATTCAAAGAGTGTTCTAGAACAGTCCGAGCAAATTCTGTTTTGCGGACTTTGAAGCTTAGAGTGGAACTGGTGAAGTGAGAGTTGGTGTGTGGCTCCGTACATTAAACTACCTACGTACTGCTGGACGTTTCTTTTATATACAGAGTACTTTTGGTATCGACCATACTGTTTATGCATGTGTTATTCACGACCGATGTGGCGCGGTGGGCGACGATCCGCCTGCGACGCAGGAGGCTGCGGGTTCAATTCCCGCCTCGAAACAAGTTTGTGTACGATCTACAGAAATTTGTATTACAAATTAAAACTCGTATATATAATTAAAAAATTGATATAACGACAAACAGTTTCAATATGAAGGAAGCTCAACTTATGATCCGCATTAAAACCAGTCGTCGCGTCGCGTCCCCAAGATATTGGCTGCATTACCGCGCTGTATGGCAATGCTGATGCACTGAGCCAGATACTCACTAGCTAGAGGGTCACGCGTCGCATCGACGATTTATTAGTTTACATTGCTTAGACGATATTTTTAAGTCCTTTTAGTTAGAAATAATCGAAATAAAATATTTTGTTTCGATACTAGGTCAACTCCCTTTAGTAGAGGGTGTACAAAACCGTTATTAAATCCCACATCAACAGCGAGCGTGTAAATGCCATTAGGCGTAGCTCCGTAAACGTATACGTCAATTAGTACGTAATAATACGTCAAATAGTCACGACACTGTGCAACACACCATAAAAGTAAAAGTAGGGAGCGATTGCCTAGCGTGGACGTTGCGGTAAAATCTCCCCTTATTAGGGAGGAGGCTTGTCCAGCCGTGGACATCCCATGTAAAAGTCGCTTAACATTTCAGAGCAACACTCAGAAATCATTTTATTTCTTTCGTCTTAAATAAGCACTCTTACAAGTCAAATTTTAATGTAAGCATAATTGTATATGCATCAAATAAAAAATAAAGCTTTAATTGTTTTCCTCTTCACTTAGTTTTGTATCTTGTCGTTGAAGTGAAAAGCAAACCACTAACTATCACGTTATTATTATTCCTGCAGGTTATTGCAGGAAGGCTGGACACAGCTTCCCCCTTCATGCAATACTGGTCCAAAAATCATGTATTTAAGCTAGATTAAATAAGTTAGTATTATTGTTATTATTACTCTCATTTGTTATTATTACTTTCATTTGTCACAATTTGTTTATTTAATATTATTTTTAATTTAATTTATTACAATTTGTTTAAATATTTATTAATTCTTGTATTGTAAAAAAAATTCACTATATGGACTACTATGGTATCTATATTGTATGTAGGTACTGTCTGAAATAAATGATTTGAATATGAATTATCATTTTGTTCGTCTAATGCAACAGTACTGGTAAAACGTGGCAACTTGACCAAACCCTTGGTAACTTTACCATACCGTCAAAAAATTGTTAACTTGACCCATGTTGCTTATTACGCTCTATAATTTTAATTATAATCCTATAAAGAATAGGCAATGCATAAAACGATAGCCAAATATACAATAAGTTAGTTAGAAAAAGGTTTATTTTCATTCATCTCATAGTATAGGAAATATTTAGATTTTTGTCAAAAAACATGGTCAAGTTGCCAAGTTTTACGGTAGTTTTTGCGTGAAAGAGGAACAATCATCCAAACATTCATACATTCATTTAAACTTTCGAGTTTATAATATTAGTATATGAGGAAGTAAGGATTAAAATTTAATCTCGTTGCAGCTGCCTTCTGTGTATTTTAACACCTCTACTGCGATCATCAATCCGCCTGCCGAGCGTGGTGACAAACACTCCCTTATCTGGGAAAGTATGTCCAGCTGTGGACATTATATTTGGTTGTATAACCTTCCCTCCTGTTTGCAATAAGTCCGCCGTGCCGTGCGTGACCGCACGTAATATGTGGTTTTCCGTGTCAAAGCATTTCAATGAAAACCTCCAATTAATAACCCATTAATAATTCCTAAAGCCATTGTTGTTTAATTTCAACTTATATCCAAAACTAATTACAACTTTAATCCCAACAGCTTTGCTTTGTTATCGAGTTTATTATGTTGACACTTCGCTTCAGTTTGTTCACTTAAAGCTTAGATAATTTTAGTTTGCAGATTTCTAGGAATAAAATCTACTTATTAAGTATAATCCGTTCACAATGTTACTTTCTTTTCGGTAAACTTCTCTAGGTACATCTATAATATTATCTAATTGTTGACAGACTGAATGACAGAATTACATATGTATAACATAGACACAGTTCTGAGAAACAGAGATGCGAATCGATTCCAAAAATATAAGAGGGCCTAGACAACATAACATTCGATTATCGATAACGTTAGTAGAAATGTTCAAAAATGAATAGATTTGATTTTGTAATGCCAAAAAAAATTAACGTGATCGATAACGATGAGATTATTCGGTAATGTTATCGAACAATCTATTCTTGTATAATAATTTAGACAATGTACGTACATTTCGATGACATGAAACGAATTAATAACATCGAAAGATTATGCTTCCTTACAAAAACCTAGCCTAGTGACACTATTACGAAGCGGTTTCGCTTAGTCGCTTGACTAACAAAGCTCTGAAAAGCTTCACAGAAAATGATGGTTGGCTAGGCCTACTATGAAAATATAAATTACGAAAGTTTAGATTCTTGTCGAACCGTCAAAATAGTTGAAGAAGTCGATTCTTTCGCCGCGCCGCGACCATCGGTAACTTAAGATAGGAACTGGGAAGGAATTTCTCAACCAACAGGATTCTACACTCAAATACTTCTAACTGTCAAACTCATACCTATTAATTACGTTACCTAAGTTATTGAAATCAGAAATCAAAACTTTATTTCTTTAGGCTTACAAAATAAACACTTTATATACACAGAATATTTCCAAACCTCAAATACTCAGAAGTTTTACAACTTTCTTTCTTTCTTTCAATAATTTAGGATTTTTTGTATTCAAGCTAATTTCTCAAATACTTCTGCCTGGCAAACTGATACCTTTTAAAGTAACTTTCAATAAGTTATAGCTCAGAATAATTTCAAACCTCAAATACTCAGAAGTCTAATAACTTTCTTTATTTCAATAATTTAGGGGTCCTTGGGAATTTGAATATTGGAGTTCCAAAAAAAAAGATTAACTAAATGTTTTTTTAGATGAACGAATACTCTGCCAATGTGGGATAAGTCGGGGTTAGAGAGTGGTAAAGTGATTTATTAAATAACAAAGAGATGATGTTATTATGTATGACTTTATTTTGAAAGCGTGATTAAAAAGATGATTTTTTTTGGAGTAATAACAACTTTTTTAATTACGAAAATTACAATCAAGGAATAGAAAAAATTACAACTAGTATATATTACAATTGAAACCAATGAGCTAACTGCAGACGGTTGCAAACAGTCTAACAGGTCAATACCAGTCGGAAGCGTCCCCAAATAATATGATTGATTGCTAATTTTTTACGGGTTGTGGTAAATGGCTGAAGTTTATAACCACAACAAAGTTAACAAAGTGATTTCAATTTGATAGAAGACACAATATATAAAACAGTACGTACTAACACTACAAGCAGTGCAGAATAATAACTAATATCTATGATAAAACCAAACATGTGAAAAGAACTCAAACATTCTACTATTTACAATAAAGTTTGGTTAGTCATAAAATATACTAAATATGAAACTACCTATTTCCCCACATATCATCTCTAAGCTGTAAAAAGTAAATACGGAACCTGCGATGCCTTTCTCACTCTTCATCGATCTCCTTTCAATAGGTATTTTCGTTAAAACTTCAATGTTACGGTACATTACTCATTAAATTTTCAAAGTCCAAACTTTCAAAGTATTTTTTCGACTTTCCGCAACTTTTGTATAATTCCCACATCAATACCGAGGCTATTGGGCCGAATTCGGCCATTGGGGAGTTTTGTTCGGTTTTTCGGGTAAATTTTAATGTCTTGGGAAATTCTTGAAGGCAATGTGGACATAAACAATGAGTACAGTTGCCTTCAAAATTTTTAGACTTTCATAAAGAATTCAGTTCGTTTGATTACTTGACAAAATGACAGGTTATATAAGAAAACTTATGAGGTAACTTTTGTTTTACATAAAATGTTATAGTTTTTTATAAGGTACTAGGAAGTTTGTTACTTATGAATAATATAAGTAATTACTGGTCTAGTTAACAAACTTATTTTCCTAATTAGATAGCAAATATTGTCTGAAAGCTTAGGTTACCTACGGCTAAGGTTAAATAGTAGTTAACTATAAACTACATAAGGCCTAACTTTACTGATTATTTTTGTGACAACCGACTTTTTAATTTTTCAGTAGGTAACGCAATCAAATAATTGAGTTGCGTGAAAAGAAAGAAAGAGACGAAGAGGCTTAGAGTAAACCGAGCAATAAGCTCATTCAGACGTCGCCTACTCTTAAGGGCTATACGAATCCTACTAATATTATAAACGCGAAAGTTTGTAAGTATGGATGGATGAATGTGTGAATCTTTCACGCAAAAACTTCTGAACGGATATGGATGAAATTTCGCACAGAGATAGATTATAGTCTGGAATAACATTTGGGCTATATTTTATCCCGGAATTCGCATGGGAACGGGAATTACGTGGGTGAAACCGCGAGGTGATGCAAGTAGGTAAATAAGCCAAAAAATAAGTTGATGGAAAAGCTAACAAAGTACCTCCATTAAGCACAAATACATTTCCAAACCGCCGTGAGCGATACATCAGACGTGTTATCAGAAATTGACACAAAACGCTCCGCCATTATGAATAGCATTAGCATAATGTATGACTTATCTTTGCGATTGTACCCCGATATTTATGCTACGAACGAATTTTGATAAGTGTTCGTTTTGACTTATTAGATTATTTACAAAATCATGAAAGAATTGCGATAAAAAAAAATATCGACTTAAACAAGGCTATAAGAAACACTTTAGTACTTAATGCTAGAACGATTTTCATGAAACATAGACAATTATACAATACAACTACTCTCACGATCATACATTGTCCGTTGCGATAAATAGACAGATATATTTATTAATTGACAGAAAAATAACATTATTTTAGTTAGTACTGTCTTGTCAATGTCTAATTAATTCTAATTAGACATTGAAGGACTTTCCATATGTAATTATTAACTACTTTTTTTACCCATATGGATAGTTTCGGAATAAGTTCGAAAAGTAATAAAAAAATAACGTGATAGTATCGTGAGCCAATTTTGTATTCAATTTCATCTTGATGATAAAGATAAGAGAGTTAACCAAACAGACTTAACATAAACTTAACTTTTTTAACTTTAACTTTTTAATTCATTTCTAAAAAGCACCTGCATATTTAATAAGGGTAGTGTATCTCAAGAATTTAATATCAAATAATTTAGTATTTTGTTTTTGTATTTTGTACCTAAGTTTTTGAGTGTCAATCTATAAATATCAAAGCTTTATCTGAATATAAATGCAGCTCGTTAGCACATAATGTAAGTTGGCGGTTTCCCACCGCGCGCCGCGACCACTAAATAAAACTAAAAAGATTTATTTCCCGCGAGAATATTCAATGTCAGTGGACACTTCTCTCTACCTGTACCAACGCAGTGTTGGGTTTCTTACGGTCAGGAACGAAAGTCGCTTAACAGTACACTTGTCTGTTGATCTATGTATTTTGATTCACTCATAAATGTCAGTTATTCGCTCATCCTTACCAATGTTATGAACGCGAAAGTTTGTGTGATGTTTATTACCCTTTCACGCAAAACTTCTTTGAAGCAAAAACTACGCTGAAATTTTAAATTGACGTAGTAAGACTAGTCTAGACTAGCCCTGGAAAAAACATAGGCTTCATTTCACCCAAAAGATATAAATTGCCTTAAAACGTTTCCATAGAAACAGCCTGGACCTAGGTCCAATGCAGTATAATCAAAATCAAACAAATCCCTAGGGTTTTCTCTGTTTTTTATAATAAATTTTTATAATAATTTAAGCTTAGGTCAAGAAAGATAGGCTTATTTATTATCACATCGAAAATTGCTATCAAGGAATAGAAACAAATTAAAACAAGTATATACAATTGAAACAATTGAGTTAACTGCAGATTGCAACCAGTCTAATGGTAGCTCAATTGATCCATGTCAATACCAGTCTATGCGTCCCCAAGACACTGGCTGCATTACCACGCTGTATGGCAATGCTGATGCGCTGAGCCAGATACTCACCAGGGTCAAATAAAAATTAAAAATTGGTATTCACCTTTGCTTCACTATTCACTATTGCTGTGAAGGTATTCAAACCTTCACAGCTATATCCAATGACATCCTGTTTCAGTAGTCTAAGTCCAAGATCCTCGAATGAAATCCCAGCATCATCAAAATACCGGACAACTAAACAAATTTACATTGAATACAAATTTTGTGCCTAATTAACATTTCACTATAGCGCCCTGAAAATGGAACTAACTTTCCTAAATAATTTATAGCAATGTTTTGGTACAACAATTTCAAAAACCCATTTGAAATGTTAGTGCCTATAACGGAATACGAAAATTATGTTTTGATAGCACGACATGTCCGGTTTTAAGTAAACACGAACATTAAACATAAAATATTGTTATAATTCTGGTTATTTTATTTACTAGTATCTATCCGTGGCTTCGTTTGTATTTATTTCAGAATTAGAAGCATATTATGTTATTCGAGGTTAGAACAACGAGTACCTACTTACAAATATGCCATTTCAGCCCGATTCGTAAAAATATATATCCTAATAATATAGATGATTTTACATTTGTTATCTCAGCATTTTCCGGTAATACATACCAGCTGTACCCCGCGACATTGTCCGCGTAGAATTAAATCTTTAAGTTAATTAATTAAACCCAAGTTTTTTTACAATGTACATACGTAATAAATGAATATTTAATTTCAAATGTACAATTGCTTTAAAATTCTTTGTTAAAAAATATATTGTTTATTTTTTCATGTGAAAAAAATGTTGGATACTAAAGGTTACTGAAATGGATTTATGTGTCACATTCAACCCTATTTGGACCCATAGGAATGCGAATTTTCAAAATTCCTTTCTGAATACACTCTACAACCTTAAAAGAAACAAACTCTACATTTCAAGTCTTTGGGGCCAGCGGTTTAGGTTAGGTTAGGTTAGTAGGTTAGTTGTGTTGTCTATTAGTAGGTATATATTGATAAATTAGTGGGTCTGATAGTGATTATAATACAAATAACTTTCTGAATTCAAACATGATAATCAAGTATAAAAGTTTTGAATTCAGAAATATAAAAAAAATATATACTATCTAAAAAGATGATGGGCGCTAAATGAGAAAAAAGAACTGATTAAAAATATCAAACGCTTTAAAAATGGTTTACGAAAAATGACACGACATTTTAATTACAAAAATGTAATGTCATTCAATTCTGAGTAAATGTTTCGTAAATGGCATTTAATTTTTGAATGAAAATGTTTTAATTAGAGAATTAATAATTACTGCTCGTCCTAAGCAAACAGGACTCGATGTGATTGCTTTATTTTAAATTCATCTCGTTTTTCTCTTTGTGGAACTTTTTACTTTTATTTGAAACAGTGTCGGAGACATATTGTGATTTTATGCCTTTTTTAATTTATTTGATCAACTTTTTGGTGTTTTGAACAGCCCTTTGTAAAACTCTATAATGTTAATATCACACTAATATTATAAAAGTTTGGATGGATGGAGGGATGTTTGTTAACATTTCACGACAAAACTATTTAACACCTAATAATAGTTATAGGTCTGAAATTATACAGGCTATAAAACTTTTCATCAATTTTAAAATTAAAATACGAGGGTGAAGCCGCGGTGCGTAGCTTGTAAAAATAGTTGTTTACTTAAGTAATCATAAATTTTAAACACTCATCCCGTAGGAAACAATTTAATTCGGGCATAATTTTCAAATAAAATCAAGAAAAGACTTTCTTTTGTGATCGCGCATGAATCTGTTCCGAAATATCGAAAGACTCAAAACAAATCAAATCATGGTAAATATCCCGTGTGTGACTTCGTGGTTAACGTGATAGTTTTAAATTTTTTATGAAATCATCCAAATCAGTCCTCAATTGACGGAGAAACCGGTGAACGTACTCGAAAGTGCTTAAACATAGAGTCGAACATAGAACATCCTCCTTTTTTCAAAGTAGGTTTAAATACAGCAAACTTTTCAAACTCTACGAACGTGAACATAACTAAGAGAAATCTTAGTCTTAAAATAATAAGAACATCATATTTTGTAATTTCCACGAAAACTCCCTTCATTTAGATTGTTCGGTGGTTTTCATGACCTTTTTCATACTTCTGTTGTTCAAAGTTTTCATGGCCCGAGGAAGCTTGTAGGTCCTTCCTGTCAAATTTTATAAAAGTTACCTAATTTAGGAACCGAACACGACTTTAGTCAAAATTTTGTTATTTTCCTCTTTTAACATTTTCCGAGGTTACTCTTTGTCACATTTTTTTCGGAAAACCGTAATTGATAAGGGAAATTAGTATGTATTGGTGAACTGTTTTACCAAAAAGTTTTTTATTATGTTATAAATAACATTTTCAATACTTACCACTGTGTTTAAAATGAATGTTAAAACGTTTGAACATGAAAACTGTATGTTGTTACCTATCCACCTGACATTTAGAGCTTTGAGAGCTTTCGAGAGGTTAAAATTAGAACAACGAACAAATCCGCCCAACACAACGTAACCCCGGAGGACAGCAATTTGAATTTGGAATAAAAAAGAAATCTACCAAAGATCATCAATCTATTCGGAATCGAGGTCGCACGAAAAGTCACATGAAAAAAAAATCTAAAATAACTCACGTTGACGTAATGTTCCGAATCGCACCACCACTATTATTTACATCCTTTGCACAACACTATTTCACATAATATTGCCACTGTTTTTTCGGAACACGCGTAGGTATCGGATATAGAGCGCCTTTCTCTACCGTGCGTGCGACCGCTCGCGCGCGCTGCCCGAGACTGACTGAGCCCCGGCAGGGTGGGGGTGTGTGGGTGCTTGTAGGGGTAGTTCCCTCAGTGTGCGAGTGCTCTTCAGGTCACCAGAATTCGGTGAAGACAGCTCTAGAGTGGCATGCCCTATTTCTGCTTTTCACTGAGCTTTTTTAGCTTAAGCTTAGCTCTCCTAGAATTTGATTTCCGATGTTGTCTGAATTCCATCGGAAGGTATAGGCCCTCGGTTTATCTTCCGGTTCGGGTGTTTGAAATCGGAATACTTATTTGAATGTAGCGTAATTGAGTTGAATCCGTAACCAGTGGGATTCTTGAGAGCAATGGTGCTCGAAGCGAGTTATTTTGGAATATTGAATTAAATTCGCGCTCGGCGGCGAACACATATCATTACTGAAAATAGCTTTCCACGATCTGAATCTGAATGATAATAAACTTGCACTAAAAGGCAGAACAGGGCCGAAAGTCAAATATTCACAGAAACTAGTTTCAGTCAGCGGTTTCGCTTTCTTTTCTATGGAAACGTTTACATGATATTTAGGACCTTATTTAAAGAATAAAACATCCTCAGCCTTACCACAAAAAGTGACACGTGTTTTTTAACAGTTGTTTAACATGATTTTGTATGATGACTTTTGCTAAACTGTTAAACACCTGTCTAAGTCGAGAATTTGTTTTTTGTGGTAAGGCTGCCTATGTTTTATTTCAAGTCTAGAATTTTTTGTTTGCAAAATTTTACCGCGATTCTTTCAGTAATTTTGGCCTGAAGAGGTAACTCGTACAAACTGAGAACCGCACTCGTTATGGAACAAGCGTTGGTGTTCTTCAGAAACAAAAGTTCGTAAAGAGGAATAAACATCCATACATACATACTCGCATTTATAATATTAGTAAGGATTACACCAAAACATTTATAATGAAATAATATTGAACAAATGAAATGAATGAAAGTAGATATTTTTCACAGTAGCAAGAGAATATTTAAAAATGAAATTAGTAGAGTAATGGCGGACGAGGATGCTTGTACACTAAACTTAAGTTAAACGTAGTTAAAAGTAAAATAGATCTATTAATATATGAGGTTTTGTAATTATAATATATAAGATTTATTATGAAAAGTATTAAGTTAAAGAATGTAACTTCATTTTATTACTGTCTAGGAATCGCCTGACTGTCTCTATTATATTTTTTTTAATTGTGAATCCGTTGTTTGGTAAGTTTTGAAAATTCGCTTTTATACATAGTTATACAAATTAAGGGCTGTGGATTTTGTTAAACATAAATAAATAAAACCCAGGTAATAGGTTGTTTCATTACAATAGAAAATATCCAGAATCTGAATTCAGTTTTATTTTATTATCAGGAGAACTCTAATTCAGTTTTATTATCACGATAAAAGCATCATATTCCAGTAGTAAGAGCAACTGGAACATTGAGCGTCAGTGGCGTGGCGTGGATGGATCCTTCAACCTGCGGTGTCCAAGTGGACGCGTCAATCACACGACCACATCTACAGGTTGTCTACAGGGCCTTCAGTCTCGACAAAGATAGCTTCGCGACCGATTTCAGTCGCAAAGTCTTATGGATCGCATTTGAGCGACATACATATATATATTAATTTTTTGTTTCAACTTTAATATTAATCTAATTCAATTACTATAATTGGTTTGATGCTCTTTAAATAAGTGAAATGTGACGATATTTTATATCCATAAATTTATGACCTGTAAATGTAATTTACCAATAAAATGTTTATCTGTTTAGAGACTTACAAATATCGCCAAAATGTGCTAAAATGTGACCGTAATCTGTCGCAACGTCGTATCGACTTTGCGACCGATTTCGGTCGCTGTGCGATCGCTACCTTTGTCGAGACTGCATCCCCAGGTCTCCACTGAGTCTGTTAGTCTGGTCGTGGGGGTGGCAGAGATGGAGTCGACTCCTACAACTCAGCCAATGGATGTTGTTAGAGCCGACTAAGATAACCTGCTGAGTTAAACATTACATCGCCTTTTGTTAAGCTGCTGCCTAAAAATAAATTCTTTTTTTGCTGGATAGTCCACACAATGCCATCTAGCCCCAACATAAAAAGAGCTTGTAGTGTTGGTATAAGGTAACTGATAAACTTAATATTACATAAAGGAGATCTTTCCAAACTTCTCATAGGTGGTTCCACAGGTGATCGGAATGTTGGCTTCTCTTTCGGTCAACGAATTAGCATTTCTATTCAACGTGGTAATGTATACTTATTTAATTGTTTTCTATTGCATTGACGAGGTTCATTGTACTGCTATATAATAAAGAAATTAATCAGTTTAAAGTTTTTAAAATACCCCAAATAATATACTTAATATAAAGCGATCTGTTGAAATCATAAGACAGCTACTTATTATTGTATTTGAAATCAATTTACAACTAGAAACGAAATTTTAATAAAAGTTTTTACACGTGCTTTCATAAAGTTACAGGCACGTGGAAAAACTTTTAATTTATCATCTCTTGTTTAAACAAAACATAAATTTATTTTCAAAAGTTTTTTTACTTCTTTTTAAAGTTTCGAACCATGACAACCAATAAGTTTAGATGCTTTTAGCAAATGATTTAGAAACATTATGATTTTGCATTAAATATTTACATCTAAGTTTCTCTCAGAAGAATAAAAATAGAGAAATTCTAATCCAAAAACGATTATCTATCCGTTTTTATATCTTTACACATGACCGCACGCGCCCGGCATCTGTGCCTCGGTCCTCGGAGAGGTGACACCAAGCTCTAGAGGTAGAGCATATTAATATGGTAAAGCTAAGAAGTAACAGCGTGAGGTCTGAGCGTCTGGTCGATGCGTCGCGTGACCCGAGAGCTGGTGAGTATCTGGCTCAGCGCATCAGCACAGCATTGTCATACATCTTGGTAATGCAGCCAGTGTTTGGGGACGCTTCCGACTAGTTCCGACTGGTATTGACATGGATCAATTGAGCTACCTTTAGACTGTTTGCAACCGTGTGCAGTTAGCTCAATCGTTTCAATTGTATATACTAGTTGTTTTTTTTTTATATTGCTTAATTGTAATTTTCGTTGTTAATAAAGAATATATTATGTTCAGATTAAAAAAGAAGTAACACAATGTAATTGAATTTGTATGTTCGCATGAGCGGTGTTTGTACGTTATTTGTTTTTTCCTTCAGTTGAGTAAAGGCCCACATACTTCCAATCAAGCAAATATTTTAGGTCACCAACAATTTTTATTTTATGTAGTCTGATTTCTATGCATGGAGGTGCTGGACGTGACTAAATAAAAATAAATAATTCAAAATCATGAATCTATAATCTAAAAATATAACAATGTGACAATCTACACAGCATCATCTAGCCTCAAGCTAACTAAACAGAGCTTGTGTTATGTGTACTAGATGACTGATAAGTATACATAACACAAAAGGTACATTTCATAGATATTTTTACTATAAAATATATAGAAAATACCCAGAACGAAAAATTTTGTAGATCTTACAGTAATTTTTCTTTAGGTGGGAATCAAAACAAAAACAAAAAACAAAACAAAATCTTTATTCATAAACTTAAAATACATATATATAACAGTGTTTGAGACCCCCTTTTAAGTAATGTATTTCTCTCTTTGCGTACACGATTACACAATGTCCTTAAAACGGAGAGAATCTCAAGTACTTACCTACTTTTTTTTTTTTTTTAATTTATTAAAATAACTGCTTGTCTCCTTTAATGCCATCATAAATATTACTCGTATGTTAAATGCATATTTTCTAGTTTCCTCTAATATTACTTTCCAAAATAAATAAACTCTTCAATATAAATAATTTACGAAATAAAAAAAGCTAACTTCGTTACCTGAACCAACCTTTGCACTTGTAACTTAGTGATTTTTTTGTCTGGGTCGCTCATAACTCTTTTTTTAATTTTGGGGTCGCAATATCAAAAAGGTTGCGGACCGCTGGGCTAGATGATAAATAATTAATTCTTATTTACTATTTGTTTGTTCATACTTGAGCTGCCGCACCCTGGTCCCCATCCCTCTCTTCCAACGGCTCCCGACACCTGTCCCGAGTCCCGACATGCAATTGCAGGTGCTAGCGAGAGAGAGGTTGCCCGTCTCTCTCTAGCAAGGGTAGAGCGGCCTTTGCCTTTGGTATTCGACAAAGTTTGATAACTTTCTTATAAACTATTGATTTTATAATCGAATGATTGCTGTTCTTCTTAGAATTACAAACTTGTATTAAACCTATCAGGGTCAAAGATAATGACACCTCGCTCTGACTATGAGCCTCCGGTAATCACATGTGAATCTAGGTTTTTTACCTTTTTTTACAAAAAGAGAACTAAATTACTACTTGTACAACCTAAACTATTAACACTTATGTAGAGGTATATAATAATTACAACAAAGGCTTCTTTTTGGTTTAATGATTGTCCAATCATTATTAATAAATATAAAAATTTATATTATTCTTATAGGGTTTAAAACAAGCACTAAGACAAGCCAAAAAAAAATGGTTTTTTTTAAATTACTTATTAGTATAAAGTAACTAAATCTTATTGTGTTAATTTGTCTTGTAATGCTCATTATCTTCTCCTAGCGTCGAGACTTTAGATTTGTGGGGTACCGAGGCTGCTCGTTTTTTTTTAAATTATCTGAGCGTCTGGTTGATGCGACGCGTGACCCTCTAGCTGGTGAGTATCTGGCTCAGCGCATCAGCATTGTCATACAGCGTGGTAATGCAGCCTGTGTCTTGGGGACGCACAGACTGGTATCGATAGGGATCAGTTCAGCTATCTCTAGACTGCTTAGAACAGTCTGTAGTAAGCTCAGTTGTGTGAATACTAGTATGAATTTGTTTAAATTTTATTATTAACTAGCGACCCACCCCGGCTTCGCACGGTTTTATTACACGTATAAACCTTCCTCTTGAATCACTCTATTAAAAACCGCATCAAAATCCGTTGCGTAGTTTTAAGGATTTAAGCATACAAAGGGACATAGGGACAGTAAAAGCGACTTTGTTTTATACTATGTAGTGATAGTCATAATTTTCTTCTTTTTATTTATCTTCTTTTGTCTACGATAGTTACACTAGGTTACGAGATTGTTCGTTTGAGATCGGTTTAATAATACCAGCATAACTGTTCCACGGGAATTGAACCCGCACCGCGGATGTTGCTCGCCAGTCCACACAAATAACTATCGGAGCGGCCTTGCTGCCCGGCCATATTTAACGAGGTTATAAAATAAAATGTTGTAGATTGTTTACAATACTACTATTTCTGTCTCTAGGTATAAGGCCATCGGTTCAAATTCCACCATCAAGAATTTAACGTATATTTTGTTATATTGAATAGCTACATTACATACTTTTAACATCTTTAGTAACAACGAAAAATACAACCAAGGAAAAGAAAAAACACATACCTTCTTGATTAGCTATTGATATCAAATCTTTCTTAGAATATTAAGATTTAACAGGAACAGATACATTTTATTAAAATAAAGGAATTATGAAAAAAAAGTTTGTCGTACTTAATATACAAAACCGCGCGGCCTTTCGCGAATGCGGTTGCCTCTTCATCATTAGTTTCTTTTTCACGGAACTGGACATATGCCTCCCCTAATCCCTTCAGCTTATGAGGAGACTGCGACTCGGCAAAAATAGTGTAAGACACCTCCGGTTAGGTAAGATAAAGTCCTGCGAAAGACTTTAGGCGCATGCTGGATACGGCAAGCTGAAGACAGGGCGCTATGACGCTCATTAGGGGAGGCCTATGTCCAGCTGTGGACTAATATAGGCTGTTGATGACGAATATCTTTGACTTGCTGCATCCAGCGTAGATCGTATCCACAAATCGTATCAAGAACGTAAAAAGTAAAAGTAAACAACCCATAACAAGGACTCTAAACTGACTCGCCCTGAACGAGGTCAAAGTCAAACATTATCGATCGTGATTATTATCTGAACCTTCAACTCATTCCGATCGCACCGTACGGTTGACATTCATAGAGGGAACAAGAAATTAGAAGTCAATAACTTTGTATTTAGGATAACAAAATAAGCTATAAGACAAGACAAATTTAAACTATAAAAAATAATAGAAGTAATAAGGTGTTAATTGTTTTTCTCTTCCCTTCCATTTTTTGGCTACTTGTGGAAGAAACGAAAAATTAACCACTAGCACTTGTTTTAATAATAATTACATACTATTGAATTGAATTGAAGTGAATTGAATTGACTATTGTCGGTGTGGAACTGAGCGAATAAAAATATGTATAGATACTAAAACAGAAACGTTTCTAGTCAAAAAGCAAAACAACACTTAGAAACTCTATAATACATTATTGATCTGTTGAAAATGCATATACCTTCGAGTACAATATTATACAATACACATGAATTATACATGTATAAAATGTCTCTTGCCATAAAGCCACTAAAAGCTTTTTCATGAAAACGACAACACAATCACAACATTTTCATCAAAAACATAATAAACACCAGTACATACAAACTTCCTAGAAATGTCGCCATTGTCCTTCCCCCACCACCCGGCTATTAACCAATCAGCATCCACTTACGGAAGTTAAAGAATATGCAGATTGAAACAAAAAGCGATAATCGTTGATTTCTGTCCGCGGATGAATATTCATAACGACGGACGGGCTCGCAGCGCCGCGGGTGGTGCTGGGGGCTCCTACTAGTGTAGAGGTTGGACACCACACATACTCCTATAGTTTCTAACTCATAGCAGCGCACACCTATGTGAAACTACCCCCCGGGGGTAGGGAGGTAGAGGGGCTTGTAGAGAAACTCCGGTTGTCCAGATGTCTAGAAGAGTGTAAAAACGCTTTTATTAATGCATCATTATAATACGATAAAAGCTAATAACTCCCATAAATGCTACCATATAGTATGCTCGTAGCGTACTATTCACATCTCACACAAAGACGTTCCCTCACTGTTCGCTGTAAGCATTTGTCGGTGATATCATTTCATTTGTCGACAAAAAATGCAATCTAGATGAATTTGGAGCATTTTCCAACAGACGACTGTATGGTGACTATATTTACAATTTCAGACAAAATGGCTTCATAAGCAAAATTGATAAATTAATATCATATTTGCAAAGTAGGTACAGAAAGCTCCAACTATAGAAAAATCTATCCCCCTCCTAAGTTTGAAACCTAGTCCTATTCAGAAACATTATACAACTAGAATCAATGGCTTATTCGTCATCTCGCGGGTACTCGCGTGTTGGCACCTTCCGTTTTTTGCCTACTTTTTCTATCGTCAACTCGCTTAGTTGTTTAGTAAAATTTATAAAACGTTTATTACTTAGTCGACTGGGGCAAAATGTGTCAAATGTGACAAAATGGTGTCGAATTGGTATTAACCATTATTTATTTGAAGTAGAATCTGGTAAAACTAAGCTAGGAACTCTCGTATTTGCAGTGAAAAGTTCGATATCAAGCTTTTAAGTGAAGTTCAACCATTCCACAATTTTCAACAAATTTTAGAAACTTTTGTTTGGTCACATGGCTGTGCTTTGAGGAACTCGTGCTAAAGAAGGAAAAGGTAAAAGAATAGGAAGCCGTGGCCGCTGACTTTGTTCTGAAGTTGTCTTTGAAATAAATTCAAACAGTAAACACGCTAACTTTAGCATTCTACAGAATAGGTAAATAAATAAGTACCTACTTTCTGCTGATTTTAAATGTTATGAAGAAAAATATAATTAAATAGGTATTTATTTCCGGTTTATAAAAAAACTATGAATATAGTACATTATATTAGGTAAAGAGTTATCTACTAGATACTTTTAATTTGTTTCCATTCTTTGATTGTGGACACCTGAAACTGATTGTAATTTTCATTGCTTATAATGATTGTTATTTAGAACAACCTAACAAAAGTCTTTCTTAATTTGGAGGACGGTGATGCTGTGTAAATTTTCTAGCATTATTTATTGATTCCTCTCAACTTCTTTCGCGAATGCATTGTATTTGCGTATCTAGTAAATATAAAATCATAAACATACATTCAAATCGTGCTTATTATGAATCAAACGTCCAAGGCCTATGTCCAGCAGTGGACTTATATAGGCTGATGTTTTTTTTCCGGCTTTTATTATTTATTATTTATCCTATGTCACCACCAAAGGTTTTGTCAAGTATTATTAGTGGAAAATCCACCATTGTAAAGAATTCCCACACATTCGCCAAAAAGTTGCACGCAACATCAACTAATGACAAAGGCTGTGCGCACACGCCTCTCAGATATTCCGCCAATCACAGGCCATCGTTGAAGATAGGCGGCCGTGATTGGTTCATTAGAAAGAGGCTGCTTTTAGTCGTACAAACTGACAATCACAACACAAAACGTATCTTGTGTATTGGAATTTGGAACTTATTACCGTCAGTTATACTGAAACACTACACAAAATTTTATATTAAATATTGTGACACAGGTTCTCTGAACCTACAACAGGAACCAGTCTTCACAACTCAGGTAGAACTTAGAGACCTCTATTGTATTAAAATGAAAAAAATAATTTTAAAAGAATATAATAAAAATTATTTTATACAATTAGGATGGATGAAAGGATAAATGATCCTTTTTTGAAATTTATGTTTGCAATAGAATACAAATACTCTTGTTCACACCACAGTAAAGAAAAACAGACCAAAAAGACTACTTAATACTAAAACAGTTGCAGAATGGGCGGCCTTCTCGCTAAGAGAGTTGTCGTCCAGGCAACCTTTGGATGGACACGTGAGTACTGTACAGGTATAGACAGTTATCATACTCATAATACAAGCTCTACTTACTTTGGGCTAGATGAAACTGTGTGGATTGTCCAGCATTAACTTCAATCTTAATTAGTAAACTGAATAATTAAACTATTGGAGAATAATGGAGACCGAATAGCAATGCTAGTGGACTGATGATGATTAAAGCCTATTCAAATACTAGATGGGACAAGAAAATCCATAAAAAGACATTAGTCTTCTCTATTTGCGTCCTCCAAGACGGAAAACATATTGAAATGGAATCTCGTTATAACAGCTTAGAGGAGCGTAAAAATAATGGCACCTACCGTAGACCTACCCGTCTACGACA
Organism: Eupithecia centaureata; assembly: GCA_944547425.1. Lineage (NCBI taxonomy): Eukaryota > Metazoa > Arthropoda > Insecta > Lepidoptera > Geometridae > Eupithecia > Eupithecia centaureata. Next base: position 797,605 of record OX155701.1, on the reverse strand, counting down.
TGCTTGTTAAAACTTCGCCCAACCCGCTGATTCAGGGTTAAATAACCCTCGGTTACATACGCAAACTCCAGGTACCGCCGGCGGCTTCGTTCGCGCTTTTCTTTATAAAAATTAGGTTCATCTCTTTAAAATCATGTCTTTGAAAATAGTGCAGGCTGTAGCCCAACCGAAAAGATCACCAATAACCACAAACAAGCCAACAGAAAAAAAAATAATCTAAAATTACCCAAAACACGCACGAACTAAGGAAAAAAAAGGTTCTTTTGGACGAACGCAAGTAGCATTCAATCCACAAAAGCATTCAATGAATTCACCAATTATCATAAAAGAGTGTGACGGCATTAATATATGGGACTAAATATGTTGAAAGCACATTATTTATAATTATCTTCGCAATCAAATAATATATCTATTAAATACATCACTACATAAGAATTTAAGTTAAGCCTTAAAACCCAGCAGATATTTACCTGCTCTAACTTAGATTTAGAACCTAGTTACTGTTTCCATTTATCTCATTTAAGTGATGTTTTTTTGAAAAATAAGTAAAGTTCTTTAGACCTAAAACAGATCAAGAAGACTACGGCAAACTGAAAAATGTTGAGGAAACCTAAAATAGAATAGGTATACCTATCCACTATCTAGCTTGTCAAATTTCAGTCTAGTCGTGAAAAAATAAGAAAAAGACGTATAAAACATAATACACATTTGCATATACTATAAAGAAGATCATATTACAAGCCATGGCATGTTTGTTTATGTGTTCGAAGGTTGATTAACATTGTGATGTGATGTGAAAGTTAAAAGTTTGCAGACAGTATTACGAAGTTGATTGCCGAAAGGCGAAACGAGAGTAGGACGTTACCGTTTGACGTTCGCTTTAGAAAATGTAGGGAAATGTTTATGCGCGTTTTACATCTTTTAAGAAATCTTTATTTCAAAGGCTCTCATAAAGGTGGGTGATAGTCAAAATTAATATTATAGAAGTAAGTTTGAATAAATAAATAAATAATTCCGGACAGTCCACACAGCATCATCTAGCCCCAAGCTAAGCAGAGCTTGAATGATTATGATTAAAACTAAAATGTTAGACCAGCTTATTTTTATGTTAATTTAATATAGGTATGTTGTTTAGTTATGTTTGTATGTTGTGTAGGTATAGGTAGGTAGTATTATGGTATTCTTTTTAATTTTCCTTAATATTACAATACTTATTCAAGCGCCACTATCTATAGATATCTACTTATTGAGTTGTTGAAGGAAAAAAGACTTTATTAACAACAAAAATTACAAGCAAGGAATAGAAAAATTACAACTAGTATTTACAATTGAAACCATTGAGCTAACTGCCGACGGTTGCAAACAGTCTAAAGGTAGCTCAATTGATCCATGTCAATACCAGTCGGAAGCGTCCCCAAGACACTGGCTGCATTACCACGCTGTATGGCAATGCTGATGCGCTGAGCCAGATACTCACCAGCTCTCGGGTCACGCGTCGCATCGACCAGACGCTCAGATAATTTTACATCTATATAATGCAAACTGTCAGTATGATTATATAATAATATCAAATTCGATTTAAAGGGACAGTTTATAAGAGGCTGTAATTTTCAATCTCAATCTTTATTGAAGTGACTTATCTTTAGAATTTCCCGGAATTATTTAATATAATTATATTGGATTCAGAGACCTGAACCAAAGTGAGTGAATGCAGGAGCTGAAGTTAGTAACAGAGGACCATAAAGAAACTTCTATCAACAATATTTTAGTTCTATTTTCTCTGAAAATAAATTCTCAAAAATATGGATAAGATCAGACGTTCCAAGTCGGTCCAAAGTTTTCCAATTATGTGCACCAAAGGTCCGCCAACATTTACCTTTGACTTTTATAAGTATGGACCGGGATTCAGGACCAAAGGGGTGTGAATTTGTGTTGAATTTTTGTTTATTTTATGCAAAGAAAAACTTTTATAAGGATAAATAAAGTAACTGTGGCTCCCATCTTTACTTATGTGGGTACATTTAGATTAAGGTGTAGACCTAGATAAGATATATTTTTTTTACCCCATAAATCAGTTCCTATGCTATAAATAGATAATACTGGACAATCCACACAGCATCATCTAGCGCCAAGCTAAGCAGAGCTTGTGTTATGGGTACTAGGTGACTGATATACTTAATACAATCGACAGAGGTATAGTGGAAGATTGAAAAAAAACCTAGAACACGCGAAACATACACGTATATCTGTAGAACGTAAAAACTTGTGCCCAGGTGGAAATCAAAACTGCGTCTGCGTCGCAGACGGGCTTTAACCCACTGCGGCACAAGGGTTGTCTGAAAATTTAACCGAATCTGATTGAATTGTATGGAACGAGTGTGAGACAATAGCCATTCCTTATCATTGCTAGCAGTGAGGACTATCAGCCCTTTCAACCCGCTGGCAATCTCAGCTTCATGAAAGTCAGATCGGTGCAGTAAAAACCGCTCTAAACCGGTTTCACGACTCTATCCCTCTCGCTCGCACGTGTATGTACGGTATAACGTAGAGATATTTATTACGTGTAGAGGACTTTGTAGATAACGAATTAAAATATACTAAGTACCTGAAATTGTTAAAAGGCTTTTTCTAAATAAGGATAGAATGGGAAATATTTGTTTGCGTTAAAACAACTCAATATGTACACTAAAGAATTCGAAATACAAAACAACTACACAAATACAAGTAACAAATAGTACAAATTTTTCGAGAATTTTTTAAGGTAAAATCGAAACACAAAATGGCCACCGCATTGAATGCTGTATAGCCACAGCCACGGATGACAATGAAGCGCTAGTTTTCAGCGGCGCCAGGAATTAATAGAGAAAAAGAAAACAGCACTGATTTTGAAAGGTTTCGCGATAAAAACGAAATTTTTAATTGATGGATATTTGATTCAACCTTCAACAAAATAACTACGCGAAAACACTTTAATTATAATATTTTTATATTTTACCGATTACCAGAATTAATGATAAGTAATAAGACTACTTTTATAGCAAAGAACGCGTGATATGCCGCGTGCAGAAGTTAGTTTTATTTTTATATTTGTACCGTGTTGATAGAAAATTAAATTGATCTTCACACTGTCAAATCAATTTCATTAATTACCAGAGTGATCCAAAACCTGTCCAACCCAAAAATATTGCTCATAACATTTCAAAGGACTGAAATCACCTGACCGAATTCAAGTAGACAGATATTATGTATGTATGTGTATGTAGTTATAAAAGTTCGTGTGTATTGTTTAAGCGCTGCTTGAGCGAAGGACAAAGGCGGTCAAGCGCGAGTAGGTTGTATTCAAAGGGTTGGAGTGGAACCTTTTCAAAAGGGCTCCATAAGTAACCTTATGCAGGGCTTGTCATAACTTAAAATATCAATTAGGTTTATAAATGATATTTCACTACGAAAATTACTACCTACTTAAGAATACGAAAAAGAGTCAATTAAGGCACAAACAGCACTTAAAGTAGCGCCCCGACTTATTATAATTATCATAAAATATAATTCCGTTAAAAAAAGGAATTTCAAAAATAATTTGTCTAGTAATACGAAGTTGCCTTTGGTGGCCACCAAACTCTGTTTTCGTATCTCTTCCTAAAATAGACAAAATGAAACTCCTACAGATACATCAAAAAAGCTTATGATTTAACAAACTGTACGTGTTATTTTGAAAATTCCTTTGTTATACCGTTAGTATATGATAAAATAAGTGGGGGCGCCACTTAAGGTGCTGTTTACCCCTTAAACAAATTGGGTAAGTGCAGATTGTTGCAAACAATGTAGAGGTAGATCATCTGATCCATATCAATACGAGTCTGCGCGTCCTCAAGACACTGGCTACCACGCTATGTGGCAATGCTGATGCGCTGAGCCAGATACTCACCAGCTAGAAGGTCACGCGTCGCATCGACCAGACGCTCAGTTACATAATTAAGTTAGTTACCAAGTAGCCTGAGTAATTAGTTTATGTCGTTTCTTGGATACAAAGTAACCTTCAGATATTATTCCAAATCAACAAAGATCTAAATACCTATTGTTAAACTGAAAAGTTTTGTCATCTGAACTCATTTTTGGTATGAAAACTACGATTTGTTTTTCTAGGTTATACACATCTATGAAAATGAAAATTTTATCTAGATTCCAACGTAGGCAGTAAGATAGTAAGATCTTGGAGTCGAAAATCAAACAATATCCAAATTTTCAGTCATTTACTTAACCATAAACACCTTTCAATTTTTCAATAACTTAAGTAAAAAATAATGTTTAAAATTTCAGTTAAACACAACTTTATAAGTTCAAGTGAGGAATAATCCAAAATACAAGAGGCCTCTACTGAAACTAGAATTAATTATGACTAAAATGTTATCTCGGTTAAGTCCGAGGAGTGACGTCACGGCTAGTCGTGAGCTGACGTGACGGAGACGTGACGTAGATATGACGTGGGCCTTTGTACCGTCGGCTCTTGGACGTGGCAGCCGTCTAGTGTGGGAGCTGGGAGTGTAGCTTTGAAATTATTTACACTAGGTTATGGTTACGGTATATATTATAATTATGTAAGTATGTAATATGGATTTAGGTGTAAATGAGGTCAACATACTTACCTACATCCGGTAGCTGTGAAAAAATACTACCGGAGCATGTTATCATTGCACCCAGCTTGTATTCATTCAAAAATCTACTAAACGTATAGCTCATTGTGAAGGCGTAGGTAATTTGTGGTTGAGAATTTTGTAGATTAAAAAATTGTGATTAATCGATTTAATTTTATTTTAATTAATATTTTTACAATGTAATTTAAAGAACAATAATTAATTAATATTATCATTTAATACAATAGGTAGGTAGGTATACTTGATCGTTATTTTTTAACTTTTATTAAATTTATTTGTTAATATGTACCAATTTTAATGTGTAATGACTTGTAAATGATTTTACCAATAAAATTACTATCTGACTACATAATTTCAATATAAATAATGCAATTTAAGTAAATTGCAAATAAAATAGTGCCATTTACCCCCTAATCATAAATCTGAAACGGTTTAAGCATACAAAATAAACTCTTAAACAAGTTATATAAGAAATACTTAATTATCTTTATTAACAACGAAAATTACAAGCAAAGGAATAGAAAAATTACAACTAGTATTTACAATTGAAACCATTGAGCTAACTGCAGACGGTTGCAAACAGTCTAAAGGTAGCTCAATTGATCCATGTCAATACCAGTCGGAAGCGTCCCCAAGACACTGGCTGCATTACCACGCTGTATGGCAATGCTGATGCGCTGAGCCAGATATTCACCAGCTCTCGGGTCACGCGTCGCATCGACCAGACGCTCAGATAATTTTTTAAAAACCCGGAGAGCCTCGGTACCCCACGGACCTAGGGTCTCGAATCCAAGGGGAGCAAATGCGTAGGTTCTGTCGAGACCTGCATATTTGCGCCTCTTGAGATCCTCGGCCAGATCTGCCGCCGCACCAGCCCTAGTGGATGTCCTTGAAAGATGGGAAGGTGCAAGTGTGTCGACGCATGTAGCGTCCCACACAATGGGCCTCCCCAACTCCCATGGGACTAGTGTCATACCGTCGGGCCTCTTGCCATCGTCACGGAACAGACCATTCGGTTCGAGAATAGCTGGTACGTTAGCGCTGACAAAGGCCCGCCGGATGATGTCATTAAGGCTGGCATGACGAGATATCCGACCAGCGGCCCTAGTACACGATAATCCGTGATGACCAAGCTGTTCGACTGCAGTACCGCACTGGCATTGATGAGGCGCACAACACCTTGCACCCAACCGAATACATGTTGCGATACGGAAAGTAGCGGGATCCAATAAAGTGCCAGTGTTATAAGAAGGAAGTGCTTGCAGCCAATGTCCTGACTCCCATTTAGAAACGGCTAGGAGACGGGCACGATCTGCCGAGCTGGAGCACGTTTGTAACAAACAATTCCGTGTCAACTCACACAAAGGCCCGTCCCATTGCCGTTGGGACGAAAGAGATTTTGGAGGAGCAGCATCGGGGCAAGCACTATGCCAAGCCGTTCTAGCTTCGTCTAAATATGAAATTTTGAAAGAAATTTGTGATCGGACCAAATCAGACGTGTTTAAAATTTTTTCAACTAAAGAACTAGTGCTGTAGACGGAAGATAGGAACGCTGGTAGGGCTACACTGGAAATTTTGCGAATACCTAAGCCTCCCAATTTGACAGGCAGGGAGGCCTGCGACCACGCCTTGTCATCCAAATCAATATTCAAAACCGATGATAAAGTATTCTTTATTATGTTGTCTAAGCTTTCCAATAGCTCGCTGTGTTTCCACAGGTGACTACATCTTAAAGAATACGTAAATTTAGGTACAAACAGGCAAAACCGAATAATAGTAAAAGCCATATGGCTGTTAATTTTGAGAAGTCTGTCTGAAGTTTAGTTGAAATTTTGAATTTTCTCATCTACAAATGGCCGAAAAGACTCATCAAGAATTGGTGAACCTAGGAGACGAAGTGAACATTTATCTATAACTGTAAGTTATATAAGTATGAACAACAGACGAACTAACAATTATTGAAATATACAAACTATTGAAAAACTGAAAACAATTGCTTGCCAATGTTTTTTTCATTTACTTACAGAAAAAAATATACTTTCTTAACTATGAGATGGTTTAATTGTAAAGGTTTCTAAGTAATTAAAATAGTTTAGGCAAAGATTTTTGGATCGAAGTAGAAAAAACAGAAAGTAGCTTTTTTTAAAAAATTGTTAGTGTGTATTTAGATAAGGAGTCTTTTCGCATTAATTAGGTCTAGGCACCAGTAAAATATTAAATCAAATTAACAAATAACACATTAATAAATAAATTCTTGGTAGCATTGGCTGTATAGGCATGTGCAGTATGAGTAAACAACCGCAACGTCAGTTAGGTATCGCAGCAGGTATGCGGTTGGTAATAACGTAATACCTACGTAATTCCACGCTAGGTATTTAGGTACGGGTGTAGTACTAGGTATACCTAGTGTTAGAGTGCGGTGTCGCGGCCGCAGCCCCTATCACTGTTTAATTATTGAAATGTCCTAGTGATGTGAAAAGACGATGAAATAATAATTTATCGATAAAATTATGAAAAGTATCCTATCAGTAATCAAATAACCCAGTCAAGGTAAAATCACACAAAATAGCGCCGAGCTCGTCTCTAGAGAGACTTTAAACTGCGTATTGTACCTATAGCTAAATATATAATATTTTTATTTTATCGACCAAAAAAACAGGTTGTAAGTGGATAATTTTAAGACAGATAATTTTTAGATCATCATCATCATCATCATGATGATGATGATGATGAATTTTTAGAAATTTTCTAATTTTTCTCTGCAGTGGTATCATCAGCATTATCAACTTATAGTAGTCCACTATTGGACATAGGCCACGCCTACTCATCGCCATAGCAGTGGGATAATAATGGCCAAATATACACAAATGATAGTTGATTCACGCCCTTATTCATAACAATGAACTTAATTCATTGTAAATAATATGTGAAGCTAAATTAAAGAAATGTAAAGCTATCGATAATAGAGGTAATAAAATCGCGGTTGTAACTGGTCTGTGATTAAAGTTTCATCGACATCAATCAGCATAATTTCAGAAGCGTTCCCCTCCCTAGTCCACCTGCAACCAACGCCGCAAATAACGGCGTTCAAATAACGCAGCGAATAGCACACAACTAAATAATGGCCGCTGAGTAGGGTGCGTCGCCCGCAACCGGACACCTGACAACATGCTATGATACTGAGAATTACAGTGATTACTTTTATAATACCGCAGGGAAACGTTGGAGCCTGAATAATTATTGACTTTGACTTTGTAAAATCTTGCAGGAAAATTAAATTCGTGATTAAATTGTAAAATCTTACTTCAGTAAGGTGCTTGATTTTTAAATATGCCGGTGCTAGATGTATCTTTTATAAGTTAACCTACCTACTTCAATAAATTATGTAGGTTGTTTGTTTTAAGCTAGGTTCATATTGCTGTGTAGGGGTGTGTTGTGGCGCGACAGAACGCTATCGGTCTCATACATTTAGTATGACTAGATTCACATTAGTAGCTTGTGTTGGGGTGTGGCGCGATCTGTCGCGGCGGCAATCGCTCGGCGCCCGTAGGCTTATTAGCTTAAACTTTGCAGTAGCGACTGCGACAGACGAGCGACCGCGACTGCTACGCGATCGGTCGCAAACTGTTACAAGAAAACTGTATTACGGAAGCTATCGTCCGCCTATCGCCCGCCTATCGCAAAGTTGTCGTAGAATGCACATTGCCCGTGAACACTAGCGCCACTTGCGACCGAGTAGCAATTGGAGGAAACAAATAATTGAAGTTTTAACGTTATCTGTGGTAAAATTTATATTCTGTTCGTCCTTTCTTTTGTTTACGTTTTGTTTTGTGTGGTTCTGAGGGTTCTCCAAATAAATTTATTGTTTTCTTTTGTGAAATTAGAATTGGAATTGAAATCTTTTGGATTTAGGATCTAAAAGTAAGTGTTGAAATTAATTCTAATGCGTGGTTTTGTTTACCGACTCTTTCATGTTCTTATAATTTCAGTGGAACATCGAGTATCAGGTGTCCAGCTAGAGGAATTGCTGCAACATTTAATGTCGCACTCGTCCCTTGCTAAAGGCGTTGGCTTGGGAGCGAGGTCAAAGGAGACAAATAGATCGTGAGTGGAATGATCTCGCTGCCAGGCTAAACACTCACGGCGGAGGTGCAACAAACACTGGCCAGCGGTGGATACGTGTTTGAATCCTTGTTGTACCTACATACCATGCCCATGCTTGGGTTAACTCAGGTACAGTAACGGTGTTCTTTTTATATTAAGTATTAGGCAGACTTGAAGTACAAAACCAAAAATAACCACTTTAAGAAGACGCGAAGCTTCTGGAACTGGTGGTGGGCTACCCTTGACCCATTGTCAGAAACGAACCGAAAGATTCTGGCAATTATCGGCGAGGGTGCTGTAACATCCAGCAAAGAGTGCCTGCATTTGTACACTTCAATGTAATTTTCCCACTTTTAATTTATGATAAAACACTACATACATTCCATGCTACATTATAAATGAATTTAATACCTAGTGAAGTGTGCTGTTCAATGATTTAAATAAATCTTCTTATTTTCAGGCAACTCAAAGTAAAAGTGAAAATATTTTAGAAAATATTGTTTACCAGGATGAAGTGGTTGTTAGTACATAAGGTAAAATATCATTATTTCAAAGTAATTTTAATCATAATAGTATTAAGTAAAAATATCATATGTATACTAGCAGAGCCTCGCGGTTTCACCCGCGGTAATTTCCATTTAAATATAACCAGCGTGTTATTCCAGACTATAATCTATCTCTGTGCCAAATAGCATCCAAATCCATTTTGTAATTTTTGAGTGAAAAAGTAACAAACATCCATCCATCCATACTTTCGCGTTTTTAAATTAATTGGATATATAGGATAAGTAAAAAAAAATATTAGTTATTTTGTTTGTACCTAGTTTGACTATCTATATGACAATCTGTTCCTTTTCTAATCTTGTTATTTTTATTTTCAGCATCGTCACGAACAGCTCTTTTCGACTCTCCGTCTGCAGGAGGCATCTCTCTCTATCGCACAGGCATTGCATGAGCAGACTGTTCTTTTCAACAAATTATTTAACAACTTATCAAAAAAAAAATTGTTTTGTCTTGCTTAAAACTATATCTTACTATTATATAGTCTGTGTGAATGTTTGATAAAGGTAGTTAATGTCCATAACTACTTAAGTTATTTAGAAGAAATTTTTTAAGATCCAGAATTTCGTATAGGAAAGTACATTTTTGAAAAATTTACCTCTGATGTGGTTAAATGGGGTGGTAAAGTTTGTATGGAAAGTGAATAAAGAAGTAAATAAAAGACACAATTTTTATTTTTACACTATAACCCCTATGTGCAATAAATTTCTGAAATTTGTATGAAAGAAAAGTCTGGTTCGAGGGCGAAGACGCGAGGCGCATCTAGTTATAGACATAAATCAGATATTATTTATAATTGTAAGATGACATTAGACATAAGGAGTTTCCTAATAATTGGAAATCAATAACTTTATTTCGTAAGGCTTATAAAATAAGACTTAGACAAGTAAATTATATACTATAAATAATTAACAAAATAATATAAGAAATAAGGTGTTTATTGATTTTCTGTTCACTTTAACTTTTTGTGACATAGGTATAATATAAATAGTGATGCAGAGCTACGTTTTGTTATTCCACAACCTCCTTGTCGACGGCCATTTTGTAGCATCTGGGATACATTCAGGTCCTAAACTTGATCACTTTGTGGTTCTTGCTGATATCTTTCAGCTTGGGAGTCTGTGGGTGTGGGTGCTCAGGAATAGGATGACTGTCTCTATTAGCCATTTTATGCAGGACACAGTGTTCCTTGCTGTGCAGTGGACTTTAGTATAATAGTAGTATTAACAATAGGGGTCAGAAGCCAAGGCCTCAAAGGATACCTTGAGTCACCTGCAAAGAAATCAAAGATTAAATAAGCATAAACATAATTTTACTATGAATATTAATGGCAAAGAGTTGTTGAATGTGTGGGTTTATTAGTGATTGACGCCAGATGAATGCATCATGGCTGGCCCCTCATAAGGTTGCATCAACATTAAAGATATTCAAATCACTATCACAAATCTGTAAAACACATGAACATCACAACACTTAGCTGAATTGTTTCAATTGTAACTAGTTGTAATTTGTTAAGTACTATTTGACAATAAATTGTTGGTGATATTTGGGCAACAAATCTTTGTTATAAAAAGTTTTAATTATTATTTTACTAGTACTACTTGTTTTACTAGTTAATGGTTGGTGATATTTGGGCAATAAACTTAGAAATAACAAAAAACACACCCATTTATTATATTGTCTGCCTCTCTTCGCGTGTTTGTTGAAATCTTATGTATTTCTACAAAATACTAATATTATTAAGTGCTTTGGTGACTTATTTCACAGCATTTGAAACGCTTGGTTGACTCAGGCCATGAAGAAAGTTCATAAGTACCAACTGGTTTTTGATATGATCCAGTGGCATAAAATGAGAGGGCCGTTAGAACCTGTAATCAAAAACCATAGGTATATTAGGAACTGTGTAGGTACCTACTGAGGCAAGGTTCCATAAGACTTTAACATCAATTGAATTTGTGTAAATAAGCTAGATATACATATAGGTAGATACCATACCTTACATTCTAAGCTGACTTTTGTTTGTCTTTGCTGTGCAGGCATATGAGGTTTGAGTTCTTGGTACAATTGAGATAATAACTCTTTAGAGAGCCTGTAATGGGCTCTAAATTCTGATGCTGTCAAGGGATTACCTTGATCTTTGAGATTTTGCCGCAAACTAAATCTCAGAGATCCCTCAATACCTAAGTTCATCTCTCCTTTCTTCGCCATCTAGACCCTCAATGAGTATCATAGCGCGTGCTATCTATAAAACAAACAATTACCTATTTATTTTAGTAAGTACACTTGAAACAAAACTATCAATTTATAACAAAGTATTGATTTTTAGAATGCTTTGATAGTATAATTTATTGAATACTTAATTTTCTTAGATGTAATAAATTGCGAGACACTGAAACTCAACTTTATTTTTAATGAGTTTCGAATTTTTGAGGTTTTTATTATTTTCTTGGAGAATCACAACACAAAATTCTCTAAATATTTTCTTTACAATCAGTAAGCAATCGCCAATAAAACAGCCGCTGGGGTTGTTGCTAATTGACAGTTTAAATTGCTTTGCTACCGCTGTCGCGTTGCTGTCGAAAGTGCCTACGTAATACCAAATTGTAGCCAGAAGACGAAAAGAATGCATTTTTTAGTTCGCCGATCGTCCGGCAGAGGGAGACGTTGCGTTCGATTGCTGTGGTCGCTGTCGCTGCTGATAGCTAATACAAATTTGACGTTTGACAGCGAAGATTGCGCGATTTACGCCTGTTGCAAACTGGTCGCGAGATCCGTAATAGGGGGGCCGGTCGCGCCAGAGAGGTGGTGGGGGATCTGTCGCGACACAACGCGCCACATCAATGTGTATCTGCCATTCTGGCGCGTAACCGCGTGGGATGCAGTTCATTCCGTAAATAGAATTATTTTTCGTTCTACGCAGTTATTCCTACTTCACTTAAAAATGTCTGATTAACCTATAGAGTTAATACGGCAATATTATAGTGTACTCTATGACACTAAATATAAAGAAAATAAAGATCAAGGTATCAGGAATGGTGTTTGGGAAGAAATAGCAAAAACATTAAATATTTATTCTTTTTTTTAAGATGAGTCATTAATAATAGAAATTGAATATTTTCATCAAAATGACTGTCAGTATCAGATGATTCCATTTTAAAACCAACACGTTTTGACGCCACAGCTCTCAAACGATGAATGATCTAAAAATGCGACATATTGCGCCCCAACACAACACATCAGTATGAACGCTCAGCGAAACGACAGACGGCGCCCCGACAGACCCCGACACAGCAATATGAACCTAGCTTTATATACCAACATAGTCAAGAGCCGTGGCTCAAGGGCATATCCAGAATCTCCTAGAAAATAACAACAGTAAGTTATTACACTACATTGGTTAAATGTAAATATTAATTTTAGAAAATGATAAATGGAATTATACCTACCCAGAAGATAATATTCACCAATCCTGGCTGTGTGCAGCCTACGAAGCTCTGTTTTTATCAACGAATTGTTGAAAATGAGCTGGCCGTGAACACGGCCTGGGTAGTTCGCATTCTCGTTTAGGATCCTGCACTCTGCATCTGCAATCTTTGCAAGATAGTCATTGAATTAAAGGAAATATTTCTAGAATATTGATACTTCTATTGAGAGGTTATTTACCAGCTGAACATTACTGGATCTGAATCCATGGCGGTTTTTAAATTGTATCTGGCCAGGCTTAGATGGCGGAAAAAATTTTTATTTGCGTGCAGTCAACATCCCAAGATGCTAGGTAATCTAAAATTTTGACGAAACTTTCCCACCACTTTTTGTCGGCCAGCTTCTGTGTTTGGAAAAACAATCCTTCAATTCAAATTACAATCAAGGCTTTAGTCTGAAACATTAAATAACTATTCTTATTCTTATGATAAGGAATAATACACACTTACTTGCTGTTTACAGCTTGAACAAATTGTTGAAAGAATTTGCTCACAGTTGTTTGTGCGTCGCTAAAATTCTGTTCTTATTCCTGTTCTATCCTGGCCAACACCTCTCTGGTAATGACCAGAAAACAAAACTTTTAGCGAGCAAAGTACCTGTAAACACAAAATTATGATCAAACGGACATAACCTCATAGTTTGCTTAAAAGATTTGCAATGTAATTTAATAATAATAATAATAATTAATTCATTTATTTCGGACAACATTAGAACAGATCTTATATAACTTATTCTACGGTCCATATCATACCTTAGAGCTAAAATACATATCACAATATTATACTAAGGCACACGCGTGGTCGCCGGCGTGTCTCGGCGCGGGGGATCACATGATAGGCGGCCCTTGAACTGCCGGAACTTCACCCCTTTCGGCCAGAAACTATATTTAGTACCTATGTATTAGGGTACTTATACCTACTTTCACTATTGGTGGATATCCTTGAATAGTGGGAGGAGACAGCTCTTCTTGTAGCTCTTGGCATAAATAGATTACCATCTCCTTCGTCACGAAAAAAATTCGCCGAAATTTTGCATCCGGCAAATCTAGAGCTGCTGTGAGCTCTCGAACCGAGTTTCTTTCCTTTCTTCTATTATTTTTCTCATTATTATGAGTAACAAGCCAATTCCTGGCCCCCTTCATAATTTCCTTGCACCAAACTACTATTTTCGAAAACAAGAGAAACGCTTGTCGAGAGGTGTAGAAAATTTTGGAAGAATACTTTCTATTCTCAAATGTCAAAAATAGAGTAAATTGATCGCCATGCTCGCATTGTGTAGACTCATCTCTAGGGTAGAAAAGAAACATTTCTATCCGCTCATTCTTTCGAACGCCGCCGTGCTCGCAACCGAAGAAAGCTTTCTACTCTCTTTACCCAAATGTCACTTTTATGTCATTTTTAGTCTTGTCTACCTAGACAAGAAACGACGTGCTAGCCCGGCAGATACTGTTTAACCACCTTAAGTTTGAAAACATTGAGAATCAGTTCAGGAGAAAAACCTGGCACAGCACATCAGCTTTGCCATACAGCAGCGAGGCAATGCGGCCAGCGTCTTAGGGACGCGTCGACTGGTATTTTATGTATTAGTTGAGCCACAGTCTGCTGTTATTAAACTGTTTCAAAATAGTATTTACAAAAATAGTTAAATTTGATTTGTATTGTTTGATAGTAATTTTATTTGATAATAAAGATTAGCCTTAGTTCTCTAATTGAATACAATTTGTAATTCTCCACATGGCCCGTTTCCGGGTACCCTACCCTAAGCCCCGACATATTTGCGAAGCGTGTTTAGCATTCGTTAATTGTTAACAAGGACCGTTTGACGCGAGTATCATCAAAATTAGCACAACATTTGATTCCTAACTATTTGGTTAGATGATCGAAATGCAATGGAATAATAAATGTAATTAGATCAAACTGGGATTAGATTCCAATAACTGCATTGCAGGGCATTCAGAGCGTTGTATTGAACGTCTGTATTTAATTAAATCAAATAAAGCTGGACATTGTCCTCCACATGAATCCAGCATGTAACAAAGACTTGTTTCAGAGACTAGTTTTTGCCCGCGTTTGTGTCTATCGAAATGTTAAAGGATGTTCTATAATATGGGAACATAGGTAATTATTAAACAACTTGTATGTCACTCGACTTCTTAGGCTACGTACGGATGTATCGGAACCAAAGCTTAATTTAACTGCAAGTCCACGTGAAGGTATAACCTGTTTTGTGTATTTTTCCTTTTCTTAGTTTGAGATAAGTAAATAAGAAAAATAAATAATTTTGGACAATCCACAGAGCATCATCTAGCCCACAACATAATGCATTTGATGTCCAAAAAATAAGATCTGACATTACCTGACATTATTGTGGTGGGTTGTTAAATACCGTAACTACCCACCGCAGATGAGATGACGACCAGGTACTGTTTTTTTATTTGTATCATACTTCACTCACAGAATTAGATAATATTCCAAAACGTCAAATGATGATGATGATGTTTTATATTATAATAGATGTTACTTATAAAGACTTATATCAGTCCATTGCTGACATAGGTCTCCGTACTCGCGCCATAGCGCCCTGTCTTCAGCTTGCCGCATCCAGCATCTGCCAGCAGTCTAGAGCAGAAAAAACTGTGGTTTTAGAATTAAAATTAATATAATTTTAAATTAATTCATTCACTGTTAGTAGATGCTGAAGACAGAGTGCTACGGCTTTAGCTAGGGGAGACCGAGGTCCAGCTGTGGACTATCACAGACCCACGATTCTCATTATCAAGGCGTATTTTCATTCGCCCATCTGATAAATACCCTGAAGATATTTATACCGAAACTCAATTTAATAGAACGCGGTCGCTTCCATAACATTTGCCCACGGCTGTCCGCGTGAAATAAAAAACATTTTGTTTTCAATTTATTATCCGAATTCAATGGCGGGGCAATAGCTTTTGTTTTTAATTCAAAGGTTTGATTTAATAGGTCGGTCGCCCCCGGGGGGGAGGTTACGGCCAGTTTGGGGCTGCGTTTGATTTAGACGACCTTTGCAGCCTAGTGGTATGTTGACTAACACACAGGATGTTACGACTTCAGTCGGGGTATTTTAATTCATTCGATTCGTTTCCGTAACGGAATTTCGAATTCGACTCCATTTCCGTGAGATCTTTAGAACGCTATTTTGATTTCATATTCAAACTAAGGAACTAAGGTTCCAAATTCAAATTGCCAAATTTTGCGTATACCCTCTTTTAAAATAGCAATCAGAGTCAAAAGTCGGATATCGAATCCGAAGTAGAAGTTTTTGTAGTTTGTGTTAGACCAGGCTTCCTCCAAACGCGAAATTGAAGAGTTTTGAACCTGCTTAGAAAGATTGTGGACTCACACCAATAATGAGTACTGACAGAAGCATTAATTGGTCTCTTCTGACAATATGTAATCAGTCATCATCATCATTATCAGCCTACATTAGTCCACTGCTGGACAAGGGCCTCCCCTAACGAGCGCCATAGCGCCCTATCTTCAGTTTGCCGCATCCGAATATGTAATAGTGCCTTAAAAATCATTTAGTTTGGACACTCTTCAGAACTGTGCTACAACTTAGCACTGAACCTAGCTGTGATTTGAATTGAGTAAACTTTGATTTATAGCTAGCTCTGCGGCGAACTAAAGCTTTTAATTCCATAGTGATGATATAACGTTGAAGTGATCAAATACCATATGAGGGGAAATAATATTTAATTGATAACATATTGGTAACGGGGAAATCTCTTCAAGAATAACATGCGTAAGTAGGTAAGTTACGAATCTTTAAGTGGCGATTATGGCACTACCCCCTAATGATAAAAATAGGGTAGGTACTTATGAGGAGAAGCCTACGTTTCAAAGTGGACAAAATCCTAGACGAGTAAACGATATGGTATCATCTACATGGCATAAGAATAGACAAATTATTCTTATGTACATGGACAGCCTTTAACCAAATGATCATCCAGACCAACAGTGGACTGCAATGGCCACTGTCGTCGTTCTGGATAATAATTCGTCTGCTGACGTCCTCGTCCTTGAAGAATGGCTCTGTGCGAGACAAATGGCGCCTTTATTCCGAGTTAATATAAACAACTCACTCGCGGAATTTTTCATTTCCTTTCCGCCGACGCGTCGCGCGGACAAAGACTGCGCTGCAACCACGGAAACTGGGGACTTGAGACAAAAAGCGATAAAGCGATTGGATAAACAATCTGAATACTTGTGTAGGGAATTTAAAAATATATTTCTTTTTTTGTGATTTATACTCAGGCTTCATTCTAACAGGGTGTCTAATTGTATTTTAAATTTTGGATAGATGTAGAGAGAGCGAGAGGAGATGGAAGTTATTTTAAACAGTAAAAAAAGGAAATGTTCTATTTTAAGGTACTTTGGCCTTGCAGGTAAGTTTGAGATTACTCATTTTGCTCTCTATTTTATTGATATTTTTTTGCTTTTGTATAATATAAAATATAGAAACCCGCAAAAGTTTTATAACTTTTGCGCTGTTTAGATTATATTATTATAACAAGAGCTCTCTCTAACTGAACACTGTCGCCTTAACGAACACATGTTAGAATTGAGCTTAAGCGACTTACTATCATGCAGACTCTGCGAAAAGGCACGCCTTTCCGTCTGCTAGTTACCTTTGTATGGAGTACTAATGCAAAAATGAGCAGCATTCATGTGCAAACACCTACTATACCCAGGAGAGTTCCTAGCAGCTGCCAGGGTAAATAGAGAATTATGAACATCGCATCTTCAAGAAAACTAAATCAATGTAGGATCACTAATCCGCCTGTTAAGCGTAGTGAGTATATTAAAAACACCCTTTTCCTGTGGAGTCACGTCCAGCCGTTGTCTTCTGTGCTAGTTGTGTTACAACAACACGAGGAAAAGTCCCAAGTTCCAACTTATCGTACTTCAGTACAAACAAAATGCGCGTCCTATTACTCAATTTCCGTTATTCGTCGATTGTCGCTCACAACAAACAAATGAACGAACAATTCAATAAGTGAATCGGGAAATTACCGCGCCCTCGCGCTCTCAACGCAATTATCTAAGAATTGGTGTCTGGTAGAGCGACAGTGATGTGCCTGTGGAAGTCAGTCACACAGAGCTACCGAGGTACCTATACACATTGACTTAGTGGGTACTAGCGACCCGCCCCGGCTTCACACGGTTTTATTAATACGAGTTTATATAAAGTATGTATGTTAGTCTAAGGTAAATATTTCATATGGGCCGTAGTTTTAAGTATTTAACATCCTATATTTGACCATTGTTGCCTGAAGTAAATTATTTAATATTTATCATCAATACACGTATAAACCTTCCTCTTGGATCACTATAGCTATTAAAAAAGTGCGTTGCGTACCTACTTTTAAAGATTTATGCATACAAAGGGACATAGGGATATAGGGACAGAGAAAGCTACTTTGTTTTATACTATGACGTAGTGATGTCAGGTAGGATACCTATCATGGAATAAAGATTATGTATAAAAGAATCTTCACCTACTTACTTACTCTAAAATATATTATTTTTAGATATGCAACGTTAGTGCATCGGGTAAGTGCCAGATAGACTTTCAGTTAACGGATGTTAACAAACTGTCAAAACGATTACTTTTTAAATGTTTTTAAAGTTACTACTAAATATTAAATTTTCTTGATAAAAAAAAGCTTGGGACAAGTTTTGCTTTCTTTTTATTTAATTTATGTAGTCTGTAAGAGAGATTTCATCTTTATAATTTTACTGACCCTAACGACCGATGCATTAAAAATATAGGGTGTCATTTTTATAAATTTTCGTCGGTTCGATTCCCGGGTGTGACAAGGGAATTTTAGAAAATCTTTTAATGCTGTTTTCTTTCATCATTACCACTACATAGTATAAAACAAAGTCGCTTTCTCTGTCCCTATGTCCTTTTGAATGCTAAAATTTTTAAAACTACGCAACGGATTTTGATGCAGCTTTTTTTAATAGATGGAATGATTCAAGAGGATGATTAATACGTATAAAATAAAACCGTACAAAGCCGGGGCGGGTCGCTAGTTTCAAAAATAAAGAAATTGCTTTAAATTTAACATTATGGGTAATTTCCCTTCAGGTAACAGATCCCCAGCCCTGACTCAGGATGTAAGACCCGACGTCTGCGAGACACCAGCGTTACGTCACTTGAATCAACTCGCTAATGCCGGGTCTCGGGACCTGGAGGTCGCTGGATCACTGTCAACGTCTTGTCTTGTATATACTAAACCATTATTGAATTCACAAGATCCCTTTTGTTAAAAGAGATTATCAGGGACTGTACTGACTCCATTTACTCAGCGAAATGTTTTACTCAGACAATAATGAAATATAAATATAAAAAACAAATTTTAGTTTAAAAAATAATCATTAGGTTATTGACTTCACGCAAATCAGTCTACTTAAAAAGTGGGATTAAAGTGTGGGATTAGAGAGTGGGATTAAAATGTGCGATTAAAAAGTGGGATTAATGTGAGGGATTAAAGTGTGGGATTAAAAAGTGGGATTAATGTGAGGGATTAAAGTGTGGGATTAAAAAGTGTGATTAAAGAGTGGGATTAAAGTGTGGGATTAAAAAGTGGGATTAAAGTGTGGGATTAAACAGTGGGATTAAAGTGTGGGATTAAAAAGAGGGATTAAAGTGTGGGATTAAAGTGTGGGATTAAAAAGAGGGATTAAAGTGTGGGATTAAAGTGTGGGATTAAAAAGAGGGATTAAAGTGTGGGATTAAAGTGTGGGATTAAAAAGTGGGATTAAAGTGTGGGATTAAAGTGTGGGATTAAAGTGTTCAAGCAGTTTTAAATGTAATAAAAATAAATTGACACTGTTTCTTATATTATTTTGATGATAAGGTACATTATAGATTTTAAAATTTGACTTATTTGTGCTTAATTTGTAAGCATACAGAGCTAGATCTAGCCCCAAGCTAAGTAGAGCTCGTGTTATGGGTACTAGACGACTGATATGTATACTTAATACAATACATACTCGTAGATATTACAGAAATATTGTTATTGATTTCTAAAATCAATGCAGTCGGCTTTTGTTCACTTGTCTATCCGCTTTCCCGCCTTGTCGGCTCGCATGGCAGTGTGAGTGACGTGTGACATTGACAGCTTGCTTGACTAGACATTACACCGAGATGACGTATGTATGTAGAGTTAAACGGGGGTGAATAGAAACTAAGGGCTCCGTATCGAAATATCTGTAACTTTTTAATGTAGAAAAATTTTTGTTACAGAAACAAATTGAAGGTATTCATTCCTCAGCGCTTCGTTTGCCAAAAATAAAGCATACATATATCTGTTTATCGTTAGGTAGGTACTTTGTTGTCATGTAGGTAGGAATGTCAAGTCATCATCGCATGTATGACTGAGGTTGAAAACGCCGCAATAACTTAAAAAACAGTAACATTTAGCTAGGTACACTTAACACATTGTTCTGAATCTCGTTCTGCTTGCTCTCAATAGGTCATGGCTGAAAATCAGTGCTTTTGCTTCCTTGGCAAAATATCACACTGAGCCAAGGCCTTTTTGACGTGCTGCAGCACACATACACACTATACCTTGTTTTGAATTTTTGTTTGTTGTTATTGTTGTTGTTTGTTGTTGTTATAAATTAAATCTAAGCTATTGTATTTCTACTATTGTAATGTTTTTTGTTGTATTTTGTATGTTGTGTCTGTAGTCCAAATAAAATTCTTATCTATCTATCTAAAATGCTTATGATCTGAAATTCAGTATGTACCGATAAAACCATGAATTAAAAATACAAATTTTCAAAAAAACCCTTAAAAATTGTTAAATGGGTAGACTGAAGAGACAACAAATCTTATAGTTGACGCGGGCGAAGCCGCGAGCGGAAAGCTAGTTGTAATATAATCTATCAATCACTACATAGTATAAAACAAACTCGCTTTTTCTGTCCCTATTTCCCTATGTCCCTTTGATTGTTTAAATCTTTAAAACTATGCAACGGATTTTGAAGCAACGGTTTTTTTTAATAGATAAGAGTGATTCAAGAGGAAACTTTATACGTAAGTATAATAAAACCGTGGACCGGGACGGGTCGCTAGTATAATATAATATAATCACAAGACAGAAGAGGATGGAGGTGAACAAGAACTCTTTGTCATTTTTCGCGAGGCGGGAATCGAACCCGCAACCTCCTCCATCTCATGCGGACTTTCGCCCGCCGTGTCACATCGGTTAATGTAGAGGTATTGTATACATAAATATATCAGTAATCTAGTACCCAAAACACAACCTCTGCTTAGCTTGGGGCTAGATTTTTCTAGGCATATTCTAGGCAAATCTATTCTACGAGTAATTTAAGTCTAGCGTTATTTATTTCTTGATTCAGTAAACCGAATTTCTGACCCTACGCATACGTTTAATTTAATAGTCAAGTTGTTCAATAAACATAGTTGATAGTCGATATCAGTAAGCATGTCTGTAAGTCCAGATTACGTAGGTACGGCTTCTGGGATTAAATCAGTAACGAGTGGATTAGAGGAAAGACACTTGTATGTGAGCCCGCACTGAGGCTACTGTTACCGAAATCCTACAAAATAGACTGTGACATAGAGCAAGGCTGAGTCGTGCGGCTTACGTCTAATGTGATGTGACGACTTCAATGGCGCCTCGGCCGAGAGTCCGCCTGGGACGCAAGACGTTGCGGATTAGCTGCGTACTAATTTGTGTATGATCTGCAGAAATTTGTTCCGTTGGTCTGGGTGTTTTCTATGTATAATAAAAAAGTATCCGTCTATGTATACATATAATGTTTTAAATAAATCAGTTATCTAGTACCCATAACACAAGCTTTGAGTAGCTTACTTTGGGGCTAGATGGTGCTGTGTGGAGTGTGCAGCATTATTATTATTATTTTATCATCAAATCCACTAAAAATAGTGCTATCGATAAGTAAGTATCATGTAACCCAGGGCGGTAAATGACTTCATTTCAATCCGAAAGTAATATCGCAATGTAAGGCTGACCGCACACTATAGTCAAGACTGTCTTAAGACAGACTATTGCCTTATAAAAGTAATGAAGACGCGCACACTTGAGACAAGACGTCTATTAGACAAAATTGTCTCATAGACTCTGCGACAAGACTGACTAACGACAGTCGGCTTCCCCTTTGCATGTATGGGGGTGCGCACATCAAAGACAAAACAGTCTTGTCTTGTAGTGTTGCCGGCAGTCAAAATGAAAAAGCTCCGACTCGAACGCCAAAATGGTCCGATATTGCAAAAGGACCGTTTTTATAAAATTCTGTGGAACTGTTGACACGAATGAGTCCAGCACAGTTAGATCAACATTGTACCATTTGGAATTAGTAGGTACTAGTCATAAATTGTTGATTACAATTGAACCTGAGTAAAGTTTGAGTTAAGTTTTCAAATAGTATGTACTATGAAATACGAAATAAAAATATTGTGGCGCTCTTTAAAAACTGAGAAGTTTTGTAAATTGTAACTTTTGGCTTTTCCGGCTCGAGAAGTTGCCGACCTCTGCATTAGCTATAAGCTTACTATATTGGATTGCAAATTGCCTGAATAAATAAATAAATAATTATACTCTTTATTATTTTAAACTAAAGCCCTTGTGGAAGACCTCTGTCGTTCTGTGACTAAAATATTTTACGACGGACATCATTGGAGCAAATCACAGAAGTCCGCCACAATTTTTCATTTAAATAAATAGATAAAGCTGGACAATCCACTGAATCATCTAGCGCCAAGCTAAGCAGAGCTTGTGTTACAGGAACTAGATGATTGATAGGTATACTTATTGCAAAAAAATTACTTAGATAAAATTTTACTATACATAGAAAATACGACCATATCAAAATTTTCGCAGAGCGTAAAATAACTTGTACGAAGGCGGGAATCGAACCCGCAACCTCGTGCGTGCGTGTTCGTTACGTTCAGCGCCATCTATTAAACCACGTCGGAATCAAATCGCTTTTATTTTATATCTGTGTTTTCTTTCATTTATAATTAGTTCTTATTTCATAGTTAAGTAAAGTAAATTTAATGATCACAAATAAATGCAAACATTAAACAAAATCACATTAAGTAACTTAAAATTATTCTCATTATTGGCAGTTATATAGTTTTGCTGTGTGGACTGTCCTGAATTATATAATATTATTATTATTATATATATATATATATCTATATATACAGGGTGTAAAAAGACTACTATCGAAAAATGAAAGGTGGCAATCAGACCATGATTCTGAACATATTTATCGAAAAAAAAACGCGAATAAAATTTCACCTCTCTAAATTTTTTTATTTTTTTATCTAGTTACACACCCATAGTACAACACTAAGAAAACATATCAACACGAATAAACAATTTTTAAAAGCAAAAATAAACAAATTAAAAAAAAGATGTAATGTATTGCACGCAAGTGAATGACCTCAACTCAGCTGTTTATGGACGCCCGCACCACCGCTCGACTGCGCGAGCGAAATGGGTATCTATCTATCTACGCAAGATACATACATACGCTAGGTACGCACGTAGGTTACCGCGCTGCTCGCTGTTGGCTATCTGTATTTTGCCGTCTTGGCATAGAAAGAATACACTCGATTTTCAATCTGAAGATTGTAGGATCGAACCCTTCCTAACACTTCTACTTCTATTAACAAATTGAAGATATCATTTACATTTTACCTACCTGTTCCTACTAGAATAGAATAGAAAACTCTTTTTTATTATACTTAAACCTAGGTACCACACAAAGAAAGAAAACAAAACAAAAATACTGCATACATAGTATAAAGGGCGGTCTTATTGCTAAAAGTTCTCTCATTTCTTCCATCCAGGCAACCTTGGGATGTAATGTATGACCATGTATACTACTATTATGTATTCTGTGTTTTTTTGGTTCAGGGTAAAAAGTTAATTCTAGCTGGAAACGTTCATAACTAAGTAATCCTTTTACTAGTCGTAGTATTCAAATATTCCCGCGAAAAAAATAAAATTATCTCATAATTCTGTAATAAAGATTTTAAAATGAGTATGTCCCATTTTGAACCTTATTGGATACTGAATAATCTGCTTTGGTATAGGAAAACCTTATTCCACTCTGCATAAGGTTTATAACAGCAGCGGTGTTTTTCTTTGTCGGGCGCGGAGCGCCGCGCCGTGGGTCGGCACGCGGCCAGTCGGCTATAGTCAAAGGAAATGTATGGAAAGGAATCTAAACTTTATTCAATAAGGCATAAGGTTTATAACACTTTGGCTGTCGGCATTTAAAAACGGATTTTGAATGCATAACTTCTCTATGTAGGTACATAGTGCTTGTATTATTTTTATTCGTCTTTTAGTCGGTGTTAGTATTCGAACTTGCGCGGTCGTTGCGGAAATTTGCGAATACTGTTTTGTTTTGTGAAACAGATTTTTAGTGTGGTATGCGTGTTTTTAAAGTTTTTCTTAAGTACATGGTCTTAGTGTAGGAAGGTTAATAGTGGAAGTTACTTTCTGTGTTTTTCGGTGTGTTTTATAAACATGTTTAGTGCGAGGGAGTATGGACAAATGCTCATGATGTGCTATGGAGAATGTGATGTGTATCGGTTGTGTTTAGTAAGTGTGTTTTATTTGCCAACATAATGTTCAGTGCGATGGAGTATTGGCAAATGTTTGTGTTTCTTATGGTGAAGCTCTAGGAAATGCGTCAGAAGTGTTGCGCATTTACTTACTGCGAAAGATAGCCGAACCAGCAATATCCCAGCTGATGCTCGTGTCTTTCTTTAGGTAAGTCGTGAAATATCTACCGAGTACCGACAGCCTAGGTACTTGCTATAAAGACCTTACCTTAAACTTTGACGACTTATAACTTTACTAGCTACCCGCCCCGGTTTCGCACGAGTGTATCACTACATAGTATAAAACAAAGTCGCTTTTTCTGTCCCTATATCCCTTCGACTGCTTAAATCTTTGAAACTACGCAACGGATTTTGATGCGGTTTTTTAATAGATAGAGTGATTCAAGAGGAAGGTTTATACGTATAATAAAACCGTGCGAAGCCGGGGCGGGTTGCTAGTAAACCGCATCAAAATCCGTTCCGTAGTTTTAAAGATTTAAGCAGTCAAAACGATTACGACCATATCTCGCGAAGAACCGACAACTGTTGGGGTAAACGTGTTCTTGAGTGGAGACCGCGACTCGGTAAACGTAGCGTAGGACGCCCTCCGGCCAGGTGGGATGACGATCTGCGAAAGACTGCTGGCAGATGCTGGATGCGTCAAACTGAAGACAGGGCGCTATGGCGCTCATTGGGGGAGGCCTATGTCCAGCAGTGGACTAATATAGGTTGATGATGATGATGATGATGAAGCAGTCAAAGGGACATAATGATATAGGGACATAGGGACAGAAAAAGCGACTTTGTTTTATACTATGTAGTGATGTACTTATGTTATGTAGTGAGTGATGCGTCGCGCGCGACTCACGTCGGCGCGGCGGCGTAGGTATCGAAGTGGACGCGTACATTGCTTGCAAACAAAATAATTGAAAATCTTTAAACATGTTTATCTTCGGCTACAATTTTTTTTTCGGCCTGCGGATTTTTGTTTTGTTTAAGTTTAAAGATGCTTCGCCATCCCCCTTCGTTTTCGATAGTTGTCTGTTTACACGCTGTATAAAAGAAAGTCGTGTTTGTTACAACACTTATAACTCGAGAACGGCTGGACCGATTTTTATGATTTTTGTGTTTTTGGATTTGCCTTCGTCGGGAATAGCATATTATGTATAAAAATATTTTATTTGACAAATAAATAAATTTTCCCGCGGGCGACGCTGCGGGGTGCAGCTAGTTACATATATATAAATAACAGCCTAATAGTGATCTCACTTTGATATAGAGACCAAAAAGCAGTTGTGTTGTGTCATTCGTCACTTTTTTAGCACATTAAAATTTGCAAAGTAATTAATACAATTCGAAGACAATTAAATATATAAAAATTTATATCGTTGATTTGTCGTACGTTGCCAGTAATTTATAAGCTCCTCATTTAGATTACCCATTTTTCCTATTTCTGCAGCAATGATTGTCATGAAAGATTTCTAAGGATTATCTTTGAATTTTTTTTAATATCTTAAAAGTTGAATTGTTTCATTTTGAGACAACACAATGATTCAGCGCGTAGCACTTTTTATTTTGCTCTTCTAATCATTAATTCGAGCCATCTCCATAATTAAAAACTGTGTCTTAGATTGAGTGGCTTCGATATTTTTATTTTGTAGATCGCACCACTGAGGTGTGCCATACAAGATGTCAAAATCTGTTGCCCTCTTAGTTGATTGGAAATAGCTTCTACTCATTACAAGAGTTCTTTTATTAACATAAAACCAACGCTGAGGTAATCATAATAGTCTATTCAGCAACATGCGGAGTTGACACCTTTTGGAATCGACACTCAAGCAGCTTGCGAATATACTAATGCTAGGTGATGTTAATGTCGGTTATTATGTTCATAGGCTAGGATATTGTAAAATAATAAGGCCAATCATTTATTGTTATTTTTTATTTTATTTAATCATAGATTAGTGTTTTCTAATTTAAGTATTCTTTGTGTAGTTTCTAATAAAGTCTTTCATTTCATTTCAAATTTGGATTACCATCTACCAACTCCAAGAAAACCAAACCTTATAGAACCAAAAGAATTCCATAATAGATAGATAGACAGATAGTATTTATTGATTCAAGAAAAAAAAAATATTTTGGTTAGTAGTATCTTAAATCCTATTTTAGGTTTATCTAGATACTAGGGTTCTCTAAAACTAGGTACTTATGCTAGCGTAACACGCATAGGCAGTGTAATAATAAAGTAGGAATTTGAAAATAAATAAAATCTTTCCGCACATTTCATTTTAAAATCACCATACATAAAAATGGCGGCGTAAAATTACACTCGCAAAAATAAAACATTTATTCCTACAATGTACAATTCCTACAAAATATTCGCTATTCAAATGTCAATAGTGCTACAGATCCTGTGCGATGAATCGGTCCCTCAGTACAGAACCTCGGGGACCAAAGACCTGGAGATGGTTCAGAAGGAGTTCCTCAGCGTCATGAGGAAAGCGGTGGACGCCGCCATCGAGCACCAGGAGAGCAGCAACGCGACGGAACCGATTGATGTACCACAGCTCAAAGAACTGAAGGACATGCTGCGGACTGTCAATGGAACTAACCTGGAGGAGTTGCAGGTATTCATTGCAGTTTCGATTCCCGCCTCGGAATAAATTTGTGTACGATTTACAGAAATTTGTTTCGTTGGTCTGGGTGTTTTCTATGTATATTAAACAATATCTATCTATGTAATGTATTGTATTAAGTATATCAGTCATCTAGTATCCATAACACAAGCTCTGTTTAGCTTGGGGCTAGATGATGCTGTGTGGACTGTCCGGAATTATTTATTTATTTAAATCCTCACTGTGTCAGATTTTTATGCAATCGGAGGCCAATCAGAGTATGCTGAAAAGCTAAGTGGAACACCATTCTCAGAGGTAAGGGACCATTCTAAGGGATACGTGTGTGCCCACAGTTCAAGTTCAAGGCAAGCAGCAAAGTTCTAAGTCAATATTATAAATGAGAAAGTAAGAATGTATGCATCTTTCTTCCTCTTTCACGCAAAAGCTACGGAACGGATCGGGCTGAAATTTGGTATAGACGTAGTTCCAGCCCTGGAATACATAGGCTTTTCAACCCATAAACCAGTTTCCATGGGATAGAAATAGCGTTGAGACGTTTGCATAGGAATGTCGCAAGGCGAGCGAAGCCGCTGGGAGATGCTAGTTAGACTCGCGCCGCCTTCTTTGTGTTGTAAAAAAATATATCTTCTTCAGTTCTCCACCCATAGTACTTTCGAGTAAAATCGTTCCCATCAGAGTTCATAATCGTAATAAATGGATGAACCCAGAATCTTCTTTTTCTTTTATATCTATTTAACAATAAGAGCAGTGCAATAATCCCTTTGCGATCCATCTTACGCTTCCTAAAAAATTGACCAATACGGCTGACTACACTTGAAAGTATGGTTGCCCGAATGGTGCTCAGAACCTCGCTCTTCAAGAACACCGTGCTAGTTTACGCCGCAAGCGAGTAAAGTGAGCGACTTTGAATCGAGCTATACAAAACCGCGTGCTCACCAAAGTGAGTCTAGGAACGGTGCGCCATTTGAAGTCGACTCTGAGAACGTCGTGCGTCATCTAACCTTCTAACCTAACACGTTCCTGCGATGCGTCGCATCGCATCGCAGTTTTGTATGGGAGCCCTTAGTCACGAAAACAAATCGTAAGTAGCAATGGCCGAATCGAACTTGAATAAGATAGCATGTCAATGTTTGATAGGCACAAAACATGGACGCGCTGAGGCGCGGGCGACTCGACGTGACCTTGGCGGACATGGCCAAGATGTTTGCCATGAAGAAGCAGCAGCAGCTGAAGCTGGAGGCGGCGGCGGCCGAGACCAGGGAGAAGATGAGGAAGAGGATCGAACGGTGGGCGGAGAAAGAGGCGAAGAAAGAGGCGATGAAAGAGGCGAAGAAGGCTAAAGTCGGTAAAGTAAAGGTCTAAACGCTGGAAGTGGAGAGAATTCGTTAATAAAATACTAAATGGATAAACTCTTGTTGTTTTAATATTCTAGTCATAATCAATACATAGTATAAAACAAATTCGTTTTTTCCGTCCCTATTTCCCTATGTCCCTTTGACTGCTTTAAAACTAAGCAACGGATTTTGTTGCGGTTTTTTTTAAAAGAAAGAGTGATTAAAGAGGACGGTTTATACGTATAATAAACCGTGCGAAGCCGGGGCGGGTCGCTAGTAGCTTATACAATTAAGTCTTAATATAATTTTTCTATTTATTTTTCCATGAAAGGAAAAAGATAAAGAGAATATGTTAAGTATTTATATTATATTTATATTTACGCAGGAGGTTGCGGGTTCGATTCCCGCCTCGGTACAAATTTGTATACGATCTGCAGAAATTTGTTCCGTTGGTCTGGGTGTTTTCTATTTATAATAAAAAATATCTATCCATGTAATGTATTGTAATATGTACATTCAGTCAAAAAAGTATCGGGAATGGATGATTTGTTTATGGTTCCAAATTCAAATTTTTGTTTTTTTTTGTTGTTGTTAGGTTGGCACAACTGTTTGCCATTTTGGCGCGGAGTTTGAGTTGCATCTGTTATTTATATTAAATACAGTGCTGTTTTTAGTTACATCATATCTAGTGTGTATTGCGAATTTCACAATGGCAATGACAAAAACATCGAACAAAGAGTTTGTCTTAAGTTTTGCATCGCCAATGGAATTTCGTGTTCGGAGTCACTGAAAATGTTACAGAAGGCTTTCGGTGAATCGACTTTATCAAAAACACGTGCTTATGAGTGGTACAAAGCGTTCAAAAGCGGTCGAGATGTGATGGAAGATTTGCCTCGCTCTGGTAGGCCATCAACGTCTGCAATTGAAGTTAACATCGCAAAAGTGAAGGAAACAGTGACTGAAAATCCTCATTCAACTTTGCGAGAGATAGCCGCCGAACTTTCTGTATCTCACGAGTCGATCCGTACCATTTTAAATAATCACTTGGGTATGAAACATGTTGCCGCTCGACTAGTCCCAAAAGACCTGAATTTTCACGATAATGCGCCTTCGCACAAGGCCATCATTGTGACCGAATTTTTGACCAAACACTCAACAAATACCATCGAGCAACTACCATTCACCAGATATGGCTCCGGTCGACTTCTTTCTTTTTCCTAAACTCAAATTACCACTTCGTGGCACCCGTTTTCAATCGGTACAAGACATAAAGGAGAATTCGCGGCGAGAACTGAACTCAATTCCGGAAACAGCGTTTAAAAAATGTTTTGATGATTGGATAATTCGTTGGCGTAAGTGTATCGTTTCTGAAGGAGCATACTTTGAAGGTGATAAAATAAATTTGGATGAATAACAAACATTTTGTGTATTATTGATCTTTTCCCGGTACTTTCTTGACAGAGTAGTATATCAGTCATCTAGTACCCATAACACAAGCTCTGCTTAGCTTGGGGCTAGATGATGCTGTGTGGACTGTCTGGAATTATTATTATATATTTAACGAAAACAGAATTTGTTAACAACTTTGTATCTCTTCCTAAAATAAACACTTTAAAACTACTAAAGATGCTTTAAAAAAATTTATGATGAAAACACTTATGATAGGTTTAACAAACTGTACTTTTGATTTTTGGAAATTCCTTTGTTTAACGTAATTATATGATAAAATGTATGGTGTACCTACGATGGACCCCCTGTTGGCGTCTAAATGGCGTCTAAACCTTCAATATCAATTGTACGTCCATCGTAGTATCTCAACGCCAACAAGCGAATCTTTAACATCGAACAATTGTACTTCCATACGAATTCCTAGCCAAATGGCAATTTTTACAAGCACTTCGCTATCGTTTGAGAGATGACGATTGTGAAATAGAATTGCTTCGTGGCGGATGCTGGCTGGCTCAATAGTTGGTTAGGTACCTACTGACTTGTATACTTAAGTATTCTTGCAAAAAAACATATCGGTTATGATTACAAATTACATCTAGGATTCCAAAACTCAGTATAGTGTAAGTAAATGAAATATCTCATGATGGTTTATTCCGGAAATAAGGTAAACTTTTATCCGAAACAGAAGTCAAAAACCAGTTGACATTGTACAGGTTTGCAATAGCACCAGCAATCATGTGGATATCCATCGTGCCCTTTCGGTTGTTCAAACTAAACTATTGTGAAATTACAACAATAGTAAAACCACACACTCACTGAGTAAGCCAGAAGTGGCTGCACATCTCACGTGGTCGAATAAAGGCAGACACGTAATTTTATTATTGTAGAAGCACAAATAAGTAACTTCGTAATGGCTTCATTTATACTTCTACTAGATGCGCCCCGCGGCCTCGCCCGCGAACTAGAGTTTTTTTTTTCGTACAAATTTCAGAAATTTATAAAATCCCCTAGGGGTTATTGTGTAAAAATAAAATATACGTGTTTAATTATTCACTCCATAATTTATTTATATAGTGTAAGTTTTGAGTGAATCGAACCAAGGAAAAAATATTTTCCATACAAACTTTACCACCCTATTTTACCCCCTCAGATGTTAAAATTTCCAAATTTCAATAGCCTATGTCCTATTATAGGTCCTAAGTTATCTAAATACCAAATTTCATTTAAATAACTTAAGTAGTTACAAAGATTACTTTAACAAACATTCACACAGACTTTCCCATTTATTATAATAGTAAGATAAGATAGTAAGGTTAGCGTCAGGACCCCTGGACCAAGTGCGATATTTTATATTTGGAAACTATCAAATTCCAATACCTTTTCAATACTATTTGATACCTCAGTTAAATTATTTAGTACCTCGATGAGCTGTGAAATAATTTGAAAAGAAAGTGGTCAGACATTCTGACGTCAGGTTGTCTGGACCACATCTTTTTCACATAGTTAGAGGCAGTAAAACTTGAAAAATCCTTTGTAAATATTTAATACCTTTTTAATACCTTCCAATACCTCTTTATTTCAAACATTTAAGCGTCGCAGAAAAAAGTTACGGATGAATATTAAATTTTGCAGGAAGGTTGTTCGATACATATCTAATTTACCGCAGACATAACACTAATCTTGTGAATGCGTAAGTTTGAATGTCGAGATGTAAATATGTGTGGATGGATGGATGGATGTTTGTTAACTCTTCATGACTATGGATAGGACTGGATGAAGTAAAAAGTAACTTTTTATGAAATTCTGATGAATGAAATTTCATTGTATCTTACGAATAAGGTTACAGTTGCAAAACAACAACTTTCAAGGAGACGGTTTTTTCTTATTATTTGGATTGTTTGCGGCCAAATTCTGATAGGCAACCTGGTAGATACATATTATCTTTCTTACAAATAAACATAAAAATTTGGTTTTAAGCACAAAACTATGCGGCTGTCCCAAACCAAAGCCAGTAAGAGCCATTGTGAAAAAATTACAGGAGAAGCGAATCAAAATTTTTTACCTGCCTCTTCAATAGTAAGAAATTTGATGAACTATTTGTTTGTGATTATTTGGTAATGTTTTTTTTCAAATAGAGAGTATTAAAATCGAAAAACTGTAGCACATACACGTTTTATGAGACTTACTACATAAATATTTTCAGACGATTAATCAAGAAACAAAATCAAAAACCTAGTATAGTCTCTTAATAGGCTTTAAAGTTGGAAGATTGGAATAGTTTATAGTGTTCGTCACTAAAAACCAAGTTTTTAAAAGTTTTACTCAAATTTGGCTGACCTGACTTAGCTTGATTTGACATAAAATAATAAGTAAATGGTACAAAAAAATATCAAAAAAGACATTTATTAAAAACTTAGTAATAGCCAATCCCAAATTGAAAAACCTAGTAAGTAGTAATTTCAAACTCAAACACTATGAATGAAATGTTAATGGAAATGTTACATGCTAGGATTTTGATTTTGTTTCTCAATGTAGCAAGTGGAGTTACTAGGATTAGTGGGTCACGTCACTTTGATTCTAAATAAGATGAAATACGGGTTTCATAACACGTGGCTCAAAATTTAAGAAACGGATGACGATAAAAGCGTTTACAAAAAAAATGGCTCTTACTAGGTTTTGGTTTGGGAGAGCCGTATGAGCGGGCTAATCTTAGACCAATAGTAACGAAGAGCCGCTCGGCTGTCCCAAACCAAAACCTAGTAAGAGCCATTGTGAAAAAATTACAGGAGAAGCGAATCAAAATTTTTACCTGCCTCTTCAATAGTAAGAAATTTGATGAACTATTTGTTCGTGATTATTTGGTAATGTTTTTTTTCAAATAGAGAGTATTAAAATCGAAAAACTGTAGCACATACACGTTTTATGAGACTTACTACATAAATATTTTCAGACGATTAATCAAGAAACAAAATCAAAAACCTAGTATAGTCTCTTAATAGGCTTTAAAGTTGGAAGATTGGAATAGTTTATAGTGTTCGTCACTAAAAACCAAGTTTTTAAAAGTTTTACTCAAATTTGGCTGACCTGACTTAGCTTGATTTGACATAAAATAATAAGTAAATGGTACAAAAAAATATCAAAAAAGACATTTATGAAAAACTTAGTAATAGCCAATCCCAAATTGAAAAACCTAGTAAGTAGTAATTTCAAACTCAAACACTATGAATGAAATGTTAATGGAAATGTTACATGCTAGGATTTTGATTTTGTTTCTCAATGTAGCAAGTGGAGTTACTAGGATTAGTGGGTCACGTCACTTTGATTCTAAATAAGATGAAATACGGGTTTCATAACACGTGGCTCAAAATTTAAGAAACGGATGACGATAAAAGCGTTTACAAAAAAAATGGCTCTTACTAGGTTTTGGTTTGGGAGAGCCGTATGAGCGGGCTAATCTTAGACCAATAGTAACGAAGAGCCGCTCGGCTGTCCCAAACCAAAACCTAGTAAGAGACATTTTGAAAAATTTACAGGAGAAGCGAAACAAACTTTTTTACGAGCCTCTTCAATAGTATAAAATTTGATGAACTATTTGTTCGTGATTAATTGGTAAAAAAAAATTTTCTACAAGTAGGGAGTATTAAAATCGAAAAACTGTAGCACATACACGTTTTAGGAGACTTACTACATAAATATTTTCAGACGATTAATCAAAAAACAAAATCAAAAACCTAGTATAGTCTCTTACTAGGAATTTAAGTTGGAAGATTGGATTAGTTGAATTAGTGTTCGTCACTAAAAACCTAGTAAAAGTTTTACTTAAATTTGGCTGACCCGACTAAGCTTGATTTGACATAAAATAATAAGTAAATAATACAAAAAAAAAATCAAAAAAGACATTTATTAAAATGGCAATGGCAATACCAATGGCAATTGTGTCCTATTTGATTGTTCTAATGGTCGTCTGTATGAAAACTAGCCCTTGGACGAGTTCTCCTCTTCACTTTTAGATTGGGGTACAACTCGTCCGATTCCCAAATCTGGTGATTTTAGATTCGGACCAATTGTACACTAAACCAAAAGTGAAGTGGACAACTCGTCCGAGAGAAGATCGTCATTACTTTTCAGGGTCTCTTATGGTTTTTTTAAATATACAACCATTTTAAATGATATATCCAACGGCCTCCGCTTTTTGAAATCATAAGTTGGAAAGATTCGCGAAATAAGCTATCAAACTAGAAATTGTAATATCTCGCTAACTACCGATCGTAGAGCACCAGTTTGTAATGGTTCTTTATAGTACTCGTCAGAATATTTATCTCTTTAAATAATTATCTCAAAAGAGTCGTGCCCTGTATGTGTAGTAAATTAAAATACGAAATACATTTCAAATTATTTACTGTTGTTTATTTGTAGGTACAGAGTTTTTAGTGAATCGAACCAAGGAATAATACTTTTCCATAGAAACTTAATCACAATTTACAATCACTCGAATCAGTGGATGATTTATGAAAACTAGCATTTGTTACTCTAGATTTCAAACTATTTGCATACCAAATTTCATCTAAATACGTTAAATATGTAGTTATGGAGATTTTTCTTAACAAAAATTTACAAAGACTTGAACATTTGTAATAATCCTACGTACGGATGTATCGATGGATGTTTGTTCCTCTTTCAGGCAAAAACTACTGAATGGATCGGCCTAAAGTTTGGAAAAGACGTAGTTCTAGTCCTGGAATAACACAAAGGCTACTTACTTTTCATCTAGTAAATTCCATCATAAACTTCAACCACACTTTTCAGATTAACCTGAACAAACTGGTGCTCTACGATCGGTAGTTACCAAGATATTACAATTTCTAGTTTAACGATATTATAGACCTTCCCAACTTATGTTTTCAAAGAGCGGAGTCCATTTATATATCATTTAAAATGGTTGTATATTTAAAAAACTCCATAAGGAATCCTGAAAAGTAATGATGATCTTCTTTCGGACGAGTTGTCCACTTCACTTTTGGTTCAGGGTTCAACTGGTCCGAATCTAAAATCAGCAGATTTGGGACTCGGACGAGTTGAACCCCAATCTAAAAGTGAAGAGGACAACTCGTCCAAGGTCGAGTTTTCATTAGGACGAAGTGTACCTACCCTAACCCCCCTTAACCACGCCCACTACGCATCGAGTTGCTGTGTTTTGTGTGAGCATTTTTGATATTGTAGGTACAATTACAACATTATTTTCCAATTCGAAAACTTAGTAATAGCCAATCCATAATTGGAAAACCTAGTAAGTAGTAATTCCAAACACAAACACCTAGTATGAGCACCATTTACGAGGTATTTGGATTTGGAAATGTTACATGCTAGGATTTTGATTTTGTTTCGCAGTGTAGCAAGTGGACTTACTAGGATTAGTGGGTCCCGTAGCTTTGATTCTAAATGAGATAGAAATACGGGTGTTTTTGCATAACACGCGGCTCAAAATTCAAGAAACGGATGACGAAAAAAAATTCTCTCTATCTCTAGCTTTGCGCGTCCATATTTTCCCAGCTATTTAGTTTTATAATATATATATTTTTATAATTACTAGCTGCATCCCGCGACTTTGCCTGCGTGTACGCTTATTTGTGAAATAGAGAACAATATGTGTGTCAAAAACAGAATAAAGAATAAGACATGTTTTATTATTAACATAA
This sequence comes from Eupithecia centaureata, assembly GCA_944547425.1. NCBI lineage: Eukaryota > Metazoa > Arthropoda > Insecta > Lepidoptera > Geometridae > Eupithecia > Eupithecia centaureata. Next base: position 762,032 of record OX155701.1, on the reverse strand, counting down.
AGTTTTACTTTCAATGTTTTTGTCATCAATTTTAAAATTTTATTCCACAACCCCCAGTTTTTTAAGAAAAAATTTTGTAAGAAAAAATGCGTGATATTAAATAAACTATGAAATTTAGAATTTGAAACAATTTCAGAAACCATTAGATGTAGACTGAATATTGACATAGGTACATGTTCCAGCGATTTCTAAAATTCAATCAACAATGCTGGTCTTCCTGTAGTGCTGTTTTGTGAAGTCAAACATTTTCACATAAAATATTTGATTATCGCTTATATTTTGTACTTTTTTCTTTCTTTTGGCGTTTTTTTTCTTTTTATCGCCTTTTAAATCACTATTACCGGTTTTCGGTTGTCCCGAAATAGAATCAGAGTGTTTCACAATAAATTTATCTCTTGTCTTCTCCGTCTCCTTGAAAGTTGTTGTTTTCCAACTGTAACCTTATTCGTAGGATACGACAAAATTTCAGTCATCAGTAACTTTTACCTTCATCCAGTCCTATCCATTGTCGTGAAGAGTTAACAAACAATAACACAAACTACATTGGGACAGCCGCATAGTTTTGTGCTTAAAACCAAATTTTTATGTTTATTTGTAAGAAAGATAATATGTATCTACCAGGTTGCCTATCAGAATTTGGCCGCAAATAATCCAAATAATAAGAAAAAACCGTCTCCTTGGAAGTTGTTGTTTTGCAACTGTAACCTTATTCGTAAGATACAATGAAATTTCACTCATCAGAATTTCATAAAAAGTTACTTTTTACTTCATCCAGTCCTATCCATAGTCATGAAGAGTTAACAAACATCCATCCATCCATCCACACATATTTACATCTCGACATTCAAACTTACGCATTCACAAGATTAGTGTTATGTCTGCGGTAAATTAGATATGTATCGAACAACCTTCCTGCAAAATTTAATATTCATCCGTAACTTTTTTCTGCGACGCTTAAATGTTTGAAATAAAGAGGTATTGGAAGGTATTAAAAGGGTATTAAATATTTACAAAGGATTTTTCAAGTTTTACTGCCTCTAACTATGTGAAAAAGATGTGGTCCAGACAACCTGACGTCAGCATGTCTGACCACTTTCTTTTCAAATTATTTCACAGCTCATCGAGGTACTAAATAATTTAACTGAGGTATCAAATAGTATTGAAAAGGTATTGGAATTTGATAGTTTCCAAATATAAAATGTCGCACTTGGTCCAGGGGTCCTGACGCTAACGATAGTAAGAAGTACGATTTATTCGGTATTAATTTGTTTACTAAGATAAAACTTAGTTGTGTTGTCGTTATTTTCCATTGATAATAAATAAGGCTGGACAAGGACAATTCATACAGCATGATCTAGCCCCAGCAGAGCTTGTGTTATGGTACTGGATTGATACTTCAAGACAGTTGTCTATGTTTTTAACACTTTTAATATTTGTAAGCTTCTGCCTGGTTCGATAAAAGCTTTTTCATACCATATATAAAATGATTAAAGATAATTAAATGTATGAAGATGTGTGACTCTTGGCTTAGAGTTAAACCTAGAAATAAATTGAGCTCAATCTGTTCAGAAGTTTTAGCGTGCAAAAATAACCATCTTTCTTTTCGTCCATCCCAACGCTCGCACTAACAACATTAAGTAATAACAATAACATACGTAACGGTTTTTCATAATAGGTATACAGTTTTATTAAGGAGTTACAAAATAAACCCACGTGCATAAACTGGCCTACAAAAATGACGTTTTCAGGTAATTTCGTTCACACATTTCGCAATGGTACTTTAGCTAGAACATCGTCGAACAAATAAAACAAAATTGCGCATAAAACCACTCTATCAGAACGGATATGTACAAAACACTAGCAATTGGAATATCGATCATTTTAGAAGTTCTAGGGAAAACCGTCCCTGTTGGAAACAAAACATATGCAGAGCTCGTGAAGGAAAAGGGAGAACTTTTCAAACAGATCAATGAAGCGATCCAAGAATCCATCACCGTCTTTAAGAAGAGCAACGACACCGAAGCCGTCCTAGGAATCGAATACATGAACCAACTGAGGGAGCAACTAAAAGAAATAAACGGAACGGATGTACAAAACTTAAAGAATGACACCGGGAGTGGAACCAGACGGAGGAATAAAGTTTTTATTACTATAGACGATGTAAATCATATCCTCCGTAACAAAGATAAAAATAAAAAGGAGAAGAAAAGGGCAGAAGAGAATATGATGATGGGACAGAAGGAGCTGGACGTTTGGCTTCATGAGCAGGAATTGGCAAAAGATAAGAAGAAAAACAAGAAAAAGATTTTCATAAACCTGGAGAAGTGTCCGAGGTAAGACATCACTGTTATAACACTGGACGTAATCACTACATAATATAAAACGAAGTCGCTTTCTCTGTCCCTATGTCCCTATGTATGCTAAAATCTATAAAACTACGCAACGGATTTTGATGCGGTTTTTTGAATAGATAGAGTGTTGAAGGGGAAGGTTTATACGCATAATAAAACCGAGCGAAGCCGGGCGGGTCGCTTGTAATAAATAAATAAATAATGCTGGATACTCCACACATCATCATCTAGCCCAAAGTAAGCTACTCAAGGCTTGTGTTATGGGTACTAGAGAAATGATATATTTAATACATTATAAACACATAGATAGATATTTTTACTAAACATATTGAACACCCAGACCGACGGAACAAATTTCTGCAGATCGTACACAAATTTGTTCCGAGGCGGGAATCGAACCCGCAACCTTTTGCGTCGCAGGCGGAGCTACGCCCCATGCGCCACATCGGTCGTCAGCGATATCATAGGAAGGGCAAAAGTTTCCTTCTGGGTGTTGTTAGAGGATCTCATACACTTGCACTAAAGACACTTGCGTGAATGACCATTTGCGCGAATGATCTCTTGCGTGAATGACCATTTGCGCGAATGAACTCTTGCGTGAATGACCAATTGCGCGAATGAACTCTTGCGCGAATGGACACTTGCGTGAATAACCAATTGCGCGAAATATCGAAAAACTTTAGTAGCTCTTGAAGTAGACGTTGTGGAGAGTTTTTTCACCATTGTAAAAGATTTTTTTATCTCTTTCCTGTGACGTATTTAATTTTTCCAACTATTATCACTTCGTTACCTGTAAAAAGAAACAAGTAGAAACTTTATAAATAGCCTTCAGATTAAGTACTTTTATGTAATTATTTAGATTAAAAACCCTTGTTTTGTAATTTGGTAAGTTATCTTCTACAAAACTAAAAGAAAAGAAACATCAAGAGACTTACACAATAGTACTTACAGGTGGGGTGTAGACAAGAAGAAGAAGAAGAAACGATCCAAGCGTCGACAAGACGGCGGCCCCACGGCCGACCAGGAGCTGAATCCGGCAGACTACATGAGTTTAGAGAAGACCACCAAGAAAGTCCCGCAGACGAAGTATCCTTGCTGTAGGAAATGCTGCAAGAGATCATACATGGGATGCCTCTAGTAACCCAGCCATCCCGACATCCAAGTCTATCCATGACCATTGTACTCCTCTCATCATCAGAGACCGTTAGGGTGACAAATCTAAATCGAGCTGTGCTGCGCTGTACTGCGCTGTGCTATGTTTGGTCAACAGATTAACGCAGCACAGCACAGCGCAGCATAGCATGGTTAGTTTGTATCCTCATTAAAACATTAGACGAGCGAGTTGACGTTGACACAGCACAGCGCAGTACAGCGCAGCACAGCTCGATTTAGATTTTTCACCCTAAGGGTGACAAAACTAAATCGAGCTGTGCTGGGTGACAAAACTAAATCGAGCTGTGCTGCGCTGTACTGCGCTGTGCTATGTTTGGTCAACAAATTGACGCAGCACAGCACAGCGCAGCACAGCATAGCATAATAGACGAGCGAGTTGACCATAGCACAGCGCAGTACAGCACAGCACAGCTCGATTTAGCCTTAGGGTGACAAATCTAAATCGAGCTGTGCTGTGCTGTTCTGCGCTGTGCTATGGTCGACTCGCTTGTCTATTATTTTAATGAAGATACAAACTAACCATGCTGTGCTGCGCTGTGTGAGGCTACGCTGTTTCTATTGACCAAACATAGCACAGCGCAGTACAGCGCAGCACAGCTCGATTTAGATTTGTCACCCTTAGGCTGTGTCCCCAGTAGGCAAACTGTTAGCGGCCGACTGAGTTTGTTTCGTATCGATTTAGTACGCCCTTCCATATATTTGAAATGGAGTGTCCACAGTTTGCTAGTTTTGCGCTCACTGTACGCAGTTTTCCGCGTTACGCGCGCCGACTATCTCAGTGAGCGGCCGACGCCCACCAAAACCTTCAAAAAACTCATAACAGTTTGCTTACAACGCACGAAAATGATTTTAGTTTGCAGCTAACTCAAATTTCAGCTCGTCACAAATATCTGGCTCACTCAGTCGGCCGCTAACAGTTTGCCTACTGGGGATACAGCCTTAAACTTCACATATTGCCATCAACAAAGATGTCAGGTCAAATGCACATGTCAGTGTCAGTAGCACTATGGTTTACCCTTGGATGAAACTGCAGGTCGTCAGTGCCTTACAACTCATGGTTCATAACTATAAAGTCATTTAAAATGGGATATTTACCGTGGTTATGGCGCATGAAACTGTGCCGAAATGTCGGAAAACTCATATAAATCAAGGGATGTAGATACCGTTTTAAATGACTTTAGTACCTGTGTGTTTATGTAAAAACATTAATAAAAAAGGAAATTAAATATATCCTGTTTATTCCGGTAGGTACAGCTTCCTAAGCGTCGGTTCTGTTTTTGTTTTTAGTTTAAAATCTTATTTTTAGATAAATCTTTATTAACAACCACTGTCAAAACTGATCATTCGGAAATGACTCCATCCACTGTTATGGCCAATGATGATTCTAACACGATTGACGACGTATTCATTGGACTTAAACTGGTGATTCTGAACAGCACCGTAGGTAGTTTGTAACGGAAAACAAAGGTAAATGTCGAAAGTGTTTTTATTTATTTTTCGGAAAACAAAAGAGAGTCACTTAAAAGAACCAAGCTTGATATCATTAAAATTTGAGTTATCAAATATCCTACGCGGAAGTTTGATTATAAGGATGTTTGTTACTCTTTCACGCATAAACTATTGAACGGATAGGACTAAAATTTTGAAAAGAAGTATTTCCAGCCCTGGAATAGAACTACTAGGCTACTTTATATCCCATACCTAAATTAGTTCTCATGGAATAGAAAAAGCCTTGAAACGTTACTATAGAAACAACGCAAGTGAAGCCGCGGGCAAATAGCGACTAGTAGTGATTACTCTACTGTTGGCTTATTTTAGGTACAGACAGCTTCACTAATTGGTATCCCCCTCACAGAATATGCAGTAGTGTGTATTCAGTAGCACGCAGGTTCAAACCCTTTAACATAAAAATAATTGATTATAGTTTACAAATTTCTCGATAATTTCTTATTTTGTTTTGTTATAAATTTTATTCAATGACTTAATCAGAAAACTAAGATTTTTTCAATACCTTTCTTAATTTCTATCGGTACGCACGAGTAACTATGCTAAATTTCGAGACATAATCATAAGCAACGTTGGTGTAGTGGTGGAAGTAGCCGAGTTAATCTGGCTTCTAATCGCAAGACCCGTGTTCGATCCCCTTTATCGATTAGATGTCATTTTTATATTTGCCATTTTTTATTTTTGTCTATTCTTGTGAATAGTGAAGTCATTGTTTATTAGTATCAATATAATGATTGAAAAATAAAACACAATTTTAGGTAAGTAAACACACTTTTTCTATTTCAAAATTTATGACTACATAACAAAACAAAATAAACATAATTAGTAGCATAGATTGTTTGTTTGTCTTAGACATTTTTTATTTTATAATCAAGCTTATTTATTAGTTGTTCCCTATCCTGATAAATAATGTTCCATTTGCGATTTAGTACTCGAGAATACACATGTTTTCATTAGATTTTTGTTTACTTTTCTAATCTAATGAATTAAACATTTTGATTCTCCTGTAAATCGTGGAACATAGTTTAATCAGGTAGGTTTGAAAATATATATGAGGTCAAAGGGTGTTTTTCTATTATTTATTTTTTGTAGTCTGTTTCTCATCTGTGTAACCTCTTGCTCTAAGTTATGCTTGGACCTCAATTCATGCGAATGCCAATTTAAAACCATTTGACCCCACATATTTCTCAGACTTAGATCCGGACTTTTAGCTAGCTAGGAATAACAGTAATGTCTTCTTAAAAATAAAATCATTCAGAAACCATTCGCGTACGATGCACTGCACAATTATAATGGACAAAATAATTTTCTCCCTCTGGATACGCGATCCGCACAGAAAGTAACATGACTTCCTTCAACACTGTCAAATATTGTTCTGCATTCATACTCCCAGTCATTTCTTTTATTTTCCGGGAACCATAGAAGACCCCAATAACCTAAAAATAACAATTTAATTAATTGGTGTTTGTTTTTAGGTGTGTGGGATAAAATACAAATAATTTATTTGCATTGGTCAAATACTATGTTGTTTGTTTGTTTTGTTCTAAAAAGATAAGAATAAGATGAAATTAATAATCTTTGATAAATGTAATTGGATTCGTTGAGAATTATCACTTACTTTTATAATTTATTCTGTTGTTACACTCCTGTTATTTTTTCTGCCAAATCTTCTACATTCACATCCTTCTCGGATTTAAAACGACCTCATAAGCGCAGGGTTTGAATCTGTAAGATAACAAATCAACAATATATTATGCAGTTAAAGATAACAAGGTTTTACTAAAAAGATATAAGTAGGAAATTTACCGTTATTCCAAGCTGACGAGCAATCTTCTTATTACTTATTTGCTGTTCGATAATAACCGGGATCTTAGTTCTCACAAAATTACTAAAATGCAACATTTCCTTCAATATTCTTAAATTCCATCAAAAACATAAATTAAAACAACCAAGTAAACACTCGAATTGAGAATGGCAGTAACCTTTTCTTCGTTCACCAAGATTGTATTTAGATCTACCCTCATCTTTTTTCTTATCCAGATATCGTAAATAAAATCCGCTGCCGAACATTAATAACACAAAATTTCGAGCGTCCGATAACTAGTTCATTAGCTTAGTTGTATAATGAAGTGGTTAAATGTCATGCGAGCGATTGGATGCCTGGTTCGAACCCCACTTGATGATACAAATTTTGTTTCTTAGAATTTGAGTAAAAGATTAGTCGGTCGGACGACAAATGTAAACTTTAGCTATTTGAGGGGTTACCAATTAGTGATTCTGTCTGTACATGGTTTATTTATTTATTTAAAACTTTATTGCACTAAAGTACAAAGGGTGGGCTTAATGCTTAATGTTTATTATTATTTTGTCGCGTGTACGATAGTCCAACTTTGCCCGTCGTCGCACTAGTGGACCAAGAACACCAGGGGACTACTTGAATCACCAATCAGCTGGCCGCATGCAGTTATTATTTTCAGTACTTATGCAAATTCAGCAGTGGACGTTTTATGTACTGAGGTAGTCCATTTAGGGAGGAATAGTATTTAGAATTCGTAGAGTTCCACGCGACCAAGTCTTTTCGTATTTGTTTATTTAGTTTGATGTTTTTTCTGTCGTATTCCCTGTCTCGTAAGTAATTTCTTCTTTTCTAGACTCTATGTGTATAAATTAACTTTATATTTTTTAGGCACAAAAATGGCATAACATTTCCATAAATTTTATATTTACTACATAAATGTTATGCCATTTTTGTGCCGCCATACCAGGGGCCTAATTCCACTAATTTCAAAAAAAGGTATCAATAGTGCCAGTCTATCAAGATGATTAAAATGACGTTTGTGCATTTGGTATTCTACTATTTTTATGCTTGAAGAAACTTTCATAATTAAAATTTTAAATTGGTACGTAAAAAGGTACTTAATCGTCACACATCTATGAATGAACCTCAAAAAGTTCGAGCTAGTAGAATACCAAAAATAATTTAACACTGTCAATTTGACACGATACTATTTAAATGGTGAAGCGATTTATTTAGTGGAATTCTGGCCCTGGTATCTACTAATCTATTAGCTGCGACTTACGGCCGATTTCTGGAACGCATGTCAACTTCATAATTTACTAGTCAATGTTCAAATCTCTATTCAAGTGTCATTTGGGTTTCTCGAACGTTGATTACGTACTTAGATTTTGAACAGTGATCACTTGACAAGCCTGTCAAATCATTGAAGCAAAACTCTTCTCAAATATCAAAATGGGTTTCTGGAACGATAATTAAGCATGATTCTTTGGTCAAGCTCTTGTCAAATCAATAATTAGCTAATCGGTGATTTAGCTCTAATTAGTTGAAATTTTTACAACAATGTGCTGTATTTTGCCAAGTTCTAAATCGAATATATATAAAAAATCAACAGGTTGGTACTCCTAAAGCGGTTTTGTTATGTATTACTAAACATAAGGATCGTTTTACCATTAAATAAAAATTAATTAAATTACCTCTTATATTCTAGGATGCTTCGTTTTGCTTCCGCATATTAGAAACATAATAAATAATATAAAAAAACTTGGTGAAATACAGGAATTAAAAAATATTGGTAATAAAGCAATGTAAAAGGTTTCCTACTTGCCTACTAAAGTAGTTAAAGTTATTTTTTCTATTTCGGTATAGTTTTTTTCTTCATAATAAACAATCTATTATTACCTATCAAATTTACAATTTTGAACTTTTTCAAACGTAAACAAACAAGTATTCGCGCCACAAGCATAAGCATAAATAGTAACTGGGTAGAAGGGACTCTTCTTTAATCTAGTCCAGACATGTTTTTTTTTACTTAGGGCACTAGAATGCACTATTTATATTTTGTAATAATGTTCAGAACACACCAACTATTTCGGATATAAGTATATTCAATATAGGTTACGACCCATCAGTTCAATCCACTTTTTTGTTCAGAAAAAAAGAAAATTGGATTATAGTCTTTTTCACATAGGAAGCGTTCCCTGACAGATGGAATGCGTTTCATTTCAATTGACTAGGATTTTGGCAAATATTAATTTCGAAAATTCAAACAATTTTTATTTCATTTCAAACATACGAATTAAGCTACAGAAGTATAGCATGACACACAAATTGTCCAAAAATAAATTTATTTTAGCCTCCACGCGCAATAAAAAATAGAAAACAATTATTTTATGAAATCCGAGGCAATTTGTTTTGCGTAGAACGGAACGTAATAGAGTTGAGGCAAACAAATATTATTCCGGCAAATCTATAAATCGATTATCGCAAATTAAAATCGTAACTTTCGACAACATCATTTTAAATTTTTATCACGGAAGTACATAAATATGATTATTGTTGATTATTTGTTATTCATTTTCAATAACCTACCTATCTGCCGATATTATTACTGTCCTATTTCTAGGTTATGACGCATTACCTATTGGAAATGCAGATTTTTCCAATTGCTTTTATTTTATAGACCTAATTTAATGTTTTACTTGGTTAAAGTCATTTAAAATTAATGAAAATGTTTTACGAATAATCGATTTTCGTTGCTAAATCAAGTCAAAAATCGAATCAAATTTTTACGATTACACTTAGCTCATTTCTATAACTGTCTAACTGAAACGTCACGGAACGCTTCCTAGGTGAAAAATACTATAGTTACCTACGTATTGGGTTGGTACCTATTATTTCACAAAGGTACACGTCAGTTTGAATTATTTATTAAACGAGAGCACATAAAGAATGCATCATAAAAAAAAACCTCGAGGTAATTCATGATACTCAACTCAACTCAAAATCGCACCGGGCTCTTTGACAACATAACTATAATTTCAACTAATACTTGCGGCCGCCACCGCGCGCCGCGATCGGTAAACATAAATGAATGATCATTAAAATCCGCGTGCAGTGTCGCCGGCTGTGGCAGCCCGACCGATATGCCCGTTTAACGTGGAAAATAGTGTAGGCTAATATCTTGACCTTGAGCGCATTTCCCTTCTACTCTTACTTACTACTATTTACTTATTCTTATGCCACAAGCGTCATTTTTAGGGTTCCGTATCCAAAGGGTAAAAACGGGACCCTATTACTAATACTTCGCTTTCTGTCCGTCGAAAATAAATATTTAAGGCGGGCTCCCATTAAAACGCCTTTTTACTATTTTTGGTCAATATTAATAAATGGTAACATGGTAACAATGGTAACAACCTACCTGTTACCACTTGAAATATTCACAAAATACTTAATTGTAAGTATATTTTTACTTAAGTAATAAAAAATAAAATTTAAGAAATATGGCACGGAACCCTTAGTGCGAGTCTGACTCGCCCTTGGATGGTTTTATTGAAGTTTAGGAGTGAATGACTGAACTGAAAGAATGACAATCGTAAGATGATCAATGATTAGCTAATTATTATCTAATCAGCGTTCGTGCACCCCGATTTGAATTGACCAGTGTGTTAAATTAATCGCTTTGTCAACTGATTTGACATTTGAATAGCCTTCTAGAAACCGGGTGTTAGGGTGACAAATCTAAATCGAGCTGTGCTGCGCTGTACTGCGCTGTGCTATGGTTGGTCAATAGAAACAGCGTAGCATCACACAGCGCAGTACAGCATGGTTAGTTTGTATCCTCATTAAAATATTAGACGAGCGAGTTGACCAAACATAGCACAGCGCAGTACAGCACAGCACAGCTCGATTTAGATTTGTCACCCTTACAGTCCCGTAACTAATTTTTTTCATGTACTTATATAAAGCATAGAATGTTGTGTTTCTTGTATGTACCAATGTATTTCATGTATTATGTTTTTAATACGGGTCACGTGTATATTATTTCTTGTATTATATATTATATATATATTGTATGAAAATTCCTACAGTTGTGTATGCCGAGTCCCATAGATTTCAAATAAGTTTCCATGGAAGTTCCTCATTGCGCATTTTGGGTCAGCTAAATCAACATAAACCTCTACGGACTTAGTGAAACGTTTCCTCTAAGGCCTCCATCTTTATTTTAGCCCTTCGATTATATCACAACAGAGCAACAAGCGATCCCAGTTAATGAAAAGACGTAAAATTAATTGTATTTTAGTTCGCTCCGGGCGCTCATCTGTATGTAAATGTAACCGGGCGTCGGTGATTCTTCATTCCGGACTTAACCAGACTAAACTGCTTTCATTTTCGAAGGAGCTATGAAAGCCTTGGAATTGTCTCCAAGTTAAATTAATAGCTGATGATTTCAACAATTTCGAGAAGGAGGCCAAGAGAAGGATCCAGCTGGGCTGGGCAGCGTTTGGAAAACTACGTCGAGTCTTCTCGTCATCCATACCACAATGTTTGAAAACGAAAGTTTTCAATCAGTGCGTCCTACCCGTAATGACCTACGGAGCTGAGACGTGGACACTCACGGTAGGGCTGGTCCACCAGTTCAAAGTCGCTCAGCGAGCTATGGAAAGAGCTATGCTCGGAGTTTCTCTGAAGGATAGGATTCGTAATGAATACATCCGACAGAGAACCAAAGTTATCGACATAGCTCAAAGAATTAGCAAGCTGAAGTGGCAGTGGGCCGGCCATATTTCGCGAAGAACCGACCACCGTTGGGGTAAACGTGTTCTTGAGTGGAGACCGCGACTTGGCAAACGTAGTGTGGGACGCCCTCCGGCTAGGTGGGATGACGATCTGCGAAAGACTGCTGGCAGATGCTGGATGCGTCAAGCTGAAGACAGGGCGCTATGGCGCTCATTAGGGGAGGCCTATGTCCAGCAGTGGACTAATGTAGGCTGATGATGATGATGATGATGATGATTTCAACTCTGAAACTATTGCGGTTTCAATACAATACAATCCGTATGATGTACCTACTACAATGTCCTGACGGTTGTACCGTTAAAAAGGACCCTTCAAAGGATCCAAAGTATTAAAATAAAAAGAATTATCCTACTAATTATAAACGCGGAAATTTGGGAGTATCGATGGATAGATGAATGGATGTTTGTTACTCTTTCACGCAAAAACTAATGAACGGTTCTGGATGAAATTTGGAAAATTTTTTGATTATAGTCTGAAATAATATATTTTATCCCAGAATTCCCACGGGAACGGGAATTACGCGGGTGAAGCCGCGAGGAGCTGCTAGTCTTCAATATTTCGCTTGTTTGCCTGCCGTAACGTTTGTTTATTCCACCCTGAATATTCTCAGACTATAAATAGACTAGGATCCTTAACGCTTAATAATATATTGACGATAAAATATTCTATTTCGCTTCTTCCACTAGTGGACAAAAGATTGAGGCGAACTGAAAATCAATTATCACTTTATTTCTTATATTATTTTGATAATTATGTACCTATATAGTATTAAATTTGACTTGTCTAAGTGCTTATTTTAAAGCCTAAAGAAATAAAGATATTGATTTACTGATTTACTGATTGGAAATGTAATTGAATGGACGCTTGTTCTATAGCCCACCTGACGATCGATGGCGACTCGATGAGCTTCAAAGGCGATAATCGAATCACATCGATTACAATAATCGATTCCGTACGACTCGCTTTGGTTTTACATAGTGAGTACCGAACTAGGACTTGACAAACTCTAGTTCTGAACTCTTGTTTTAATGTAAAAGTTGTCTCTACTGTAAGAGACGACGTCTTCGGCGAAGTGGGTGAAGGTAACTAAGACGCAGATTTGAGTTTTGAAATAGTTAGATAAAATATTTGTTTTAATGCAATTCATTATTTGATTCGGGTTTGGGTGTTCTTTGATAACTATGTACCTATAGGTAGTATTAAATTTGACTTGTCTAAGTGCTTATTTTGTAAGCCTAAAGAAATAAAGATATTCATTTCTGATTTCTGATTTCAAATGAGCTTCCATATTGTATAGAAGACGAAATACTTCACGTATAATAGAAACATTTGAATCTTCCAAAAACTATAGTAGGCGCCTGGAGAAAATTTAAACAAGCGCTCATTGATTATCCTTATCATTTTCTTTTACTTTCCAAAGTACCGACCTAATCAGAAACATTTGTTCCTACTTGCACCCTAGGTGTATGGCGGGCAAACAAAGGCCGTTGCAACGATGAAAAAATGCTGGACAATCCACACAGCATCATCTATCCACAAGCTAAGCAGAGCTTGTGTTATGGGTACTAGATGACTGATGTACTTAATACATACATAGATATTTAATTTTGTTGTTGGTCTTGGAAATGTTGGTCATTTCATACAACTCACTCAAACAAAACGACCTCTATTCCTTCCACAATAAGGTTGAGTTGGTGTTGAATCAACCAGTCTGTGGTCTATACTAATTGCATTCAGTAATTGGTGCAGATTGCAGATAAACTAGGCCAGAAGGAGAACCTAACTCCAGTGGATATTCATTAATGTAATAACATACCTATTGTATCCGATCGTGGTACTGCTGGTTCTGAATGCACAGAGAATACCTACTCTATCCGACTCCGCTAAATTTAAGACTTGGCTAGATCTCCGACTCGGTTAGATATCTGACTCAGTTAGATCTAAGACTCCTTTAGATTTCCAACTCAGTTAGATCTACAACTCGGTTAGACTACCGACTCGGCTAGATGTTTGACTCGGTTAGATCTACGATTCGGTTAGGTCTACTACATGGTTAGAATCCGACTCTAACTCAAACACATAAAAGACAAAACAAAAGAATAAGTACAATGTAAAATATAACAGTTAGCTTGGGTCACAAAACGGTCCGTGTCTCAGGACGGGCTGGTTGTATATTTACGTACAACCAACGCTTGTTTTCCGACAGAGCCGTTTGATGAATTGAATTATACTAATATTTCAATCAAAGCCTGAATTGAAGCTCCAAAGTAAGCCAAGCTACTGCATCGAGTGCTCTACAGCTCATCTCATTAGCAAAGCGGCTAGATAACCGGCGCTTGTCTTAGACGTAGGTTGGCCGCCGCCACTCACCACTCACCTGCCAGGGCAAGAGCGCCGGTCTAGACAAGTGGTGCCAATGAGCGAATGTTACTTGCACATGTGACGTTTTTGGCCCAAGTATTCACATTGATGGAATGTATCCGGAATGAGAGTCTCAGAAGAACCTGCTCAGGCAAAACCATTCACATCGGTCGTGTGAATAGTATATTGGATGACCCTTATTTTCAGGTTCTTTTTATAAGCAATAGACCTTCGTTTGACCACAATCTCACCTGATGGTAAGTGACGACGTGGCCGAAGATGTTTCACGAAGGTCTAGAAGACTATTCTATTTTCTATTATTATTAATTCTACATTAATGGAACGTTTTGGTCGGCAAGTAACACAGTCATTCCTTATTAATAAAAAAGTTTTCACTCATTTTATACATGTCACAGTTAACCAACGAAGCTGGTAATTTTTTCAAGTATCTTTCAAAGAATGTTGTATTAGTTTAGGGGTCACCGAAATACGGATCAAAAATCAAGACAAATGATTGCTTGAATAAAAGGAGCTTAAAAGCTTGAAAGGCATTTGTCTAAAAAGCTACGTGCCTAGGCGATTTGAAATCCGTTCAGTTCAGTAATTGTAAACGAGAACCAGTGCTTCGGGCTTCTTTACGGGTTCGTCGGTTTGTTACTTACTTACAGTACCTACTTTGTAGCAAAATTTCTGTTAGATATTATTTTAAGCTACACATACACAGTCATGTAATTGTTACAATCTGTGGGAGTATGCGCGCAATTCATATTCAACTAAGGAGAAAAGCTGTAGAACAGCGAATGAAAATTCGAATACTTCATTTCATTTTACACTGTTTTGACTTATCTCTCCGCTGTATTTGCTACCCAAAACAAAAGTACTAAGTACTATAATATTTAGATAATACTAGGATCCTACTTAAATATAATAAAATGCGTGCGTTTTTGGATTTCACAACTGCTCTGGGTAGCAAATACCTAGTAGGCTTTGACAAGCTTCTGTGTCAGTAAATGCTTTCAGTAAGTACCTATAATATACATCTTAATAGCCCCCGCTTTGATGGAAAACAGTTGTAAAAGATAGGACCCAAAACAAACTCCTCAAATGACAAGTCAATGTTGAAAAGTCCGTAATGATGAATAATAGCAATTCCTCCAAAATTGGCGAGTTACGGAAATTATAAGGAAATGAATGACCTTTGCTCCCTGACGATTAATTTAGCATTTGATTTAATTATGGCGGAGTGTTTGGAGACGCCGTCAAAGGGTCGCCTATTTATTTAATTAAACTGAAATCAGCCGGCTTTGTGTGATTGAATCGCGGAGAGACTTGTTTCTGATGACCCGCTCACCTATTTGCTTATCTGGATCTTTTCTGTCTTCACGAACTAAACAAGAAGTTAGCTCAATTATTTCCATTGTTAATACTAGTTCATTTTATATTCTTTGACTGCAATTCCCTTTGTTAATTTTGTAATTATTTTATTAATTTAGACTTCATTCGCTGGTCAATTTTGTTAGTGGCAAATGAACGCCTATAAAGACCAGTCTTTTAGGCGATCGTAATTTATAGGCATTAGAACATGACTAATTGAGAAAACAAATCATGATCAAAATCAAATCATCATCCCGTATTCAATGATATAAGTGTATTTGTTTTTAAGAATAAAAACATATTTCAATTACCTAATCCAATGAGTAATTATAGCGTCCGATCAAAATACAAAAATAAATTATTTAGACCACAAATTAGATTGACATTATCCCATAATAACAGTTATATGATGGCGATTAAAATTTAAAGTAAAATTCCTGACGCTTTTAAAGAAATGACATTATTAACAAAATTTAAATTTAATTTGACTACATGGCTCTCTGAAAAATGTTTTTATAGTATAAATGAATTCTTTGAATATAAATTGTAATTATTTTATCAATAGACATTGCATGATTTGGTTTGACATGATTTTATTTTTAGTTAATATTGTATGTGATAATTTAATTTTGTCAAAATCAATAACTTAAATTTTATATATTCATACGTCTGCAAAGACAGGTTTTGGTGGTAATTTAAGAATAATTTTAAGATCAATGTATAACCTGAAATCTAATGAATAAATGATATGAAATATGAAATGACTTAATGACCAATTGGTTGTCACTCGAGCACACGCATGAGCTGACGCATGATATTTAAATTTATATAACATCTATTTTATTTTAATCAAAATCTCACTTAATTTGGCTTTCGTTCTCTAATGACCAGTAACCATATTTCCACTAAAAACCTACTATTCAAACCAGCACTCGTGCTTTTAATCACAGTATTCCGCTAACCACATCGTATCAAACGCAGTACGTAACTCGCGACCAGTGGCCTTATCCAGATTTAGCGATACCTACCTACACGCCGCAGATTTCATATAGAGAGGAGAGGGGGGACAGAAGAGACAATACTATGAGCTATACAATACAATGGACTTTAAAGCTTTATTGTTACTTAAAAACAGTTGAAATGGCAACACGCAGCGTTTTCCCAGTAAAAATATAGACAAATTACTCACATTTTCCAATGATTTCGGCAGAATATCAGCGCTTTTCCACTCATTTTTGCTGCAGAGACCATTTCTTTGTTATTTGAAAATATTGAGTATCATTATTTTTATCTGTATTTATGTTAAATGTTCATTTTTTATTTTCATAAAATGTGTTTGAAATGAAATGAAAGAATACAAAAGAGTTTTGCAATATCGAGATAAACTCTACTTGAACCATGTAAAGGCATTGCACCATTCTAAGCAAGATCGTAAATTATAAATAATAAATGTGTTTACTTTTTTCGTTTACTATTCATATATTTACACGCTTAGAGCTTAGCTTTAAGAAATATCAAGAAGAGAAAGAGTTCCAAAGAGTAGATTGTGTAAAACTTTAAATGCATTCTGCAAACTCATCAACAAATAAATAAATGGTATCAACGGAGAGCATCTGATCTGCTCCTCTCTGCCCAAGAATATGTTTCAGTAGCAACTCTTGGAATGCATTAATTATTATTTACAATGAACCCGTTACGTTGCAATAACGACGCAATCTGCTTCTAGGGAGGGGATACTATCGATTATCGATAGTCGATGTCGATATTATATTGGTACATGAAACAATAATGAGGCACTCAATTATATTCTGATCTCGATATAATTAGCTTTGTTATATCAATAGTTAATTACATTTAAAGTGCGGTAATCAGTGTTAGGGTCTGTTATGTGGATCATATAAAGCCTAATTGACAAAATTATAGTAATTAATCAGTTGGTTGCAGATATACTTGAGTTATTTTAATTTCAGCAATCATAGATTTTAACCATAACTTCGCTATTTCAAGTAGAAAGAATTTTTTTATTTAATTAATTCTGCAAATTCTAGAACCATAAGCTTTTCCTATTTTATTCTTTAAATACCTTTAATTTTAATTATAATTTAAATACCTTTTTTCTTTATTTTTTTTATTTAAAAGTTCCTTAAAAATATTTAAATCTTTCAAAACCTAGAAGAAATTCAAATTTTTCAACCGCGTTTTATATTCCTCTTAAAAAATAAATACCATTTCACAAACTAAATTCAATCATAGGTACATCACTATTTATCGACATTAGACTAGTCGACAACCCAATAATAAAACAATCTTGCGCTCGATCGGCATATCTCGCCTCGCTAGAGATGTGCCACTATCGATACGTGTCGATGTCGATGCTTGTCGATAGCGCTCGGGGAACAGCGTTTTGTGGCTTGGCAGTAAGATAACTTAGCAGCTTAATCTGCAGAACGCATTCTAATGAATTTGCTAATAGCTTCACCTACACTGTAACTTTGGTTGCGAACTTATGTAGCAGTGTTGTGCTTTAGTATTAATAATCAGTTTTAGTGCAGTGTGTTTTCTGGTACTCATTCAGAAGCTTACTGTAAATCTGGATAATGCGTGTGAATACAGTGGTTATTTGTTTGTTTTACCCGAGCGGAGACTTTTTGGTTGATTTTTCTTAAGAAGCTTTTGATATATGAATTGAATTGTTAACCTTTACAACAAAATGGATTCCAACCACAGAGATTGACTTTGGAATTTGACAACCAGTGTTTTAGCGCTGATTCTTTAGGTATGATTTCGCAAGGTTTTAAATATATTTTTTACTAACGCCACAGAGATTATGTAGGAAAGGAAGGAGAATGAAAGGACCCACCTGGTTGTCTCTGATGTCCAAGGTCTTGATGATAGCTTCCAGTATTCACTCACAATTTGGGTATATCACTCACTTAATTTTATAATGTTTATGAGAGGTTCGAACCTTATTTATTGATTTATATATTTAATATCAACGTTCACATTGAAGGAGCTCTTACGCAGTTCCGAGTGGAATCGCCATCTTACTTTTTTCCTAGGTAGGTATAGGTCGCGGGAGGGGGAAAGAGAAAGGAAACAAGGATTACTCACTAGTGTGAGAGGGAAAGGAATAATCTCTGTGGCAGTTTATTAAGCTACTGATATTTAAATTTGGCCGAAACATCCCCCCGGGTTTGAAAGGATGAAAATCCTTCAAAATACTACCTACTTCATTTTTAATTGTAATAAATTTATAAACGAACAAGTCTATTTATGTGAAACATTTTTAGAAAACAAATACAATAACAAACTATTTTATTCATATTAAATTATTTACTTGACTAAATCGATAATGAGTGGACTGTATATAGGATATAATATTTCGAATTATTGGGTAGGCAAAGGAAAAACCTTCACCAATGGTCGCTTGTATACGCCCGATTTAGTGCGAACGTCTACTACACGGACTATTCCGTCTTTCCCGTAATAAGTACGTTCTATGACGCCTAACGGCCAGTCAAGGCAAGCGCTGTTATCTGATTGCAGCAAAACAACAGTACCTATTTGTATTGGTTCCGTACGCGTCAGCCACTTACTACGAGATTGTAAAGTGTTTAGGTATTCCACTTTCCAACGTTTCCAAAACGACTGTACTAATTGATCTACAATACGTTTGCGTTGGAGAAGAGTTCCCGTTATATTTGATAAATCTTCAGAAGGAAGAGATTTTAACGGTGTCATCACTAAAAAGTGCGCAGGAGTCAGGGCTAATGGCTCGGCTGGATCACTACTCATCACCGACAGTGGCCGTGAATTTAAAAGTGCCTCAATTTGTGTGAGAACCGTTATCATTTCCTCTGTAGTTAGTAGTTGATTTCCTACAATTTTCTTTAAATGATTTTTAACGCTTTTGACATTACTTTCAGCTAACCCGTTAAAATGGGGACTTGCTGGGGGAAAAAATTTAATTTCAATTCTATTTTCGCGGGCTACATTAGCGAATTTGTCTTTATATTCCTCAGAATCTAATAACTGGTACATGTTATCTAGATAGGATTTTGCTCCAACAAAATTGGTGCCATTATCTGAATAAAGAACAGCTACAGGTCCACGACGCGAAATAAACCTTTTCAGACAGTTTAAAAACGATTCAGTACTTAAATCGTATGCTAACTCAAGATGAACTGCTTTAGTTACAAGGCAAACAAATAAACATATATATGTTTTTATACTGTGAACGCCTCGACGACGTTGAGGTACGGCATATATCGGTCCACCAAAATCCATCGAGGTATGGCAGAAGGGTTTGGATTCCTTTACTCTAAAGCCTGGAATTTCTCCAAAAAAGGGTTCCGTGTTACGAGGATTAACTCTAAAACATATGTTACATTGTTGTACACGATGACGCACTATACCACGAGCAGCTAAAATCCAATACTTTTGTCTTAGTAAAGACATTAGTAATTGAGGACCAGCGTGTAGGTACTTTCGATGGTAGTAGTCTATTATTAGAGTAACCACATGATCTTTTCGTGGCAACAATATCGGGTGTTGGCTATCATAGTTGAGTTCTGAATGGACTAACCGACCGCCTACTCTGATCAAACCGTCTGTCATAAAAGCATTTAGTTTGAGTAAAGCCGGGGGTAATTTGTTACCAGTCTCGAAACATTTCGTTTCGTCAGCAAAGTGAACCATTTGCAAATCTTTAATTATGTAATTCTCAGCGATATCCAAATGAGAAACAGAAAATTTACTAGGTAATTTCTTTACAAATCTGAGTACATAGATACATATTCGAAGTAATTTCGACCACGATGAAACCTTAGTAGCGAGTTCGTAGAAGATGGGTTTAATTCTCGGTTCATCAGCGGTGGTCGCTAAAACACTGACCTTCATTTCTGGTATTTCAGTTTCCAATTCAGTTGGGTCAAATTTATGCACAGGCCATTTAGACACTGGCATTTGACAAAACTTGGGGCCGTTGAACCAGAGCGGGTGTTCTAACAACTGCGAGGGAGTGAGACCTCGAGATAGACAATCTGCAGGATTTTCTTTACCACGAATATGATGAAAGTGTCGAGAATTTAATTCATTATGAATTTTAGAAATCCTATTAGCGACGAAAGTCTGCCATCGCGTAGGGCAAGAATGTATCCAAGCCAAAGCTACTGTGCTATCTGTGAATGCATAAACATTGGATATTTGACAGCGACTGCTGTACGAATCGATAACAATCTTCATTAATCGAGCTAGTACGACATTAGCACACAATTCCATTCTGGCTAAGGTGATTACAGTTTTCGAAGGCGATACTCTCGATTTAGCACAAACTATGTTCATGATTGATCGTTTTTCATTCGGTAGGTACACATGCAGATATACGACGCCACCATAAGCTCGTTCTGATGCGTCCGCAAAACCCACTATTGTTACGACGCAGTTGTCATTTACACTCACATGGCGAGGTAGTTTTATGTTTTGAAATAAAGGCAATTCAGATTCAATTGTCTGCCACAAAGAAACAATATTAGGTGGGGGAATTTCATCCCAACCTACTTGAGTTTCCCATAAAGATTTTATTATCAATTTTGATAATAAAGTAACCGGGGCTACGAAACCCATTAAATCCCACAATCTAGAAATTGTTGACAGAATATTTCGTTTAGTACATTCGCGAGGTTCTATATCAACGCTGAAAGTGAGAACATCTTCAGCAGGCAACCAAAACAGACCAAGTATTTTCAGGTAACTGTCAGGACTAAATTCGACGGCTTCCGTCACTCGATGAGACGCAGGAATGTTCGACATGACCTCAGGCGAATTGCTCGAAAATTTTACAAGTTCAAAACCACCAGCCGCAAACAAGTCGATCAGCTGTTTAGAAATGTCAACGCCTTGAGAAGCTGACAAGCAACTTGTAGCGAGATCATCCATAAACAAGTCTTTTTCCGCTAACGCAGCCGCGGCGGGAAAACGCTCACGCTCATCCGATGCTAACTGTCGCACAGTGCGTATAGCTAGATAGGTGCTACAGCATAGACCGAATGCTACCCTAGACATCTCAAAAACGGTTATAGGATCATTATTATCGAACCTATATAGCAATCGTAAATATTTAGTTGAATTTTCGTTCATTAAAACGCGCAAATACATTTGTCTAATGTATTGCTAATCGCCACTGGTAACAAACGAAAGCGCAATATTATTTGAAACAAATCGTTTTGTAAGTTGGGGCCGGTGTGTAAGAAATCATTGAGCGATTTACCAGAGGATGTTTTGTTACTTGCATTTAATACTACACGTAATTTAGTGCTTTTATCATGACGTATTACGGCGTGATGGGGAATGACATATTGATCATTTGAACTGCCTACCTCGGACACTGTGCCTACAGAATGCATATAATTCAGCTGTAGATATTCTTTGAAGACCTTATCATATTCCCCTTTAATGGCGGGATTTGATAACAATCTACGCTCCAAAGATAAGTACCTATTTTTTGCTGTAGTCATAGAATCACCTAAAGCGCTGGGGTCTTCACTAAAGGGTAACGACACTACATACCTACCATCCACTTTACGTGTTGTAGTTTCGCAGTAATAATTTTCACATGCCTGCTCGTCCTTACTAAGGTAATTGGGCACATTAGGTACCTCTTCCAACTCAAAAAACTTACTCACGCAGTTTTCAAACGGAAGTTCTATTGAGCAAAAGGAACGAACAATATTGCAAGTTGGATTGATGACTGGAGCCTTACCGATTATTATGTAACCTAATGAGGTTTCGACCGCGACAGGTTCTCCAGGTTCGCGAGATATCGAATTCGGACCTAGGATTCGCGCAAATAAGTCCGTTCCCAAGATGAGATCAATATTCGCAGGGGTATAATAATTGTTGTCAGCTAGCGGGATATTATTTAAATAATCCAGGCGCGCCACGTCTATTTTCGCGGTAGGTAATTCGCTAGTGATACGATTCACGACCACAGGCTGAATAGTGAACCTAACCGATTCATCGAAACGAGATCGTATAGTAAGGCAAGTAACACCTTCAATCGGATTAGTGATATCTCCTACTCCCGACACACTTTTAGTAATAGGCTCATGCACGTTTATTTTCAGACGCTTGCAGCACTCGGTAGTAATTAAATCAGTTTGAGAGGCGCTGTCTATCAAAGCACGCAACACTACTGAGTTACCTTCGCTGTCCAGCGTATTACAAAGCGCGGTTCCGAGTAAAACGGACGACGACCTGGGAATCGAACCCGCGACTCTCTGGGCGCTTTGCGGCTTGACTACGCATTCGCCAATCGCGCAAAGCGATACGGCATTGTTCGTAGTCTCGGGTAAGTTCGGAGCGGGGTTTTCTAAGATTGTCGTCGCCGTTATATTACGGCCGTTATTCTTGTTGCTTTTAGGAAAATGTAACAAAGTATTATGACTTCGCATACATTCAGTACAACGACTTGTCTGAGAACAATCGGAAACAGAGTGCGATTTAAGGCCCATTTACATGATGCAAGTTTCTTGCCTGTTGCATACAATAATATCGAAGCAATAAATGACTGGCATCGTCTGAACAATTAATTGTATAATAATATAAACAAAATTATTGCTTTCAATTAATTGCATTCAATTATTGCTCTTGAATATACAAGAAAATGGCATCATGTAAATGAGCCTTTACTCAAGCAATTGACACAAAGTTTATGAGCTTTTACTAATTTAAATCGGTCATTAGCAACCATAGACAGAAATTTAGTACACTGGGGCAATTGAGTATGATCGCTCTTCCCACAACATAAACAAGTGTTTTCCTGCACATTTACAAAAGTTTTGGCACTGTTATTAACCTTTGAGCCTGAACCAGCTGACTGCGAAGTATTATTGTTTTTGCGAGGCTGATTGCTGCTCACTGCCTTTGAAGAGTTCGACGTACTTGCATTGTTATATGCGCGTTGCAAAATATGGGATTGATTACGCACGAAATTAATGAATTGCACACAACTTGTATCGGAATTATTTGTTTCATGAAATTTTTGTTCAAATGCTTTTACAGTTTCGATACCTACTTTTTTGCACGCAATATGTACAAAGATAAAATCTTCAAGATTGTCTAACTCGAGTTGTTTTAACGCTGAATGCAGTGATGAGAATTTATCAATGAAATCTTCCAATTGGTTCGGATATTTCTCATTTACAGTCGGTAAGTTTAACAACTTATCAAAGTATGTAGCAGCCAGCGTACGCTTATCATTGTATTTATTTACTAAAGCATTCCAAATTACATTATAGTTATCTGCAGTAGGTAATATGCCTTTGCAAAGGTTTAAGGCATTTCCTTTGAGTCTGCCAACTAAATATTGAATTTTTTCGCCGTCAGTAAGGTCGGGGTTATTGTGAACTGCTGATTTGAACGTCTCGTAAAATATTGGCCAAGATTCGCTATCGCCTTCGAATACACAAAGCTCCAAGCGCGGTAATCTTATTAGTGAAGATTTTTCGCATTTGCCTATAGAACCATTATTATTATTTCCGGTCGATTGGGCCGATAACTGATGCGCTTTATATTTTATTTTAGAGTAAAGCTGTTCGAATGATATGAGTGAGCTGTAAGAGGGAACAGGTCCATCCGTTATCGATATTTGAAAGCTATTCCTTTCTTCTACAGTGTTCGTAAAATCACTACGCAAAGTGTCGATCGTAAAGGCATCCGCTAAGAAGTTATCTATTTTAATTGGATCATTACCTAATAATGCGATCGAATCGTATATACCTTGTATGCGTCCATACAACGCGGCTAATTTACTTTGCAATTTTTGTACGCATTTTTCATTGGCTTCTGCCTTATTTAAAGACATGTTTCAAGATGGCGCGAACAATAGAAATCGCAAAAAATCTTCGTAAATCCGTAATCGATAGGACCAAATGTTTTAGCGCTGATTCTTTAGGTATGATTTCGCAAGGTTTTAAATATATTTTTTACTAACGCCACAGAGATTATGTAGGAAAGGAAGGAGAATGAAAGGACCCACCTGGTTGTCTCTGATGTCCAAGGTCTTGATGATAGCTTCCAGTATTCACTCACAATTTGGGTATATCACTCACTTAATTTTATAATGTTTATGAGAGGTTCGAACCTTATTTATTGATTTATATATTTAATATCAACGTTCACATTGAAGGAGCTCTTACGCAGTTCCGAGTGGAATCGCCATCTTACTTTTTTCCTAGGTAGGTATAGGTCGCGGGAGGGGGAAAGAGAAAGGAAACAAGGATTACTCACTAGTGTGAGAGGGAAAGGAATAATCTCTGTGGCAGTTTATTAAGCTACTGATATTTAAATTTGGCCGAAACAACCAGTCATACTGATAATATAAAGGGGAAAGTTAATGTATATGTTTGTAACTAGTTCATGCCCAAGCGGCTAAACAGATTTGGATGAAAATTGGTACTAGGATAGCTGATACCCAGAATTAAAATGTATACTAATTTAGATCCTGGAAAAGCGCAGTATTTCCGGGGAATGATCAAATAATTTAATATTGAAACACGGAGTGCAGCTTGCTAAATAAACAAAAGCCTTTCACCTGAAAAATGAAACGATCGTTAATCTCATCAATAGTCGACTAAATCCCAGTCACTTCATCACACAAATCCGAGATAAAAGTGTACAAATACGACAGTGGTCGCTACATATCAGGCTTCAAATAAAATCTGGCCGTTATTTCGTTATTTAACGAAATAAATCACGTTCGAATCCGCAAAAATTCAAACAAAATTTATGGTTCCATTATATCGAATAGTGGAGGTATACCGACGGGGTATAACTGACTGTGTACAAGGTGCCACGGTATCACTGTACAAAGATGAAGGCGACAGGAGATAATGGAATCAAACCTATTTTACTCGATGCAGCACACACAAACTTACCTAAACTAAGTTAGTTCCTAAGAAATTATTTACAGTGTGGATATTTTTCACAATAACCTGCCGAAACTAGTTATAGAAACAAAATGTTTAGATTAGTACATTAAATGACGTAGATATATAAACATAATTAAAAACTCATAGCGAATATGGCCCTTCGATGTCCGCTTCAATTTAGCTAAGTAATCCCATTACGTGGCACCTTATAGTATCGCAGTTCGAATCGGTCTAAACCAGATTGATCCGGCGCGTGCCTTTGTTAGAGTTGTTCGAGACCTCAATCTTCGATTGTAACAAGTATAGTTTCACATTGAACTGATAACTTTTAAAGTCTATGTCACTTAACTGTATATTAAATATAATAATAATTATATTTAATACATTTTATGATAATAATTATATTTAAAATATTCTCAAGCGATACAGGTTTTAGGTGTCAACTAGATATTTATCAGATGATACTTGAATAGTTTCACCAGTGTAAAATGAAATTTTTCTTTATTTCTTTCCAGAAAATCAGTTGCAAATATCACAATAGAAAAACTGAAAAAATAGTATGTAATGTCACAAATTTTATCGCTGAGAGTTGCAATGGCATCCATTTTACATTAAAATTAAATGCAATCTTCCACCGCCATTGATAAGGACACCTGTCAGTTGTTGCTGCAGTCCATCGACAGTCGATAAACAAATTCATCGATATCGATGAAGTCGACAGCATTCCAATTAATGCTGAGAGCACGACTTGTTTATTCGTGGTTCCTTCGTTAAAATGTTTAGTTTCGCTTAAGGATTGATTTTTAAATTTTGCTGATGTTTCTATCTTATTTTTTACAAGATATGTTTTAAATGATCTTAATAGGTTTTATGAAAGGCATTTTAGGTTTTATATAAGGATAATCTTACGGGAGACGAATAATGATGTTGGTAGTAATCTTATCTTTGTTTTGTTCGCAACATAATTTCTGTCAAAAGCATTTTAAAATAAAAACTAAGCGTATAAAAATGACAAAAGGTACTTTGTGGAAAGAAAATACAACTTATTACTTATATAATACAATCTTCAGCTAAAACTCCAGTCTAATTGTGTTGTCATCTGTACTTCTCGTAGCCCCGTAGAGGCTCTACGGCGTAGAGGCTCTACGAAAGCCTACGCGCCATCCGAAAGGTCATCAGTTTAATTAAGACGAAGGTTGTATCTCCGGAGTATAGTAGGTATATAATTACTAAGCAGAATTATTGTCCTCTCTGAAGCATTTTTCAATTATATTCCATCAATAATTTCGCAATAATGTCGTTTCGTGGGCACTTCGGGGAATTGGCTTACTTTTCCTTTTATGTTAACTTGTAATTTATTATTTCTTATGTCATTAATGGTGTTCGATTTCAAAGAAGAACTCCAATGGAGTCATTAATTTAGAATGGAATTGGGAATTTAAAGAGAATTGGACGTAATTTATGTAATTAGTTGATATTAGATCATGTTCTTATATTATTAAAGTACATTATGTTGTTTGTGTTCTCCCTTACTAGCTATTGTCATAGCTGCATTTGTTTAATTTCACTGTGAACATCTGTCAGTTGAATGGCGAATAATCGACAAAAGTTGAATATTTAAATTCACCATGTGATACATAGTCTCAGAGAAATGAAAAGACACCTTACATAATATTGCATTGAGCGCCTATTTATGTTGACATCCCGCAAATGCCAGTTTCAGGGATCAAGGTAGAGTCCTAGTGTCTAGTGTTTTAGTGCTCAGATATCAATGGAAGTATTCAAGGAGATACATTATTCTCTTGTCAGACAAAGGCTGTGTTTAATTCATGAAAAGGCCACCAAGCCGAAACATAACTTTAAATTAACTGGTAACTTGAATTTAAATTACCATAAAATGTTTCACAAAACCACAGAAACAATAGCCCGAGGCAGTGAATAGAATCGTTAACTGAATACGTTCAGTGAGTAAAGGAGCGTACAACTAGTATACTTATAGTAAAGTATCAACTGCAAAAAATAGTATAGGACGTTTCGTTCGAGTTACGCTGTCATTCTGCGGAATACTTTGAAAAATGTTAAGCGGACTTCGCAGTTTGCCGGAACTTGGTCTATATGGACGTGGCATTGTAAAACTGAACAACATTTGACGACCGATGTGGCGCGGTGGGCGAAGGTCCGCTTGCGACGCAGGAGGTTGCGGGTTCGATTCCTGCCTCGGAACCAATTTGTGTACGATCTTTCTTTTTTCTTTCTTTCTTTGTATATCAGTCATCTAGTACCCATAACACAAGCTCTGCTTAGCTTGGGGCTAGATGATGTTGTGTGGATTGTCTGGAATTATTTATTTTGATCAAAAGTTTTCTGAGTTCTGACATGTTTATAATAAATAGTCCACGCAATCAAAAATGAATTAATAAATTAATTATGCTGGACACACAGCATCATCAAGCTTAACAAAGCTCGTGTTATAGATACTAGATAACTGGCTACTAAATAAAAAGACTAGATACTTAGATGTTTTTCATATACAGAAAAAAATTGACTTTTTATAAATAACTAGCAGCCCCTCGCGGTTTCACCCGCTTAATTCCAGTTCCCGTGAGAATTCCGTAATAAAATATAGCCTATGTGTCATTCCAGACTATAATCTATGTCTGTGCCAAATTTTATCCATATCTGTTCAATAGTTTTTGCGTTAAAATGTAACATCCATCCATCCATTTTTACAAACATTCGCGTATATAATATGAAGTCAATCATTTGATAAGTATTTGTATGTTGCTGAAAATTAAACTTATGTATATTAATGCTTATTTTGCAATCTTATGGAAAAAAAATTATTAAGTTGTAATATAAATAAACCACCTCCATACGGTTTCGCACTCCTCGACAAAATGCCGCGATAAAGAGAGTCCTCCGCCGGCCGCTTCACGACATTCTGTGACTTATTGTTCAACTGAAAACGCTTGTTTTTCTTCGCAACTTATCATTTTAGAGTTCTGTGGTTTGGTCGGAGGACTTGTCTGCTTGTATGTGATTGTGCACCGCGGGCGAGAAGGGATGTTGACGACTTGGACTGGCGTAGACTGGTTAAGGCGATAACTAGACGTATACTAAGGTTAAGGTTTAAGTACTCTAGTTTCCGTATTTACACTCAGTTTGGTCGTAGAGGAACACTAGCGCCACTACATATTTTACCATATTTTTAAGTTAAACAAAGAAATTTCCAAAAATGGATCGTTCAGTTTGTTATCCATTTATAGTAGTTTTTTAGAAGAGACACGAAGTTGCTTTTGGCGGCGGTCAAAGTCTGTTTTCGTATCTCTTCCTATAATAGACTTAATAAAACTACATACTAAAGATGCATTAAAAAACAAGCTTATGATAGGTTTAAAAAACTGAACGTATGATTCACTTCAAAAGTTACACGACGGATACCTGAGATCTATAAAATCTTATTTATGTACGAAACAATGCACTCGTGTATAGTAAAGTATAAAAAAATCTACTATCTATGTAATATTATTGTATTAAGTACAGTCTTGTAGGACCCAAAACACAAGCTCAGCTTATATGATGCTGCGTGGATTGTCCAGCATTATTTATACATAACTAGCGACCCGCCCTGGCTTCACATGGTTTTATTACATATAAACTTTCCTCTTGAATATCTCTATCTATTAAAAAAACCGCATCAAAATCCGTTGCGTAGTTTTAAAGATTTATGATTCAAAGGGACATAGGGATATAGGGACATAGGGACAGAAAAAGCGACTTTGTTTTATACTATGTAGTGATACATAATTTTATCGTCCTTTTTTAATCAAATCATATTAGAGGAACCAAAAACACAATGTTTCAATTCAATATAAGAGTACCATGAGTATTGAGATCTAGTTATATTCGCAAGAGCAGCGCCCTCTTAAAACTCTATTAATATACATTATGTACACCTGCTATGTACACATTTGTCCGTCTGAAGGTAAAGGTAATATCCATCGGAGACTTATATTAATATAATTTTGGGTAAAAGCGTCCGGCGCAGTGGCACCGGCCATTCATTTAGCTCCTTTGACGGACTCGAGATCTTCAGATGTAAACAATATTCCTGTACTTATTGAGGAATAATTGGTATTTCGTTACTTTGGGATCTATAATTGCGGATACGAATGATGCTCGATATCTATTGAGGACATTTTCCTTTTCATTGAAATGAGAGGTAATTATGATTCAGAATTTATGTAAATTTGTCAACTGAACGTGAAATAGATTACCGTAGGCTTACAATAACCGAACGTAACAAGGTAAAAGTTTCTTGTTCGCTTCTTTACTTTACTTACAATAAATCAAAAGTCAAAGTGACCACATTATTTGTTAGTTTTAATTAAAGTAGGTATTTACTATTTATAACATGAAATTTATGAATCGTCCAAGAGTCCTGTACAGGTTTACAGGAAATAAAGCACTTTGACTGTATACAACAGGCATAACTGCATATTTGCTGAATAACAAAACTACGCAGATTTTGTGAAAAAAATGTTTAAGAATGAAAAGGCGTATTAGTATTGCAAAAAATTTGGTCTCGAAGTCGTCTTAAGCCCGGTACACCTAATTTTTCAATTGACGTCGAGCGTTCAGAAATAACTTAACCTAAGATAGCTTGATCCGGGTTCACTTTATCATCATCATCATCATCATCATCATCAGCCTACATTAGTCCACTGCTGGACATAGGCCTCCCCTAATGAGCGCCATAGCGCCCTGTCTTCAGCTTGACGCATCCAGCATCTGCCAGCAGTCTTTCGCAGATCGTCATCCCACCTAGCCGGAGGGCGTCCCACACTACGTTTGCCAAGTCGCGGTCTCCACTCAAGAACACGTTTACCCCAACGGTGGTCGGTTCTTCGCGAAATATGGCCGGCCCACTGCCACTTCAGCTTGCTAATTCTTTGAGCTATGTCGATAACTTTGGTTCTCTGTCGGATGTATTCATTACGAATCCTATCCTTCAGAGAAACTCCGAGCATAGCTCTTTCCATAGCTCGCTGAGCGACTTTGAACTGGTGGACCAGCCCTACCGTGAGTGTCCACGTCTCAGCTCCGTAGGTCATTACGGGTAGGACGCACTGATTGAAAACTTTCGTTTTCAAACATTGTGGTATGGATGACGAGAAGACTCGACTTCACTTTATAGGTATATGTAAAATTCGCTAACCTTACGTATTATGTGACTATGGAAATATTTTTATAGTTTGACAGCGCTCAAAGCAACCCTTGTTAGTTATCCCTTTAAAGCCGCTTCTAAATAATTGTGCTTCATCAAAATCAAGTTTAAATAAATTTAAAAAAGATTCTTATTCTAACTGAATGATGAACAGTTGGTGACTTTAAAAGTTTGATTATCCATTCGTTATTTTATAATTAACGAACTTAACAATGGATGGATGGATGGATATATGTTACTATTTCACGCAAAAACTACTGTACGGATATGGATGAAATTTTGGCACAGAGATAGATTATAGTCTGGAATAACACATAGGCCATATTTTTTCCCGGAATTCCCACAGGAACGGGAATTACGCGGGTGAAACCATTAGGCACTGCTAGTAACAAATAAAGTCTTTTTTTTATTTCCGATAGGAGGCCGCCACCATAATAAATGAAACAAGGATGGCGCCCGGGTTTACTCGTATTTTGAATTTTTTTCTTGTACTTCAATTATTTTATGCAAAATTAAAGAAATAGGTTCTACAACAGTTCTTCTTAGAATTAGTTCTTAGTAGTGTCAGTGGCGCAGTCGAGTAAATCCATCGTTAGAGCCCTAGCCCGGGGCGGAGCGGCCGCATGCTTCTGTATTCTAGCGGGCTTGCTCCGGTCAACAAGGAGGTAAGGTTCCTAGATGTGGCCGCAGCGAATTAAAGAGGTTCTACGCAACAGCCTGAATACTGAATCAATATATATTAGTCTACTGGTCACTGGACAAAGGCCTCCCTTAATAAGTGCTATAGCACCCTGTCTTCAGCTAACTGGATTGTAGGTGGGAAACAAAATGTGCCTTAACATGTCAAATTAAATTACCTAACATGCTGAGTATGATAGCATGATAGAATTTCCCTACTATATTAACATGCTATATTATTATTGACTTCAAAGTGCGTAGTAAAAACTTAAAGTTTTATAAATAATTTAGCTTATCTACATTATGCACTTTAAAAGCCACCTCCATTTCAGCCAGTTCTGTGACCAAGTTGCGAACTAAGAAAGTTGCTCGGAGTGAAGATCTACGCAATTATCCACCTTCTCAACTCCATCACCAAAGCCAGTTATAAGTAAAGAATCCGTTATTAGTCTAACGAGCCGTATAACGAAGAAATCACTAAAAAACTGTTATTTAATAATATTTGACAACTATTACTTGACTTTACTTCTTTGTGTTATTATGGCTCTATTTCAGCTATTACATACACGTAGAATAGGTAGTAGTTATAGAACTAGGTTGAAATAAGACTTATTATTTACTTGTATGACACTTGTATTGTCATAATATTGTATGTCCGAAATGAATAATGGTCTTCGCACATTAAAACAACTCAACGGCGACTCGACTCTATGCCAAATATTGAAATTTAAGCCCTGTGTTCAAGGTTTAAAATAAAGATATTCTTTTTATTCTTATTCTTATACGAGTAAACTACTATGATCACGAATCAACTTGCCACGGGTGGTGAAGGCAAAACTCACCTTGTTAATGTTACAAATTCAGAAGTGGATCTATGTGGATGAGGTTTTATATTTATGATACTGTCATTGTATCTTGTTTGTGATACTAACTGTAACAGATATGGCCCATTGTGTCCCTTCAAGGAGCATTTGACATAAGTCAGAGTAAGTACCGGGGTATTCGTCCTGAGGGGCCGACGCGGCCGGTCGAGATGGGAATGGACCATCCAATCGATGGGCTGTTTTATTGGATGGGCAGTGAGATGGATTGCAAGAGGGTTTCGGGTCTTGGAGATATCGCTGAAAAATTATTGTAGTTTTGTTTTAATATTACAGATTTTATGAGCTTAAGCGAATAATAAGTTATTACAGGAATCAGAATAAGTTATTTCATTAGGTTTACAAAATAAGCACAAAAGTTAAACCTCTAATTTTAAACAAGATATTATACTGTCTTCAACTTGCAATCTATTTCTTGTTTAAAATCACTGCTTCGATCGCCTACTTAGTTTGTAATTCTCTGTAAGTAAGATGGGATATACCTGCTGTTTGCGGTTACTAGAACCACATTGTTATATTTCAAGTCTTACCAATTACCAATCAAAACAATATTACTCATCCCCAAAGAAACACCCATAAAACCCGGGACAAATATTGACGTACAGACAAACATTTATCCTAAGACGGTAATCGAACCGGCAGCCACCTGCGACGCTGGCAGCGTACCTTAGCCACTGAGCAAGTTCGCCGTAACTGTATGAAGGGAAAAGAGAATATTTATAGTATAAAACTGTGTAAAAGGCCAAATAAATGATATTACTTTCTTTCTGTCATAGTTTGTGCAAACAATGCACGTGTCTCTGATCCCGCTTCAGACAATGCGTATGTGTATGTCACACTATTCTAATGTTTAAAACCTATATTATGACCATATTTCGTGCAATAAATGAAATGAAAATGAAACGCCGCGGCTCGACCCTAATCCGACTCGCACATAGCAGATGAAACTGAGACGCAGCTTCCGAGTACAAATTATAATCTCCCTTTTCCGTGTCGCCGCAGAGCGATGGGGTTCTGGACGTGTCTAGAGGCGGCTAACGTTTTACATGGCCTTAAAAGAACCTGCAGGCACCTGCAGGTTTATATTAAGTAATTAAAAATTACGTCATACTTTATTTTGTAAAGCAGCAAAAATCACCCATCTTACTTTTGACATTTGCAAGTCATTCATTGCGTGCACCCATCTGTAGTAGTTTCATTTTGTCTAGTTTAGAAAAAGATACGAAGTTGCCTTTGGTGTCCCCCAAATTCTGTTTTGGTATCTCTTCCTAAAATAGATAAAATGGAACTACTACAGATGCTTTAAAAAAAGCTTGTGATAGGTTTAACAAACTGTACGAGTGAATTTGAACGGAATTTAATGATAAAATAAAATAACTGGGGACGCCACTTTAAGTGCTGATTTCGCCTTAATCTTATTATTCCAGTGAATCCAAGGTAAAAATATAAAACCTACTCATCATTTCAATTTGCTGTTTCGCCTCTAGTATGTCCTACAGTTCTAGAAACCTCACTCCGCGGTTCAAATGAATAGGAGTGTCGACTTCCCTCTCGTTTCTTGAATTCGTCATTAATTTGTTTAAATTTCTCGGAATTGACAAATAAAGCACTTGTTATAACGGCGGATGGATCGACGCCATTTTGAATTACCAGATAATTTGCGCTCAGAGTTTGGAATCAGGAAATGGGTTTTAGACTTTATTACTTAACGTGATTAAGACTTGATAGAATAGACTACAAACTGGTTATTTCATATTTAAGCACAGTGTTTGTTGTTACAATAGACTAAAATTACACACGTCATCAAATTAGACTTTAATAATTGTCATATTGTGTGACGTTATGATGTATTTTTGTCTATTCTGCCAACAATCCATACGCTAAGTCTCGTGGCTTGGTCTACTCAGTGTGTATCCATTGGTCTCACCATATTATAATTCCAAACGAAAAAAAATAGAATGAACATATTATTTAATTCGCCTTTCTACAACTCGTCACAAATGGGCCGTAGGCGTGTAGGGTGAGTTTGCAAATTACTCGTTATAAATTTCACAGTACATTCTACAATCCTATTTCCCGCAATGCATTCTAATTTCTAGGAACCCTAAGTACCTACTCATTCGACATAGTAACTTTACCACCTAATACATTAGCCTCCAATACTAACTACCACCCAATCTGTGCCGGTGTAAAACCCGAACATTTCAATACAAGTTTATCAGAAGCATACAATGAGCTAGCCTTGCTGGTGTAATTTGGTCCTTACGTGAAGGTGGTAGGGTGTACAGTGCGCTGTGAGATCGAGGTTGGATTTGTAAGAATCGGGCGTCGGAAACCGAGTGTCGAGTGAAGTCACTCTGTAGGGGGGAGACTGATAGGGGGGAGACGAGACAATTTGTAGAACGAATATACTGAATAGTTTTGATTTGATGATATCGTTTTAAGAGGTTTATTTAATTTAATTTTCAAAATAAAATAAAAAAAATATTTTATTTTATCCTGAGCGTCTGGTCGATGCGACGCGTGACCCGAAAGCTGGTGAGTATCTGGCTCAGCGTATCAGCATTGTCATACAGCGTGGTAATGCAGCCGGTGTCTTGGGGACGCACAGACTGGTATTGACATAGATCAGTTGAGCTACCCTAACAGCCTGTCCAGATAGGGCGCTTTACGCGCGAGTGCCCTCGCGCGTTTTAATTTATATTGCGTCCAGATGCGGCGTTTTACGCGCGCTCCTACGCGCGATTTGTATGGGAGGGACCCAGGGACAGTTATAAACATGGAGCAGAGACAAAGCAGTCGTGCTGTGGCTTGCATATCAAAATTGTCAAAATATGTCAATATTAACAGTCTCCATTTTTGTTCCAAATACGTCCACTCGCGTTGGAATCGCGCGCACCACTGGACGCAGCAATGGCGCCCGAGTATCACCAGCGCGTTGCTCGCGTTTTACGCGCGAGCAAGGAATCGCGCAGCAGCATCTGGACAGAATGTATAGCGCTCTAGTATCTGGAGAACGCGCGAGTGGTTACGCGCAAGGGCACTCGCGCGTAAAGCGCCCTATCTGGACAGGCTGTTAGGCTGTTTGCAACTGTCTGTAGTTAACTTATTGTTTCAATTGTATATAGTTACTAGTTTTAGTTTTTTCTATTCCTTGATTGTAATTTTAAAGGTATTGTACTAAAAACTTTTAGGATGATGTCAGTTATTTAATCTGTCAATTTCCCGCTACCTCTTATAAATACGTGCACAGCGCAAGACGTGAGCGCGGGAAGTAGATCGCTCTGAATAAATCTAATGTATTAGCCCACGCCCAGCGCTGGCCTTTATTACACCTCACTAGGGGTGGGACAGCGTGTCTTAGTTAAGTCGATAGTTTTTGCATCTAACTACTGAGATAGTTTATATCGATACCTTTATTGCACCCGAGGGGTGAGACAATGGTTTTTATCGATAATGGCTAGTACTGCTATCGATAGCTGCTGTGTATGGAATACATTGAAGATTTCCAAAAGTTAAAACTACCGTCCTCTTTTTTATTGTCTGCCAATACAATACCGTGTCACAGCTGAACAAAATTAACCTTATTATGTCCGTGCCATGCTCAAATTGCCATCACGCATATTCCTACTTCATTTACGGCGTCTTTACCAACTTACTTAAAATACGTTACCTTTTTTGAGTAGGATTTCAATATCAACAATCGACAGTATTCCATGAATTCCTGAAGCGATTGTAACCGGAAATCCGTTCAATTTCCCCAAACCTTCAGTGAAACAAAAACAGCGACTTAGTAAAGCATCCTTCAAACTTTCCATTACACAAACAAAACAGACCCATACATGAAATTAATACATTTTTCCGAACCTCTCGGTGGTAGCAGACCGGCCACTTAAAGTGGCGACCACTTTTGTGTTTTATTCTTATTTTCATATTTCAATGCAATTTCAACCCCTAATTATCACACAAAAAACAGTTACTTCAGACGTGTATCCAAAAACTCACCAACTAGACACGGTAAAACGACATATAAGGTAAGGCCCTGGGTAGGTTTGTCTTTTCTATCTCAGTAGAAACACCTCTAATATAACATACTACGTTGAGTCTGACGCCATTTTGTAGCTTAAAAGTTCATAAATGTACCTATGCCTATAATTAGTAAGTATATAGTTATTGTAAGTTTGTACTTTCAGTTTTACCTGTTTTGTATGGAAATGGTGTTAATCAGTGGTTTTAATGTCTACTTAGAGTTAAGTCACTGTAGATATTTCAGCTAAATATCATGTTGATAAAGACGAATGAAACCTGCCCTAATCTGAATTCATAACGAAGTGCGATTTGCTACAATGAGATTAAATCGTGGTAAAATATAGTTTCATATACCTACCTCAACAGTGTGGTAGCTTCTTTGTTTACCAAAAATATTTAAGATTCTAGAGTCGAATATAAATAAACTTAGTGGCTACCACAGTGGCCCGTCCACTCTACTGAGCCCGAAATACATAAGCCGTCCCAAGTCACGTGGTAATGTATATACTCTACGATTAGCTCCTTTACTCAGTTCCAGAATTCTAGATATTTTTTGTGAACAAAGAGGTTACAAAACTAAAGACATATACTTACTCGTAATGTAGATCATAATAATATGTTCTTACAAAACTGGTATCATCGAAGCAATTCGTACAAGCACGAAACATTTTTTTGTTTTCAAATCTTTCTTTTGTCTCTCTCCTTCGTTTTCAAACTGGAGTTTATTTATTTTTTGCTGTTCTTGTTATTATAAGTTGTTAAAGTTTGCATTATTGTTATAAATAATTACCTGGCTATCACCTTGTTGTTTTCTATTATTGTTATCCTTAAGTCAGTATTGTCATACAGCGTGGTAATGCAGCCAGTGTCTCGGGGACGCACAGACTGGTATTGACATGGATCAATTGAGCTACCTTTAGACTGTTTGCAACCGTCTGCAGTTAGCGCAATGGTTTCAATTGTATAATATACCTGTTGTAATTTTTTCTATTCCTTGATTGTAATTTTCGTTGTTAATAAGGTATATTTTAGCTAGTAATTAGTTTATTCTTTGTTGACATTAAATATCTCGGATGCTGTATCAAGTGGAGGGCTCACATCTCTTGTGGAGAGTCTTCTCTCTATTTGACTTCGGACTTTCGGCTTATTACTTCTTGAAGTTGGGCTAATATCGGAGTTTTTTGGTACATTATAACGATATATTAAATAAGTTGCTTCGTAAAACGTATCAACTTGTTGAGATGACCTTTACGGCATAGCGTACATGCCCGACTGAAACACGGGTTGCGTGTTCGATTCCCGCCGTAAAATGATAGTTTATCAATGGAGATGATGTATGCAGGTGCCCTTTACGAAGCAATTAAAAAAATTCAGACTGTGGTGAAAGAGGTCGCGGGTTCGATTCCCACTACAAACTGTGCAATGGAACACGATTTTTTAACACAACTTCATGGTGGAGTGACAAGAAGTCTATATGCGTCCTAGGTAGCGGCTTAGTTTCCTGAGCTTACTGGGTTATATACTACCTATTTCACAGGTAGTGTTTGTGCCTACTAAATAATTAATATAAGAGTCACCGAAGCATATTATATTACATTATTACATTTAATGCGTCAGTAGGTATCCGCACCGCCGTGAAGTGTGGTATATTGTGGAACTCAATACATACAGTGGTTCCTAGAACCACTCGTATGTGAGAGAGAGCGAGAGAACTTTCTCGGAACCAATAAACAATTACATAATACACATACGCTTAAGAGGGCGCGATGTGCGTTACCGTTTGTGGAAACAGGATAGAAATAGTACCTAAAAGTACCTTAACTATCGCTATGCTAGTCAACTATGATAGTCACGTACCTACCTCCCTTATTATACCTATGATATACTAAGGGACTGATCTACAACACGCTTGAATCAAATAAAACCCACTCATCACCCTATATTTATTATAGAGGTCGGAGCACATCTAGACTGCTGCTCAACACTTAAATAGGCAATAAATGACGGCTTAATGACGGCTTTAAGTAACAGACAACTTGTGGGCCAGTTGTTTGAAGCTAGTGGGAAGCTATTTTTATAATGTAAAATGTATTTAAACATAACAAGTTTAAGCCCTTATTTGAATATGTTATTGTTAGTGTTATATGTTATTTTGCCCGACAGAAAGATATCAATAATTTTTATTCTGTAGGCTTCAAAATTAACACTTAGATTGGTCAAATATTAATTGTAAATAATTATCAAGTAGTTTTTTAAATCAATCAACACACTACTTGTGGAAGAAGTGAAAAAGACACCAGTAGCACGTTTACTGTTGTGTGAATATATTATTATGTGCTCAATCCTTAAGTTTTTACTAACACACCGATATTATCGACAATATTAGTTTCACTTCACAACACTAAGGACCCGTCACTAGAGATTACATAGTAATTAAATTAAGCCTTATTACTTCCGATTACGATCTCAAATCTCCGGCCGCTGATACCTTTATAATAGTTCATCTAAAGTCCCTGAACACAAAATGATGTTGAATGAAACTTCTAGGCTCGTACACCTATTATTCCATCCTCTCTGTTTAGCACGGGACGGCTAGGTGGAAGAGAGAGAGAAAGCTGCGCAAATATGTCAAACCGCGGCGTCGATTGTTTGATTTCCGTCCACATTGGTACTTTGTACCTGCGCTGTAAACGGGTTAAAGTGATGGGGTACTGTCGAAAATTTGTTTCATTCAAATAAGTTAAAAATTTATCGACTAAAATTTAATGTGATGTACAAAATCTAACAAATAACTTAAATTTTCACTCATCACTCACCAAAAACACAGGTCAAATCTTAATCAAATTTTAATGAACAAGATAACCACCAGCTTTCATATAAAAAAAGAATTATAAAAATCTCAGAACCTCTTCTGTTTTTGAATTGGTTGAAAATTGCTTAGACAGTATATACCTAGTTTGAAATCCGAATCACACTTATATAATGTGAAAGTTTGGATGGGTGCATGTTGGTAACCTATTCACGCCAAAAATACTCAACAATTCGTTAATTTCTTGCGATACGTATTTCTAAACCTGGTATAAAATATAGGCTAATTTTCATTAATTTTGACGAGGGTGATGCTGCGGTGCACAGCTCGTTCCCAATATTTCTCTGCGATAAACTCATAAACTCATTTATTCATGCATAATTAGCATACGTGGCGATGGATAC
Organism: Eupithecia centaureata; assembly: GCA_944547425.1. Taxonomy (NCBI): domain Eukaryota; kingdom Metazoa; phylum Arthropoda; class Insecta; order Lepidoptera; family Geometridae; genus Eupithecia; species Eupithecia centaureata. The sequence continues at coordinate 722,715 of OX155701.1, read as the reverse complement.
AAATTCAGATTAATAAATACCACACCAATAATCTATGTATATATATAAAAGAAAGTCGTGTTTGTTACAACACTTATAACTCGAGAACGGCTGGACCGATTTTTATGATTTTTGTGTTTTTGGATCTGTCTTTGTAATAGCATATTATGTATAAAAATATGATATTTGACAAATAAATAAATTTCCCCGCGGGCGACGCTACGGGGAGCAGCTAGTATTTAATAAAAAAAAAGATTTATCATAAAAATAGTGCAAAGGCGCAAGTAGGTATAAGCTAGTCATTTAATAACTGTTAAATTGGACTTTTGAAATTGAACTTTAGTTATATACCAACACCAACGGTACGGTTATGTTATTCGTCGACAACATGTCGATAACATCTAGGTAGGCTTTACATCCCTAGATTCCATATTCCCGCCCTTTGTCCGCAGACCACATAATTATGTTCTGTCTCCCCACTAATTACATATTATGTTACATCGGCAGCCGAGGGATGCATTCTAAATCGAATCTTAATGCTAAACAATAAATTAGATTTTCAGTTCACAGTTCCACGAAAACTGTCTTTTCTATTCGTGTTTTCTTGGTATTTTCCAGATATTTTCCACGTATTTTCCCTTAAACATCTCAGATCAACAATCTAGAACTTTAAAAACAATAAAGTTACATTGGGACAGACGGCCTTATCGCCGCACCATCTTCCAGTTTCCACTTTAACTATTTCAGACGATTCTCATCTCCCGCAAGTTCCCCCGTAGCTCGAACTTGCGACTCCCAAACTTTCTCCGTTACTTCGCAAACGAATCAATGAGAAATCGTATGGTAGAGATTCCATTTTAGTTAAAATACTTCCTAGCTTAAGTTTAGTTGTTTATAACTAATTTATACACACGGCTTCGCTCGCGTTGTTTCTATGGAAATGTTAATAATTTATTTCACATCATCCCATTAATCAGGTCCCGTGATATCTCATGGGAAAAGTTTTCAAATTTAGATTTGGGGTAAATTTTATCAGGTCAATAAAATCTATACTTATAATAAAACTGTAACAGGTCCAAATCTGTACATTGAAGATATTTTGAAAATTTTTTTTGGAGGGCACTCTAATATCGATACTCAAGCCAAAACTGTAATTTTTTTCATTCATGTCTGTCTGTCTGTCTGTCTGTCTGTCTGTCTGTCTGTATCGTAAACGCGCATCACGCCGAAACTACTTGATGGATTTAAATGAAACTCGGCATGATTATAGGTCATACTACGAGGAAGGACATAGGATACTTTTTATCCCGGAATTCAGTAAGGTTCCCATGGGAGAGGGTATGAAAGTAAAAATCCTTTACCGCGCATCACGCCGAAACTGCTGAATGACATGGAATGAAACTTGGGACGATTTGAGTTCATACTACAAGGCAGTACAAGGAAGGACATGGGACACTTTTTATCCCGGAATTCGGTAAGGTTCCCCTGGGAGAGAGGGTGAAAGAAAAATTCTTTATCCACGCATCACGAGGGAAGTGAATGAATTCGAATGGAACTCGGGACGATTGGACATGGGATACATTTTATCCCGGAATTCAGTTTGGTTCCCCTGGGCTATACGGGTTTTCAAAATTTCTCACAGCATTTGAACGACGCGCGCGCGTCGTTCAGATGCTGTGAGAAATTTTTGAAAACCCGTATAGCCCAGGGGAACCAAACTGAATTGAACTGATGAACGCGTAAGTTTGTAAGTGTGAATGGATAGATGGATGGATAGATTGATAGATGGATGGACGTTTGTTACTCTTTCACGCAAAAACTGCAGAACGGATCTGGATGAAATTTGGCACAGAGATAGATTATAAGCTGGAATAACACATAGGCTTTATTTTATCCCGAAAATCCCACGAGAAAGGAATAACGCAAGTAAAATAGCGAGTACTCGAAATACTTATCATGCGCAGACGAAGTCGCGGGCACCAGCTAGTCTATACTTATAATAAAACTGTAACAGGTCCAAATCTGTACATTGAAGATATTTTGAAAATTTTTTTTGGAGGGCACTCTATTATCGATACTCAAGCCAAAACTGTAATTTTTTTCATTCATGTCTGTCTGTCTGTCTGTCTGTCTGTCTGTCTGTCTGTATCGTAAACGCGCATCACGCCGAAACTACTTGATGGATTTAAATGAAACTCGGCATGATTATAGGTCATACTTCGAGGAAGGACATAGGATACTTTTTATCCCGGAATTCAGTAAGGTTCCCATGGGAGAGGGTATGAAAGTAAAATTCCTTTACCGCTCATCACGCCGAAACTGCTGAATGACTTGGAATGAAACTTGGGACGATTTGAGTTCATACTACAAGGAAGGACATGGGATACTTTTTATCCCGGAATTCGGTAAGGTTCCCCTGGGAGAGAGGGTGAAAGAAAAATTCTTTAATGACTTGGAATGAAACTTGGGACGATTTGAGTTCATACTACAAGGAAGGACATGGGATACTTTTTATCCCGGAATTCGGTAAGGTTCCCCTGGGAGAGAGGGTGAAAGAAAAATTCTTTAACCACGCATCACGAGGGAAGTGAATGAATTCGAATGGAACTCGGGACGATTGAACATGGGATACATTTTATCCCGGAATTCAGTTTGGTTCCCCTGGGCTATACGGGTTTTCAAAAATTTCTCACAGCATTTGAACGACGCGCGCGCGTCGTTCAGATGCTGTGAGAAATTTTTGAAAACCCGTATAGCCCAGGGGAACCAAACTGAATTGAACTGATAAACGCGTAAGTTTGTAAGGATGAATGGATAGATGGATGGACGTTTGTTACTCTTTCACGCAAAAACTGCTGAACGGATCTGGATGAAATTTGGCACAGAGATAGATAATAATAAGCTGAAATAACACATAGGCTTTATTTTATCCCGAAAATCCCACGAGAAAGGAATTACGCAATGAAATAGCGAGTACTCGAAATACTAATCATGCGCAGACGAAGTCGCGGGCACCAGCTAGTTTAAAATAAAGCTTTTAATATTTTGGTTACTTATTTTATGAGCCTGAGACAGTGGCATAGGCTAATGTTATTTTGGCTTTTACGAATGGTTATTTACTTTTCTTGGTTTAATTTAGGTGTATTGGTGGATTATTTCTGTTTTTTCTTATGCTATCAGCAATATTATTATCTCTTCAAGAATCTGAACTAGGAATTGGGTTGAAATTACTCTCCAAAATCTAGTGGTTATTACGGCCTACTAACGGCCTTGTATTTCGCGTTTCGTAGCCTCGTAGCAGTTCGAAGCAGCGTCGTAGAGGCCTCGTAGCTCCGTAGAGGTGCTACGGAGACTAAAACCAAAAATTCCCAAAATATTGCGTCGTGTTGTTTCATGCGTGACGCGTTAGGTGATCCTGTTCATACATTTGCAATAAATAAACACATTACACAATATATGCAGATGGTGCAAACGTTATGCACTTCGAAGAATTTCAGCTACGGTGGCTAGTCTCGGCATACACTGCCATGATTCAGTGCACAAGTGCATGCGCAAACACAGGTGTAGTGTCGGTGTAGTATCGTAGCTCAGTGTCTAATCCTGAGGAGCGACAGACGGACACGGCCGACGAGAGGGGCTTTAGTGGCTTGAGAGACCCCGTTTTGGTTCCATGTATTTATTGTTTATCGTTTTAGTTAAAGCTTACAGTGTATGTTTTGTGGAAACCAAAACCGCATCTAAATCCGTTGCGTAGTTTTAAAGGTTTAAGCGTACATAGGGACAGAGAAAGCGACTTTGTTTTATACTATGTAGTAGCAGTGATAAAATACGCATATTTTAAAGGTTCCTTCGTGATTAGATACATAATAGAGCAAAAATTAATTATTTGAGTATAAATGATAATTCACAAATATAGTGTGAAATGAAATTAGGGCTCAAACAATGTAATAGGCGCTGGATGTATTTGCGCTCGATCTATGAATCCTCCGCAACCCTGTTTGTTCGCGAATAGTTTGCTCATCGGGCAAGCGCTCTCATTTACGCTGATCTCACTCATTTACGTTCTATCATGTAATTTGAGCTCAATTCTAGAATTTCATTTGTATAATAATTTCTGCAAATTAGCGCTAATTTGTGAAACCGCTGTTGACCTTAACTAAACAATGTGGCTTGGAATTCCGATTTAATTCTCTTTTGCTCTTATTTAAATATTATAATTAAAGCCAGACTATCCACACAGCGCAAGCTAAGCTGTGCTTGTGTTATAGTGGGCCAGCCATATCTCGTAAAACCTGAAGTGTTATGGGTGAAATCAAAGAGATTCAAACGGATAAAGTTTTATCCGTTTCGTAGTAGTGCGTAGCTTTCGCACTCGGGTAATATCTAATCTACAAAAAAAATCGAATTCGGCTGGAATTTTTTTGGCGGTGTTACCTATTTCATTTCTGATTGCAAATTTTGTCCTGAACGACCATTACAAAGCAAGAAAACAGTACCTGGTCATTTTTACATCAAAGATAAATCGTCGATCGCACGCTGAGACATCGATTGTGCTCATTGGGTAATTGTCCCACTCGCTACGCCACAAACGTATCACTGTAATACCCGGTATCATTGGCAGAGGAAGCCGGGCGCGTCGATGGAACAAGTAAATAAGTAAACCAGTAAGGACCGGTTCCACTAATTGAATACCATTGTGTAGTTGTACGAACGCCATTGTGTGATCTGCTTGTGCTTCCCTGGATACCGGCGGATACTTGGACGAGGAACTACTGGATACTAGAGATGTAACGAATGTCAAATTTTCGACTTTAGACACATTGCGAATATTGGTCTTTCGAACTTGCCGCCAACTATAAGCACTGTTTATTGGCGCGCGTGCTGACTAATTATCGACGCTTGCTATGAGGTTTCTTCAACTACCCATAATGTATGAGTAATAAGGTTTATTTTATTCGTTTATGATGTTGACTTCTTTCTTATTCTTCTTCTCAGCCATTTGCTACCCTTACCTTCTACCGACATTATTTGTTATTTTTTTGTAATTCCGCATTTATCTGGCTAGGTAATAGAGTACAGTTTAAAAAAAAGATCAAGTTTTTGTTCTGTCAACATTCGCCAAATTTTTGCAATGATTTTAGCGAATGCGAATATTGAAAATCCTGCGAATATTCGCGAATGCGAATGAACAATAATCAAAGTGAGCACTGTATTTCATAATTTCAATTATTTTTTAACATGTATGTTTACAATAGATTGGGTAGCAAGTCAGTGTTAGGTTTAAAAAAACCGGCCAAGTGCTAGTCGAACTCAAGCACGAAGGATTCCGAACTACATCTTTAAAAACTACAAAAAATCATCCATGTCTGCTGGATGGGAGCTTCCTTAAATATTGATTTTGTTCTGTTTTTAAAAAAATCGAGGATTTTAAATGATCAAGTAACCATTAACTGTTCTAGTCAAACTGAAGTCTCAAGGATCGCCTGCAGCTTCTGGTCAGCAATTAGAGTTGGAGGCTGTACCTGCGGCGGGGCGGGCGGGGGGCGCGGGGGACAGGCAATAGGAAGCGGTGACGTCACGAGCCGAGGAGTTCCCACTCGGAGCTGATCGCCGCTGGATTGTTCGCACAAACTTCACGACGATCACGGCACTAGCTGAAGCGGATTGAACATAAATAATTCTGGACAATCCACATCATCTAACCCAAAGATAAGTAGAAATTATGTAATGGTTACTAGATGACTGGTATACTTAATACAATACATTACATGGATAGATATTTTTTATTATACATAGAAAACACCCAGACCAAAGGAACAAAATTCTGCAGATCGTGCACAATTTTTTTCCGGCGGTAATCGAACCCGCAACCTCCTGCAGCGCAGGCGGACCTTCGCCCACCGCGCCACATCGGTCGTCAGTCGTCACTATATAATATGACTGATATGCAAAATACATTACATCATCATCATCCTATACTAGTCCACTGCTGGAAATAGGCCTCAATAGCGCCATATTGTCCACATCACACACAAAGATATTTTTTATTAGACAGAAAACACCCAGAACCCAACCTAATTACAAATATTTTTGGCTTAGATTTGGCGGGCATCGAATCCGCAACCACCTGCGTCGCAGTAAGACCTTCGCCCACCGCGCCACATCGGTCGACATAAGATTATTTCTAAAGCTAAAGGCAATAATAATAATCAGGTTTCAGATTGCAAATTATGTGACCGATGGAACTTGACAGTTATTTTTAAACGCTCAATTAGAAATCAACAAAACGCGTGTTTATTAATGAAGCGATAAATAAATTACGATAAAATGGAGGAGATTTGGATTTCATGCCAAACTGTACATTGATGGACATTAATGAGATAGGACCGGCTGTGCGATTACGCTAAAACCGCCCATCCAAATTGACATTCGTAAGCCATTTCAATGGCCATCGCGCGCGTCCTTTCCATACAATTTCAAATTACGAAGGCCATTAAAAGGGCTTTCAAATGTCAATTTTGGATGGGTGGTTTTAGCGTTATCGCACAGCTGGCTAAAGTGACCTCACGAACCCCGCTGTCGCCCGTGCCTTGCGCCGCCCTCCGCCGGCAAGTGGTGCGATCGCGGCGAGATAGTTCCGATTGTGACGTCATTAGCAATTCATTCTCCACCTACTTACTACTTACTGCTGCCTTCAAGTTCGACCTCTTTGTTCTTTACTCATAGGTACCTACTGGGTACTGAACCAAACAGATAGGACGTCGTCGGTGAAGCGATGTAAGACTAAATAACTTTGAATCAGATATGTTATTTGGGAAATCAGATGGGGGTTTTATCAATTAATATCATGTTTACTAATTTTGAGCTTTGAAATTATGGCTTCATCGAATATTTAACATCAAAATCGAAAAATCGAATATTGAACAATAGGCTAGACCTTAGTTTGACCACAATCTCACCTGATGGTTAGTGACGACATATACAGACTATTTCGTGGCGGACTTTAAAGAATGTGCCTGCTTATGCAAGATAATATTTTTGTACTACAATTTTGCTGTGAACGAAGTGAAATGAGCATGAAATAGGCAATCAACGTCGGACGGTGCGATGATACAGTCGCTGCTCGTGCTTGGGGCCGCATTGCTCCTCACTGTGAGTACGGACATCAACCACTACTCTATCTATCATCATCATCAACCTACATTAGTCCACTGCTGGACATAGGCCTCCCCCAATGAGCGCCATTGCGCCCTGTCTTCAGCTTGACGCATCCAGCACCTGCCAGCAGTCTTTCGCAGATCGTCATCCCACCTGGCCGGAGGGCGTCCTACACTACGTTTACCGAGTCGCAGTCTCCACTCAAGAACACGTTTACCCCAACGGTGGTCGACCAACTCTATGTATAACAGGCTTTTACTCGTAGACAATAGACGACAGTCCTTCTGAGACTGGTCGACTCCCACACGGGACAATCGCACTAAAAGTTAACGGAACTTTGGATGGATGAATGGAAGGATAGATGGATGTATATGGGTGATTCTCCCAGGGTGGAAAAAAACATGTCCGGCTCGAAAAATCATACAAAAAGTATCCCTAGCCCTTTGATTTTTTTTTATGATAGTAGATTAGACAAAGCTAATAGGGGAGGCCTTTTTTAGTTTTTTAATAATCTTATTTTAAATAAGTAAAAATAAATAAAATCCTTGGAAATTCTGACTTCCGTGGTGCGTCCGGACCTCATGTTCCTGTGTTAATAAATTTTTATATCATTTCCTGAAAACACTAGTACTAATTTACATAGGTTCACAATAACCCAGATAGTTACTTGCTTATTTGACGCTATTACTACGCAAAACTAAGCTTTAGTTGACAAGTTACAAAGAGATAACTTCGCGTCCGTCGTTTAGATCTGATTCCCCTGGTGCGCACTAATTCATTCATAAATGCTGTACTTTAACATCTGCGTAAATTGTTGTTAGATCGAGAGAAACTATCAGTCACGCCCCATCAGTGGTGTGTACAACAAGTGTGTATGTCTCCACCGTGGAGAAAGTGATTACGTACTGAAATAACAGAGTGACGTGACGTCACTCTGTTATTTCAGTACGTAATCACTTTCCGTGGCTTGGTATCTAGAAATTCTGATTACCATGTTGACTATAAATTTGTTTATGCTAATCCTATTGTTTTATTAATTATGATAATTCATGCCTTTTGTGTTCCTAATTTCGACTGCATATTTCAAAGAAAATAAACCAGCAAATTAAGAAAATTTCAAAGATTTTGTTATTATTTTTGATTTCCGTGGTACTGATTTCCGTGGATTTTGCGGGTTCATTAACATCTCAATAATATTTTTTTACAGTTTTTATGATGTTTTTTAGGATAAAAGTTTATAATAAATACAAAATGAATAATTATAATATTTTTAATACAAAGATAAACATTATTAGTGTGATTTTTGTAAAAAGTTACTTGTATTTACAGTAATGATTTAAAGGTGTTTTTGTAAAACTGATTAAAACTACAAACGTCAAATAATTGGTCCTTAGTTTTAAGAAGCTTAATAATCTACTTACTACCGAAAACACATATTTTTATTGATAAACCAACCCATATTTGATTTTGGTGATATAAATTCTGATTTCCGTGGACACCATATTTTTAAAATTGAATAACTCCGTAACCATAAAGCCAATAAAGTTCCCTTCACTACCAAAAAATTCAAAATTAAATCTTCATTTAGTATATACTATCATGATGTGCAATTTCAACAAAAAAAAATGTGCCACAGAAGTCAGACAAAAAACGAGTTTTCGTAGAATCACCCATATTACCTTTTTACGCAAAGACTACTAAACGGATGGGGCTGAAATTTTGAATCGACGTAGTTCTACACTATTCCATAAATCAGTTCTCATGGTATATAAATAACCTTTTAATGTTCCAATAGAAATAAGGAGGGCGAAGCCGCGGGGGCAGCTAGTCACTACATAGTATAATATAAAGTGGCTTTTTCTGTCTCTATGTCCTTATGTCCCTTTGCTTAACCCTTTGTATCATAGTGTAGGCTGTAACCAACATACCAATCGATCTCCCTTCAAATTGGTATGATTAATTGTATTTCGTTACAAAGCAATGTACGTCGTAGCCTACAAACCAAAGTAACGACCGAGCACCAAGAAATTGCAAAAGATGGCATTATTTGTCAAAAAATAAAATTCGAATGTCTACCGCCAGTAATTTGAAAAAGTGCATGCAAGTCACGATTTCAAAAATCCGAAAAAAAATAGTTTTTCTGAGTGTTTAGCTGCAATTTCGAAAAAATTGACCGGTAAGTATTTCAACTTTAATAAATAACTATGAGTTTTAGTAATTTCATGGTAAATATGATTTTTTTTTTTTAATTTGTGCTTGTTGGTCGTCGCCTACTTTGACCGATAGGAGCATCAAAATCCGTTGCGTAGTTTTAAAGATTTAAGCGTTCAAAGGGACATAGAGATATAGGGACATATAGGGACAGAAAAAGTGACTTTGTTTTATACTATGTAGTGATATATAATTATGATGAAGGAGTAAATCAATTTCCAGCTGAGACTATTAATTATGTTTATTAATAATTAAATAAACTGACAAGTATTTGCAGGCGTGTGCGGAGAGCGACGACATCATAAACCTGAGCACTCACTTCAGTAAGATCGACACGGACGACAAACTGAAGGAATATGTGAGTCCACAGCCCTAGGGCATTCATTGCCCTAGAAAGACTGCCCCATAGAGCATCGGATGATAATGTGACTGGTATATTCCCGTGGCTTCGCATGCGTTGTTTCAAGGCTATAAATCCCAGGGGAACTGATTTTTGTGATGAAAAGTTAGCTTAAAGGTCTCCATACACTGAAACCGGAGGCGGAGCGGAGGCGAAGGCGTGCGAGTTGTATTCTATTGAATCATATGAAAGCCTACACACACACCGCAGGCGGTGGCGGCGCGGTGCCATAGGAAAAACGGCACGCCTTCGCCTCCGCTCCGCCTCCGGCTTCAGTGTGTGGAGACTATATGTTTTATTTCAGGGCTAAAACTAGATTTGTACAAAATTTCAGCTTAATCTGTTGAGTAGCTTTTTCGTGAAAGAGTAACAAATATCCATCCGAATATTCGCGTTTATAGTATTAGTAAGGAAAGGACTTTATTAACAACGAAAATTACAAGCAAGGAATAGAAAAATTACAACTAATATTTACAATTGAAACCATTGAGCTAACTGCAGACGGTTGCAAACAGTCTAAAGGTAGCTCAATTGATCCATATCAATACCAGTCGGAAGCGTCCCCAAGACACTGGCTGCATTACCACGCAGTATGGCAATGCTGATGCGCTGAGCCAGATACTCACCAGCTCTCGGGTCAGGAAAGGATATATACCAGCTGTGACCAGCTACGTGATCTCCTAAGAATCAGATAACCTTTGTCTCCAAGTCGAGACTTTCACTGTTCGGTAAGGAGAAAAAATAATAACAGACATTTAACAAGCTTGATATTCAACTAGTAGGTAAACCAATGGACTAGTTTTATATTATACTATTTAGATGTCTGTTTCAATTTAAAACAACTTACAAGTTAATTTCAATTCATCCACCCTTCTCACACAACATAGGGTCAGGACAGAACAACAGATTATTTATAAATAAGCTTGCCATTTTTTAAGCTTGCATTAGTAGGCGCCTGCGTCAAAGGTGGTTTTTAGCACCTTAATAATATTACACGGAAATTATAATAATAACTAGCGACCCGCTCTGGCTTCGCACGATTTTATTATACGTATAAACCTTCCTCTTAAATCATTCTATCTATTAAAAAAAACCGCATCAAAATCCGTTGTGTAGTTTTAAAGATTTGAGCAGGGATATAAGGACATAGGGACAGAAAAAGCGACTTTGTTTTATACTATGTAGTGATATGTAGTGATAACACAAAAGTAAACCATAGATGTCTGTAAAGGTTCTGATGGTGAGACCTGACATGATAACATTTATTTTCATAAATAAATAAATGATGTTCCTCCAGGTCCACGAGATCCTGGAGCGGCTCAACACGTTCAAGGTCCCGGTGCACCCGCGTATACGTCTCTTCTACCAGCTGCTGCACAAGTCCGTGGCGCAGTTCGCAGACCGCACCGCAGACACCATCTTTGTGCCCTTCAAGTACCGCCGAGAGGACGACGATGATGAGAGCATGAAGATTGAACCTTGAGCACATTAGTGTAGGGTATGGATTAGGTTAGGTTAGGTTACTCCTTCTACGTGCCCTTCAAGTATCGCCGCAAGGATGACGATGATGATGAGAGCATGAAGTTGGTCTAGGGTACGGTTTAGATAATTAAAGATATTATAGGTACGGGTAGTCATCCCGGGACCACGACAGAGTGTGAACCTGTTAAAACGTCGGGAAAATAGGTAAATACATGCGATAAACGATCAGAACACATTTAAATCTATAATTATATGTTCTGATCGCGTAAGTTTAAAAATCTTTTTTGGTACGGCTTAGGTGAATATGTAAGCTTATAATACTTGTTTGTTCTCAGTTTTTATAGTAACTTGTATCTAGTGATGTTGTGGTGTGTGTTTTTGTTTTTATAAGTAAGACTTGTATTGTAAAATTATTGACTTGTCTGTTATGAAATGTAATGTTAAAAGTAAACTGAAAGTGTATACTTGATAGCTAATAAATAATTGGGCTTACAATACTTTTAAGTCTAGCGGTTTTATTTCTGCTTCTGTATACAAATTTTTATTCTAGTTTTATAAAAATGAATGCAATATACGTAAATGAATGCAAAACATTGCTCTAAAATATTGTTTACCTATCGAACCGGGTCAGATTTTGTTTGGAAAGCAGACAAAATAATGTTTTCCTCATTTCCCAACAGGCTTGATGAAAAGAATACAATGCCTGCAGAGCGTAGTCTTCATTACAGAAAATGAATTTGTATTAAAAACATTGTTTTACGTACGGCACAGTGTCGCGAGCGCGGCTAGGTCTCGCGGCACGACTGAGAGTAGGGAAATGGAGATTTATATATTATGACTGCGTAAGTATGAGGCTTTTATAATATAAAGTTTGCAAAGCGTATCAATAATAACGTATAACGATTCGGCTTTCATCGCTGACGTGCTGATGATCTGCCAAAAAGAGAGGAGAGAGAAAGATAAGAAACGAGAGACATCGTGAAGAGTAAACTAACCAATACATGATTATAGATTATCATCTCTGATTCTATTCCATTCAGTTCGAGGGAGATGGCATGAGAGCCGACCTCATTCTCAATCCGATCCTTAAATACTCTGGTTAGTACGAAGTAAAAGTCAGCTTAGCGCTTGTCTTGTTCTGCAGGACAAAGGCCTCTTCCATATACCTAATTATTCTATACTGGTGTCCAATCGGTTTAGCAATAACTAGTGTGTGTGCCAGTGTTGGGTTATTCGAACCGGTCGCAGCGTGATGATATATACCCCTGATACTCAGCCCGTGGAATTTGTAGGAAAAGAGTGGTCTATAAAGAGAAGAAAATCAGAACAGAATCAGAAATAAGAGTAGCATAAGAAAGCAGCAGCTACTTCTGTATATGTTTTACACCTGTACTGCGATCACCTGCCAAATACTCTACAGGCCTACCTAAGATACCTTCCTACAGGCACGGAATGTAAATAAGGTGAACTGTTTACAGTTTAGTAAGTAGTAGCTACCTCTAGAAGTCAAAATGAGGTAAGTTACTTATATTTCTGTTAGAAGCCGCGCGTTGACTTGACCGACTCGCTTATCAACCCCCGGGGGCGGGCACGTCCAGCAGTGGACCTTGTACCAGGTTAGGGTCAAATGCCAATAAAACACAGATATTAATTATAGACACGCGTCTGTCGTCCGCACCGCCCGCAAGGCGAATGTCTGCGCTAGCTAGTGCATCCGACACGCCCGTGACGTTTAATACTCAGAATACTACATCTACCTTTTACAATGAATAAACAAAATGTTTTTTGTAACTTTTCTACAATAATTATTACAACTAAGATCAGACAGATAGTTAAATATTATTTGGAAAATGCTAAACCTGTACATGTAATTTACATAATATGTTCTAACAAGTTTTAGGTTGGTTACAACCACACCTACCATACCTACTGTTAGGTACAATTTTAATTAACAAGATAGGTGCTTCATTAATCTATATGATCCGTATTTTGTTTAGTGAAACCTATATCACATCTCATCTCATCTCCACCTATTTCTTTACAAAAGAAATGACTTACTTATAATTTAATAAATTTGAAAGGGATACTTTATTACAACCATTTACCTAACTACTTAATCCAAACCGAAATGGATAAATCTGTTTTGAACCATTTATTTGTCATCGTTTTGATCACCGGTCCTTATCTGTGCAATCTTCCCATATGTTTTCTTCGACTTTACCTCGCGAAATACTGACAATCGTTGAGATAAACGTGTTCTTGAGTGGAGACCGCGACTTGGCAAACGTATTGTAGGACGCCCTCCGCCCACGCGGAATGACGAACTGTGGAAGACTGCTGGCAGATGCTGGATGCGGCAAGTTGAAGACAGGGCGCTATGGCGCTCATTAGGGGAGGCCTATGTCCAGCAGTGGACTAATATAGGTTGATGATGATGTCCAATAGTGGTCTAATATAGGCTGATGATGATGATGAGTGTTTCTTCGTAGTTGTTCTCGTGTAAGTATCTTCCAGTTATTTTTCAGTTTCCAATCTAGGTATATCATATCCCATCTTGTAGACGACTGTGTGTAGTAATTGGATAGAGGATTGATAGAGGACGCAGTATGTTTTCTTTAGTGAGGGCTTCTCATTATGTAGACTTTTTGAACCTTGTTAGATTCTGTTACTTATCTCTTTCTAGATGCATATTAATTTTTGTCTTTAGTTTCCAGAACAGCAAATTCTATGTTTAGGAATAGTTATATATTTATATTTTCTTGAAAGAATCTTGAATCTTTTATTCTTTATTAGGTACAAAGTAAAAGTAGTAGTTCTATACAAAGAAACAGTGTAATTCCGAACTCTTTGTAAAATAGTAAAAACTATCTGTGTAGGTGAACTGTTAAAAGTATATTTGATAATCTATAGGAACATACCAAGAAATAGTCAAATACCGAACTCTTTGCAAATTAGTTCAAACTACCTGCGTATTTGAACTGTTGACATCAACATCAGATGATAATTCAACTGTTAGGCTACCCTCCTGTATAGCTACCACCTGGTGTGTCTAACCGAGAAAATATTTCTCAAAGCAAATTTATAGCAAGTACCTATATGAATTTTGTATGGTCATTTAGTAGTTTTAAATTTTTTGTGTGGCGTTTTAACAGCCTTCCATACCCAGCAAATTTTGAATGCCTGGGTACATCAGCTCAAGGCTGAACTGAAAGAGTTGGCCTTCTTATTGCATACCACAGGTTTGGTGTGAATACCAGATTACGACCTTAACAAATCTCATGATACTGAGTTCTGCATCATTGTCGATTTTCAGTAACCACGGCTGTGTATGTTTCCACGCAGCCGAGCTTTTGATTTTAAACTTTTACGGTACTTTAATAAAATATGTGGATCCCACGCAAACGTTAGCATTAATGGTCCCTAACATTTTGTGCTGTTGCAAATAATTTAGGTACAATTATTAGCCATTCCCAGTGATTATTTTTGACACTAATCCGTGTCTTTCTCAGTCGCTTCTCTTTTTTCAGATAGAATTGTGCATCATTAAACCATAATAAAGGTTGTTGTTGATGCTCACCCTCATTTTATACTTAATACATATTGTATTAAAATACATCTGTTTTATATCGGTAGGTATACATCGGTCGGAACTCGACATTCAACTTTCAATTGTTGATTATTAGGTACATATTTACTAACCCATTCACTGCCCAGCCTCTGCAGTTTTACCCCCAAGGACGCGGCAATGAAAACAGTAACTTTAAATGAATTTATTTGTTCAATTTCACAATTAATTTATGTAATATTATTTTATTTTCTTTTATGTAATTTATTTGTTTTCTCATGTAATTTACTCATTTACTTTAGCTTAGTTCAGTTCAGAATATTCGGTAGTCGAACAAAATAATATATGTTTACAGAAACGAAACTTTTCCATCTCGTTATTGTAGCTGTTTTAATTACAAAAATGATTTATTTGAAGTACTATTCAAAAGTATTTAACCTAAAATGGTCATTATTTTTGTAGTCTATTTAGGAAATGCAGCTAACTAATCAGCGATGGGAGGCAACTTCTAGGTCTGTCCTCCAGCCTTTTTGACACATGAAATTTTCCATGTTCTAAATAAGTAAATATCATTCTTTTTTTTTATAAATATCTTTCATTATTATCTTTTTAAACAAATTATGGTTGTATTGCTTGAATTGGTATTAAATTTATTTATTCAATTAAATATTCAGTACATTTATTTTAGCCATATTTCACCAGTACCCAATTTAGAACTTATACGAAAGAATACTTTTAAACCCTTTGACATTTGTAAGTACTCTTTTGACCATTATTAAGTACCATATTACGTACATAATACGTATTGTATTTCTTCTCACTACGAACTAAGTAGATAATTTGTTTTGTCTTGGTGAAAAATAACTATATATGCATACACCTACATCTACTTTTTGCAAACCTCACGATCCAAAAGATTGATCCTTTATGAAGCTTCTGATATCTTATAGAGCTAGCTCGCTCATGTGCAAAAGCGTTACCCTCTTCGCGAGAGGTGTTATATGTCTGTTGCATTAAATATAACAATAACCTTTAAGGGTCTTCATTTTCATGGCACAATCCAAAGATTTAATTGATGTTATACTTGTGACCATATTTGTACTATATGTACCAATGACATTTATTTTTGGGAGATAGATACCGTTTCGACCGTTTTTATCGAATCTACCTCTTATTCTATAGTTTTGTTCTTGGCAATCCAAAGATTTATTAATGTTGACACTTGTACTATTTTGGTACAATCTGTTCTAATCACATTTTTTTTTTGGTAGGTACCGTTTCGGTTTTCAACGAAACTACCTCTTAACCTATAGTTTAGTTCTTGGCAATCCAAGGATTTTATTAATGTTGACACTTGTACCATTTTTGTACTATCTGTACTGATAACAATTATTATTATATTAAAATAATGATGACAATTATTTTTGGTGGGAAGGTACCGTTTCGATTTTACCGAAACTACCTCTTAATCTCGTTAGATTACTTAACTACTTTAGTTCTTGACAATTCAAGAATTTCATTAATGTTGATACTTGTACCATTTTTGTACTATCTGTACTAATAATAATTATGTTTTGTTGGTAGGTACCGTTTCGATTTTCACCGAAACTACCTCTTAATACTTTTGATCTTGGAAATCCATTTTTTTTTTTAATCTTGAAAATTGTACACTATCTGTGCCAATGACAAATATTTTGGTAGGTACCGTTTCGATTTACACCAAAACTACCTCTTAATCTTAGCCTGCCATGCAGCAGAGCAATACGTCTTGGGGACTCATCCGATTGGTATCGATTACGGATCAGTTGAGCTACCTCTAGATTGTTCGTAACAATCTGCAGCCGGCCCAACCGATCTAATTGTTCAAGTTTATTTCTTCCCCTTAATTATAATTATCTTTGCTTATAAAGTATAACATCTATTTACCATCTGTTAGCTATTTCGATAACTAACCACATTTTATCATTTACCATTATTTAGTACTAATTTTATCAAAACAGACTAAACTGCCATGGAACTTTTAATTTCTTTGTAATTTAAATTAGATTTTTTAAATAGTTCAAGTATTATATTATTAATGCATTTCAAAAACTTTATAAATATACAAACTATTGGAAAGTCTTTAGCTTTGTTTACTCTAATTCTAACAATCTATTGATATCTAAATATTGTGAGCTTTTTTCTTCTCAAATAAACAATTTATAAGTACAAGTCTCAGATCCAATCTGTTTACTTGTCAACTTGTCGTTAATTACATTATTTCTCAGAGAATAATATATTATCCATTCACATAAAGAGAATGTTTATTATGTTTACTTAGTACCAAATGTACTTTTTAAACTAATTCGCTACTGTAAGCCACATGTATTTGATTGCTAGAACGGTCAATAAATTTTGGATCCGTTCAATTTTATCGAACTTAAACTTACAAGGTACCATAAATAATTTAATTTTTTTTGGTGAAAATCTTTATGTACCTCTACTATATCTGTCTGATATGCAAATATTTATTAGTAGGTACCGTTCGTTTGAACTACCTGTTATCAGATCTTATCATAATAGGTTTTTTAGGTACCGTTCATAAGAACTACCTCTTGTCAGATCATATCTTTGTGGGTTTTTAGGTACCGTTCGTTAGAACTACCTCTTGTCTGATCTTATCATTGTGGGTTTTTAGGTACCAACCAACTTCCGTCACCCAACTGAGTCACAAACAGATTTGCAATATTTATACTTGGGGAAGTCCTCAGAACCTCAGAAAGCATAACTAACCACATATAAACTTAATTACTCAGGTACTGATATTAGCATTCCAGAACTTTTTCTTTTTAACAATGTAGGTAGGTGATCATCTTTTCGTTAGACCTACTCAAATTTACTAACAAAGTAATTTTGTATCTTTCTAACCTATTTGAGGGTAGTTATAACTTTCGCCAAAATGGCACGGCGAATAATGTATTTGTTGTTTATCAACTATGGTATTTATGTAGGCACAGGGTTTACAGTTTATCAAGGTAGGCGAATCATCGAGCATGTAATCATTACTACGATGCGATTATTTACCAGCATTTGTTTGCAACTCAGATTAGGCCGTCACTTGATTTACCAATTGCTTATTTGGAATTATTGGCACTTACCTCTTATTTTTTAGTCACTGGCAGGGTCGCCACTTGTACCAGGTTAGGGTCAAATGCCAATAAAACACAGATATTAATTATAGACACGCGTCTGTCGTCCGCACCGCCCGCAAGGCGAATGTCTGCGCTAGCTAGTGCATCCGACACGCCCGTGACGTTTAATACTCAGAATACTACAGACCTGAAAGTCTAAAGTGGTCCAGTTGTATGGGAGAGACTGTGGCTCGCTCGCGGCGTCGCTCGTCCACTAACGAACCGAACTCATTCCAACATTATTCGTGTTCCGAGGTATCCTTACACCCGCGCGGACGGTCACGCAAACTGTTTGACCGATAGACCGACATTCGAGGAAGTATCGACGAGTTCCTAAGTAAATAAATACATAAAAAAACTTGTTTTCATGACTAAGTTTTTCTAGCGACTTTGATCGTGCTTTATCAGTATCGAGAGTGGTCTATAGTCATACCAAGAATGAAGATAGAATCAAATTTTCAATCTGGATTACGATTGTTAAAAAATTGTTAAAGAATGCACTTTATTCTGACTGTGCCCATAGCTAAGCAGAGCTTGTGTTATGAATAGGTAGGTACTAGATAACTAACTGATATTCTTTTAACATTGCTCAGTGCAGTACCCATAACACAAGCTTTGAGTAGCTTACTTTGGGGCTAGATGATGCTGTGTGGATTGTCCAGCATTATTTATTATTTATTTATTTATTGCTTAGATGCGTGTTATGTTGTATTTTTGATTATATACATTTATAAAACACGCAGAACAACCTGGGCGCCGACCCGCTTTCTTTGAAACGAAGTTTCGCAACCGAACGAATTTTAATCGAAGTTTCGGTGATGAACCTACTCTCTATCATCTTCGGTTAGGCACACAAAGTTCGGATTCATAGACAATTTTCGTGAATGAATTTGAACGAATGATATATGTAGGTTTTTTATCATGTCAATTACGGATTATTCTTAAAAGCAAAATAAACAAAATATTTCGCTTTGTTTTTAAGTTTTACACCTATTATGTAGTTCAATAACTATTTTCTGTTGTATCTAAGCAAAACATGTAATTAAACAACTACAATTTGACCAATTTCTACTTTTGACGTAATTTACCCAAGGCACTATAAAGAACTCGTTATAATGCGACTAATTTTAAGAGTACAAGTAAAATAAGCCAACCAAACATATCCGTATAATTAATTTAGGTACATATTTGTTGTGGTCCATTGCAACATGTTATGTTTACATTATTTGTTTCGATAAAAACAAAGTTTGTTAGTATAAATTATGTTTCTCAAGTGTTGTGATATCAAAAGTGCTTTTTTTATCGAAAATGTGAATCACATTCCATAGGAATATTTATAGCAGTGTTTTTGCTTCTCGACAAGTTGTTTGTGCTGGATTAGGTATAAAACTTTGTAAGTCTTATTATATAGTATTATTAAATAGGTCTCTCCTTTGGAGGTAGTAGAGGTACCATCTCCTGCCACAACTCTTGAAATAATTTCTTACTCAGTCTGTAATTCCCTAAATCAGACTTCCCTACAAACTCTAAGTCTGTAATATGATTGATATTGAATTGATAGCGCAGGCTGCGACGGTTTCTTTTACGCTCCAAACGTTCATCACGAAGAGCAGGTACAACTAAAAGTAATCTTCCATTCATTTCAGTCAATTTTCTTGATAAAATCAGAAAAACGAAAATCAAAAGGTAACACTTTTGGTTTCGTCGATTTGAGGTTAAAACTCCGAACAAAGATCCGTCAAAATCAAATGTTCGTTTCGAACTTTCGTGAAAGAGAGTAGGTTTAGAAAATTTAAATGTCAAACAATTTTCGTTCGAACGAAGTTTCGTAAAAAAATGAAACCGGAGTAGGAATTACGCGAACTTTCGATCGAAGTTTCGTTTTTCATTGAAAAAAGTAGACCCCCTGAACATATATCTAATTTAATAACAGAATTAATAAAAATACAATCACGTCCTCAATATTATAAATTTCGTGTCAATTACGATTTGTACATAGCTACGTTGTGGGCGGTGTCAAACTACTTTTCAAATATCGAGGTATTTCTCAGAAATTCCATATTTGCAACATTTCTCTGAAATCCACAGAAACTGCGTCCAGCTGCGACTTTGAGTCGAGCTGCATGGAATTTTTACGATTTCGGGGTTATTTTGTTTATATTTTAGACTAAATAGAAGGGAAATTATTAATTGGGTTTACATTTCTAATACCTTATTTTATAAATTAATTTAATCAGTCACTAAGCAAGAAACACGCCAATTTGGCAGTACGGGTAATGGTGGTCGATCAAGAAATCCTTGACTGACTACCGTTAGCAAAGTAAAATGTAGTCGTAGCCATGATAAGCCTCTTCAGGTCTGGTGCAATATTGGTCCAGTCCTCATTTCATTTCACTTCATTTATTGCACGAAATATGGTCATATAGAGGTCTTATACAATATAATAGTGTCACATACTTCACCAAAACACATTGGCATGCAAAATATCTCAAAAATAGGTTTCCATTTAAATTTTTATCATGTGATTAATAATGATTTAAAGAATAATTCACCAAAATCAATAATGTTGATTACAAATTTCTAAAATTTAAGTTCATAAGTTCCTTAACACTATAAAAAGCTTTTTCAATGAGCCATAGTTTTAACTTTTTTATAAATAATTTTAAAGGTAATCTTTGATGTTACAAGGGATTTTATTATAAATAGAGCCACACATGGCATGACAGTTCTTACAGTCCTCGGCAGACAACCAACTCTAAAAGCCTTTACGAGTTTATTTTCAGCCAACATACATAGTGGTTGCGTTTCCAATAAAAAATAGAATAGGTATATAAACTAAAAATACAAAATATTTATTTGAATAAACTTAAATTAATTTACTTAGCATGGGTTTAGAATCCTTCTAAGTATAGAGATGTACCTGTATTAGAGGGTTCCGCTCTTCGTACCTAATCCTACTAAAACCAAAAACTACTGAACAGATATAAATGAAATTTGGCACCGGTAACCTGAAAACGCGGGTGAAACTGCGAGGCGCTGCCAGTACCTCTATAATATTAAACGTTACATGAAAGCCGAATCAAAAGGTGTAGTAGTATGTAGGTACCTACATGCTTTGTTAGGCGCGTCCGCACTCGACTCGTAGGGCGGTGGTGCAGCGATGTCTTTAGTTTTACAAATAACTGGAACTGAGCTCATATTACCCGAGAGTCAAGTCACATGCAAAGTGATATTTGCGAAAAGAAGGAAAGGCAATTGCGAATTCTTCATTTCGAAGGAATTTATGTGAAGAAAGCGTAACCTCTCTCAATCTCGACCCGAGATCAGAGGTCGACAACCTGCGGTGTGCGGCTCTTTCGTTGTGAAGAACGGCTCAACAACTCAATATCTATGCAGAAACTAATAAGTATAATAATTTGAATTGATATTAAAATATCAAACTTTAAAAATTGTAGAACGATGAGAAAGTACCAATTCATACAGAGCAGTAAATTACTTTAATTCTCAACTCCGAGGCAATATCGCGATGAATTTTATGCAACTGTTGACACAAATGACTTCAGGACAAATATAAATGCGATCAACATTTGTACCATATGGAATTGGTGCTGGTTCTATATATTAACTTTATTAACAATGAAAATTACAAGCAAGGAATAGAAAAATTACAACTAGTATTTACAATTGAAACCATCGAGCTAACTGCAGACGGTTGCAAACAATAGGTATATTCTACATATTTGATTACACTCAAACGAGACTAGTTTGACTTTATATAATCAAACATGTATTGTAATAAAATAATTTTGTGGATCTTTTACAAACTCGGAAATAAATTGTAACTTTTGGTTGAGAATCAATCTCCTTATAAAGAACAATAGACGGTTGTGATGTCTCGGCCTAGAAATGGACTAGAGGATTATTAAAATCACGAAAGTATATACCCGCAGTATCCACCTGCCTATTTCCTCCTGAGCTAATACATTTATTGCTGTTTGAATCGGAATATCATATTCCTAGAACACGTGCGTTCTAGGAATACGATATACCGAGTCGATGTTTCTTTTGATATTAGTTGATCCCCAAGTCAATATAACTGTAACTACGCTATGGACGGCACGAGGTGAATACCCATACCCCAATATAGATGACAGTTGCTCTGCGTGTCGTGTCGTGTTGATACGAGCCCGTGGCTATGTCTGTCTGTCTGTCGACACGGCCTACTGAGGCATAAGCGGCAGCGATCGGCGAAAATGCTGTTTTGTGTTTGGAAATCGTCACTTTTCTCAAAATCAGAATTACTTACAATCAAACTTACAAACAAATTAAATAAATTTACAAAAAAATTCTTGGCGTAAGGAAGTCACAATCCTTATAATTGGGAAAATGATACTTCGAACTTTTATCTTGAATTGTGAGTAATTAAAATTAAAAATTAAAAAAAAAAGTTATCTTTTATCTCAAGAACATCACTTTGGTGGTTTTGTCAAAACTAACTGAAGTTCTTCAGTTACTTACTTCTTTTAATTTTTCGATTAGTTGTTTAATTAACATGAGTAGCGCTAAAATACAGTTTTGTCTGTATGTACTTCTCACTCACGAGCAAAACCATAATTCGCTTTCCCGCGAGGCGTGTTATGGCATTAGGACTAAAGGCAGTCATTTAGTAGCTACAATAGATATCTTAACTACCTACGACATTTCAGGATCTAGAGAACCTTGGTACCTACATTATTGTTTTTGGGAGTATACCTACTACACACCTATAGGTACATACGGGTAGAATAAAGAATCAAAACATGCTTCTGAGTTTGTGCACAAACTTTAGGCACTTTAATGAAGTCTTTAGGACGTACCCAGCTAGTGTCCACTGAGAAATTCTGTTAGGAGGATCATCATAGGAGGAGCACCGCCATCCTATAATTTTCTTCTTACACCTTGGATGCCTGGAAGAAATCGCTTTGAACGATAAGGTCGCGAATTCCATTGCCTCTCTTTAGGATAAGTTTAGGTACTTTAAAATAAAGGACTATCTATCTATCATTATCATATCAATAAATGATCTTTAGCATATTCGTCAAGATACATTACTCGCTCAGAGCTAGCGCCATGCGCCGGCCTCACCTGTGAAGCGAACTCGGCGATGTCACCGTCAGCAGGTCAGCCGCGTCACAGTGATATGCGTCAGTGGGCCATCGTGTCACCCCGGCTGCTTGTTGACCCGCCAGGTCATTGTTGACCCCTTGCTATGTTTGTACAGGTGGAGTGACCACTTGTTTGTTTGTTAGGTGAATGAGGATCCGAGAGCTGGTGAGTATCTAGCGCATCAGCATTGCCATACAGCGTGGTAACGCAGCCAGTGTATTGGGGACACGACGACTGGTATTGACATGACGTATCAGCCGAGCTATTTATTTTATTGTTTTTATTCAACAGCCTGCGATTAGCTGAACTGTTTCGTTTATGTAAATATCTACTAGTTAAATATAATCAAATGTTGGTCAATTCAAAGCATCACCTAGCCCCAAGCTAAGCAGAGCTTGTATTATGGGTACCAAACGACTCATATACTTAATACAATACATTCCACATTACCTTATAATTGTCTGCGAAGCCGCGGGGCTCAGCTAGTCTGAGTAACATAGACAAAGTTCCCCTGGTCGTCGCTACAAAGCTAAACTAGTTAGAGGCATTCGTCGGTCGGTCCGGCTCAAACCTTAAGGTGGGTACTGACCGGCGTTACGAGGTGTAATGTAACATACAGCACAGCGAGCATTCGTGCAGTCAGTACGTCGTGTTACGGGGAAACCAGCGAGCAAAGAGCCGCTCGTTGCTTGCTTTGAGTGCTCCACCCAGCTCTCGGTTTTTTGGCGAATCCTTTGACTGTTACGAGCGGAGCACAGAGTTTTGACGAGCATGTTAGGGCGCTTGTACACGCTAAGAAAAATTGCCGTTCCTGCGGCAGAAAAGACAAATTCTTCGTGTAGTGTAGACGTCAAGAATTTTTTCTGTTCCACACACGTAAACTTTTCGTGTCTTCCGCAGACAAGACCAATCGAAACGTGTACACGACACGAATTTTTTCGTGCAGTCGTCAGTCGGGCGTAGGGCGCGCAAGTAATAATATGTGTGATAATCAGTGTGAGTTTCGTTTATTTATATTAATGTTAACTACAATGCAAAAAGAATGATAATGAATGAAGCAAGAATGAATTAATGAAATGAACTTTGTTTTGTTTTTTTTTGTTTTCTAATGCACACTAGCGACGTCCACAAAATACGACGAAATACGACGAACTGAAACTAGCGTCCTTGGCTGTCTATGGTCCGATTCCTATCTGTACTAGTACTATATTATTAGTCTGGGACTACCTGGCTGCGCTGGGCTGGCTCAACCCTACTACACCGCCCCCCGCCGCTCCGCAACAACGTTCGCCGCGTCGTGTATAACGCAGATAAGAATTTTTTCGTGCACCGCTGAGAGCAGTGTACACAGTTATTTTCTTGTTACGATACGAATTCTTGGGTAGACCCGGCTTTTTTTCTTAGCGTGTACAAGCGCCCTTACGCGGATTTTAATTTGTTCCGTTGGTCTGGGTGTTTTCTATGTACCTATAATAAAAAATCTATGTACCTAATGTATTGTATTATGTATATCAGTCATCTAGTACCACTGACCTCTATATATACAACTTGTATAGATACAGGTCAGTGTCTAGTACCCATAACACAAGCTCTGCTTAGCTTGGGGCTAGATGATGCTGCTGTATGGACTGTCCGGAATTATTTATGTATTTATTTTATAGAACACAGCGTAACATGCTCGATGCGTAACATACTCGATGGGTAACATGTTCGATGCGAATGTTACATTATACCTCGTAACTTTAGTTAGTAGCCAGCTTAACGCGAGGCTTGAGTCCCGGCCGGCGAGCACTTCGCTAACTGAAATCATAAATTCATCAACAGTCCCGGAGGTCGCAAGTTCGAATCCCGTTCGTGCAAGATTTTTGCTAACATCTGTTTGAAATATGTGTGAATAAACTTTAGGAGGGAAAGGTTCAAATGGAGGGGCGGGTAGGGAGGTGGAGTACAGTCAACGACCGAATGAACTGAACAAAGGAACGTCAACTCTACAAACATTCCCAAAACTTTATTCGAGTTGGAATCGTTTTTAGGGTTTCGTACCGAAAGGGTACGAAACGAAGAACCATAAGAGTAAGTAAAAACAGAGTCATATAACCCAGTTATTATTTATTCTTATGGTAAAACCCTATTA
Organism: Eupithecia centaureata; assembly: GCA_944547425.1. Lineage (NCBI taxonomy): Eukaryota > Metazoa > Arthropoda > Insecta > Lepidoptera > Geometridae > Eupithecia > Eupithecia centaureata. Next base: position 697,471 of record OX155701.1, on the reverse strand, counting down.
CTAAGACTCAGCTGCCTGTCTGTAAAATTTTCGCAGATGAAATATTTAGTTTACCGCTATAACAATAAATACTAAAACAAATATTTAATAGAATAAATTAAATATTTAAGGGGTATCCCATACAACATACATGTTTTGTTTGTTGTTTTTATAGATAATGGTACGGAACCCTTCGTGCGCGAGTCAGACTCGTACTTGGCCGGTTTTTTGAATTGAAATTGCTTACAATGATCACCGTTGATAGATTACAGTTTTTAACCCTAAAGCGACGATACATGAGTTACTTAGTACCTACACTATATCTTCATGTCCCATTTCAAGCAAAATAACAATAACACTGGTTAAAATTACTACAAAACCTCAAATGCCAACTCCTATTTTACCTTTTTTTGAGATTTCTCTAATGAGAGATCGGTTTAAAATTTTGCTTAGTTACATGTACAGGTCAAGACCCGAAATTTATTTATTTATTAATCATAACATCATTTACTATCTGTGCACTACCTACCCAATTCTTATATCTTTATATCACTCACTATAAGTTTGCCTGGGAGAAATCGCTCTCAGCGATAAGGCCGCCTTTTGTACTATTTTTATTTTATTTTTAATTAGATATAAGTAAGCTTTTATATGTATTTTTTGTTCATTCATTCATAACAGGGTTTTTTTAACCCTAAGTCGATGTTAGATCTAAACTAAGTAAAGTACAATTAAATATATTTTTAAGCAAATAACATACAAAAATTACAATCAAGCAAATAACATAAAACAAAAAGGAAATAACATAAAGGATTCTTTTGTCTCCGAAAATGCGTGTGAAGCTGCGGGAGTAACTAGGTATGTTGATATGTGTGATGGTTGGTTCAAAGCGATGAAGCCGACGCAGGGTCACCGCATCAATACACCGTTTGCAGTCGGGTAAGAGCGGGTGGTCCTTTGTCTGAGAACTAACTAATAGTAAATCCTTCTGTCCCGGACATGTTCCGGAAAATATTCCAAACAATGTTCAGAGCTTCCTTTGAAAGGATTGTAGCTAAAGGTTATTTAGAAAGGATTGCATCGGATATGAGTCAGACAGACAGTTAACGTAGTTATCTCTGGGTATATGTAAATAATACCATGTTTTTAAGTCGTGAGAGATCGTCGACAGAAACGAAAAACAAATCCAAGATGAGGTGTTTCTTTAATCATATTTACCGTAAAAACTTTTATAATTTATACTCGGCAGTCCTATTTTACTAACAAGAGACGAACTATTATCTTGTTGAATACAAAATAAGCAAATAGAAAAAATAATAGGTAAGCATTAAATACTACCTAGTAACGCCTGACATGATATAAAAGAAAATGCTATGATGGTAATTGTATTTGCATTTATTTTATGTCAGTGTGTAGCAAGATAGCATTTGACAGTTCAAACTTGACTCTTCTTGGATTCTTCGGCTACCATTTCCTCTAAACACTGTAATTTTACCAGTACCTGTTTTATAGAAAAGCTTCATTTTATCTCAGCTAGTAGTAAACGTGCAAAATTGCCATATTGGAAGAAGAATCATGAGAACATTATTTAGCCTTATTTAGCAAAGAAATAACCTATTCTAAACCTAGTATGAAATACTACTCTGTCAAGAAAGTACCGGGAAAAGATCAATAATACACAAAATGTTTGTTATTCATCCAAATTTATTTTATCGCCTTCAAAGTATGTTCCTTCAGAAACGATACACTTACGCCAACGAATTATCCAATCATCAAAACATTTTTTAAACGCTGTTTCCGGAATTGAGTTCAGTTCTCGCCGCGAATTCTCCTTTATGTCTTGTACCGATTGAAAACGGGTGCCACGAAGTGGTAATTTGAGTTTAGGAAAAAGAAAGAAGTCGGCCGGAGCCATATCTGGTGAATATGGTGGTTGCTCGATGGTATTTGTTGAGTGTTTGTTCAAAAATTCGGTCACAATGATGGCCTTGTGTGAAGGCGCATTATCGTGGTGCAAAATCCAAGAATTTTCTTTCCACAAATCTGGCCTTTTTCGTTGAAATTGCTCTCTTAAACGCCGCATAACGCTTAAATAATATTCTTTATTTACCGTTTGACCTTCCGGCAAGAATTCCGAGTGCACAACACCGCGAGAGTCAAAGAAAACAGTCAACATGACTTTGACTTTTGATCGACTTTGGCGTGGTTTTTTCGGTTTCGGTTCAGTTGGAAGGCTCCACTCCGAAGCTTGTTGACTAGTTTGCATGTCAAACTCATAAACCCACGTCTCGTCACCAGTAATAATGCGTTTCATGAATGTTGGGTCGGAATTGACTCGTTCTAGCATGTCCTCAGCGACTCTCATGCGATTGAGTTTTTGGAGAAAATTCAGGTCTTTTGGGACTAGTCGAGCGGCAACTTGTTTCATACCCAAGTGATTATTTAAAATGGTACGGATCGACTCGTGAGATACAGAAAGTTCGGCGGCTATCTCTCGCAAAGTTGAACGAGGATTTTCAGTCACTGTTTCCTTCACTTTTGCGATGTTAACTTCAATTGCAGACGTTGATGGCCTACCAGAGCGAGGCAAATCTTCCATTAAATCTCGACCGCTTTTGAACGCTTTGTACCACTCATAAGCACGTGTTTTTGATAAAGTCGATTCACCGAAAGCCTTCTGTAACATTTTCAGTGACTCCGAACACGAAATTCCATTGGCGATGCAAAACTTAAGACAAACTCTTTGTTCGATGTTTTTGTCCATTGTGAAATTCGCAATACACACTAGATATGATGTAACTAAAAACAGCACTGTATTTAATATAAATAACAGATGCAACTCAAACTCCGCGCCAAAATGGCAAACAGTTGTGCCAACCTAACAACAACAAAAAAAACAAAAATTTGAATTTGGAACCATAAACAAATCATCCATTCCCGATACTTTTTTGACTGAATGTATACTACAAAGTAGTAAAACACAGGTTAACTATATATCACGAGGTAGTTAAAACACCGAGATTTGAATGATAAGATAACGAAGTCAAGGAGCCGTATGGGTGTCCTCCCTACCTACCTAGTTCTTCATTTAAGTACTATTTAGAATGACGACAGTTTCTTCCACGTGACCTTTTCACGTTGATCTCAAATATTGTCGACGTGTTACGTTATGTGACGTGAGACTAGTTCAAACAAACAAGGCGTGTGTGACACGGATAGTGTACCAGTGTGTCGTGTAATGCGACGGCAGCTGGTGTTTATTCTGTGGCCATGCTCACTCAGGGATACGCGGGTCGCTGAAACAATAGGCCGGGGACGGACTCAGGGCGTACACACAGGGGCTAAGATACTAGGGAACTAATCAGTAAATCAATATCCTTATTTCTTTAGGCTTACATAATAAGCACTTAGACTAGTCAATTTTAAACTAGAGGTACATAATTATCAAAATAATATACATAAGAAATAAAGTGATAATTGGTTTTCTAACACTGAGGCGTCGTCCTAATTGGGAGCTGTCGTACGATGACACGATGCGTTCTCGTCGTGCGATGAGTTCAAACATACAGATTTCATCAGAGTGTCCTATTTGAACCTCGCAAGTAATCGTGCGATCACATAAAATGCTTAATAATGATCGTACGATGCCTTTGATCGTGCGATCATGTTTTCAAAGTAACAAATCTCTTTTGAGTGTCCTAATCGGTTACCTACGCGATGCGTTGACGCGCGAGAGGCGTCATCATCGTCGACAGCATCACACGATGGACATCTCGCGATCTATTAGGACACCTGTTAGGTCATCGCACGACCACTTTGATCGTAAGATGAAAAACGCATCGAGCCATCGTACGATCGTTCCCAATTAGGACGCCGCCTAAGGTATGCACATAGCCAAGAGCTAATTTCAACAATTTGTAAATGTTCATACACAACATAACACTACAAAATAATGAGCTTTGCTAAAGATGACGACAATATACAGACCACGATGGTCATAGGGTGATACCCGGCAGGAGCAAGGTGGATCTGAGTCCAACCACCTGCCAAATGGTCAGATGTTATCGTTGAGATAACAATAAAGATAATCCTCATTTTATTGTCAATAGGTAATACAAAGATACAAAATATTATGGTCTATGTTGAGCTCTATAAACCATCATCATCTGGCCACTAGTCCTGGTCCTGAGTACGTCCCCGTCGTTCGGTGTATCGCCTAGTTTTTCCGGCGTGCGTTTTGCTTAGATTTGAGTTCACTTGATAAGGGTCGCTTTGAATAGAAATGCCTTTTCAATAAAATACAATTGGCGAACAAACGCGTAGGTACATTATACCTACCTACCACAGTAGGTACCTACTTGGACTACGTTTGAATACGCACTATTTGCTGAATGCGCTCAGGGCTTTTGCCCGCAGTTGGAGCTTTTTCATAGGGGCTGTTTTTCGAGCGATTCGAATATGATGTATGTAACTGTATTTTGAATAGGCGACTAAAATACATACCTCTAGAATAAACCTAGTGGCTCAGAAAAACATGTTATAGGTATGGCAGTTGTCAAACGCATATAATTAGCCAAAAAGTTTTAAATAAATTCCATTGTGCGTAATGTTGGAATCATACCTATGAATAAAAATTTAAAATTGATGCTTATTTTGTTAGATATATTTTATATAAAAAATAAATTAAGTACAACGGAGCTCTGTAAGTGTATATATAGCAGTTGACTGATTTAAATTCCTCATATACGAAACTTTCCTGATCTCTACATATCTAATTCGAACTATTTTTATAGGTATTTTAAGTATAACTAGTAGCGCTTCGCGGTTTCACCCGCGTAATTCCCGTCCCCGTGGGAATTCCGGGATTAATATAGCATATGTGTTATTCTAGACTATAATCTATCTCTGTGCCATTCTCAATTCAATTTCAATTTCATCCATATCCGCTCAGTGGCTTTTATTTATTCTTTATGGTTTTTGCTTGAAAGAGTAACAAACATCCATCCATACTTATAAACTTTCGCGTTTATAATTTATGTAGGATTTTGCGTTTAGTTAACCATTACTGTTGTATATTTCTTTATCAATAACTATTTTGATTTCATTTAACTGTTACAACTCAGTCATTTCAGTCAACTCAGTCTAGCTTGGGGCTAGATGATGTTGTGTGGATTGTCCGGAATTATTTATTTATTTATTTCGTCATTCCGGCGTAGTTCCCCAGCCATCATCAGCGCAGGTTCGTCTCCCGCCATGACAGCGGATCGTTAATTATCGACATAAGACTGTAATTAATGGCGGCTGCTAATCCTCCGCAGATCCGATTGACAAGCCACCGCGTGAGGAGCTCGGTAAAGGTGGCGATGCACACTGATGCGAGCCAAGCTCAGCTATACCACTAGTTGGTACGTAGCTAACTAGTCAAATCAGAATCAAATCGTATAATTTACTAGCGACCCGCCCCGGCTTCGCACGGTTTTATTATACGTATAATATATAAAGCTTCCTCTTGAATCACTCTATTGTTTAAAAAAATGCATCAAAATCTATTGCGTATTTTTAAAGATTTAAGCATTTTTTAAGCATTCAAAGGGACATAGGGATATAGGGACATAAGGACATAGGGATAGAGAAAGCGACTTTGTTTTACACTATGTAGTGATTGGCACCATAGTAATGGTTCTACCATTATGTTTTTTAAAACTAGCAGCGCCTCGCGGTTTCACCCGCGAAATTCACGTTCCCGTGGGTATTTCGAGATAAAATATAGCCTATGTGTTATTCCAGACTATAAGCTATCTCTGTGCCAAATTTCATCCATACTCGTTCAGTAGTTTTTGCATATCTATGTACGGGTATGCGATTGATAAACCTCCCTACACGGTGTTTGAAGTTGTGTTGAAAGTCACTTCAAAGCGAGAGTTTTAGTGGTCATTTCAGAAGCGATGAGAAATAGTGGAAGCCTGCCTAATACTCCCTTGTTAGTACAGAATTACTAAGGCATGCTTGTGTGTATCTGTAATGTAATGTAATGTCGATGATGGGCATTCCATGGAGGCTGGGAGAGGCCGGTCTCGTTATATAGAGGGTGTGCTGTGGCTTCGAGTGGGAAACTCATACGAAAATAACTCCTGTAATATGTAAAAAAACACAATATTTTTTCAGTAAATCAATATCTTTATTTCTTTAGGCTCACAAAATAAGCACTTAAACAAGTCAAATTTAATACTATAGGTACATAATTTTCAAAATAATATAAGAAATAAAGTTATACTTGATTTTCAGTTCGCTTCAATCTTTTGTCCTTTGGTAATCCGTAGTTTATATCAAGCAGTGGTACAGCTCATGTAAAAACAAAAGAGAAGCCTTGAAATGTAATAGGAGTACTGGTGCTGGTGCGCTCACAGCAATGCCTGGGGTACGGACAGTCCACATCCCAGCTGTCAGACAGGACAGTGTTAGGGCTGGCCCGCAACTTGTGGAGGCGCGCGCTCAAGCATGGAAACAGAACGAAACGAAAATACGATTTCCAAATGGCTTTTTAAATTCACAATAAAAAAAAAATGTGGATTACATGTTTATCTATTTTTAGGCTTAACTTTTGTTTATAAAATGAATGTAAAATTTTAATGTGATAATGATTATTTTATAAATCAAACGTTAAGTACCTATATACCTATGAATATATGCAAAAGTTTGGATTTATGAATGGATATAGAGGTAGAATATATATGAATGGCCTGACTTCTAGGCCTTGCTTGATTGCTGTGTTCAAATTGGTTGCAGTCGAAAGTCTGCCCAACGGACATATCGTCACCAAAACGCGAGTCTTTCCGCTCGTCCATTTGAATCCACACTATCGACACACAAACACACGGCCTATAGAACACTACAGGCACGAGACAATCACGAGCACTAATTATAACGCATGTTAACGTTAACGCGACCGCAGGAAACGTTAACGTGACCGCCGTGACCGCTTCAAAGTGTTCACGAGAGAATAGACCACTTCTGCGGCGCTGTTCGAAAGGGCTCGCCTGACTCTCTGACGGTCGCTGGTTCGATTTCCGCTACGAGAAAGTTGTGAGTAGGAATTTCAAAAGCAATTAAATCAACTTTTACAGGCTTGTATTTACGAATTAGTATGACTGAAAACCATTAAAAAGATATCCTTAACTACCCGGTTTTTTTAAGGTTTAAGGAACTATCGAAAGAACCATCACAGTTTGTCCACGATGGGCGGAGAAATCGATCTACAAAATATAAAAAACACGTAAGTACAGCATAGAACCTACTTTGTTTAAGTGCGTTATTTCCCATCCTCAAGCTCTACTTCTAGGAACGTAGTGAGGCTAGATGATGCAGTCAATGGCCAGTATTCCCTCTGCCTGTAGAAGCATGTTTTAGTAGTGCCTACTTGCTTACTAAAACAATAACAACAAAAAAACAACAACAAAAAAAAACAAACAACAAACAAACAACCTGTCTGCAGTTAGCTCAATGGTTTCAATTGTAAATACTAGTTGTAATTTTTCTATTTCTTTGCTTGTAATTTTCGTTGTTAATAAAGTATTTCATTAAACAATAATAATTTTAAAACCTAGGTTTATACAAAATAGATAAAGGTACTACAAAATATTCATATCAGTATTAGTGCTAGAGACTCATTGTAATCTCATTGAAAAGTGTTAAAATATACGTATGTACATATCGTGGCAAATAAATGATATGTGTATGTCTAAGTCTATGTATACCTACGTATATATGTATATGTATGTCATATGACGTGGAGGCCCGCGCTCGCATCTCGACATTCTCAACACATTTACCGGCAAACCTGCTTCTGTCATACCACGCAAACTGAGGACTTGGCCAAAAACACGAGTTAGACGTCTTCTTCGAGGAAACATAAAGCCGCAGCAATTCCTCAGCTGGTTATTATGTGGTAAATTACTTAATGCCAATAAAAGGACCTAAAGTATTGGTATGTAATGTTAGCACTGCATAGTATAAAACAAAGTTGCTTTCTCTGTCCCTACGTCCCTATATCCCTATGTCCCTTTGTATGCTGAAATCTTTAAAACTACGCAACGGATTTCGATGCGGTTTTTTTAATAGATAGTAATTCAAGAGGAAGGTTTAAATTATACGTACAATAAAACCGTGTGAAGCCGGGGCGAGTCACTAGTTAAAAATAAATGGGATTTCAGGTGGACCAATAAGCACTTTGCGGTCAAAACTAATAGCTAAGTTTTTCGGCGAGTTATTTGTAAAACCTGTTTTTTTCACAGATCGATTTGTTATTAGTGTAGTTACTTGCGAAGCCCCGTTAAATGTGTACTAACTTTGAAGTAACTTATCAATTTTTAACAAAACAGAGTACATTATCCTGACTGAGAGCGAGTTAACTACGAACCCTTTTGGATGCTCTCATTTGCCCCATAGGGCATAAGGTGAAGGCCCGCCTGCGCAGGAGGTTGCTTGTTCGATTCTCGCCACAGGACAAATGTCAATTTGTTCCGGGTTCTCTTTAATAAAAAAAAACCGTTTTATGTGTGCAACACATACCTAAAACATCATAAATAAATCGTTGGTAGTAAAGTAACACAAGCTGCATTTAGATTGGGGCTAGATGGTACTGTGCGAGTGAATTGTCTAGCGGTTATTTATATGTTAGTGTGAACACCGTAGTACATAATAAACCCTACTAGAAAAAAAATCTAACTGCGATAGTAAAATGGTAAAAGTGACATGAGCAAAATATAGCTCATTTTGTGCCCAAGTCCCTAGCTCCGGCGGTGTCGCGCTACATCGCAGGTCGCGCTGTGATGCGACCTGATGCATTCTACACCTCCTCGAGCGACTATTACTTACGACGTATGAGACGTCGCTACGACTCGTAGTACGACGTACGTCTACGGCATGTGCGATGTACGAGAACGCAGTTTTATTGTAAGCCGTAAAATACCCGCTTTACGAGCAGCAATTTTGTAAAGCGAAGTATTGGAGATTACGTGTAGCTATTGGAGACCTGTTGACAGATCTCATATGAGATCTTTTATATTTATTTCAGGAGTACTCCAATAAGTTCAGCTCAAAATGTGTTTAACGTTTTAATGTTGCTGAAACTAATTATAGTCAAAATACATTTATAGTAGTTTATAGAGCGAGCGAGTAGAACTGTCAATGATTTCAGCTGGATGTTGAACATTGACCCTTTAAATACCAGCATTCACAAGGCAAATATGTATAGTTCTATCAGTGAATGCCTATTATTAGTTTTCTGTCTACGCGTAGTAAGTAGTAAGTAAAGCTAATGGTAATCCGAATAGAACAAATAAATGCCTCAATTTACCTTATAGTATATTGCCACGATCGTCAGGAAGGCTTTACGGGATATTTTTGGACAAGTAATTTTTTTGATTAATTTTTTGAGGAGCTGACCCACATGCTGGACGGCCTAGCTTCAGCCTCGCGATGTATCGGTCTTGGCATGAATTTGGATAAAACCAAAGTCATGATCAATGGCCACATTGTTCCGGGACCGATCGTCGTAGATGGTCACCTTCTTGAAATTGTTTCCGAGTATACTTACCTTGGGCAGATTGTACAGCTAGGTAAAAACAATTTTGAGAAGGAGGCCAAGAGGAGGATCCAGCTAGGCTGGGCAGCATTTGGGAAACTACGTCAAGTCTTCTCTTCATCCATACCGCAATGTTTGAAAACGAAAGTTTTCAATCAGTGCGTCCTACCCGTAATGACCTACGGAGCTGAGACGTGGACACTCACGGTAGGGCTGGTCCACCAGTTCAAAGTCGCCCAGCGAGCTATGGAAAGAGCTATGCTCGGAGTCTCTCTGAAGGATAGAATTCGTAACGAATACATCCGACAGAGAACCAAAGTTATCGACATAGCTCAAAGAATTAGCAAGCTGAGGTGGCAATGGGCCGGCCATATCTCGCGAAGAACCGACAACCGTTGGGGTAAACGTGTTCTTGAGTGGAGACCGCGACTCGGTAAACGTAGCGTAGGACGCCCTCCGGTCAGGTGGGATGACGATCTGCGAAAGACTGCTGGCAGATGCTGGATGCGTCAAGCTGAAGACAGGGCGCTATGGCGCTCATTGGGGGAGGCCTATGTCCAGCAGTGGACTTATATAGGTTGATGATGATGATGATGAATTTTTTGATCATTATTTAAATATTTTAAAAAATAATTCAAATTCCGTAATACCCACAAGTATTCATTTGTTTCTTGTCCTTAATTATTTTTTTTGTTACTTACTACTTTTTTAACGATACAAATTTTTTACGTCTTGCTGGACAAATACTTACTTACTAAAATGAAGAATAAAAAAACACTGTGATTATTTATTTTACATTAGCAAAAGAATCATCCAAATAGGTCCCCCACTCCCCAATCATACAACCCCAAGCCTTACATAGAACCTTCAGAGTCAAACCTTAAAAGTCATCTAAAAAGTATTTCCCCAGTCATAATCCGGAGGCATTTGCTGGTGACCCTCGCGTCACACAAGCCCCCGTCCAGAGGTGACCCGCGCCGACAGAGTTGTAATGAGTTGGTGACTAGTTGTGACCTCGTCACAGCTCTGCACGGCAGCACGACAGTACCGACAGTCGGACGGACTCAACTTATCTTATCAAAGTTGCTGTTGTCTCAATCGAAGGCTGTGAGAGTTCACAGGAGGAAGCGGGAGAGGAAGCGATCTGAAGTTCACTAGATTGAGATTTTTGATTGGATTGAGGTTTAGAACCTCATTTATTTTTTCTCATATAGTCTAGGCATAGAGCTGCGCTCCTTGAGCGGTAAGACCGCTTTTTGTCTTTTGTTTTATAAAGGGTAGTTTCCAGAATAAAATAATATTATTATATTTAGTCCGTTAGTTAGATTTTAAAGAATTATTAGACAATTTTTTTTTTTTTGTCATTCAAACAGAAAATAACAAAGATAAAGCGCACTAAAGTTGAGTAGTGGGGACTCGTGACGTCACGCCCTGCTATAAAATGTCACAAGTCGTGACGTACTCCACATTTTTTTTATGATTGACAAAAGAAAAAATACGTTTCCAATATTTTTCAAACATCTAACTGACAGACTAACTACATTTTTTTAGGAAACTAGCCTATTGTTTCGTTAAACAATTCATATCCTACGATATAACGATATTCTACCTATATACATACATATCTATCTCCGCACCCACAAGCTTCTGTCTCAAATCGTGCTCCATCGTCCATATCGCTAGCAGCCGGCAGCGGTGGCAGCTTAAACTAACGGACAGCACTCGGCTAATTAACTGCTAACACTATACATTCAAGTCCATGTTTAATTCTCATGTTCATACAGTACAGTAAAGAGCTACAACCTTTGAGGTCACGCTCCGTGGCCGTCACGCTCCCGTCCCGTCGTCGTCCCGCTGTCGTAGCTGCGAACATTATCACGTGAGACAACCGGACAAATTGAAATAAACAGGCATTCAGCGGACGTGCACCGAATACCCTGCTTGTAATGCACAATACGTTTCTTTTACAACCTTTGGAGGTGACGAAACTAAAATAGAGATTTATTATGTGTAGATAATGTCAGGGTTTGCTTTGTTTCTAGAGTGTGATCAATTGTCGCCTAGTCGTGGCGACTCTACACTTTGTCTACAGACTGTCTGACCTGTCATCCATCACATGTCAAAACAAAACAAATGACATTACCCATGACTCTCTTGTAGACACACCCTGTAATTTTTTTAACAGTTTAATAATTTTTGTAACAGTTAATTTTATGTACCTATGAATGTATTATTTGATAAATTATACAAGGCTTTGTCTTTGGCTTTTAGACAAGGGTTTTTGCATTACCTGCTAAATAAATAATGGAAGACAATTCACACAGCACCATTTAGCCCCAAAGTAAACTACTCATAGCTTGTGTTATGGGTACTATAAAACTCATATAATATTTAGGACATTATTTTATACATAAATAGATATTTTTTATTATGCATAGAAAGCACCCAGACCTACGGAACAAATTTCTGCAGATCGTACACAAATTTGTTTCGAAGCAGGAATCAAACCCGCAACCTCTTGCTCGCTGCGCCACTAAGGTCGTGAAATATTTATTATGAATACAATGTCTGTATTCAAACTTCATGCAGCAATAATAAAGGCCAAACGCTCTGAGTAAGATGTCGACTCAATTATGTTTCCAGAAAACAATTTCCGCTGGCAATAGTATTCAAGCTTGAGCGCCTTACGAGCCACAGCGTGCCACGTAGTTAGTATGAAACACGCCACAGCGTACTACGTAGTTAGTTAGTGCGCGCCACAGTGTAAGACGTAGTCAGTAGGGCCCGGAGCGCAACAAACTAACTGAAGTATTGATGGAGTTATTGGTTCCGACAAATCCGATTACCTCAACGAGTTGCTCAATATTTTGTATGAAGTCGCTCCAAAGGAAACCACCTTCAGTAGGGGAACTGAATACTCTGGTATTACAGAACTGCTTCTTGTGGCGAGTTTTAAAAGAAGACTAGAGGCTGGTGAGTATCTGGATCAGTTTTAAATACAGAGTTAGTAATTTTTGTAAAGTATAAAGTCATGTTATGAGTCTGGAAGCTTGAGTGTTTCGATTAGATGTTTGTTAATGATCTACTAAACGGATCGGGGTCAAACTTTGCATCAATTCAGCTCTATGCATGGCCAGTCTCTATGACACAGAGACTTACACACTATATTCCTTCACTAGGTGTCATCCATCCGAGAACATTGAGGACGTAAATATATCCGAGTGGTTGTAAAATCCGAGACTCTCTGTGTCTACGTGACGTGAACTATGGTATGTCCATAAAGCTAACATGACATCGCTATAAACATTACCGGATTCAAAGCGCAACGCGCTCGCCAGCGCTGGCAACATTAGCATGACGCTCGCGCGAGTTCCGCCAGTATTGCCAGCGCATTCAGCGCGGCGCTTGATTCTGTGTTTATTGAACAATGTCGGGTGCGTTTCGTTTGTGCTCAGATGCCGGGAACTGAATTTGGTGTGGAATGTACCGCAGCCATAGCTTGGGGTAATTAGCGACAGATTCACGTTTGATTTGATTATACACACGCAGCGGACCAAAACAAAAGTACCTATTAAAGCTTTAGCGGCCTATAACTCAGGGGCACTGCAGTCATCTTTATTTAATTAAAGAAATCTCTTATAAATTGGGGCATCAATAGGTATATCTATAGGTATTTGAAGAAGTCGATAAGGCCAGTTGTAGAAGATTATTGTCGGACATGAGATAAGTAAAGCAAGCGGACAACTTGACTAGTACAAATACAAAATACAAATACAAAACATTTATTAAAAAATAATATGTGTTTCAATAGAGTTGGATGGAACACTGTCACCTGTGTTAGCTACAATGTAGCTGTGTTACAGGGGAACAGTTTCTTCCCTTATGTACTAGACACTTTTATCTTAATACTATTTGTTAACTTAACATTAAAAAAAAATATTTATCTTCTTCCAAATTACTCAGTACCTACAATATGCTCTCACTAGAGTCCAGACGTCTTTACCTGGAAGCTACTACCCTTTATAAAATTGTCCGTAACAAACTTGACAGTATTGAACTAGTTCAGAGCATTTTTTACGCTGTCCCCAGAACAGTACATACCAGAAAATTACGACCCAGTTGCTTATTCGCACTCAATACGTGCCGCACTAACTCAGGGTTGCGTACACCAATTAGGAGAATGGTAGAGTCATATAACAAAAATTTTAATGACATTGATATATTGTTATGTAATGAAAGTAAGTTTAATAACCTAATCCTACACAAGCTTCATAGTAGCGGTTCCAATTTGTCTTAGTTTAGTTGTCTCATTATCCAAATATGCACTAATCTATCTATTTTATTATTTTTCTCAATTGTCACTAACATTAATAATATTATTCAACTTTTGTTTGTTTGTAAGCCTTAGCATCATTATAGTAGCAGTTTCAATTTGTCTTAATTTAGCTGTCTCATATTCAACTGTGTACTAATCTAGGTAGGTACCTTATTCTTCTCAATTGTCACTAACAGTAATAATAATACTCAGCTTTTGCTTGTTTGTAAGCTTTAGTAACTTGATAGTAGAAGTCTCAACTTGTCTTAGTTTAATTGTCTCAATATCGAACTGTGTACTAATCTATTTCATTTTTCTCAATTTTCAGTAACAGTAATAATAATACTCAACTTTTGTTTGTCTGTAAGCCTAAACAACTTTATAGTAGCAATTTCAATTTGTTTTACTTGAGTTTTCTCACTATCCAATTGTGTATAATCTATTTTATTTTTCTCAATTCTCACTAACAGTAATCATAATATTAAACTTTTGTTCTGTTTGTTCATAAGCTTTAGCGGAACTTTTTACCACTACCTCATATAGCAATCTGTGAATTGCGTTGTGGGCTACATTATTACCTAGGTTTATCTTAGTAATCTAGTAACTTAAAACTGTATATTTTGTAGCCGTTTGCTTTTCCTGAATAAATAAAATAAATAAATAAACATTAACTTAGATAACTTAATTTCATTAATTGCTCCTAGCCAATTATACAAGGTTTTATGTATAAACAAATTATCAATGTGTTCTGTAATACTTTTGTTTTGTGACCAACTATATCCTAGCTTGAGGCTAATGATACTGTGTGCATAGCTGAACGTTATTAATTAATTAATAATTAAGGCATTAAACTAAAGGTAACTGGGGTGTTACTAAGATTTTTTAATTCAGCAAAAACGGCTATTTGTTTTAAATAAAAGTCAAAACTCAGGAATTTCATCAAGAAAAAAAAACTACGTGGTGAGCGAAATTGATTATTGTTCCGCACAATTAAACGTATTATCGCGTTTGTATTTAATCATTTTTCCCGAAGTTTCAACAACTTCCCCTTTAAACGGTCTTGGTCATGGGGTGACCCTGCCCGTATAGTTCTCCCATAGCCTCGACAGTATGAAAACCTGTTGAAACGTCGGGGAATTAGGTATATTAACACTTTAAGTAAAACAGCCGGAAAATTGTAACTTAATGGAAAATGTACCTACCTACAATAAGTCCGCTCAATATGCACACAATAGGAAGTACCTACTGCCACAGTGTAAATGCTCGCTCGGAGAGTTGTGACACTGGCTCGCGTGCACTGTGGCGGGCGGGGCGGGGCGGGGCGGGGGGCGGGGGCACAGCGATGCACTACAATCATCAGTAGCATTGTTAGCTTTAGACTTTACTGTTACTGCTGTTCGGATGTACCTACCGGTGAGTTTGTACTGTTTACAGGAAATATTGGAAAGTACTGTGTTTACACAATACGAAGGCACAAACATGCATCATCATCAGCCTATATTAGTCCACGGCTGGACATAGGCCTCCCCTAACTCACGCCATAGCGCCCTGTCGTCAGCTTGACACATTCAGCATCTGCCAGCAGTAGTAGTCTTGCAGATCGTCAACCCACCTGGCCGGAGGGCGTCCTACACTACGTTTGCCAAGTCGCGGTCTCCGCTCAAGAACATATTCTCCCCAATCAAATGAGTTCAATCTTGCATGTCGATAGGCAGCGTGCTAGCGTCACTACTCATAGACACGAGACACGTCATTAGGAGGTTGACAATGGACGGTGCACAATGTGATTGTGTTCGTCTGCTGGACGTCGGGACGGGAGGCAGTCTCTCGGACGTGCGCTTTGTACACCGATATAATACCGATGGACACACCTCCTCTTTGCTACATGGCGTCTTGTTGGGAAATCAACAAAATAATGATATTTTGATCAGTTTGTGAAGGGTTTCGAAAAAGCTTTTCATAATACTTCTCTATTTGTGGAAACTGCTTAGCCATTTTTTCTAATGTTCAGTGTTTTATTTTATTAGTCTAAAGCTTTTTGTTTACCTAAGATTAATAAAAAAAAAACTCTGATTCATTTAATAAAACCATTGAAAACTAAAATGGCATGTACGAAACTTAGTGCTACGCGCTACGGCTATTTCTAAGTCTAGCGAATTCATAGTTCAGTAGTATATAGCATAGTCAGTCAAACCAACAATGTTCAACCACATATGGCTTCTGCGGTTCCAACAGAACGTAACAGTGTTAACACAATCCATTGCCAAGGTATCTACCTCCCCCGCGTGAGGTTCATGCAGCCCACAGCTGTACATGTAGCTCATAGCGGTACAGCAGCGCTACAGCATCGCGACATGCGACAGCATCGAGCTGTGGACCATTTACAACAGACTTTTAAAATGAGGGAGCTCTCTATTCGACTCTTTTTTTGAGTATTATGGGATAACTCTTCTGTGTGGGTGGACCGAGATTGTTTTTTAATCAATAGTTCATTATTTTATGGTTTTTTTTTAATTTTAGATACTTACCCATATAGTTTTGGCTTAGTTTTTACTTTGGGGTGTAGGGAAATAAATAATTTATTTTCAATTCAATCATAACTTGGTAAACCAGTCTTTTGCGGTCCCTGGAAGTTTTTAAACGCGATCCGAATCGTAGCGTAGGACTGAGGCGACGGTGGCGGCAGGTAATGTGTTGAGTCTATCTAGAAAAATAAAGCTAAAGTACTGTACATTACCTACTATTTAATTTATTTTAGTAGTTATCCTGCAAATAATGTAATCTGACCGTGTGTAGCGCGACTCGGACACAGAACATCTCTCGGATGTTAATTAGAGCTGCATTGATGCGGCGAGTGGGACGAGCGGGACGAGAGGGACGAGTGGGGCGAGTGTCGAGGACTATGAGCGTAGAAAGGCTATAGGCCAGGTGTCACAGGAATGTGGGACGAAGCGTCTGTGAGGACTGAGGCGGGGCGGGGCGGGGCGGAGCAGGGGATGGAGGTTTCATTCAGCTTTCAGGTATAGATAGATAGATAATATTTCTTGTTTGTTTCTGCAACATATAATACAATATCACAATAGAAATAATACTTCATAACAAAATTACAAAAGTAAATTAAGAATTAAAGGAATAATCTACAGCATATTATATAATATACAGCGCATAGTATAATAGGTGGTATTTTTGGAAATCGCAAATTTATCGCAATTGCTTGTGTGTTTTTTTCGTTTAATTGACTGATAGGTATAGGTTCTACTAATGTTCTATTTTTGGACTATTTTTTTTAATTAAGACCGTGAAAATATTACAATTAAGATCGAATTAGAAATAGCCAGCATAGCAATGTAATTTTTGTAGGTATTGAATATTTGGAATACTTGCCCCGCCGCCTACAGGTATGTACTTACAGTTCTTTTGTTCCACCCTGTACAAGTGAAAGCTAAAATTCCAAGAATTACCTATTAATTATTCATTGAATTCAATAACCGTTTTATCTTATAAAGATTAGCCCTTTAGAATGCAAATAGTGAATCTGAGAGACACAATCTATGCATAACTAAGATCGTTAGGGCCGTCTGTCGCGACTGGCCGAGGCCGATCGGTCCCTAACTGGATCCTATCAATTTTCTTATTCCATCAAAATTAATGACATTTTCATCGAAGGTCCAAACCAGCTTCACTTGTAAAATACAAAGTGATAGTAATTGATTTATTCATGAACAATGTTCACAGTTCATCATATTTGAATAAAATGAGTAAGTAGGTATCTCAACATAGATTTTATTATTCGATTAAAACAATGAGATGTAATCAAACAGAAAATTAAATAGGTGCGTTGTTTCTATAAGACGGTACTAGATAAATAAAATAATTAGTTTATTTCAGGCACATTCTTAATATATAACTAGCTGGTACCCGCGACTTCGTCTGCGCATGATTAGTATTTGGAGTACTCGCGATTTTACTTGCGTAATTCCCTTTCCCGTGGGATTTTCGAGATAAAATAAAGCCTATTTCTTATTCCAGCTTATAATCTATCTCTGTGCCATTTCATCCAGATCAGTTCAGCAGTTTTTGCGTGAAAGAGTAACAAACATCCATCCATCTATCCATTCATACTTACAAACTTTCGCGTTTATCAGTTCAATTCAGTTTGGTTCCCTTGGGCTATACGGGTTTTCAAAAATTTCTCACTGCATCTGAACGACGCGTACACACGCGTCGTTCAGTGATGCTGTGAGAAATTTTTGAAAACCCGTATACCCCAGGGGAACCTAACTGAATTCCGGGATAAAATGTATCCCATGTCCAATCGTCTCGAGTTCCATTCGAATTTATTCACTTCCGTCGTGATGCATGGTTGAAGAATTCTTCTTTCACCCTCTCTCCCAGGGGAACCTTACCGAATTCCGGGATAAAAAGTATCCCATGTCCTTCCTTGTAGTATGAACTCAAATCGTCCCGAGTTTCATTCTAACTCATTCAGCAGTTTCGGCGTGATGCGCGGTAAAGGAATTTTACTTTCATACCCTCTCCCATGAGAACCTTACTGAATTCCGGGATAAAAAGTATTCTATGTCCTTCCTCGTAGTATGACCAATAATCATGCCGAGTTTCATTTAAATCCATCAAGTAGTTTCGGCGTGATGCGCGTTTACGATACAGACAGACAGACAGACAGACATGAATGAAAAAAATTACAGTTTTGGCTTGAGAATCGATAATAAAGTGCCCTCCAAAAAAAATTTTCAAAATATCTTCAATGTACAGAATTGGACCTGTTACAGTTTTATTATAAGTATAGATAAGGATCTATATAGATCTATGTAGTGATATCTTCGTCCTTTTTTATTTAAGTTCATACGATTATTTTAATTAGATGTAGTCATGCCTTCATTCATATTTGCATCATATCACTGCAGCCATGAGAGGCCTAGTTGATGGCACTAAAGTTCGAAACACACTGAAGCCGGAGGCGGAGCGGAGGCGGAGCGGAGGCGAAGGCGTGGCGGTTTTCCTATGGCACCGCGCCGTCGTCGTCACCGCCTGCGGTGTGTGTGTACTGTGTGTAGCCTTTCATATGATTCAATTGAATACAACTCGCACGCCTTCGCCTCCGCTCCGCCTCCGGCTTCTGTGTGTTTCGTACTTTAGTGTCGAAGACCCGGTGATCATATGCCACTTACCCGTGCAGCTGCTAGAAACTGTAGGATTTGCTTCGTTGTGATTTCTCTTACCTCGAATGCTTCTTTTTTTGCTCGTATTACCTACCTATTGGTGAACTTGATTAAATATTTTTAAGTTCTTTATCTTTTGTGGTTGTTTTACGTTTTGTGCATCTCAATAAATAAATAAAACAAAAGATATTAAAGTAAACAAGATTCATGTCGTGAGTCTTATGAGGCCTAAAGGAAATGAAGCCCGAGTTTTGATTATAGTTAAGTTTAACGATAAGGATAACAGATATGCTCATTACAATACATAATCTACATATATGGATGGTTTTATTCAAATAAAAAACATCCGAAACTCATGGAAAACATAGGTATCTGTAGATATACCAAACATTGTTTCTGTAGCCGATATAACAACAAATACTGAAACAGCATAAAATAAAAATTTAAGGGTCGTTTGTCTGTCGTATGGAAGCCCCATACGACAGACATTTTCAGCCGTTTTATAGACAACGGTACGGAACCCTTTGCGCGAGTCGACTCGCACTTATCCACTTTTTTGGTATAGCTTTCAATTGAGTGTATAATAAGTTTATCATCGTATCTCCCAAGCTTCTCAAATAACTAAATAAATGAAGTGTCGACTCGTTTTTTGATAGCGCGTTCAATGGGAGATGAAATCACCCCTTTCGGGTCTGAAAGCGGTCGCACGGGGCGAGCTGGGGATTTGACACGAGCTTTATATTTATATGAAGTTACTGAGAGACGTTGAGGGTTCAACACATTTCTGTGTCGATTGGAATGGAAGGTTTTATCTTGAACTTTCAAAAGAATACGAGTCTTTTGCTAATAACTTCAACTAAATTTACTCTTTAAGTACTAGGTTCAGAAAAAAACATTGTTTTTTGATAATACTTTATTTTATAACTGACTTGTTACTAAATAAATCATGCTTTGTTAACTATGTGCTTTTTGATAAGGGAGTGTTATGTAAAAACATCAGTTTGATTTATTATCTGTACCATCATTCTTTTGTTAGTTCATTATTCGCTTTTTTGCTCATTAAAAACTCGTTGACCACTGTGCGAGCAGTTTCTCTTATTTTTATTATAGTATTATGTCCGCGGCTTCACACGTTTTTACGTGGAAATGTTTCAGGCTATTTATATCTCAACGAGAATAATTATGTATTTATTTTAATTTTTCTATTCCTTGCTTGTAATTTTGGTTGTTAATAAAGAACCTAATTATGTAATAAAAAGTAGCCTCTATATTATTCTAGAACTAAGTTTATTCAAAATATCAGCCTGATCTCTACAGGGCAGGGTTTTGCTTGACAGAGTAACAAACATCCATATAAACCGTCGTATTTACAATATTAGTTAGGATATAAATTATCACTCCACATCCAAGTTTGGCGCTATGGCGCTCATTAGGGGAGGCCTATGTCCAGCAGTGGACTATTATAGGCTGATGATGAAGATGATGATGATCCAAGTTTGGTTCTTGATATGTGGTCCTTCTGTTAGCTCCACACATAGTGCACTAAATACAAAGATCTGATTGTATGACTGCTAGTATAAAAAACAAGTGTCAAGGGACACGTCACGTGACATGCTTTTGATTCACAAACATGAAACCACTTGGCACTAACACAAACAAATAAGACTTGGACCACCAACAGTAAGTGTCTATACTCCGTCCTTCGTCGTCCATTAATAACGAGTGGTACTCCTTCTAAGGAACAGAGGTGAACGGAAGGTAGCTTGATGAAGAGGTCCAGGAGGACTTGTCCAGCTGTGGCCCTCGCACTGTACCCACTGGTTCAGTGTTTGTCATACCTACACATCGGAATAACTGTTTCATAGCATTTTGTTGGAAATAATAATGAAAAGTCTGAAGATTTCAGAAATAAAACATATCCTACGGTACCTACATGATATTAAGGGTGCACGTGTGGGTCGACGACGTAGACATATTGTCATGTACCTACCTACCTGTTTTACATTGTTTATGACTAATATTTTCAATTTATTTAAAAACAATAAATAACTTTCTTCTTCTAAGTCTTATTAAGATCTCTGCTGATTTTAATATAGTATAAACATTTTCCTCAGCTCCAGTACATTAGAGCTGGAGGCGGCGCGTCCCGGGGCATTAGCAAATTGAACCGGTATTTAGAAATGTAAAATAAATAAAATGATCACAAAACGCGTCGCGCTCGAGCGAGGCTGAGGGCGCCACCGTCGCCGGCGCCCATTGTGCGGACTACAAAGAACTAGACGACAAAAATGTGAATTATTGTACGAACATTAATATTTTACAAGTCTTCCGAGTAGCGCCTTACATTTTGTTGGATTACAAGAATTTTCTTTGATAAAAGATGTGAATAACAATAAGTTGCTAAGAGGTTGTAGCGGTGGACGCTATATGTAGATCTACCGCAAGGTACCTACGGCTCTAATAATTCTTGATGGGATTCTGAGAAACTAACAACTGAATTCAAAGTTCAGGTAATATTCAGGATAACTCAGAAACTATTTGTTAGATCTTAATTAAATTTAAATGGGACCACGAGAGAAGCAGTTCCTTTCAAATGAAAAAGAATCATAAAAATCAATTCTTCCAGAAAAAAACATACTAATTACACTTATTAAAGTTTATCTGTTGAAAATAAAAACCTTCTCCGTCAACCCTAATTTCAGGACAAAACTTGTATCTATATCTATGTTCAGAGATAAATACTATAATGAAAGCAAAAATAAAAATATTATGACCTATGTAACTTTGAACTTTATTATATATCTAACTCTTACATTTATAAGGATTTCGAATGAAACTCATGCATCCACGCACCATCCACGTAGTATCACACAAACAACACATTCGTGTGATAACTCACGTAGGCCGGTCTCAGTGTGCAGCCTGCCTTATCTACATCCGAGGGTACGATACGATCCCCGCGGCTCGTATCCCGCGGGATAGAGGGGGGGGAAGCTCTCCAATAATTAGCTAGATATAAATACGTCCGCTCGGATCAGGCGAACCCGCGGGACGGAGCTCTCTCGGAATTAAAGCGATGTCGTCAGCACTGCTCGACTCCCGCCTCGGGACAAAGTCAAGCGTAATTAGCTTTATTGTTTTTCTCTAGCAACAAAGGCGACAGAGAAGCTTGCGGCCCGCGTGATGCAAAGCGGACCGCAGCCTATGGACCCTTGCAACAGTTATTTATGTTTACTGTCTAGTTTAGATACAACGCAAGATAGAAGATTCTACGCCGCAGTAAACGTTAAATCTTGTTCAATAAATTCAACAACAGCTGTGATGGCTCTATAAACGTATTCCCTTAAAACCTGCTTGTTTGTGAGCAGCGTGACTCTTCCCCGCCACAGTCTTGAATCCATCGCGATGTAAGAGTCCACGAGGTGTCACTCGTAGCTGAGACACAGTGGTGTGTGGGCGGCAGTAGTCTCACTGTATATGTTATGGTAAAGTATACTTATTGAAATTACATGTCGTCGTTCGGCAGTCAATACCGCGAATGAGACATTCGTCAAAATTTACAGGAAACGAAAAAAACGTATAAATGATACTGCATACGTCCAATTCTTTTAAATTAAAATATTTAGAACTACACATATGTGTTATGATAGTATAAATACATGTTTTTTTTAAATATTATGGTAGTACGTCAAGAAAAAATCACGTTCGCAGTTTTTACCTAAATATTTTGGTAAAATCTTTTTATATTCGCGGTTATGTTCTAGATTTAGAACAACAATTTTCTGTTAATAGTTTTTATTTTACATAACTTATAATGTTATTTAAGCATTTAATAATTAATAATAATCTTTAAAAAAAAAATAGTCAAAATGTATTTTTTTAAATAATTTTAAAGTTCATTTAATCTTTTGATCCAATCCATTCCAGTCCAAAACCATACAAAAAAATTCTTCCCATCTTCTTCTGTTATATCCCGGCAATTAAGTCCTCCTTTAAAGCTTGCAACTGATATTCACCACGGTCCTCTCTCTTTTACATCGTTGAATATATTGAATCCACTTATCTTCCAATTTTGATATCCTAAAGGGATTTGCTATTCAGTATTCATTCTTCCAATGAACCACCACCTTCACAATGTTTTATTTAGACCGCTACGAGGTTAGATGAAGATGTACATAATCCCGCTAAGTCTACAGAAGAAGAAACTACTGGCTGTGATGGAGTAAGCATTTGAGTGTATTGTTTAGGTACATTAGTTGCTATAAGACTTTCTTGTTATTTTGAAGAGGCAGAGGCTCTATTTCAGGGCGATCTGGAGTGCTTGGTAGAGTTTGCACTGACGGTGGGGAGTGATCTGAGACTGTAGCTCTATTAGTGTCAGCAAATTCTGCTGAGGCTGATGACATGCGGAGGACACGAAAGGTCCAGGTTGTGACTGAGACTTTATTTCAGAGCGATCTGGAGTGTAGGTAGAAGTCGATCTGTTGGTGGAGGATTCACAGACTGCTTCTACTTGAGTGACAACACAGTTTGAGTGAGGCTGAAGACTTAAACCCATACAGGAAAGCTGAGCAAAAACTTCCAGGCTGTGACTAAGTATCTACTTTGAGACGTTTCTCTTCGCTATCGTCATGAAAATAATTTGCATGACGATAGCGAAGAGAAACTGTTCTCTGTTTAAGCGCGATTTCTTTTAAATTCGTCGTTTTATTGTGTAAAATTTTGAATGCCATGTCCTTTACAATATTTTCATCTTCTTTTGAGTTTTCCAACACGCTGTAAAAATAACAACTGTTTAAAATATTATCCAAATAATGCTATTACTTTACTAAAATCATTTTAGTTCTTATTTACCTATTTATGTAGGTATAAAGTACATGAAATAGGCTCACACATGACGTTCATTTAACTTAGTGCAGATTCATCAACATATTTTGAAAAGAAAACATGAGGAAAAGTTATTGAAAATAAAAAACTTGCCCAGATATGACAGCGTCACATGTTGCACTTGCGCTAGGAATAGCGCGGCAGCGCTAAGGAACTGTCATATTCGCGGTTTTTTTGACTCTAAATCACATTCGCGGTTTTGGCATGACTCGAAAACATAGGGATCGGTGCAACTTTAGGGCAAAATTTTAATGTAGGAATGTGTATTTGAACGAGTAGAATCGAATAAACAAAAAAAAAGGTTTTCGTCAAAAATGTCGCATTCGCGGTATTGAATGCCTGACGACGATGTATAGAGATGGTAGTATATTAAATATGTAACAATGTAATTTGTGGAGTTGTACATTGTACATATTATAATAAAATAAAAGTATTAACTATAAATTACGTATGTGTACTAAAAATTTATAAATTTAAAGCTAGAATAAGAATCAATTATTGTTAGAAACAACAATTTTGGTTATCTGTCAAAATCTTTAATCGTCAATGAATTCATTTGTTATTTTCTTTTACTATTGACACTAACATTTTATAAACAGTCAGTCTTCTATGGAGAGGCACGTTCAGCGAATGCAAGCTCTTCGCTGCGGTGTTCTCAATGCAGAGACGATAGGTGCCCTTCCTGAGGTCCCTTGAGTAACCTATTAAGACATCATATTTCTTGTCCTCTTTTTGAGAGGACGATTCTAACGCTGTGATCGTCTCGGTCCGCAGCTACATATATACAAAGCGAGATTTATACTTTCTGTATAATAGTCCTTTAAAAAACCTGCGAAGTGTTTCCTGTTTCCGAAGAACATTTCTGCGAGCTACGACTATAGGTGAGACATTGCCACTTCAGCTTACGAACTCTGAGAACTGTGTCTTCTACGGCTTTACAGTTTTCTAATTTTATCACAAAGAGAAACTCCAAGCTTAGCTCGCTGAGCGACTCCGAGCTTACGCACCAGGTGAAACCGAATGGTTGTTGGTACTGATAAGATTCAGTATCGTGCGCCGCCACAAAACTATTCAAACTCTAAACTAAAACGCTTCCCATGTCGTCGGAGCATCCGTTAGCGTAGCGCATACGTACATACATAATGCATGTCGGTCTGTCCTACCGCGATGGATCACAGCCACCGACGGCTGCATATTCAAAACAATCCCAAATAGTGATGTATTGGTTCACTCAGCAGTCAGTATAATCCAGTATGAACTAGTTTGGTAAAATTGTATGCAAATAGAGATCGAAATAGATCGTGGACTGTAAAGTCTAATAGCTGTTTAAAATTTAAATCCAAACAAGTCTATGTCTGGATTCTCTTGTTGGTTAGTGATTTTCGAGATCGACATGTATTTTCACGTGCAGTGAATTCTTTTTTATTTCATTTGCTAGTAGAAAAAAACAACAGATAATCAATTAACATTTTTTCTTTCATAGTTATAATTAACTGACTTAAAGACTTGTTCAAGTGTCGTGTGAGTTCTGATTTATTTAAAGCTAGCATAGTGTCATAAAAAAGAAAAATATGCACTTACAGGTATTTTTTGAATAAACAAACTTTTGTAATCATTATTTAATTCATCATGGATTTGCAACCGCCTGCAGTTAGATCAATTGTCTAAACTAGTTTAAACCTAGTTTAATATTTTAATAATCCTCGATGGTAATTTTCGTTGTTAATAAAGATATTTCCCATCATTAATTAATGATTTAATTTACGAGGAAGATTCACGTCATATTTTCAGAAAGAGACCCCTCTCCCATTAGGGGGTGGATGTCCACCTCAGAGAGACTGCTGGCTGTCCAGCTGTGGCTCAGCATACGGCCGTAATGATAAGGAAGTAAAGTTGTACATTGTTGTAAGTTGTTGTGATTGTATCTCTATGGACTCTATATGAGCACAGACACCCTGGCGCATCTAAACGTTTCTTAGATTCAATATTATGAATACCCATATCTAAACACAAAGACATGAAGTAGGTAAAAGCAATCACTCATTGTTTTACGATGATTGTAAATCAGTTTAGTTCCACACGACAGGCGCGCATTCGATTCCCATTTGTAATTATAACTCCATTCGTACAATCACTACATATGTATGTACATATGTATTTACATGTGTATGTACATGTGTAGGTACGGGTGTACTTAGCGGAGGCCTATGATTGCCTTTAGCTATTGACATGTTCACTTCATGTTGTGTCGATTGGTTAGGGTTCTGTAGGACGCGGGCAAAGCGAAATCATTCTCCCTCAATTTCTCCTAATTTAAAACAAGTTTTCTTGTTTCAGTTTTGTATTTTTAATAACCTTTTATGAAAGTATTTAACGTTTCTTACAACCAGTTAAATTTAAGTTCTCATTAAACTAAAAATGTTAGCCAACGACTGATACAAATTAGGTACATACTAATAAAATATTCTTCTCATTTTTTTGTGGTTTTGGCAAATGACATTGCCCGAATAGAGGGGTTATGTGAAATGTCGTCTGAATAAAAACTCATCCGAGGACCACATCTGTAGGTTTTAGATCCGGGCGAGTCATCAATCCAAAAGTGAAGTGGTAAACTCAGCCGCGAGAAGATCGTAGTTTTTATTTCGTATTTATTTTAAATAAATACTACACACATTACAGTAAATATTTTATTTACTGTACGAGGACGAAGTGGTACGTTATTTCCCAGAGATGAAATGTAACAGCACATGAGAGGTTACACTCAAGCCTTTCCTTTTAGTCGCCGAGGAGAGAACATATTTGCCCGCGCTTCCTGCTGCATTTGAAACTTGTTGCTTCAAACAAACCGACATACAGAACTCTGAAGGTACCCGAGCGCACTTACTGTTTGCTCATACATATTGTGTGTGTGTGTGTATTTATGTGTGCGTGCTGAAATCAGTGAAGTGCGAAAAGATTGTTCTGAGAATGGAAAATAGTTGGATCGGCCCAAGTGGAAGAGTGCCGCGAATAAAACAAGTAATGGTTTTGACGCGTAGGAAAAGGACGAAAAAACATTTTCAGATTTAAACCGTTTTGTTACCTCATAATTTTTCTAGTTGAATTGCTTGTCATGATTATTTTTGTTATTAGAAGCTGGTTTTTCTCATGGAGAGCCACATACATGATATGACCGAGATCTGACCAGTACTTTTTAAGTTATCCTGATTTAACGAATTTGAAGTCGTATTTTTTTTTTTTAACATGACATAATAATATGGTTTCAATTGTAAATACTAGTTGTAATTTTTCTATTCCTTTGCTTGTAATTTTCGTTGTTAATAATATGAGTATTTTGACGCTGCATGGATCCGTTAATAATGCTTTTCTGTAATTGACTATTTTAGAGTCATTAATTTTCAGTTATGTCCTTCGCATTTACCTTAGTTTTTCAAGAATCATCTTCTAGACTATCCGGATATATCGTCGATCAATTACTACCCTTTTTTTTATTGTGCCCATCCCGCCCGCTCGTGGCTGCAGCCGTGACCGACCCCATTAGAGAGCTATTACAGCTAGCGCCTGCCCTCGGCTCCGCCTGCACTCAGCGCCCTCCATTCGATACTAACCCCATCACTTTCAGAAGGTCGGTACTAGCCTCCTCCACTCAATACCTACGTACTTGACTCGACACATGCGTTTTAATATTTTATAAAATTTTTGTTGTATATGTACTAAAACTAACAATCGACTTAAAATTTAATGCACCTCGAGATGATTACTTTATATTCATTTATTACGCATTAAAAAGGATAAAAAGCGCAAGTCATATCTTGATCAAATATAAATGGAACCACAAGTACCGGCATTTCTATAAAAAATCAAAAAATGAAATCGTATAACACACACATAATATTTTATACTCGAAAGTTTGGATGTATTGATGTTTGTTACTATTTCACGCAAAAAGTAAAACGGATCGGGCTGAAATTTTCAGTAGACGTAGTTTTAATCCTGGAATAAAACCAAGGCTTATTTGCATCCCATAAATCAGTTCCTATGATATAGAAATATCCTTGAAACGTTTCCATAGAAACAGCCGCGGGCAGATACTAGTAATCTATACTTATAATAAAACTGTAACAGGTCCAAATCTGTACATTGAAGATATTTTGAAAATTTTTTTTGGAGGGCACTCTATTGTCGATACTCAAGCCAAAACTGTAATTTTTTTCATTCATGTCTGTCTGTCTGTCTGTCTGTCTGTCTGTCTGTCTGTCTGTCTGTCTGTATCGTAAACGCGCATCACGCCGAAACTACTTGATGGATTTAAATGAAACTCGGCATGATTATAGGTCATACTTCGAGGAAGGACATAGGATACTTTTTATCCCGGAATTCAGTAAGGTTCCCATGGGAGAGGGTATGAAAGTAAAATTCCTTTACCGCTCATCACGCCGAAACTGCTGAATGACTTGGAATGAAACTTGGGACGATTTGAGTTCATACTACAAGGAAGGACATGGGATACTTTTTATCCCGGAATTCGGTAAGGTTCCCCTGGGAGAGAGGGTGAAAGAAAAATTCTTTAATGACTTGGAATGAAACTTGGGACGATTTGAGTTCATACTACAAGGAAGGACATGGGATACTTTTTATCCCGGAATTCGGTAAGGTTCCCCTGGGAGAGAGGGTGAAAGAAAAATTCTTTAATGACTTGGAATGAAACTTGGGACGATTTGAGTTCATACTACAAGGAAGGACATGGGATACTTTTTATCCCGGAATTCGGTAAGGTTCCCCTGAGAGAGAGAGTGAAAGAAAAATTCTTTAACCACGCATCACGAGGGAAGTGAATGAATTCGAATGGAACTCGGGACGATTGAACATGGGATACATTTTATCCCGGAATTCAGTTTGGTTCCCCTGGGCTATACGGGTTTTCAAAAATTTCTCACAGCATTTGAACGACGCGCGCGCGTCGTTCAGATGCTGTGAGAAATTTTTGAAAACCCGTATAGCCCAGGGGAACCAAACTGAATTGAACTGATAAACGCGTAAGTTTGTAAGGATGAATGGATAGATGGATGGACGTTTGTTACTCTTTCACGCAAAAACTACTGAACGGATCTGGATGAAATTTGGCACAGAGATAGATTATAAGGTGAAATAACACATAGGCTTTATTTTATCCCGAAAATCCCACGAGAAAGGAATTACGCAATGAAATAGCGAGTACTCGAAATACTAATCATGCGCAGACGAAGTCGCGGGCACCAGCTAGTAAAATAATAAGACAATAAATAAAATGAAATAAAAAGATTAAGCGCGGCGGGTGAAGGTCCGCTTACGACGCAGGAGGTTGCGGTTCGATTCCCGCCTTGGGACAATTTTTTAGACAGACCAATTGAGAAGTAGTTAGTAAGTTAGCTAGTTATAAACTGGGTATAAAAACCTCTTCGGAGATAAGTTCGAAGAACCACTTCCTCACAAACATCTCAGAATCATCAATCTAAAAGTGGAGAACGTTTAGATTGATGTATCGCACAGAACAAACGCCGACTCAAATGTGGAGGGTAGATACTTGTACTAGACAGACACCCGACCAGAAGGAATTTTGGGAAATTTCACCTTACTAGTATGTTTCCCAAAAAAATCAACACATTTGACGCAATGACATGCTATGAGAAGTGTTTTTATGTTCCCTGTTAGAGATAGTTATGTTTAATTATGGTTTCATGTTGCGAGATTGATGAGGACTAAGTATAGGTAAATCTTACTATTATAATAAATTGGAAAGTCTGTGTGAATGTTTGTTATAAAAGTGATCTTTGTAACTTCTTATTTAAATGAAATTTCGTATGTAGATAGTTTAGGACCTAGAATAGGACATAGGCTATTAACAATTGTAAATTTTAACCTCCGAGGGGGTTAAATAGGGTGTTAAAGTTTGTATGGAAAATTATTATTTCTTGGTTCGATTCACTCAAAAATCGGTATACATAAACTATGCAGTGAAAAATTAAACACGTATTTTTTATTTTTACACAATTACCCCTATGGGGTGTGCAATAAATTGCTGAAATTTGTATGAAAAAAAATCTTTGGTCCGCGGGCATAGCCGCGGGGCGCATCTAGTACATAATATTATATATAGGATTCGTTTTTGCCGTTGTTAAGAGCAGACGTGCCTTACTAAATGTTTTAATAATCTAATAATCAATTGTAATTTGCTGACTAGTGACCTCGTTTATCGTAAGAAACTAAACTGTGTCACTGTGTATTCGTGAAAATGGACTGATTCTGCTGAGTTTATTATCGTTGTATAATAAACAATGGATCCGAACAGTCCCTTCGGCCGGAGCAGCAGGATAGCTCGCAGCCCGCCTCGGACGCCCGTCTCGCAGCCCCCGGCCGCCGCTCCCCAGCCCCCGGACCCCCCACAGCCCTCGTCTCGCCCAGGAGCTGTGTGTGTAGACATGGTCTCTACGCCGGAACTACAAAACTGGATGTCGGCCATCGATCAGTGTTTAAATGAGATCTGCAACATCTCCGAAACAGGTAAACTAAATACCGAACACAAGTTAAAAATTAGCACCTTATGCCGTAAAGTAGTCCATGGCACTTCGCAGATGGTAACTCTCTACCAATCTGTAAAAGCAAGAGCTATGACCCTGAACGTTGAAAACCAAGCCCTGAAAGAGAAGATGGACCTATCTGAACGGCTTCAACATCTAAAGGAAAGCATTGACGAGACATCCAAACCACAGCCTGGTAATTCCTCCTTTGCAGATATGGTGAAAAGAGGTAGTAACAACTTTTTTAAGCCAAATAACATTAGCTCTGTAGCCATTTATCCTCAAGATAATCTCAGGTCGAGCGAGGAAACTAAAACCTTAGTCCAGAAAATAATTTGCCCCGAGGACATGAAGCTACAAGTACGAGGCCTTAGAAAAACAAAAAACGGAGGTGTAATCATCAGCACAGAATCGAGGGCCGACATAGAGAAGCTGAAGCAGTCTGTGCAGCTGACTAATTCTGGTCTACTGGTCGATGAGCCGCAGAAACGGAAGCCCAGAGTCGTGATAATTGGAGTGCCGTCATCGATGCAAGAAAAGGACGTCTTTACCTGTATTTATAAACAAAATATTTCTGAAACACTACCCGACCTAACATTAGAAAAATATCTGTCGTTGATTAAATTAAGCCATAGATCCGGTAAAAAGGACGCTGAGACATGTAATTACGTGATTGAGGTTTCTGCAGCCATCCGCAAGGCCCTCATAACTAAAGCCAGGGTCTTTGTGAACTGGTCTTCATGTCCTGTGAGGGACTTCACGCTGGTTACCCGGTGTTATAAATGTCAGCAGTACGGACATGCAGCGAAGTTTTGTCGTGAGACATCCAATATCTGCGGTCACTGTGGAGGTCAAGGTCATTCGGTGAAAGAGTGCACAAAGAAGACTGAAGAACCAAAGTGCGCAACCTGTTTGCACTTCAAGAAACCAGGTAATCACGTCACTGGCTCTGTCGACTGCCCGGCGAAAATAGCGGCCGAGAAGAGGTATATAAACTCTATTGATTATGGGGGCGCCTAAGAGCGCCTTAAATTCAGTACTCCCTGACCTCTTTTACTAGTGTAGTTTAGTTTTTATTTGGATAATGATAAGTAGTATAATTCATGATTTAGATAACTTCTCCATATCAGAGTCTAAACTAAGTGAAGTAGAGAGCTGCAAACGTCATATTTCCTCATACACTAATCCTTTAACTATACTAACACAGAATATACGCAGTGTGTTTAAAAACTTTGACAACTTGACAGTCTTTAAAACTAGATTAAACATCAACTGTGACATCATAGTACTTACAGAATGCTGGCTTGCTAAACAATACAAAGTGCCACTAATGCCGGGATATACCATGTTCCAAAGCACCAAAAATTTTAACCAAAATGACGGCGTAATAGTTTATGCAAGGGACAACCTCAATGTATCGGTTGAAGAACCGAATTTAGACGACTGTAATAGACTATTGGTTAAAATTGGGTCAGATATTGCAATACTTGCTTTATATGTATAGACCACCCTCTTTTAGAAACGTTAGCAATTTTAATAAATCATTAAGTGACACCTTGCAAAATCTATCGTCATTTAAAAATGTCATTGTGATTGGTGATATTAACATCAATATAATCTCTGAATCGATCGATACAGATGCACAGGAATACCTAAACCTATGTGCCTTTCATGGTATGCTTCCTGCTCATACTCTTCCAACACATCAATCTGGGTCTTGTTTGGATCACATAATAATGAAATCTATTTTCCCCTCACTCACGCTTGTTATTAATTCATCCATAACCGATCACAATGCTGCCCTACTAACCTTAAATTGTAAACTACCTAAACTAAACGACAATCGTACTCGCCTTAAGGTAAACATGAATAAACTTGAAGATGACTTACGTAACCTAGATTTTGCCCCAGTTTACGATTCCGCTGATCCGCAATTTAGCATGTCATTCGTCATAGAAAAAGTACAACAGGCGATACTTAAAAATTCACGTACTATTCGTTTAAATAAAAAGAACTCTAACTTAAAACCTTGGATCACACCAGGTCTTATTCGCTGTATGAAACACAGAGATAAGCTTCACATGAAAGCTAAATCCCATCCCACTAATCCAATTCTGCAATTATCGTACAAGCGTTACCGAAACTTCTGCAATAATATTCTAAAGAAAGTAAAGGTCAACCACGATAAATTAGCTTTAGAAAATGCTGGAACAAATTGTAAAAAGAAATGGAATTGTATTAAAACTGTAACGCATACTACGAAGCAACGTGAGTCACCTTCTTGTTTATTGCACACTAGCACTACATCGCTTGAATCGGCTAACATTGCAAATAATTTTTTCATTAACGTAGGTAAGTCTCTAGCGGATAAAGCCCACTCGCAACTTCCAACTTGCACAAATTTCACTCGTTATTCGACAGTAACCTCATTTGCTCTATTTAACACTGATGAGACCGAAATAGATAACATAATAATGAGCCTTAAGGATGACTGCGCAGTGGGTTGGGATAATATATCTGCTAAAATAATTAAAAGAAACAGACACATTCTTAGCCCACCACTGACACATATTTTCAATAAATGCCTGAGCCAAGGGAATTTCCCCAAATGCTTAAAAAAAGCAGTGGTTGTTCCGGTCTACAAATCTGGTGCTAAAGATCAAATAACTAATTACAGACCAATATCCTTGCTCCCTGCCTTTTCCAAAATATTCGAAAAAGTTATTAATAAGCGGTTGGTAAATTACTTAGAGGAAAAGGCTATTCTATCAAAAATGCAATTCGGGTTCAGAGCTAAGGTATCAACTGCAGACGCAGTTCATCACCTTACTCACCATCTTGAACAAGAACTGGATCAGGGTAAGCACACAGTTGGAATATTTTTAGACCTAGCCAAGGCCTTTGATACAGTTGCTATCCCCATGCTGTTGCACAAGCTTGAAACACTGGGCATCAGAGGAACTCAGCTGAAACTTTTCACAAGTTACCTCCAAGAACGTACGCAGTGTGTTAGGATAGGCGATGTTCTCAGCAATGATCAGAAAAATACAGAATTTGGCGTCCCCCAAGGCAGTGTCCTTGGACCTACTTTATTTTTAATATATATCAATGACCTTTGCAATTTAAAATTAGAACATGGCAAAATAATATCATATGCTGATGACACTGCTCTCCTTTTTTCCGCGGATTCTGAGGAAGAAGTGTACAAGTTTGCGCAACAAGGATTCAATATTGTAAATAACTGGCTTCAGCACAACTTACTAACTCTTAATGCAGATAAGACTAAGTTTATAAGGTTTTCGATGCGAATACGGCGATCAACTGAAATTCTCCCTAAATTATTTGCACATCATTGTGTACGATCGAATACGAATCGTAGACGCTGATAAAGATTGTATTTGCCCTACGATTAATAATACAAATAGAATTAAATATCTTGGCGTAATGCTGGATGAATCACTCTCATTCAAACCCCATTTAGAAGCTTTAGTAAGTAGAGTCCGCAAGCTGATTTTTGTCTTCAAAAATCTACGCCGTATTGCGGATCGAAAACTTATTATACAAGTTTACCGGGCCCTTTGCGAATCCATATTGACCTACTGCATTACATCATGGGGTGGAGTAGGAAAAACATTATTACTAACTGTCGAAAGAGCACAAAGAGCGATACTTAAAGTCTCAACTTTTCGGCCTTTTATTTTTTCTACAGATCTCCTCTTTAAATCCTGTGGAGTATTATCAGTTCGTCAGTTATTCATAATGAAAATAGTACTAAAACAACACGCGGAACTTCCATATATCACAGACATCGCTAACAAAAGGAGGAAAAATAACGTTTGCCCAAAACCACTAGGTCGAAGACATGCTTTTTCAAATAAATTTTACAGTATCCTTGGTCCTTTTTTATATAATAGATTAAATGTATTAGCCGATATTTATTCACTAAACTATAATAATTGCAAGAAAAAACTTACAGATACTCTGCAATGTATGTCATACGATGACACAGAAAATTTATTGACTGTTTTGAAGTAGGCCACGCATTGTAAGCACCTTTATCATTAAAATAGTTTTAAGTTTAGCTTATTTAGAAAAGAAATATTTTAAAAGTAATCACCGCATTTAGGTATATGTATAAATTTAATACGGTAACTAATTTTATTTTGATTATTTCATTCGATTTTATTTGTTGTCAGCACTTTATATTGCCTGAGAAACAGGTTATTACCTAGTTCAGGCATACGCATTATCTTATCCCACAAAATATATGACTTTGTACTTATTTATAATTTTAGTCATAAGTTATTTTTGAATAAATTATTATTATTATTATTATTATTTCACTTTATTTATTTTAATACTCGTTAAAAAATACATTTTTTACTATAGAAAATACAAAAATATTATAAAACTAATCTACAGTAAAAAATATATCAAAACGGTGGATCACCGGCCGCGAAGCTAGGCTCAAGCAGCCGGTGACTAGGGTTGCAGACAGAGGAACTTCCTGACGATACGCGCCGAATCCAGGAGAACCGCTTTTTGGATCTGACCCTTGATCCAACTTCCTAGTGAGAGTCTCTTGAGATGTTTATCGAGGCTCTTCGCTATTACCCCGTTAACCGAAACGAATATCGGGACGATGGTCGCTGAATCAACATCCCACATGCTGACAACCTCGTTAGCTAAGTCAAGATATTTACTGAGTTTATCTTTCTCAGCTTTAACGAGGTTAACATCATGTGGTATGGTGACATCAGCAAGCACCATTATTATTATTATTATTATTAATAAATAAATATGCTATCCATCTATCTATGTTAGTATAGACCACTCACTTTTTAATATGAGGGACTTCAATGAACATTTTGAAATACTTGCTTGCTAAGCACGAGTGTAGCGCGGAAAGTTTTCTTTGATCCACACTTACGAAGCCAATCGACGTGTGTGTGGTAGCGCCCGCGCCCGTGTTTGCTTGCCTACAGCGCGGCGGTCGTTAAACCGACTCGTGAAGCGAAAGCCCGGGTCCGTTGTGCACTGACTCACGACTCACGACTCACGGCACACGGCACGACTCGTCGTGCCACGACTGGGCGACCACGAATCGTGTCGTCGCAGTATATCAGCAGTACGACCATCTCTTTACATTTAATTGCAATAAATGTAATTTTACTTTTTTACAGTTGTTACAGCACGCACTAGAGCACCGTTGATGACTTCTGATGAAACAAACTTAACACATCTACTGCGGAGGTACCATCGCCCGCGCCTCCGCTATAGATGGACGTGTTAAAAAGCACAGTGTTTACAAATAAAATAAGCGTGTGTTGTTCAGTATGTAATTTATGTTTATGTACTTTTCAGGCTATATGATTTCCTATTTATGAATGTGAAACGAGAATGTATCGTCGGAGATGCGAATGGAGCCGCGCCCTGATACTAGTGAACGCGTTCAAAGAAGGTGTCGAGAGCTCTCCACACATTACCTGCTCTTGACCCAGCGCCTGCCCACCGCTGCACACCTGTGCCCACCTGTGCCCACCGCTGCACACCTGTGCCCACCTGTGCCCACCGCTGCACACCCCAGCTGGGGTTACAAATAAGATAATTATTAAATTAATTAAAATTATTTTATTTGATTTGGATATTTTATTGCATAACATCAAAAGTTGTAGTATTTTCCTTTATTGCCCAGGTACTGCATCGTTAACAGACTGAGCGGGCCACAGAGGCGCCCCGCGCCCGCGATATCATATTATTTGTAACTTAAGCTTACTAATAAATCGTGACAATTAAATAAACCATCACTTGATTAAAAAACTAATGTACATATTTCAAAACTTTAATTTTGGTCTTAACCTTAAGTTAGAAAATGGTCCCAACTCTGCATATGTCATGCAGGTTTTAAAACTGGCGCTCTCCGATTATTGTTAGTGAAGTTGTAACACAATATCGACTACGATGCAGAATTAAGCTTACACGTCTAAGTTTTATATAGTTATGTTTTAAGGCCTGACCACTCCACACAGTAAAACATTATCAGAATGTGTACTTCTGACACGTACTTTTGTAATTCTAACAGGTTTTGACAATCCACGGCTGCCTTAACGCTCCATGAACATTCCTCCAGTGAGCGCAGGCCTGCATCGCGCGAGGCTAGAATCATAAAACTTGTAATTTACATATTAAATCCGTACATTTTTGCTCTCATAGCGCGGTCGCCGGCGGCGTAGCGTTGATTTGATTTGATTAAAAACATCGTTACCGTCGCGTTACGCCGCGCCGTTAGCAACGCCTAATGAATACCTACTTCTACAACTTTAATGAAATTTTACAATATGTTTGAAACAAGTTTTTTGCAGTACCTACTGCGTGTTCGTTAATTAGACGGGTTTTATGAATCTTCATTTCCTCGAACGAGATCAAAAGCTTTGAATGCGAAATTCAGTTTTGATGAAAGTAAAAATAGGCCCCCGGGGCGCGGGGCGGGGCGGGGTGCGGCGGGGCGCGGGGGGCTACAGGGAATATCTCGAGACGCCTGAATTATGGAATGTGTTATTAATATGTAACATTCTGAAGTTAATAAACCCTGTTAATTAAACTAAATGCCGTGTTATGTTCAAATTTAACATTGCGCGAAAGATACCGTTGTGTTGAGGGTTTATCTTTGTTATAAAATTAATGTATATTAAAACCCGCACAGTACATGCTTGCTTTATGTTTAATTTGCTTTAAAAGCTTCGGAGTTACTCGCACTCACTTTATTAGAAAACTAAAACACGCGGAACAACAGTCGTACACCGCAACCTGCAGTCTTGTATGTATTTATGTACATATGTATGTACTGAGTTACACCGCAGTGTTCTAGTACCTCGACAATGTAGCTTCACATTCGTATAACTAGTTTTTCAGCGAACGTTTGAAAGTACTCAGTTAGTTGTACTCTCCTAGATGTGTTCAAACTGCCTCATCATCATCACCAGCCTGAGGTCCACGCGTGGACACCCCGCGCCCTCTAAGCACCACAGCACAACATTATAGGTGAGGTAAATATTACCAAGGATATTATTAGGATCTGCCCGCGGCTTTGTACGCTTTGTTTCTATGGAAACAACTCAAGGTTATTCTTATCCCATGGGAACTGATTAATGGGATAAAAGCGGCCTATGTGTTATTCCAGGCATTTCCTGTGTGTTATTCCAGGGCTAGGCTTCTAGTCCTGGAATATATACACAAATATAATAATAAATATACCACATCGTCATTCAGAATTTCGGCCCGATCCGAGTTTTTACGTGCAAGAAGATCCACAAACAAATAGAAATCATCACACAAACTTCTAAACATCCATACAAACTTTCGCGTTTATAATATTAGTTAGGATATGGATATAAGGAAGTAGAGTTTGCAAGATTGTTGTAAGTATCACAAACTTCTAAACTCTTTATAAAGACTTTTACTACAGTCCTATTGGAGGCATTGTAATGATAAAGAATCCAAACAACTGAAACTAGTAAGTACCAGATACATTGCATATCGTTTCCACGAACAGTGCCGTCCCTCAGAGCCTCGGTCTCGCGCATTAGTCTCTCGTCTCTCAAGAGGCGTCGTCTCGACATGTCGATGCTCTGTCGATTGTCGATAAACGTCGATAACTGTCGGCTGCGAGCGCAGCACTAGTAATTGCCTGATGGATTGACGCTGCGCACTTGGCCGAGCTGCCGGCGGATCCGCGACCCTATGCTCTAGGTCTTAGAGCGCAGGTTGCGGGGAGAGGCCAGGGCTTGTAGTACAGGAGACTAGGGATGGCAGCGCCGAGACGTTCCCGGAAGACTGCGCCGCCGCGGCGCAGCACGAGCGGGCGGAACGTGTGGACTCTACATATACAGAGAGTATGTATATTAATAATTATTAATATACATGCTATCTGTATTTAATTTTAAAGGCAGACCGCTCTGCACCACAGAGTTTGTTAAATTATAATTGATATTTCGTCACTTCATTCGAAGATATAAAAACGACCTGGTTAATAATAAAATAATTATATCTTCGAATGAAGTGACTCATATAATAGTGTTCGATTTCACTTTACAAGTTCAATTGATCACTGTTCGATACACATCGATCACCTAGCTTCCTATACTAGGTAGCTGCCTCAGCAGGTCATATTAACTAGGTAATTAGTTCATACGTGACCGCGGAGGTAACGAGCGGTCTCTAGGTCAGCCAGCAGACAGTGCATCACTAGCAGCGATACCAACCGCACTCACTATCATCAGCATCATTAGTCGTAGTTTTACGTATATAAGTTGAATATAGCTTTTACCGACAAACTCGACTTTTACATCTACATCCCAGGATTAGCTAGCGGCTAATCCTTCATGGTCCTTCGAGCAAAAACGTGTCTCCGAGTCCAGAAGTAAATCCTTCATGGTCCTTCGAGCGAAAACGTGTCTCCGAGCCAGGAAAAATCTTCATGGTTTTCGAGATACCGTTCGAGAACTCATAGCGCGATCGTGAAGAGTCGTACTGTGAGCTTCGGACGCACCAGCAACCCGTGGAGTTCAGCGATCTAAGCTTTATCAGCGAGCTTACGAGAGCTAGCATCCGCACCTGACGGGAGGAGCTACCCAGTCAGGACAGCAGCAGTCGTAAGGAGCAAGCCGCCCCTGCGACGAACCAGCAGTCGTTAGGAGCAAGCCGCCCCTGCGACGAACCAGCAGTCGTTAGGAGCAAGCCGCCCCTGCGACGAACCAGCAGTCGTTAGGAGCAAGCCGCCCCTGCGACGAACCAGCAGTCGTTAGGAGCAAGCCGCCCCTGCGACGAACCAGCAGTCGTAAGGAGCAAGCCGCTCCTGCGACGAACCAGCAGCAGTCGTTAGGAGCAGGCCACCCCTGCGACGAACCAGCAGCAGTCAAGGGAGTGAGCCACCCCCGCGACGCCCCAGCAGCAGTGAGCATACAGCTCGCGCCCCAGCAGCAGCGAGCATACAGCTCGCGCCCCAGCAGCAGCGAGCATACAGCTCGCGCCCCAGCAGCAGCGAGCATACAGCTCGCGCCCCAGCAGCAGCGAGCATACAGCTCGCGCCCCAGCAGCAGCGAGCATACAGCTCGCGCCCCAGCAGCAGCGAGCATACAGCTCGCGCCCCAGCAGCAGCGAGCATACAGCTCGCGCCCCAGCAGCAGCGAGCATACAGCTCGCGCCCCAGCAGCAGCGAGCATACCGCTCGCGCCCCAGCAGCAGCGAGCATACAGCTCGCGCCCCAGCAGCAGCGAGCATACAGCTCGCGCCCCAGCAGCAGTCAAAGGAGTGAGCCGTCCCCGCGACGCACCAGCAGCATCGAGCAGTCGCAGCCACAGCAGCTTCTTCAGCCAGCACTGCGATCGGTAGTCCAGCAATAGAAGCAGCCGTAGGACACGCGGCTTTCAAGTAAGAGCGTTCCTTTTTACTAATTCAAAGTTCACCGACGATATGGAGGCTCATTACAAAAGGCAATTTGAATTAGAGGAGAAGATTTTGAAGGTCCTCTTTAATTTCAATAAGGATGGTGACGACTGTAAGACGATCGAATACGGTAAACGGCAAATAGATGCCCTAGAATCGTATTGGAGAGAGTATAAATTCAACTACGAAAAACATAGTCATAAGTATTGTAATTGGTCCGAAATTGAGTTTAAGCATACTTACAAGTCGTACCTAGCAGCAAAAACGAAGATCGATAGGTATTGCATAGACCTAGAGCAGCAATTAGGTATCTCTGAGCCCGGAGAAAGCCAGCCGGAAGGTCCATATAGCGGCAGATATCAGCCGCGGACCCCGGCGCCAGCACCGCCTAGCTCTCGTGTTCTGCGAGACGCGGAGATAGGTAACCGCAGCAAGATAGATCTCATTCTTCGCAGGCAGTTCGTTCATTTCAAAGCTTTTATGCGAACTGTAGAAGGCATAGAGATAGAGATAGAGTCCTACCGAGAATACTGGGAGTACGAAAACGCACTGCGAGACTTACAAACTCGCTGGACGGTGGTGGACAACTATCATTGGGAGATCATGTTGGAGTTGTTCGAGGACGAAACGTACGAGAACAACTACGACAAGCACGAGCTTATCTACGACCGCCTGAGAAAAGCTTTACAAAGCTCGAGAATGTGGTCAGAGTCGTATCACGATAAGACCACACCTCAGATGGAAAGCCCCGCTTTCTCAGGCGAATCTAAGCAATGGGTATCGCACAAGGATCCCTTCAATGAAGCTGTCCACAAAGATCATTCAAACTGTACATTTCAACCTTATTACATTGAAGGTCAAAGCAGTAAATTGCATGTCTCAGCGTCAGCAGTTAATTGTTCTCGATACGATTCGGGTCATAGATTAACTGATTCAGCAAATTATTTAGATTTAGAACAACCGGAACAGCAAAAGCATGATAGTACCAGAAGTGTTAATACATCTCAGCGAGATGAACTTTCTGAGATTTTGACAGAGACTGGTTTGGTAAAAGTTACCCCAGTAGATAGTAGCCAACAGGTGATGCGAGCACCGATCGACCAGGGCTCGCAGGTACCGGTAATCAAGGACGAACTGATACCCTCTATAGTAGTAATAAGCAAAGCAGTTAGTCCTTTAGAGCATAGGTTAGTTAAGGAACAATCCTTAGCTAAGCAAAATTTACAAATTAAACGCGATTTTCAGCAGCCTTATCAATTGAAGTTAGCGACTTTAAGTAACAGCGTTCAGAGGGCGGAGCTAGTATGTCTCTCGCCTCAACCTAAAACTACTTCAGGTAATAGCCTCAACGACCTGAAGTATAACCAAGGTCCGAACGTACAGCAGGAGCTAGAGCAGCCAAAAGGTGACGTCATCGAACGATACAGGTTTTGTGACGCATCAACTAAAACGTTTAGCTGGATTCAAAGTCATCCGGAGCACTGTAAGCCGTTAACAGAAAACCGGGTGAGGAAAATTGCCTGTTGGCATAATCTCAACAGCAACGAGAATCCAGCTGACAGCGTAGCGAGCAGAGGTCTGACGTCATCACAGCTGACAGAGCGTCGGTTGCGGTGGCAAGGCCCTACCTCCTTAACGTTGACTAACTTCATGACAAAGCAACAACTCATGAAGCTTAGCAACGAAGAAGTCAGGGAGCACGTAAACGTAGCTAGTAACATCTCCGATAACAGCAGCATCATAATCGAAGATTTATTAAATCGTCACAGCTCGTTTACTATAGTAGCTCGTGTAGTAGCGTGGATACAACGGGTGTTGACCTTTATTGTTAGTAAACAAAGGCAGCCAGTGTATATCACATTACACGAGCTTAGGTCAGCAAATAATATCGTAATATATTTACAGCGCAATGAATTTAATAATGTCATATTGTACCTACTTAGCAGCAAGGTCAGAGCACGTAGCAAAACAAAACATTCTAATCCATATATTTTTCCTAAAGTAAAAATAAAATCATTTAAATCGGGAGAATAGAACGCGAAAACGGATATTATTTAGGAATATAAAGCACACTTAGCAAGTATCTAGGAAATAAGCAGCACATTAACTTAGCATTAGCATGGATCCTTTATATGAGTATCATTTGGTCCAGTAGCGTATCAACTTAACATAATTTAGCAAGCAATATGTCTTTATACCAGGCACTTAGAGCAAACATGTGATTAGATCAAGGCCATTGTAACATGTTTCTATTACGAGGGAAACATGATTACAGTAGGTAGTACAATTAGCTGTCGCTCCATCAGCATTTTAGCGAGCGGTCGAAAACCTCATTCACTTGTGAAAACTAAGCACAGCTCAAGGTCGTAACGTAATTCTCTATTCGTATCAATAACAAAGTAAGTACGCTCCAACTCAAATCGGATTCATTAGGTACTTATAAATATAGCTCCAATACAGCACCACATCTTTAACGTCACCTTACCGTTCATCGCACCAACTGAAGCTTACGGGCTGAATAGCTCATTACAGCACCTCGGGGAGCAAATCAGCGCGATGAAAGAAGCAGCGCAGCAGGAGGTGACACTAACAACGCACGATATTCACCAGTATACAATATCGTACACCGTACTAGCAGCAGGCGTCGCAGCATTCCTGGTTTTCCTGTGGAGGAGAAACCGAGGAGCCGTCCGCGCTAGAGCCGCGCGCGCTGCGGAGCCTGCACCGCGCGACCCCCGCGCCTCTCCCGCCGAGGGAGCCCTCCTCCAGCAGAACAGTTAGTGCGCAAAGCCCGTGCTCGAGCTGGGGCATGGTAGCAGTGGGACCGTGCGGTGGTCCAGTTTACGTTATAGAGACACAATTAATACACCCAGCAGCAAGCAGCAATCCAGACGTTTTATTATACAATAGGGAAAACATAGTTTAGTAATCATCATCAGCGATTGTCCTAACATTCACTTAGCTTAAGACAATATTGATCACCGATGTATTACTAACCCCCAATTGTAGCGCCTCATCTCATCCTCATCTCAGACCTCGCCCTCGGGAGTATGTTCGATACACATCGATCACCTAGCTTCCTATACTAGGTAGCTGCCTCAGCAGGTCATATTAACTAGGTAATTAGTTCATACGTGACCGCGGAGGTAACGAGCGGTCTCTAGGTCAGCCAGCAGACAGTGCATCACTAGCAGCGATACCAACCGCACTCACTATCATCAGCATCATTAGTCGTAGTTTTACGTATATAAGTTGAATATAGCTTTTACCGACAAACTCGACTTTTACATCAACATCCCAGGATTAGCTAGCGGCTAATCCTTCAATCACCTATTTAACAAACTCTGTGGTGCAGAGCGGTCTGCCTGCGATAAAGGAGGTAGTGAGCTCGATTCCCGCCTCGGACAAGAGTTTGAACGATCAGGGGTGATATCAGGGTCTAGCAGGTCCAAAAATAATTTGCCTTAATTTCAGTATCCAACACTGACCCGCGCCGAGCTAGTAGTTTAATTTAATGCGTGAATGTTAATAAATACATAGAGCTACCGCCGTGCCCGCCCGCCGCCGGCGTTATCAGCCGGCCATTTGTCCGGCGCGGCGACCCTTTCGTCGTTCGTCGCGCGATGCAAAAACTATGAAGTGAGGGGTAAAGTAGCTGATAGTGCCTACTTTATAGTAGCTACTTTACTCATTAGATGCCTACTAGATTCTACAATATACAAGTTGATGTTGCATGACAGTTTATCACAGCCATGTTTGCTCTGTCTTGAGATATGGTGTCATAATCTGGGGTAATTCAACGAATGCTCATAGAGCTTTTGTAACCCAAAAAAAGTGTATTCGGGCAATATTTGGTATTAAGCGTAGAGATTCCTGTAGACCTTTATTTAAAACGAATAAACTGTTAACATTTCCATCACTGTATATTTTCGAGATGTTGAAATTTGTAAGGAACAACCTGCAGTTGTTTGAGAAGGACGAAAAGTCTCAATACAGAAACAAGATTGTACAAAAACCACTTAAGGTGCCCCAATTTAGACTAGAACTATGTAAAAGGAATTGCTACGCAATGGCCTTAAGGCTATATAATAAACTTCCGAATGACATGAGAAAATTAACAAATAATGAATTCAATCGTAAACTATATTATTGGCTCTGTCAAAATTGTTTTTATAGTATAGATGATTATTTGACATTTAAATTCACATAAATTATTTTTGACATTAGTATACATATTAATATTAAATTGTTTTTTTATTAGTTTGACGATTTTTGAGCATGAATTCCTTTAATATAAATATTTCTGTTTACTACTTAATGATTATTTTCTACTTAGACTAAAATGTCCAAATTTAATTGAACATTTACACGACTGTTATGTCAAATATAGTGATACTCTTTTTTTAATACCATCATTTTCAACCTATATTTAAGCAAATAAATACTATTTCATTTCATTTCACAAAGGCATGAGCTTGCTCAGATGCTTTTGATATTTCTAAACATACATCTAAGTAATAAAATCAACGAAA
This sequence comes from Eupithecia centaureata, assembly GCA_944547425.1. Taxonomy (NCBI): domain Eukaryota; kingdom Metazoa; phylum Arthropoda; class Insecta; order Lepidoptera; family Geometridae; genus Eupithecia; species Eupithecia centaureata. Next base: position 652,994 of record OX155701.1, on the reverse strand, counting down.
TATGTGTGGATAATTAGTGAGTTTTCACTTTAAAAAATATCCAAAGAGTAACTGTAATACAGCATTTATTAAAATGTTTTTACAAAAAATAAGTTAGTCGAAATGTTTTAAGACATTTTTTTCTATAATACACCCTGTGGGTATATATAATCATGCAGCGGTAGGAACTGGTTTTAGCCGGCGACGTCCAGTGAGCTTACGAGAAAACTTTTGGTATCAGCGACAATAGAACGTACTCGGAGCATCCTAGGTTATATAAACCTAAGATACAAACTTTCGCCGGTCCCTCACACACTTCAACGTTTCCTCTGAAAGCTGAAACATTCGTAGCTTGTAGGCCACGTGTCCACGTGTTCAGAGATAAATCTCACCATCCTACCGTATACCTAATTGTTCATATACGCATTCCACGTTTTATTACTACTCAGTCAGTTTGACCGACAATCTAATACCTACTCATATCGAATGCATCACTGATTATAATTTTATGACGATTACGTATGAAGAAGTAACTGCACCTAACAGATTTCAGCTTTTTGCTCAACATTTTCAAGAATCTAAAACTAACACAAATAAATACGTTTTTGAATTCAGCCGTCATTCATCAGAGTCTGTCCGGAGAGTCCAAAACACTTTTCTCGTCCACGGCGCCTATCTGGGCAGTGGCCAGTGAAAGCGTTAATGACGTAATTAAATTAATTCATATTATAAAGGGTGATTTTTTAAGAGCTTGAGAACTTTTTTTAAAAAAAAAACGCATAAAATTTGCAAAATCTCATCGGTTCTTTATTTGAAACGTTAGATTGGTCCATGACATTTACTTTTTGAAGATAATTTCATTTAAATGTTGACCGCGGCTGCGTCTTAGGTGGTCTTATTGGTCTTAGGTATGCAACGTTACGGTGAATGGCGATCGCTATCGTTCGATGCTCACAAACTTTTTGTTGCCAAAAATGGAAGAACTGAACTTTGTTGACATGTGGTTTCAACAAGATGGCGCTACATGCCACACAGCTCGCGATTCTATGGCCATTTTGAGGGAAAACTTCGGAGAACAATTCATCTCAAGAAATGGACCGGTAAGTTGGCCACCAAGATCATGCGATTTGACGCCTTTAGACTATTTTTTGTGGGGCTACGTCAATTCTAAAGTCTACAGAAATAAGCCAGCAACTATTCCAGCTTTGGAAGACAACATTTCCGAAGAAATTCGGGCTATTCCGGCCGAAATGCTCGAAAAAGTTGCCAAAAATTGGACTTTCCGAATGGACAACCTAAGACGCAGCCGCGGTCAACATTTAAATGAAATTATCTTCAAAAAGTAAATGTCATGGACCAATTTAACGTTTCAAATAAATAACCGATGAGATTTTGCAAATTTTATGCGTTTTTTTTTTAAAAAAGTTCACAAGCTCTTAAAAAATCACCCTTTATTTGACTTTAAATATCTGAATGTATGAATGTGCGTCAGTTTACGGGAGAGCACTCCAAATTAGCCAGATATTATCAATATCGAGTAACAGATAATTTATAACATGTAATTTGGCGTTTCGAGTATAAAATATACTCGAACAGATTTCAAATTCTGTAAAGCAATAAATTAGAAATTGATTTTGAGTCGAACTATAGAACAAAATACGCATTTATAACAAATTATACAATACAACACCTCAAAAGGACCGGTCATCTCACATCAATGAGAAGCACCAGATTTAAATTAAAAAGAATCTGTTCTTTTAAAAAAATCAGAGTTAGTAAAAAAGACAGAGTAAGTCGGTCAGTATTTCCCTAAACTTTTACTATCAAGGCAAATGATATTCAATTGGAGCGGAAAGACTTGTGTTTCTTGCAAGTAGCTATAGGCACCTAAGTAGGTAGATATAAGAGTTGTCTGGTCAAAAATCATACCTCGTCTGCGTAGCGCCCCCCGCCCCGCCCCGCCCCTGATGGACGACTTCCGGCGGTCGTACTGCTACGTCACGTTACGTACACTGCGGAGCTCGACACTACGTAGTTCCGTACGGGTGCTGTTTCTTTACTGGTTCGCGTGGTCTTGTTGTTAAAGGAGGTGCCAAGATAAAGAATGCATTTTATTTTGTGCATGTGTTTTATTTTGACAGTTGTTTTTATTTACTACTCTGAACAATTGTTTAAGAATATTTGAATACCTATCTATAAATAATGCTGGACAATCCACACAGCACCATCTAGCCCCAACGTTATGTTATGAACTTTGCAAAAATGTTGTTCTCAATTTACTAATGAATAACAAAGAAAAGACTGCTGCTTCTTATGAATTCGGAACATCACAAGTGCCTCAACCTATCCGTCTGCCGAGCGAGCTGATCTTGATGACACCCCCCAAGATCCTATAAATCTTGTAAGCCAATCTCCCCAAAATCTTGTAAAACGAAGGAAACTAAAGGTATCTCCAGTGGACTGGACACTTGCTGAGCTAGTTAACTGACCTGTGAACTTACCACTGTAACGCAGTTGGTAGCGCGCCCGTACTGGAGAAAGGTTCGAGTCTCGGCGAAGAATCTTTGGGATATTATTTATTTGTTAGAAATTATTCTGGATATGACCCTCACACACAGAATATATTTTGTGAGGGCTTACGTACTGAGTCATGTTCAATCGAATGCAGTTTGATCCATTCATTTGAGCTGTTGTCGCGTAGTTCTAACAATATTAAAGAATGTCGAGTGAAGATGTTTGCCCGAAGACTACGCCAAAACTACTCAATGTACGAAGTTGAAATAACCTGATAAAGATAGTCGAAATAGATATGGAGTGTGATGTGTAGAGGGACCAAGGGGACTTTTCCCAACAGTGGTCAAAGGCCTTTACCAGGCTTAATGAAATTGTAAAGATAGTCTGGACACAAGGCTATTTTTTAATCTGGCTAGTCGGATGTAGGTATACATGAGTTCTAACTTGTGAATCATTTGTCTCGCACGGCATGAGACAGCCTCAACGCGCCGTCACTGAGCCTCGCTCCAACACACCGCCTGCTCCTCCGTACTGCTGTCTCCCTGGTACTCATCGGCCGTGCGTCCGTAATGACGAGTGATTCCGCCGGCGCGCGCTTGTCCTCGGCCACTCGCGCCGCCGACAGATTGCTTCCCATTGTGCGTACGGGTGCCATCTAGCCTGCCTATACCTAACGTCTCTATGGTCTGTAAAGCTATAGCCTCTCTAGTTTGTACGTACTCGCTTACAGAATCCTAGATTCATTTTATAAACAAATGGGATAGGTACACAATTAAACAATTATTGGGTACTAGCGACCCGCCCCGGCTTCGCACGGTTTTATTAAGCGTATAAACCTTCCTCTTGAATCACTCTATCTAAAAAACCGCTTCAAAATCCGTTGTGTAGTTTTAAAGATTTAATCATACATAACATAGGGACATGAAAAGAGAAAGTGAATTTGTTTTATACTATGAAGTGATTAGAAAGTGTTGTACCTACCTACGACACTAATCGCTAATCGCTTTAGTAGGTACTAAAAAAACTATTAGTTCAATTTCCTTCGTCTACAATAAATTTTCTTAATGGAATTGAAACCATTTTTAAGTAAAAAGTGGACGACACATAATAATTAGCTGTAACAGCAGAGCCCCGACAGTTTATTAAGCCGTACTTCATAGTTCTGTTCATTAAGCCTTGTTTGTTGCTTAGTTCTATATACTTAGTTAGTTGTTGCTTTCTGTTATTTGTAAAACCATTTTGCTAAAGAGAAGCGAAGCGCGGCGCCTCACACAAAGCGAGCGCGATTGCGGCCCCCACGGCCGGCGGCGACGATACCATGGCTTACTTGGTGCTGTCGATACACACATGTTCGTAATGAACATTAGGTATCTGTGAAATAGGTTACAACTTTTTTTTTCTTTTTTAAACACTTTATTAACAACGAAAATTATATAATAATAATAATATTAGGAATAGAAAAATTACAACTAGTATTTACAATTGAAACCATTGAGCTAACTGCAGACGGTTGCAAACAGTGTAGAGGTAGCTCAATTGATCCATGTCAATACCAGTCGGAAGCGTCCCCAAGACACTGGCTGCATTACCACGCTGTATGGCAATGCTGATGCGCTGAGCCAGATATTCACCAGCTCTCGGGTCACGCGTCGCATCGACCAGACGCTCAGATAATTTTTTAAAAACCCGGAGAGCCTCGGTACCCCACGGACCTAGGGTCTCGAATCCAAGGGGAGCAAATGCGTAGGTTCTGTCGAGACCTGCATATTTGCGCCTCTTGAGATCCTCGGCCAGATCTGCCGCCGCACCAGCCCTAGTGGATGTCCTTGAAAGATGGGAAGGTGCAAGTGTGTCGACGCATGTAGCGTCCCACACAATGGGCCTCCCCAACTCCCATGGGACTAGTGTCATACCGTCGGGCCTCTTGCCATCGTCACGGAACAGACCATTCGGTTCGAGAATAGCTGGTACGTTAGCGCTGACAAAGGCCCGCCGGATGATGTCATTAAGGCTGGCATGACGAGATATCCGACCAGCGGCCCTAGTACACGATAATCCGTGATGACCAAGCTGATCGACTGCAGTACCGCACTGGCATTGATGAGGCGCACAACACCTTGCACCCAACCGAATACATGTTGCGATACGGAAAGTAGCGGGATCCAATAAAGTGCCAGTGTTATAGGAAGGAAGTGCTTGCAGCCAATGTCCTGACTCCCATTTAGAAACGGCTAGGAGAAGGGCACAATCTGCCGAGCTGGAGCACATTTGTAACAATCATTTCCGTGTCAACTCACACAAAGGCCCGTCCCATTGCCGTTGGGACGAAAGAGATTTTGGAGGAACAGCATCGGGGCAAGCACTATGCCAAGCCGTTCTAGCTTCGTCTAAATATGAAATTTTAAAAGAAATTTATGGTCGGACCAAATAAGAAAAAAATTAAATTTACTTCTTTTTGAAACTACAAGCTGGTTTCCAAAAAGACACGCCCTTAAACTGACTGGCACCGATAATTCTTTGAAATGTAACAGACATAATATAAAATATATCTGTATTAATCTTTGCATTATACACATTATACACATATAATATGCTTATTATAGACTTTTCAGTTTATTTGTTTCAGTTTTCAAATAAATGAAATATATATTATTCTATTCTATTTTACATAGCAAATGAAAACAAACGTATCTACTATTGTGTATTCATGAAGCCAACAAGAATCGGAAAACCACCAACAAATAATTTTATTCTATCCTAGATCCAACCTTGGATTTAATTAAATGAATTGTTTTAACTAGTATCAGGATATTCTAGCGCAAGAGACGTGCGCGGAGGAAATGCCGGTACTGAAGTACTCGGCCGACTTTAAACCATTCTTATAACAACACAAATGTCACAACAGTCTTCACTGCTGCTTACATATTATGGATCATTAAAATGTTCCCTATCTACCGTGTCACCAATATCCCAAGACAAGCTCTAAGCTTCCTAACAGAGTATTAAATGAACTCCTTTCTAAATACAAATGGACGCCTCCTGGATTTATACCTCCCAACTCACTAACAGTTTCAAATAGCTCTCATCCGTACGGATGAGAACTATTTGAAACTGTCAAGATACGATATCGTATTGAAGGTTTTGATAATCACCTCCAGCTTTGAAAATCAAACGGAAATTATTGAAAAAAACCTCTAAAACACTGAAATCCACAATCCAGTCAGACTATTCAATTTGTCGATGTAACTCCGTTACATATAAAACACTTCAACGCGACCGCACTTATTTCGTAGTACCTTCGTAGCACGTGCTACGATGATACGATGGAGCCCGTAGAACAGTAGTACCTTCGTAGCACGTGCTACGATGATACGATGGAGCCCGTAGAACAGTAGTACCTTCGTAGCACGTGCTACGATGATACGATGGAGCCCGTAGAACATTATAAAATACTGTGTGCAATGCAACCCCATTTTCTTATTACAAGCTATAAATCCTTAAAACTGTTTTGCTGGAGTAAAAAACGGGGCTTGTCGTGACGAGAAGGTATCTCAGCGTCACTACGACTCGATTCTGTAAGGTTAGTCTAGCTTCAAGTTCACTATAACGGTTAGTTAAATTAAATTTTCAGACGTAACTAAATAGAGGTAGAAGTGTTAATGGCACCGTAGCCTCTGTGTTGTACAGGGTCTACATCGTAGAGGCTCTACGACGTAGAGGGTCTTCGGCGTAGAGGCTCTATGACATAGAGGCTCTACGGCATGGAGAGTCTAAGACGTAGAGGCTCTACGGTATGGAGGATCTACGACGTAGAGGCTCTACGACATAGTGGGTCTACGACGTAGAGGCTCTACGACATGGAGGGTCTACGCCCCTACGTATGAATTTCCGTACGTAATACGAGTACTTATAATAAAGTGATTACTTCACCAGTTTTATTTTTAGTAACTGGATTCGGTACTCGCAGTGCGGCGAGTTATTGCGAATAAAAACAAAGTGAAATCACCTCTGTGAGTAAATATGTACCTACATGTGTGTTACATACAATACATGTGCAGAGGTGCGTCGAAGTGCTCTCTTATCGTGTGTTTATTGTTCGCGCTACACACGCGCCCTGTGCATGCCTGCGGCTTCACTTCGGCCCGATCGAAGCTACAGCGGATCAGTGGGAGCCAAACAGCAACACTGAAGAAAACAAGCAAAGTTTTATTTATAGTGACGTATCAGTATCGCGGGATATTTCCCACAAACGGATGAATAAGGTGAAGATAATTTATCAGTCCATCGTAATGCAGCACTAGCCGACACAGCACTCGATCGCACAGACATAAATACAATACAAGCCAAGTCTTCTCGTCGTACAAACCCGAAAGTTTGAAGAGGAAAGGTTTTAATCAGTGCGTCTTACCCGTAATGACCTACGGAGCTGACACGTGGACACTCACGGTAGGGCTGGTCCATCAGTTCAAAGTCGCTCAGCGAGCTATGGAAAGAGCTATGTGAGGAGTCTCTCTGAAGGATAGGATTCGTAATGAGTACATCCAACAGAGAACCAAGGTTATCGACATTACTCAAAGAATTAGCAAGCCGAAGTGGCAGTAGGCCGGCCATATCGCGCGAAGAACCGACAACCGTTGGGGTAAACGTGTTCTTGAGTGGAGATCACGACTTGGCAAACCTAGAGAAGGATTCCCTCCGGCCAGGTGGGATGACGATCTGCGAAAGGCTGCTGGCACATGCTCGATGCGGCAAGCAGAAGACAGGGCGCTATGGCATGAGGGGAGACCTATGTCCAGCTGTGGACTAGTATATATTGAAACAGTGATGATTGTGGACAGTATTGATGGTGATCATACAACAGTGAATAAACGGCTGACATAATTATCAGAAACACAGTAACTGTAACAGTGTGAAACGTTTTGTTCGACAGAGGGCCGACTGTAAGCTGATTCAGTAGAGCGGCGTGACTCACAGCACGTGTCTGCGTGACTCACAGCACGTGTCTGCGTGACTCACAGCACGTGTCTGCGTGACTCACAGCACGTGTCCGCGTGCATCACCAGGCGTGCGTCACCGGAGCGTGCAGCATGGCGCGCCTCGTGCTGCTCGCGTGCTGCGCGGCGCGCGCGCTCGCGGCCGGCTCCCTCTTCACGTACCACCCCTCAGGTACATCAGTTATCCGCTTAGCTTGGGCTAGATTATGCTGTGCGGGTTGTCTATGTCCAGCATTATATTTCATTGGACACCAATAGTACCTACTTGTTACCCAAGGGTTGAAAGTAAGTTATTTAGTCCCGAGATAGAGTTTGGCGCCCGACTGTAACGAGGCACCTACAGTTCGAGGGACTAAATAAGTTACTTTGACCCGAATTAAACACTGTGCTTTTCATTACGAATACAAGGAAATATAAATAAAAAAAATGAGAAAACAAATGAATCGAATGGCCGCAATTTATTTTTTTATATAGGTCCATCTAGGACAGGCGAAAGCCATAAAGCCATACTGCGAGCCCGATTTTTTTTTAGCTGACGCTAAGATTTGTTTTTCTCATTCTGCTATTATATGGTTCAATACTATCGTGTTATCTGTCAGTTGAAAACGATTCTCCTTAGGGCTGAAAAGTATCACTTTCAACCCGCAATAGTACATTGTTACCCAAGGGTTGAAAGTAACTTATTTAGCCCCGAGACGCAGTCCTGGATTTGTAAACAGGCCGTATAGGCCTCGGCCTAGGGGCGGCGGCGTCCTAGGGGGGCGGCAGCGTCCTAGGGGGGCGGCAGATTTCAGAGGTCGGTCACTCGATTGCTGACAATCAAATTGTATGTCTACCGGGGAGGGGGGGTGCGCAGCTTGGGGCGGCGGGACAAAGTGGCCTACACTCATGAAAAATATAAATCCGGCACTGCCGAGACGGGGTTTATAGTTCGAGGGACTAAATAAGTTACTTCACCCGAGGTAAACACTGTGCTTTTCATTACGAATACAAGGAAATATAAATAAAAACATGAGAAAACAAATTAATCAAATTGCCGCTATTTTTTTTTTATTAGTCCATCTAGGACAGGCGAAAGCCATAAAGCCATACTGCCTTGTCTTTCGTATTTTTTGAATTCAGTGAATTGTCGCTAAGGTAATTTTTTTTCTTAGCTTCAGCATTTATTCTGCCATTATCATGGTTCATTAGCAACGTTGTAGCTGTCAGATGAAAACGATTCTCCCTAGGGCGGAAAAGTATCACTTTCAACCCGCTCTTCAGGCATGTTTAGACCTACTTTCCGAGTATGAGTAATGAAAAAGCTTTTTACAAGTATCTCAGCTTCGATTATGGATTCGAGGGAACTCAGCCCGCCTCGACAAATGCAAGAAGTGTGCCCGTTAGGTCGACGTAGATAGTCGGCAGGTAAAGTAGTGCCTCCCCGGGGTAGAGAGGGGGGGTGCGCGGGGGGAGGCACTGAGCCGGCCATTTGTCTCCGCTATCAGGCGTCTCCGCACTGATCTCCATACTTTACAGCTCAGCTGATCCCGCTGGCTGAACCGAAATCCTTTAATTCTCTACTACTTACCTACGACGAGGAAAAGCGATGTCTAATCGCTAACCTGAACATTATTGTATCCGACGATGTGTAAAAACAGATGCTTTCTGTAGCCTCAGAGGACAAACTTCACTTCCCGGGTTGTAGAAGGCGAAATTGGAGCCCAGCTTGCAAAAAATATTGTTCTAATAATATGCATTAATTAAAACTTTTTAATCTTTAAAATTTAACTTTAATTTACAACGCGCCATATTTAAATAGCGTGGTCCCAACTACAGACCGTGAGATACCTCAGCAAAAAAACTATATAAATAAATAATTCCGGACAGTCCACACAACATCATCTAGCCCCAAGCTAAGCAGAGCTTGTGTTATGGGTACTAGATAACTGATATACTTAATAGATTACATAGATATTTCTTACTATACATAGAAAATAATATAATCACTAGATAAGATACTAGCCGTTTAAAATTAAATAAGAATACTAAAGTAGGTGCGCTATGCGTAGGATGAATAACAATAGAGCTGTGAAAGCAAGTAATGCTGTCCTTGAGCGGACACCCGTAGTGTAGCACGCACAGACGGGGCAGGTACAGGACATCGGCGTCGACTCCGGGACGTCTTAAAGGATACATTGACAATAAGAACGTTTGCGCTCTTGCAAGAGTTTCACGAGTTAACAACGACTTAGTCAAATCAAAAATATGGCGGTATTCTAGGTATCTCTGTTTGATAACTGTAAAGAAACGATTTAACTTGAAGACATAATCCGAAATATAAGAACAAACTTATTACAAATACTATCTATATTTGTAAAACGTTTGTTCTTATATAGGCTCATAGACGCGGCATTCGTCTGTTTTCCCGCTGTCCCGTCTACAGTCCCGGTGCGAAGACTAGGGTTGCCAACTATACCCTAAAACAGAGTATTTGTACTCTATATCATTTAGGCGTACTGTATGTCTATAGCACTAATAGAGTACGCCCAAATACTCTTCCTTTACTAAGTATTTACTATCTTCTACGTTTTGTGTTAATAGCTGTTATCCCTTACTCACATCAGTGGAATGAGTGTACCAAGTATAATAAATTATTTTCATAATAATGAAAAATTGATATCTGCTGCAAAACTTACCTAAATATTTTTTTAAATGATACTCTGTTTTATAAATGCGTAGGTACTCTTTTTCTACCTCCTTTGAAATCAGATAGGTGTACTTTATTTTCTTCAAATAAAGTTGGCATCCTTAGGTTAGTTAGACCTACACTGCTGTGCCTACACAACGACGGTTTGAGTTCACAAATCATTCATTATCAGTATGTAGAGTTGCGGAGGCACGTCCGTCCCTCCGAACGTTTATTTGTGTGAGCGCTTCCTTAGGCCGTCGTAAGCCTCTCACTCATTTGAATGAGAGAAATTTAGCTATTTGTAGATACCTCGCAGACACCTTAAGCGACACATTGTTAAAAGGTACGTTACAGGCGGTAGGCTGTCTTAACGTTGATGAGATAGCTTCGGTTTCTACGGTTTCTACAAGTTACCGCCAGCCTCTCCCCCCTCTGTTCCTTGCACCACTGCGAGTAGAGTCTTGTCCTCGGCCGCCTGTTCCACCTGTGCCGGGGCTGGTCTCTTCTCCTTCTGCCTTCCCGAGGGGTCGGGGGTTCCTCTCATCATCGATTTGCGTGTAGAAGCTAGACGTCATAAATAATGGTTAAACTTACTTTTAGGTATATAGCCAGGTACTCCTACTGTTATATAACCAGGCACTCTTAGTGTTATGTAACGAGGTGCTCCTACTATTATTTACCCAGCACTCCTATTATTATATGTCCAGGTACTCCTAATGTTATACAGGGTGTAAGTGTGAACAGTCTTATCCTTGAAACCAGAGGTTCAGTATCATGAGTTGAGTTCGAAACCGGTGAAAAAATAAGACTATTTTTTACAGATTTTTAAAACCAAAATCCACGTAAGCCATAAAATCACTAAAGTAACGCTCACACACATACACGAGACACGCATACTACTCATAGCTGTATTTATTCTGTGCTCTAGCACGCACAGCTGACCGACCCAGTCCCCCCGACGACGCCGCCCCGCCCCACCACCGAGCCGCACCTCATAACTCATAACAAAAACAACTAGCGGTTGCGATATGCGGGCACGCCGCCCGCATATCGCAACCGCTAGTTGTTTTTGTAGGGTGACCATGACATCGCGTACAATTTCGAAGACATGAAATATCAAAACCCGCAAAACTAAAATAGGCATTAACCTTTTCTCATCGGTTTTGGACTCTACTCATGATACTGAACCTCTGGTTTCACGGATAAGACTGTTGACACTAACACCCGTATACCCAAGTAGTCCTACTAATATATAACCTCCTACAGTTATAGTGCTATCTGTTTCCAGGGATGAGTGCAGAGCGTCCCACGGAGAAGGCGTTGAACCTGGCGGAGAGCATCCGCAGGCAGCTGATGGAAGGGAACTACGACTACACGCAGGAGACGCGGGCGGGGGCGGGGGCGCGGCGCGGGGGCGCGGAGGAGACACCCCCGCCCGCCCCGCGCCCGCGCGACGACGCGCGCCGTCACTACGTGCCCTTCACCTTCGACCGCGACCTGCCCGCCGCTCCCCCCGACCCTGAGCCCGCTCCCGACGCCCACGCCAGCCCCAAACCTAAATATAAGCTTATAGAGGTAAGAGGGAGCGGGAGGAACGCATTCACTGCCCAGCCTCAGTGCTACCGGGAGGGGTAAACAACTGTTTTTTATCAGGTGCCGTCGAGCAAGAAAGGGAGGAGCGGGCGGCGGAGCGGTCGTCGCAGCGGACGGCGGAGCGGACGGCGGAGCGGGCGTCGTAGCGGGCGGCGGAGCGGTCGTCGTAGCGGACGGCGGAGCGGGCGGCGGGACAAGCGGCGGTTCATCCAAGAGGAGGGCGCGGAGGGCGTGGCGCTCATCAACCTGGGCTCGGGGCCCTTTCCCGAGTTCCGGTTGCCGGCCGCGCGCCGCCAGTACATGCAGGACTCGGGGCCGGCCCCCAGCGTCGAGCAGTTCTCCGACCTGGCCCCCGACCCCGGCACGGACCCCGAGATGCACGTCGTGGAGACCGGCGCCGACTCCGGCATCAAACAACGATACGACACCTACGACTATTACAACCTACCGTGACTGACTGTCTCTGTGAACCTCACTAGGTAGCGATGCTATGTATTGTAGCAAAGAAGCGTTTACCTTACAATAACAAACCTTACCTAATAATTAAATAGATGACGTTCATGAAAATTAAAACCGGCCTCTTATTGTTCGACTCAGTTGTAATCTAGACTAGCTGAAAATAAAATTCCTTCAGTTTTCTTAGTCCTTGCCAGAGCAGCTTTTACTGTACCTAATTACAAATTTTAATATTAGTTTCGGGGTTCTGGGTGTTTTCTATGAATAATAAAAAAAAATCTACCTACGTAATGTATTGTATATCAGTCATATTATATACACAAGCTCTCTTTCATCTCTGATCTCAACAGTCTCAACGCATTTGGACAATAATAGGTGCTGCGTAGGTGTCTTTCTGGACCTGGCCACAGCCTTCGACACTGTCTCCGTTCACATACTCCTCCGTAAGCTTTCGTAAGCATGTCTTGGAATTCAGGGAACGGCACATAATTGGTTGACTACTACTACGTTACTAACCGAAGACAGTGTGTCAGGATCGGGCAAATTACCAGTGATCCACAACCTGTATGCTATGGGGTCCCTCAGGGCCCCATTCTAGGCTCCACCTTATTTCTTCTCTATATCATGTATTCATTGTCCAGCATTATTTATTTATTTAATTAGGAACCAAAGTATACCGAACCTAGAAGAGAGCAAGGCGGTGCATTCGATAGTATTCGGTTCTATTTCTCCAAACTAGCTCTGACAGTCAAACCAACAGAAAGAGACTGTCGAGAGTCAAGTGTACGCACTTGACTCGTCGCGTGGAGCTCGGAACTCAGGAAGGATACGTCCTTCCTGAGTTCCGAGCTCCACGCGACGGCTCCTACTGACACTGTTTATCGAATAGCGTTTGTTTCAGCGGAAGTATTAGGAAGGTACCATTAGGACTCTGATGCTAAGTAGAGAGTGTGTGATGGAACCGCTCCGGCGGCCGGGACTATTCCCTTTGCCTCAGATCCTGAGCGCGACTGCGCGAGAAGTCTCCACATCTGGCTCATCCCTCCGCGTGACATCGCTACATCACATCTCAACGCATTCCGCCTTATCTTACCAGCCTAAAATAAAATACCAACCGATATTTTCTTCATAAAGTCATAAAAAGTTTTATTTCGATTGTAAGTGCTCCTTTCGCGATAGGAAATGTTGCTAGTTTTATTTATTATATTCGGATTACAACATCAGATCCGATGCAATTCCGCGTTCAAGTGTAAGTACAACTTGTTCAAAGCATAGTTCAAAGTATTTCCGGAACTAGATAAGAAACTCTCTTACTTTAACTTTAACTTTACAGATTTTCAAGACAACAGCACATTTCTGAACGCGCTGCGGAATGAAGTGCGAGTGAACAACGATGAGGTCGCCAGCGGAGCCAAGAGCAACGCCAAGGGGCCCGCGCTCGGGGCCGGCAAGGAGGGCCCCGTCTCCCGCAAGAACATACTCACCGACGCGAGCTACAAGCCCCGCACCGCCGCGCCCCCGCCGCCCGCCGCCCCCGCCGCCCCGCTCAGCCCCGTCTTCTCGAACCGCCTCAAGCTCAGCAGGCACAAGCCTCGCGAGCGCCCCTATCAGGAGCCGGAGGAGTCCCCCGCTCCCTCCCCCCCGCCGCCGCCCCCCGCAGAGAGGAACTTGAGCCGCCTCCTCCCGCTGGAGGAGCCGGGCGGGCTGCTGGAGCGGCTGCGCTTGCAGGCGCGGCTGCCGGCGCCGGGGGGCCCGCACATGCGCGCGGACGGGGCCCTGCCGCCCGCTGTCATCGCGTTCGGCTCCTCCAAGGAAGAGGACCGCGAGGCCGCGCTCTCCGCGCCCGACGCCAACCTGCTCGACATGGCGCAGGCGGTCGGCGGACACCTGCCCAGCTTGCGATACAAAGTAATCACTACTCCTACCTAAAGCGTCCAGTATGCGTGGCCATCACGATTTTCCTACTATACCTATTTGCTTGTTGTTTAGTATCCGCTTTGAAAGGATCGCTGCGCACGTCGCACCGTGTGAGAGAGGCGAGGTGTGAGCGCGCGCTGTGTTGCAGAACCGGCTGTGCGCGCGACACGTGCTGGTGCCCGAGGGGCCCAAGTACGACAGCCGCGGGGCCGTGTACCTGCCCGCGTACTCCCCGCGGCCCCCGCGCGCCGGGGGCCCCCCGCACGACTACGCCGTGACGCGCGCGCCGCGCCTCTTGCTGCCCAAGTGCTGCAACTGCTGCAAGAAGTCTGTGCTCGGCTGCGAGTGAACCCGGGTACGCTTGTCTCTCACTTACCAATCACAGAGGACACGATCTACATCCTCCATTTGCTTTTGGAATTCTTCCACCACATAATTGATTTTAATTTATAAATAAAATTATTGATTTCAGGTTCTGATTGAAAAACGTAATATAATCACTCTGTTTAATTAACTCTACAAAGTGAGCAGACAACATGTAGTAGGTAGGTATATAATATTACATGTAAACCACCTGGTTACGTTCATTTTCAAAGTGGGCACACTTTAAAAATGTATATTATCTTCATAAAAATGTGATCAGCAAAGCAGCTCCGTTACATTTCCACGTCGACGAATTCTCTCATCCTGCGGAACACATTCACATTTTAAAAGGAACCCAGAAGGACATTTGTTTCGACGAACTCTTAAACATTCCTAGGAGGTAGTAAAAGTGGAAAAGAGGACGGGATGACGCTACAGAGACATTCAGTCAGCAGTTCATTCTCACTCAAATAATTTTATTGTTTAAAATGGGTATCATCTAAACGGTTAGCAAATTAAACGGGTCTTGGTCAGCCGATAAGTGATTGCGCAAGCAGAAAAAATAATCTTCGAATCACTTGCGATTTGACTTTTGTGACAAGGAGCTACATAACAACATAGTACATTGTTATAGTCCAGTCATTACGTCGGAAAAATCGGCTTCAAAAAGAAAGTGAACCGAGAAAGCCAAATTTTTGATATTACGTGGGGGGTGGCTAGAAAAGCTTAAGTTCAAATTGTCGACCAAAATAACCTTGTGCAATTTCCGCCATCTTGAAAAAACCCTTAAATTCAGTTTTTTCATCATAACTCGGTTCCCCGTTGAGATCCGAAAATTTTTATGGAATACTTTTTTGTAGATTTTTTCACGATCTACAATTAAGGTCCTTTACATTTTTCACGTATCGATCGTCGTTTTCGAGATATCGATCAAAAATATCGAAAATTTTTGGAGATTTTTTTTTATTTCTCTATTAACTTTTTAAGAAGATATAAAAAAATGTTTGAAATAAGACTTGTAGAGCGTGTCCAGACCTACAAATTAAGAAAGTCTGAACTAAGAGAGTCTGAACAGCTCTCTTTTTAGCCACATAAACATCGTCAATCAGAGGTTTTTTGCAAATAAAACAATCACCCATTTTCACACAATTTTTCAAACACGTACGCTCGCTTCAAAATACTCCAGACAACTGACTGGAATGCTACGAATAAGGAGCAGATGTTCCGGCATGAACACGAAAAAAGGGTCTTTTATACCTGACCCACGCCCAAACTCTAACGGTCGTTCTATGGCGAGACGCCATAGAGCGCCATGGAGACTATTGGAGACGCGTCGGGCGCGCTGGGGCCGACTTTGTGGCTCGCTGGAGGTCGCAATTTTTGTCGGAAATAAAAAAAAAATGAATTTGTAGGTCTGGACACGCTCTACAAGTCTTATTTCAAACATTTCTTGATATCTTCTTAAAAAGTTAATAGCGAAATAAAAAAAATTCTCCAAAAATTTTCGATATTTTTGATCGATATCTCGAAAACGACGATCGATACGTGAAAAATGTAAAGGACCTTAATTGTAGATCGTGAAAAAATCTACAAAAAAGTATTCCATAAAAATTTTCGGATCTCAACGGGGAACCGAGTTATGATGAAAAAACTGAATTTAAGGGTTTTTTCAAGATGGCGGAAATTGCACAAGGTTATTTTGGTCGACAATTTGAACTTAAGCTTTTCTAGCCACCCCCCACGTAATATCAAAAATTTGGCTTTCTCGGTTCACTTTCTTTTCCAAATGTATATAATGACTGGACTATTACCCAAGGGTTGAAAGTAACTTATTTAGTCCCGAGACAATAACGAGGGCGCCAATAGTTCGAGGGACTAAATAAAGTTACTTTCACCCGAGGTAAACACTGTGCTTTTCATTACGAATACAAGGAAATATAAATAAAAACATGAGAACACAAATTTCAAATTGCCCCTATTTTTTTTTAAATATTCGTCCATCTAGAACAGGCGAAAGCCATAAAGCCATACTGCCTTGTCTTTTGTATTTTTTGAATTCAGTGAATTGTCGCTAAGGCGATTTTTTTTAAGCTTCAGCATTTATTCTGCCATTATCATGGTGCAATAGTAACGTCATAGCTGTCAGTTGAAAACGATTCTCCCTAGGGCGGAAAAGTATCACTTTCAACCCGCTCTTCAGGCATGTTCAGACCTACTTTCCGAGTATGAGTAATGAAAAATATATTAGCTAGGTCAATAGTTAGCGCACCTGACTGTTACCTGTTTTATAAATCAATGTATGATGTTGTAACAGTTACTGTGGTACTACATTTATTTTAATTGATCTCTGGTGTATCTAACCTGTGTGCTCGAACTACTGCTTCAAATCAATTTGAGGTAAGTATTTTCTAAATGTTATTTTAATGCTCACAAATAGGTATTTCTAAAACATGACGCCAATACGAGAATCTTAGATATGACTAGCTAATAAGGTGACCTGAGGTTAATCTCAGGTGGGATGACGATCTGCTCCAGACTGCTGGCAGATGCTGGATGCGGCAAGCTGAAGACAGGGCGCTATGGCGCGAGTTAGGGGAGGTAGAGCCTATGTCCAGCTGTGGACTGATATAGGTTCAGGTTGATGCTGATGAAGGGGTAGATGGAGGAGGGCACGCGTGCACTCACTGCGGGTCGGGGTGGTTGCTGTTCATGATGAGCCAGCGGCGGCGGCTGTGTCCCGAGAGCAGCTGCACGAGCGACTGCAGCAGCGGGCCCAGCGCCTGCGCCCCCTCGTGCGCGCGGGGCTCCGCCAGGGACTGCACTCGGGGCTCCGCGCGGGGCTCCTCGCGGGCCTCCGCCGCCGGACAGCGCTCCTCGTCCACGTGGATATGTACCACGTCCTCCACGTCAGCGTCGTCCAGTATCTCCGTGCAGAGTTGCAGCAGCGCCTCTGTGTCGTGCACGGGGGCCCCCCCCGCCCTGCCCTGGAAGTAGCGCACGCAGCCCGCGACCACCGCGTCCGGGGGGGAGGGGGCCGGGGGGGGAGCGGCGCGGAACCGGCCCAGCGCCTTCTTGGTCGACTTGTGCTTGTCTGAAGCCTTGGAGGGCTCCATGAGGAAGGCCTCCGCGGGGATGTCACTGAAGGGGCCGTCGGTGTAGCGCGGGGCGGAAGGGGAGGGGGCGGAGGGGGCGGAGCGGGCTTGCTCCGCCTGCGAGTCCTCTATCAGAAGTGGGATCAACATCTGCAGGTCCGAGACTCCGTCCTGTTGAAACTCCACAACACTTACTATTTGTGACGATAATCATTCACCATGTTAGCGGGAAAACCATTATTAGTAGGTATCTAACAGAAGTACGTAGGTAGGTAGGTATTAGGTACGTAAGTGGTTTTCGAAGTTTCGAACTGACGTCATGAATTATCTTTCGTAGCTGCTGCAGAACCAGCCAAGTATTTGATTGAGCTGGATCTAATTGCAACAAATAATACGCAAAACTCGTCAACAGTAAGTAGGTACGGTTGTACCTACCAAACCAACCTATCGTCCACATTTTTTTTAAATAGAGGTTACAGTTACAATAGAGAGGCCCTAAGCTGTAAAGAACTCAATATTTCCGTGATTAGCTAAGTAACCTGTACGGCCTTACTAAATAATAAATAACTAATACTAGACTCACCCGCCCCCCGCCGCCCGCGCGTAGCGCCCCCCGCGCCGCCACCTCGTCACTCTGCAACGGTATCACATACATTATGAACTAGTATCGTATCTGCCCGCGGCTTCGCTCGCCTTGTTTCTATGGAAACGTCTCTAGGCTATCTCCCATGGGAACTGATTTATGGGATGAAAAGTAGTCTGTATCAGGGCTAGAACTACTACGTCTCCAAAATTCCAGGAAACACTTCGACTCATCCGTAGAACAAAGTCCTATCTGCAGAGTTGATGGTTTTCAGTAGACGTTAGAGAAGTTGTTGACATGTGTAACTCTTAAACGGTGAGACTTCTCATTCAGACTTTTTGGTATGTTGTTACAATGCCCTAGCCTAGTTAAACGCTTTTTAGTGTATATTTATTTTCCTTTTATTTCCGGAGATAGTGAGTCCTATATTAACGTAGGACGTTTTACGGCGGAACAGCGGCGGTCTGTTGTGAAGATAGAACGTTGTTTTACGGAAACCTCTTAGCAAAATGACGTTTTATATTAACATGGGTCGTTTTTTGTTGGAGTTATCTATTCCGTAAGAGTCCTATGTAGATAACTACCTTAAAATATTGTAATTAAATTATAACTTCTAAGTACTAAAATCGTTTACTAAGTTAAAAAATTATCAAAATAAGTAATAAAGCCAATATATGGCATGATTTAGAACAAAAAACACGTCATTTAAAATTCAGCTCATAGAATATTTGCAGGGCTATTATCATCTCCTTATTAGAAACATGCTGAAGATGCGCATGAATAAATTTTAGACTAAGATGCGAGATGTAAATAGTTTCATGTGGTGATAAATATTTACGTGGATTTATCAGTTTAGCTAAGACTACGTACGACGATAAGTTTATGACGAACTCTGTGGGGCAGCTGACGAAGGTCTCCCTGCGACGCTCGAGGTTGCTGGTTCGATTTCCACCTTGGGTCATATATGATACTTGTTCATGATGTTCAGGCTATTTTCTATATATAATATAGATAAAATAAAAAATATACCTGCGTAAGTAGTATAATTCTTTGAGTATAACAGTTATATAAGTACCCATAATACAAGCAATGCTTGGGGCTAGATGATTTTGTGTGAATAATTGTCCATTTATATTTATTTTTTAGACATGTTACCTGTTTCTGACCTTGTTACCATTTTGTCATACGATAAAGTATTTTAAGTTTTAACTATTACGCCAACAAGTCAGTTTTCGGTTAACGTGCAGTTTAATTGTCAAGTTTCAAAACTCACCTAGAGCAAAATTATACTGATTCGTAATATTATAAATAATCAAAGTAAATATTTAACAAAACATGCAGCTATTTGTGTAAACTTCGCACTTTAGTTACCTCATTCAAAACACATACAAAAATAACAAAACTTATATTATATTATTTAATCACTTATTTATACTGAAATATAATTTAGAAAAACAATTAAAAACCAAATTAAGCACTTATTGCAATAATTGAACATTGTTTCGCTCAATCAGTGCGCAGAATTTAGGTCATAAATTGATCAGCAAAACATAATATTGCTTGGTTAGGTCATCATCCCAGTCTTCTTTTCCTTATCTTAATGAAATTCCGCTCCATGGATCGGTCTCATAGTTGCCAAAAAAAATATAAAGCTAACCGCTGTTTGCTTTCAACACAGGGCATTTGTCAGCGGCATTTGCATGTTGGCCTGATGGTTTTTTCATCTACGGCTTTTTTTTTCTCCTAACAAATTTTTACCTTAATTCAAGGCATTCATTCATTAGCATTCAACATCTGTCTGTTTTTAGAAGCCACGTTGCGATCAGGATATCATTGTGAAGATGCAGGCGACAGGTACATAGGTTAAAATAACTATTGGAATTCGATGATGCCCGCAGAAGTTTTTAGAAAAACTGTACCGCAAATGCTGGTGAAGTAATCAGTGATTACTTCACCAGTATTTAATCACATTGATTGTCCACATGATTAGGACGGAATACGCAGGTAGCAGACCGAATGGACATTAATATAAGACGGCATAGATATGTTGTTGGCAATGCCTTCCAGTTAAGAAAATTCATAATTAATACAGCTTGATGAGTTAAAATTTTATCACCACAGATCTACCCTGGTTAATTTTGAACTGTATAAAATTTACTGGGGTACATCTGTGGTGAGAAACTTGTAACTCTTAATGCTATATTAATGGTGAATTTTTGTAACTAGAATGAATTTTCAAAGAAAATATACTAGCTTCATTGATTTAAACGTTCATGGCTGAGGTATTAGACACAACATTCGGTATTGAGCTATCGCAGGTAATTTTATCGGTCCACTATCTCATGTAGAATTTAATCCTGATCATATTAGCTAGTTTTTCCTGCACCTGGGAGCAAAGGCGACGTTTTTTTGGTATCATGCGGCTGTTATCAACATTCACAACTGGAATTGAACAAAAAACTTAATATTCTTGTATTTATGTATAAAATACTTTCATATATTATGTGTACTGAAAAATAATGTACTTAGCAATATATAACACTAATTTGAAATAAAAAAAATTCAGTATTTAATGATGTTTTTTTATGAACAACGTCCTAAATGATTTCATTATCCCAGAAACAACGTTCTATCTTAACATCGAACCGACAAATCGTCTAACAGATTCCGAAAAAAAACGTCCTATAGTCATATGAAACCCTAAGAAGCTCAATAGTGTTCGCATAAAATGGTCCTAACGTATCATATGACTTAAATTTTTTACTGTTAATTATTGAAGAAAAAATGATTATTTCTTTGAATATGCACTACGCCAAAGAATTTCTGTACAAAAAATGCGTTGCATGAGCTCTCCATCAAAAAACGTCCTATTTAAACATTGAACGCCTGCTACCTAAAACCGAGATAAAATAGCAATTTTTATATTTAAATTTAATGTATATTAAACCTATAAAAAACACATCGCAACACTTTCTCTTCCTATCTCCAACGAACAACGTCCGGACTGACGAAAGGACCGAACGCTAGCGCCGCGCGCCGCACCCGCGTGCCGTTGCATGATCACTTAGAACGTTGTTTTGCGGATTTGATGTCAGTTAGGACGTTGTTCGATTTTATATCTCGGAAACTAACTAAGATACAAAAATTTTAAAAACGTACTTCTGTAGATCTTGTTCTTTTTATCTCGTTTCACTATTAAAATCATTTTTGGTCTATGATCACATAGAACTATGTTCTACGGATAAGTCGACTTTATTGATAAATAACATGAACAGTTCATAATCATTAGATTAATATCAATTAGTTAACCATTGGTTGCTGTTGGCCTAGCCAGAGGCTCACGTACCTACGTGTTAGTTATTATATCCATTGTCGAACCAGAGGTAGAGTATGAAGTAGGTACCTACCGAATATGCTTGATCTACAACAATCTTATAGTAGAGCAGAGTGGGTGTTATGTTAACTCCTATTTTCAGATACCTATCTACCTAACAGAAAGCGAGCGAGCCTCTACCCGCTCGAAGCTTGCAGTACCCATGGCCGCTGTAAATGTAGGTACCTCAGAGTTACGAGACTAATTCCATGTTAGAAGCTAAACTGGTTGTTGTGTGGTCGCGGTGGGCCCGGGAC
Organism: Eupithecia centaureata; assembly: GCA_944547425.1. Taxonomy (NCBI): domain Eukaryota; kingdom Metazoa; phylum Arthropoda; class Insecta; order Lepidoptera; family Geometridae; genus Eupithecia; species Eupithecia centaureata. The sequence continues at coordinate 631,202 of OX155701.1, read as the reverse complement.
CAGGCGGTCTTCAGGGCTAGGTGGTACTAACTACATAGTAACTACAACGTAGTAGGTACTGTAGGTAATATACCCGCGCTAGGGACGTGTCAGACGGAAACTAATCACTTGTTCAGTTAGTTAAATATTAAATAATATAAACCCTAATTTTTTCATGATAAAATTTTGTTAACTTTCATGAATTCCTAGACTTCTAAGCGCAATGGATTGGTATGTAAATCATCCCTAGAAATAGGACTACCTATCTAGTACACGCATACTACCTACCTATCTAGTACACGCAGAGGAGTAAATATGGCTAGCGAGTAGAATGCCCCTCTCACAGTAAGGCCGGTAATTTCGTTAATTATCTACCTACGGCTAGATTTGATGGGTCTCAATTAAGTTGGATTGGAAGCTTTCCTATCAACAATCATCACTAAGAAAATAGGAAAAATCAAGATACCTACTATCGCGTGTGTAACGCTGCTGGCTCGGGCTGTGGCTCTACGGTGGTGAGCGGTCAGAGATAGTGTGGCTACTCGGGTGACGCCCTCAAGCTTCTTAGGGAAACCTACGCGCTGATAACACATGCATATAAAATTAAGGACGAACTCGTTACATACGCTGAAACAATATCACCTCAAGGATAATTTTTGATAACATGAAACGCGCTCTGGAGCCACAGCTCAGCGTAGGGATGTTCGGACTTTTGAAGAGATTTTAGAGAAGATTCGAGAAATTGAGAATTTCTTACGAAACAGAAAAGACCCATGTGCGTTGTACCTTTTTTCGTGCATCGGGCCACGCAAGCCGCAGCAAACGAGTGCAGGTAAAAGAAGAGAAGACAAACCACAAGCTCAAGTAGGTACGCTTTACCGGACTTTTTTTTTATTAGTTTTACTACGTCACTGCAGGCTTCACTTCTACCCACGGTGAGCATAAACATCATTAGAGCTAAGGGATACGCTCGCCTACACACGGGAGCCAAGTCGAGTGCCTCCGCATGGCTGTTCTACATCATGAAGCAAATGAATCGCTACACTTCTCGTCAAACGAACTAAACAAATGTAGCTTTAGTCTTTGAACAGGGATAGAACCTTCAATGTGTGACTGTAGGTGGAGCTGACGGCGCTAGAGTCCGCAAAGATGTTCGACTGGGGGTCATTTGGTTTCGTGGCGCAGTTGGTAGCGCATTCCATATTGAACAAATACTGTTCTAAAGCGAATCTGTCGTAACCAGAATAAAGATCAAACCGAACAAGAGGCAAGGAACTTTCTACCACTATCGGAACAAATATAGGTAACGAAAATGACTTCCTCTGAATCCAGCAGAGGCGCTGCAACGCGGCCTTTGCATGTAGAGACTAGATTGAACAACCGGGAGATGCCAAGGAGTGTGTGTGGTGATAGTGAGCGAGTGTACCTCACCTATAGATAACAGAAACAAGAAACAAACTTTTCGTTACTCATACTCGGAAAGTTGGTTTAAACATGCCTGAAGAGCGGGTTGAAAGTGATACTTTTCCGCCCTAGGGAGAATCGTTTTCAACTGACAGCTATAACGTTACTTTTGAACCATGATAGTGGCAGAATAAACGCTGAAGCTAAAAATAAATTCGCCTTAGCGACAATTCACTGAATTCAAAAAATACGAAAGACAAGGCAGTATGGCTTTCGCCTGTCATAGATGGACTACCTAATATATAAAAAAAAATAGCAACTACATATTTGATTAATTTTTCTCATGTTTTTTATTTATATTTCCTTGTATTCGTAATGGAAAGCACAGTGTTTACCTCGGGTAAAAGTAACTCGTGTAGTCCCTCGAACTATTTGCGCCCTCGTTACAGTCGGGCGCCAAACCCCGTCTCGGGACTAAATAAGTTACTTTCAACCCTTGGGTAACAATGTACTATAACTTCAGATGAGTGTCGCACTCACCTGAGCCAGCGCGAGCGCCGCGCACGCCAGTATTCGCAGCATGTCTGGTGCGCGCGCGCCGCGGCGAACACTTATAGCGCGCGCGTGGAGAATCACTAATCGCGCAATCACACGCCTCCTCTCCAATTAAACAACTGATTGCTTTACATCTTTATTATCCATATTTAATTATTGAACTTAACATAATCCCATGTGGTGCCCTCTCGCTCGCACACGGGACGGACGAGCTCTCGTATAAACAATAATTTACAGTATGTCGGGGCTCATACGATACAAGTAGTCGAGTGTAACACGATACATTACGTACTATAACAATCTGTCATCTGAGCAATGGCTAGAGTGTGTTGTTGCAAACGTATTACTTTGGTTCGAGATACTTTAGTACATGTGCCGACTTACATACTGACCATACGTATGTATATGTACATAATATACTGAATGCATATAGTATGTGAGTGGGCTCCACCCAGCACCCTGTAGCCATTGCTCATGGGTCCCACGCGTGGACAAACTGGGGCTCGACTATATAAAACCTGGCATTAACATAAGAGTTGGTATCTGCACAACCGATCCGCCAGCTACAACTATATCTAAATCATTAATAACTAACTATTTACATTCTTATTCGTTTTCCTAAAGTCGTATTATTATAATAGGTACAAAATTCTTATAGTAAGTCATTGCATTTACAAATCGATCGGACTGTAAGCTCCGCCAGTATACACACAGCGCCACTCGGCCGCTAGATACGACTCTACTTTAACGCTTTGTATTGTCTCTTTACAATCAGTAGGTATCAACAATTAACCACAACACATTACAAGGAACTACCGAGGGTGGTGTTCTCAGACAAACAATCATCGTCACAATGAATATTTTGACGTGTCCAGGTGTCCTGTAAGGTTTACTTTTATTTACATTAGTATAATTCATTAATGTTTATTTGCTTTTAGCATTTTTTGCATCATCAATGTATTGGTCAAATATTTGAAAACACTCATACAATGTAAGAATATTATGCGCACAGAACACGAGTTTAACGAAAAAGTAATTTATCTTTTCCGATATATTTAAATAATAGTCTAGTGGTGCGCCTTGCAAACATTATGTACGTATGTATACACTAGCCAAACTCGATGTAGAATGTTTGTAAACAAACCACGACACAAAAAACTAAAATTCACTTGCTTGGCGTCGAATTTTAGATATGAGTGTACGAAATATTTAGTGAAGGAAGGATCTTAAATCGACAAGTAATGTAAATTGCGTATAAACAGGCGCGGCAACAGAGTGTATTTTAGGTTAAGTATGGGCGGTTTGTTTACAAACATTATATATCGAGTTTGGCTGATGTATAGTTAGTAAGCACGGCGGAACCAACCGCCGCCGGCCGGTGTCCGAGCGGAGTCACAACTCGTCTCGACTCTTGACTCAATTCAAAAAACTCAAAAAACAAACTATATTCGTACAAAGTTAAATTTTAAACTAAATTATTACTTATGTGTGCGCGAGGAGCAATTGTGGAGGGCGGGCTGAGCTTGTTGGTGCGATTGTGAGACGAGTCTCCGAGTCTCCGAAACGGACTTCGGCAAGATTGAAACAAAACTCGTTCGCAGGCGAGCTTCGAAGCGAATAGCTTCGGGACATCCGAGACGACCGGCGCAGTTGGTTTCGTCGTCGACAAAACTAGTGTCGGGGTCTCGGAAACCATTGGAGTTTGCGAAACGAGTCTAGAAGCCGACGAAGCTAGTTTTGAAATCCCGAGACAGTTTTGAGGTATAGTGTGAGCGCAGTCCCGAGGACGGCGAGGCCGGGGGATCCTGACGGGGTGGTGGGAGGGCCTGCGCGGCGGGGGGCGGGGGGCGCGCCAACCGAATCTAGTTTGAAGCGGAAATCTGGTCCTTCAGTATCCGCGGATGGTGCGGGAGCGCCGGCATCGCATACGTCGCTCTCCATCGGAGGTCCGTCTTTGTAATCTGTAGCACAGTCGGTGTGTCCCGCGTCGTGGGTCCGCCTGACGCGGCGCGTGCCGTGCCGAGGGGTCCTCGGGGGGGGGGGGGGGCGCGGGGCGCGGGGGGTTCCTCACTTGTGCAGGCCGGCGCGCTTCGCCTCCAACTCGTAGATGAGAAGCCGCCACATCTTCACCACGAACACCTCCGCCTCGTCGTCCAGCACCTGGGGGAGGGGGGGAGGGGGGTAGTTAGTACTCACATCCTCGCCGCGGGGGGACCGCACCAATACTTAGTACCGTAGGCCTGCACACACACAGGCTACTTTTTATCACGCGAATACTTCTTTTAGCTGCTGTAGGTACATGTGCCGGTCATTTGGAGGGTTTCTAAATAGCACAAACAAAATGAATACTAAGTCGGGCTCGCTGAGCCCCATAGAGCTGAGCCGCAGCTACGTGGCTTCTCTCTGAAGAACATTATAAGGTGGAGCGGGAACCGAAGCGGTCGCTGTGAGCCGGTCGAGGCTGCGGTCGTAGCGCCGAGAGCGGTCCGTGTTACAGCCGGAGACGTACATGTTGTCATTCAACAGCATGCAAGGGAGACGCGTGACGACCTTAGCGCTAAGCATCGGAGGCGCGGGGCTTGACCTCCCGAAAGTACTCTCCGTACTATAACATGTGAAGTGGTGAGTACTATAATATGTGTGAGTGCGTACCATCTGCACGTCGTCGAGGATGCGGTGCGGCTGCGAGCCGGCCAGCACCTTGCTGCAGATGAAGTCCACGAGCGTCACCTCGGGCTCGCCGATGTACTCGATGATCTTCTTGTTGATCCACGGACGGATCTTCTTCTCCATCAGCGTGCTGTCGATCTGAGGGACGAACGCACCACTCCTTGACTACACTCTCACACTATGGGACTCGCTCGGGAAAAACAACGTTCGGAAAAATCAACGTGGCTACGGGTGCAAGTATAGGGATCGATTTACTATTTTCCTGACATTTGAGAAAAGAAGCATTACTTCTACAACAAAAAAAATAGGAAAGGACCGAGGATAGACCCCTGAGGCACACCCATTGTTACTACAGACCCCGAAGACCGTTTTCCATTCATGGCAACTATTTGTATCCTTGTCACTTAAGTAAAAAGAAAGAAGATCCAAAGAGGTGCCATTAGGTTCATAGTGATGTAGTTTCCTGATTAATTATTCTTAGTGTCATGAATCATGATCAAGGTGTTTTTTGCGACTTATCAAAAATAAGTCGCAAAAAACACCTATAGCATCTTGCGCTTTCTTCCAAGTATCAAAAATAAAAGAATAAGCAACCAACAGTGAGTATGTTTCGTTCCGAGGGAGGAGGCGTGCTGTAGTGTATAACAAATTCTGATTAAATATTTAAGCGGCAGTCATTCAAAGCTTAGGGTGAACACTTTCCCCTACACTCGCTAGGGTCACTACTATTGTTTGCATTTAAACTGTTGCAAGATCACTATCACTACATAGTATTAAATAAAGTCGCTTTTTCTGTCCATAAGTCCCTTTGAATGTTTAAATCTTTAAAACTACGCAACGGATTTTGATGCGTTTTTTTTTAATAGATAGATAGATTCAAGAGGAAGGTTTATATGTATAATAAAACCGTGCGAAGCCGGGGCGGGTCGCTAGTAAATAATAAAGCAAGGAGCTGCTCCGCTGGCGCAGTGAGTGTACCTGCGTGGTGTCCAGCTTGTAGTGGAAGAGCTGTTCCTTGCTGGTGGGTATCTTGTCGATGAGACTCTTGATGTGTTTCCTCTTCTCCTCCGCGTTGCGGCTCTCCTTCTCCTTCTCTTTCTCCGCGCCTTCCTTCTCCTTCCGCGCCAGCGCCTTCTTGTTGCGATCTGGACAAACAGCCTCACTGTTTTACTCTTTTCTACTACTAGGTACTGTTGCAATCAGATACACTTGACAATATTACTGAATACATAAAATTGTTACTCGCTCGCCACACGAAGGAGTTTTGTCGGTAATTAGTGCCAGCATGAGGAACGTAGATAGAGGGGTTGAATCTAATAGGTTTGCAGGGGACGTTGAGATTAATTCTATGAAGCAAGTCGGGACAATTTAAGTTATTTGACGTAATTTTAAGTATAAAAGACAAGTCAGCGATTTCACGCCGCTTGGAAAGAGGGAGAATGTGAAATTGCTTACATAGATCGAGGTAATTGGTTGAACTGTATGGAATTTTTAGACGAAAACAAAGGTATTTTATAAACTTAATCTGAATACGCTCGATTCTTCTAATATAAACATCATAACGAGTTTTCCAAATCTGTGATGCATATTCTACCTAGAATACTTCTAACAAATGTACAGTAAAGTATCTTAAATGTTTTTGCGCGGTGAAAGCAAGAGGCACTCCTCATGATGAAACCCACTGCTTTAGAAGCTTTAGAGACAATGGAGTGAATGTGATCATCGAAAATGAGTTTAGAGTCGTGGATTACCCCGAGATCCCTGACAACGTTTAAGTTCTGTAGAGATTCTGATTTCAATGAGTAGCTAAATGGAATTATTGTTTTTTTACGAGAAAAGGTCACAATCGAGCACTTGGATGGATTAAGCTCGAGCTTATTAATACGACAATAGTCGTCAAGCCTAGAAAGGTCCATCTGAAGGTCAACAGCATCACTTTGCGACTTAATAATTTTAAAAATTTCATATCATCTGCAAAACTCAGCACATGACTACTTAGAAAACAACTAAAAATATCATTTACAAAGATTAAAAAAAGCAGCGGTCCCAGCAGTGAGCCCTGAGGTACACCGCTGGGAATCGAGACCCAACTAGAAATGTAATTGCTGATCACAATAGCTTGGGAGCGATTATTGATGTATGAGGCGAACCATCTGAGCAAGTCACCTCGAACACCGATAAGCTTAAGTTTCTTTAGCAGTAGCTTATGATCAATTCTGTCAAAGGCCTTGCTATAGTCTATACTGTAGAGCGACCTTTAAGGAATCCATGCTGCGATACATTAAACGAGTTTTGAAGGGCAGCGTACACGAGTTTTGAAGGGCAGCGTACACGAGTTTTGAAGGGCAGCGTACACTTGGTTGTAGACTAATCTTTCGAAAATTTTAGCTACTATGCACAATTTTGAAATTGGCCTGTAGTTAGAAATTTCTGATTTAGGTCCTTTTTTGTGTACGGGTGAAACAAAAGCGGATTTCCAAATTCTTGAGAATTCGCAGGTGGCTAAAGATTAACGGAATAGTAAGGTAATAGGAGTAGATAGTGATTTCGCGCAGCCAATCAAAAATACTGGGCTGATGTTATCTGGTCCGGCTGACTTAGAGGTGTCTAACTGAGTGATAAATTTTTCGACAGTACAATCACTTATCTCGATTCTACCACTATCATGTATATTTAATTCAGAGCCACACAGTACGACATCGGAAGCATGCACTGAGGGTGGAGAGAAGGTCGAGAAGAAATATTGCGAAAAAGCCTCACAAATGGAGTCACCAGAGGAAAGCGTCGAGTTATGGTATTTATGGGTAGTTGGGAATGGGAATACCATTCGATTTCGAGCGATTTTTCATATAAGACCAAAATTTTTTAGGAACCTTTTGTATACCTGCTTCAATAGATGCCATGTGGGAATGAATAATGAAATATTACGTATATGTACCTTTCTCGTCCGGGCGCGGCGCCGGCTCCGCGTCGTCGTCGTGCGCGAAGGCCGCGTGCGCGCGCCGCACGCGGCCCGCGCCCGCGCCCGCGCCCGCCGCGCTCACCGTCATGCTCACGTTCCCTGCAACACACCACTCGCTACAGAGACAGGCTACAGGCGGGCACAGAGCGTGCTGTGTGACGTCACTCACCGGCGTGCAGCTCGGCTTGCGGCGCCGGGCTGCGCGGCTGCACGCTCTTGAAGCTGATGGAGATGGGCGAGCTGCCGCCGGACGCGCCGCTCTGCAACACACACATTTACACTACATACATACTTCAAACATTTACATACATCAAAACTATATCTCCCATTTAAAGGACTCCGAAGCATGAATTCTCCAATTTTCATGTCATCAGCGAAAAGTAAAAAGTTATAATAAATAAAGCAATCAATTATGTTGATGTCATTTATAAATAAGAAAAATAAGTCAGGGCCCACAATAGAACCTTGTGTCAGTCCCGAGTGAGTACTCACATGTCTCCGCTTGTGCGCGTGCTCCCTGTCGGCTATGCGCGGCGAGCGCGGCGTGGCGGCGGGCGTGGAGGCGGCGGAGGGGGGCCGCGGGGGGGTGGTGCCTCCGTCCGAGCTCTGCAACAGAGGGGGGTCAGGTCTAGGGAGGAGCCGAGGGCGCGGTGCAGTCGGAGAGAGAGTACGTACGTCGTTGTGTTCCGGCGCGTGGTGGTGCTGCGGGCGGTGGTGGCGGTGGTGCCGGTGGTGGTGGGGCGCGGGCGGGGGGGGCGCGGGTGCGGGCGGGGGCGCGCCGCCCTCCAGCGGGGGCGTGCTCGAGCCCACCGGCGAGCCCGCCGACGCGGCGCCGCCGCTGCACATACAATGAGCACCAGTTAAGGTCTGCGCACATTAAAACAACTCAACGGCGACTTCGACTCTATGCCAAATATTGAAATTTAAGCCCTGTGTCATATGTTCAAGGTTTAATTTCAAAAAATAATCTTAAAGTAGTGTACGACGAGTGGCCTACGCATCGTCAACCCCGACACGTTTGTCACGCAATGACCACACGTTGTCCACGCAACGACCACACGTTGTCCACGCAACGACCACACGTTGTCCACGCGACGACTATGCGTTTGCGACTGACGCGTGACGGACAAAATTCAACCGAAAACTAAGGTTAGATGAGTTGTCTGTTGAGTACGCATTACCCACTCGTTGACAACGCATTGCCCACTAGTGACCATGAGGTGGATCAACTAGTTGAGTACTCATCGAGAGTGTGAGTAGAGTTGCTGCCGCGTTGGCGTGGAGTTGTTATAATGTGCGCAGACCCTAAAGCGGTCTGCACGGTGAGGGTACACATGTGATGCCGCACGTACCTGTCGTCCGAGTCGATGGGCTCGGCCTCGGTGGGCAGCTGCCTCTCGGCGTGCGCGCGCAGGTAGCGCTCTCGCTCGCGCGCCACGCGCTCACGCGCCTGAGGGAGGGAGATACATCATGAACAATGTTTACTGTTGCATTTGAATGAGATCTCCGGCTTCGACGACACGGTTGTCCCGTCGTGCGAACTTCTCGGTGCCAGACATGATTTGACACGTTTTTTTACCTTGGACTATGAAATTTCGTTTCTGTCTTTCCTTTTTAAAATATCATCAAACAATTTATTTTATTTATTTATCTTAGGGAAACAAAAAGTATTAGAACTACAAGATAAAATACTTAACATTCGAAAAATAAGCTAAACAGTTTCCACAAATAGAAAGAGAATAAATTATCCAAAAATACACAAAGAGGAACAATTAAATCAAGTTTATAAAGTGTAAAGGAGCCATATCAATCGTTTAACTGGGAAAGGGATTGGTTTATAGTTTAAAATATATACCTACAGAATGTTATTAAATGAATTATTCGAATAATTGTACCTGTCAGGTTATTAGTAAAAGTTAATTTGTATACATTTTAAATGTTAATTAAATGTGTTCTAAATAATAAAACTATGTTTATATAATATTTAATTATAGCAGTAAATAGGTTGAGATTAGGAAGATTTTTGTGATATGCCAAAGAAATTGGTGCTAATTAGGTCTGGATAAAGGGGTCGTGAAAAGATCAAAATTAGTCGTGCTGTAAGTAGTGTTGAAAAGAGCAGCAGTGCGATGGATGAATGAGTTCTTACTATAATTAGTCGTACAGGTAGGTACATGCAGTTCTAGGTAGTTGCGTCTCGTGGAAGCACGGGTTGGGGCTGTGATCTTGATCTTAGAAAGAAGATGCGAGCAGTCAAGCCTATCAAGAAGAATATTATGCAAGAACGTGAGGTCGGCGGCATCTCTACGAAGTTAGAAGATGGCGACGTTGGAGTTTTCATTGTAGTCATGATCGGGAATGTATATTGAGTGTTTATAATTTAGGTGTCTTAGAAATTTTCTTTGTACGTCTTTATCAAGAGAATAAATGTAAATTTTGTCCTGAACTACTCAGGAAAATTGAAGACCTGTCTGTACGTAGCACAACGTTACAGTGTGTTTATATGTTTGTTGTTAATAAGGTGTAAGCAGGCGGTGTGTGTGTGTGTATAGTGCTGACCTCCTTCCGTGCGTCCTCCCGCTGTCGCGCGCGCAGCTGCTCCCGCTCGCGCTGCTGGTGCGCCTGCAGACTGACGTCGATGAGCAGCCGCGGCTTGTACTGCGCCTCGCGCTCCAGCCGCGCCTGCAACAACCGCCCCGTCAGTACCGCACGCTCCGTGCGCACGCACTGCACGGCCCGAGGCACGCCTCCGCACCTGCTCGTAGTCGTGCGCGGCGGCCGGGTCGTCGGGCGCGCGCCCGCGGTACACGTGCTCGCGAAGCGCGCGCAACTCGTCCTGCTCTCGCGCCCGCTCGCGCGCATCGCTCGACGCCTCTCGCACGCGCGCGCCCAGCCGACGCTGCAGCTCCTTGCCCCTGGAACGGACGATCATCCTGCTGTACTACTCCGTTGCGATCCCATTCCACTGTGAGGATGAACGTCGTCCCGCTGGATTTCCTGCCTCGTTTATTTCAGCTTTCAGAAACGTCGGCCTAATCACAATTATAAATTCGTTGAATTGAAGAGAAATATAATCAGAAATTGACAAAATAGGCTCAGGAGTGCCACAAGGCAGCATCTTTGGCCCAGTCCTATACCTCATTTTCACAGCGGACCTACCGAGCTCCGACAACACACCCACGACGGCGACTTCACTTACTTGTAGTACTTGTGGTCATCCCGCTCGTCGTCGTAGTCTTCCAGGAACTCCTTGAGCCTCTTGGCCTCCTTCTCCCGCTCCTCCTCGCGGCACCGCTCCCGCTCCTTCTCCTTCTCGTACTCCTTCTGCTTGCGCCGCTCGCGACCCTCCCAGTTCTTCAGTCTGCAATTAACACGAACATTATTATATCTTCGTTGGATCTGGTACTGTGTCAGGCTGATTGGTGGTCGGAAGAGCCGTCTCTTATTTTATTTATTTAATCCGGATTGCCATCAGCTAAACTAATTACAATAGAATTTAAAATAGATACAGAAAGCTTGAAGGATTAACCGCTAGCTAATCCTGGGATGTTGATGTAAAAGTCGAGTTTGTCGGTAAAAGTTATATTCAACTTATTTACGTAAAACTACGACTAATGATGTTGATGATAGTGAGTGCGGTTGGTATCGCTGCTAGAGATGCACTGTCTGCTGGCTGACCTAGTGACCGCTCGTTACCTCCGCGGTCACGTATGTACTAGTTACCCAGTCAATCTGTCCTGCTGAGGCAGCTACCTAGTTTAGAAATCTAGATGATCGATGTGTATCGAACAAAGCTAATAATAGGCATCTTCTACTGTCAGCCTCGCTCCCAGTGCCACCCCTCCCTCTCCTCACCTCTCCTGGTAGGCGGCCTCTTTTTCTCTCGCCTTCTTGTCTCTGCGCTTGTTTTCGCGCGCCTCCTCCTCCATCTCCTTCTCTCGTCTCGAGTCTGTCTCGCTCCGACTACCGACCCGTGACCTGTCCCTCTCTCGCTCCCTCTCGCGGGAACGCTCGCGCTCGCGTTCTCTGTCCCTTTCGCGCTCGCGTTCTCGCTCTCGTTCTCTGCAATAAGACAAAGATTACACATTTATTATTCCATTCCCATCGCTCGTCCTACGAACAACTCTCAGTGCACTGCATTTGCTGTCAATTGATCGAATCCTCTCGCACAGCCCTAAACCAGTTCGGAGCTCTCCCCTTGCCGAGGTCTTCACGTTATAACATGTAGGTTCCGTAAGCACGCTATGAGTCAGTGTCCCATCCATCTATCAGCGGGCTGCATCTCATGGCCCGTACGAGGCAGGCAGTTACAATGTTCACAGCGGATGTATTTGTCTCACTATAGCAACACATGCATTCGCTGTGAACATTATAATAAAACTAGATAATTTTAAAATCCCGTACAAAATTACATGTTTGTTGCCATGTTTTTTGCTCGCTATTAATAATCGCTGTCTTAACTGTAAAAAGCAGGCAGTTTAAATGTTAAGTGTTTTATATACATTTATGTTGTCAATAAAACATCGTCCACACCAATCACATATTGTCGAGTTGCACACAGCACTCACAGGGTAGGTACCTACTGTAAGTACTGTAAGTGGTGTACCCATATTTGAGTATCCTGGCGTCGCGCGCGATCTCCTTGCGCGTGCGGATGAAGGGGTGCAGCGGCGGGGGCGGGCCCCACAGCGCCACGCACAGCTCCTCGATGCTGAGCGCCCGCACCCCCGGCACACCCCCCACACCCCCCACACCCGGCACACCCGGCACCCCCCGCATCACCGCGCACTGCCCCGTGGCACCACACTCCACTCGCTCGCTACAACTGCTCGGTCCAACGATACCGCTCTACATAGCTTATCTTTATTCGTGTCGCTGCGGACTCATTAATTGTGCATCATACACTTTAGTGTTCTAGGTTCTGGTTTAGTGACAGGTCCGATTGAATTTATGATTTTGATATATCATTATTCTACGTATTTCGACGCCTCGAAGTGTCCATTTCCCTTTTATACAGTTCTTTATGTATTAGGCGTTTCCAAGTGCCGGGCACGGTCTATCGGAATCAAATAAGAGTTGAATGTTTGCAGGCGCGATCTGGCTTCGTTTTCCGAATGTAAACTGTTTCAATTTATTTAATTTAGTTTGTTATGATTTAACGAGTAAAGTGGACGCAGTAGCAAACGTTGTACGGCTCGGCTCAGTATACGACCGAGATTGAACGGGCGCCTTATCGCGCTTATCGGCGGTGCGCGGCGCGGTCCTCATTCTCAATAAGTGATATTGTTGCGCGCCTGATAACGACGACTATAAAACCACACGTAACCAGCTCCGACCGACGAGGCTAGTCCTGATGTGGACGAGCGCTCGCTCTCCGACACTCAGCCGCATGGGACCTTCCGAGACACAGATGCCTTGGCTTTTTTCTTTAAACTATTAGCTGACTTCAAATTCTTACTGAGTACATCATCGGTTCATCGGTGGAAGTCAATAAACCATGCATGACGAGAGCAGAGCGCCCGCAGCACGTGAGCAACGTCTAATGGTGGCACTTCACATGGCTATTTGTGTTCGCTATTGGGTGTGTGTTGTATTTGGCAAAATGTATGACGTTCAGACGAACATGCAAAAAGGGGCAAATAAGACCATCCAAACATGGCACTCAAATAACAAGCACACCAACTTGGCTGGCAGCAGACTCAGGTGTTTACCAACAATATGGTGTGGACGGCTTATTTGCGTATTTGACTGCTTTGATGTGCCTCGAGAAACCGACAAGCGCACGGTAACGCGTATTTGGTATTGGCCTTATTTGTTAAATAGGCGAATATGGAGAAAACATTGTCGAATAATCTGTCCACACATGATAATGATTTGCCAAATATGTCAAATACACAAATACAAATAGCCATGGAAGTGCCACCATAATGTGAACATGTCGCGAGTAGTTCCTGTAGCACCGACATGACCCTCGTCACTAAGTCACGGGTCGGTTTGATGCGGCGCCTGCCCGCGCTGAGCCAGCGCATTATTGCGTAATAAGATGCAACAGCGTTAAACAAATATTAAAATGTGAATGATGTGCCGGGTGGATTTGTCCTGATCACTAGTTAACAACTAGCTACCGACTAAACTATCACTTTATTTCTTACTAGCGACCCGCTCCGGTTTCGCACGGTTTTATTACAAGTATATAAACCTTCCTCTTGAATCACTCTATCTATTAAGCAGCCGGCTGCGGCTGTGGGAGGCGAGCTCCGTCTCTGCGTCAGCTCTCACAGCACACGTGCACATCCCTTGCTAACAAGTGGCTGAGGATCCATCCAACTTGCTGAGCGCTGGCGATGTCAAACAGAATCAATTTTAGGTGGCAGCTAACAATGCCTTTCAAAATGTCTGCGTTCGTACGTGGTTCAGATGTCCGGGATTGGGCCGGAATTTTGCGTCTTGTCCCGTGTCCAGTAATAAGGTCTTATTGTCCCGGATTTCGAAAATCTTACTAGAAATGTAGATTTTTAAACAGGCGGACCCGAGGCCCCGGCTCATAGAAATCCACCACTCGCAATGGCGGATCTCGTTTGCGCCAGCTCATAAAAGGATACTAGACCCCTAACATTTGGTGGCCGGTTTTTTTTTGCTGTACCGTATTTTCGCGGACGAGTAAGTTTCGATCTGGCAACCCTATTCCTGTGTCTGTTGGGTTGTCTCGTACCGACGCGTCCATCGCGCCGGCGATCACAGTTAGTCGATTGTTTCCGCTCGCAAATCAATCCGACCAACATTGTTCCGACGCTAACGTCGGATGAGGCTGCTCATTCAGCTGTAGGCCGAGTATCATCAGCTTCCACGATCGCCTTTGATTCGTTGTTAACTGTTCGGTCGACCATGGGGCTCATTTGTCAAAAAGTTTAAGGACTTTATTACTCGATATTATTATATTTAATATTAAACGTACCTTGGGCGGTGCTTGAACCCGCGTTTACCCCTTAGTACGGGCCTCGCTAACTAACTGCGCCACAAAGTCGAAAGCCTTTGCGACCTTCTACGGACTCTACTCGCCGATTCAAATTCCGCCAAAGTCGAAAAATGTTTGCGATTAATTTAATTAGTATTTTACCTAAAGTGTTACGGACTATAATTACATTATCCTTTGGAATTGCAGAAAGGCAAGTCCAAGAAATTTATTTACTTATAGTGATAGCGGCATATCACATCCTAGACACCTCATGTGAATATTTCAACTGCCTACCTTTTACCATTCATTACTTCCCACGGACAGACGGCGGAGACTTAGTTTTCACCCTTCGGTTACGGATCATCATTTTTAGTTCACTGCTGGACATAGGCCTCCCCTAACTCACGCCACAGCGCCCGGCCTTCAGCTCGCCGCATCTGCCAGCAGTCTAGAGCAGATCGGTTACGGAACACTACCACTTACAATGCAGACGAGTAGAATGTCCACAGTTGAGAATATTGTCAAACGTCGCGTTAAGGGCTCCCACACAAAACTGCGATTTGGTGCGATGCGATGTGATGCGATGTCACACGAACTTGATTTGCGAATTTCTGCGATGCGAATTTGTGCGGCGAGCCGTTTTGTAGGGTAACCATACCTTTAAGTTTAGTCAGCCGTATTGGACGTGTTTTTAGGAAGCGTAAGATGGATCCCAAAAAGATAATTGAACCGATTTAAGCAAAAATGATCCAACCCACACAAACCTCATTTCGAGATAATCGATATTTAAGTTTGTGGCGGTATTTCTCTAGCTTTGTAATACAAAATGTTGTTATTTTAATTTAATTTAATGCTATGTAAACTCAACTTTTTTGCTATAAATAATATAAAGAATAAATTGTAATAGTTTAGTAGATAATTGGGAAAACTAGCGCCTGGATCATTATAACAAAATTAATTTTGTATGGAAAGAGCTATGTAGGGTGCAAAAATTAAAATAGCTCCCTGTCTTCAGCTTGACGCATCCAGCATCTGCCAGCAGTCTTTCGCAGATTGTCATCACATCTGGCCGGAGGGCGTCCTATACTACGTTTGCCAAGTCTCGGTCTCCACTCAAGAACACGTTTACCCCAACGGTTGTCGGTTCTTCGCGAGATATAGCCGGCCCACTGCCACCACTTCAGCTTGCTAATTATTTGAGCTATGTCGATAACTTTGGTTCTCTTTCGGATGTATTCTTTACGAATCCTATCCTTCAGAGAAACTCCGAGCATAGCTCTTTCTATAGCTTTCTGAGCTCTTTGAACTGATGGACCAGCTTAATATTATAGTTTGAATCATTGTAGCAAAATAGAACGGTTATATGTTAGGGTAACCAAAGCAACACAAAAATGATTCAAGTGGCATGAAACACTTATACATTTTAAAAAATGGTCTTCGACATGACAGTTGTGGGTTGGATCATATGGATTATCCACATTTGTGAACGTGAGGTGTGAGTCTTTGATATGTTAAAATATACCTTATACTGATTACATAGGTTAAAAAAACTCGAAATTGACAAGGTTGTGGGTTGGATCATTTTTGCATAAATCGGTCCAATTGCACTGCTGTTATTGTTAAATAGATATAAAAGAAAAAGAAGATTCTGGATTCATCCATTTAATACGATTATGAACTCTGAAGGGAACTATTTTACTCGAAATTACTATGAGTTGAGAACTGAAGCAGTTTTTTTTTACAACACAAAGAAGGCGGCTCAGGCTTCGCGCATCTTTCGCTAAAGTTGTCTCAGAGCGGACTAAAAGGGGGGTCACCAAGTATGACGTAATATGACAGGAATGCGCGATGCAAATGAGATCGGACGTTATCGTGCGAGCTCGCAGATATTTGCGATGCGATGCGAGCTCGCAGTTTTGTGTTTGAGCCCTAAGTACATATAGAACGGAGATAGTTAACTAGTAATTATGTCTAGTTATTGTTTCATAATCGTCAGTCATTTGGGTGTTGGTTGCATCAGATGTCCGTCGTCAGTCATTGTCTCGTTATCAATAAACTCTTGCGTCTTAAATAGCACTAACCTTTGTTCCCTTTCTCGCTCTCTCTCCCGCTGCTCACGTTCCCTTTCCCTCTCTCGTATCTCCCTGGAATTTAAAACGTGTCCTAGCTTAGAAAATGTAATATTTCTTTAAGTAATTCTCTCAAAGGGTCACGTGGCTTTAGTTTATATATAGCGCGCACCGCATTTGTTTTAAGAACACACATTGGTCGGGATGTCGGCTGTCTGTCCCCAAAGCAAAATACCACAAGACTGTATTGTAAATACTAGTTCTAGTTTGTTTTTATTTATTGATTGTAGGACATCATTTGTGAAAGTATAATTAATGAGAAAGCCACAAAACTTACATAGGTTTAGATTGTCTGCAAAATAATAAAATTTTAAAATCTGTTACAATAATGGAGATTGTTGAATATTACACACTATTAAAATGGTATTCTTCTACCTTTTCGACAAATATTAATGTTATGTCAAAGTAATGCCGCTAGATCTTGCACTTAACAAAAGAGTCAAATATAATGGTAGTCACCTCTCTCTCTCGCGCTCCCTCTCCCGCTCGCGCTCCCTGTCCTTCTCCCGCTCGCGCTCGCGCTCGCGTTCTCTCTCCTTCTCGCGATCCTCGCGGCGGTCCTTACCTCTGGAAGGAAGACAACAAGTCATAGTGAGTTCGATCAGTGAGGAACAGTCGGGCGGGACAGAGTTCCATCGCTGTAGCGACATCTAGCATGATGTGAGCTGAACTAAAATGAAAAATGAAATAACAAAAATTCTGAATGCAAAAAGTAGATCACGTGACCATTATTCGTAGATCGCGCAAGCGTTGGTTTCTGCAACATCTAGCCTATATAGAACTTTCCGATATCAACTGTCGGTCGAAAGACCCCGGGTATGTGGGCCAGTTGGGCCGACCCGGTACAGGGAAGATCTTCTCCTGTAACTCTTTGGGGGAATTCCACTTTACCCCCAAAATCGCTTGAGCTGGACAGCGGACGCACGGCACTAATGAAGCGCGTTACTGTTGAGAAGTGGGGATCGTGACATCACCTTACTATAAAATGTCCCAGGGCGTGACGTCACGAGACCACACTTCTCAACTTTAATGCGCTTTATCTTGGTAATGTTTTGTTTGATTGACAAAAGAAAAATTCGTGTCGTGTCCAATATTTTTTCAAAATTTAAGCGACGGACTAATTCGATTTTTGGGCATCTACCATATTATAAGCGGCAAAGTTTCCAGCGCTACATTTTTGCCCTCCTGTTACTCGTTTACTTTGGCGCATAATATTGTATACCTCTGAGAAACAGCATTCTGATTAGTTAACAATGTGCTCATATAGTTTGACTCACCTGGAGGGACTCTTGCGGCGCCGCTCCCTGTCCCTGTCCTTGTCATCCCTGTCGCGGTCCCTGTCCCGCTCGCGGTCGCGGTCGCGCTCCTTGTCCCTGTCGCGCTCGTCGGCGCGGTCGCGGCGCTTGTCGTCCTTGTCTGGCGCGGCGGGCGCGGGCGGCGGCTCGTCCTTCTTGCGCCGCACCACCACTTCAGCCTCGTCCTGCGGGACAGCCCGCGTCACTACCCCGCACCCCGCACCCCGCGCCCCGCACACACCCCCGCCTCTAGCGCCCGCCTCACACTACACCCCGCCCTCCCCACTACTTACTACTCAACACTACATATAGCATGCCCAGCTACGAGGCATTAAGTCCTATAGGTTTATTATAACAATAGTTACATTTATGTATATCTAAGGTATTTTTGAGTGCCCTCGCTCGAGTGGCGGTAGCTATTCAAAGAGAGGTCGTCTCTGAACGCGTCCCGGACATCCGAGCGACCGGAGCGCGGGCTGCGATGTTGTTGCGACCCACTTCGACCAATGTTAATATCCAAACATTACGGACAGTGATTCCATGAATACGTTCAAATGACTAAATTCATTGCATCCCTCTTTTTTTAAAGTGAAAGAAAAAAAAATTAGTCTAACAATCCTGAGAAAATTATAAATAAGGCAAAATGAGTACCTACTGTATAATAAGTAAGGTAAGGAAAGCGCGGGACGCGAGGCCTGCGGTCGGTGCGCGTGCAAGTCATTAAAGCTATAGATACGAAACGATCTCACAAATGTGCGTCGATAGAATCAAGAGCTGAATGCATTCGTAAGACTCGCGGCGCATACAGCGCGGAGCCGCTAACTAGCCACCTGCGGGGAGCGACACGTCACAGCACAGAGCCGCGCCCGCGACACGCGCCCGCCCCGATACAGCTCACTGTCAGTTAGAGTATTTGTAGCGAGAGAAGGATGCGGTTCAGATGCGGGGCGAGTCGCGGACGCGTGCGGTGTAGATATATCAAGAGAGAATGTGTTCATACGTAAGCCGCCGAGGAGCCGCGCCGCCGCCGCCCGCCGCCGCCGCCGCCGCGCCGCGCCGCCGCCGCGCCACCTAGCGGCCGCCGCCCCGCGCACGCGCACCTTTGCATTGCACTACTACTCTATACTCGCTTATACAATGCAACAACCGACCACTTCGATCTAATCTCATTATATGGGACACGAGAGGCGTCACTTTTACAATAAAATGGGTCATCACAATCGTTACATACGAAAACGGTTACCAATAGTTTTAAAAAATTGGATCGAATTGATAACATTCTAATTTTTGAAGTCTTTGAAAATCAAACTAATGTTAATATATAATATAATACGACTCGGTTGTGTCATTGCCATCCGAGCAAATAGCACAAGTAGAAATCTCTCCTTTTCATTCGTGTCTCGTCCAGTTTCTAGCTCGAATAAGAAAATAAATCACGCGTTGAAGTAAATTCGAGTAAATTTTATAAAGATTTTGTATTTTATTGTAATTTTAATATTGTCTGTTCTGATTACCAGATTTTAGTAGAATGAATAATGTTGTATTGTAGAAGCGAACAGCGTCAAAGGAACAAGCTAAGAGCGAGTGCGGTGCGCGAGGTCGGCGCCCGCGCCGCTCGGGCGCCACTCACGAATGCGGCCGAGCGGCCCGGCCCTTCGCAGCGCAACGGAGGACCAACAACCGAACCAAGGAAACTGCATTCGCAACACTATTCGGACTCTCCGAACATCACTTACGGACTACCTATCGCTCCTTGATTGTATAGCTCCGTTGCGATGGGAATCGAGCCGTCCACATTATACAACTAAAGGTTAATAAAACGATGTGTGAGAATATAAAACAAGATCTTAGTGTGAATGAGACTGACAACAGAAAGGTGTCCGACTGAAGTATTCGTGAACGTATCGAGTGAAGTGTTAGTAGCGGAGCAGACTGATATATGCCAAAATAAAATATTCAAATATTGTAAAATGAATAATAACAGAAATGAATGTAATACATTATGGAAACAAATATAATAAGAGCTGGCCGGCCGCCTGCCCTCTCACGCCTCATCGCAAGTTTTCGTCATTACTCTACCTGCGTATATTCACATCGTTATAGAAATCAATGAAACATGTATGAATTTGAATAGAAATTATTATTTTATTTAGGATTTTGTTGTTAATTTTGACAAGATGCGAGATGCAAATCATCTCTTCGACACTTCACGTTCGAATAGAGCTCCTAAGCTAGAATTGATTTATAGAAAAGGTGCCACGGTGGAAAGTCCAATGTTTGTTACGTCTAGTACAAACAAATTTGCAGTTACATCAAAAGATAAAATCTGAGGTGCGTAATTAATTGTTCTTGATAAACTCATCAAAACTTGAATGAAAAAAAATACCATTTTACTTAATTTTTGTTATTTGAAATATGTATGTCGCATCAAAATATTCCGTGACCCAATGTTACTTTATTGATAATATAAATGTAGAGTTGTGTCGTTAGTGAGATCCCGTGTGTGTAAGGGCGGAGGGTGGAGCGGCCGGCGGGGCAGTGTGTCACTCACCGTGTCTGCTCGCTCGCTCGCGGCGGCCGCCTGCGCTCCCCACCTACACGCAACAACGTCACTCAAGGCCCAAACCACACACAGCGTTGACCGACCGCACTGCCTACCTGCTCCGCACACACAACATCACTGACTACCTGCACCACACACATCCTCACAGCCGCACTGCCTACCTGCACCACACTCATCCTCACAGCCGCACTGCCTACCTGTACCACACACACAACCGCACTGCCTACCTGCACCACACACATCCTCACAGCCGCACTGCCTACCTGTACCACACACATCCTCACAGCCGCACTGCCTACCTGTACCACACACACAACCGCACTGCCTACCTGCACCACACACATCCTCACAGCCGCACTGCCTACCTGTACCACACACATCCTCACAGCCGCACTGCCTACCTGTACCACACACACAACCGCACTGCCTACCTGCACCACACACATCCTTACAGCCGCACTGCCTACCTGTACCACACACACAACCGCACTGCCTACCTGCACCACACACATCCTCACAGCCGCACTGCCTACCTGTACCACACACATCCTCACAGCCGCACTGCCTACCTGTACCACACACACAACCGCACTGCCTACCTGCACCACACACATCCTCACAGCCGCACTGCCTACCTGCACCACACACATCCTCACAGCCGCACTGCCTACCTGCACCACACACATCCTCACAGCCGCACTGCCTACCTGTACCACACACATCCTCACAGCCGCACTGCCTACCTGTACCACACACACAACCGCACTGCCTACCTGCACCACACACATCCTCACAGCCGCACTGCCTACCTGCACCACACACATCCTCACAGCCGCACTGCCTACCTGTACCACACACATCCTCACAGCCGCACTGCCTACCTGCACCACACACATCCTCATAAACACAATTTAATAGTTAACATTAAATACATTTCAGATTTTAAAAACTAGTAACTTGAGAAGAAGGCTTAAATCTGATACTTAATCAATTGAGTAAGACAAGCTCTATTTAGCTTGGGGCTAGATGATGCTGCATGGATTGTCCAGCAATATTTATAATTTATTGAGGGCATCATTTCATCCTTTTTTCTTTTTGTGCAACCACTCAGAACGTTGTTTGTTCAACAACAAGACAGAATGCAGTCAGTGAATTCCTGAATAACACATGTAACTCACTAAAAGCTATGGCTTTCACCTGTATGACTGTTGGTAAATACACAGTAGCAAATGAAACATCTTCCATATCTGTCTCTGATTTACACACACATACAAACCAAATCATTCATTAGTATCGCATTGTACATAATATTTCTGAACATAAATTAAATACGTTTGCAACAATGTTATAAAAGCAGTCATTCCCCTTCCGCTCATCAACCCGTGTGTAGCTCGTCCGGCGCCGCATTAGCAACAAAGTGGAGAGGGGGGAGGGACGTGGGGGAGGGGGGGAGGGAGAGAGGAGTGCGGGAGAGAGTAGCGCGGTTACCTTCATGCTCTCGCGGAACTTGCCGATCTCACGGAGGATGACGTCACTCTTCTCCTCGGAGATGTCCGCCTCCTCCAGCACCTTGGCCGTCTTTGAGATCTGCTCCTCTGCAAACAACACCATCACTTTGCTAGAATAAGCTTACGATTATCTCAGTACGTTAAAAGTATGAACAGACAGCGCGGGCACACGCTGTGATGTTTTTTGATTTGATTTTCCTTACTGTGGCGTGCAATAAAGAGTACTTGTATTGTGAATGAATACATACATGCATAAAAACATAATCACATTGACTTAATATTATTCTTATTATTGCTAATTTTAAAGAGACTAATAATAGAGATTTCACTTTGATCTCTACACTAGGATACCCTGTGCTGTAGAGATCAAAAACTAGTTGTGTTTATAATTTAAAATGACATAAACAGTACTAAATAAATGCTCAGAACATAGTAGTCACTTCGATGGCTTCTTTGTTTGGGTTACATTCAATTTCAGTGACAATAAATTAGAAATTCCTACCTAGGTAAGTAGTCAATTGCAATGCCAACACATACCTACTTATTTACTGTATGCTAAGACGGCTTCCGTCTCATCATAGTCTTTATCAAGAAGCCATGAAGGTAGAATCTTCTTGCAACCTCTTCTTGTTTTTGGAAATAAATTTAGTGCTTTGTTTATTTTTGTGTATAAGAAAGGACCTAACCAAGCATAGAATCTACAAAAAAATTGTGTTCGCCTAAATGGGGGTTTCCATTTGATATGTCTGAAGGACATGACAATTTTCGTTGTTTTGGTCGTCGGCATGGACCTACCCTTCTGCAGTATCTCGTAGTTGTTGATCTCGTGCTGGTAGTCGCGCATGATCTGCTGTATGCGGCGCTCCGCCTGCTCGTCCAGCCCGCGCTGGCGCGCCTCCGACGCCTCCGCCCCGCTCGCTCCCAGCCGCGACCGCTGCTCCGCTGGACATATAGACCTACCCTTCTGCAGTATCTCGTAGTTGTTGATCTCGTGCTGGTAGTCGCGCATGATCTGCTGTATGCGGCGCTCCGCCTGCTCGTCCAGCCCGCGCTGGCGCGCCTCCGACGCCTCCGCCCCGCTCGCTCCCAGCCGCGACCGCTGCTCCGCTGGACATATAGACCTACCCTTCTGCAGTATCTCGTAGTTGTTGATCTCGTGCTGGTAGTCCCGCATGATCTGCTGTATGCGGCGCTCCGCCTGCTCGTCCAGCCCGCGCTGGCGCGCCTCCGCCCCCTCCGCCCCGCTCGCTCCCAGCCGCGACCGCTGCTCCGCTGGACATTACCATCACATCTTGCATTCTATCATAACATCTACTTTACAGCAGCTCATTTTTACTGTTTTACTATGACATATGTATTGTTTTTTAGATTAGGTACCTAGCTTTAATTTAGTTAATTTTGACAATGCCCTTTTACAGCAGCTTGTATGACTTTTTTGACATTAGGTATTAATCTTAATTTTATCTGTTAGCTTAAGAACGAAATCAAGTGTATAGTTAATACCTACGATTGAATAAATGAATATGAATCTAACTCCTATTATGTAAATACTACAAATAAGACTTAAGATTACAGCTATATGAACTAGCTGAAGTTTGTTTAAAATTAAGAAGATAAAGTTTGGTTGTTAATTAAGATTTACTGTTGTTATCTACTTTTATTGTGTTTAGATATATAGATATAAATTACATAGGTTTAAGTCTGCAATCACGATAGGGCGATGTGGTCGCTGAGCGACAAAGACCCTTTTAAAAAAAAAAAAAAAACTAGCTTAAAGTGATTGGAGTTAATTAAAGTAAAAGTGATCACTTTATTTTCTAGTTTTAATATATATTTATATAATATATTATGTACCTATTTAAATAAACTTTACAAGGTATCCAAAAGTTCTGTAAGTCTAAAGGAATTTGGGATAAATCAGACTTTCTGTCATTTAAACAAACCATAAGGCCCTCTGCACATGGAGCTACTCAAAAAGAACTAGTTACAAACTCAAATTACTAACGAGTTGCTTGAGCATCACTGCCCATACATTCTCATGAGTTTCACACTCGTGACTAGTCACTAACCAGTAAGTAAAGCGTTAGCAACTGAACACGTAACACGAGTGACGCGACATGCTGGTCGCCGGGCTACTGGTTACCGAGTGTCCTAATTTTTTTGTGAAAAACCTTACTTGTGTGGAAATGAACAAGCAAAACTTAAATATCAAATTTGTGAAGGACGTGGAGAAGTACCCATGCTTATATAATTATAAACTTCTTGTACCTTAAGTATTTTAAGATAATTGGTATAATACAATGTCGTCATCAACGCTCGATCCACTTGACATGTTTATTATTTTATTTATTTAGTTACTCCTTGAATCATTGTGCTTTTGTGAACAGAAATAGAGAAGCAATTGAAACCTTGCAATTGGAGTATTGTGTGCGAGGAACAGTTTTAGCAGGTTTGTACTTGAAATCACCGATTCATTCCGTCATTTTTGAGTAGCTCCATGTAGTAGCTCCATGTGCAGAGGGCCTAACAGTTTCAAGTAATTATTTATCACTACATAGTATAAAACAAAGTCGGTTTTTCTGTCCCTATGTCCCTTTGAATGCTTATATCTTTAAAAATACGCAACGGATTTCGCTGCGGTTTTTTTAATAGATAGGGTGATTAACCCTACAGTGGTCGCGCGGATTACATATGTAATCCACCCCTACAAAATCTGTTATTTCTCCTAAACCCTTAGCGTCAACGGTTAGCGCCTCCAGGTACTTTCAATTAAATACTTGAAGAACGTGTTCAGTGCTGCGTGGTCGTCGGTCAGGTCTCGGTTGTGTCACAAGGGATCTGCAAAGTTCGTGGATTACACCTGTATGCCGCGCGACCACTCAAGTAAGTTTTTTTTACATGCCTTAGCCTTTTTACAAGCTTATTATTGCAATTTCTCTTTGTAATATTTTATATTTATTGATATATTTTTTTATTCTGATAGTTTGTAACACATTTTTTTATTTGAAGGTCATTCATGGATAGAAAAACAGCTGCTCAGATAGAGTTATGGCTTGCTGAATCAGATCAGAACAACGTTTATGAAAACAGGTCAAGTTCTGATGACAAAGTGTCTCGTATGATATATGAAGTGCAGGATCATAATCCTGAATAAAAGCAAGATGAATAAATAGAAGCAGGAAGAACGACATTCCAGCTAAGGCACCTGAGGACGAAAATTCAGAATTTGCCGACTTTGGGCCGCCTCAGCAAAGAAGACGTATCGACTTTTACGCCGGCGGTGTTGATAATACGGTTTGGACCAAAACTGCTTCTTTGAACAGAGGCGAGAACTCGAAGGATTCCTAATGAATACATCCGTCAGAGAACCAAAGTTATCGACATAGCTCACAGAATTAGCAAGCTGAAGTGGCAGTACGCCGGCCATATCTCACGAAGAACCGACAACCGTTGGGGTAGACGTGTTCTTGAGTGGAGACCGCGACTTGGCAAACGTAGTGTAGGACGCCCTCCAGCCAGGTGGGATGACGATCTGCGAAAGACTGCTGGCAGATGCTGGATGCGTCAAGCTGAAGACAGGGCGCTATGGTGCTCATTGGTGGAGGCCTCTGTCCAGCTGTGGACTAATGTGGGCTGATGATGATGATGAGAACTCGAAGTCACAATACTTTCTTTGTTGCTCCTGGTCCTAAAAGAATTGCTCGACAGAAAAATACTTTTCAAGAGTGCATGTCACTTTTTCTGGACGATAATATTGTCGATCTCCTGGTTTCCTTCTAGACCTGTCTTTGGCGTGGATGGCTTCCATTAGCTCGTCGAATATTGGAAAAAAAAACATTACCAAGAAGTCTAACATTGAAAATAAAAGACTTTCTTGGTATTCCAACGGAAAACCAGCCAGCACCTTCGGGACCAACTTGGAATAGTTCCATCGGCCGTTGCCACGACTGCGGAAGAAAGCGTAATAAAAGCACACGAAAAGTGTGCAATGCCTGCAAAAAGTTCATTTGTGGTGATAATTCCACAACTGTATGTCTGTCTTGCGTCGAAAACACGAATTAGAGTTAGATTTTATTCATAAATTTTTTTGTTATCTCAATCTGAGCAAAAAGTGTGATTTTTAGTGCCAAATAAGAGGTATAATTGTTTTATTTGATTATTTTTAACACCGAGGTTGTGATTTAATTTAGTTTATTATTACTTGAAATTAATGTTTTAAGTATAAGAATAAGAATGAAATAAAAAAAATTTAAAGCTCACAAGACTCTTAATTTCAATTTATATTTGGCATGCACATGTAATCCGCGCGACCATTCGTGTTAGGATTAGGTGCGCGACTACTGTAGGGTTAAAGAGGAAGGTTCATATGTATAATAAAACCGTGCGAAGCCGGGGCGGTTCACTTGTGCTAAATAAAATGTCTCCTCAACGACTGAATGCCACACCACACAACCCAACAAACCATGGTGTGTTTTGAGGAGAATCAAATTAAATAAATTACATAGCAAACACCTGATACAATGAAATGCTTACGAAATGGGGGGTGTCACCACTTTGTGTCCCTTTACAATAATGTGTTTGCATCAGTATTCGTACACTCACTTTTGTAAGTATCTACAAGTGCCTGCATCTTTCCATCAGTCCTTGCCAGTAACTCTTTGTCAGCAAGCCTGCGCCCGTTGAGCAGCCTCACGCAGCGCAGCGCTGCCTCCGGAGAGGCAAACTCACTGAACCCGAACGTGGACACTCTCTTCCAGCTCAGCACGGGCCCACACGCGCTCAGCAGAGAGCGGATCATGTTCTCCGGCGCTCGGGCTGTGATGTTGCCTGCATCAAGCATATTTTCTTAGTGATCATAAAATAAGTTGAGTAGCAATGAGCATATAAATCAGACAATGAGAGAAAATTTGAATAATGAAAGGGCTGTGATGGGAGAAGAGTTACCTATGAATATAGTGACTGGCGGTCCCTCAGGCTCCTTCCCGTTGCGCGTGGGCGGGCGCGAGATGACGGCCTTGCCGGGCGCCGGCAGCAGCGCGCCGCGCCCGCCCGCGCCGCCCGCGCCTCCGCTCGCGCCCCCGCTGTACGGATTCACCACCATCTGCAGAACACTACTTTTACAGAAGAACATAAGAAGATACCTTCGCGTACCTTGTCTACTCTATGTATAACAAGGTTTATTTCTTCCTATCCTAAAAGGCCGCTACTTCATGGTCAATGATGATAACTGCTCGCGGAAATACTATATTCAGTTGAAATGTTCGTAACATCTTCGTTACCAACAAAGTAAGGTTACTTTACTTAAATCTCTAAAAACTTACATGTGTGGCCATGGCAACTACTCCGTAGGGAACCATCGGCGGCCGCGGCGGGAACGACATCGCGTTCCGGCCGCAAGATAGTGCAAAATTAACGAAAAATTACACCGACACGACAATGACGCGTAGACTGCTTATGACTTTTGATTCGCACGTGATATAATATAAACAGTATCATAAATCTACGAGGTGATGCGTTGAAACAGTTCTAATATAATTATTTTCACCAAAATGAGACACTTGGAAATTCACAAGAATTTTCTGTACGAGATCGATACATCGTCACCATCCATTTTGTTTTAATTTTATTTCATTCTCTCAACACATTCATCGATCTTTCATTCAAGCGATTTTTTTTTTTAGTTTAATTTGTTCATTTTTTTATGAACAGGCTAAAGCCATATTACAGCCATTGCCTTATCTGATGTTTATTTTATATTCTTAAATGTTTTGTGTAAAAAACACGTCTTTACTGATCAGCCATCTTTCCGGAAGTCTCATTCAAGCGATGTCCATGCGTGCCAAATAGCAAACAATGTGCGTGCAATCTGTAGCAATCTCTTTAAATTTTTTTTCTTTCTTTCGTGCGAGTTGTATTCTATGGAATCCTATGAAAGCTTACACACACACCGCAAGCCGTGGCGACGCGGTGCCATAGGAAAAACCGCCACGCCTTCGCCTCCGCTCCGCCTCCGGCTTCAGTGTGTTTCGCACTTAATCAAGATCTATTCTCGATATCGCAAAATATCGATTCCTTTTCACATTTTTGACACCGATGTGGCGCGGTGGGCGAAGGTCCGCCTGCGACGCAGGAGGTTGCGGGTTCGATTCCCGCCTCGAAACAAATTTGTGTACGATCTGCAGAAATTTGTTCCGTTGGTCTGGGTGTTTTCTATGTATAATAAAAAATATCTATCTATGTAATGTATTGTATTAAGTATGTGGTGACACAGTTTAAGATATAGTACGCGGCGCAAACGCGTATCGTTAATTCAGCAAATTACAGCGGCTAAGCCGAGCCCTCAGTGTCCCACCTCAGTCACTCCAGCAACCTCCCTTAGGAAACACATAGCCTAATTAAAGGTTTATAGATTATCGTAAATGTCATTTTATGTATCCGTGTTTCGTGTGTAATTAATAGACTCAGTTTAACTCACAAACTATCTTTTATTCAACCAACCCACAGTAGCTTAAATAGACTTGTAACATAATTACAAAAGTGGTGACCCCGACGATTCGATTATAGACAATGTACTGTGGGCAGTGTTAAAGTGAAGAGAACAGTGGAGAAAATAGATGGAGTGACTCCCTCCCGATGAAGTCCACGCCTCGGGAGGTTAAAGAAAAACGTAAGCAGAACATACAATAGCAGGATGACGCAATTCAACGGAAAGACGCCACGATACGCGGTATGGAATGCGCAGCAAGTGACGTCAGCAGAGCCCTTTCCTACCTTCTACAGAAGCCCTTATAGACGAGAAATATTGGCAGCGCATGACCGGGAAGTGGTTCACCCGTGGTCCAGACGCATTTTATGGTTTAGCGGCAGATGAAGATTTATAGAGCCAGCTATATCTGAGGTATATTCGATCCTATAAAGAATGGTGTTTAGACCTGCAGATTCACTCAAGAATATTGCCCGGTTTGGAGTCGGTACGCACCGGAGGATCAGTGTTGGAGTTTGGAGATATGGCTCAATCCCACTGCTATGAGTGACTGGCATACGATGTTCCTGCGCTACATGGAGACCAAGAGAAATAAATCCAGTGATTTTGTGATTTTAAGAAGGTGCTGTTGTGTAGGACTGGATGAGCGAGACGTATTTTTCAATAGTGTGAGTGCGTTAAAATTTTTCAAAATAATAGAAATGAGTCCAGTTATTTTTTTTCCGAAATGTTCTATAGTTGCAATAATAATGTTTTGTGGAAAGTAAATTGTTCAATAAACACAGTTGGTTTTACCTTGTTATATAATAACTATAGGGAATCCAAACTAGTTTATATTGTTAAAAATGTGTGTATGGTCAACGAAATTGTTTTTTGTGTACCTACTTGTGTTATGTTATGTACTTTGTTCAAGAAATTTATTGGAATTTAATTAAAGACGAATGTAGTTTAAAGATAACATTTTTATAGGGATATTAAATAAAACACTTATATTTTTTTTACAGTTTAATTGTCATTGTTCATTCTTATACAACTTTATTAAAAGAAAAATGCATTTTAAACCTTTTCAAAAAACCATGTATGTAATTTTGTAGGCTGACTGTACTTTATCGTGTTTGTTGAAATTAACTTTGATTGTACTGTACCTACCTTCTTAGAAATGCGATTTCGTAACATGAGCGCATTGTCGATGTCAGCAAATTTGTGTATGAAGGCACGGACTTGTGCAGCTTTTAAGATGTTTTGTATTGTAAAGTTTTAAATTGAAGATTACCTATAGGGATAAAATTTTTAATGTTAAAAATTTTGAAAAAGAGGAGGATTGATGTGGTGACACAGTTTAAGATATAGTACGCGGCGCAAACGCGTATCGTTAATTCAGCAAATTACAGCGGCTAAGCCGAGCCCTCAGTGTCCCACCTCAGTCACTCCAGCAACCTCCCTTAGGAAACACATAGCCTAATTAAAGGTTTATAGATTATCGTAAATGTCATTTTATGTATCCGTGTTTCGTGTGTAATTAATAGACTCAGTTTAACTCACAAACTATCTTTTATTCAACCAACCCACAGTAGCTTAAATAGACTTGTAACTTATTTACAAAAAGTATATCAGTCATCTAGTACCCATAACACAAGCTCTGCTTAGCTTGGGGCTAGATGATGCTGTGTGGACTGTCCGGAATTATTTATTTATTATTATTATTATTATAATTTTCAAAATGGCGATATTACTTCTATATAACTTTACTAGCGACCCGCGCCGCGCCGCGGCCGCCGCTCCGTCCGGCCTAGCATGGTTTTTTTTTTTAGTTTAATTTGTCCATTTTTTATGAACAGGCTAAAGCCATATTACAGCCATATTGCCTTGTCTGATGTTTATCATAAATGTTTTGTATAAAATTACACGACTTTACTGATCAGGCATCTTTCCGGTAGTCCCGGCCTCGCATGGGTCAGCTGGTTATGCCAACTGGAACTTGGCTGTTTGTACAAGAAGTTGAAGTTGACTGTTGGCTGTTGTTCTTTGTTTTTGTTATTGTGAAATGTGAGAGATCACATTCATTTTTAGTGATTTGTGCATTATTTTGTAAAAAAGCGGGGTAATGGAGGAATCAGACAAGTTACCTTTAAAAAGAGTTGAACTTTCTCTGTCAAAATTCAACGAAGTTGCTATTCCACACCACCTAGATCTCCTGAGACAGCACAAGGCTAATATCATCAAAGTATGTATTTGGTTGTTTTATTTATATTGTTCTGCGATGAGATAAAGTGACTTGTCATAAGCCACTTTAAAATAACCACTATACTATATTACTCACAGCCAGGTAACGCGTAATTCCTTGGTGGTCCAACGTCACACATACATAACACAATGTAATCTATTTATAGAGGTGAATTTTAAAATCCTCTCATTTAGTACCATCAGGGATTTCTTCCTAAATTTCGTATTAGGACGAAGCTCGAACAGCTTGGCATAGTGGTTGCCCTGATGCTGCTCCCACAAAATATTGTTTGCCTCAATAAAAGTAAATCAATAACTTTATTTCTTTAGGCTTATAAAATAAGCTCTTAGACAAGTCAAATTTTAAACTATAGGTACATAATTATCAATATAATAAAAGAAAATAAAGTGATTTTCTCTATGCTTCAATCTTTGAGTGTAAACCTGTTGAAAAATCAGGAAAAATAGGGAAATAATTAATGCTATAAATACTTCAAGCTATTGTCTACTAGTGAAATCAGCAAAAAATAAACCAGTGTATAATACAATGGCAATGGCCTCTCTGTTAGTTGACATGGAACTGTTTGATTCAAAGATGCTCCAGCTGTCCAGATCGAGCCCTTCTCCTCACCATTCCTAAATAGGAGTAAGTTTATTTCAACATACCAGCATTATTGATTATCTGGCGGGCATTTGTTACTAAAGCATTTGTTGTTAATTGGGATTGCAAAATTGGGTAACTTTTGGAGGAACCCAGAATCCGGGGAAATACTGAGCAAGGAACCAGGAATTCCCGGTTCCTACTGACCTGGTAAATTTTTGATAATCCTCTTCAGAAAATAACTGAATAAATGATGTTCTATGGTACCTACTTTATTACTCATATGAGATAAAAAACAGAAACTCAATAAGTTTTTTAGTATTAAAATATCTAATTTTGTTAATTAAAGGAAAGAATTTAACAGCCCACTGTACCTTACCTTTTTAGATTATGCGAAAGCTTTTGATTCCATAGTTCACAATTCCATATTTACCGCTTTATCCAACCAGAAAATAGATCAAACTTACATAAATTTAATCCAAACCATTTACCAAAACAGTACAGCATCAATAAAACTGCAGCAAATCCAAGGCCCAGCATTTCTTGTAGAAAAAGGAGTTAAGCAAGGTGATCCGCTATTACCATAATCATTTAACAGCGCTATCGAAGAAGTCTTCAGGAAGCTTCCAAATTGGTGGGAAGGAAAAGGCATTAATGTTGGCGAGAAGAAGGTCACCAACCTCCGCTTTGCCGATGATATTGTTCTGTTTTCTTCATCTGCCCTAGAGCTACAAAGCATGCTCAAAGATCTGAGCTCAGCAAGCCTCGAGATTGAACTTAAAATGAACATGACGAAGACCAAAGTCATATGACCAATACAACCAAGCGAAAAATCTGCGTTCATGGGGAGGATATGCAATATTTTAGCGAGTACCTTTACCTAGGCCAAATAGTCTCTTTTCAGTGCAGACAAGAACAGGAAATTACCAGACGCACAGAGAACGCCTGGAGGAGCTATTGGTCTATGAAAGATCTCATGAAGGGTACTCTTCCACTATTTCTATATATACGCTATATCAATCGCTATAGAGACGCACGCTATAGACGCGCTATAGAGACGCTATACCAAATCCTATACAAGAATGAGTCATGGGGCCCGATATCAGTACATTCTAAGATGGCAAATATTTCTGCTTGGAAGATCGTAGAGGCGTAATTACCAAGGTTTATGCTGCTGCCAAACCTAGGTCGCTCTCCATATACCCATATAGCCATATAGCCCACGTCCAGTATTACTGAGTGCTTCTTCAATCGTCCAATCTTCAAATTTAAAAACGAACGATCCAACTTATAATGTTGACCTGAGAATTTGATACGAATTTTAATATCAACAGAGTTAAAGCTCTGACCAACGTATAATATAATATAATATAAAATACAGCGTAGTTATTATTCAAGATATTTTTATCATTTCGGCAGTGGTTTAAAGGTAAAGTACTGGTAAAATGTTATTTTCCGAAAGTCCCAAAATTTCCCGGGAAATGATTTACGATTTCCAGGTTCTGAAATAGGCCAAAATTTCGGAAATTGCCGGGAAATTCGGGACCGGGAATTCCAGGGTGCAATCTCTAGTTGTTAAGAAGGCTAGGAACCTCTCCTCAATCTCAACGGCCGATCCGTGTGGATTTGTTGCTGTTTCAAGTCGAATGAAATGGAGCGCGTTATGAGTGAGAAAGGGCGTCTAAACAAGTCAAAGTGATCGTGTCACGAAATACTTACGTCATATAATAGTCAAAATAATAGCCTTTACTCTGGATTGAATGAATTCAAAAGTCCGTTTGTTTGACGTCAAGAAATCTTGTCAGCAAATTAACGACGTAATTTCAAAATTACATCAAAAATTATGAATATGGATTTGGACCCCATTTTAAGTCTCAAAATCGTGAAATACGTGTTCTTTCATTCTTAAAACTTCACTACTAGTTGATCGATTCTCATACAAACTTTAACATAGGTATCATCTTACCTCTTTTCAGGGTAGCTTCTGAATTTCTGAAAATTCGGTACGTGTGTTTTTATTTTGTATTTGAAGTAATCTAGGTTCAATAAAATCAGAACACGCATTCGCAAAAGGAAGCTATTTTCCAAATTTCAACTTTTTATGTAGCTGCAGCAGTTTCGGCTCTATGATGATGAATCAGTCAGTCAGTTTGCTTTTATACATGTCGCAGATCGCTGCATTTATAGGCCTCAATTCTATTTCATACTAGCGAGCCTTCCTTGTGATACCATGCATTTCATAGTCAAGAGTAATGATAACTTCTCGGTTATGTATTCGGTCTCTTTGCTCTATCGGCGGCCTGCCCATAGAATCTGTGATTCACCGACAAGTAACTGTTGATGGACAAATGTCATAAAAAAAGGAATAACTTTGGTTGCAATATGACAGTGGAGATCTCTTGGATTTTCTAAATCTTTATTCTGATCGGAATCGCATTATTATCGTAGCTACGCTTTGTTATTGCATACGCTCGTACCGTGCACTGCATTAGCCCAGTAAAGTTTGGTGTACCGGATAACATCTTGAGTGCGCTTTCCTGACAAAACCACATTGATGCTCGGTGATCCGGTTTTATGGAGATGATCATGAAGATGATCCTGTTTTCCCTCTAACTTCGACATATACTACTCTGTCAAGAAAGTACCGGGAAAAGATCAATAATACACAAAATATTTGTTATTCATCCAAATTTATTTTATCACCTTCAAAGTATGCTCCTTCAGAAACGATACACTTACGCCAACGAATTTTCCAATCATCAAAACATTTTTTAAACGCTGTTTCCGGAATTGAGTTCAGTTCTCGCCGCGAATTCTCCTTTATGTCTTGTACCGATTGAAAACGGGTGCCACGAAGTGGTAATTTGAGTTTAGGAAAAAGAAAGAAGTCGGCCGGAGCCATATCTGGTGAATATGGTGGTTGCTCTATGGTATTTGTTGAGTGTTTGGTAAAAAATTCGGTCACAATGATGGCCTTGTGCGATTGAGTTTTTGGAGAAAATTCAGGTCTTTTGGGACTAGTCGAGCGGCAACATGTTTCATACCCAAGTGATTATTTAAAATGGTACGGATCGACTCGTGAGATACAGAAAGTTCGGCGGCTATCTCTCGCAAAGTTGAATGAGGATTTTCAGTCACTGTTTCCTTCACTTTTGCGATGTTAACTTCAATTGCAGACGTTGATGGCCTACCAGAGCGAGGCAAATCTTCCATCACATCTCGACCGCTTTTAAACGCTTTGTACCACTCATAAGCACGTGTTTTTGATAAAGTCGATTCACCGAAAGCCTTCTGTAACATTTTCAGTGACTCCGAACACGAAATTCCATTGGCGATGCAAAACTTAAGACAAACTCTTTGTTTGATGTTTTTGTCCATTGTGAAATTCGCAATACATACTAGATATGATGTAACTAAAAACAGCACTGTATTTAATATAAATAACAGATGCAACTCAAACTCCGCGCCAAAATGGCAAACAGTTGTGCCAACCTAACAACAACAAAAAAAACAAAAATTTGAATTTGGATCCATAAACAAATCATCCATTCCCGATACTTTTTTGACTGAATGTATATAGATAGTCGTCATGTATTCTACATGACGACGATAATATTTCCACCAATCGTTCCATGCAATAATTGACTGGGTCTGTCAGGTGTCAGTCGGTGAACGCTATATTTGATTGATACTGTCAAGTGCCAGTTGGTGAATGATGACGTTATTTTCACTTACCTATTAGTTATTCGTTGTAGATTTTTTTTTCTGTTAGTTTTGTTGCCTTGTATAGTTATAGGTTTTTTTTTTTAATGAATTTACTTAATTGAGACAAAATCCTTTTTTGTAAATATTAAAAACTCAACCCCAAAAAAAAAAACTCGACATTGGCAAAATTGCGTCTATACTGACGCAGAGCCAGCATCCAAGAAGAACTAGAACTAGACGACTCGTCGTCGGTCGGCTCGGCCCGTTCGGGTGCGCTGGCCTTATTTCGAAAATTGTAACATTTTCCACCTCCTCTGCGTCTTACCGCCCCCCTCGCGTGAGCGATCGGTGGCAAAAACGACAATGATTTTAAAATTTTTGATATTTTTTTGTTGCTTTCGATTTGTTTTGATTAAACGATTTTTTTCTCAAATATTTTTGTTTATCCCTTAAGTTAAATGTATTTACGATGGGTGCAGCGTAACAGATTTTCGAATAAAGGTGTTTATCATACATAAAAAATCCCTTGAAAATGACTCGATTTAGTGTGAAAATATGTGAAATTGGTTTCGCTCTCATTTAATGATGATTACGTTTATTGAAAATCTGCAAAGCTGCACCCATCGTAAATACATTTAACTTAAGGGATAAACAAAAATATTTGAGAAAAAAATCGTTTAATCAAAACAAAACATGTAGCTTTTTCTTATCCGATTATGTATGCAAAATTTCATTGAAATCGAGCCGGTACTTTTCAAATGAAACGAAAGCAACGTTTGTATGGGGGCTCGGGTGCTCACACCAACCATAAAGCCATAAAATGCCTGTGAATGATGTTATTTGTAAAGCAGCGCGGGGTGTCGAGCTATTTGCCTGACTAAGGCTGGGCAATGAATGCGATAACAAGTTTAATGTTTGTGGTAGTACAGTGAGAGCGGATCGTACGGGCGCGTGCGCAGCGAGCAGGTGGCGGCGCGGCGCGTGTGCGGGCAGCTGCGGGCGTTGCTGCAGGAGTTAGAGGCGCTGCGGGCCCGCGTGCGCGCCTCCGACCTGCCCGCCTTCGACCGCAGCACGCGCCCGCACACCGACCGCACTCTCCAGGCCATCACTGACTACCTAGGTGAGTGACACACGGCATGAGTCTGCTGCAGGAGCTGGAGGCGCTGCGGGCCCGCGTGCGCGCCTCCGACCTGCCCGCCTTCGACCGCAGCACGCGCCCGCACACCGACCGCACTCTCCAGGCCATCACTGACTACCTAGGTGAGTGACACACGGCATGAGTCTGCTGCAGGAGCTGGAGGCGCTGCGGGCCCGCGTGCGCGCCTCCGACCTGCCCGCCTTCGACCGCAGCACGCGCCCGCACACCGACCGCACTCTCCAGGCCATCACTGACTACCTAGGTGAGTGACACACGGCATGAGTCTGCTGCAGGAGCTGGAGGCGCTGCGGGCCCGCGTGCGCGCCTCCGACCTGCCCGCCTTCGACCGCAGCACGCGCCCGCACACCGACCGCACTCTCCAGGCCATCACTGACTACCTAGGTGAGTGACACATGGCATGAGTCTGCTGCAGGAGCTGGAGGCGCTGCGGGCCCGCGTGCGCGCCTCCGACCTGCCCGCCTTCGACCGCAGCACGCGCCCGCACACCGACCGCACTCTCCAGGCCATCACTGACTACTAGGGAATGGACACCGGTATTCGGTATTACCGAAAAACCGGTAATACCGAGTTATATAAGGCACTTCGGAATACCGGTATTGAAATTGCTAATACCGGTAATTCGGTATTTTGAATTAAACGTAAAAATAAATGAAAAATCCCATAAGGCAGCTCTGGATTACACAAGCAACTTATTTTAAATTTATAATGATTGTAAAATTGATGGACAGTCTACGTTTTGGCTTCACCAGGATAGTGTTAGACTGTTTTTTGATTTAAATCTTTAATTTTACAAAAGTTTTATAAATAGATTTTTTTTAAACTGTTAATTAGTCAATGTGTACGAGTAAGCAGATAGACGGACGATTAGACTGACACCTAGCTAATAGCGAGCATAGCGTCAGGGAAATTATTTCTGCACGCAGAAAGCTCAAAACTGACTGGCCAGATTAACGACGAATGCACGTGCAACTGTGCAAGTGCAAAAAAAGTATTGTACTTGTAATTTCTTGGAAAAAAACCGTCAGACCCGTGCGTCTTTCTTTGTCAGGCACATTTTCAATTGCAAATTGCATAGTGCGCTCTCGCTCGGTAGGCGTCATCTATCAATTGTTATTGTTACTACGCACGAGCACAAGGTTCAAACGGTAATTTTAGCATTTTGTCGTGACAAGAAGTTCAAAAACAGTTTGTGTTGTTGGTTTGGTTTTGGAGACGAAAAACAATCACCGAAAGGATAAATAGGTAATTAAGTAAAAAAAATCTTTGGACTTCTAAATTTTGATTAACTTATTTTGAATCTTTATCTATATATATAAAAGAAAGTCGTGTTAGTTACTTCACTTATAACTAAAGGACGGCTGAACCGATTTAGCTGAAAATTGGCAGGGAGGTAGTTTAGAGCCAGGAGAAGGACATAGGATACTTTTTATCCCGTTCGGTACTTATAATAAAACCGTGCGAAGCCGGGGCGGGTCGCTAGTTAATAATAAATAAAAAAATAATATTTCAAGCAGTAGGTACAGCTCATATAAGGAAAAATTAACAGACAAGACCTTAATAACGAGAGGGAGAGCTGGAAAGGTGGCGTTCACAGCAGTGCCTGGTGTACGGGCAGTCCACCCTCCCAGCTATCATTGCCAGGACAGTGTTAGAGCTGGCCCGCAACCTGCGCACCAGGGAGGCGGCGCGCTTGCGCATAGTGGTGTGAAAACAGTCCACCCGTGCCGCCGCAAACATCTCTGATGCGCTGCAGTAGCGGGGCAGCCCCAACACCGCTCTGAGCGCATTATTGTACTGGACGCGAATGGCGCTGTACGTTGCGAGCATATACTTCGCCCACAGGCTGCACGTATACAGGGAGGTGCAGTATGCTCTAAAGAGTTAGCTTCACCTTCTCTGAGCTACGCGCAAAACCTGCGGGCAACCATATTCGCCCGCACCGACAGCGCCCTCCGCTCCCGTTCGATGTCGTCATTGTCTTTGAGGTCGGTAGTGAGTATGTGGCCTAAGTACTTGAATAAGTACACCCTCTCCAAGTTTACTCCGTGCAATCTAACGGGCGGGACGTCTTTCGGCCGCTTTCTACCGGCCTCAGAGACCATGAACTGACTCTTTTTTGGGTTATACACCAGTCCGTGACCACTGACGTATTCCTCACATATTTTATCAGATCTCTAAACCCGCAGACCGAGGCGCTCAGCGCCACATTAAGCGCTCGCGCGCTTAATGTGTTATTAGGGATGTTTAGAGTACTAAATTTTTTATTATCTGTTTGATTTCATCGTGATTATTTTGTTTAATTGGTGTGTGAAAACCTTCGAGTTATAAATATTTAATTAAGTTTGTAATTGTTTTTTCTTGTGATAAATATTTGACTGTTATGTATGTTTAAGTTAAAGAAAGACTGTATAGAAGTACCTAAGTACCAAAAATTCCCAATTAAAGTTCAAGTTGATTTAAAAAGTATTGCTTTTTTTTTAAGAACCCTTTTTTATTACAATTTAGATATACTTATTCAGTCTAAAACCATAAAACACACAGAAGAAAATATTTTTTTCAACTATTTTAATATTTATAGTAAAATACCGAAAAATTACCGAAATACCGGGATCCCGGTTTTAAAAATATTAATACCGAAAAATTACCGGTATTTTAAAACGTCCAATACCGCTATTCCCTACTGACTACCTAGGTGAGTGACACACGGCATGAGTCTGCTGCAGGAGCTGGAGGCGCTGCGGGCCCGCGTGCGCGCCTCCGACCTGCCCGCCTTCGACCGCAGCACGCGCCCGCACACCGACCGCACTCTCCAGGCCATCACTGACTACCTAGGTGAGTGACACACGGCATGAGTCTGCTGCAGGAGCTGGAGGCGCTGCGGGCCCGCGTGCGCGCCTCCGACCTGCCCGCCTTCGACCGCAGCACGCGCCCGCACACCGACCGCACTCTCCAGGCCATCACTGACTACCTAGGTGAGTGACACACGGCATGAGTCTGCTGCAGGAGCTGGAGGCGCTGCGGGCCCGCGTGCGCGCCTCCGACCTGCCCGCCTTCGACCGCAGCACGCGCCCGCACACCGACCGCACTCTCCAGGCCATC
Source organism: Eupithecia centaureata (assembly GCA_944547425.1). Classification (NCBI taxonomy): domain Eukaryota; kingdom Metazoa; phylum Arthropoda; class Insecta; order Lepidoptera; family Geometridae; genus Eupithecia; species Eupithecia centaureata. The sequence goes on along the minus strand of OX155701.1, from coordinate 591,911 downwards.
ACTGACTACCTAGGTGAGTGACACACGGCATGAGTCTGCTGCAGGAGCTGGAGGCGCTGCGGGCCCGCGTGCGCGCCTCCGACCTGCCCGCCTTCGACCGCAGCACGCGCCCGCACACCGACCGCACTCTCCAGGCCATCACTGACTACCTAGGTGAGTGACACACGGCATGAGTCTGCTGCAGGAGCTGGAGGCGCTGCGGGCCCGCGTGCGCGCCTCCGACCTGCCCGCCTTCGACCGCAGCACGCGCCCGCACACCGACCGCACTCTCCAGGCCATCACTGACTACCTAGGTGAGTGACACACGGCATGAGTCTGCTGCAGGAGCTGGAGGCGCTGCGGGCCCGCGTGCGCGCCTCCGACCTGCCCGCCTTCGACCGCAGCACGCGCCCGCACACCGACCGCACTCTCCAGGCCATCACTGACTACCTAGGTGAGTGACACACGGCATGAGTCTGCTGCAGGAGCTGGAGGCGCTGCGGGCCCGCGTGCGCGCCTCCGACCTGCCCGCCTTCGACCGCAGCACGCGCCCGCACACCGACCGCACTCTCCAGGCCATCACTGACTACCTAGGTGAGTGACACACGGCATGAGTCTGCTGCAGGAGCTGGAGGCGCTGCGGGCCCGCGTGCGCGCCTCCGACCTGCCCGCCTTCGACCGCAGCACGCGCCCGCACACCGACCGCACTCTCCAGGCCATCACTGACTACCTAGGTGAGTGACACACGGCATGAGTCTGCTGCAGGAGCTGGAGGCGCTGCGGGCCCGCGTGCGCGCCTCCGACCTGCCCGCCTTCGACCGCAGCACGCGCCCGCACACCGACCGCACTCTCCAGGCCATCACTGACTACCTAGGTGAGTGACACACGGCATGAGTCTGCTGCAGGAGCTGGAGGCGCTGCGGGCCCGCGTGCGCGCCTCCGACCTGCCCGCCTTCGACCGCAGCACGCGCCCGCACACCGACCGCACTCTCCAGGCCATCACTGACTACCTAGGTGAGTGACACACGGCATGAGTCTGCTGCAGGAGCTGGAGGCGCTGCGGGCCCGCGTGCGCGCCTCCGACCTGCCCGCCTTCGACCGCAGCACGCGCCCGCACACCGACCGCACTCTCCAGGCCATCACTGACTACCTAGGTGAGTGACACACGGCATGAGTCTGCTGCAGGAGCTGGAGGCGCTGCGGGCCCGCGTGCGCGCCTCCGACCTGCCCGCCTTCGACCGCAGCACGCGCCCGCACACCGACCGCACTCTCCAGGCCATCACTGACTACCTAGGTGAGTGACACACGGCATGAGTCTGCTGCAGGAGCTGGAGGCGCTGCGGGCCCGCGTGCGCGCCTCCGACCTGCCCGCCTTCGACCGCAGCACGCGCCCGCACACCGACCGCACTCTCCAGGCCATCACTGACTACCTAGGTGAGTGACACATGGCATGAGTCTGCTGCAGGAGCTGGAGGCGCTGCGGGCCCGCGTGCGCGCCTCCGACCTGCCCGCCTTCGACCGCAGCACGCGCCCGCACACCGACCGCACTCTCCAGGCCATCACTGACTACCTAGGTGAGTGACACACGGCATGAGTCTGCTGCAGGAGCTGGAGGCGCTGCGGGCCCGCGTGCGCGCCTCCGACCTGCCCGCCTTCGACCGCAGCACGCGCCCGCACACCGACCGCACTCTCCAGGCCATCACTGACTACCTAGGTGAGTGACACACGGCATGAGTCTGCTGCAGGAGCTGGAGGCGCTGCGGGCCCGCGTGCGCGCCTCCGACCTGCCCGCCTTCGACCGCAGCACGCGCCCGCACACCGACCGCACTCTCCAGGCCATCACTGACTACCTAGGTGAGTGACACACGGCATGAGTCTGCTGCAGGAGCTGGAGGCGCTGCGGGCCCGCGTGCGCGCCTCCGACCTGCCCGCCTTCGACCGCAGCACGCGCCCGCACACCGACCGCACTCTCCAGGCCATCACTGACTACCTAGGTGAGTGACACACGGCATGAGTCTGCTGCAGGAGCTGGAGGCGCTGCGGGCCCGCGTGCGCGCCTCCGACCTGCCCGCCTTCGACCGCAGCACGCGCCCGCACACCGACCGCACTCTCCAGGCCATCACTGACTACCTAGGTGAGTGACACACGGCATGAGTCTGCTGCAGGAGCTGGAGGCGCTGCGGGCCCGCGTGCGCGCCTCCGACCTGCCCGCCTTCGACCGCAGCACGCGCCCGCACACCGAATGACGTGTCACGCGACATAAGATTAGGTCTTAATTCCACAATGTAATAAAGAGGTGTCTATGTGGCTATCACAGAACTGGGGTGAATGGCACAATCGTAGGGAGGCTTGAACCCAGTGATAGCGCTAATCCAGCTGTGGATGAGAACAGTTATTCAATGAGTGTGTTGTGCTTAGTAAGACCAGATACTTTAATTAAAAGTGTTTAATTTTATCAAAGTATGAATTCGTTTGACGCAATCAGTGGGAACAATTATCTCTTTGCACAATCTACAAAGTTATACTGCCATGTATGTAACTGTAAGTGTTTTTCCAATTACTTTATTGTTGATGTTCTAGGTATAATAGAGAATGGTTGTAAAGCAGTTGAGACATGGAGCAGACCGCGGCCTATCGGTGAGAGAGACAACTGTGAAATTGAATGTGATATTAACAAATTATTTCGTTACCGACTCACTAAACTCGTTCTAAAATTGTGTACCTACCTATGCTTACTTCTGAGGGCAAAAATATTATTACAGCATGGGAATAATTTTATCTCGTTTTAATTATATGTCTTGCAAATAAAAAACTGTTTTAAAGTGAATAATCTATTGATATTTCGTCACTTCATTCTTCAAATATAATTAGTTTATTATTAACCAGGTAGGTTTAAAGTACTACCTGATTAATAATAAACTAATTATATCTTCGAATGAAGTCACATAATAGTATAATAGTGATCGAACTTCACTTTGCAAGTTCAATTGTTCACCTATAATAGTGTGTAATAGGCGCTCCACGTTCACACGAAAACTTCGCGAGAACGCGTGAAACATGCGAGAAACGTGAATGTGGAAGCGATTCGTGTATTCTTCTCAAGTTCTCGCGTTGTTCTCGGGCTTTTCTCCACTTTTTGTCGGTTTTTTGGCGCGAGACAAAAGAGCGCGAGAACGTGAGAACAGGCGAGAACGTGTATTGACTCCACACTCGCATGTTTCTCAGTAGCGCGCGAGCCGCGTAACAATAAACTTGTCGCAGCGGTTACTTCTGCGTCCATCGTCATCGAGCGCGAGAACTGTAGTGAGAACTATTTGAGAACTTTGTGAGAGTGTGTACCCAAAGAAGTTCTCGCTACAGTTCTCGCTGAGAATCTCCGCAGATTCTTGTGTGAACGTCTCGTGTGAATGTGGAGCGCCCGATATGAACATTTCTGTTTAATGTTTGTGGTTGTGTTTAGATACTCACAATTACGAAAGGTCAAACAATCTTAATTCCTTATCAACATCCCCAGTATCCCCACGTTTGCCATTTAATATGTATTAATTTCCATTAGTGACTATTCTTATTACCATGGTTTCTCCTGTAACTGGTGAATGAGACGCTGTTAGCCCTAATTCCAACATTGTAGTAGATGTCTGATTCGGTTCCGCCCACAGCGGGCGCGGCGGCGGGGCGCGGGGGCGAGGTGTCCGGCAGCGCGCTGTCCACCGACTCGGTGGGCGTGCTGCCGCTGCCCGAGGGGGGGGAGCCTCCGCAGACCGAGGGGGATGAGCTTCCGCATCTGATAGAGCTGCAAATCGACGACCAGGTACCTACAACATCATTAAATAGAACGTTTCGATCGCGTATCTTTAAAAACATTTATAAAATCATTTATTATGTCTTTGACACGAACAGCCGGCCCACAAATCTGATTCTCTAATCAAACACATTTATTTGACAACATTTTAATGAATGATAAAATGTTGTCAAATAAATGTGTTCGATAAGAGAATCAGTTGTGTGGATGAGCCGTGAGTGGGGCGGGACAGGGTCTGGAGTACAGCGTCTCGTGTGGTGTGCAGGAGCTGAGCGTTGGGCAGCGCGCGGAGGTGCTGCGCGGCTGGAGCGCGCTGCAGGAGGACGTGTGCGCGCTGCGGGACACCTGGGCGCATCTGCACGACGCCGCCGCCGCCCAGCGCACGCAGGTCTCTACGCCTCTGTGGCCCTCAGCTATGTGAACATCGAATGCTAAGAGAGCCCTAGGCAGGGATTAGTCTATATAAAAAATTTAAAGGGTCGAAAAACTGACCGCCTCATCTCTTTAATTTGCAGAGCGATCTTTCTGAAACGTTACGTATGTAGAAAACTGTTTTAGATATTTATCAAATAGCGGAATCCCTAACTGTTAATAATTTGGCTTTAATTCCTGCACTAACTGTAACTTGTGTGGGTGTCATTTCAAGTCAAATTTTATAACAGATCAAATAGCGGAATCCCTAACTGTTAATAATTTGGCTTTAATTCCTGCACTAACTGTAACTTGTGTGGGTGTCATTTCAAGTCAAATTTTATAACAGGTTGGTAGTGTTCCTTACACTCTGTTCAATCAAATCTGTTCAATTGTTCTTAGTTCAATCAGCGGAAGGCTCGCGCTGAAAAATTCGATCCAAATCCCTACGTACGAGAGTGCCTACAAAAAAGTTAATCGTAGGTATTTTCTGTCATGGGTTTCATGGTTCGTCCAGATCTGACGTAAGGTCCGTCCTCTCGTACAAACTGACAGACGCGATCAGTTTCCTAGAGTTAAAGCCGAGACTCGTCGCTCGCTCGCCGCTCGGTCAATTAGCCTTCCATAACTTACGCGCTGTGTTGATTCTAATCCTCCTTGTAAGACAAAACCTCTTGTACCTCTTTGCACCTCTTGTACCCTATTTACCTAATAATAATAATGTGTATAATATAATAATAATGTGCTCATTATTAGGGACATAGGTGCTACGTACATAGTTATGGATGAGGGAGAGTGTAACAGGACTGCATAGTTCTCGCCGAGGGCTGGCTGCATCGCGCACAGCTCACGGCTGTCCACTGTCCACAGGTGGAGTCCACGAGCGCGCTGGTGGAGGAGACTGCTGACAACGTGCAGGCGGCGCGCGCGCATCTCTCCTACGCCGAGAGGTAAAACTGTCGCACCCTCGTATTATTATTGATCTTAGTATCTTGGGTAGGTAGGTACCACTCGTCTACTTTCTCTGCAGCACTCTATTTGAGGCCTTCGACGTAAGTATCATGACTTCGACGAGCCCATCTGTTTAGTTCTGTCTCACTCGTCGCAGATTCCAAACCATACGTATCATCTCTATTGATTTTGTTTAACAAATCAGTAAATCAATATCTTTATTTCTTTAGGCTTACAAAATAAGCACTTGTTTAGACAAGTCAAATTTAATACTATAGGTACATAATTATCAAAATAATATAAGAAATAAAGTGATAATTGATTTTCAGTTCGCTTCAATCTTTTGTCCAAATGACTTCCTACAAAAACAAAATGAATACGTTACATACCTTCCGCGTCACGTCATCAGTAGGGTTTGTTGTCTCCGAAATTATTAGTTTCTAATATATTGCATAGGCCTTAGTTGGCGGGAGATCCAACAGTGGATCCAGGTGGATGAGCTGGCGGCAACAGTAGTACAGCGGGTAAAAGGGCACTTCCGGAATCAGGATGGCCGTAACTTCGGTTGGCCAACTGGGTAGTGCAGCGGTTTTCGTTCTTTAGTGCGAATGGTCCTTCCCGGTGGCCCGGCCTTCTGTGCGATTACTCTAAAACCGCCCATCCAAATTGATATTCTTGGGCCATTTCAATGGCCATCGCGAGCGTCTTTTCCATACAATTTCAAATTACGAAGGCCATTAAAAGGGCTTTCATAATATGTCAGTTTTGGATGGGTGGTTTTAGCGTAATAGCAAGCGGGTCGAGCGATCGCCGAAAAATGGTTGGCTCGGCTTTGGATAGAGATAAGCCCGTAGAATAGAACGGCAGGCCTATTAGCTTAAACTTTGCGGTAGCGACTGCGACAGACGAGCGACCGCGACCGCTACGCGATCGGTCGCAAACTGTTACAAGAAAACTGTATTATGGAAGCATATCGCCCGCCTATTGCAAAGTTGTCGTAGAATGCACATTGGCCGTGAACACTAGCGCCACTAGCGACAGAGTAGCAATTGGGGGAAACAAATAGTTGAAGTTTTAACGTTATCTGTGGTAAAATTTATATTCTGTTCGTCATTTGTTTTGTTTACATTTTGTTTTGTGTGGTTCTGAGGGTTCTCCAAATAAATTTATTGTTTTCTTTTGTGAAAATAGAATTGGAATTGAAATCTCTTGGATTTAGGATCTAAAAGTAAGTGTTCAAATTAATTCTAATGCTTGGTTTTGTTTACCTACCGACTCTTTCATGTTCTTATAATTTCAGTGGAACATCGAGTATCAGGCGTCCAGCTAGAGGAATTGCTGCAACATTTAATGTCGCACTCGGCCCTTGCTAAAGGCGTTGGCTTGGGAGCGAGGTCGAAGGAGACAAATAGATCGTGAGTGGAATGATCTCGCTGCCAGGCTAAACACTCACGGCGGAGGTGCAACAAAAACTGGCCAGCGGTAGATACGTGTTTGAATCCTTGTTGTACCTACATACCATGCCCACGTATTATGCTTGGGTTAACTCAGGTACAGTAACGGTGTTCTTTTTATATTAAGTATTGAGACTTGAAGTACAAAACCAAAAATAGGGCCACTTTAAGAAAGAAGACGCGAAGCTTCTGGAACTGGTGGTGCGCTACCCTTGACTCATTGTCAGAAACGAACCGAAAGATCCTGGCAATTATCGGTGAGGGTGCTGTAACATCCAGCAAAGAGTGCCTGTATTTGTACGCTTCAATGTAATTTTCCGACTTTTCTTTTATGATAAAACACTACATTCTACATTAATTTAATACCTAGTGAAGTGTGCTGTTCAATGATTTAAAAAAATCTTTTTATTTTCAGGCAACTCAAAGTACAAGTGAAAATATTTTAGAGGCGGAAAATATTGATTACCAGGATGAAGTGGTAGTTAGTAAATCAGGTAAAACATCATCGTTTCAAAGTAATTTTAATCATAATAGTATTATGTAAAAATATCATATGTATACTAGCAGAGCCTCGCGGTTTCACCCGCAGTAATTCCCATTTCCATTAAAATATAAACTATGTGTTATTCCAGACTATAATCTATCTCTGTGCCAAATGTCATCCAATTCCATTTTGTAGTTTTTGCGTGAAAAAGTAACAAACATCCATCCATCCATACTTTCACGTTTTTAAATTAGTCTGTATAGTATAAGTAAAAATATTAGTTATTTTGTTTGTACCTAGTTTGACTATCTGTTCCTATTCTAATCTTGTTATTTTTATTTTCAGCATCACCACGAACAGCTCTTTTCGACTCTCCGCCTGCAGGAGGCATCTCTCTCTATCGCACAAGCATTGCGTGAGCAGACTGTTCTTTTCAACAAATTATTTAACAACTTATAAAAAAAATAAAAATTGTTTTGTCTCGCTTAAAACTATATCTTATATAGTCTGTGTGAATGTTTGTTAGAGGTAGTTAATCTCCATAACTACTTAAGTAATTTGGAATAAAATTTTAATTTTAATAGATTAGGATCTAGAATAACATATAGGAGAGTACATTTTGAAAAATTTACGTCTGAAGTGGTTAAATGGGGTAGTAAAGTTTGTATGGAAAATAATTATTTCTGGTTTGATTCACTCAAAACTTGGTATAAATAGTCTATGGAGTGAATAAAAGACACAATTTTTATGTTTACACTATAATTCCTATGTGCAATAAATTTCTGAAATTTGTATGAAAGAAAACTCTGGTTCGAGGGCGAAGCCGGGTCGGGGTGGAGTTTACGGGACGCAGGACTTAGAAAATTTTCGACGATTTTTTTCATGTATATATAACATATATTTTTTTTTATGGCATCGTGAAGAGAGTCACTAGGGGTCCAACATTGGTTTATGTCATTGACCCCAAAGTTCAATGACCTCGGCGCTAGAGGTCAAAGAATGTCGGCAGGACTTAGAAAATTTTCGACGATTTTTTTCATGTATATATAACATATATTTTTTTTTATAGCATCGTAAAGAGAGTCACTAGGGGTCCAACTTTGTTTAATGTCATTGACCCCAAAGTTCAATGACCTCGCCGTTAGAGGTCAAAGTATGACGTTCTGTTTTAAAGGGAGCTGGACTTAGAAAATTTTCGAAGATTTTTTTCATGTATATATAACATATATTTTTTTTATGGCATCGTGAAGAGAGTCATTAGAGACGCAACTTTGGATCAGGTGATTGACCTCAAAGTTCAATGACCTCGGCGCTAGAGGTCAAAGAATGTCGTTCTGTACTCTATAAACTTTAGAGGTGGCTGTGGCAGTATACAAAATTACGCCCTAATGCAATGGGGGTGGCACCTGCAGTTTGTTATTTTGATGTTTAAGCAAATAATACTTTTTTTTCATTCCGATAAGAGTTGATTAGGTTCAACTTGAGTGGCGGATCCGACACAGAGTACCCCGACTCCACGTGGTCTTGTGCGTGGCGCCCCTAGAGTGTATTTAATAAGCCGGAGGCGCGAAGGGAGTGCAGCCTCCGCCAGCCGTAACAAGGGACAGGCACCGCGCGAGCCGCAGCGGCTGAGGCTGGTCGCCGAAGGCGACCAAAAAGCCGAAGCTGCGGAGGTGAGCCGTGGTGCCTGTCCCTTGTTACGCAATGGCGGAGAGGCTGCACTTCCCGAAGCGCCGGAGCTATGGCGAATCGTGATGGAACCAAAAAAAGATGAAAAATACCCCGAGGTACAGTATTAAAAAAAAAAAAACAGTGACCTTGACCTCGTAGGTCACTGACCTTGAGTTCGACAATGATTAATTTAACTTTCCATAATCGATTCCAGCTAAAACCAACGTTTTTACAGAAAAGGTAAGTGACCTTGACCTCAAAGGTCACTGACCTTATGATCGAAAATGATTCATTTAAGTTTTCGGCATCGATTCTATCAAAAACCAACGTTTTCACAAAAAAAGGTCAGTGACCTTGAGGTTAAGGACCTCAAGGTCACTTTTGTCAAGGTCCTTGAACTTTGGGGTCAAAGGTCAAAGACCTTGACCAAAAAAAAAATCCTTATTTTTTTTGCGTCCCGTAAACTCCACAGTGACCCGAAGCCGCGAGGTGCTTCTAGTTATAAAAAGAAATCAGATATTATTTATTATTATAAGATGACATTAGACATAAAGAGTTTCCCAATAATTAGAAATCAATAACTTTATTTCGTAAGGCTTATAAAATAAGACATAGACAAGTAAATAATATTAAGTACTATAAATAATTGACAAAATAATATAAGAAATAAGGTGTTTATTGATTTTCTGTTCACTTTAACTTTTTGTGACATATATTTATATAGTGATGCAGAGCTACGTTCTGTTATTCCACAACCTTCTTGTCGACGGCCATTTTTTAGCATCTGGGATACATTCAGGTCCTCAACTTGATCACTTTGTGGTTCTTGCTGATATCTTTCAGCTTGGGAGTCTGTGGGTGATAGCTCAGGAATAGGATGACTGTCTCGTTGCCGTTGCCATGTTATGCAGGGCACAGTGTTCCTTGCTGTGCAGTGGACTTTAGTATAATATTAATATTAACTATAGGGGTCAGGAGCCAAGGCCTCAAAGGATACCTTAAGTCACCTGCAAAGAAATCAAAGATTAAATAAGCATAAACATAATTTTACTATCAATATTAATGGCAAAGAGTTGTTGAATGTGTGGGTTTGTTTCTGATTGACGCCAGATGAATGCATCATGGCTGGCCCCTCATAAAGTTGCATCAACATTTAAGATATTCAAATCACAAATCTGTAAAACATATGAACATCACAACACTTAGCTGAATTGTTTCAATTGTAACTAGTTGTAATTTGTTAAGTACTATTTGTTGATTGTAATTTTCTTTGTTTAGTTCGTAATAAAAACTGTTATTATACAATAAATTATGATGATATTTGGGCAATAAATCTTTGTTATAAAAAGTTTTTATTATTATTTTACTAGTGCTACTAGTTTTACTAGTTAATGGTTGGTGATATTTGGGCAATAAACTTAGAAATAACAAAAAACACACCCATTTATTATATTGTCTGCCTCTTTTCACGTGTTTGTTGAAATCTTATGTATTTCTGCAAAATACTAATATTATTCAGTGCTTTGGTGACTTATTTCACAGTAATTGAAACGCTTGGTTGACTCAGCCATGAAGAAAGTTCATACCAACTGGTTTTTGATATAATCCAGTGGCATAAAATGAGAGGGCCGTTAGAACCTGTAATCAAAAACCATATATTAGGAACTGTATAGGTACTAAGGCAAGGTTCCATAAGACTTTAACATAAATTGAATTTATGTTCATAAGCTAGATATACATATAGGTACCATACCTTACATTCCAAGCTCACTTTTGTTTGTCTTTGTTGTGCAGGCATATGAGGTTTGAGTTCTTGGCACAGTTGAGAAAATAACTCTTTAGAGCCTGTAATGGGCTCTAAATTCAATAGCTGTCAAGGGATTACCTTGATCTTTGAGATTTCGCCGCAAACTAAATCTCAGAGATCCCTCAATACCTAAGTTCATCTCGCCTTTCTTCGCCATCTAGACCCTCAATGAGTATCACAGTGCGTGCATCTATGAAACAAACAATTACCTATTTATTTTAGTAAGTACACTTACTTGAAACAAAACTATCAATTTATAACAAAGTATTGATTTTTAGAATGCCTTGATAGTATAATTTATAGAATACTTAATGTTCTTAGCTGTAATAAATTGCGAGACACTGAAACTCAACTTTATTTTTAAAAGGTTTCGAATTTTTGAGGTTTTTATTATTTTCTTAGAGAATCACAACACAAAATTCTCTAATTCTTTTCGTCACAATCAGTAAGCAATCGCCAACAAAACAGCCGCTGGGGTTGTTGCTAATTGACAGTTTAAATTGCTTTGCTACCGCTGTCGTGTTGCTGTCAAAAGTGTCTACGTAATACCAAATTGTAGCCAGAAGACGAAAAGAATGCATTTTTTAGTTCGCCGATTGTCCGGCAGAGGGAGACGTTGCGATCGATTGCTGTGGTCGCTGTCGCTGCTGATAGCTAATACAAATTTGACGTTTGACAGCGAAGATTGCGCGATTTACGCCTGTTGCAAACTGGTCGCGAGATCCGTAATAGGGGGGCGGTATTTATACTGATAATATATATAATACTTTTATCAGTATAAATTCCCAACTCCAACTTTTGCACAGCGCTTCGACTGAAGTTGAATGCAGCGCGTGGCGCGTGTTTAAATTTATGAAGAAGGAACGGAATCGTTACAGTGTAAAAATGTCGCTTGTTAGATTTGGGAAAAAATAAATGTGTGTTGTACCCTTAACAAAATGTGTCTGTGTACAGTATTAGTTGCGTGTTGACAGATTGCGCGGGTCGAGCGTGGCGCTGGGCGGCGCGTGCGTGGGGCTGCTGGCGGGCGGGCCGGCCGGCCTGGCGCTGGGAGCCAAGGCGGGCGCCGCGGCCGCGCTCGCCGGCTCGCTGCTCGGGTACGTGGCCGCGAGCCTCGCGCGCCCCGCGCCCCGCGCCCTGCCCGCGCCCGCGCCCCGCGACAAGCACGACTAGTGCCCTAGGGGCCCGCCTGCCTCCGCCTCTGGCTTCTCTAATTGTCTAGGAATCGCGCTACTAAATCTCATCAAATCGCACGACACAAGACGCGCTTCATAATCGCGGCAGTAGTGGGGTGGGAGGGGGCTTAAAAACTTGTACAGTTAACGACTTTGATGAACTCGAATTATACAGGGAGTAGGAAAGTAAAATCAAAATAAAAAAACTTAAAAACAAACGATACAAAGGAGTTCAGATTCGGCTAATAATAAGCACAGGAAAATATATTTACGAGTTTATTTGTTTCTTCTTATTATGTTGTCCTAAGCCCAAAAAAATCCCATTTTTTTTTTATCTAAATCCACGAGAACTACCTACCTGGGTAGATAGGTACTAGCGAATGGGCTTTCTATCGTAGATTTTATAGTGTACAGTGTAAATAACTACTTATTTATTATATAAAATAACGAATTACCTAGGCAATATAAGTTACAAATTGTATAAAATAGCAAATAATACATTGTCATAATACCTATATTGTTTCATTTCTCCCTCCCATGAGTAGGTGTACCTACTAGGTAGTAGGTGGTAAATTCCCACCAATCTGTGATTCCCACTCAAGCGAGGCCTTTACGTACCTAACCTTGAACCCTTGGTACCTAAGTAGGAAGCTACATTAATTGAATTTATTCAAATGGCTTCAACTAGGTAGGTAGGTAGGTACCTACAACGAGTGCGAAGCTGAGAGCAGAAGCTAGTATGTATCTATTAAGAAGCGTCATGGTTTCATAGTCTACCATTTCCGACTAAAGTTCGAAACACACAGAAGCCGGAGGATAGGAACACCCCACAATACCACCACGTCTAGGCAGTCCTAGATTTATAAATAGGCCGTATAGGCCGCTGCCTAGGGGCGGCAGTGTCCTAGGGGGGCGGCAGCGTCCTAGGAGGGCGGCAGATTTCAGAGGACGGTCACTCGATTGCAGACGATAAAAGTCAAACACGTTCTCTGGTTTGAATTGGAGCGATTTTGCAATTTTTATTGCTGTTATTTCGTTTTCGAACCTTGTATGCCTAGGGGGGGGGGGTGTCTAATAATGAACGGCACTGTACATAGGGCGGCAGAAAAAAGTGGCCTACGCTCATAAAAAATATAAATCCGGCACTGCGCCTAGGCGCCTTCGCTCCACTCCGCCTCCCCGGCTTCAGTGTGTGAAGTGAAGACTATTAAGTTTTCAATATTTTCATTCAATTCATTCATTTTATAGAATTATATCTATAGACACAGCCTAGTTTTGGTAGGTGAATAATCTATAGCAGACCCTTTGCAAGGTCTACGTTAGGGTGTAAGGCTCACTTGGACTTCGAATATGGTTTTATTCTTCAACTTCTTGAGGGTATCAATAGTGCTAAATAATGACACTGACATGTCATGTGAAGTTTGACCGGTTCTTGTGATTGAGAGAATGAGTCTATGGTCATGAATGGACTTGGAGAGTCTATGGCATGGCATGGCGGAGGATTTTCTCTGATCACCGGACAATGGTTGAAAATCACAATAAAGCCAGTTTTTGATGATAATTAGTCATAAACCCTGAATAATATAGGGCTCCAGCGATGGTGAGGCTTCATCAGAAGTGGGATAGACCCAGATTGAACAAATGGCAAAACTTTGTTTTAGATGAAGGTGGAAAAAAAATGGCTGACACGCACGAGGACGCACGCTACTATGAATGATCGCTGCGGTACAGTACAACAACAGCTACTTGCAGAGAGGATTCCACGCTTTTCTGAGAATACAAACAAAGCGGAATGTTTAATAATGCAAGCACTATGATGGTCGGACCTTAATGTTGGATTGGTTTGTAATGCGTGAAGTCTGGTAAGGTGTGATCGTTCCACAATGACTTATTAGATTTAGTTTCTACGAATAGAAATGATTGATTGGTAGGTACTTACCTATGGTTAAGTTACAAAGGTATTGTGCTAACTATCCTAGCATTTTTAGTTTATTGTAACCAAATCATAACATTTTCATCAATGCTAAAGAATCAAAGAAGTTGCATCTCGTATGAGGGAGGGGTTCAAGTCCCGCCGAAGTAGAAAATGTTTGTGAAATGTTTATATTTCTTGAAAGAATTTAGCACTAACAACAAAAATCAGTCAAAGCTGATCAAGTAACCCTTTTGTTATTAAGTTACAAGTCTATATTTAGCTACTGTGGGTTGGTTATAATAAAAGATAGTTTGTGCGATATACAGAGTCTATTCAATACACAGAAACACGGATACAAGAAGTGACATTTGCGATAATCTATAAACCTTAATTAGGCTATGTGTTTTCTAAGGGAGGTTGCTGGAGTGACTGAGGTGTGACACTGGGGGCTCGGCTTGGCCGCTGTAATTTGCTGAATTAACGAAGCGCGTTTGCGCCGCGTACTATATCCTAAACTGTGTCACCACAACCCTATACCTTTGATAAAGGCCCAGTTAAATATGTCATCATGTACATAGCCGCTGGAGTAAACGAGTCCCGCGCGACTCGCGCACGTCTAATCAACACGCGGCGACCGTTATTTTTTCGGCCGGCGCGCGATTCGACATCTGGCACTTAGAGGCTATTTACTACTCAACTCCTTGGAATTAGACCCTTGTTGTGTGTATGTTTTTTGTTGAGACTGAGTTGGCGCTTTGAATGACACATAGTTTGTACGAGTGTGAAAGTGTATTACGAAATAAAATAGAACAGAACTTTCAACTTCAAAAAAAAAAAAGCATATTGTATACAATTATTTTTATTTTAAAAATGAAGGGATAAATTATGTTTTAGATGTTTTATATGAATAAATAAATTCAATCTGAAGCAGAAAAAAACAAAACAAAACATTCCATTGTAAAAAAATATTTATTTACAAGCTTTCAAAACCAATACAAAATTGGTTCGTATTACGGTTTTTTCTCGCTGATACATAATTATTATTTAAATATAAATCCAACACGGAGAGTTAAAATATTAGTATTTTCTGAAAGCTTATTTCAGCCCTGAAGCAAAGATTTAACTGTGATTATCCTAAAACAAACGAATACATCAAAATATGGGAAAGAAAACACCAAGGTACCCTAGGCTTAGCAGTTCACTTTACCGGTCCTGAGATATTTTGTTCAGCAAAATCTGTTGGACTAAATTTATATTTCGTATTAATTAATCGACATAAAAACAGCTTTCAAATGATACCACACAAAGGTATTTTGATTGTAATTGAAAAAAGTTCCAAGCATTTCAAGTAGACCACTTACAATAGTTACAATATGCAAAATGGACTGTTTTGTTTATTTTTTTCCGTGACGTTTACGAACCGTTTGTTATGTTGGCATGACTTGGAATGAAGTTCAAATAAGTGCGAACGGGATGGAACTCCTTTAATACGGTTATTCTTATTAGAAAAAGCAGGATAGAAGGATTTACGACAAGTGGCCGTGAAATTCAAAATCGGGTACTATAGTACCCACGTTGTTCTTGAGCAGTTTTTTAAACCGGGTACTATAGTACCCGCGTTGATGTTAGCGGATAGTGTGAATAATGATAGCCCTTGTTCTTTGAATCCTGAATCTATTTGTTGTTTCTGTTATAATTTATTGTTTTCAGAGTTCAATAACTGGGAAATACCAAACATTACATGCCAAGAGAGTACAGAACAAAAGGGTTTGTCAACAATATTGAATCCTAAAATAGAAGCGGATGATACTCATACTTTGATGATGGGATACCCAGAGAGGAGATCAACTTTACATAGTCTGTGTGAATATCAGTGGAAGGTATCAATATCAGGGAAATGTACAGATGTTTCATTTATTTTAGTTCCAAAGTAAGTATTCGACAACAACAAAGAATCAATGGTTATTGCGATGTTTAACTTTGAAAAAGAATAAAATAAATTTCCTTGTTTTTCCAATTCTATAATAGTACCTGGAATTTGTTAGAAATTCAACCAGTATCTATTAATAATATGGATGATTTATGGTGTATGACAATAAAAATGCCTTCATCGTGTTATGGATGATTTATGGTGTAAGTATGACAACAAAAATGCCTTCCCATTTAGCTAACATGCTATGATGACCAACCAGATATGTTTATGTTGTGTGTAAATATTGTAATTTGTTAAGGTGTCATTTATTTCTCTACTTTGTGTGTTATTTTATAGTTATTACTATCTCAGACTCTGATGTGTTTTGTTGTTAGCTTTTGTTCATGTAGGTAACTTATTTGTCAAGAATCGGAGGTCAAAATCAAAATCAAAATCATTTATTTGCAGACAACGGGTTACAGGTTGTACAGGTGTTTTACAGGTGTTGTTCGGTTTCTTGTTGTTTTTGGTCTAGTGTGGTTTCTTGTTGTTTTTGGTCTTTTGTGGTTTCTTGGTGGACGGACATGGTGGAAAGTGCATTGTGGGGCATACTGGGACTTTGCTGAACGAGGTGTGTGCATCTTGGGTTCCTACACCCAAGATTGTCCTCCAGACGTAAACTGTGCCGTCTGGCTGGATGTGTTGTGGGGCATATTGAGAAACGGTGTCTCAATATTAGTTCTCCAGGCATACGGTGTTGCCTGGCTGAACAGGGTGTGTGCGCCTTGGGTTCCTACACCCAGGGCTATCCTCCAGATGTTAAGTGTGTCGTCTGGCTGGATGTGTGTGTTGTGGTATATTGGGAAAACGGTGTCCCAATATTAGTTCTTCAGGCATTGTGTTGCTTGGCTGAATGTCGTGTCTTTATTCTGAACAGTGGTCATGATCAGCTTATTGTTTTGTGGTTGTTTAGCATCATGTGTCCGTTCCATCAGACTTTGTTTTAGTGGTATATTCTTTGGTGAATTTGGTGCTAGCTTGTGGTCAAACAGAGTGCTTCTGTTATCGATTCTCTCAACTCAATCACACTGCTAGTTTGTGCAATTGTATCTCATCTGTGGTCAGTAACTATCATTGGTTGTTTGGGTGGTAGGACCCAAAGTACCTGCCTGGTTCGATGTGTAAGGTGCCTGCACTTAAGTGGGTGCCATACTCAAAGAGCTGTTGTTTGTAAACACATAGTCTCGGTTGGCAGACGTGTGGTTGTTGCGCGTCCTTTGGACGGGTCGCGAGTGGGGGTGGTGATGTATGGTTTGTGGATGGAGACCATGCTGTAGTGGTCGCGGCGAGCAGGTGCGGCGCCGGTGCCTGTTCGTGTCTGGCTAGAAGTTACAGGTTGATGTCAGGATTGGACGAGCGCTGTATGTTTTGTATGCAAGAGGCGATACGGTGAGTTGGACAAGGCGGGGAAGACGACGCTCGCCACCTGTGCTGCATTTCATACAAAATTGCATAGTATTTGCCATGAGGCGAGTGCTATTTCTCTGGGCTGGGCTTGTTGCAGTTCTTCGAAGGCAATGGCTATTTTTCCGGTCTGGCTATAGTGTAGTGCAAATGGCTGAAATCGTCTGCTGCCTACAAGAAAGAAAATTCTGCGTCTGTGGTTGGTGTGGCCAACTGCACCTAACAATTACCCTATCTAGCGTGTCTGTTCGTGGTGGCCATTATGTGTCCGTTCTCTTATAGCGTCCGCGGACGGCCGCATGTCAGGTATTGGCCGTATAGACACAGCCTAGTTTTGGTAGGTGAATAATCTATAGCAGACCCTTTGCAAGGTCTACGTTAGGGTGTAAGGCTCACTTGGACTTCGAATATGGTTTTATTCTTCAACTTCTTGAGGGTATCAATAGTGCTAAATAATGACACTGACATGTCATGTGAAGTTTGACCGGTTCTTGTGATTGAGAGAATGAGTCTATGGTCATGAATGGACTTGGAGAGTCTATGGCATGGCATGGCGGAGGATTTTCTCTGATCACCGGACAATGGTTGAAAATCACAATAAAGCCAGTTTTTGATGATAATTAGTCATAAACCCTGAATAATATAGGGCTCCAGCGATGGTGAGGCTTCATATCTTATTATACATCTATGGTTGTTTCGTACATCTGTGGTCGTTTCGTATATATCTGCTGTGGTCGTTTCGTACATCTGTGGCCATTTCGTTCGTTCGTTCGTTGTCGTTCGTTGGTTGTGCTTGGTCGTAAAAACGATAAAAGTGTAAATTATTTTGTTTATAAAGAACGTACATCTCAATTATGAAATTATACGACCGGTTTGCGAACGATCAATAGATTGGCTTGTATTACCTAAGCAAGCGAATTGCGAATTTAGTACTCTGATACAATGGATGTGGACACAGCCGACACGGGTACGTTGTCTTGAACATAAATAACCTCTCTCAAACAATACTACTAAAGAAAACATCGCCTTTTAGAGTTTACCACCTCCTGTAAGTCCTTGCCGGTTCAGTGAAATTGAAATCACGAGAGCTCAGTTCATAGAACGTTTCAAATTAATTTCGTTCAATCCCTCCTTTATAAGCATTTAATTTTTGATTAGGTTTTTACCATTTACGGAATAAGTTGTGCAGTATTTAGTTGGAACGCCTTGATAATAGACATAACATTTAAGGTAGGGACCTACCTACAATTTAGCTTCAAACCTAGCTTATGTACAGACAGCTTCACTAATTGGTATCCCCCTCACAGAATATGCAGTAGTGTGTATTCAGTAGCACGCAGGTTCAAACCCTTTAACATAAAAATAATTGATTTAAGTTTACAAATTTCTCGATAATTTCGTATTTTGTTTTGTTATAAATTTTATTCAATTACTTAATCAGAAAACTAAGATTTTTTCAATACCTTTCTAAATTTCTATCGGTACGCACAAGTAACTATGCTAAATTTCGAGACATAATCATAAGGAACGTTGGTGTAGTGGAAGAAGTAGCCGAGTTAATCTGGCTTCAAATCGCAAGACCCGTGTTCGATCCCCTTTATTGATTAGATGTCATTTTTATATTTGCCATTTTTTATTTTTGTCTATTCGTGTGAATAGTGAAGTCATTGTTTATTAGTATCAATATAATGATTGAACAATAAAACACAATTTTAGGTAAGTAAACACAGTTTTTCTATTTCAAAATTTATGACTACATAACAAAACAAAATGAACATAATTAGTAGCATAGATTGTTTGTTTGTCTTAGACATTTTTTATTTTAAAATCAAGCTTATTTATAAGTAGTTCCCTATCCTGATAAATAATGTTCCATTTGCGATTTAGTACTCGAGAATACACATGTTTTCATTAGATTTTTGTTTACTTTTCTAATCTAATGAATTAAACAATTTGAATCTCCTGTAAATCGTGGAACATAGTTAAATCAGGTAGGTTTGAAAATATATATGAGGTCAAAGGGTGTTTTTTTTATTATTTATTTTTTGTAGTCTGTTTCTCATCTGCGTAACCTCTTGTTCTAAGTTATGCTTGGACCTCAATTCATTCGAATGCCAATTTAAAACCATTTGACCCCACATATTTTCTCAGACTTAGGTCCGGACTTTTAGCTAGCTAGGAATAACAGTAATGTCTTCTTAAAAATATAATCATTCAGAAACCATTCGCGTACGATACACTGCACAATTATGATGGACAAAATAAAGTCCCTCTGGATACACGATCCGCACAGAAAGTAACATGACTTCCTTCAACACTGTCAAATATTGTTCGCCATTCATACCTCCAGTAATTTCTTCTATTTTCCGGGAACCATAGAAGACCCCAATAACCTAAAAATAATAATTTAATCAATTGGTGTTTGTTTTTAGGTGTGTGGGATAGAACACAAATAATTTATTTGCATTGGTCAAATACTATGTTTTTTGTTTGTTTTGTAAGAATAAGATGAAATAATCTTTGATAAATGAAATTGGATTCGTTGAGAATTATCACTTACTTTTTTAATTTATTCTGTTGTTACACTCCTGTTGTTTTTTCTGCCAATTCTTCTTACATTCACATCCCCCTCGGATTTAAATTTACGACCTCATAAGCGCAGGGTTTGAATCTGTAAGATAACAAATCAACAATATATTATGCAGTTAAAGATAACAAGTTTTTACTATAAAGATATAAGTAGGAAATTTACCGTTATTCCAAGCTGACGAGCAATCTTCTTATTACTTATTTGCTGTTCGATAATAACCGGGATCTTAGTTCTCACAAAATTACTGATATGCAACATTTCCTTCAATATTCTTCAATTCCACCAAAAACATAAATAAAAATCAACCAAGTAAACACTCGAATTGAGAATGGCCGTAACCTTTTCTTCGTTCACCAAGATTGTATTCAGATCTACCCTCATCTTTTTTTCTTATCCAGATATCGTAAATAAAATCCGCTGCCGAACATAAATAACACAAAATTTCGAGCGTCCGATAACTAGTTCATTAGCTTAGTTGTTTAGTGAAGTGGTTAAATGTCATGCGAGCGATTGGATGCCTGGTTCGAACCCCACTTGATGATACAATTTTTGTTTCTTAGAATTTGAGTAAAAGATTAGCAAATCGGTCGGACGACAAATGTAAACTTTAGCTATTTGAGGGGTTACCAATTAATGATTCTGTCTGTACTTGCTGAGCACTGACTTTTAAGTCAGGTTGAACTGTTAGGTCCTTCGGCCCTGCTTTGTTATTGGCAGCGCGACTGCATTGCTGACAGGCCACAGCCAGTCTGGCTGGACATGTGCTGTTGCTGAATGCACCACCATTTGTATGACATGCCCATTCCACAAAACATATGTTAAATCATTGATAATTATAATCAAGCATGCATTTCTGACTATTACCTGTAATTATGTTGAAACTGCATTTTAGTAGGGGAACCTGGGGACACTTGATCCCTTGGGAGACATGATCACCCCCTTATATATCGAAATCTATACTAGTTTTTTAAATTCCGATTTAGCAACATTGTAGCTCTTTGATGGTTTGGAATTTTAAACGTGATACTGACATTCCTACATAGCTAACATCTGTATTAAAGGAAAAATGGTTTTGAAGACATTGATTCTTTTTTTGTAAGTTTATATTTTGGTTTGTTTGAACAGTTTTTGATATAATAATTCTTGTTTGGTTTGAAAAATAGCTTAGAAATTCAATTAAGAAAGTGTATTGTAAGTAAGTAATAAGTTTGTTCTAAGCAATTGTTTTGTTTTCTTTACTTTTTTTAAATTTTGTTCTAAGTACTAGGGACGGGGAGACTTGTTCCCTATCTGTTAGGGGAGACTTGATCCCGGGATCAAGTCTACCCAAATTGATTTTAGGTGCTATTTTTTATGTTACAAGTTCTTTTCTACGTAAAATGCCCAGTATTTACAAGAAAAAGAAAGCTTAAAGCGTAGGCGGAGTTCCTATTAATTATTATTGTATACTTATTTGCTAGAATATTGTTTAATATACCTAATACAAGCATAGTCGCAAATTTTTTGTTCAAAGTTGCTAGAATGTTGTTTAATTTTATAAGTACAGTCATTTAATTAGTATTCAAAGTTGCTAGAATGATGTTTAAAGTTATAAGTACAGTAATTTAATCTGTATTCTTAGTTGCTGAGCTACTTTTCTGAAAATAGAGAGAACGTAAGGTATAAGTACGTAGGTATAAGTAATTTTCAGTATTCTAATGATTGAACACAAGATTTTGGTAAATTTTGAGGCTGGTTAAATTATAATAACATCTATATTAATTATATAATCTAGTGATCTATACCTACCGGTTCATAATTAATTCAAAACATAAATTAAAGACCATTAAACTTTTAAATTCTACTTAAAAAGTAATTATAATTAAAAGTATTTCTACTGAAAATAGTTTAAAATTTCATAGAATACAGAACAGGCATCCCCTAAAATTAAAAATACTTATTAAAAACAAGTCATCTAAGGAACAGGGATACTTGATCCCCCATGATCAAGTCTACCCTACTGCAGTGAACAAGTCTCCCAGAATAGGGGAGACATGATCCTTTTGCCGACTTTTTTTAAAATTGTTGTAGTTAAACAATTACTGTCTTTAATTGGAAAATAACAGTTGTATTTAGTAGAAATGTTAACATAAGCTTATAACTTTTGAGTTATTTGGTAAAATGTAAAGTGGTGATCAAGTCTCCCCAGGTTCCCCTACCTATCCAATCATCATTTAGCCTATGGTAGTTCTTCATGTTTTGGAATAAAATCAATTTAACAAATAAAAATAACATGTTGTCAAAGGGTGTTAGAACTTAAACTAATGATGGCGCGGCTTTCAATCAGTGGAAGTGAGACAATATGGAGCTGTCATGGGTTAACCCTTAGCTAGCTACCCGCAGTCTCTCAGACACATATGATGTTATTTTGACATTAAGCAGATGTGTGTGCATTGTTATGCATCAAATGCCTGTCTATGTACCTTTTCTCCTGCTACCAAAGTGCCGTGCCTGTGCTTTTTGACTTCAAAAGTGCCAGAAAAGACAGATTTATAATTATTTTATTTATTCAAGAAGGAATTAATATTTTATTAAGGTCTTGGGGACGCTTCCGACTGATATTGACATGGATCAATAGAGCTACGTTTAGACTGTTGGCAAGCGTCTGCAGTTAGCTCAATGGTTTCAATTCTATATTTTATACTAGTTGTAATTTTTCTATTCCTTTATTGTAATTTTCATTATAAAGGTTTTTTATATATTTTTTATACAAACACTAAAAACCAATGAAATTATGAGTTGCATACAATTTATCTTAGTGCCACAGTTTTGGTTTGCAAATGCGATATATCGTTGGGTCTCATCTGCGGGTAGGTAGTTACGGGACAGAAATAAGAGAAGGTAGTAGAGAAATAATGTTAGTGATGATGATAGTTATGCTTTCAAAGAATACTACCACAATGAGGATCAGTAAAGTGATTGCAAGTACAGTTTGATACTTTTTCCAATGGCATAAAATTATGAGTTTATTATAATTTCAGGGGGGAGGAAGTCTCGCTCAAGGAGTAGATCGGTGAGTTTTACAAATAATAATGGAGGCTCTTTGACTTGTTTACTTCTTTGGTTTAAAATACGAGATGCACCTAAATGTAAGTTTACTATATTATTTATTACATTACAAGTTTAAATTTTATAAAAAAATCTGAAATGTCTGAGTAAAAGCATTAGTTTTGATGTGTTTTCTGTATTCTCAGGTGGAATCAAACTCTAAGGTGTCTCGCGACGATGACTCTCCGTCTTCCCGACATAGCTCTAAGTCGCGGTCCCGTTCGCGCTCCCGCTCCCGCTCCAAGTCTAAGTCCCGCTCCCGCTCTAAGTCCAAGTCTCGCTCCCGCTCGCGGTCGTCCCGCTCCCGCTCCGGGTCCGCGTCGCGCGCCTCCTCTCGCTCGGGCTCCGCGCGCTCTCGGAGCAGCTCGCCCGCGAAGTCCCGCTCCCGCAGCGCCTCCCCGGTCAAGTCTAAGTCCAAGTCTCGGTCGAGGAGCGGCTCCCGGGCCAAGTCTCGGTCGAGGAGCGGCTCGCGCGCTAAGTCCCGCTCCAAGTCTGGCTCCAGGAGCGGCTCGCCAGTTAAATCCCGCTCTAAATCGAGATCCAAAAGCGGTTCCCCTGCCAAGTGTCGGTCGCGGAGCGCATCGCGCGCTCGCTCCCGTTCCAAGTCTCGGTCCAGAAGCGGTTCACGCTCCAAGTCCCGCAGCGCGTCCCCGGCCCGAGCGCTCTCCACGACATCCAAAACCAAAAGTCCCGTCGAGTCCGAGAGCAAAGGCTCCTCCGCGTCGCCGGCGCGCCCGAGCCCGGGCGCCGCGGGGGAGGCGGGGGGCGCGGGGGAGGCGGGGGACGCGCCTCCGCAGACATGCAAGTCCCCAGCC
The DNA here is from genome assembly GCA_944547425.1 of Eupithecia centaureata. NCBI lineage: Eukaryota > Metazoa > Arthropoda > Insecta > Lepidoptera > Geometridae > Eupithecia > Eupithecia centaureata. Next base: position 568,394 of record OX155701.1, on the reverse strand, counting down.
GGTGAGTGTTCCTACATATCATCATGTCGACACTCCCTACGTATAGTTGTGTATCTGCAAAACACAAATTTTACAGGAGAGCGTTTTAAAGATTTGGAAATGTTCAAATGCTTATATCTGGAGCCCTTTTTGAGATATTTCTGTGAAAATTGGTGAGATGCTCTTACTGTAGATCTAGTTTATGATGGATACTTTTTTTTATTTCAATCTATACTGGTTTAGATTTTATTACACTTACATATTTTTACGTGGTGCTTATAACCTCATAAAATGCTCTATGTGGCACATACACACTTTTTCGTGGAAGCTTAGGAGAATGACAATTTCGTAACTGCCTATTACACGGTTATACTTAGTAGATCTATTTGAATAATTCTGTTTAACTGGTGCTTACATGTTTAAACGTTGGAAATTGTATAATTTAATAATATGCATCTACATATTTTGTTTCGGCAAATTAGGCCTGGTGACCAGTACCTAATACAGGTCGCCAGGCTCTAATTGCCGAATATTCACTTGCTTACGAAACTAAGCCTATTTTAAGGTAGGTAGGTAATTTTAGTAGTACCTGAAATGTAAAACGGTATTCGTGAATTGGGTTTTTCCCACTTATCTTCTTATTTTTTTTCGCTGATATTGGTCGTCCTTATATTATTATCTAAAATAAAACAATAAAAAAAAGCTCAAAATACCATTTATTAGGGAAGTAGGTGCTCACCTAATTATTATAGTACTTCAACCTAATTATTGCCGGCAACCGTTGGGGTAAACGTGTTCTTGAGTGGAGACCGCGACTCGGTAAACGTAGCGTAGGACGCCCTCCGGCCAGGTGGGATGACGAATTGCGAAAGACTGCTGGCAGATGCTGGATGTGTCAAGCTGAAGACAGGGCGCTATGGCGCTCATTGGGAGAGGCCTATGTCCAGCAGTGGACTAATATACGGTGATGATGATGATGATGAACCTAATTATTATCAAAATGTGAACACATAATTAATATTATGAAATAGCAAACTTGACTTTGTCAACATCTAACGCCCGAAATAGGCCCGCATGGTTATGGAATCAGGAATGTGATTCCTGATTCCATTGGGGGCAAATGCTTGTCCACTTCCTTGAGAAAGAGGGACTGTTATTAATGAACTCCTTCTTTAAGAAACAGCCTTAAAGGAAGTGGACGTGGCAAAGCCCCGACACTGTGACTAAAAATAAGATCGACTTCATCATGACGGATAGCAAGCACATATTCAGACATGTCTCGGTGATCAACAGGTTCAATACCGGATATCACCGAATGCTCCGAGGCACTCTGAATATCAACTTGAAGCTTGAAAGACACCGTCTGATGAAGTCCACGCTCCGACCAAATCCAATCCAAATCATGGCGGGCACCGAGAAGTTCGAGCAGCTACTCGGAGACAGATTTCTTGCCTTGGAACCCACTGATGACACTGACGAGAGCCTACACAATCTGGTCGAAACGTTGAGGGATGAGGGCATCAAGTTCTGCAAAAAACAGCGAACTGGCAAGAAGTCCAAACTCTGGGATGAGACTCTGGGGCTGATGACAAGAGGACGGGAAACCACCCAAGCAACTTAGTCTGAGAGGTCAGACCTGAACAAGTGAATTGCGAAGATGGTACGGCGCGACCTTCGGAGCTCCAACACACGCCTCATTGAAGAGGCGATAGAGCGAAACCGAGGGTCCAAAGTATTCACTCAGCAGCTTGGCAGAAGCTTCCTGACGAAGCTTAAAACGCACGACGGGAGGACCGTACTGTCGAAACCGGAGATCTCAGCCGAGATAGAGGATTTTTATGGCCGTCTGTGCACTGCACATGCCCCTCGTTCCCGACCTTGATTCCAGAGCCACCCTGATACGTCACTATACCGACGAACTGCCAGACATCAGTCAAGACGAAACCGTGTTAGCTTTTAGGCAGATTAAAAATGGAAAAGCCCCCGATGAGGACGGTATTACTTCAGAGCTTCTGAAGGCAGGAGGAGCCTCCGTTATACAGGAGGAGGATGACATTAAAGAGGTGTTGTAACCTCTTCAATGCCGTCCTCCACAGAGTTTGGTGGTGCTCTTTTTTAAGAACAGTGATAAAACTCTCCTTAAAAATTACTGACCCATCACACTCCTGAGCCACATCTACAAGCTGTTCTCACGAGTGATCACGAATCGTCGCGCCAGGAGACTTGACGAGTTCCAGCCACCAGAACAGGCCGGGTTCCGCGGAGGATATGGCACCATAGACCACATACACCCAGTGAGGCAGATTATACAGAAGTCCGAATAGTATAATCAGCCCCTGTGTCTCGCTTTTGTGGACTATGAGAAGGCCTTTGACTGAGTCGGAACCTGGGCTGTTCTGGAATACTTACAGAGATGCCAAGTTGACTATCGTTACATCGAAGTGCTGAGGTTCTCTGTGTCATTGCTGTACCCTCCACCACAAACTTGCAAGGAATATTGTAAGATATGGGAAGCTGGGACATGCAATTCAGAAGATGCAGGACTATCACCGTTAGTGTTCGCAGAATGCAAGACGGAAATGCGCGGTGCAAGAAAAGGTTCTTCATCGATGGCAGATATTGTCTCACCCATTCGGCTTAAGTCATCCTCAGTAAAATGTTCTGAAAATGGCATTGGAGATATTACATTTGAAAAACAACAACAAAGAGCAAAATTAAAGTTTTTATGAAAATCGAATTAAATTTCTTGGGAAGAGAGCACCTTGCACTTTTGAAGTGCATTTCTGATCATAACTCTGAAGATCCTCAAGATTTTTTCTTTCCGACAAAAAAAAAGAATCAAAAAATTCGTTCACAAACAACGAAGTTATCCGCGAACAAAAAAATTCATGTTGGGATTTTTTCAATTGGTTAAAAATAATTGTTTTTTATTAAAATAACATGAAAACACAAACACATAACTATGTAAGTGCATGGGTTACTATAACTTTAATTCAATAATTTTCCTATGTAAAACTATGTAAAAGTCAGTTACCGAATTTTGATTTAACAACTTTTCGAAGTATAAATATGTAAGTGCCTAGATACCCCTTATGATCATAGTGAATCCCGACGTATAAATATGTATGTGCGTAGTTACACATTTGTACGTCGGTTATCAAAATTTTTGGGAAAGTTTCAAAATGTACTTACTAATAAATTGTCTATTTAGTCAGCAATGAAGGCAATAACACACAACTGATTCAAGAAACCTAATAACTATGATTAGACATCAAACAGTACAAAAAGATGGTAAATCATTAATTATGATTTACTTACCTGGTCTTGTAGTAGATATAGCTGGGTCTAGGATATCTACTTTTCCTTTCTTAGTAGCATCTGCTTTTAAATTGTTCAGGAATCGGAAACGCTCACTTGTTATTTTGAAGCAATCAAATATTTACGACTTGCACACGCATTCTATTCGTTGTCCGCGCAAGAACCGTGCAACGGGCAGTTACCGCTGCCCGCACCTCATTCCCCCCTTGTAAAAGTGTGTATGTGGAAGATACAGCATTATATGGCGGGAAAATAATGAAGTTGGACAGTTATACGATTAAGAAAAACGTACTTAGAGTAGACTTTTTTGATTTTTTGTAAGTTATAATGATAGACTGGAATGTGTAGATGCCAAAAATGCATCAAACGTATAAGTGTGTATCTGGCAGTTACACGAAGATACGTAGGGAGTGTCGATGTACTATGAGTGGAAACTGCCTTAGCTTAATTAGCTCTAGCGTACGGACCTATTTTTACTTAAATATAAGCTTTTCATTTCCCAAATATATAAATAAAAAAATAAAAACCTCGGTTTGGATTCACAGACAGGCTGGCGCTGTGCTGATCGATCTTTTGTGTATTGCAGGTTCGAGAGCTAGCAGATCCAAGTCTCGTTCGAGATCACGGTCCAAGTCCAGATCTAAATCCCGCTCCAAGTCTAGATCCAAGTCCCGGTCCAGGTCTCGGTCTAAATCCCGATCCCGGTCTCGATCTAAATCCCGGTCCAGATCGCGGTCCAAGTCTCGCTCCAGATCTAGATCTAAGTCACGATCTCGCTCAAAATCTGTAGGAGTCGGTGAGTTATTTTATTTAAAAGATATCATCATAATGAATGAATTGCCTTCGTGTTTTCTTGTATTAGCCGTACTTGGAGCAGATTTTAAAATACGAATACTTAATGTATTACAGAAGGCGAAAGAAAAAGCAGATCTCGCTCTCGCTCCGGGTCCCGCTCTCGCTCCCGCTCCGGATCTCGCTCCAAGTCCCGTTCCAGATCTAAGTCTCGATCGAGATCTAGATCCCGATCGAGATCCAAATCTAGATCGCGTTCCCGGTCCGGTTCCGCCGCCAGCAGGAAAAGGTATTCTATTTGAATGTAAAGAGTGCAAGCAAGTGCGTTTATTTATGCCAGGGGGTTCATAGCGATAACTATTTATCATTGAAGATAAATATATGTTGATAATTATCTTTGATTGTAAATCGGAAAAATTTAAATTGCCCCTTACATTTTTCGTACCGTATTGGTGTATCAGAACACGAATTTAATCAAAATTATTAATTAAAGCTCAAAAAGAGATTTCCTTGATTGTTACATGACATGTGTTTATTTTATTTTTCTAATGTAAATGTAAAAAAAATACTAGAAATATGAACTGAAAAGTTTACTTAAATTTGATAATTATCAAGAAGGATAATTATCAACCTTGATAATTTGAAACCCTGGTTTATGCACAGCTTTACGTTGTCGTTTGTTTGTCAACGTGTTGCAGGTCGCGCTCCGGCTCGGGCTCGCCCTCGCGCAGAGGTAAGTCAGCTCTCTGAATACGCTCCGCATCTCTCTGACCCATCCGCGGAGACATTCTAAAAGGAACTGAGCCCCGAGTGAATACATCGTCGTGACGTCTCTGTCGCGCGGACACAACGAAACTCAGGGCTCAGGTACTGGAATGTGTTGATTTTTTACCAAACACACTAATGTAGTAAGAAAGTCGTGAAATAAGCCTACGAACTTGACCGAATCGTATATAGAGCTGGGACCTTGTTGTGCTGTAGCAGGCAAGAAGCGGCGCACGGTGCGGCTGGACTCTGAGTCGGAGGCGGAGGGGGGCGGGGAGGGGGCGCCGGGCGGGGGAGAGGCCGGCGGGGAGGAGGGGGGGCCCGCGCCCGCGCGCCCCGACGACTCCTCGGACGACGACGTCGAACCGGACTCCAAGCGGTCAGTGCATACAGTGTATACGGTGTGTGTAGTGTGTGTGTACACGAGACGGGTTTGAGCGTGTGCGTTGTCGCAGGGCGGAGATGGCGGGCGGCGCGTCGGACTTCGAGCTGATGCTGGCGCGCAAGAAGGAGGAGCGGCGCGGCCGGCGCCGGCGCAGGGACATCGACATCATCAACGACAACGACGACCTCATCGCGCAGCTGCTGCAGGGCATGCGCCAGGTGACCGAACTGACATCTAGTGCTCATGCTATCAGGACATTTGCAAGAAGGAGGAGCGGCGCGGCCGGCGCCGGCGCAGGGACATCGACATCATCAACGACAACGACGACCTCATCGCGCAGCTGCTGCAGGGCATGCGCCAGGTGACCGAACTGACATCTAGTGCTCATGCTATCAGGACATTTGCAAGAAGGAGGAGCGGCGCGGCCGGCGCCGGCGCAGGGACATCGACATCATCAACGACAACGACGACCTCATCGCGCAGCTGCTGCAGGGCATGCGCCAGGTGACCGAACTGACATCTAGTGCTCATGCTATCAGGACATTTGCAAGAAACACACTTGCGCGAGGGACACTTGCGCGAGAAGACATTTGCGCGACTACACGCTGGCGCGAGGGACATTTGCGCGAGTGACCACTTGCGCGAGTTGCCACTTGCGCGAGTTGCCACTTGCGCGAAAAATCACAAATCTCTTAATATCTCTGGAAATAGAGGTCGTAGAGAGCGGATTTCGCCATCATGTAGATAATTTAGCTCTTTGATAAATTATTATGATGATTATATTGAAGGATGTCTCACTTCCTAGTATAAAGATAGTCCGTTTTACGCCAAAGTTGCCGCCCGGTCGTCTCTCATTCCTATCCTAATTTATTGTATGTAAATTATTTTAGAAATAAGATACATAGTTACAACGTAATAATGGATAGTTATCGGAATTGTACAGATCGGTGTCAGTTTTTGTAATGTAATCCATTTATATGTGCGTAACGAGTAGGCAGAGAAGTTTCCCTGTGTGTTTGCCTCCATCTACAAGACAAGATAGGTGTATTGGATTATTTTTTATTTTTAAGTATTCGTTAGAGGAGGTATAGTATTCCTTTTTTATTTTGAGTTTCCTAATTTGCATGTACGCTCTGGTCATTAAATTTTCGTAAGTGTAGTTTAATATTTGTATAATTAATTTATTATTAGTTGTAGCGACATCTAGCATGATGTGAGCTGAACTAAAATGAAAAAGAAATAACAAAGATTCTGAGTGCAAAAAGTGGATCACGTGACCATTATTCCTAGATCGCGCAAGCGTTGGTTTCTACAACATCTAGCCTATATAGAACCTTCCGACATCAACTGTCGGTCGAAAGACCCCGGGTAAGTGGGCCAGATGGGCCGACCCGGTACAGGGAAGATCTTCCCTTGTAACCCCCAAACTGGTGACCTCCGTCGTGCCAGCCGTCGACTACCTCGGACGATTCTTGCCGACACCCGACGACTGGATTTCTCAACACGATTCCTTCAACAACCAGCGCAGCACTCCAGCTATCAACGATCATCATCATCGTCAGCAGCAGAGCACTCCAGCCATCAATGATCATCATCATCATCAGCAGCAATCAACCTTCATCTCTTCTCTCTCCCTCAAGCTTACCTTCCGGACCAGCATCATCCCTCAGCCTCCGCAGTTCCATCGCAGCCGCCCCGACTTCCTGGTTCTGCAGGCTTCTCCCCTCCTCGATAACGCTTCGTGGAGTTCCTCAGCGGCATCATCTGGGCATACAGTCTCGACTCACCGAAGACTCACCCGGAGCACCGCACCGCGCTTCATCCCGACTCACCGTGGACCGTCTCGACTCACCGCAGACTACAAGCGCCGCGCTTCGTCCCGACTCACTGTGGACATGTCTCGACTCACCGCAGACAAGCGCTCTCCCGTCCCCAACCTGCTCATCGCACCAGTCTCGACTCACTGAAGACTACGACGAGCTAAGCTGGACATTGGATATGTTGATATCAAAAATAACTATATCGACCTTCGGTCTGGAAAGGGAGTGATGTAGCGACATCTAGCATGATGTGAGCTGAACTAAAATGAAAAAGAAATAACAAAAATTCTGAGTGCAAAAAGTGGATCACGTGACCATTATTCCTAGATCGCGCAAGCGTTGGTTTCTACAACATCTAGCCTATATAGAACTTTCCGACATCAACTGTCGGTCGAAAGACCCCGGGTAAGTGGGCCAGATGGGCCGACCCGGTACAGGGAAGATCTTCCCTTGTAACTCTTTGGGGGAATTCCACCTTTAACCCCCAAATTAGTTATTTAGTTTTAGTTCAGTTTTTTTTACTAAGAGTGGAAACTGTCTTTGCTTTATTAGTTCTAGTGCACGGACCTATTGTTACATGAACATAAGCTTTTTGTTTCCCAAATCACTACATAGTATAAAACAAAATCGCTTTCTCTGTCCCTATGTCCCTATATCGTCATGTCTCTTTGAACGCTTAAATCTTTAAAACTACGCAACGGATATTGATGCGTTTTTTTTAATAGATAGAGTGATTCAAGAGACATGTTTATACGTATAATTAAACCGTGCGAAGCCGAGGCGGGTCGCTAGCGATTAATAAGAGTTTTTGCTTAAAAATATTGAAAATAGCTTTTGAATAAAAATAGCTTTTGCATAAATAATAATAATAAAATCATTTATTTCAGGTTTCATAAGAATAGTCTAGATGGTAAATACTAATTCTAAGGCCCATATAAATAAATACCTTACAGTCTAACATACATAAAAAATATCAAAACTAAATATTAGGTCCTTACATATGAAATTGGCGTTTTTCGTACTGGCCACTTTAATCACAAATTTCTCCTCTTTGGTAAGGAATTCCAAATTCAAATTTGTACAGCTATAGACTCATGTATTTGTGCTTCGATGATCGTCATTCATTTGTTTTTTTTCTTCTGTTTTTTTCTGTTTGCGTCACTCATTTTACAAAATGGAAAACTTAAAATATCGCATTATTTACGAGTACGAGTTCCGCCGTGGCACTAGTGCTGCGGAAACAACTCGAAGGGTGAATGATGTGTATGGCGGTCGTGTTGCAAAAGAAAACACAGTTCGTTTTTGGTTCCAACGTTTTCGTTCTGGAAATTTCGACTTGCAGAACAAGCCCCGTGGACGGCCTGAGACTCAAGTTGATAATGAAGAGTTGAAGGCTATTGTGGAAGCGGATCCATCGCAAACCACGTCCGAGTTAGCTGCAGGCTGCGGTGTTAGTGATAAAACTGTTTTAATTCACTTGAAGCAAATTGGGAAGATTAAAAAGCTTGAAAGGTGGGTACCTCACGAATTGACTGAAGCAAACCGGCAAACGCGCGTCGACTGCTGCGTTACATTACTAAACCGGCACAATAATGAAGGTATTTTAAACCGAATCATTACCTGTGATGAAAAATGGGTTCTTTACGATAATCGGAAGCGCTCAGCGCAATGGTTGGATCCTGGCCAGCCAGCCAAATCCTGCCCCAAGCGAAAATTAACCCCAAAAAAGTTTCTTGTAAGCGTTTGGTGGACTAGTGCCGGTATTGTTCATTACAGTTTTCTCAAATCTGGCCAGACTATTACGGCTGATGTCTATTATCAGCAATTGCAAACCATGATGGAAAAGCTAGCGGCTAAACAACCTAGGCTGGTCAATCGCTCCACGCCACTGCTGCTTCACGACAACGCTAGACCACACACTGCGCAACAGACGGCTACTAAATTCGAAGAGCTTCAATTGGAAAGTCTAAGACATCCTCCGTACTCCCCGGACCTTGCTCCAACAGATTACAATTTTTTTCGAAATTTGGATAACTTCTTGCAAGGGAAAAAATTCAACTCCGATGGGGCAGTCCAAATCGCCTTCAAAGATTTTATTGATTCCCGTCCGACTGGTTTTTTTAGTAAAGGGATCAATGAACTACCTATAAGATGGCAAAAGTGCATAGAAAATAATGGTTCATACTTTGATTAATTAAATATATTATATTAAAAAATATTCGACTTTTTGTTCCTCCCATACAAAACGCCAATTTCATATGTAAGGACCTAATATAAAGATGTGTATTTTGTAATCACGGTGTCAGCTGTCGACGATGCGCGGCGGTGTCTCCTTTCAGGCGGCCGGTGAACCGACGGAACTTGACAATAAAAATATTGTTGGTGACACAGGCGGCGGCCGATGACCGCGAGTTGAACAAGCGCAACCAGCCGGCCGTGCGCAAGGTGTCCATGCTGAAGGCCTGCATGTCGCAGCTCATCAAGCGGGACCTGCAGCTCGCCTTCCTCGAGCACAACGTGCTCAACGTGCTCTGCGACTGGCTCGCGCCCATGCCCAACCGCGCGCTGCCCTGTCTGCTCATCCGCGAGAGCGTGCTCAAGCTGTTGCAGGACGTGAGTATACACTAGCGATGGGTAGCTCAACGTGCTCTGCGACTGGCTCGCGCCCATGCCCAACCGCGCGCTGCCCTGTCTGCTCATCCGCGAGAGCGTGCTCAAGCTGTTGCAGGACGTGAGTATACACTAGCGATGGGTAGCTCAACGTGCTCTGCGACTGGCTCGCGCCCATGCCCAACCGCGCGCTGCCCTGTCTGCTCATCCGCGAGAGCGTGCTCAAGCTGTTGCAGGACGTGAGTATACACTAGCGATGGGTAGCTCAACGTGCTCTGCGACTGGCTCGCGCCCATGCCCAACCGCGCGCTGCCCTGTCTGCTCATCCGCGAGAGCGTGCTCAAGCTGTTGCAGGACGTGAGTATACACTAGCGATGGGTAGCTCAACGTGCTCTGCGACTGGCTCGCGCCCATGCCCAACCGCGCGCTGCCCTGTCTGCTCATCCGCGAGAGCGTGCTCAAGCTGTTGCAGGACGTGAGTATACACTAGCGATGGGTAGCTCAACGTGCTCTGCGACTGGCTCGCGCCCATGCCCAACCGCGCGCTGCCCTGTCTGCTCATCCGCGAGAGCGTGCTCAAGCTGTTGCAGGACGTGAGTATACACTAGCGATGGGTAGCTCAACGTGCTCTGCGACTGGCTCGCGCCCATGCCCAACCGCGCGCTGCCCTGTCTGCTCATCCGCGAGAGCGTGCTCAAGCTGTTGCAGGACGTGAGTATACACTAGCGATGGGTAGCTCAACGTGCTCTGCGACTGGCTCGCGCCCATGCCCAACCGCGCGCTGCCCTGTCTGCTCATCCGCGAGAGCGTGCTCAAGCTGTTGCAGGACGTGAGTATACACTAGCGATGGGTAGCTCAACGTGCTCTGCGACTGGCTCGCGCCCATGCCCAACCGCGCGCTGCCCTGTCTGCTCATCCGCGAGAGCGTGCTCAAGCTGCTACAGGACGTGAGTACACTAGCGATGGGGAAAAAACACAAGCAAACCGTTTTGATACCGATTCGAACCGATTTGCATCCAAATCGACAAAACGAATGGCGGATGGCGCCGAAATAATATTGATCTAAGATAGAATAGTTGGTGTATTCTTATTCTAAAAAACTAAAAAAATAAGTTATTTCATCAATGAAATTTTCATAAAATACGGTACTTACCGTATTTTATGAAAATAAACGAAAAAAATACGGTACTTACCGTATTTTTTTCGTCATCGAGTCATAAAACAAAAAACAAATTTAAAACCAATGTTGTATAATCCAAGTTTTAAAATAAATGCACTGCCATAAGAATAAACAGAAACAGTGGCACTGCTCTGAACTTTTTTCATACAGCAGGCAAATAACTCGATTCATTCATTAGTGTTTTGAAAATTGCAAATCAGCTCGTTCGATCAGAGCGCCCGCAAACAAATAAGCAACTGCTAGATATCTCACTCACACTCACGGCTCGCGACGATGTCGCGTCGCTCTTGTCTGTTTAGCATCTAGCTAGCTACTTCGTGGTTCGTTCGTTCGACTCGAAGACGCACGACTCGAAGCGGCCAGCAGCGGTTCAAACTGATTTATCTAAACCTCTGCGTCGGTTTGACTCGTTCGAACGTCAAACCGATTTGAACCGAGTCGACACACCGCTAGTATACACCCCCCCCGCGCCGCTGTCTCCGCGCCTACACGTCCGTATGTCCGACAGTTCCCGCCGATCGACAAGTCGCTGCTGAAGCAGAGCGGCATCGGCAAGGCCGTCATGTACCTCTACAAGCACCCCAAGGAGACCAAGCTGAACCGCGAGCGCGCCGGACGCCTCATCTCCGAGTGGGCGCGCCCCATCTTCAACCTCTCCACAGACTTCAAAGGTACGCCTCCCAACCCTAACCCTCTCGGTGCATCAGTTCTATCGGACCAACTGATCGGCCTCGTGTGTTCCAGCGATGTCCCGCGAGGAGCGCCAGGCGCGGGACGAGGCGATGGCGGGCGGCCGGCGCCGCGAGGAGCCGCCGGCCAAGAGGAGCAAGCAGGAGGAGGAGCCCGACCGGTGAGTGGTGCGATGTGTCGCGAGGAGCGCCACACCGCATCATATCCGTGGGCTCGATCCGTCGCCATTCGTGGTCCGTCCTTGCGGATAGAAGCCGCAGACGCAGTACAGCGTGTGACGTGTGTTGCAGGGCGGGGCTGCGGCCCGGCAGCGCGGGCTGGGTGGCGCGCGCGCGCGTGCCGCTGCCTTCCAACAAGGACTACGTGTTCCGGCCCAAGTCCACCAGCGACGTCGACATGTCGCGGGTAACTATACACACACACCACACTGTCCACCAGCGACGTCGACATGTCGCGGGTAACTATACACACACACCACACTGTCCACCAGCGACGTCGACATGTCGCGGGTAACTATACACACACACCACACTGTCCACCAGCGACGTCGACATGTCGCGGGTAACTATACACACACACCACACTGTCCACCAGCGACGTCGACATGTCGCGGGTAACTATACACACACACCACACTGTCCACCAGCGACGTCGACATGTCGCGGGTAACTATACACACACACCACACTGTCCACCAGCGACGTCGACATGTCGCGGGTAACTATACACACACACCACACTGTCCACCAGCGACGTCGACATGTCGCGGGTAACTATACACACACACCACACTGTCCACCAGCGACGTCGACATGTCGCGGGTAACTATACACACACACCACACTGTCCACCAGCGACGTCGACATGTCGCGGGTAACTATACACACACACCACACTGTCCACCAGCGACGTCGACATGTCGCGGGTAACTATACACACACACCACACTGTCCACCAGCGACGTCGACATGTCGCGGGTAACTATACACACACACCACACTGTCCACCAGCGACGTCGACATGTCGCGGGTAACTATACACACACACCACACTGTCCTCCAGCGACGTCGACATGTCGCGGGTAACTATACACACACACCACACTGTCCTCCAGCGACGTCGACATGTCGCGGGTAACTATACACACACACCACACTGTCCTCCAGCGACGTCGACATGTCGCGGGTAACTATACACACACACCACACTGTCCACCAGCGACGTCGACATGTCGCGGGTAACTATACACACACACCACACTGTCCACCAGCGACGTCGACATGTCGCGGGTAACTATACACACACACCACACTGTCCTCCAGCGACGTCGACATGTCGCGGGTAACTATACACACACACCACACTGTCCTCCAGCGACGTCGACATGTCGCGGGTAACTATACACACACACCACACTGTCCTCCAGCGACGTCGACATGTCGCGGGTAACTATACACACACACCACACTGTCCACCAGCGACGTCGACATGTCGCGGGTAACTATACACACACACCACACTGTCCACCAGCGACGTCGACATGTCGCGGGTAACTATACACACACACCACACTGTCCTCCAGCGACGTCGACATGTCGCGGGTAACTATACACACACACCACACTGTCCACCAGCGACGTCGACATGTCGCGGGTAACTATACACACACACCACACTGTCCTCCAGCGACGTCGACATGTCGCGGGTAACTATACATACACACACACCACACTGTCCACCAGCGACGTCGACATGTCGCGGGTAACTATACACACACACCACACTGTCCTCCAGCGACGTCGACATGTCGCGGGTAACTATACACACACACCACACTGTCCTCCAGCGACGTCGACATGTCGCGGGTAACTATACACCACTCGCACTGTGCGCTCTGCGGGACCGACTCTAGGGTCACGTCAAAGTAGGGACGCGTCGCTGAGACTCACGCGCGTGCGTTTGGTTCCAGACCACGAAGAAGAAGATGACGCGCTACGAGAAGCAGATGAAGCGGTTCATCGACCAGAAGCGCATGAAGAGCGGCTCGCGGCGCGCGGTCGACATCTCCATCGAGGGGCGCAAGATGGCGCTCTAGGGGGGGGGGGGGGCTGCACCTGAGAGGGACGCAGGATGGCACTCTAGGCGCGAGGGGCTGGAGGCGCGTCCAGTGCCATCGCCGCTTGCGCACGACACACACAGTAGTAGTTCCACTGCGGCGCACGTGGCCACTCAGACACGCCTCGAAATATAACTAACTTATTTAAGTTTAGAACTTACCACATGACGCGTAGGTACTTACCTATAGCGGTGAGGAGCATGTACATAGGACGCGCGTTGGCCCCGCGCTCAGAAAGGTCTCCAGACACACATAATGTGTATGCAGCATCTGCTACCACTCTACTAGTCCGACCGATACTATTGTTAGTGAGCGGTGAGTGGAACCGTCGGTCGATACCTCACCGTGTGCTAGGGGGGGGGGGGGGGGGGGTCGACGAGAGGCCTGCCCTCGGACATTGTGATTATTTAGCTCTAGTGATAAGTCTTAGGATAAGTTTTAAAATAAAGCCACACAAGAAGTACAGCGTTGTTTGATCTGTTAACTTGCCCATTGAATGTGTGGTTGGGAGTCCCACGTCGCGGTCGTGGCACTCCGCACCACACTACCCTGCTTAGTTTTATATCGCACCCCTTTTACGAAACTGGTTGTTAAAGCGGAAACAGGAGCTTGTCACGAGTTCCCGCTCAGCCCGGCTGTCTTCGTACATTAAAACAACTCAACGGCGACTCGACTCTATGCCAAATATTCAAATTTAAGCCCTGTGTCATATTTTCAAGGTTTAATTTCAAAAAATGATATTAAAGTAGTGTACTACTCATGATTCTGAACCCCTGGTTTCAAGGATAACGCTGTTCACGCGAACACCCTGTATTTGTAGTTAGTAATGTTAGTCATGTTAGTAAAGTTACACTCGGACCTTGCCGTAAAACGGCATGTTCATAGAACAACAATATTATAAAAATTTTACTCGTCCTCGGACGAATCACCTGGCGTAGGGCTGAGTCTCAACAGATCGCAGCACGACGCTGCTCTACCGACCACAACACCCCGCCAGGAACGTCAGTCGTCTACAGACTATTCCGAGCCCCGACATCGTCGAACTGAGTTATATCCGAACCAGAAGGAGCCGTGGTGCACGTGTTAAACCGTACGCACCGATCTCCGCGGTCCAAATGGGCTTCGACGTCACGCCTTACGAAGTAAAGCGCAACTAGTAAAGTCACATTGTTTAGAGCCTCCCGACTCTCGGGGCTCCACAGTGAGCATAGCCTTGCCGGATTCGGCTAGGCTGGCTTCGGCCTTAGAGGCGTTCAGGCATAATCCCTCGGATGGTAGCTTCGCACCACCGGCCGCTCGGCCGAGTGCATGAACCAAATGCCGGTAGGGTAGGGTAAAACTAACCTGTCTCACGACGGTCTAAACCCAGCTCACGTTCCCTTTTGATGGGTGAACAATCCAACGCTTGGGACCAGAGCTGTAACAGCAACTATATTGCTGAATTTACTCCTGCAGATGTGCTCTACGGAATCAAAAAGTTAAAAGGTAAAAGCTCGATAGGGCCGGACGCCGTGCCAAATTGAGACTTAAAGTATCAAGTAGATATTCTTCAAACCTACGATACGAGTACCTACCTAGAGAGTAGAGTGAGAAGCGAGTCTCCCTTCCTTAGGTAAGTACTAGTTAAACACGCCCCCTACAAAAAACTAATAGCATACGTCGATGTGCTATTAATTTTATGTAGGCGTTGGGTTTTCATAATATCTAGATACAACTAAAATCGAATTCCACGCCTACAATGAAGAGCACACGTCCAAATCTCTCAGCTAATAGCTTACTAGATATTTTAAAACAGAATAACTATGACTGTTATAATTAGATAGGTACATAGATAGTCTAAGGTATAAGTAGATCTAAGGTTACCTTCTTATTTAAATTCATGTACCTTACTGAATTCATAAGTAAATAACATCAAAAATAAATCTTATTAGGTATCTCATTTAATCGGTAAAGTTAATAGATAGTACTTACTAGAAAATAAAACCTAAAAGCAGGTATGAATCTATCCATGCTCATAAATTAAAATATTGAAAAAGTAATTTGTTACAAGTATTTGTCGTTGATACTATTTTGTTCTCTATAACAAAATGCACACGGATCAATATCCTATGAAAGTATTTTAGCCTGGCTGGTTTTGCTTGCAAGTATTTTTTTGCTCACACAATTACGAGCTTTATTCTCATGCAAACTAGGATTAACTCTTTCATTCACGCTTTTACATTAAGAATATTATAAACATTTTTATGTTTGTTTTAGCATCAATTACAAATAAAATACCAAAAAAAGTAAGAAAATAAATTTTTGGTATTATGGCTTTCAAGGTAGGAGGTGGTTAGTCACACTAACCACCATGACTATTGGTACAAATTAAACTAAGATGTATGGTGTCTATTATTTATTAAAATTATAATGTTTATTGAACTTTCCCGCAGGCAAATTAAACTTTTAATTACTTTTTATGAAAATCAGAGAAACATGTTTTTCTTTTGCGTAGGCACAGGGGCACTTTACATGTATTGCACTATACATGTCTACATTTACAACATCTTCTAGAAGTAGTACTCTCATTCCAGGTGAATTTTCTCAGGTTCTGTAGGTTTTTGTCGTTTGAGTTGTCCAGGTCCTGGAGAAGAGGCTGTGGAGCTGCGATTGCTGTTCACTGAATCGTGTCTTTGTCTGAGATATGCTGGCGTCAGTAAACCTTGTAAACTGAAAAGGGTTGTGGTTAGCTCGGGGTTGTGTGGTAGGTGTAACTGGTTGAACCCCGAACTGCCTAGGTTAGGTTAGGTTAGGTTTTTTTTTTTTTTTTTTTTTTTTATAATGTTGCAAACTGTGTAGATTGACCTGATCAAAGGAACAGATAATTCTACATGTTTGCTGTTTGCTTTTTAAACCCTACTATTACTGTTGCTATTAAAATGCAACAACATTAAAAACCTGCTGAATAGTAAAACCTTTTTTTTTTTTTTCCTTTACTCACACACACACTCACACAAACAAACACACACTCACACACACGCATGCAAGGGGAATCAGATAAGTTTACAAAATAATAATACTTCGGACAATGCTAGAAGAGAATAAAATTACTCATTAAATATGATTAAAATAAATATTCTGGTGAAAACATATTATTTTACCCAGTAAAATGTATTGTTTCACATCATTAATAATCGTAGTGTATATTTGATGAAACCATTTAATTTTATGGAAATAAAATTAAACTATTCATTACATTCAATTAATTTTCTTCAAATATAATTACTTTCAAGGAAATATAAATAAAGTTTATCAGCGAAATATACAAAATTAACATTCCTATAAAATAGTCATACTATTGCATATCTGTTATTACAAATTTCTTATAGTATACATAAATAATCATCTTATACTAGTTTCTTCTCTTTTTTTTTTCGGTTAGGTTAGGTTAGGTTAGGTTTTTTTTTTTTTTTTTTTTTTTAGAATGTTGCAAACTGTGTAGATTTACCTGATCAAAGGAAAAGATAATTCTACATGTTTGCTGTTTACTTTAAAACCCTAAAGTAACTGTTGCTATTAAAATGCAACAACATTAAACACCTACTAATGAAAGAAAACTTTTTTTTTTTTTTTTTACATCATAAACCGACATCTACATTCATACACACACGCACACACACCCACATACGCATACACACACAAACACACATGCAACTTATAAAGACAGGTTTACAAAATAAACACCAAGAAAATTTAAAGTACATAAATTACAATTTTTAAAATAACAAAATAAAAAAATAAGATGAATTTTTTTTATACATGGAACTTATAATTTTAACTAGTAAAATTAAGATTCATATTCAATATAAACAATACCTATTACAAAGTCCATTTATATTACTCAACATAAGTTTACATTTATTATCATTAGAATAATTATGTTTAAACATAGTTATATTTTTTTTTTGTGCCTTTTTTCCTTTTTTCGTTTTTTTTTTTTTTTTTTGTTTTTTTTTTTTCCTTTTTGTTTTCCTTTTAGATCGTTTTAGGCACTAGTTTTTTTTTTTTTTTTTTTTTTTAATTTCATTTTGCTTATGTTATATTAACTTATAAATACCTTATTTTATACACTGGCACATACTGCAGATTACAAGCCATAATCTCAGAGTACCAAACAAAACATTTTAGCAATAATAAAATCATTGTAATGATTACTATACTTAATATTAAATTGCTCATTAAAATTAGTAAATAAATTACCACATACCACATTACAATAGGACAATTATAAATCAGCTAAAATTCTCTTAATACAATGACCAATTCAATGAAATCTATTGAAAGGTTACACTAAAACAAACCTATCTAATTGCTGCTTAACATACGAATTTTAATTCTAATGTACATATTTTGGAATAGCATTAAATTTATTTCATATACATATACTAAGTACTTTACAAAAATATTTTTATACTACGGTTAGAACATTTATACCTTCCTTATTTTTATCATACTTATATTTTTTATTTATTCATTATTCCAACTTCACTCCATCATGCAGGAAGGAAAGTTGGCACATCCTGCAGATTACACGATTCACAATCTCAAATGTAAATGAGTACATTCATCCACCACAAACAACAGCTCTAATCTTTTACAAAGGAACCATTTTCCCTCCCAACCTTCCGAAGAACAGTCTTTGCAAAACTGAGAAAAACAATCCTTTTTTTGTCATTTAAAATTAATTCCCACAAAGTATTCAAACGTATATCAGAATCCATTGCATTCTCACAGTTATACCTCAAACTACCAAACTTTGAGCATTCTACTAATAAATGCTGGACAGTTTGAGGTACATCCTCACCGCAAGAGCACAATGAAGACTCAGACAATTTAAATCTATGAAGATAAAAACGAAACCCCCCATGACCTGTTAATATTTGTGTTATGTAATTATCCAATGTTAGCTTCCTTAAAACCTTATAAGCCAATAAAACATCAGGAAAAAATAATTTAGTTGTACTGCCAGCATGTGTAGACTCATACAAGCATTGCCATTTCCCAATAGTATCCAATCTGGTTGAAAACTTAGCAAAGGATAGTGGAAATTTATCATAATATGGGGCTCTCCTACAATTAAGGGCAGCATACTTGGCCAACTCGTCAGCCCGCTCATTCCCTGCTATACCAATATGGGCCTTTACCCAGTACAATGAAACTGTTATGCCCTCTTCAGCCAGTTTTAAAATGCTCTTTCTAATATCCATAGCCAGAGGGTGGAGTGAATTAGGATCACTTATAATCTCTAAACCGGACATGCAGTCGCTGGCAATGCTGATCCGATCCTCACGCCTAACTCTTACCATTTCCAGGGCTCGTAATATTGCCGACAACTCAGCCTGGAAGACGCTGCAAAAATCTTCCAGATGAAGACTTGCATGCCGGACCTCCCTACCTCCGGACCAACAGGTAACGGCCGCTCCCACCCTCCCCTCCAGCTTGCTACCATCTGTGAAGAAGACAGGCCCTTCACTTCCAAGGGTCTCCGCATCCGCCTGAGACTCAATGAGACCAATCTTCAGCCACTTTCTCTCTGCTGGGTGTGGAAGGGAGAACGGACTCCTCGGGGTCTCTATGCTACGTCCAGGCAAACAGGCAAGTTCTTCACCTTTCTTAATCTTATAAATCAATGCATTTTCCTTCAGTCTTAGTGATAGGGGTAGTATCCTTGCTAGCAACACACTCGCTACGAAGGACACAGTCCGATGAGCCTTGCTAACTTTGATGGCAAACGATCTAGTAAGACTGTTAAGCAATTTCTCAGCATAAACCTTATCCGAGATCCCAGCCCAGCAGCTGGCTGAGTATAAAACGGTAGGTTCTATTACCGCTATGTAGATCAGCCTCAAAATGTCAGAGTTAAGACCCCACTGCGCACGCGCTGCTCTTGAAACAACTTTATAAAAATGTATCGATTTTTTTGTGACATTTTCAAGATGCAGTCTAAAATTCAGGAGAGGGTCAATAGTTAACTCTAACACCTTGAGGCTAGGTCCATAATTTAATGCAATGCCAGACATGCTAAGACCAGGAGCATGATATCTAAGCTTCCGGGTCAACAGGAGAGCTTGCGTCTTCTCCGGAGCGAACTTGAGCTTGAGCCTCTCTCCCCAATGCGTGATAACGGCTAGCGCCCGGTTCACCCTCGCCTCCAAGTCCCTCCCGTCATCGCCGAGCGCGACAAGGAGGATATCATCAGCAAAGGCCTGGACTCGCACGCCACCGTACTGGGTCTGCTCAAGCAAAGGCTCCAGCTGCAGGTTCCACAGGATGGGTCCACACGTAGAACCCTGCACGCAGCCCTTGTTGGTGTGCCGAACCACCGCCCGTCCCGCATATCTGAGTTCCACTTTTCTCTCGGAGAGGTAGCTCTGGATCAGACGCACAACGGTCTCGTCAACTCTCTTCTCCCGCAATTGCCCAACAATGGCGGGCCACCAAGCGTTGTCGAAGGCGCCTTCTATATCGAGCGACACCATCACTACTATTTTCTTATCTTCCAGACCTCTGCGGACTACAGCCAAGGCATCATTCAAGGCATCCTCGGCGCTGCGCTGCGGTGTGAAACCGTACTGGTGTGGACTCAGGCCTCCCTCCCTGCCGAGCTGCCACTGCAGTCTGTTGACAAAAAGCTTCTCGAGCATCTTTCCTAGGACCGGAAGCAGCCCGATAGGTCGGTAAGACTTAGGCGTGGCATAGGAGGCTCGGTTCGGCTTGGGAATAACCTTTATCGTCGCTGCCTTCCAAATTCTAGGGAAACATCCCAGCCTTAGGCAGCGCGAGAACAAGTCAACAAGTAAGTCCTTATCGCACCGGTAGGCCTGAATGCAGATGTCCAGCGTAAGCCCATCACCCCCCGGCGCCTTCTTGGGACTCATGGTTCTCAGCACGGCCTCCAGCTCCGCCCCTGTGAAGGCTCGGGCGCGATCCGCAAGTGCACAATCAGTGCTTATCCCTCGCACCCAGGCGTCTACAGCGGCCCTGTGTGCCGCCTGCTGAGGTGTGTCGGTCGACGCCTCGTCCCGAGGGTAGAATGTATCACCCAAAAGCGCCGCAGACTGCGCCTCATCTAACACACGCCCATCCGCCGTCTCCAGCAGCCTGTCCGGTGCGCGTCCGGTGCCGATCGTACAAGCCTTCATAATACGGTAAGAACGCCTCCAGATGGTCTCGGTCTTCTCTCCCGTGCAGAACTCTTTCCAGCTGGCGGTCGCGGCGGACTCGATGGCTCTCCTGTACTCTTCTCTAGCCTCGAGATACATGTCTACCACGAACCGCCTGCGCTGCGGGTTCGCCTTGGCCACTCTTCTCCTACAGCGCACCATATCGGCCTTCAGCTGCGTCAGCTCGGGCGTCCACCACTTGCAGGCCCTCTCAAGCCTCCTTGGCGAGAGGCGAGGTACGGTCCCGTCGCACGCCGAAACGATGCACTCGACGTATTGCTCGACTACTCCACCGATCCTCTCCTCGTCCTGGGATTCGCCGAGCTGGCGCACTATGGAACATCGTAGAACAAGAGCATATTAAAAATGGTTTTTACAAATATCATAATTTATCAAATATTTTAATTTTATTAGATACTCGGATAGTCAAATTATGTTATTCAATAAGATTTTGTTACTCAATACCTAAAATAGTATTATTTTTCATAATCAAAAGGGTGTTGAAGAAGGCGGTCCCAAACTCATGCCTTTGCATGTACATGTTTCCATGCAATATTGTGAAATAAATATTCAGGAGAGATATGTAGTATATTACATTTTTGGAAAGGTTGTTTCATGTATTTTACGGAACAGCTATTTAATTTTCATATTACTCATAAAATTTTTGAGTAATTGCTAAAAACGTCACATGCCTTATTTTTCACAAATTTTTTTTTTCTTTGAAGCTTTTCATTGTTACCCACGTCTGCCCACGCGCTACTTTTTGTATTTATTTATAGTATAACTATTCATACACATTATGCAAAAAAAATCAGCTGCGGTTTTTTGCGGTTTTAGAAGTTATGAGCAAAAGTTAGATAGAAGTCGGAGCAGGAAATTTGTTATTTTTCGTGGTTTACCACAGAGACTGTTCGCAGGGACATTTAATCTGTATTTTTTTTGTCGTTCAATCATTTTGCTTGAGAATGTAAGTGATAATAATGATGTAGGTACCCATTCAGTATTGTATAATAGTAGGTATATAAAGGGAGGTAAATTATTCCAACCATTCAAATTAGTGTTACTTCAAGTGAAGTAAAGCTCATCTACGCCTGTAAGTAATGTATTAAAGTTCTAAAATGTCTTGATTTAGCTGTATTCAACGAGATTTAATACTTCCCTTCATCGAGGGTGGCAGAACTCTGGAATCATTGTCCAAAGATTTAGAGGAAAACATTTATTTTTCTTTTACTTTCTTCAGGGATGACGATAAATTCCAAAAAATTTGGCGAATACGTAATGGAAACTGCTAGAATATACGTTAATGAATTTAATTGGTATTACATGCCATCTTCAGTCCACAAGATACTTTAACACGGAGAAAATATTATCAAATATTTCGCAGTTCTTCCTATTGGACAGCTATCAGAAGATGCACAAGAGTCGCGTAAGAAAGACTACAGAAACATGCGACTACATCATGCCAGAAAATGTTCTCGAACAGCTACAAACGAAGATGTCTTTAAAACTCTATTGTAGACTTCAGATCCGTATATAACAAGTTTAAGAAAACCATACGCAAAAAATTTCAAAGATCTTGAAGAAGAGGCACTAAGTCTTCTAATAGTGGCACCACTTGCAACTGACCCTAAAATATATTATGTGCATTAGAGCCTAAGTAGATGGTGATTTCTTTTCTAATGTCTAATCCACTCTTAAATTTAATCATTACTTTTCACTTTTCTACAGTAGGCAGAAAATATAAGCTAATTAGGTAAATATGTAGATAGATACTATTTAAATACAATTTTTTTTATTTTTTTTGCCCATGACTTATTTTAATTAACCATAGTTTAAAACCAAGGTTATTGTTTGGTAATTAAAACCTTTTATTTCGCATTACATTAAATTATTTACTTATTTTTTCCGTTTTTTTTTCTTTTTATGCTGTATATATATATACATATATAAAAAATCACTTAAACTTATATACCATTTGAATCTCTATACATTACTGTATATCTGTACCAAATTTCATCAAGGTATGATTAAAATTCGTGAAGTTATAGATTTTTAATCCGAAAATGACCTAAATATTCCATAGTGTGGCGGCGCACTTCGGCGCGCTCGAGCCCCTCCTTCATCTTCTCCTGGAAGAGCGTCCAGTTGGCTCGCTGCGTGTTGTAGATACGCGTACCAGCGCCGCCCTCCGCCACCCGCGCCCGCCGCGTACGCAGCTGCAGCGTGAAAGTAATTGGGCTATGGTCGGACAACGTACAGAGCGCAGGGTCGACGCGCCAGTTGGAGAGCGCGGGCAGCAGCACAGCGTTACAGGCCGTCACATCTATGATGCTGGTGGCAGGCGCGCCGTGCCGGCGAGGAAGGTTGGTTCGTTACCCTCGTTGCATACTTCAAGCCCAAGCTCCGCAAACAGCTCCACGAGTGCGGCGCCGCGCGCATCCTCCGCCGCGCAGCCCCACCATGGACTAGCCGCATTGACGTCACCGGCCACCACGACCCTCTCGCATGCCATACCCCGCACAATATCCTTTATACAGTTGAGGTAGATAACCACGTCCAACTCTTTGTCGATGTACACGCTTACTATACCTACTCTTAAATTGTCAACTTCGACAACCACGCCCACGATATCTCTTGTAACGTACCTAGAGCTCTCCGTGTATTTAATGTTGGGATCCATTAACACGATCGCTGACCGCACCGGAGCATCAGCGCTCCCCGCGGCATGTTGTAGCACGGCGTAGGGTGCGGGCGCCGACATGCAGCCCGCCGCACCCACGTAGGGCTCTTGTAGCAATATCAGCTGCATCCGTCTCGAACTGGCCTCTCTCAGACATTCCATAGTGGCCGCCCTTCCCCTGCCTGTATTATATTGCAAAATTTTTATGTTCCAGGTATGCTCCATAGAAGCCGGATCGGTGCCCTTAGCAGTAGCGTACGCTGAGGCGCGCTATGCGGTCCCAGCGGCGCCACTCAGGGCAATCGGCACTGTACGCGGGGTGCTCCTGGTCCGGCAGCCGGCGTGCTGCGCAGTTGGTGCAGCGCGGGGGTACGCTGCCGCGAGTTGAGCACACGCGCGTGTCGTGCTCGCCCGCACAATACCCACAGCGCGGCGCCGGCGCACGGCACTCAGACACACGGTGCGAGAACCCCAGACACCGGTAACATTGCAGCAGCGGCGACTGGTCTAGCGCCACGACCACTTGGTACCCGAGCCGCACGCGCCGCTCCAGCAGCGCGCGCCACACGCTCGCGCTCACCGCTACCACTACGTTATTGAGCCCTGCGTTCCGCCCCTTGATTCGACGCACGATTTTGACGCTCCGCTCCGACTCAGGCACTGCCCGCAGCAGCCCCTCGTTCTGGCGGAGCAGGGCCTCCTCGAGGCGCGCGTCCGCGAGCTCCGCTACGACGCCGACAAGCCGCAGCTGCGGGTCCCGAAGGCGCGGCTCCGACACGCTGTAGTCGTCGCCGAGCGCGCGGATGGCCCCCTCCATGATCTCTCGCTCGCGCGCGCTCTCCATCGAGATGGCAACGCCGCCGCCGCGACACTTCCGCACGCCGTTGATCCCGACCCCCAGACCGATAACATCAACATTAGTTTTGATGTGTTGCAGGATGTCATCGCCGGTATGGATTGGATTCCGTGACTTCACCATCAGCGGATGCCTCGCAGCTTGCGCGTACGATGCGTGAGTCGGAGGTGGCCCGTCGCCCGCCGAGCGCTGGAACGTTGCCCCACCGCGCTCCGGTCGTGGGCCCGCTACATCCACAGAGCTTCTTGCAGGCGGCATCGGCGAGCTCGAGCATTCGTCTCGGATGGCATATGCCTCTTCGAGCAGCTGGCCCACCAGGCGGAGACTGGCCACCTCCTCCTCGGGCCGCGCGCCCAGCCTTCCACTCATCTCCTCCACGGCACGGCGCGCCGCCTCGGCTTCTTGCATCGCTTTGGTAGTCGTGCGCTGCAACTCATCCAGGCCAGTTTGGAGGCCGGAGGTGATAGCCTCGAGCCTATCTGAGTGGATCTTGTACTGCAGGGCATACTGTCTCTCGGCAACCGCGCGCGCGCGCTCTTTCTCTGCGAGATGCCGAGCGCGTGAGTCCGCGAGCCGCAGCACCAAGGCGTGTAGTCCCTGCACGCCCGCCAGCACCGCCTCCTTGATGTCTCGATTTAGGTTGCGAGACTTCTCAAGCTCCGCCACCGTGGTCTGCAACAGACAATTTGCCCGATGCGGCGCATCCTGCACAGACTCGCCCGTTGCCAGCACGGAGGTCTCCATGAAAGAAAGCAGTGCAGCGGGCGAGTCCGAGTTCGAGCGCGGGGGCGCTGACTGGGGCGTCGGGCCAGAGTCTCCGTCCCGAGCCGGTTCTGGCGTAGGCGCGCCCGCGCCCCGCGTGCTCTGCTGACCCAGCCGCAACAACGATTCATTTGAATCGGAAAAATGTTGGTTAGAGGCGGAAAGTAGAGAGTTGGACTCGAGCTTTTTCCTTATTGTGCCTACAATGTTAACTCGACTTTCATTTCCAGGCGTCGTGTCAGTGCCGACTGCGGCCCGCACCTGAGAGTGGTACACGGGCAGCCCCGAGCGCTCCGCAGCCGGCGTCATCAGCCTGCTCGACGTGCCGGCCCCCAGCGACAGTGGCATAGCGCCATCACCCTTTCTCGTCGCCCCCGACCTTGGTGAAGAACCCTTGCCCATCCTGAGATGCCCTCCGCCAGACCATCCCTTATTCACCTTAGTCTTGAATGACATAAGTGTATCAGAGAAGTTTTAACGATGATACTGAAGAAAATCCCAGGTCTCCCCGACCACCAGGGCCCGAGCTAAAGAGGTTCGAAGAATTCCAAGATGGCGGACAAAATGGCCGCCAAAACAAGAAATTTTAATACTAAGCAAGAAAATCTCAGCTCTCTGGGACCGCTGGATCAAAAGTTACAGCCAGTTGAAGTTTTCCAAGAAGGCGTTCAAGATGGCCGCCAAAATGAAAAAGTGACGTAGCTCTATCAATTTTGATCGCAGAGAGTCGCGGTTTTCGGTAAGTGGAAAAAGTCTACAACTCTCCTTCCGCTCTGATAATGAAAAGTTGGAATATATTAAAAACGGGTGTTAGCAATACAAAAAAATATCATAATAAATTTAAACATAGGTAAAAAAAAAATTGAAAATTGAATTAATTTAAATCTAGGTAGATACCACCTAGTTATGAAGAAAAAAGTTAAAAAAATAAATAAACCAATGAACGGGACCAAAACAAAGACTTTAATCAATTTTAACGCAAAAAACAATTATCAAAAAATTTAGAAAATTTATTTAAACGCTTGAAGAGCAATGCTTAAGACTCATAAGAATTTAAAAAATATAGGTTACAGATTTATTTAAAACTAGATGCGCCCCGCGGCTTCGCCCGCAGGGAAATTTATTTGTTAAATTTCAGAAATTGATTGAGCGCCTCCTCGAGGTAATTTCGTAAAAATAAAAAATACGTGTCTAATTATTTACTTTGCATTTTATTTATACAGAATTTTGAGTGAATCAAACCAAGGAATAATAATTGTCTATACAAACTTTACCACCCCATTTAAACCCCTCAGAGGTTAAAATTACCAAATTTTAATATTCTATGTGTTATTCTAGGTCCTAAATGTATAACATACAAAATTCATTTAAATAACATAAGTAGGTAGTTACGTAGATTAGTTATACCAAAGATTCACACAGACTTTCCAATTTATTATAGTAGTAAGATGCATATTTCTTGCTAGGTTTCGTAGCATAGTTTACCAATACTGTGTTTATTTGTCTGACATCTATTTATTTCTAGTTTGTTTAATTTTATTGTATAACTAGCTGGTACCCGCGACTTCGTCTGCGCATGATTAGTATTTGGAGTACTCGCGATTTTACTTGCGTAATTCCCTTTCCCGTGGGATTTTCGAGATAAAATAAAGCCTATTTCTTATTCCAGCTTATAATCTATCTCTGTGCAATTTCATCCAGATCCGTTCAGCAGTTTTTGCGTGAAAGAGTAACAAACATCCATCCATCTATCCATTCATACTTACAAACTTTCGCGTTTATCAGTTCAATTCAGTTTGTTTCCCCTGGGCTATACGGGTTTTCAAAAATTTCTCACTGCATCTGAACGACGCATATACACGCGTCGTTCAGATATTGTGAGAAATTTTTGAAAACCCGTATAGCCCAGGGGAACCAAATTGAATTCCGGGATAAAATGTATCCCATGTCCAATCGTCCCGAGTTCCATTCGAATTCATTCACTTCCGTCGTGATGCGTGGTTAAAGAATTTTTCTTTCATCCTCTCTCCCAGGGGTACCTTACCGAATTCCGGGATAAAAAGTATCCCATGTCCTTCCTTGTAGTATGAACTCAAATCGTCCCGAGTTTCATTCCAACTCATTCAGCAGTTTCGGCGTGATGCGCGGTAAAGGATTTTTACTTTCATACCCTATCCCATGAGAACCTTATTGAATTCCGGGATAAAAAGTATCCTATGTCCTTCCTCGTAGTATGACCTATAATCATGCCGAGTTTCATTTAAATCCATCAAGTAGTTTCGGCGTGATGCGCGTTTACGATACAGACAGACAGACAGACAGACAGACAGACAGACAGACAGACAGACATGAATGAAAAAAATTACAGTTTTGGCTTGAGTATCGATAACAGAGAGCCATCCAAAAAAAAATTTCAAAATATCTTCAATGTACAGATTTGGACCTGTTACAGTTTTATTATAAGTATAGAAGTTATTAACAATGAAAAATTTAAAATTTTAAAATGTCTGTATCTTGGTCAAAACTTAACTTAATTTCCAGCTGAAAGTGCCTTCGGTTATGTTCTCTCTGCCTTCATCCGGCGCCGTACTCAGATCGTGTAAAGCTGCCCTGGATCGATGACCACGTGCCACGTGGTAAGTTGTTTTTTTGCCCTTTATTCCGCCCTGGTGAGCAGAAAAAATCGGGACAAAAGCTTGACTAGTAGGGCTTCAGGAGAGCTTCAAGATGGTTCAATAAAAAATGTAGGTCGTCGCTGCAGATCCTTAGTAATTTGCGTTTTAAATCTCAAAAATCACTTTTTCCAACGTAACTTCCACAAAAATTGACAAATCGGCGCGCGGTTTTGAACGCCAGGTGCGCCTTTGCAACACACACGTTTTGATATATTGCACTAGTTTAAAAGCACTGAAAAACTATTTTTGCCGATTTTTCAAGCGTGGAGCGGTCTTATTTCGTGGCTCTCTCGGTGGCGGATCGAGCGCGACTGGTTAGGTTAGGTTAGGTTAGGTTAGGTTAGGTTAGGTTAGGTTAGGTTAGCATTCTTTTCTCTTTTCATTCACTCTGCATTCCAATTCTCTCATCATTCCATCACTTTCCACTGGTGGGATGCCAGCGTCTATTCTCATATATGGGGAACAGGTTTTCAGGCTTTTTTATATTCAAATATATATACAACAGCTTATTCTATGACATTGGGATTGAGGTTTCACAATTTTTGGGTTTTGTCTTAAGTTTAAATTATTATCTATTTTCTTACAACTAACAATTTTGTTTAAGTTTTGTTCTTATAGTATTTACATGTTTCCGATTTTCACAAACTTCTCTTAATATTATTTGTACATTTGCCTTTTTTCATTTGCGAGACTACATATTTATAGTATGCTTATATATATAGCTTAGCATATATATTCATAATATATTGCTTAATCCTATTTATTTCTTTTTATAACTAGTTTACTTACATTGGTACAAAATTTTAAAAATTTTGGACGGTTGTTCTTATCCTTCATAATTTCAGGTATACTATTTACAGTTAGTTTTACGTCCATTTCTTGCTCTACCTCATATCTCTCAGAACCATATGCCGGACACTCCAACAGTATATGGGCCACAGTTTCGTCCCTCCCAGGTTCGCATATGCACGATGGACTCTCTTTACACTTGAACCGGTTCAAGTATTCAGAGAATCCACCGTGCCCTGTCATAAATTGCGTTACGACGCCGGTTGGTCGAAGCTTCCTTACTAGCTTATAAGCTTCGATTGCGTCGGGGAAAAACAGTCTCGTTACTGCGGCGGTTTGACCCGACATGTACCTATGGTTCCATTCGTCAAGGGACTCCATACGGATTTGTCGCTTGACAAATGAAACCGGGCACCTGTCGTAATCAGGTTTTCTTTTAACCGAGTGTGCCGCTGCTTTGGCCAGTTCGTCTGCACGCTCGTTCCCTTCTAACCCCGCGATATTCTTTCTACTCTCCACTGCCAAGGAGTGAAGGGAACCGGGGTTTGCTATGGTTTCCAGCGAGGATCTTGAGTCGCTATAAACCCCAAAAGAGCTTTCTCTGCGCTGTAGGATTATCCTCGTGGCCTTACATATGGCCAGGAGTTCCGCCTGATAGACTGTGCAGTATGATGGTAGCTTAAGTTTGACGGCTTTGGTTTCAGCTGCGCTCTCCCATAGGGATAATGCAGCTCCAACCTCACCATCAATCTTGCTACCATCAGTAAAGATTCTTACTGCTTGGTTGTTGTGGTCATCCACTTGTTGCTGGTCTAACAGGCTCACGAACTCCAGGCTCATATGTTCTGCCGGGTGATCCAACATGGCATATGGAACGACACGCTCTACCTCCCTGTCTCCTAGTGATAGCCGGGGTACTCCTCGCTTGGCCTCGTAGAGGGCAGCTGCCTCTCTGATCCGGAGGTCAAGCGGAAGTATCCCGGCCAACACCAGTGCCGAGTTCAGGGAGACAGTGCGGTATGCTCATCTCCGACCCATCACGGGTGCCCTTGATCATGCAATTAACGCATTTCTCGAGTTCCTTGCTCTTACGAAAGCGATCAAAGATGTCAATACCCTTACATGCAAGTCCATCCTGCAGTCGTATAGGCAAGGAAACTTTAACCTTTTAAAGGTGGAACTCGAGGAAGCGGAGGCTGCAATATACCACAATGACAATTCCCAGGTCATCATGGGTTCAATGTCAGGGAGTTATATGGCAGCCTACAGCGCAAAAGGTGGCTTCGTGATGCTGAACGAAGACGAGACGGAGAAGGAAGGACCTCCAAGATTTCTGACTCCAGAGGGGGATCCAGTGGTCGTCACCGCCCGATGTACCAAGATCATGCTTGATGATAAAATCCTTGAAATGGCTCAGTCCATTTCAGGGAACAAGGATATCGAAGCGGGTTGGGTCAACTGGGTGGTACCAAAAATAACGTGGATCAATGGAGTTCCTGGGTGTGGCAAAACAACGTGGGTCGTAAAGCACTTCGATGCGAACAAGGACGCCATCATCACCGCAACAACTGAGGCAGCTAATGACCTGAGAGAGAAGCTATCGCACCGAATAGGAGATTTGGTGAAAACCAAGGTGCGGACAATGGCCTCGGTCTTAGTAAATGGCTTCAAGGAGCAACATAAGTGCAATCGTCTCACGATTGACGAAGCACTTATGAACCACTTTGGAGCTATCATCATGGCCTCACGTTTATCTGGTGCTAGCGAAATTGTTCTTATCGGAGATGTCAACCAGTTGCCTTACATCGATAGAGAGAATCTGTTTGAGATCAGGTACAACAGGCCAAACATGGTAGCTAACATCAGCCAAGAGCTTCTGTGCACCCACAGGAATCCACTCGATGTTGCATATGCCCTGAGAGAGGTATACTCCGGTATACATTCCTCCAAACTCGAGGTCCAGTCACTGATGCTGAAGATGTACACAGGAGCGAAAATATCTAACTCCCTCACCAATACTCTCTTCCTAGTTCATACACAGGATGAGAAAGATACCCTAAAAAACCAAGGGTATGGTGAGGGGGCTGGATCTCGCATACTAACCATCCATGAAGCTCAGGGATTGACCTTTGAGACAGTGGTCATAATAAAAACAAAGAGTGGTATGAAGCTGCATGAAAGTGTCCCACACGCGGTGGTAGCAATATCGCGGCATACCAACTGCTGCACCTACTACGCTGATGACACGAACGATGCGATCGGGTACTTCATAAAAAGAGCAATGGCAGCGCCAACCCAGAAGATCATCAATTACAATTTACAAATGGCAATCAGAAACAGAAACGCAGCTGTCGTTGAAAAACTGGCAAATTTGGCAGATCAGGGGGCAGCGTCTAGTTATAAGCATGAGTAAACATACTTGTAATTGCTAAGTTCAAGTGAAAAAAAAAAAAAAAAAAAATTGTTATAAAAGTAGAAGTATAAGAAAATATTTATGTAAATTTAAGTATTCTAGTTAGTGCTAGTTAGTAGTCTAGTTAGTGCTAGTTTCCTTACTGAGTAATTAGATTTATAAGAAAATGTAACAATTGTAAGCTCATAAACGAATACATTACCTAACAAGAGCACGGACTCAAAGACTGTGGTGAACGCGAAAAAAAAAAAAAAAAAAAAAACCTAACCTAACCTAACCTAACCTAACGAACCGAACCGAACCTAACCGAACCTAGCCTAACCGAACCGAACCGAACCTAACCATTTTTTGTATATAATTTTATGATTTACAATTTTTGTCGATATATTTTTATGATAAAAATTAACGTTTTGATGAAATACATAGCCATAGATATAATTTTTGACCTCATTTAACCACTCAAATAATAATGCTCAAAATACCAATAAAATATCAATACCATTAATGGACTTATTTAAACGAACGTTTTTAATGTAGTCGTTAGTTATTCCTTAATAAATAAATAAACTAGATCCATTACTATCTTAGTAAGTGTTGAACTTCAGGTTCAACTGAATGGATTTTGTATGGATATAAATGGAAACTGCCTTTTACTGAAGGTTGAATTGTTTTAATAGGTTTTAATTATAAAGAAAAATTACAGCAATTTCGATTGTTTTTTATGAGTGTAAGTGTCAACTTCTTGCTTCTGATAATGGCCTGCTGGCTTGACTACTTCACGAGGCGCATCTTCATAAAGCAGTCACGTGACTATCTATAGGCGCGGGAACATGCTCCCCCCTTTGAAAAGCCTGCTTTTCAACGTTATCTTCATCCATCAAGGGACACAGGCGAACAAGGGCTCTTCGAACACATCCGCGAGTTGTGGTGACATCGGCTACGCGATTTATACCATCCGGTCCGGTGTAGAGCCTGGAGACTCGTCCTAGACGCCAATTTAGAGGAGGTACATGCTCTTCGTGAATCAACACTAGATCTCCAACCTTGAGATGGCCTTTGTTGGTTTTCCATTTCTTGCGGGTTTGCATTTCAGATATATATTCCTTCTGCCATCTTTGCCAAAAGTGCTGCCGTAATTTCTCGACTCGATTGTATCTTTGGAGTTGGCTTTCATTAGCGTTTAGCAAGCTTTCATATGGCATTGCTGTCAATTGTCTCCCAATAAGAAAATGCCCTGGGGAAAGGAAATGGAAATCGTTGGGCGAGGAAGAGAGGGGACACAAGGGGCGACTATTTAAGATTGCTTCTACTTGCGTAAATAAAGTACCTAACTCTTCAAATGTTAGATTAGAATTTCCCATTATTCTACGAATATGATATTTTGCTGATTTGACTCCGGCTTCCCAAATACCGCCAAAATGAGGAGCGTAGCTAGGTGAGAAAATAAAATTTATGCCTTCTTGAGATGCTAGATCAGAAAGAGATTCTGAATTTAGTTTAAGGAAAGAACTTAGCTCTTTGGCGGAAGCAGTGAAGTTACCTCCATTGTCACTGAATATTTCAATAGGTTTTCCCCGTCGTGCTACAAATCGGCGAAGTGCCATCATGAATGCATCTTTAGAAAGGTCAGAAACGGCTTCTAGGTGGATGCATTTAAATCGTAAACACACAAATAAGCACATATAGGCCTTTTGCAACTTGGCACCACGACCCTTCCGATTTAATATATTAAAATGTCCTGCAAAATCAGTGCCTACAGACACGAAAGGATGATCCACATTTATTCGGGAGCTGGGTAAATTTCCCATTTTGGGCTGCAACAATTTACCTTGAACACGCCGACATCGAACGCATCGACGAACAACTTGGCGGGCCAGGCGACGCCCGTTAATGGGCCAAATGGTCTGGCGTACAGAGGCCAGTAACAACTGAGGCCCGGCGTGAAAATGGCTTAAGTGTTTTTGATCAAATAACAATTTTGTCAGATGATGAGAAGAATCAAGTACTATTGGATGTTTAGTATCAAAGCTATAGTTAGATGACTCAATTCTGCCACCGACTCTGATTAAGTTACCATCTAAAAATGGAGACAGACAAATCAATTTAGATTTAGGATTTAACGAACTGCTTTTCGCAAGCAATTCGTATTCATGTGGAAAGGATTCCCTTTGCGCGATGGAGCACAGTAGAGAAAAGGAATCATTTAATTCTTTGACAGATAAATGACCTGATAATTTTGAACTAGGGTTTCTGCAATTATGTGCGAATCGTTTAACAAATGCAAACGATCTTTGAAGTTTGTTCAATGTAGAATACCTTTTAAAATCAACAAAGGATGTTTCAATGGTAGATACGGACAAAGAACATGACTTTCGTTCAGGCAAATCCTCCAAAGTAGGTGATGATAGAGTGGGCCACTGGTCCTCATCATGAAGTAAAAAGCTAGGACCCGACCACCAAAGCTCCATATCACGAAGTTGACTAGCATTCATTCCCCTGGAGATGATGTCGGCTGGGTTCACATTAGTAGGAACATAACGCCATGAAGACAGTTTAGAAATTTCAACTATCTCGCCGACTCTATTAGCCACAAAGGTTTTTAGTTTACTTGAGTCACTGGCGAGCCAAGCCAAAACGACGGTAGAGTCACACCAGTGAACGATTCGGGAGGGCTTGTTTCTGATAGAGTCGACGACGCTCTTAGATAATCTAGCGGCGAGTAATGCAGCTGATAACTCTAAGCGGGGTATAGTGGTAGGTTTAAGAGGACTTACTTTCGATTTTGAACACAAAAGATTCACCTGGACTTCATTATCCGAACTAATCGATCGCATATAAACACAAGCGCCGTAAGCGCACTGAGATGCGTCACTAAACACGTGCATTTCAACTAATTTGGGTGAGTTACAAATCACCTTTCGAGCAATCTGTAATGTTGATAAACCTGGTAAATTATCAACGAATTCAACCCATGATTCTTGGATTGGCTGAGGGACAGGCTCATCCCAATCCATTTTCAGTTGCCATAATTTTTGAAGCATTATTTTTGGCTGTATTATACAAGGGCTAATCAAGCCAAGAGGGTCGAAGATTTTAAATGAATTTGACATTATTGAACGCTTAGTAACAGCTTTACCCTGAGAAGGCATATCAAATGGGAAATGCAATGAATCACTAGCAGGATTCCAACCCAAGCCAAGGGTGCTAGTAGATTCACTGAAATAAAGTGAATCATTGTCAGTCCCTTTATCCAGTAAATGAGGAACATTTGATTTAAACTTTCTTAGAGTAAAGCATGCTAATTTTAAGTTAGAGGTTACCGAGTTTACTATAAACTGCAGCTGTGTTTCATCATCACACCCAGTGTACAAATCATCAACATAAAAATCATGTTGTATTATATTTTTGATAAACGGATCATCACATTCTTCTCCCACCTGCCACAGACAGCGTGTGCTCAAGTAGCTCGCGCTCGCAGTACCATAAGTGACAGTACCTAATTGTAATGTTTTTAGGGGCAAAGACTCTTCTTCCCTCCACAGTATGAGCTGCAAGTTTCGGTCTTGATTTTTGATAATCCGAACTTGTCGGTAGAACTTATCAATATCTCCTGTAACTACGTATTGATACTGACGCGCCCTTACCAGGATGGAAAAGAGGGAGTCTTGTACATGAGGGCCCGTTAGTAAAATGTCATTTACTGAAAAGCCTGAAGAGGTAGGTTCAGAACCATTGAATACCACGCGAAGCTTGGTAGACTCGCTACACTCCTTCATTACTGCATGGTGACAAAGAAAATATGACGATTCTGGATTAATGATGGGTGATTCCGATAAATGACCCAGAGCTGCGTATTCAGAAATAAAATCTACATATTTCGATTTAAGATCCGAATTTTTCTTAAATCTTTTTTCTAAATATAGAAAACGCTTTTTAGCCAAATTGTACGAGTCACCCAGACAGTCAGGGGAGTCCTTTAGTGGTAACTCTACGCCGAATCTGCCTGAATCTAAACGTACAGTGGTGGCCTTGAACAGCTCTTCACATGTCTTATCCTCGGTGCTCAAGAAAGACTTTGACGGTAGTTCTTCGAGAGACCAGAACTTTGTTAACATTTCATCAATGTTATCACTATGTACAACTGCATGATTACAGTGTATATTTATTTGCGGTTTACAATTTTTGTTATATATTGGGCCAGCAAACAACCACCCGAACTTGGACGACTTTAATTTTGGGAAGCTTGATCCTAACGATCGCTGTTCAGATCCGAGGACGTCCCAAAATAAGTCGGCTCCAATAAGAATATCAATCGGACCAGGCCGGTCGAATAACGGATCAGCCAATCGAACGGTTTGGGGTATCTTTAGATTCTTGATGTCAATTGGAGACTTTGGTAGTTCTCCTGTCAATTCATCAAGAACAAAACATGAGTGTGCCACCCTATAGGGTGTGGTCAATGAATTTAGTTGTGCAACACAACTTTCTGTTATATTATTAAGGCATGTATTGCCGATGCCAAACAACTTTATGTTGTTAAATGGATTAGTTTTTAAGCCTAATCTTTTTTGTAAAGATTTACTTATAAAGGTTAACTGAGAGCCACAATCTAATAATGCGCGCACCTCCTCGCATTGGTTCGTAATCGGATTTTGTACCTCAATAAGAGCAGTGCCTAAAATTACCTGACAGTCAATGGTGTTAGTTTCTTTGGAAAAATTAACCGATGCTTGTGTTTCCCCAGGGGGATGCAGGAGTGAATTATGTTGACCTTTACAGCCTGCCACCCGACAAGCTCCCATTCGGCACTCGCTAATCGGATGACCCTGTCTCAAACAATTCTCACACAGTTTGTACTTGCTAACATCTGCCATACGCTCGTTTATATTCTTAGCCTTAAAATTAGGGCAATCATAAATTCTATGATTGCCATTGCAAACTACGCACAAGAAAACGGCGGGAGGCGCAACACTGGCAAACGATTTTGTTTGAAAGTTTCTAGATTTGTTTTCTGATTTCGTGGATAATTCACGACCGAGCATGTTTTTATTATCTTTAGTGGCCGGTGAACCTGTATTACTGTCATGAGGCCGCGAACGATTTAAAGCCTCAATCACATCAGCGCGGTCTGTTATAAACTTATTGAAATCAGACAGAGTCGGAACATCAGACAAACCATTGCGTGCCTCTTCCCACTTTTCTAGGGTACGACTATCTAATTTAGATGACAACATATAAATAATGAGCATGTCCCAGTGCGCCGTCGGTTGACCGAGGCTGGATAAAGCTCGCAAGTCCTTGGTAACGCTGTCCACTAGAAACCGCAAGGCCTTCTCGGATTCACGCATGATTGGTTTGATGTTAAACAATGATTTTAGATGAAGATTCACCAACAATCTTTTATTATTGTACCGCTCTAACAACAAACTCCAAGCGACTTCATAGTTGTCTGCGGAAACTTCCAGATTAGCTATGATTCGAGACGAGTCGCCGGCGAGATACGAAATCAAATAATGAAATTTTTGAATTGAGGACAAACGCTCATTTTTGTGCACAAGAGAGGTAAATGTATCGCGAAATTCCAACCAATGAAAGAAGGAACCATTGAATTTAGCAATCTCAATTTGAGGTAACTTCACTCCTATTTCCCTTTTTTCCGTATTATAGTGCCCACTCTGAGCGTGAGAACACTCCAAGTTTACTCTGTTTTGACCCAATACATCTTTAGCCATAGCAATCAATCTTATAATATCACGCTCAATAAGTTCACGCGTATTAAGTTCATCTTCCATAGACTCAGAATTAAGAACCTCTAACTCGCTCTGAACCTCTTCAAATTTAGACGACAAGATTTCAAATCTTCCAAGTTTAAGAGATAATTCTGCAAGTTCCAATTGATCTAAGTCAGAATTTTGACTAAGTGATTCTTCTAGATACTTCTTGAACTTGGTTATTTGACCCTTAATTGAGCTACGTCTAAGAATTAATGTTTTTAATTTATCCGAACATTCGGCCATATTTTTCTCCATTAGGTGAATTTATTTTATTTGAGTAACTCACAGTAAGATAATTAAGTTCAAACTAAACCAATAAAAGAGTATCAAAAGGTTCTTTGTAGCAAAAGATAAATAATTAATGCTCACGTTCCTCAATTTGGCGTAATCTGAAGTAGGTAGATATCACCTGGAAGCCGGCGACCGGTAAACAATATCAGCTGTTCCTTTGTTCTCGGCGAGTGATAGGTCACACGAGTTCACTATCTAATTCCTATTATGTTTACCAGTCGAAAGAATCCTGGAAATTCCGTCAAAACAATTAGTTAAATTTATAATTTAAAATGAAAGCAATATGTATTACCTATTTAGAAATGATTTTAGTAAATTGAATGAACCATTATGTGTTTACCTAGGTCTTAGACGCATAAGAGTAACTAGGTACTTACTTGACTCATTTGTACTTATACAAAAATAATGTTTAGTTTTATAGATTTTTTTGTAAATATGTAAGGCTGTAAATTAAATAATTTGGAATAAAAAACAGTTTAGAATTAGTTTGGATTACTCTGGGACTCGAATAGGTAATGACTGAGGTTAGGAATGCAGGCTACAATAAGGAATCAAGGGACCAAATTTAGAGGAAGGGCACTTTACTTAACTTTCATGGGTGTCTGATGTGCAGGCATGAACTTTTGGTGTTCAAATAGACCATATAAAACCAGCATCCAAGTAGATAATCTTCAAGTGCGACGCAGAATCTCCAATGGTTCCTCGGTTGTTAGGTAGGTATTTAATGCTTCCAATCGTAGTTGTTTCGCATGAATCCAAACAAAAGTCCAAAAGGTAGGTGTTTTCTTGTACAATTATGCAGATCTTGTTGATACCTTGGCAGTATTTTTTGGATTTCTCAATTCCGACACGGCGTTTCGTGCAAAATGGCGGATGGATCGAAATTTCTTCTTCACAAAGATGTTACCAATTCGTGTCCTGTCACGGTCGCCAAATGTTGAACTTCAGGTTCAACTGAATGGATTTTGTATGGATATAAATGGAAACTGCCTTTTACTGAAGGTTGAATTGTTTTAATAGGTTTTAATTATAAAGAAAAATTACAGCAATTTCGATTGTTTTTTATGAGTGTAAGTGTCAACTTCTTGCTTCTGATAATGGCCTGCTGGCTTGACTACTTCACGAGGCGCATCTTCATAAAGCAGTCACGTGACTATCTATAGGCGCGGGAACAGTAAGTAAGTAAAGTAATATTTATTCAAAGAAAGGTTAACAATTTTATATACTTAAGACTATTGTACAGTTAAAATATTTTAAAATTAAGTATGTCTAATTGTATGTCTATTTGATTGGCTACGGCCCCACACTAGGCTCAGGGCCCGTGTCGTGGATCTTGGAAGAAACATATTGAGTCGACCTGTAAAAAAATGGCGAAAGTTTACGCGCTTAAGCAACTTAGACCCATTTCTTTAGATATTCAAATTCAAAATGCTTTATTTCCTTAAGACCTTACAGGACACTTGGACACATAAAGCTCTGAAAGACATATATTACGCATATATTTACTCAATTATGTCTTATGGTATCATTTTATTTGGGAGCTCTACAGATTACGAATGTATACTTAAATTACAAAAGCGTACCATAAGAGTATTAATGAAAGCGAAATACAGAGAGTCAAAAACCTTCGGATATTAGCATCAGTAGCGGTATTCATAAAAAAAATAATTTGAAAGAATATACAATCGGAGGCGAAAGTAGCAAACGTGCCACGCTGCAGAAAATAATGCTAGAGCCGATTCACCATCGACTGAAAATCGCAAAACGGCTCCCTAAAATAATGGGCCAAAAGCTATATAAACAAGCTCCCGATAGATCTTAAACTTACTAAAAGTGAATTTTTTTGCTTGACAAGACGCTATATACCTCTAGTATTAAAGAGTTTTTAGATAACGACCACAGCAAGTACGAAATAAAATCAACTAAACTAAAACTGATGGGTAACATCACTTAATCTAATAGTAGAGTCCTAATTTTAAGAAATTATATTTTTATTATAATAATAAACCATAGATACATATGTTATAAAATTCTGACGAGTCATAGCCTGATCATTTAATTTTAAGTACCTAAATACTTTAACAACGCAACGGTTTTAGGCAACGCTCGTCGCCGTACAACTCCCGCGTGATCCGGTTCGAGGACACTGCCAGGCGGGGAGTTTGACTGGGGCGGTACATCTGTCAAAGAATAACGCAGGTGTCCTAAGGCCAGCTCAGCGAGGACGGAAACCTCGCGTGGAGCAAAAGGGCAAAAGCTGGCTTGATCCAGATGTTCAGTACGCATAGGGACTGCGAAAGCACGGCCTATCGATCCTTTAGTACTAAAGAGTTTTTAGCAAGAGGTGCCAGAAAAGTTACCACAGGGATAACTGGCTTGTGGCAGCCAAGCGTTCATAGCGACGTTGCTTTTTGATCCTTCGATGTCGGCTCTTCCTATCATTGCGAAGCAAAATTCGCCAAGCGTTGGATTGTTCACCCATCAAAAGGGAACGTGAGCTGGGTTTAGACCGTCGTGAGACAGGTTAGTTTTACCCTACTGATGGCTTGTCGTTGCGATAGTAATACTGCTCAGTACGAGAGGAACCGCAGTTTCGGACATTTGGTTCATGCACTCGGCCGAGCGGCCGGTGGTGCGAAGCTACCATCCTCGGGATTATGCCTGAACGCCTCTAAGGCCGAAGCCAGCCTAGCCGAATCCGGCAAGGATATGCTCACTGTGGAGCCCCGAGAGTCGGGAGGCTCTAAACAATGTGACTTTACTAGTTGCGCTTTACTTCGTAAGGCGTGACGTCGAAGCCCATTTGGACCGCGGAGATCGGTGCGTACGGTTTAACACGTGCACCACGGCTCCTTCTGGTTCGGATATAACTCAGTTCGATGTCGGGGCTCGGAATAGTCTGTAGACGACTTACGTTCCTGGCGGGGTGTTGTGCTCGGTAGAGCAGCGTCGTGCTGCGATCTGTTGAGACTCAGCCCTACGCCAGGTGATTCGTCCGAGGACGAGTTTAATTTTTATAGTATTGTTATTCTATGAATATGTAAAACGGCAAGGTCCGAGTCTAACTTTACTAACTTTACTAACATTACTAACTTTACTAACTATACTAACATTACTCATTTTAACATTACTAACATTACTACTAACTTTAACATTACTAACTTTACCAACATAACTAACTTTACTAACTTTACTAACATTACTAACTTTACTAACTTTAGGTATTAACTTTACTAACTTTACTAACATTACTAACTTTACTAACTACTAACTTTACTAACTTTACTAACTTTACTAACATTACTAACTTTACTAACTTTAGGTACTAACTTTACTAACTTTACTAACATTACTAACTTTAGGTACTAACTTTACTAACATTACTAACTACGAATATACATTGTAGCTGATAATGAACTTCGATTGCATGCAACCTTTAGACTGTTTTGAACGGTCTGCAGTTAGCTCGATTGTATATACTGGTTTTATTTTTTTCTATTCCGTTTATTTTTATACATTTTTTTAAATTTAGCTCTTGTTAGCTTGTTCTTGTAATTTTCTTTCAGTACTTTACTGATTTACCTTATAGAACTTCATTAACAACGAAAACTACAATCAAAAAATGTATACTTACTTGTAAATATACAATTCAAATCATAGAGCTAACTACAGACGGTCGAAAACAGTCTAGAGGTATCTCAATTGTTTACTTTATTAATTTAAGAAAGGAAATAACAATCAAGGAATAGAACCTTATAAAAACTATTATTTACAATATTTTGGTAGGTTGAAAACAGTCTAGAGTTAGCTCAACTGAATGAAAGAATGGATGAAAACTCTTTATTATACTTAAATGTACCACAAAAAGGCTGAAAATGATACATAAAAATACTGCAAACTAAGACTAAGTATAAATAAATAAATAATAATAAATAATTTCGGACAGTCCACACAGCATAATCCAGCCCAAGCTAAGCAGTTAAGATAGATAAGGGCGACCCTATCGCTAAAAGCGATCTCTTCCAGGCAACCTTTGGATGGACCGGATATAAAAGAACAATATAGACGGTGGTAGTTACATTAGATCTACTTCTCTAGATAAATGGAAAAGAAAAAAATACATACCCAATAAGCTACCAATGTTATAAACTTACATAAACATGTAACTTTATATAGTTAGATAAATAATGTACCACACGTTCATGTGGTAATTCCAGGAAAAATGTATAAAATGTTACCTATGTGTTATTCCAGACTATGATCTATCTCTTTGCCAAATTTCATCCATATCCGTTCAGTAGTTTTTGCATGAAAGAGTAACAAATATCCATCTATCCATCCATACTTACAAACTTTCGCGTTTATAATATTACTAGCGACCCGCCCCGGATTCGCATATTCATTAAAATATGCAAATTTTAATATTTTTGAGTTATGCACATTAATGTAGTAAATACAATATCAATACAATATCGAGCTCGTATTTTTTTACCTGATTATGAGACTAGATGCCGTAAGTTCCACTTTCTTCCCACTCTTTAAACGCAGACAAGTGGCTGATTTGACTTACCTAATTAATATAGCAAACGGAACTGTTGATTGCCCAGAGCTTCTTGAGCAAATAGGACTGCGCACATGCACGCTTGCACCTATCGTAAGGACTAATTATAGGCAGAACGCATTTGTTTATAGAGCTTCTAGCTCGTTTAACTCATTAGTACATGAAAACAGCAATATAGATTTATTCAACACCAGTTCAAGTAAGCTTAAACGCTTGCTTAATGATACATTTTTCGTTTTAGTTTGAGAAATTCTCTTGTTTGTGCTTGTACTTAGTATAAAAAACAATCTATTTTTCTTTTTTAGTTATTGTTATTGCTAGTAAGTCGTCAACTTAACTTCTTTGTTTAAGCAGTTTTACTAATAGGTTTATATACTTTTAATATATCTAGTTTTCTGTAAAAAAATTTTAAGTTAAAATTAATACCTATATGTCTACTTTCTGTAAATTCATCTCAAGTCAACAGATCTCAAGTTGCTGCTTTAATTTATTATTAGTGAAAACTTTTAATTGGCCTTAATTTAAAAATTATTTGTATCTACTCATTGTCTAGCTGTAAGTTTTCCTAAAATTGTAAAAATAAAATAAAATAAATTTGAAGTATGTTTTTTGTTTTAATACAATAATACCTAAATTATGTCACAGTAACAGCTGTTTTCTGGAACGCAGATCATCTTAATAGTTAACTAATCAATGTTCAAATCTCTATTCAAGTGTCATTTGGGTTTCTCGAACATTGATTACGTACTTATATTTTGAAAAACAAAACTCTTGTCAAATAACATAATACGCTAATTAGGCCTGATTCTTTGTTCAAGCTCTTGTCAAATCAATAATTAACTAATCGGCGATTTTGCTCTAATTAGTTGAAATTATTACAACAATTTGCTGTATTTTTCCAAGTTCTAAACCGGGGTATAATACATAAAAAATCAACAGGTTGGTAATCCAAAAGCCATACACTACATAGTATAAACTAGAGTCGCTTTCTCTGTCCCTATGTCATTATGTCCCTTTGAACGCTTAAATCTTTAAAACTACGCAACGGATTTTGATGCAGTTTTTTTTAATAGATAGAGTGATTCAAGAGGAAGGTTTTTATGTATAATATAAAACCGTGCGAAGCCGGGGCGGGTCGCTAGTTTTCAAATAAAATGTAAATGTGACTAACATGATCAAAATCGTGACTTAACTGTTTTGTGACATACCTGTATTTTGTATACTCATGTGATTCACATTTATTGTAAAGCAGAGTTTACATGAAATTGTCATCATTTTATAAAAGAATAATAGAATTTTTTATGTTATAAAAGAAAACTTAAAGATATACTGAACTGAAAGAATGACAGTCGTAAGATGATCAATGATTAGTTACCTAATTATCATCTAATCAGCGTTCGTACACCCCGATTTGATTTGACCAGTGTGTTAAATTAATCGCTTTATCAACTGATTTACGATTTGAACAACGTTCTAGAAACCGGCTGTTAGTGATGCAAAATGAATTGTGTATTTTAAACGACTTCGAAAAAGGAGGAGGTTCTCATGACGTATGCAAAGAATGATGGTAAGAATTTTCAGCTATCGTGCGTGTACACGTATCGCAAGGGTATCAACCGATAGCTCCTAAAATTTTCCCAAGAGTTTTGTACTTAGATTTTGACCTGACTTGGATATATTTAATTGATACTTTTATGGCTAAAACATAATAATTTATAAGCAAATCGACAAAACTTACTCATCTGAAAGTGAACTATCAGTGCTACTACCTATTGTACTTTTGTTTTCAATTGTACATATTTCAATGTTAATTATTGTATGTGTGTGCTAAATAAATGTTTTACCTATCTAACTACTGTTGTTGTTTGTAAATGAAGCCAAACTCATGTACCTAGGTATAATAATAATTTTTACATAGTAAAAAACAAAGTCGCTTTTTCTGTCCCTATTTCCCTTTGACTGCTTTAATCTTTAAAA
Organism: Eupithecia centaureata; assembly: GCA_944547425.1. Classification (NCBI taxonomy): domain Eukaryota; kingdom Metazoa; phylum Arthropoda; class Insecta; order Lepidoptera; family Geometridae; genus Eupithecia; species Eupithecia centaureata. The sequence continues at coordinate 524,759 of OX155701.1, read as the reverse complement.
CTACACAATGGATTTTGATGCGGTTTTTTTAATACATACCTCTAGATAGAGTGATTCAAGAGGAAGGTTTATACGTATAATAAAACCGTCAAAGCCGGGGCGGGTCGCTAGTTAGTTATAAAATAATAACTCAATCAAATTGGAGACAAATATGTTAATACCTAGGCACCTACTAATTCAAATGTTTGGTTCCTATCCAGGGATGTACTGTAGCTATCAAGTCTATCCAATTTCCTCCAAGGTACGAAAGAATGATGGCAAGAATTTTGAGCTATCGTGTACATCGATCGCAAGGGTACCAATCGATAGCTCCTGAAATTCTAATTAAAACTGCATATTTGGTTTTGCAAGAATTTTTGCAGGAAAAATTAAATTAATTTTTGAAAATGTGGATGAATAGCAAAATAATGACTAAAACTTGGGTGATGAGCACTCCGAGATCCGCCATTTTGTTTTTGACGTTGACGTTTACTTGATTGTCAAACTATCAAAAATGTCAAAAGTGATTTGTTTGCAAACTAAAACAAACAAATTGCAAGTGGTTTCAATATAAGTTTTGTTTAGTTTCAGTTTAGAGTTAATGATATAGTTACAAACTTAGATTTTGGCCTGATTTCGATATAATTAATTGATAGGGAGAGTTTATTTTCGTTCGGTCATATTAATATGGCTATACATAATAATAATGCAAATCGACGAAACTTACGCATCATATGAAAATGAACTATCAGTGCTACTATTGTCCTTTTGTTTTAAATTGTATCTCAATGATAATTGTATGTGTGTGTCTGTAGAAATAAATAAATGTTTGAATGATGATGAATCTGTCTACTGTTATAGTTTGTAAATGATGGCATACTTATGTTCGTAGGTATAATATCAATTAGTAGGTAGATAGAGTATTAAGCATAAAATAATAACACAATTAAATCTAACTAATATTTTAATACCCAGGGGGTATACCTACTCTAGGTACCTTCTCTATCCAACATCCTCCAAGGTAGGTACGAGAAGCTCAGTTGAAGTCCTGCTAAATATGAGATAAAGGCACCATAATGTAATTTACATATTATAAATATGTAAACCTGGTTATTGCCGTAAAAAGTTATTTGCCGATAATGTACATGAAATGCCCTGGAAATAGTTGAATTGACTTAAATCAGTAGTTGCCTATTATAATTGGTTATTTCAATGGGGTCGGTAAATAGAAAAGAAGTTACCTGCAGAACAACACATCTTACATCAGACTTTAAAAGTAATATTACGGAGGTTAGAGTAATTCCCGGAGTGTAATTTTGAGAAAAGTTCTAGGTATTTGTTGTACAGAGGCTACTGAAATATTTATTCAATTTGTGTATATACTACAACAAGATAAAGCACTGGGTGGGCAATGGACGCTTGAATATTTGTATCTCGGTCAGAAATCAGTTTTTTTTACATTTCACACATCAAAGTCTAGTTTTTTTATCACTACATAGTATAATATAAAGTTGCTTTCTCTGTCCCTATGTCATTATGTCCCTTTGAACGCTTAAATCTTTAAAACTACGAAACGGATTTTGATGCGGTTTTTTTTAATAGATAGAGTGATTCAAGAGGAAGGTTTATACGTATAATATAAAACCGTGCAAAGTCGGGGCGGGTCGCTAGTTATTAATAAATGAACCTGCTACTAAATTATCGTGAATTAAATACTATGAACGTAATTGTAGGTATATTATGAGTATTAAATGTAGGGTACTAAGGTAAGTTGTTCCGGGACCGATCGTCATAGATGGCCACCTTCTTGAAATTGTTTCCGAGTAGATACACTTACCTTGGGCAAATTGTGCAGTTAGGTAAAAACTATTTTGAGAAGGAGGCCAAGAGGAGGATCCAGCTAGGCTGGGCAGCATTTGAGAAACTACGTCGGGTCTTCTCGACATCCATACCGCAATATTTGAAAACGAAAGTTTTCAACCAGTGCGTCCTACCTAAGAGTGTCCACGACTCACGGTAGGGCTGGTCCACCAGTTCAAAGTCGCTCAGCGAGCTATGGAAAGAGCTATGTGAGGAGTCTCTCTGAAGGATAGGATTCATTATGAATACATCCGACAGAGAACCAAGTTATCGACATAGCTCAAAGAATTAGCAAGCTGAAGTGGCAGTGGGCTGGCCATATCTCGCGAAGAAACGACAACCGTTGGGATAAACGTGTTCTTGAGTGGAGACCGCGACTCGGTAAGGTACTAAGGTAAGGTTTATTAGATAGTCAGATAGTCATTTTATTGGTAAATTTTTTTACAAGTCATTTCACATTATATTTAGTAAATATTAACAGATAGGTACCTACTAATAAATGCAGTGTAAAATCAAATATACTTAGACAAAAAGGAAATGCACAAACATTAGTACAACTCAAAAATCTTTATCAACATTCATATTCAGATTCATACCTACTTATTAATTAAAGGTCATTCATATTCAGATTCATTTTAATTCAGCAGTAAATAATTGTTAGCCATTTGTGTTTTCTTTCCTGGAATTAAATACATAGAGTAAACGAGTTCTTGAGTGGAGATCGCGATTCACTAAGCGTAATGTATGACGCCCTTCAGCATGGTGGGATGGCGATCTGCGAAGGACTGCAGACTACCATACTAAAATGTGGCAAAATGAAGACAGGGCGTTATAGCACTTATAGGTCTCATTATATATACCTAGGGTAGGCATAATTATTTCCAGCAGAGCATTGATTTTTGCAATCGAAGAGTTCATAATATGAAAATTAAAAACTTGCTGCAAACCCCTTCTGAGCTTTAAAAAAGTGGTTGAATTTAATTTATCGCTAAAATAAACATATGGCTCCTAACAGCTTCCTAAAAGTATATTCCGTACAATATGTATCTCTCTCTATTCTGTCTACCTTCTGTACCAACCGAACAAAGGAGGTTGGTTTCAATCCTGACCCCTAACCTGAAACTAACCTCTAGAATTGAAACCTCTTTTGTATTGTGCCGCCATTTGCAATGAAGAGAACCTATGGAAATTAAATTATTCTGCCGATGTTCAAAAAATATTTTTTTTTCTTCTGTAAATATTATGGAAAAACTGAAAATGCAAAGTTCCTTAGGATTTTAAGACGATTCGAACGATATATTCAGTATCGTTCTTCAAATTTTTGGGACAGGCCATAAGGGATTCTTGCCATTGTTCTTTCATCTAAACAACTTATGTAGTTACGGAGATTACCTATAACAAACATTCACACAGACTTTCCCAATTATTATAATAGTAAGGTAAGATAGTAAGGTAAGACTTGGACCAAAAGTAGAAAGCGCCGGCCAATGAAAAAAAAAAAGAAATATTTCGGTAGAACATAACGTCTCGATAATTTTTAGCTATGGCTGCTATGCTGTGCTATTATTATTTAAGTGGTTAAATGAGGTCAAAAATTCGAAATTTTTGATATCGATTTTTGAAAAATCGATATTTCAGTAACTAACCAAATGAGTAATCTACTACCTCTACAAAAAAATAAGTCGGGTTTTCCTTCCTGACGCTATAACTCCAGAACGCACGAACAAATTTCCACGGTTTTGCATTCGTTGGAAAGGTCTCGGGCTCCGTGAGGTTTATAGTAATGTATAATAAAACCGTGCGAAGCCGGGGCGGGGCGCTAGTTTTTTATAAGGATATCTATGACTTAAATGAAATGTCCCCTTTTAAGTGCACAATTCATTTATTTCGAGGTACTTTCACTGACCTTATACACAAATCTATCTTATCATAATCCTATCTTCCTTATCTATCTTATCTTCGAGACCTTCCGCCGGAGGCCTAATTGACACTTCTTGGTGTCTTGCAAAGCACATGTACGTACCATACCATCAAGTTTTAGATTATACCCAGAAAATAAGGTCCATACACCACATCGTTATAATTAAAATAGGGGTGATTTATTCTCATTCGGGCATTATTTTTTGAAGGGACCTATCGTTGCTGGTACCTATAGAGTCAGTGTTTTTTCAATTATTTATACTGTACTATAAATTTTATTAAATTTTTATTAAACCTGTAATAATTAAAATGTTAAACTTACAAATTATGCATATATTTACTAACATATATTTCATATATTTTGTTAATAGTTTAGTAGTAGTTTTTTAATTACATAACTTTAATAGCAAAGAAGGGGAAATGAAACATAATTTAGATTAAACATTAGATGAAATTTATTTAGTCCGGTCAATTTAGACATTCGAAGCTACATAAATTCCCCTTCATTTTTCACGATTTTCATCAAAACGGTAAGTTTTATCATAAAAATATATGGACAAAAATTGAAAATCATAAAATTATCTACAAAAAATGGTTAGGTTCGGTTCGGTTCGGTTCGTTAGGTTAGGTTAGGTTAGGTTAGGTTAGGTTAGGTTAGGTTAGGTTAGGTTAGGTAAGGTTAGGTTAGGTTAGGTTAGGTTAGGTTAGGTTAGGTTAGGTTAGGTTAGGTTAGGTTAGGTTAGGTTAGGTTAGGTTAGGTTAGGTTAGGTTAGGTTAGGTTAGGTTAGGTTAGGTTAGGTTAGGTTAGGTTAGGTTAGGTTAGGTTAGGTTAGGTTAGGTTAGGTTAGGTTAGGTTAGGTTAGGTTAGGTTAGGTTAGGTTAGGTTAGGTTAGGTTAGGTTAGGTTTGGTTAGGTTCGGTTCGGTTCGGTTCGGTTCGATTCGTTAGGTTAGGTTAGGTTAGGTTAGGTTAGTTAGGTAAAGTCAGGTTAGGTTAGGTTCCACGACTGGTGGACTAACCTAACCTAACATAACCTAACCTAGCCTAACCTAACCTAACCTAACCTAACCTTACCTAACCTAACCTAACCTAACCTAACCTAACCTAACCTAACCTAACCTAACCTAACCTAACCTAACCTAACCTAACCTAACCTAACCTAACGAACCGAACCGAACCGAACCGAACCGAACCGAACCGAACCGAACCTAACCGAACCTAACCGAACCTAACCTAACCGAACCTAGCCTAACCAAACCTAAACTAACCTAACCTAACCTAACCTAACCTAACCTAACGAACCGAACCGAACCGAACCGAACCTAACCATTTTTTGTAGATAATTTTATGATTTTCAATTTTTGTCGATATATTTTTATGATAAAACTTACCGTTTTGATGAAAATCGTGAAAAATGAAGGGGAATTTATGTAGCTTCGAATGTCTTAATTGACCGGACTAAATAACTTTTATCTTATGTTTAATCTAAATTATGTCTCATTCACTCCTTCTTCGCTATTAAAGTTATGTTATTAAAAAACTACTACTAAACTATTACCAAAATATATGAAGTTTAGGTTAGTAAATATATGCATAATTTATAAGTTTAACAACTTAATTATTACAGGTTAAATAAAAATTTAATAAAATTTATTGTACAGTATAAACAATTGAAAAAACACTGACTCTATAGGTACCAACAACGATAGGACCCTTCAAAAAATACTACCCGAATGAGAATAAATCACCCCTATTTTAATTATACTGATGTGGTGTATGGACCTTATTTTCTGGGTATAATCTAAAACTTGATGGTATGGTAGGTACATGTGCTTTGCAAGACACCAAGAAGAGTAAATTAGACCTCTGGCGGAAGGTCTCGAAGATAAGGTAGATAAGGAGGATAGGATTATGATAAGATAGATTGTGTATAAGGTCAGTGAAAGTACCTAGAAATAAATGAATAATGCACTTTAAAGGGGTCATTTTATTTAAGTCATAGATATCCTTATAGAAAAATTACTCAATTGGTTGGTTAGTGAAATATAGATTTTTAAAAAATCGATATCAAAAATTACGAGTTTTTGACCTCATTTAACCACCTAAATAATAATGCTCAAAATACCAATAAAATATCAATACCATAAATGGACTAATTTAAACGAACGTTTTTAATGTAGTCGTTAGTTATTCCTTAATAAATAAATAAACTTGATCCATTACTATCTTGGAAGAATCATATTGAGTCGACCTGTAGAAAAATGGCGAAAGTAATTTACGCGCTTAAGCAACTTAGACCCATTTCTTTAGATAAAGCTCTGAAAGACATGTATTACGCATATATTTACTCAATTATGTCTTATGGTATCATTTTATTGGGGAGCTCTACAGATTACGAATGTATTCTTAAATTACAAAAGCGTGCCATAGAAATACAGAGAGTCATGTCGTGATCATTTCAAAAACCTTCGGATATTAACATCAGTAGCGGTATTCATAATGGAGGTCATAAGATACGTAAAAAATAATTTGAAAGAATATAAAATCAGAGGCGAAAGTAGCAAACGTGCCACGCGGCAGAAAATGATGCTAGAGCCGATTCACCATCGACTAAATATGGCAAAACAGCTTCCTAAAATAATGGGCCAAAAGCTGTATAACAAGCTCCCGATAGATCTTAAACCAGGTCCAAAAACCAGGGCTAAAATACTTTCAAGTATTTTTGATACTTAAAGTATTACGTACGGGTGGCGTGGGCGCGACTCGTAGCGCGTCACGCACCTTGGAAGTAAAATACTTGCATAGAAAGTTAACTCTTTCAGTCTTGGTGGGTAGTGTCAGTAACCACCTCTTCTCTAATTTTTTAATTAAAATCCAGACCTTGTAGCGGCAATATATTGAATTATTATGAAAGTTCAGACCATACTTGACGTGACGCGGCCAATTGTGAATAATTTCAGTGAGTGACAATTCAGTTGCTTTGAATTGATTGTTGCCGTATCGTACATTTTAGAGATTCGTTGATACAAAGCTATATGAAACAGGTAAGTAAGCTTTTATCATATTATATTTTTTTATTCAATGTCTTTTTATATATCTCTTTTATACATGTATCGGTAAAAGAATTATTAATTTTATGTTTTCGATAAGTATTTAGAACAAAAGTGTGGTGGTTAGTAACGCTAACCACCGTGACTGTTGCAGATTTTTAGTCTTAGTCTATAATGCAACGTAGACGTATAAAAAAAATTGAATTTTTCTTATTTATTTCAGAACTAGCAGCGCCCCGCGGTTTCATCCGCATAATTCCCGTTCCCGTGCGAATTCCGGGATAAAATGTAGCCTATGTGTTATTCCAGACTATAATCTATCTTTGTGCTAAATTTCATCCATATCCGTTCAGTAGTATTTGCGTGAAAGAGTAACAAACATCCATACTTACAAACTTTCGCGTTTATAATATAAGTAGGATGTCACCGGCTAACAGATAGAGAAATGGAAGAGTTCTTATTGGAAGACATTCCTTCAGGTGGCGATAGTATTTGTAGCGATGATGATGCCGAAGAGGATACCGAAAATGAGAAAAATCCACTGGTATTAGGCGATTTGATAGGAGAAGTTCAAGTAACTGGTGATGCTAATTTTGATGGTGATGATGACCTGCCTTTGTCTAGCTTAGTAAGCCGGAATTCCGATCCTGTCGAGTCCAACACTTTGAGTTCAAACAGACCAAATACAACAGCTCCAAAATGGAAGAAGAGTTTTCTGAAAGTGTGGGAATAGCTGAAATGGAAAGTTCAGTATTTATTTTATCAAACTGTCATGATCCTAAAAATGTTGAAAAAATTAACCACAGTGTCTTGTCCAGAAGCAGTAAAAGACTACAACGCAAATATGAACTTTGTCGATAAATTTGATCAACTAAAAGGAAGCTATGCTGTGGACAGAAAATCCCACAAGTGGTGGCTCAGGATTTTTTTCACTTCCTTGATGTTGTGTTGGCAACAACGCTTTCGTAATTTATAAAGAACTACAGTGTTCTCTACGCCAAGACCTATCAAAATTGACGTTGAAAGAATTCAGACGAAGTGTTTACAAGGTTTACTGACGCCAGCATATCTCAGACAAAGACACGATTCAGTGAACAGCAATCGCAGCTCCACAGCCTCTTCTCCAGGACCTGCACAACTCAAACGACAAAAACCTACATCTGAGAATCTGAGAAAATTCACCTGGAATGAGAGTACTACTTCTAGAAGATGTTGTAAATGTTGACATGTATAGTGCAATACATGTTTCTCTGATTTTCATAAAAAGTAATTAAAAGTTTAATTTGCCAGCGGAAAAGTTCAATAAACATTATAATTTTAATAAATAATAGACACCATACATCTTAGTTTAATTTGTACCAATAGTCATGGTGGTTAGTGTGACTAACCACCTCCTACCTTGAAAGCCCCCTACCTAAATTTTTTTTCTTACTTTTTTTGATATTTTATTTGTAATTGATGCTAAAACAAACATAAAAATGTTTATAATATTCTCAATGTAAAAGCGTGAATGAAAGAGTTAATCCTAGTTTGCATGAGAATAAAGCTCGTAATTGTGTGAGCAAAAAAATACTTGCAAGCAAAACCAGCCAGGCTAAAATACTTTCATAAGATATTGATCCGTGCGCATTTTGTTATAGAGAACAAAATAGTATCTACGACAAATACTTGTAACAAATTACTTTTCCAATATTTTAATTTATGAGCATGGATAGATTCATACCTGCTTTTAGGTTTTATTTTCTAGTAAGTACTATCTATTTAATAGTACCTAACTTTACCGATTAAATGAGATACCTAATAAGTAATTTATTTTTGATGTTATTCACTTATGAATTCAGTAAGGTGCATGAATTTAAATAAGAAGGTAACCTTAGATCACTATCTATGTACCTATCTAATTATAACAGTCATAGCATAGAGATTGGGACGTGTGCTCTTCATTGTAGGCGTGGAATTAGATTTTAGTTGTAAGTACCTAGTTATTATGAAAACCCAACGCCTACATAAAATTAATAGCACACCGACGTCTGCTATTAGTTTTTTGTAGGGGGCGTGTTTTACTAGTACTTACCTAAGGAAGGGAGACTCGCTTCTCACTCTACTCTCTAGGTAGGTACTCGTATCGTAGGTTTGAAGAATATCTACTTGATACTTTAAGTTTCAATTTGTTATTTTGATTGATTTAATGAAGACTCATAAATTCCAAGTTTAACATACTGCTGGCGATCGCGCAGATAGTCGGCGAAAAGTCTGAGAAGATTATGCGCGAAGCCTATGGCGCTTAGTTTGGATATCGAAGTAGAGCACGTCCACCTGACAACCAAGATCTATACTCTACAAGTGTCAAGAGATTGGAATTGACCGACCGCTTATCTCTAAAACCATGCTGTGCATTGCATAAGAAGGTCTTAACTTGTGCGTATATGATTGTATGTAAGACGATTTCAAGTACCTTAGAAGGAGAAGACAATTTACTGTGGGGAAACTCAGTGGACGTGGAAAGAATATTTAAAATTCAAAAAAGATGCCTAAGAGTGATAAACAGGTCTTGGTTCCTTGATAGTTGCAAGCCTCTCTTCAAGAACTGTAGGATTCTACCTCTCGCCTGTATGTACATTAGGGAAATTTGTCTTTTTGTAAAATCTCATCCGACCTACTTTCTAAAACGTGGCGATGTAATAACCCGGCAAAAAAGGCCTAAGTTTAACAATTTACTCTACAAACATCAGTGCCATAAAGATATATATAAAAGAAATGTTTACAACATGTGCATCACTATTTACAATAAGCTACCGGAAGAATTAAAAGAACTGAATGGAAATATATTTAGAAAAAAGTTAAAAGAATGGCTACTTAGAAAATGTTTTTAATACTGTAAAAGAATATTTAGAAATTTGAATTATACCTATGTACCATAATATATGACTAAGATAATATATGAATAATATAATATTAATATGACTCGCATAACATTTGCACGCCTGCTTGCAGGCTGAATACAATTCCTATAATAGTTATAAGATCTGACATAATGTATAATAATTTTGTATTCTTGCAAATAAATGATTTGATTTGATTTGATTTGATTTGACAAGATGGCGATCGGACGATACTCCTCGACAGTAAGTTTATTCGAGTTTTTTGGGATCGGTGTTACCCTTGACACCTTCCAATGTGCCGGATATCTACCTGTCCGTAATGCCAAATTAAAAATGTGATACAGCGGGGATACCATGCTCTTACCGACTGACTTTATAAGAGCCGGTGGCACGGCGTCCGGCCCTATCGAGCTTTTAACTTTTAACTTTTTGATTCCGTAGAGCACATCTGCAGGAGTAAATTCAGCAATATAGTTGCTGTTACAGCTCTGGTCCCAAGCGTTGGATTTTTCACCCATCAAAAGGGAACGTGAGCTGGGTTTAGACCGTCGTGAGACAGGTTAGTTTTACCCTACTGATGGCTTGTCGTTGCGATAGTAATACTGCTCAGTACGAGAGGAACCGCAGTTTCGGACATTTGGTTCATGCACTCGGCCGAGCGGCCGGTGGTGCGAAGCTACCATCCGCGGGATTATGCCTGAACGCCTCTAAGGCCGAAGCCAGCCTAGCCGAATCCGGCAAGGATATGCTCACTGTGGAGCCCCGAGAGTCGGGAGGCTCTAAAAAATGTGACTTTACTAGTTGCGCTTTACTTCGTAAGGCGTGACGTCGAAGCCCATTTGGACCGCGGAGATCGGTGCGTACGGTTTAACACGTGCACCACGGCTCCTTCTGGTTCGGATATAACTCAGTTCGATGTCGGGGCTCGGAATAGTCTGTAGACGACTTACGTTCCTGGCGGGGTGTTGTGGTCGGTAGAGCAGCGTCGTGCTGCGATCTGTTGAGACTCAGCCCTACGCCAGGTGATTCGTCCGAGGACGAGTTTTTTTTTTTTAATTTTTATAGTATTGTTATTCTATGAACATGTAAAACGGCAAGGTCCGAGTCTAACTTTACTAACTTTACTAACATTACTAACTTTACTAACTATACTAACATTACTCATTTTAACATTACTAACATTACTACTAACTTTAACATTACTAACTTTACCTTCATAACTAACTTTACTAACTTTACTAACATTACTAACTTTACTAACTTTAGGTACTAACTTTACCTACTTTACTAACATTACTAACTTTACTAACTACTAACTTTACTAACTTTACTAACTTTACTAACTTTAGGTACTAACTTTACTAACTTTACTAACTTTACTAACATTACTAACTTTAGGTACTAACTTTACTAACATTACTAACTTTACTAACTACGAATATACATTGTACCTGATGATGAACTTCGATTGCATGCAACCTTTAGACTGTTTTGAACGGTCTGCAGTTAGCTCGATTGTATATACTGGTTTTATTTTTTCTATTCCGTTTATTTTTATACATTTTTTTAAATTTAGCTCTTGTTAGCTTGTTCTTGTAATTTTCAGTACTTTACTTATTTACCTTATAGAACTTCATTAGCAACGAAAATTATAATCAAAAAATGTATACCTACTTGTAAATATACAATTCAAATCATTGAGCTAACTACAGACGGTCGAAAACAGTCTAGAGGTATCTCAATTGTTTACTTTATTAATTTAAGAAAGGAAATAACAATCAAGGAATAGAACCTTATTAAAACTATTATTTACAATATTTTGGTAGGTTGAAAACAGTCTAGAGTTAGCTCAACTGAATGAAAGAATGGATGAAAACTCTTTATTATACTTAAATGTACCACAAAAAGGCTGAAAATGATACATAAAAATACTGCAAACTAAGACTAAGTATAAATAAATAAATAATAATAAATAATTTCGGACAGTCCACACAGCATAATCCAGCCCAAGCTAAGCAGTTAAGATAGATAAGGGCGACCCTATCGCTAAAAGCGATCTCTTCCAGGCAACCTTTGGATGGACCGGATATAAAAGAACAATATAGACGGTGGTAGTTACATTAGATCTACTTCTCTAGATAGATGGAAAAGAAAGAAATACATACCCAATAAGCTACCAATGTTATAAACTTACATAAACATGTAACTTTATATAGTTAGATAAATAATGTACCACACGTTCATGTGGTAATTCCGGGAAAAATGTATAAAATGTTACCTATGTGTTATTCCAGACTATGATCTATCTCTTTGCCAAATTTCATCCATATCCGTTCAGTAGTTTTTGCATGAAAGAGTAACAAATATCCATCTATCCATCCATACTTACAAACTTTCGCGTTTATAATATTACTAGCGACCCGCCCCGGATTCGCATATTCATTAAAATATGCAAATTTTAATATTTTTGAGTTATGCACATTAATGTAGTAAATACAATATCAATACAATATCGAGCTCGTATTTTTTTACCTGATTATGAGACTAGATGCCGTAAGTTCCACTTTCTTCCACTCTTTAAACGCAGACAAGTGGCTGATTTGACTTACCTAATTAATATAGCAAACGGAACTGTTGATTGCCCAGAGCTTCTTGAGCAAATAGGACTGCGCACATGCACGCTTGCACCTATCGTAAGGACTAATTATAGGCAGAACGCATTTGTTTATAGAGCTTCTAGCTCGTTTGACTCATTAGTACATGAAAACAGCAATATAGATTTATTCAACACCAGTTCAAGTAAGCTTAAACGCTTGCTTAATGATACATTTTTCGTTTTAGTTTGAGAAATTCTCTTGTTTGTGCTTGTACTTAGTATAAAAAACAATCTATTTTTCTTTTTTAGTTATTGTTATTGCTAGATTTGCTAGTAAGTCGTCAACTTAACTTCTTTGTTTAAGCAGTTTTACTAATAGGTTTATATTAATAAGTTACTTTTAATATATCTAGTATTCTGTAATTTTTTTTTAAGTTAAAATTAATACCTATATGTCTACTTTCTGTAAATTCATCTCAAGTCAACAGATCTCAAGTTGCTGCTTTAATTTATTATTAGTGAAAACTTTTAATTGGCCTTAATTTAAAAATTCTTTGTATCTACTCATTGTCTAGCTGTAAGTTTTCCTAAAATTGTAAAAATAAAATAAAATAAATTTGAAGTATGTTTTTTGTTTTAATACAATAATACCTAAATTATGTCACAGTAACAGCTGGTTTCTGGAACGCAGATCATCTTAATAGTTAACTAATCAATGTTCAAATCTCTATTCAAGTGTCATTTGGGTTTCTCGAACATTGATTACGTACTTATATTTTGAAAAACAAAACTCTTGTCAAATAACATAATACGCTAATATTCCTTTGGATGACCGAGCATGGCACCAGGCCACTCTTCCTATTAGATTGGGTGGTTTAGGTGTTCGAGAAATTTCTAGTGTTTCACTCCCAGGTTTTTTATCATCAGTTCATGGTACTAAAGATCTTATTCATAAAATTTTGGCAAAATGTTCTCAAAATTTTGAAATTACAGGTTACAACGAAGCACTAGGCTTATGGAAAATAGCCTGTCCTGACACCAATCTTCCAAAAGTCCTGTCTTCTCAGAGGCTATGGGATGAGCCACTTTGTGAGCTGGTACGGAAAAATCTTATTAATACGTCTACCAGCTCAATAGAACGTGCCCGTCTACTCGCCGTTTCTGAGTGGGAATCAGGACTTTGGTTACATGTTCTGCCTTCTAAAAATCTAGGTACCCTTTTAGACAACAACTCATTTCGGGTGGCCACCTCCTTGCGTTTAGGTTCCCCTTGCCTAGTTGCACACCGTTGCCAGTGTGGTGAAACCGTGGACAAGCTTGGTCACCATGCATTGGCATGTGTCTCTAGTGCAGGACGTGTGTCCCGCCATAATTCAATTAACGATATCATCCGTCGGGCCTTTACCAGCGTCAGTGTAGCAGCTACACTTGAACCACGTGGCCTTATGCGAGATGATGGTAAAAGACCTGACGGTATGACTCTGATTCCCTGGAAGATGGGTCGGCCTTTAGTTTGGGATGCCACGTGTGTAGATACTCTAGCGCCTTCACATCTGGCAGGGACATCAGCAAGGGCTGGCTCCGCAGCTTCATCAGCGGAGTCCCTCAAACGGCGAAAATATGCTAATCTTGACCGAGGATACCTATTTGAGCCATTTGGGGTGGAAACCCTTGGTCCTTGGGGTCCTGGGGCACACACAATTTTTAAAGATCTGACGAAACTTCTAATAGAGTCCACAGGAGATAAGAATGCTGGCTTCTATTTTGGTCAACGAATTAGCATTGCCATTCAACGTGGCAATGCTGCCAGCATTCTGGGTACTTTGCCTTCTGGTGACGGCTTAGATTTTTAAGAGTTTGTTATAGTTGTATATACTAGTGAGCTATGTGATCTAATTATGTTTCAGAAATAAAGTTTTCTTACAGAATACGCTAATTAGGCCTGATTCTTTGTTCAAGCTCTTGTCAAATCAATAATTAACTAATCGGCGATTTTGCTCTAATTAGTTGAAATTATTACAACAATTCGCTGTATTTTTCCAAGTTCTAAACCGGGGTATAATACATAAAAAATCAACAGGTTGGTAATCCAAAAGCCATACACTACATAGTATAAACTAGAGTCGCTTTCTCTGTCCCTATGTCATTATGTCCCTTTGAAAGCTTAAATCTTTAAAACTACGCAACGGATTTTGATGCGGTTTTTTTTTATAGATAGAGTGATTCAAGAGGTAGGTTTTTATGTATAATAAAACCGTGCGAAGTCGGGGCGGGTCGCTAGTTTTCAAATAAAATGTAAATGTGACTAACATGATCAAAATCGTGACTTAACTGTTTTGTGACATACCTGTATTTTGTATACTCATGTGATTCACATTTATTGTAAAGCAGAGTTTACATGAAATTGTCATCATTTTTTAAAAGAATAATAGAATTTTTTATGTTATAAAAGAAAACTTAAAGATATACTGAACTGAAAGAATGACAGTCGTAAGATGATCAATGATTAGTTACCTAATTATCATCTAATCAGCGTTCGTACACCCCGATTTGATTTGACCAGTGTGTTAAATTAATCGCTTTATCAACTGATTTACGATTTGAACAACGTTCTAGAAATCGGCTGTTAGTGAGGCAAAATGAATTGTGTATTTTAAACGACTTCGAAAAAGGAGGAGGTTCTCATGACGTATGCAAAGAATGATGGCAAGAATTTTCAGCTATCGTGAGTGTACACGTATCGCAAGGGTATCAACCGATAGCTCCTAAAATTTTCCCAAGAGTTTTGTACTTAGATTTTGACCTGACTTGGATATATTTAATTGATACTTTTATGGCTACAACATAATAATTTATAAGCAAATCGACAAAACTTACTCATCTGAAAGTGAACTATCAGTGCTACTACCTATTGTACTTTTGTTTTCAATTTTACATATTTCAATGTTAATTATTGTATGTGTGTGCTAAATAAATGTTTTACCTATCTAACTACTGTTGTTGTTTGTAAATGAAGCCAAACTCATGTACCTAGGTATAATAATAATTTTTACATAGTAAAAAACAAAGTCGCTTTTTCTGTCCCTATTTCCCTTTGACTGCTTTAATCTTTAAAACTACACAATGGATTTTGATGCGGTTTTTTTAATACATACCTCTAGATAGAGTGATTCAAGAGGAACGTTTATACTTATAATAAAACCGTCGAAGCCGGGGCGGGTCGCTAGTTAGTTATAAAATAATAACTCAATCAAATTGGAGACAAATATGTTAATACCTAGGCACCTACTAATTCAAATGTTTGGTTCCAATCCAGGGATGTACTGTAGCTATCAAGTCTATCCAATTTCCTCCAATGATGAATCTGTCTACTGTTATAGTTTGTAAATGATGGCATACTTATGTTCGTAGGTATAATATCAATTAGTAGGTAGGTAGAGTATTAAGCATAAAATAATAACACAATTAAATCTAACTAATATTTTAATACCCAGGGGGTATACCTACTCTAGGTACCTTCTCTATCCAACATCCTCCAAGGTAGGTACGAGAAGCTCAGTTGAAGTCCTGCTAAATATGAGATAAAGGCACCATAATGTAATTTACATATTATAAATATGTAAACCTGGTTATTGCCGTAAAAAGTTATTTGCCGATAATGTACATGAAATGCCCTGGAAATAGTTGAATTGACTTAAATCAGTAGTTGCCTATTATAATTGGTTATTTCAATGGGGTCGGTAAATAGAAAAGAAGTTACCTGCATAACAACACATCTTACATCAGACTTTAAAAGTAATATTACGGAGGTTAGAGTAATTCCCGGAGTGTAATTTTGAGAAAAGTTCTAGGTATTTGTTGTACAGAGGCTACTGAAATATTTATTAAATTTGTGTATATACTACAACAAGATAAAGCACTGGGTGGGCAATGGACGCTTGAATATTTGTATCTCGGTCAGAAATCAGTTTTTTTTACATTTCACACATCAAAGTCTAGTTTTTTTATCACTACATAGTATAATATAAAGTTGCTTTCTCTGTCCCTATGTCATTATGTCCCTTTGAACGCTTAAATCTTTAAAACTACGCAACGGATTTTGATGCGGTTTTTTTAATAGATAGAGTGATTCAAGAGGAAGGTTTATACGTATAATATAAAACCGTGCGAAGTCGGGGCGGGTCGCTAGTTATTAATAAATGAACCTGCTACTAAATTATCGTGAATTAAATACTATGAACGTAATTGTAGGTATATTATGAGTATTAAATGTAGGGTACTAAGGTAAGTTGTTCCGGGACCGATCGTCATAGATGGCCACCTTCTTGAAATTATTTCCGAGTAGATACACTTACCTTGGGCAAATTGTGCAGTTAGGTAAAAACTATTTTGAGAAGGAGGCCAAGAGGAGGATCCAGCTAGGCTGGGCAGCATTTGAGAAACTACGTCGGGTCTTCTCGACATCCATACCGCAATATTTGAAAACGAAAGTTTTCAACCAGTGCGTCCTACCTAAGAGTGTCCACGACTCACGGTAGGGCTGGTCCACCAGTTCAAAGTCGCTCAGCGAGCTATGGAAAGAGCTATGTGAGGAGTCTCTCTGAAGGATAGGATTCATTATGAATACATCCGACAGAGAACCAAGTTATCGACATAGCTCAAAGAATTAGCAAGCTGAAGTGGCAGTGGGCTGGCCATATCTCGCGAAGAAACGACAACCGTTGGGATAAACGTGTTCTTGAGTGGAGACCGCGACTCGGTAAGGTACTAAGGTAAGGTTTATTAGATAGTCAGATAGTCATTTTATTGGTAAATTTTTTTACAAGTCATTTCACATTATATTTAGTACATATTAACAGATAGGTACCTACTAATAAATGCAGTGTAAAATCAAATATACTTAGACAAAAAGGAAATGCACAAACATTAGTACAACTCAAAAATCTTTATCAACATTCATATTCAGATTCATACCTACTTATTAATTAAAGGTCATTCATATTCAGATTAATTTTAATTCAGCAGTAAATAATTGTTAGCCATTTGTGTTTTCTTTTCTGGAATTAAATACATAGAGTAAACGAGTTCTTGAGTGGAGATCGCGATTCACTAAGCGTAATGTATGACGCCCTTCAGCATGGTGGGATGGCGATCTGCGAAGGACTGCAGACTACCATACTAAAATGTGGCAAAATGAAGACAGGGCGTTATAGCACTTATAGGTCTCATTATATATACCTAGGGTAGGCATAATTATTTCCAGCAGAGCATTGATTTTTGCAATCGAAGAGTTCATAATATGAAAATTAAAAACTTGCTGCAAACCCCTTCTGAGCTTTAAAAAAGTGGTTGAATTTAATTTATCGCTAAAATAAACATATGGCTCCTAACAGCTTCCTAAAAGTATATTCCGTACAATATGTATCTCTCTCTATTCTGTCTACCTTCTGTACCAACCGAACAAAGGAGGTTGGTTTCAATCCTGACCCCTAACCTGAAACTAACCTCTAGAATTGAAACCTCTTTTGTATTGTGCCGCCATTTGCAATGAAGAGAACCTATGGAAATTAAATTATTCTGCCGATGTTCAAAAAATATTTTTTTTTCTTCTGTAAATATTATGGAAAAACTGAAAATGCAAAGTTCCTTAGGATTTTAAGACGATTCGAACGATATATTCAGTATCGTTCTTCAAATTTTTGGGACAGGCCATAAGGGATTCTTGCCATTGTTCTTTCATCTAAACAACTTATGTAGTTACGGAGATTACCTATAACAAACATTCACACAGACTTTCCCAATTATTATAGTAGTAAGGTAAGATAGTAAGGTAAGACTTGGACCAAAAGTAGAAAGCGCCGGCCAATGAAAAAAAAAAAGAAATATTTCGGTAGAACATAACGTCTCGATAATTTTTAGCTATGGCTGCTATGCTGTGCTATTATTATTTAAGTGGTTAAATGAGGTCAAAAATTCGAAATTTTTGATATCGATTTTTGAAAAATCGATATTTCAGTAACTAACCAAATGAGTAATCTACTACCTCTACATAAAAATAAGTCGGGTTTTCCTTCCTGACGCTATAACTCCAGAACGCACGAACCAATTTCCACGGTTTTGCATTCGTTGGAAAGGTCTCGGGCTCCGTGAGGTTTATAGTAATGTATAATAAAACCGTGCGAAGCCGGGGCGGGGCGCTAGTTTTTTATAAGGATATCTATGACTTAAATGAAATGTCCCCTTTTAAGTGCACAATTCATTTATTTCGAGGTACTTTCACTGACCTTATACACAAATCTATCTTATCATAATCCTATCTTCCTTATCTATCTTATCTTCGAGACCTTCCGCCGGAGGCCTAATTGACACTTCTTGGTGTCTTGCAAAGCACATGCGTACCATACCATCAAGTTTTAGATTATACCCAGAAAATAAGGTCCATACACCACATCGTTATAATTAAAATAGGGGTGATTTATTCTCATTCGGGCATTATTTTTTGAAGGGACCTATCGTTGCTGGTACCTATAGAGTCAGTGTTTTTTCAATTATTTATACTGTACTATAAATTTTATTAAATTTTTATTAAACCTGTAATAATTAAAATGTTAAACTTACAAATTATGCATATATTTACTAACATATATTTCATATATTTTGGTAATAGTTTAGTAGTAGTTTTTTAATTACATAACTTTAATAGCAAAGAAGGGGAAATGAAACATAATTTAGATTAAACATTAGATGAAATTTATTTAGTCCGGTCAATTTAGACATTCGAAGCTACATAAATTCCCCTTCATTTTTCACGATTTTCATCAAAACGGTAAGTTTTATCATAAAAATATATGGACAAAAATTGAAAATCATAAAATTATCTACAAAAAATGGTTAGGTTCGGTTCGGTTCGGTTCGTTAGGTTAGGTTAGGTTAGGTTAGGTTAGTTTAGGTTTGGTTAGGCTAGGTTCGGTTAGGTTAGGTTCGGTTAGGTTCGGTTCGGTTCGGTTCGGTTCGGTTCGGTTCGGTTCGGTTCGGTTCGTTAGGTTAGGTTAGGTTAGTTTAGGTTTGGTTAGGCTAGGTTCAGTTAGGTTCGGTTAGGTTCGGTTCGGTTCGTTAGGTTAGGTTAGGTTAGGTTAGGTTAGGTTAGGTTAGGTTAGGTTAGGTTAGGTAAGGTTAGGTTAGGTTAGGTTAGGTTAGGTTAGGTTAGGTTAGGTTAGGTTAGGTTAGGTTAGGTTAGGTTAGGTTAGGTTAGGTTAGGTTAGGTTAGGTTAGGTTAGGTTAGGTTAGGTTAGGTTAGGTTAGGTTAGGTTAGGTTAGGTTAGGTTAGGTTAGGTTAGGTTAGGTTAGGTTAGGTTAGTAGTTAGGTTAGGTTAGGTTAGGTTAGGTTAGGTTAGGTTAGGTTAGGTTAGGTTAGGTTTGGTTAGGTTCGGTTCGGTTCGGTTCGGTTCGATTCGTTAGGTTAGGTTAGGTTAGGTTAGGTTAGTTAGGTAAAGTCAGGTTAGGTTAGGTTCCACGACTGGTGGACTAACCTAACCTAACCTAACCTAACCTAGCCTAACCTAACCTAACCTAACCTAACCTTACCTAACCTAACCTAACCTAACCTAACCTAACCTAACCTAACCTAACCTAACCTAACCTAACCTAACCTAACCTAACCTAACCTAACCTAACCTAACGAACCGAACCGAACCGAACCGAACCGAACCGAACCGAACCGAACCTAACCGAACCTAACCGAACCTAACCTAACCGAACCTAGCCTAACCAAACCTAAACTAACCTAACCTAACCTAACCTAACCTAACCTAACGAACCGAACCGAACCGAACCGAACCTAACCATTTTTTGTAGATAATTTTATGATTTTCAATTTTTGTCGATATATTTTTATGATAAAACTTACCGTTTTGATGAAAATCGTGAAAAATGAAGGGGAATTTATGTAGCTTCGAATGTCTTAATTGACCGGACTAAATAACTTTTATCTTATGTTTAATCTAAATTATGTCTCATTCACTCCTTCTTCGCTATTAAAGTTATGTTATTAAAAAACTACTACTAAACTATTACCAAAATATATGAAGTTTAGGTTAGTAAATATATGCATAATTTATAAGTTTAACAACTTAATTATTACAGGTTAAATAAAAATTTAATAAAATTTATTGTACAGTATAAACAATTGAAAAAACACTGACTCTATAGGTACCAACAACGATAGGACCCTTCAAAAAATACTACCCGAATGAGAATAAATCACCCCTATTTTAATTATACTGATGTGGTGTATGGACCTTATTTTCTGGGTATAATCTAAAACTTGATGGTATGGTAGGTACATGTGCTTTGCAAGACACCAAGAAGAGTAAATTAGACCTCTGGCGGAAGGTCTCGAAGATAAGGTAGATAAGGAGGATAGGATTATGATAAGATAGATTGTGTATAAGGTCAGTGAAAGTACCTAGAAATAAATGAATAATGCACTTTAAAGGGGTCATTTTATTTAAGTCATAGATATCCTTATAGAAAAATTACTCAATTGGTTGGTTAGTGAAATATAGATTTTTAAAAAATCGATATCAAAAATTACGAGTTTTTGACCTCATTTAACCACCTAAATAATAATGCTCAAAATACCAATAAAATATCAATACCATAAATGGACTAATTTAAACGAACGTTTTTAATGTAGTCGTTAGTTATTCCTTAATAAATAAATAAACTTGATCCATTACTATCTTGGAAGAATCATATTGAGTCGACCTGTAGAAAAATGGCGAAAGTAATTTACGCGCTTAAGCAACTTAGACCCATTTCTTTAGATAAAGCTCTGAAAGACATGTATTACGCATATATTTACTCAATTATGTCTTATGGTATCATTTTATTGGGGAGCTCTACAGATTACGAATGTATTCTTAAATTACAAAAGCGTGCCATAGAAATACAGAGAGTCATGTCGTGATCATTTCAAAAACCTTCGGATATTAACATCAGTAGCGGTATTCATAATGGAGGTCATAAGATACGTAAAAAATAATTTGAAAGAATATAAAATCAGAGGCGAAAGTAGCAAACGTGCCACGCGGCAGAAAATGATGCTAGAGCCGATTCACCATCGACTAAATATGGCAAAACAGCTTCCTAAAATAATGGGCCAAAAGCTGTATAACAAGCTCCCGATAGATCTTAAACCAGGTCCAAAAACCAGGGCTAAAATACTTTCAAGTATTTTTGATACTTAAAGTATTACGTACGGGTGGCGTGGGCGCGACTCGTAGCGCGTCACGCACCTTGGAAGTAAAATACTTGCATAGAAAGTTAACTCTTTCAGTCTTGGTGGGTAGTGTCAGTAACCACCTCTTCTCTAATTTTTTAATTAAAATCCAGACCTTGTAGCGGCAATATATTGAATTATTATGAAAGTTCAGACCATACTTGACGTGACGCGGCCAATTGTGAATAATTTCAGTGAGTGACAATTCAGTTGCTTTGAATTGATTGTTGCCGTATCGTACATTTTAGAGATTCGTTGATACAAAGCTATATGAAACAGGTAAGTAAGCTTTTATCATATTATATTTTTTTATTCAATGTCTTTTTATATATCTCTTTTATACATGTATCGGTAAAAGAATTATTAATTTTATGTTTTCGATAAGTATTTAGAACAAAAGTGTGGTGGTTAGTAACGCTAACCACCGTGACTGTTGCAGATTTTTAGTCTTAGTCTATAATGCAACGTAGACGTATAAAAAAAATTGAATTTTTCTTATTTATTTCAGAACTAGCAGCGCCCCGCGGTTTCACCCGCATAATTCCCGTTCCCGTGCGAATTCCGGGATAAAATGTAGCCTATGTGTTATTCCAGACTATAATCTATCTTTGTGCTAAATTTCATCCATATCCGTTCAGTAGTATTTGCGTGAAAGAGTAACAAACATCCATACTTACAAACTTTCGCGTTTATAATATAAGTAGGATGTCACCGGCTAACAGATAGAGAAATGGAAGAGTTCTTATTGGAAGACATTCCTTCAGGTGGCGATAGTATTTGTAGCGATGATGATGCCGAAGAGGATACCGAAAATGAGAAAAATCCACTGGTATTAGGCGATTTGATAGGAGAAGTTCAAGTAACTGATGATGCTAATTTTGATGGTGATGATGACCTGCCTTTGTCTAGCTTAGTAAGCCGGAATTCCGATCCTGTCGAGTCCAACACTTTGAGTTCAAACAGACCAAATACAACAGCTCCAAAATGGAAGAAGAGTTTTCTGAAAGTGTGGGAATAGCTGAAATGGAAAGTTCAGTATTTATTTTATCAAACTGTCATGATCCTAAAAATGTTGAAAAAAATTAACCACAGTGTCTTGTCCAGAAGCAGTAAAAGACTACAACGCAAATATGAACTTTGTCGATAAATTTGATCAACTAAAAGGAAGCTATGCTGTGGACAGAAAATCCCACAAGTGGTGGCTCAGGATTTTTTTCACTTCCTTGATGTTGTGTTGGCAACAACGCTTTCGTAATTTATAAAGAACTACAGTGTTCTCTACGCCAAGACCTATCAAAATTGACGTTGAAAGAATTCAGACGAAGTGTTTACAAGGTTTACTGACGCCAGCATATCTCAGACAAAGACACGATTCAGTGAACAGCAATCGCAGCTCCACAGCCTCTTCTCCAGGACCTGCACAACTCAAACGACAAAAACCTACATCTGAGAATCTGAGAAAATTCACCTGGAATGAGAGTACT
This sequence comes from Eupithecia centaureata, assembly GCA_944547425.1. Lineage (NCBI taxonomy): Eukaryota > Metazoa > Arthropoda > Insecta > Lepidoptera > Geometridae > Eupithecia > Eupithecia centaureata. The sequence continues at coordinate 501,709 of OX155701.1, read as the reverse complement.
ACTTCTAGAAGATGTTGTAAATGTTGACATGTATAGTGCAATACATGTTTCTCTGATTTTCATAAAAAGTAATTAAAAGTTTAATTTGCCAGCGGAAAAGTTCAATAAACATTATAATTTTAATAAATAATAGACACCATACATCTTAGTTTAATTTGTACCAATAGTCATGGTGGTTAGTGTGACTAACCACCTCCTACCTTGAAAGCCTTAATACCTAAATTTTTTTACTTTTTTTGATATTTTATTTGTAGTTGATGCTAAAACAAACATAAAAATGTTTATAATATTCTCAATGTAAAAGCGTGAATGAAAGAGTTAATCCTAGTTTGCATGAGAATAAAGCTCGTAATTGTGTGAGCAAAAAAATACTTGCAAGCAAAACCAGCCAGGCTAAAATACTTTCATAAGATATTGATCCGTGCGCATTTTGTTATAGAGAACAAAATAGTATCTACGACAAATACTTGTAACAAATTACTTTTCCAATATTTTAATTTATGAGCATGGATAGATTCATACCTGCTTTTAGGTTTTATTTTCTAGTAAGTACTATCTATTTAATAGTACCTAACTTTACCGATTAAATGAGATACCTAATAAGTAATTTATTTTTGATGTTATTCACTTATGAATTCAGTAAGGTGCATGAATTTAAATAAGAAGGTAACCTTAGATCACTATCTATGTACCTATCTAATTATAACAGTCATAGCATAGAGATTGGGACGTGTGCTCTTCATTGTAGGCGTGGAATTAGATTTTAGTTGTAAGTACCTAGTTATTATGAAAACCCAACGCCTACATAAAATTAATAGCACACCGACGTCTGCTATTAGTTTTTTGTAGGGGGCGTGTTTTACTAGTACTTACCTAAGGAAGGGAGACTCGCTTCTCACTCTACTCTCTAGGTAGGTACTCGTATCGTAGGTTTGAAGAATATCTACTTGATACTTTAAGTTTCAATTTGTTATTTTGATTGATTTAATGAAGACTCATAAATTCCAAGTTTAACATACTGCTGGCGATCGCGCAGATAGTCGGCGAAAAGTCTGAGAAGATTATGCGCGAAGCCTATGGCGCTTAGTTTGGATATCGAAGTAGAGCACGTCCACCTGACAACCAAGATCTATACTCTACAAGTGTCAAGAGATTGGAATTGACCGACCGCTTATCTCTAAAACCATGCTGTGCATTGCATAAGAAGGTCTTAACTTGTGCGTATATGATTGTATGTAAGACGATTTCAAGTACCTTAGAAGGAGAAGACAATTTACTGTGGGGAAACTCAGTGGACGTGGAAAGAATATTTAAAATTCAAAAAAGATGCCTAAGAGTGATATGACTAAGATAATATATGAATAATATAATATTAATATGACTCGCATAACATTTGCACGCCTGCTTGCAGGCTGAATACAATTCCTATAATAGTTATAAGATCTGACATAATGTATAATAATTTTGTATTCTTGCAAATAAATGATTTGATTTGATTTGATTTGATTTGACAAGATGGCGATCGGACGATACTCCTCGACAGTAAGTTTATTCGAGTTTTTTGGGATCGGTGTTACCCTTGACACCTTCCAATGTGCCGGATATCTACCTGTCCGTAATGCCAAATTAAAAATGTGATACAGCGGGGATACCATGCTCTTACCGACTGACTTTATAAGAGCCGGTGGCACGGCGTCCGGCCCTATCGAGCTTTTAACTTTTAACTTTTTGATTCCGTAGAGCACATCTGCAGGAGTAAATTCAGCAATATAGTTGCTGTTACAGCTCTGGTCCCAAGCGTTGGATTTTTCACCCATCAAAAGGGAACGTGAGCTGGGTTTAGACCGTCGTGAGACAGGTTAGTTTTACCCTACTGATGGCTTGTCGTTGCGATAGTAATACTGCTCAGTACGAGAGGAACCGCAGTTTCGGACATTTGGTTCATGCACTCGGCCGAGCGGCCGGTGGTGCGAAGCTACCATCCGCGGGATTATGCCTGAACGCCTCTAAGGCCGAAGCCAGCCTAGCCGAATCCGGCAAGGATATGCTCACTGTGGAGCCCCGAGAGTCGGGAGGCTCTAAACAATGTGACTTTACTAGTTGCGCTTTACTTCGTAAGGCGTGACGTCGAAGCCCATTTGGACCGCGGAGATCGGTGCGTACGGTTTAACACGTGCACCACGGCTCCTTCTGGTTCGGATATAACTCAGTTCGATGTCGGGGCTCGGAATAGTCTGTAGACGACTTACGTTCCTGGCGGGGTGTTGTGGTCGGTAGAGCAGCGTCGTGCTGCGATCTGTTGAGACTCAGCCCTACGCCAGGTGATTCGTCCAAGGACGAGTTTTTTTTTTTTAATTTTTATAGTATTGTTATTCTATGAACATGTAAAACGGCAAGGTCCGAGTCTAACTTTACTAACTTTACTAACATTACTAACTTTACTAACTATACTAACATTACTCATTTTAACATTACTAACATTACTACTAACTTTAACATTACTAACTTTACCTTCATAACTAACTTTACTAACTTTACTAACATTACTAACTTTACTAACTTTAGGTACTAACTTTTCTAACTTTACTAACTTTAGGTACTAACTTTACTAACTTTACTAACATTACTAACTTTAGGTACTAACTTTACTAACATTACTAACTTTACTAACTACGAATATACATTGTACCTGATGATGAACTTCGATTGCATGCAACCTTTAGACTGTTTTGAACGGTCTGCAGTTAGCTCGATTGTATATACTGGTTTTATTTTTTTCTATTCCGTTTATTTTTATACATTTTTTTAAATTTAGCTCTTGTTAGCTTGTTCTTGTAATTTTCATTAGAGTGAGTGGGGGGAAGATGAAAAAAGGGGTAAGACAAAAAGTCTTCCATAACACCAGATTTATAGTACTTATTGGAGTGCTGGCTACATCGTTAGGGCCACAAATTCAATACGTTACACACCTCAGTCAGCGGTTGCCGATTAGAACACCTGGTTGTGTGTAAAGTGCAATTTTCTAAGACAGTGTGTTTTTCAGGATTCACAAAAGTGATTTCATCTTGCCCCGTGTCTTGTAAATTGAATTACAAGGCAGGTACGAGTGTTTAATTGAAACATCTGCGTATTATTTTTCGTAGACATTTACGTAATTACTTCTAAATCTATCTATTTCTCGTATTTTAGAATTTATTTCAACTTTTTATCTTTCCCCATTTAGATTTAACGGGGTAAGACGAACATATCAAAGTTTTCTTATTGACCCTTTTTCAGGTTTCATACTAAAAGCCAGAGGTCCTCAAACTGTATCTTTGTGCAGGTTTCAGCAAGAAAAATAAGAAATAAGCAAAAAATGCTGAGAGTAGTAAAATAAAAAAAAACAAGAATAGGTATGCTAAAAAATGTGAAATAAAAATAGAAATCCAATAGAAAAAGAAATTACTTACGTTAAAAATTACAAAAGTAAAAAATAAACAGTTATTGTATGGTGATGAAAAAGAATATTCATATAGGTTTCATGTGAAATAAAAAAGTTTTCAGTTTTTATTTGATTTTTCATTAAAAGATAATATTTTTTTCTTCAGTCAAATCTTATGCAAATTGGCTGCAAAGTTTGAGAATCTCTGCTTCAATCTTCCCCCAGTGGGGTAAGTTCGGAATATATTATATTTTTAAATTTGTTATATCTTTGTTAAAAATAGCTATTTTGGCACTACAGTCAGTTACAACGTTTTAAATTACTTAACACTATAGACTTAGGACCATAAACTTTGCCTAAGACCTGCCTAAGACACGTTTTAACGATTTTTTGAGATTTGTAGATTTATATTCGATCTTACCCCGTCACCTTTTCATCTTCCCCCTGTTTCAATTAAGTAAAAATAAAATATATAATTACAGTTTTCTACTTTTTGGACAGCTTTATCCGGCTGTTATTGACATATTATAAAAATCTAGTCTTTACTCGTTAATTATGTTTAATTTACTTTTAGCTAAAGTCAATATCTATTCTTCTACAAGGATTCAAAAACAACACTGATCATCTCATCAAAAAACCGTTCGATCTTGCCCCCACTCACTCTACTTTACTTATTTACCTTATAGAACTTCATTAGCAACGAAAATTATAATCAAAAAATGTATACCTACTTGTAAATATACAATTCAAATCATTGAGCTAACTACAGACGGTCGAAAACAGTCTAGAGGTATCTCAATTGTTTACTTTATTAATTTAAGAAAGGAAATAACAATCAAGGAATAGAACCTTATTAAAACTATTATTTACAATATTTTGGTAGGTTGAAAACAGTCTAGAGTTAGCTCAACTGAATGAAAGAATGGATGAAAACTCTTTATTATACTTAAATGTACCACAAAAAGGCTGAAAATGATACATAAAAATACTGCAAACTAAGACTAAGTATAAATAAATAAATAATAATAAATAATTTCGGACAGTCCACACAGCATAATCCAGCCCAAGCTAAGCAGTTAAGATAGATAAGGGCGACCCTATCGCTAAAAGCGATCTCTTCCAGGCAACCTTTGGATGGACCGGATATAAAAGAACAATATAGACGGTGGTAGTTACATTAGATCTACTTCTCTAGATAGATGGAAAAGAAAAAAATACATACCCAATAAGCTACCAATGTTATAAACTTACATAAACATGTAACTTTATATAGTTAGATAAATAATGTTCCACACGTTCATGTGGTAATTCCGGGAAAAATGTATAAAATGTTACCTATGTGTTATTCCAGACTATGATCTATCTCTTTGCCAAATTTCATCCATATCCGTTCAGTAGTTTTTGCATGAAAGAGTAACAAATATCCATCTATCCATCCATACTTACAAACTTTCGCGTTTATAATATTACTAGCGACCCGCCCCGGATTCGCATATTCATTAAAATATGCAAATTTTAATATTTTTGAGTTATGCACATTAATGTAGTAAATACAATATCAATACAATATCGAGCTCGTATTTTTTTACCTGATTATGAGACTAGATGCCGTAAGTTCCACTTTCTTCCACTCTTTAAACGCAGACAAGTGGCTGATTTGACTTACCTAATTAATATAGCAAACGGAACTGTTGATTGCCCAGAGCTTCTTGAGCAAATAGGACTGCGCACATGCACGCTTGCACCTATCGTAAGGACTAATTATAGGCAGAACGCATTTGTTTATAGAGCTTCTAGCTCGTTTGACTCATTAGTACATGAAAACAGCAATATAGATTTATTCAACACCAGTTCAAGTAAGCTTAAACGCTTGCTTAATGATACATTTTTCGTTTTAGTTTGAGAAATTCTCTTGTTTGTGCTTGTACTTAGTATAAAAAACAATCTATTTTTCTTTTTTAGTTATTGTTATTGCTAGATTTGCTAGTAAGTCGTCAACTTAACTTCTTTGTTTAAGCAGTTTTACTAATAGGTTTATATTAATAAGTTACTTTTAATATATCTAGTATTCTGTAATTTTTTTTTAAGTTAAAATTAATACCTATATGTCTACTTTCTGTAAATTCATCTCAAGTCAACAGATCTCAAGTTGCTGCTTTAATTTATTATTAGTGAAAACTTTTAATTGGCCTTAATTTAAAAATTCTTTGTATCTACTCATTGTCTAGCTGTAAGTTTTCCTAAAATTGTAAAAATAAAATAAAATAAATTTGAAGTATGTTTTTTGTTTTAATACAATAATACCTAAATTATGTCACAGTAACAGCTGGTTTCTGGAACGCAGATCATCTTAATAGTTAACTAATCAATGTTCAAATCTCTATTCAAGTGTCATTTGGGTTTCTCGAACATTGATTACGTACTTATATTTTGAAAAACAAAACTCTTGTCAAATAACATAATACGCTAATATTCCTTTGGATGACCGAGCATGGCACCAGGCCACTCTTCCTATTAGATTGGGTGGTTTAGGTGTTCGAGAAATTTCTAGTGTTTCACTCCCAGGTTTTTTATCATCAGTTCATGGTACTAAAGATCTTATTCATAAAATTTTGGCAAAATGTTCTCAAAATTTTGAAATTACAGGTTACAACGAAGCACTAGGCTTATGGAAAATAGCCTGTCCTGACACCAATCTTCCAAAAGTCCTGTCTTCTCAGAGGCTATGGGATGAGCCACTTTGTGAGCTGGTACGGAAAAATCTTATTAATACGTCTACCAGCTCAATAGAACGTGCCCGTCTACTCGCCGTTTCTGAGTGGGAATCAGGACTTTGGTTACATGTTCTGCCTTCTAAAAATCTAGGTACCCTTTTAGACAACAACTCATTTCGGGTGGCCACCTCCTTGCGTTTAGGTTCCCCTTGCCTAGTTGCACACCGTTGCCAGTGTGGTGAAACCGTGGACAAGCTTGGTCACCATGCATTGGCATGTGTCTCTAGTGCAGGACGTGTGTCCCGCCATAATTCAATTAACGATATCATCCGTCGGGCCTTTACCAGCGTCAGTGTAGCAGCTACACTTGAACCACGTGGCCTTATGCGAGATGATGGTAAAAGACCTGACGGTATGACTCTGATTCCCTGGAAGATGGGTCGGCCTTTAGTTTGGGATGCCACGTGTGTAGATACTCTAGCGCCTTCACATCTGGCAGGGACATCAGCAAGGGCTGGCTCCGCAGCTTCATCAGCGGAGTCCCTCAAACGGCGAAAATATGCTAATCTTGACCGAGGATACCTATTTGAGCCATTTGGGGTGGAAACCCTTGGTCCTTGGGGTCCTGGGGCACACACAATTTTTAAAGATCTGACGAAACTTCTAATAGAGTCCACAGGAGATAAGAATGCTGGCTTCTATTTTGGTCAACGAATTAGCATTGCCATTCAACGTGGCAATGCTGCCAGCATTCTGGGTACTTTGCCTTCTGGTGACGGCTTAGATTTTTAAGAGTTTGTTATAATTGTATATACTAGTGAGCTATGTGATCTAATTATGTTTCAGAAATAAAGTTTTCTTACAGAATACGCTAATTAGGCCTGATTCTTTGTTCAAGCTCTTGTCAAATCAATAATTAACTAATCGGCGATTTTGCTCTAATTAGTTGAAATTATTACAACAATTCGCTGTATTTTTCCAAGTTCTAAACCGGGGTATAATACATAAAAAATCAACAGGTTGGTAATCCAAAAGCCATACACTACATAGTATAAACTAGAGTCGCTTTCTCTGTCCCTATGTCATTATGTCCCTTTGAAAGCTTAAATCTTTAAAACTACGCAACGGATTTTGATGCGGTTTTTTTTTATAGATAGAGTGATTCAAGAGGTAGGTTTTTATGTATAATAAAACCGTGCGAAGCCGGGGCGGGTCGCTAGTTTTCAAATAAAATGTAAATGTGACTAACATGATCAAAATCGTGACTTAACTGTTTTGTGACATACCTGTATTTTGTATACTCATGTGATTCACATTTATTGTAAAGCAGAGTTTACATGAAATTGTCATCATTTTTTAAAAGAATAATAGATTTTTTTATGTTATAAAAGAAAACTTAAAGATATACTGAACTGAAAGAATGACAGTCGTAAGATGATCAATGATTAGTTACCTAATTATCATCTAATCAGCGTTCGTACACCCCGATTTGATTTGACCAGTGTGTTAAATTAATCGCTTTATCAACTGATTTACGATTTGAACAACGTTCTAGAAATCGGCTGTTAGTGAGGCAAAATGAATTGTGTATTTTAAACGACTTCGAAAAAGGAGGAGGTTCTCATGACGTATGCAAAGAATGATGGCAAGAATTTTCAGCTATCGTGAGTGTACACGTATCGCAAGGGTATCCGATAGCTGCCGATAGCTCCTAAAATTTTCCCAAGAGTTTTGTACTTAGATTTTGACCTGACTTGGATATATTTAATTGATACTTTTATGGCTAAAACATAATAATTTATAAGCAAATCGACAAAACTTACTCATCTGAAAGTGAACTATCAGTGCTACTACCTATTGTACTTTTGTTTTCAATTTTACATATTTCAATGTTAATTATTGTATGTGTGTGCTAAATAAATGTTTTACCTATCTAACTACTGTTGTTGTTTGTAAATGAAGCCAAACTCATGTACCTAGGTATAATAATAATTTTTACATAGTAAAAAACAAAGTCGCTTTTTCTGTCCCTATTTCCCTTTGACTGCTTTAATCTTTAAAACTACACAATGGATTTTGATGCGGTTTTTTTAATACATACCTCTAGATAGAGTGATTCAAGAGGAAGGTTTATACGTATAATAAAACCGTCGAAGCCGGGGCGGGTCGCTAGTTAGTTATAAAATAATAACTCAATCAAATTGGAGACAAATATGTTAATACCTAGGCACCTACTAATTCAAATGTTTGGTTCCAATCCAGGGATGTACTGTAGCTATCAAGTCTATCCAATTTCCTCCAATGATGAATCTGTCTACTGTTATAGTTTGTAAATGATGGCATACTTATGTTCGTAGGTATAATATCAATTAGTAGGTAGGTAGAGTATTAAGCATAAAATAATAACACAATTAAATCTAACTAATATTTAATACCCAGGGGGTATACCTACTCTAGGTACCTTCTCTATCCAACATCCTCCAAGGTAGGTACGAGAAGCTCAGTTGAAGTCCTGCTAAATATGAGATAAAGGCACCATAATGTAATTTACATATTATAAATATGTAAACCTGGTTATTGCCGTAAAAAGTTATTTGCCGATAATGTACATGAAATGCCCTGGAAATAGTTGAATTGACTTAAATCAGTAGTTGCCTATTATAATTGGTTATTTCAATGGGGTCGGTAAATAGAAAAGAAGTTACCTGCATAACAACACATCTTACATCAGACTTTAAAAGTAATATTACGGAGGTTAGAGTAATTCCCGGAGTGTAATTTTGAGAAAAGTTCTAGGTATTTGTTGTACAGAGGCTACTGAAATATTTATTAAATTTGTGTATATACTACAACAAGATAAAGCACTGGGTGGGCAATGGACGCTTGAATATTTGTATCTCGGTCAGAAATCAGTTTTTTTTACATTTCACACATCAAAGTCTAGTTTTTTTATCACTACATAGTATAATATAAAGTTGCTTTCTCTGTCCCTATGTCATTATGTCCCTTTGAACGCTTAAATCTTTAAAACTACGCAACGGATTTTGATGCGGTTTTTTTAATAGATAGAGTGATTCAAGAGGAAGGTTTATACGTATAATATAAAACCGTGCGAAGTCGGGGCGGGTCGCTAGTTATTAATAAATGAACCTGCTACTAAATTATCGTGAATTAAATACTATGAACGTAATTGTAGGTATATTATGAGTATTAAATGTAGGGTACTAAGGTAAGTTGTTCCGGGACCGATCGTCATAGATGGCCACCTTCTTGAAATTATTTCCGAGTAGATACACTTACCTTGGGCAAATTGTGCAGTTAGGTAAAAACTATTTTGAGAAGGAGGCCAAGAGGAGGATCCAGCTAGGCTGGGCAGCATTTGAGAAACTACGTCGGGTCTTCTCGACATCCATACCGCAATATTTGAAAACGAAAGTTTTCAACCAGTGCGTCCTACCTAAGAGTGTCCACGACTCACGGTAGGGCTGGTCCACCAGTTCAAAGTCGCTCAGCGAGCTATGGAAAGAGCTATGTGAGGAGTCTCTCTGAAGGATAGGATTCATTATGAATACATCCGACAGAGAACCAAGTTATCGACATAGCTCAAAGAATTAGCAAGCTGAAGTGGCAGTGGGCTGGCCATATCTCGCGAAGAAACGACAACCGTTGGGATAAACGTGTTCTTGAGTGGAGACCGCGACTCGGTAAGGTACTAAGGTAAGGTTTATTAGATAGTCAGATAGTCATTTTATTGGTAAATTTTTTTACAAGTCATTTCACATTATATTTAGTAAATATTAACAGATAGGTACCTACTAATAAATGCAGTGTAAAATCAAATATACTTAGACAAAAAGGAAATGCACAAACATTAGTACAACTCAAAAATCTTTATCAACATTCATATTCAGATTCATACCTACTTATTAATTAAAGGTCATTCATATTCAGATTAATTTTAATTCAGCAGTAAATAATTGTTAGCCATTTGTGTTTTCTTTTCTGGAATTAAATACATAGAGTAAACGAGTTCTTGAGTGGAGATCGCGATTCACTAAGCGTAATGTATGACGCCCTTCAGCATGGTGGGATGGCGATCTGCGAAGGACTGCAGACTACCATACTAAAATGTGGCAAAATGAAGACAGGGCGTTATAGCACTTATAGGTCTCATTATATATACCTAGGGTAGGCATAATTATTTCCAGCAGAGCATTGATTTTTGCAATCGAAGAGTTCATAATATGAAAATTAAAAACTTGCTGCAAACCCCTTCTGAGCTTTAAAAAAGTGGTTGAATTTAATTTATCGCTAAAATAAACATATGGCTCCTAACAGCTTCCTAAAAGTATATTCCGTACAATATGTATCTCTCTCTATTCTGTCTACCTTCTGTACCAACCGAACAAAGGAGGTTGGTTTCAATCCTGACCCCTAACCTGAAACTAACCTCTAGAATTGAAACCTCTTTTGTATTGTGCCGCCATTTGCAATGAAGAGAACCTATGGAAATTAAATTATTCTGCCGATGTTCAAAAAATATTTTTTTTTCTTCTGTAAATATTATGGAAAAACTGAAAATGCAAAGTTCCTTAGGATTTTAAGACGATTCGAACGATATATTCAGTATCGTTCTTCAAATTTTTGGGACAGGCCATAAGGGATTCTTGCCATTGTTCTTTCATCTAAACAACTTATGTAGTTACGGAGATTACCTATATCAAACATTCACACAGACTTTCCCAATTATTATAATAGTAAGGTAAGATAGTAAGGTAAGACTTGGACCAAAAGTAGAAAGCGCCGGCCAATGAAAAAAAAAAAGAAATATTTCGGTAGAACATAACGTCTCGATAATTTTTAGCTATGGCTGCTATGCTGTGCTATTATTATTTAAGTGGTTAAATGAGGTCAAAAATTCGAAATTTTTGATATCGATTTTTGAAAAATCGATATTTCAGTAACTAACCAAATGAGTAATCTACTACCTCTACATAAAAATAAGTCGGGTTTTCCTTCCTGACGCTATACCTAACTCCAGAACGCACGAACCAATTTCCACGGTTTTGCATTCGTTGGAAAGGTCTCGGGCTCCGTGAGGTTTATAGTAATGTATAATAAAACCGTGCGAAGCCGGGGCGGGGCGCTAGTTTTTTATAAGGATATCTATGACTTAAATGAAATGTCCCCTTTTAAGTGCACAATTCATTTATTTCGAGGTACTTTCACTGACCTTATACACAAATCTATCTTATCATAATCCTATCTTCCTTATCTATCTTATCTTCGAGACCTTCCGCCGGAGGCCTAATTGACACTTCTTGGTGTCTTGCAAAGCACATGTACGTACCATACCATCAAGTTTTAGATTATACCCAGAAAATAAGGTCCATACACCACATCGTTATAATTAAAATAGGGGTGATTTATTCTCATTCGGGCATTATTTTTTGAAGGGACCTATCGTTGCTGGTACCTATAGAGTCAGTGTTTTTTCAATTATTTATACTGTACTATAAATTTTATTAAATTTTTATTAAACCTGTAATAATTAAAATGTTAAACTTACAAATTATGCACATATTTACTAACATATATTTCATATATTTTGGTAATAGTTTAGTAGTAGTTTTTTAATTACATAACTTTAATAGCAAAGAAGGGGAAATGAAACATAATTTAGATTAAACATTAGATGAAATTTATTTAGTCCGGTCAATTTAGACATTCGAAGCTACATAAATTCCCCTTCATTTTTCACGATTTTCATCAAAACGGTAAGTTTTATCATAAAAATATATGGACAAAAATTGAAAATCATAAAATTATCTACAAAAAATGGTTAGGTTCGGTTCGGTTCGGTTCGTTAGGTTAGGTTAGGTTAGGTTAGGTTAGGTTAGTTTAGGTTTGGTTAGGCTAGGTTCGGTTAGGTTAGGTTCGGTTAGGTTCGGTTCGGTTCGGTTCGGTTCGGTTCGGTTCGGTTCGGTTCGGTTCGTTAGGTTAGGTTAGGTTAGTTTAGGTTTGGTTAGGCTAGGTTCAGTTAGGTTCGGTTAGGTTCGGTTCGGTTCGTTAGGTTAGGTTAGGTTAGGTTAGGTTAGGTTAGGTTAGGTTAGGTTAGGTTAGGTTAGGTTAGGTTAGGTTAGGTTAGGTTAGGTTAGGTTAGGTAAGGTTAGGTTAGGTTAGGTTAGGTTAGGTTAGGTTAGGTTAGGTTAGGTTAGGTTAGGTTAGGTTAGGTTAGGTTAGGTTAGGTTAGGTTAGGTTAGGTTAGGTTAGGTTAGGTTAGGTTAGGTTAGGTTAGGTTAGGTTAGGTTAGGTTAGGTTAGGTTAGGTTTGGTTAGGTTCGGTTCGGTTCGGTTCGGTTCGGTTCGATTCGTTAGGTTAGGTTAGGTTAGGTTAGGTTAGTTAGGTAAAGTCAGGTTAGGTTAGGTTCCACGACTGGTGGACTAACCTAACCTAACATAACCTAACCTAGCCTAACCTAACCTAACCTAACCTAACCTAACCTAACCTTACCTAACCTAACCTAACCTAACCTAACCTAACCTAACCTAACCTAACCTAACCTAACCTAACCTAACCTAACGAACCGAACCGAACCGAACCGAACCGAACCGAACCGAACCGAACCTAACCGAACCTAACCGAACCTAACCTAACCGAACCTAGCCTAACCAAACCTAAACTAACCTAACCTAACCTAACCTAACCTAACCTAACCTAACGAACCGAACCGAACCGAACCGAACCTAACCATTTTTTGTAGATAATTTTATGATTTTCAATTTTTGTCGATATATTTTTATGATAAAACTTACCGTTTTGATGAAAATCGTGAAAAATGAAGGGGAATTTATGTAGCTTCGAATGTCTTAATTGACCGGACTAAATAACTTTTATCTTATGTTTAATCTAAATTATGTCTCATTCACTCCTTCTTCGCTATTAAAGTTATGTTATTAAAAAACTACTACTAAACTATTACCAAAATATATGAAGTTTAGGTTAGTAAATATATGCATAATTTATAAGTTTAACAACTTAATTATTACAGGTTAAATAAAAATTTAATAAAATTTATTGTACAGTATAAACAATTGAAAAAACACTGACTCTATAGGTACCAACAACGATAGGACCCTTCAAAAAATACTACCCGAATGAGAATAAATCACCCCTATTTTAATTATACTGATGTGGTGTATGGACCTTATTTTCTGGGTATAATCTAAAACTTGATGGTATGGTAGGTACATGTGCTTTGCAAGACACCAAGAAGAGTAAATTAGACCTCTGGCGGAAGGTCTCGAAGATAAGGTAGATAAGGAGGATAGGATTATGATAAGATAGATTGTGTATAAGGTCAGTGAAAGTACCTAGAAATAAATGAATAATGCACTTTAAAGGGGTCATTTTATTTAAGTCATAGATATCCTTATAGAAAAATTACTCAATTGGTTGGTTAGTGAAATATAGATTTTTAAAAAATCGATATCAAAAATTACGAGTTTTTGACCTCATTTAACCACCTAAATAATAATGCTCAAAATACCAATAAAATATCAATACCATAAATGGACTAATTTAAACGAACGTTTTTAATGTAGTCGTTAGTTATTCCTTAATAAATAAATAAACTTGATCCATTACTATCTTGGAAGAATCATATTGAGTCGACCTGTAGAAAAATGGCGAAAGTAATTTACGCGCTTAAGCAACTTAGACCCATTTCTTTAGATAAAGCTCTGAAAGACATGTATTACGCATATATTTACTCAATTATGTCTTATGGTATCATTTTATTGGGGAGCTCTACAGATTACGAATGTATTCTTAAATTACGAAAGCGTGCCATAGAAATACAGAGAGTCATGTCGTGATCATTTCAAAAACCTTCGGATATTAACATCAGTAGCGGTATTCATAATGGAGGTCATAAGATACGTAAAAAATAATTTGAAAGAATATAAAATCAGAGGCGAAAGTAGCAAACGTGCCACGCGGCAGAAAATGATGCTAGAGCCGATTCACCATCGACTAAATATGGCAAAACAGCTTCCTAAAATAATGGGCCAAAAGCTGTATAACAAGCTCCCGATAGATCTTAAACCAGGTCCAAAAACCAGGGCTAAAATACTTTCAAGTATTTTTGATACTTAAAGTATTACGTACGGGTGGCGTGGGCGCGACTCGTAGCGCGTCACGCACCTTGGAAGTAAAATACTTGCATAGAAAGTTAACTCTTTCAGTCTTGGTGGGTAGTGTCAGTAACCACCTCTTCTCTAATTTTTTAATTAAAATCCAGACCTTGTAGCGGCAATATATTGAATTATTATGAAAGTTCAGACCATACTTGACGTGACGCGGCCAATTGTGAATAATTTCAGTGAGTGACAATTCAGTTGCTTTGAATTGATTGTTGCCGTATCGTACATTTTAGAGATTCGTTGATACAAAGCTATATGAAACAGGTAAGTAAGCTTTTATCATATTATATTTTTTTATTCAATGTCTTTTTATATATCTCTTTTATACATGTATCGGTAAAAGAATTATTAATTTTATGTTTTCGATAAGTATTTAGAACAAAAGTGTGGTGGTTAGTAACGCTAACCACCGTGACTGTTGCAGATTTTTAGTCTTAGTCTATAATGCAACGTAGACGTATAAAAAAAATTGAATTTTTCTTATTTATTTCAGAACTAGCAGCGCCCCGCGGTTTCACCCGCATAATTCCCGTTCCCGTGCGAATTCCGGGATAAAATGTAGCCTATGTGTTATTCCAGACTATAATCTATCTTTGTGCTAAATTTCATCCATATCCGTTCAGTAGTATTTGCGTGAAAGAGTAACAAACATCCATACTTACAAACTTTCGCGTTTATAATATAAGTAGGATGTCACCGGCTAACAGATAGAGAAATGGAAGAGTTCTTATTGGAAGACATTCCTTCAGGTGGCGATAGTATTTGTAGCGATGATGATGCCGAAGAGGATACCGAAAATGAGAAAAATCCACTGGTATTAGGCGATTTGATAGGAGAAGTTCAAGTAACTGATGATGCTAATTTTGATGGTGATGATGACCTGCCTTTGTCTAGCTTAGTAAGCCGGAATTCCGATCCTGTCGAGTCCAACACTTTGAGTTCAAACAGACCAAATACAACAGCTCCAAAATGGAAGAAGAGTTTTCTGAAAGTGTGGGAATAGCTGAAATGGAAAGTTCAGTATTTATTTTATCAAACTGTCATGATCCTAAAAATGTTGAAAAAATTAACCACAGTGTCTTGTCCAGAAGCAGTAAAAGACTACAACGCAAATATGAACTTTGTCGATAAATTTGATCAACTAAAAGGAAGCTATGCTGTGGACAGAAAATCCCACAAGTGGTGGCTCAGGATTTTTTTCACTTCCTTGATGTTGTGTTGGCAACAACGCTTTCGTAATTTTTAAAGAACTACAGTGTTCTCTACGCCAAGACCTATCAAAATTGACGTTGAAAGAATTCAGACGAAGTGTTTACAAGGTTTACTGACGCCAGCATATCTCAGACAAAGACACGATTCAGTGAACAGCAATCGCAGCTCCACAGCCTCTTCTCCAGGACCTGCACAACTCAAACGACAAAAACCTACATCTGAGAATCTGAGAAAATTCACCTGGAATGAGAGTACTACTTCTAGAAGATGTTGTAAATGTTGACATGTATAGTGCAATACATGTTTCTCTGATTTTCATAAAAAGTAATTAAAAGTTTAATTTGCCAGCGGAAAAGTTCAATAAACATTATAATTTTAATAAATAATAGACACCATACATCTTAGTTTAATTTGTACCAATAGTCATGGTGGTTAGTGTGACTAACCACCTCCTACCTTGAAAGCCTTAATACCTAAATTTTTTTTCTTACTTTTTTTGATATTTTATTTGTAATTGATGCTAAAACAAACATAAAAATGTTTATAATATTCTCAATGTAAAAGCGTGAATGAAAGAGTTAATCCTAGTTTGCATGAGAATAAAGCTCGTAATTGTGTGAGCAAAAAAATACTTGCAAGCAAAACCAGCCAGGCTAAAATACTTTCATAAGATATTGATCCGTGCGCATTTTGTTATAGAGAACAAAATAGTATCTACGACAAATACTTGTAACAAATTACTTTTCCAATATTTTAATTTATGAGCATGGATAGATTCATACCTGCTTTTAGGTTTTATTTTCTAGTAAGTACTATCTATTTAATAGTACCTAACTTTACCGATTAAATGAGATACCTAATAAGTAATTTATTTTTGATGTTATTCACTTATGAATTCAGTAAGGTGCATGAATTTAAATAAGAAGGTAACCTTAGATCACTATCTATGTACCTATCTAATTATAACAGTCATAGCATAGAGATTGGGACGTGTGCTCTTCATTGTAGGCGTGGAATTAGATTTTAGTTGTAAGTACCTAGTTATTATGAAAACCCAACGCCTACATAAAATTAATAGCACACCGACGTCTGCTATTAGTTTTTTGTAGGGGGCGTGTTTTACTAGTACTTACCTAAGGAAGGGAGACTCGCTTCTCACTCTACTCTCTAGGTAGGTACTCGTATCGTAGGTTTGAAGAATATCTACTTGATACTTTAAGTTTCAATTTGTTATTTTGATTGATTTAATGAAGACTCATAAATTCCAAGTTTAACATACTGCTGGCGATCGCGCAGATAGTCGGCGAAAAGTCTGAGAAGATTATGCGCGAAGCCTATGGCGCTTAGTTTGGATATCGAAGTAGAGCACGTCCACCTGACAACCAAGATCTATACTCTACAAGTGTCAAGAGATTGGAATTGACCGACCGCTTATCTCTAAAACCATGCTGTGCATTGCATAAGAAGGTCTTAACTTGTGCGTATATGATTGTATGTAAGACGATTTCAAGTACCTTAGAAGGAGAAGACAATTTACTGTGGGGAAACTCAGTGGACGTGGAATGAATATTTAAAATTCAAAAAAGATGCCTAAGAGTGATAAACAGGTCTTGGTTCCTTGATAGTTGCAAGCCTCTCTTCAAGAACTGTAGGATTCTACCTCTCGCCTGTATGTACATTAGGGAAATTTGTCTTTTTGTAAAATCTCATCCGACCTACTTTCTAAAACGTGGCGATGTAATAACCCGGCAAAAAAGGCCTAAGTTTAACAATTTACTCTACAAACATCAGTGCCATAAAGATATATATAAAAGAAATGTTTACAACATGTGCATCACTATTTACAATAAGCTACCGGAAGAATTAAAAGAACTGAATGGAAATATATTTAGAAAAAAGTTAAAAGAATGGCTACTTAGAAAATGTTTTTATACTGTAAAAGAATATTTAGAAATTTGAATTATACCTATGTACCATAATATATGACTAAGATAATATATGAATAATATAATATTAATATGACTCGCATAACATTTGCACGCCTGCTTGCAGGCTGAATACAATTCCTATAATAGTTATAAGATCTGACATAATGTATAATAATTTTGTATTCTTGCAAATAAATGATTTGATTTGATTTGATTTGATTTGACAAGATGGCGATCGGACGATACTCCTCGACAGTAAGTTTATTCGAGTTTTTTGGGATCGGTGTTACCCTTGACACCTTCCAATGTGCCGGATATCTACCTGTCCGTAATGCCAAATTAAAAATGTGATACAGCGGGGATACCATGCTCTTACCGACTGACTTTATAAGAGCCGGTGGCACGGCGTCCGGCCCTATCGAGCTTTTAACTTTTAACTTTTTGATTCCGTAGAGCACATCTGCAGGAGTAAATTCAGCAATATAGTTGCTGTTACAGCTCTGGTCCCAAGCGTTGGATTTTTCACCCATCAAAAGGGAACGTGAGCTGGGTTTAGACCGTCGTGAGACAGGTTAGTTTTACCCTACTGATGGCTTGTCGTTGCGATAGTAATACTGCTCAGTACGAGAGGAACAGCAGTTTCGGACATTTGGTTCATGCACTCGGCCGAGCGGCCGGTGGTGCGAAGCTACCATCCGCGGGATTATGCCTGAACGCCTCTAAGGCCGAAGCCAGCCTAGCCGAATCCGGCAAGGATATGCTCACTGTGGAGCCCCGAGAGTCGGGAGGCTCTAAACAATGTGACTTTACTAGTTGCGCTTTACTTCGTAAGGCGTGACGTCGAAGCCCATTTGGACCGCGGAGATCGGTGCGTACGGTTTAACACGTGCACCACGGCTCCTTCTGGTTCGGATATAACTCAGTTCGATGTCGGGGCTCGGAATAGTCTGTAGACGACTTACGTTCCTGGCGGGGTGTTGTGGTCGGTAGAGCAGCGTCGTGCTGCGATCTGTTGAGACTCAGCCCTACGCCAGGTGATTCGTCCGAGGACGAGTTTTTTTTTTTTAATTTTTATATTATTGTTATTCTATGAACATGTAAAACGGCAAGGTCCGAGTCTAACTTTACTAACTTTACTAACATTACTAACTTTACTAACTATACTAACATTACTCATTTTAACATTACTAACATTACTACTAACTTTAACATTACTAACTTTACCTTCATAACTAACTTTACTAACTTTACTAACATCTAACTTTACTAACTTTAGGTACTAACTTTACTAACTTTACTAACATTACTAACTTTACTAACTACTAACTTTACTAACTTTACTAACTTTAGGTACTAACTTTACTAACTTTACTAACATTACTAACTTTAGGTACTAACTTTACTAACATTACTAACTTTACTAACTACGAATATACATTGTACCTGATGATGAACTTCGATTGCATGCAACCTTTAGACTGTTTTGAACGGTCTGCAGTTAGCTCGATTGTATATACTGGTTTTATTTTTTTCTATTCCGTTTATTTTTATACATTTTTTTAAATTTAGCTCTTGTTAGCTTGTTCTTGTAATTTTCAGTACTTTACTTATTTACCTTATAGAACTTCATTAACAACGAAAATTATAATCAAAAAATGTATACCTACTTGTAAATATACAATTCAAATCATTGAGCTAACTTCAGACGGTCGAAAACAGTCTAGAGGTATCTCAATTGTTTACTTTATTAATTTAAGAAAGGAAATAACAATCAAGGAATAGAACCTTATTAAAACTATTATTTACAATATTTTGGTAGGTTGAAAACAGTCTAGAGTTAGCTCAACTGAATGAAAGAATGGATGAAAACTCTTTATTATACTTAAATGTACCACAAAAAGGCTGAAAATGATACATAAAAATACTGCAAACTAAGACTTAGTATAAATAAATAAATGATAATAAATAATTTCGGACAGTCCACACAGCATAATCCAGCCCAAGCTAAGCAGTTAAGATAGATAAGGGCGACCCTATCGCTAAAAGCGATCTCTTCCAGGCAACCTTTGGATGGACCGGATATAAAAGAACAATATAGACGGTGGTAGTTACATTAGATCTACTTCTCTAGATAGATGGAAAAGAAAAAAATACATACCCAATAAGCTACCAATGTTATAAACTTACATAAACATGTAACTTTATATAGTTAGATAAATAATGTACCACACGTTCATGTGGTAATTCCGGGAAAAATGTATAAAATGTTACCTATGTGTTATTCCAGATTATGATCTATCTCTTTGCCAAATTTCATCCATATCCGTTCAGTAGTTTTTGCATGAAAGAGTAACAAATATCCATCTATCCATCCATACTTACAAACTTTCGCGTTTATAATATTACTAGCGACCCGCCCCGGATTCGCATATTCATTAAAATATGCAAATTTTAATATTTTTGAGTTATGCACATTAATGTAGTAAATACAATATCAATACAATATCGAGCTCGTATTTTTTTACCTGATTATGAGACTAGATGCCGTAAGTTCCACTTTCTTCCACTCTTTAAACGCAGACAAGTGGCTGATTTGACTTACCTAATTAATATAGCAAACGGAACTGTTGATTGCCCAGAGCTTCTTGAGCAAATAGGACTGCGCACATGCACGCTTGCACCTATCGTAAGGACTAATTATAGGCAGAACGCATTTGTTTATAGAGCTTCTAGCTCGTATAACTCATTAGTACATGAAAACAGCAATATAGATTTATTCAACACCAGTTCAAGTAAGCTTAAACGCTTGCTTAATGATACATTTTTCGTTTTAGTTTGAGAAATTCTCTTGTTTGTGCTTGTACTTAGTATAAAAAACAATCTATTTTTCTTTTTTAGTTATTGTTATTGCTAGATTTGCTAGTAAGTCGTCAACTTAACTTCTTTGTTTAAGCAGTTTTACTAATAGGTTTATATTAATAAGTTACTTTTAATATATCTAGTTTTCTGTAATTTTTTTTTAAGTTAAAATTAATACCTATATGTCTACTTTCTGTAAATTCATCTCAAGTCAACAGATCTCAAGTTGCTGCTTTAATTTATTATTAGTGAAAACTTTTAATTGGCCTTAATTTAAAAATTCTTTGTATCTACTCATTGTCTAGCTGTAAGTTTTCCTAAAATTGTAAAAATAAAATAAAATAAATTTGAAGTATGTTTTTTGTTTTAATACAATAATACCTAAATTATGTCACAGTAACAGCTGGTTTCTGGAACGCAGATCATCTTAATAGTTAACTAATCAATGTTCAAATCTCTATTCAAGTGTCATTTGGGTTTCTCGAACATTGATTACGTACTTATATTTTGAAAAACAAAACTCTTGTCAAATAACATAATACGCTAATATTCCTTTGGATGACCGAGCATGGCACCAGGCCACTCTTCCTATTAGATTGGGTGGTTTAGGTGTTCGAGAAATTTCTAGTGTTTCACTCCCAGGTTTTTTATCATCAGTTCATGGTACTAAAGATCTTATTCATAAAATTTTGGCAAAATGTTCTCAAAATTTTGAAATTACAGGTTACAACGAAGCACTAGGCTTATGGAAAATAGCCTGTCCTGACACCAATCTTCCAAAAGTCCTGTCTTCTCAGAGGCTATGGGATGAGCCACTTTGTGAGCTGGTACGGAAAAATCTTATTAATACGTCTACCAGCTCAATAGAACGTGCCCGTCTACTCGCCGTTTCTGAGTGGGAATCAGGACTTTGGTTACATGTTCTGCCTTCTAAAAATCTAGGTACCCTTTTAGACAACAACTCATTTCGGGTGGCCACCTCCTTGCGTTTAGGTTCCCCTTGCCTAGTTGCACACCGTTGCCAGTGTGGTGAAACCGTGGACAAGCTTGGTCACCATGCATTGGCATGTGTCTCTAGTGCAGGACGTGTGTCCCGCCATAATTCAATTAACGATATCATCCGTCGGGCCTTTACCAGCGTCAGTGTAGCAGCTACACTTGAACCACGTGGCCTTATGCGAGATGATGGTAAAAGACCTGACGGTATGACTCTGATTCCCTGGAAGATGGGTCGGCCTTTAGTTTGGGATGCCACGTGTGTAGATACTCTAGCGCCTTCACATCTGGCAGGGACATCAGCAAGGGCTGGCTCCGCAGCTTCATCAGCGGAGTCCCTCAAACGGCGAAAATATGCTAATCTTGACCGAGGATACCTATTTGAGCCATTTGGGGTGGAAACCCTTGGTCCTTGGGGTCCTGGGGCACACACAATTTTTAAAGATCTGACGAAACTTCTAATAGAGTCCACAGGAGATAAGAATGCTGGCTTCTATTTTGGTCAACGAATTAGCATTGCCATTCAACGTGGCAATGCTGCCAGCATTCTGGGTACTTTGCCTTCTGGTGACGGCTTAGATTTTTAAGAGTTTGTTATAATTGTATATACTAGTGAGCTATGTGATCTAATTATGTTTCAGAAATAAAGTTTTCTTACAGAATACGCTAATTAGGCCTGATTCTTTGTTCAAGCTCTTGTCAAATCAATAATTAACTAATCGGCGATTTTGCTCTAATTAGTTGAAATTATTACAACAATTCGCTGTATTTTTCCAAGTTCTAAACCGGGGTATAATACATAAAAAATCAACAGGTTGGTAATCCAAAAGCCATACACTACATAGTATAAACTAGAGTCGCTTTCTCTGTCCCTATGTCATTATGTCCCTTTGAACGCTTAAATCTTTAAAACTACGCAACGGATTTTGATGCAGTTTTTTTTAATAGATAGAGTGATTCAAGAGGAAGGTTTTTATGTATAATATAAAACCGTGCGAAGCCGGGGCGGGTCGCTAGTTTTCAAATAAAATGTAAATGTGACTAACATGATCAAAATCGTGACTTAACTGTTTTGTGACATACCTGTATTTTGTATACTCATGTGATTCACATTTATTGTAAAGCAGAGTTTACATGAAATTGTCATCATTTTTTAAAAGAATAATAGAATTTTTTATGTTATAAAAGAAAACTTAAAGATATACTGAACTGAAAGAATGACAGTCGTAAGATGATCAATGATTAGTTACCTAATTATCATCTAATCAGCGTTCGTACACCCCGATTTGATTTGACCAGTGTGTTAAATTAATCGCTTTATCAACTGATTTACGATTTGAACAACGTTCTAGAAATCGGCTGTTAGTGAGGCAAAATGAATTGTGTATTTTAAACGACTTCGAAAAAGGAGGAGGTTCTCATGACGTATGCAAAGAATGATGGCAAGAATTTTCAGCTATCGTGAGTGTACACGTATCGCAAGGGTATCCGATAGCTGCCGATAGCTCCTAAAATTTTCCCAAGAGTTTTGTACTTAGATTTTGACCTGACTTGGATATATTTAATTGATACTTTTATGGCTAAAACATAATAATTTATAAGCAAATCGACAAAACTTACTCATCTGAAAGTGAACTATCAGTGCTACTACCTATTGTACTTTTGTTTTCAATTTTACATATTTCAATGTTAATTATTGTATGTGTGTGCTAAATAAATGTTTTACCTATCTAACTACTGTTGTTGTTTGTAAATGAAGCCAAACTCATGTACCTAGGTATAATAATAATTTTTACATAGTAAAAAACAAAGTCGCTTTTTCTGTCCCTATTTCCCTTTGACTGCTTTAATCTTTAAAACTACACAATGGATTTTGATGCGGTTTTTTTAATACATACCTCTAGATAGAGTGATTCAAGAGGAAGGTTTATACGTATAATAAAACCGTCGAAGCCGGGGCGGGTCGCTAGTTAGTTATAAAATAATAACTCAATCAAATTGGAGACAAATATGTTAATACCTAGGCACCTACTAATTCAAATGTTTGGTTCCAATCCAGGGATGTACTGTAGCTATCAAGTCTATCCAATTTCCTCCAATGATGAATCTGTCTACTGTTATAGTTTGTAAATGATGGCATACTTATGTTCGTAGGTATAATATCAATTAGTAGGTAGGTAGAGTATTAAGCATAAAATAATAACACAATTAAATCTAACTAATATTTAATACCCAGGGGGTATACCTACTCTAGGTACCTTCTCTATCCAACATCCTCCAAGGTAGGTACGAGAAGCTCAGTTGAAGTCCTGCTAAATATGAGATAAAGGCACCATAATGTAATTTACATATTATAAATATGTAAACCTGGTTATTGCCGTAAAAAGTTATTTGCCGAAAATGTACATGAAATGCCCTGGAAATAGTTGAATTGACTTAAATCAGTAGTTGCCTGTTATAATTGGTTATTTCAATGGGGTCGGTAAATAGAAAAGAAGTTACCTGCATAACAACACATCTTACATCAGACTTTAAAAGTAATATTACGGAGGTTAGAGTAATTCCCGGAGTGTAATTTTGAGAAAAGTTCTAGGTATTTGTTGTACAGAGGCTACTGAAATATTTATTAAATTTGTGTATATACTACAACAAGATAAAGCACTGGGTGGGCAATGGACGCTTGAATATTTGTATCTCGGTCAGAAATCAGTTTTTTTTACATTTCACACATCAAAGTCTAGTTTTTTTATCACTACATAGTATAATATAAAGTTGCTTTCTCTGTCCCTATGTCATTATGTCCCTTTGAACGCTTAAATCTTTAAAACTACGCAACGGATTTTGATGCGGTTTTTTTAATAGATAGAGTGATTCAAGAGGAAGGTTTATACGTATAATATAAAACCGTGCGAAGTCGGGGCGGGTCGCTAGTTATTAATAAATGAACCTGCTACTAAATTATCGTGAATTAAATACTATGAACGTAATTGTAGGTATATTATGAGTATTAAATGTAGGGTACTAAGGTAAGTTGTTCCGGGACCGATCGTCATAGATGGCCACCTTCTTGAAATTATTTCCGAGTAGATACACTTACCTTGGGCAAATTGTGCAGTTAGGTAAAAACTATTTTGAGAAGGAGGCCAAGAGGAGGATCCAGCTAGGCTGGGCAGCATTTGAGAAACTACGTCGGGTCTTCTCGACATCCATACCGCAATATTTGAAAACGAAAGTTTTCAACCAGTGCGTCCTACCTAAGAGTGTCCACGACTCACGGTAGGGCTGGTCCACCAGTTCAAAGTCGCTCAGCGAGCTATGGAAAGAGCTATGTGAGGAGTCTCTCTGAAGGATAGGATTCATTATGAATACATCCGACAGAGAACCAAGTTATCGACATAGCTCAAAGAATTAGCAAGCTGAAGTGGCAGTGGGCTGGCCATATCTCGCGAAGAAACGACAACCGTTGGGATAAACGTGTTCTTGAGTGGAGACCGCGACTCGGTAAGGTACTAAGGTAAGGTTTATTAGATAGTCAGATAGTCATTTTATTGGTAAATTTTTTTACAAGTCATTTCACATTATATGTACTAAATATTAACAGATAGGTACCTACTAATAAATGCAGTGTAAAATCAAATATACTTAGACAAAAAGGAAATGCACAAACATTAGTACAACTCAAAAATCTTTATCAACATTCATATTCAGATTCATACCTACTTATTAATTAAAGGTCATTCATATTCAGATTAATTTTAATTCAGCAGTAAATAATTGTTAGCCATTTGTGTTTTCTTTTCTGGAATTAAATACATAGAGTAAACGAGTTCTTGAGTGGAGATCGCGATTCACTAAGCGTAATGTATGACGCCCTTCAGCATGGTGGGATGGCGATCTGCGAAGGACTGCAGACTACCATACTAAAATGTGGCAAAATGAAGACAGGGCGTTATAGCACTTATAGGTCTCATTATATATACCTAGGGTAGGCATAATTATTTCCAGCAGAGCATTGATTTTTGCAATCGAAGAGTTCATAATATGAAAATTAAAAACTTGCTGCAAACCCCTTCTGAGCTTTAAAAAAGTGGTTGAATTTAATTTATCGCTAAAATAAACATATGGCTCCTAACAGCTTCCTAAAAGTATATTCCGTACAATATGTATCTCTCTCTATTCTGTCTACCTTCTGTACCAACCGAACAAAGGAGGTTGGTTTCAATCCTGACCCCTAACCTGAAACTAACCTCTAGAATTGAAACCTCTTTTGTATTGTGCCGCCATTTGCAATGAAGAGAACCTATGGAAATTAAATTATTCTGCCGATGTTCAAAAAATATTTTTTTTTCTTCTGTAAATATTATGGAAAAACTGAAAATGCAAAGTTCCTTAGGATTTTAAGACGATTCGAACGATATATTCAGTATCGTTCTTCAAATTTTTGGGACAGGCCATAAGGGATTCTTGCCATTGTTCTTTCATCTAAACAACTTATGTAGTTACGGAGATTACCTATAACAAACATTCACACAGACTTTCCCAATTATTATAGTAGTAAGGTAAGATAGTAAGGTAAGACTTGGACCAAAAGTAGAAAGCGCCGGCCAATGAAAAAAAAAAAGAAATATTTCGGTAGAACATAACGTCTCGATAATTTTTAGCTATGGCTGCTATGCTGTGCTATTATTATTTAAGTGGTTAAATGAGGTCAAAAATTCGAAATTTTTGATATCGATTTTTGAAAAATCGATATTTCAGTAACTAACCAAATGAGTAATCTACTACCTCTACATAAAAATAAGTCGGGTTTTCCTTCCTGACGCTATAACTCCAGAACGCACGAACAAATTTCCACGGTTTTGCATTCGTTGGAAAGGTCTCGGGCTCCGTGAGGTTTATAGTAATGTATAATAAAACCGTGCGAAGCCGGGGCGGGGCGCTAGTTTTTTATAAGGATATCTATGACTTAAATGAAATGTCCCCTTTTAAGTGCACAATTCATTTATTTCGAGGTACTTTCACTGACCTTATACACAAATCTATCTTATCATAATCCTATCTTCCTTATCTATCTTATCTTCGAGACCTTCCGCCGGAGGCCTAATTGACACTTCTTGGTGTCTTGCAAAGCACATGTACGTACCATACCATCAAGTTTTAGATTATACCCAGAAAATAAGGTCCATACACCACATCGTTATAATTAAAATAGGGGTGATTTATTCTCATTCGGGCATTATTTTTTGAAGGGACCTATCGTTGCTGGTACCTATAGAGTCAGTGTTTTTTCAATTATTTATACTGTACTATAAATTTTATTAAATTTTTATTAAACCTGTAATAATTAAAATGTTAAACTTACAAATTATGCATATATTTACTAACATATATTTCATATATTTTGGTAATAGTTTAGTAGTAGTTTTTTAATTACATAACTTTAATAGCAAAGAAGGGGAAATGAAACATAATTTAGATTAAACATTAGATGAAATTTATTTAGTCCGGTCAATTTAGACATTCGAAGCTACATAAATTCCCCTTCATTTTTCACGATTTTCATCAAAACGGTAAGTTTTATCATAAAAATATATGGACAAAAATTGAAAATCATAAAATTATCTACAAAAAATGGTTAGGTTCGGTTCGGTTCGGTTCGTTAGGTTAGGTTAGGTTAGGTTAGGTTAGGTTAGTTTAGGTTTGGTTAGGCTAGGTTCGGTTAGGTTAGGTTCGGTTAGGTTCGGTTCGGTTCGGTTCGGTTCGGTTCGGTTCGGTTCGGTTCGGTTCGTTAGGTTAGGTTAGGTTAGTTTAGGTTTGGTTAGGCTAGGTTCAGTTAGGTTCGGTTAGGTTCGGTTCGGTTCGTTAGGTTAGGTTAGGTTAGGTTAGGTTAGGTTAGGTTAGGTTAGGTTAGGTTAGGTTAGGTTAGGTTAGGTTAGGTTAGGTAAGGTTAGGTTAGGTTAGGTTAGGTTAGGTTAGGTTAGGTTAGGTTAGGTTAGGTTAGGTTAGGTTAGGTTAGGTTAGGTTAGGTTAGGTTAGGTTAGGTTAGGTTAGGTTAGGTTAGGTTAGGTTAGGTTAGGTTAGGTTAGGTTAGGTTAGGTTAGGTTAGGTTAGGTTAGGTTAGGTTAGGTTAGGTTAGGTTAGGTTAGGTTAGGTTAGGTTAGGTTAGGTTAGGTTAGGTTTGGTTAGGTTCGGTTCGGTTCGGTTCGGTTCGGTTCGATTCGTTAGGTTAGGTTAGGTTAGGTTAGGTTAGTTAGGTAAAGTCAGGTTAGGTTAGGTTCCACGACTGGTGGACTAACCTAACCTAACATAACCTAACCTAGCCTAACCTAACCTAACCTAACCTAACCTAACCTAACCTTACCTAACCTAACCTAACCTAACCTAACCTAACCTAACCTAACCTAACCTAACCTAACCTAACCTAACCTAACGAACCGAACCGAACCGAACCGAACCGAACCGAACCGAACCGAACCTAACCGAACCTAACCGAACCTAACCTAACCGAACCCCGCCTAACCAAACCTAAACTAACCTAACCTAACCTAACCTAACCTAACCTAACCTAACGAACCGAACCGAACCGAACCGAACCTAACCATTTTTTGTAGATAATTTTATGATTTTCAATTTTTGTCGATATATTTTTATGATAAAACTTACCGTTTTGATGAAAATCGTGAAAAATGAAGGGGAATTTATGTAGCTTCGAATGTCTTAATTGACCGGACTAAATAACTTTTATCTTATGTTTAATCTAAATTATGTCTCATTCACTCCTTCTTCGCTATTAAAGTTATGTTATTAAAAAACTACTACTAAACTATTACCAAAATATATGAAGTTTAGGTTAGTAAATATATGCATAATTTATAAGTTTAACAACTTAATTATTACAGGTGAAATAAAAATTTAATAAAATTTATTGTACAGTATAAACAATTGAAAAAACACTGACTCTATAGGTACCAACAACGATAGGACCCTTCAAAAAATACTACCCGAATGAGAATAAATCACCCCTATTTTAATTATACTGATGTGGTGTATGGACCTTATTTTCTGGGTATAATCTAAAACTTGATGGTATGGTAGGTACATGTGCTTTGCAAGACACCAAGAAGAGTAAATTAGACCTCTGGCGGAAGGTCTCGAAGATAAGGTAGATAAGGAGGATAGGATTATGATAAGATAGATTGTGTATAAGGTCAGTGAAAGTACCTAGAAATAAATGAATAATGCACTTTAAAGGGGTCATTTTATTTAAGTCATAGATATCCTTATAGAAAAATTACTCAATTGGTTGGTTAGTGAAATATAGATTTTTAAAAAATCGATATCAAAAATTACGAGTTTTTGACCTCATTTAACCACCTAAATAATAATGCTCAAAATACCAATAAAATATCAATACCATAAATGGACTAATTTAAACGAACGTTTTTAATGTAGTCGTTAGTTATTCCTTAATAAATAAATAAACTTGATCCATTACTATCTTGGAAGAATCATATTGAGTCGACCTGTAGAAAAATGGCGAAAGTAATTTACGCGCTTAAGCAACTTAGACCCATTTCTTTAGATAAAGCTCTGAAAGACATGTATTACGCATATATTTACTCAATTATGTCTTATGGTATCATTTTATTGGGGAGCTCTACAGATTACGAATGTATTCTTAAATTACAAAAGCGTGCCATAGAAATACAGAGAGTCATGTCGTGATCATTTCAAAAACCTTCGGATATTAACATCAGTAGCGGTATTCATAATGGAGGTCATAAGATACGTAAAAAATAATTTGAAAGAATATAAAATCAGAGGCGAAAGTAGCAAACGTGCCACGCGGCAGAAAATGATGCTAGAGCCGATTCACCATCGACTAAATATGGCAAAACAGCTTCCTAAAATAATGGGCCAAAAGCTGTATAACAAGCTCCCGATAGATCTTAAACCAGGTCCAAAAACCAGGGCTAAAATACTTTCAAGTATTTTTGATACTTAAAGTATTACGTACGGGTGGCGTGGGCGCGACTCGTAGCGCGTCACGCACCTTGGAAGTAAAATACTTGCATAGAAAGTTAACTCTTTCAGTCTTGGTGGGTAGTGTCAGTAACCACCTCTTCTCTAATTTTTTAATTAAAATCCAGACCTTGTAGCGGCAATATATTGAATTATTATGAAAGTTCAGACCATACTTGACGTGACGCGGCCAATTGTGAATAATTTCAGTGAGTGACAATTCAGTTGCTTTGAATTGATTGTTGCCGTATCGTACATTTTAGAGATTCGTTGATACAAAGCTATATGAAACAGGTAAGTAAGCTTTTATCATATTATATTTTTTTATTCAATGTCTTTTTATATATCTCTTTTATACATGTATCGGTAAAAGAATTATTAATTTTATGTTTTCGATAAGTATTTAGAACAAAAGTGTGGTGGTTAGTAACGCTAACCACCGTGACTGTTGCAGATTTTTAGTCTTAGTCTATAATGCAACGTAGACGTATAAAAAAAATTGAATTTTTCTTATTTATTTCAGAACTAGCAGCGCCCCGCGGTTTCACCCGCATAATTCCCGTTCCCGTGCGAATTCCGGGATAAAATGTAGCCTATGTGTTATTCCAGACTATAATCTATCTTTGTGCTAAATTTCATCCATATCCGTTCAGTAGTATTTGCGTGAAAGAGTAACAAACATCCATACTTACAAACTTTCGCGTTTATAATATAAGTAGGATGTCACCGGCTAACAGATAGAGAAATGGAAGAGTTCTTATTGGAAGACATTCCTTCAGGTGGCGATAGTATTTGTAGCGATGATGATGCCGAAGAGGATACCGAAAATGAGAAAAATCCACTGGTATTAGGCGATTTGATAGGAGAAGTTCAAGTAACTGATGATGCTAATTTTGATGGTGATGATGACCTGCCTTTGTCTAGCTTAGTAAGCCGGAATTCCGATCCTGTCGAGTCCAACACTTTGAGTTCAAACAGACCAAATACAACAGCTCCAAAATGGAAGAAGAGTTTTCTGAAAGTGTGGGAATAGCTGAAATGGAAAGTTCAGTATTTATTTTATCAAACTGTCATGATCCTAAAAATGTTGAAAAAATTAACCACAGTGTCTTGTCCAGAAGCAGTAAAAGACTACAACGCAAATATGAACTTTGTCGATAAATTTGATCAACTAAAAGGAAGCTATGCTGTGGACAGAAAATCCCACAAGTGGTGGCTCAGGATTTTTTTCACTTCCTTGATGTTGTGTTGGCAACAACGCTTTCGTAATTTTTAAAGAACTACAGTGTTCTCTACGCCAAGACCTATCAAAATTGACGTTGAAAGAATTCAGACGAAGTGTTTACAAGGTTTACTGACGCCAGCATATCTCAGACAAAGACACGATTCAGTGAACAGCAATCGCAGCTCCACAGCCTCTTCTCCAGGACCTGCACAACTCAAACGACAAAAACCTACATCTGAGAATCTGAGAAAATTCACCTGGAATGAGAGTACTACTTCTAGAAGATGTTGTAAATGTTGACATGTATAGTGCAATACATGTTTCTCTGATTTTCATAAAAAGTAATTAAAAGTTTAATTTGCCAGCGGAAAAGTTCAATAAACATTATAATTTTAATAAATAATAGACACCATACATCTTAGTTTAATTTGTACCAATAGTCATGGTGGTTAGTGTGACTAACCACCTCCTACCTTGAAAGCCTTAATACCTAAATTTTTTTTCTTACTTTTTTTGATATTTTATTTGTAATTGATGCTAAAACAAACATAAAAATGTTTATAATATTCTCAATGTAAAAGCGTGAATGAAAGAGTTAATCCTAGTTTGCATGAGAATAAAGCTCGTAATTGTGTGAGCAAAAAAATACTTGCAAGCAAAACCAGCCAGGCTAAAATACTTTCATAAGATATTGATCCGTGCGCATTTTGTTATAGAGAACAAAATAGTATCTACGACAAATACTTGTAACAAATTACTTTTCCAATATTTTAATTTATGAGCATGGATAGATTCATACCTGCTTTTAGGTTTTATTTTCTAGTAAGTACTATCTATTTAATAGTACCTAACTTTACCGATTAAATGAGATACCTAATAAGTAATTTATTTTTGATGTTATTCACTTATGAATTCAGTAAGGTGCATGAATTTAAATAAGAAGGTAACCTTAGATCACTATCTATGTACCTATCTAATTATAACAGTCATAGCATAGAGATTGGGACGTGTGCTCTTCATTGTAGGCGTGGAATTAGATTTTAGTTGTAAGTACCTAGTTATTATGAAAACCCAACGCCTACATAAAATTAATAGCACACCGACGTCTGCTATTAGTTTTTTGTAGGGGGCGTGTTTTACTAGTACTTACCTAAGGAAGGGAGACTCGCTTCTCACTCTACTCTCTAGGTAGGTACTCGTATCGTAGGTTTGAAGAATATCTACTTGATACTTTAAGTTTCAATTTGTTATTTTGATTGATTTAATGAAGACTCATAAATTCCAAGTTTAACATACTGCTGGCGATCGCGCAGATAGTCGGCGAAAAGTCTGAGAAGATTATGCGCGAAGCCTATGGCGCTTAGTTTGGATATCGAAGTAGAGCACGTCCACCTGACAACCAAGATCTATACTCTACAAGTGTCAAGAGATTGGAATTGACCGACCGCTTATCTCTAAAACCATGCTGTGCATTGCATAAGAAGGTCTTAACTTGTGCGTATATGATTGTATGTAAGACGATTTCAAGTACCTTAGAAGGAGAAGACAATTTACTGTGGGGAAACTCAGTGGACGTGGAATGAATATTTAAAATTCAAAAAAGATGCCTAAGAGTGATAAACAGGTCTTGGTTCCTTGATAGTTGCAAGCCTCTCTTCAAGAACTGTAGGATTCTACCTCTCGCCTGTATGTACATTAGGGAAATTTGTCTTTTTGTAAAATCTCATCCGACCTACTTTCTAAAACGTGGCGATGTAATAACCCGGCAAAAAAGGCCTAAGTTTAACAATTTACTCTACAAACATCAGTGCCATAAAGATATATATAAAAGAAATGTTTACAACATGTGCATCACTATTTACAATAAGCTACCGGAAGAATTAAAAGAACTGAATGGAAATATATTTAGAAAAAAGTTAAAAGAATGGCTACTTAGAAAATGTTTTTATACTGTAAAAGAATATTTAGAAATTTGAATTATACCTATGTACCATAATATATGACTAAGATAATATATGAATAATATAATATTAATATGACTCGCATAACATTTGCACGCCTGCTTGCAGGCTGAATACAATTCCTATAATAGTTATAAGATCTGACATAATGTATAATAATTTTGTATTCTTGCAAATAAATGATTTGATTTGATTTGATTTGATTTGACAAGATGGCGATCGGACGATACTCCTCGACAGTAAGTTTATTCGAGTTTTTTGGGATCGGTGTTACCCTTGACACCTTCCAATGTGCCGGATATCTACCTGTCCGTAATGCCAAATTAAAAATGTGATACAGCGGGGATACCATGCTCTTACCGACTGACTTTATAAGAGCCGGTGGCACGGCGTCCGGCCCTATCGAGCTTTTAACTTTTAACTTTTTGATTCCGTAGAGCACATCTGCAGGAGTAAATTCAGCAATATAGTTGCTGTTACAGCTCTGGTCCCAAGCGTTGGATTTTTCACCCATCAAAAGGGAACGTGAGCTGGGTTTAGACCGTCGTGAGACAGGTTAGTTTTACCCTACTGATGGCTTGTCGTTGCGATAGTAATACTGCTCAGTACGAGAGGAACAGCAGTTTCGGACATTTGGTTCATGCACTCGGCCGAGCGGCCGGTGGTGCGAAGCTACCATCCGCGGGATTATGCCTGAACGCCTCTAAGGCCGAAGCCAGCCTAGCCGAATCCGGCAAGGATATGCTCACTGTGGAGCCCCGAGAGTCGGGAGGCTCTAAACAATGTGACTTTACTAGTTGCGCTTTACTTCGTAAGGCGTGACGTCGAAGCCCATTTGGACCGCGGAGATCGGTGCGTACGGTTTAACACGTGCACCACGGCTCCTTCTGGTTCGGATATAACTCAGTTCGATGTCGGGGCTCGGAATAGTCTGTAGACGACTTACGTTCCTGGCGGGGTGTTGTGGTCGGTAGAGCAGCGTCGTGCTGCGATCTGTTGAGACTCAGCCCTACGCCAGGTGATTCGTCCGAGGACGAGTTTTTTTTTTTTAATTTTTATAGTATTGTTATTCTATGAACATGTAAAACGGCAAGGTCCGAGTCTAACTTTACTAACTTTACTAACATTACTAACTTTACTAACTATACTAACATTACTCATTTTAACATTACTAACATTACTACTAACTTTAACATTACTAACTTTACCTTCATAACTAACTTTACTAACTTTACTAACATCTAACTTTACTAACTTTAGGTACTAACTTTACTAACTTTACTAACATTACTAACTTTACTAACTACTAACTTTACTAACTTTACTAACTTTAGGTACTAACTTTACTAACTTTACTAACATTACTAACTTTAGGTACTAACTTTACTAACATTACTAACTTTACTAACTACGAATATACATTGTACCTGATGATGAACTTCGATTGCATGCAACCTTTAGACTGTTTTGAACGGTCTGCAGTTAGCTCGATTGTATATACTGGTTTTATTTTTTTCTATTCCGTTTATTTTTATACATTTTTTTAAATTTAGCTCTTGTTAGCTTGTTCTTGTAATTTTCAGTACTTTACTTATTTACCTTATAGAACTTCATTAACAACGAAAATTATAATCAAAAAATGTATACCTACTTGTAAATATACAATTCAAATCATTGAGCTAACTACAGACGGTCGAAAACAGTCTAGAGGTATCTCAATTGTTTACTTTATTAATTTAAGAAAGGAAATAACAATCAAGGAATAGAACCTT
Source organism: Eupithecia centaureata (assembly GCA_944547425.1). NCBI lineage: Eukaryota > Metazoa > Arthropoda > Insecta > Lepidoptera > Geometridae > Eupithecia > Eupithecia centaureata. The sequence goes on along the minus strand of OX155701.1, from coordinate 467,395 downwards.
ATTAAAACTATTATTTACAATATTTTGGTAGGTTGAAAACAGTCTAGAGTTAGCTCAACTGAATGAAAGAATGGATGAAAACTCTTTATTATACTTAAATGTACCACAAAAAGGCTGAAAATGATACATAAAAATACTGCAAACTAAGACTAAGTATAAATAAATAAATAATAATAAATAATTTCGGACAGTCCACACAGCATAATCCAGCCCAAGCTAAGCAGTTAAGATAGATAAGGGCGACCCTATCGCTAAAAGCGATCTCTTCCAGGCAACCTTTGGATGGACCGGATATAAAAGAACAATATAGACGGTGGTAGTTACATTAGATCTACTTCTCTAGATAGATGGAAAAGAAAAAAATACATACCCAATAAGCTTCCAATGTTATAAACTTACATAAACATGTAACTTTATATAGTTAGATAAATAATGTACCACACGTTCATGTGGTAATTCCGGGAAAAATGTATAAAATGTTACCTATGTGTTATTCCAGACTATGATCTATCTCTTTGCCAAATTTCATCCATATCCGTTCAGTAGTTTTTGCATGAAAGAGTAACAAATATCCATCTATCCATCCATACTTACAAACTTTCGCGTTTATAATATTACTAGCGACCCGCCCCGGATTCGCATATTCATTAAAATATGCAAATTTTAATATTTTTGAGATAAGCACATTAATGTAGTAAATACAATATCAATACAATATCGAGCTCGTATTTTTTTACCTGATTATGAGACTAGATGCCGTAAGTTCCACTTTCTTCCACTCTTTAAACGCAGACAAGTGGCTGATTTGACTTACCTAATTAATATAGCAAACGGAACTGTTGATTGCCCAGAGCTTCTTGAGCAAATAGGACTGCGCACATGCACGCTTGCACCTATCGTAAGGACTAATTATAGGCAGAACGCATTTGTTTATAGAGCTTCTAGCTCGTTTAACTCATTAGTACATGAAAACAGCAATATAGATTTATTCAACACCAGTTCAAGTAAGCTTAAACGCTTGCTTAATGATACATTTTTCGTTTTAGTTTGAGAAATTCTCTTGTTTGTGCTTGTACTTAGTATAAAAAACAATCTATTTTTCTTTTTTAGTTATTGTTATTGCTAGATTTGCTAGTAAGTCGTCAACTTAACTTCTTTGTTTAAGCAGTTTTACTAATAGGTTTATATTAATAAGTTACTTTTAATATATCTAGTTTTCTGTAATTTTTTTTTAAGTTAAAATTAATACCTATATGTCTACTTTCTGTAAATTCATCTCAAGTCAACAGATCTCAAGTTGCTGCTTTAATTTATTATTAGTGAAAACTTTTAATTGGCCTTAATTTAAAAATTCTTTGTATCTACTCATTGTCTAGCTGTAAGTTTTCCTAAAATTGTAAAAATAAAATAAAATAAATTTGAAGTATGTTTTTTGTTTTAATACAATAATACCTAAATTATGTCACAGTAACAGCTGGTTTCTGGAACGCAGATCATCTTAATAGTTAACTAATCAATGTTCAAATCTCTATTCAAGTGTCATTTGGGTTTCTCGAACATTGATTACGTACTTATATTTTGAAAAACAAAACTCTTGTCAAATAACATAATACGCTAATATTCCTTTGGATGACCGAGCATGGCACCAGGCCACTCTTCCTATTAGATTGGGTGGTTTAGGTGTTCGAGAAATTTCTAGTGTTTCACTCCCAGGTTTTTTATCATCAGTTCATGGTACTAAAGATCTTATTCATAAAATTTTGGCAAAATGTTCTCAAAATTTTGAAATTACAGGTTACAACGAAGCACTAGGCTTATGGAAAATAGCCTGTCCTGACACCAATCTTCCAAAAGTCCTGTCTTCTCAGAGGCTATGGGATGAGCCACTTTGTGAGCTGGTACGGAAAAATCTTATTAATACGTCTACCAGCTCAATAGAACGTGCCCGTCTACTCGCCGTTTCTGAGTGGGAATCAGGACTTTGGTTACATGTTCTGCCTTCTAAAAATCTAGGTACCCTTTTAGACAACAACTCATTTCGGGTGGCCACCTCCTTGCGTTTAGGTTCCCCTTGCCTAGTTGCACACCGTTGCCAGTGTGGTGAAACCGTGGACAAGCTTGGTCACCATGCATTGGCATGTGTCTCTAGTGCAGGACGTGTGTCCCGCCATAATTCAATTAACGATATCATCCGTCGGGCCTTTACCAGCGTCAGTGTAGCAGCTACACTTGAACCACGTGGCCTTATGCGAGATGATGGTAAAAGACCTGACGGTATGACTCTGATTCCCTGGAAGATGGGTCGGCCTTTAGTTTGGGATGCCACGTGTGTAGATACTCTAGCGCCTTCACATCTGGCAGGGACATCAGCAAGGGCTGGCTCCGCAGCTTCATCAGCGGAGTCCCTCAAACGGCGAAAATATGCTAATCTTGACCGAGGATACCTATTTGAGCCATTTGGGGTGGAAACCCTTGGTCCTTGGGGTCCTGGGGCACACACAATTTTTAAAGATCTGACGAAACTTCTAATAGAGTCCACAGGAGATAAGAATGCTGGCTTCTATTTTGGTCAACGAATTAGCATTGCCATTCAACGTGGCAATGCTGCCAGCATTCTGGGTACTTTGCCTTCTGGTGACGGCTTAGATTTTTAAGAGTTTGTTATAATTGTATATACTAGTGAGCTATGTGATCTAATTATGTTTCAGAAATAAAGTTTTCTTACAGAATACGCTAATTAGGCCTGATTCTTTGTTCAAGCTCTTGTCAAATCAATAATTAACTAATCGGCGATTTTGCTCTAATTAGTTGAAATTATTACAACAATTCGCTGTATTTTTCCAAGTTCTAAACCGGGGTATAATACATAAAAAATCAACAGGTTGGTAATCCAAAAGCCATACACTACATAGTATAAACTAGAGTCGCTTTCTCTGTCCCTATGTCATTATGTCCCTTTGAAAGCTTAAATCTTTAAAACTACGCAACGGATTTTGATGCGGTTTTTTTTTATAGATAGAGTGATTCAAGAGGTAGGTTTTTATGTATAATATAAAACCGTGCGAAGCCGGGGCGGGTCGCTAGTTTTCAAATAAAATGTAAATGTGACTAACATGATCAAAATCGTGACTTAACTGTTTTGTGACATACCTGTATTTTGTATACTCATGTGATTCACATTTATTGTAAAGCAGAGTTTACATGAAATTGTCATCATTTTTTAAAAGAATAATAGAATTTTTTATGTTATAAAAGAAAACTTAAAGATATACTGAACTGAAAGAATGACAGTCGTAAGATGATCAATGATTAGTTACCTAATTATCATCTAATCAGCGTTCGTACACCCCGATTTGATTTGACCAGTGTGTTAAATTAATCGCTTTATCAACTGATTTACGATTTGAACAACGTTCTAGAAATCGGCTGTTAGTGAGGCAAAATGAATTGTGTATTTTAAACGACTTCGAAAAAGGAGGAGGTTCTCATGACGTATGCAAAGAATGATGGCAAGAATTTTCAGCTATCGTGAGTGTACACGTATCGCAAGGGTATCAACCGATAGCTCCTAAAATTTTCCCAAGAGTTTTGTACTTAGATTTTGACCTGACTTGGATATATTTAATTGATACTTTTATGGCTAAAACATAATAATTTATAAGCAAATCGACAAAACTTACTCATCTGAAAGTGAACTATCAGTGCTACTACCTATTGTACTTTTGTTTTCAATTTTACATATTTCAATGTTAATTATTGTATGTGTGTGCTAAATAAATGTTTTACCTATCTAACTACTGTTGTTGTTTGTAAATGAAGCCAAACTCATGTACCTAGGTATAATAATAATTTTTACATAGTAAAAAACAAAGTCGCTTTTTCTGTCCCTATTTCCCTTTGACTGCTTTAATCTTTAAAACTACACAATGGATTTTGATGCGGTTTTTTTAATACATACCTCTAGATAGAGTGATTCAAGAGGAAGGTTTATACTTATAATAAAACCGTCGAAGCCGGGGCGGGTCGCTAGTTAGTTATAAAATAATAACTCAATCAAATTGGAGACAAATATGTTAATACCTAGGCACCTACTAATTCAAATGTTTGGTTCCAATCCAGGGATGTACTGTAGCTATCAAGTCTATCCAATTTCCTCCAATGATGAATCTGTCTACTGTTATAGTTTGTAAATGATGGCATACTTATGTTCGTAGGTATAATATCAATTAGTAGGTAGGTAGAGTATTAAGCATAAAATAATAACACAATTAAATCTAACTAATATTTTAATACCCAGGGGGTATACCTACTCTAGGTACCTTCTCTATCCAACATCCTCCAAGGTAGGTACGAGAAGCTCAGTTGAAGTCCTGCTAAATATGAGATAAAGGCACCATAATGTAATTTACATATTATAAATATGTAAACCTGGTTATTGCCGTAAAAAGTTATTTGCCGATAATGTACATGAAATGCCCTGGAAATAGTTGAATTGACTTAAATCAGTAGTTGCCTATTATAATTGGTTATTTCAATGGGGTCGGTAAATAGAAAAGAAGTTACCTGCAACACATCTTACATCAGACTTTAAAAGTAATATTACGGAGGTTAGAGTAATTCCCGGAGTGTAATTTTGAGAAAAGTTCTAGGTATTTGTTGTACAGAGGCTACTGAAATATTTATTAAATTTGTGTATATACTACAACAAGATAAAGCACTGGGTGGGCAATGGACGCTTGAATATTTGTTTCTCGGTCAGAAATCAGTTTTTTTTACATTTCACACATCAAAGTCTAGTTTTTTTATCACTACATAGTATAATATAAAGTTGCTTTCTCTGTCCCTATGTCATTATGTCCCTTTGAACGCTTAAATCTTTAAAACTACGCAACGGATTTTGATGCGGTTTTTTTAATAGATAGAGTGATTCAAGAGGAAGGTTTATACGTATAATATAAAACCGTGCGAAGTCGGGGCGGGTCGCTAGTTATTAATAAATGAACCTGCTACTAAATTATCGTGAATTAAATACTATGAACGTAATTGTAGGTATATTATGAGTATTAAATGTAGGGTACTAAGGTAAGTTGTTCCGGGACCGATCGTCATAGATGGCCACCTTCTTGAAATTATTTCCGAGTAGATACACTTACCTTGGGCAAATTGTGCAGTTAGGTAAAAACTATTTTGAGAAGGAGGCCAAGAGGAGGATCCAGCTAGGCTGGGCAGCATTTGAGAAACTACGTCGGGTCTTCTCGACATCCATACCGCAATATTTGAAAACGAAAGTTTTCAACCAGTGCGTCCTACCTAAGAGTGTCCACGACTCACGGTAGGGCTGGTCCACCAGTTCAAAGTCGCTCAGCGAGCTATGGAAAGAGCTATGTGAGGAGTCTCTCTGAAGGATAGGATTCATTATGAATACATCCGACAGAGAACCAAGTTATCGACATAGCTCAAAGAATTAGCAAGCTGAAGTGGCAGTGGGCTGGCCATATCTCGCGAAGAAACGACAACCGTTGGGATAAACGTGTTCTTGAGTGGAGACCGCGACTCGGTAAGGTACTAAGGTAAGGTTTATTAGATAGTCAGATAGTCATTTTATTGGTAAATTTTTTTACAAGTCATTTCACATTATATTTAGTACATATTAACAGATAGGTACCTACTAATAAATGCAGTGTAAAATCAAATATACTTAGACAAAAAGGAAATGCACAAACATTAGTACAACTCAAAAATCTTTATCAACATTCATATTCAGATTCATACCTACTTATTAATTAAAGGTCATTCATATTCAGATTAATTTTAATTCAGCAGTAAATAATTGTTAGCCATTTGTGTTTTCTTTTCTGGAATTAAATACATAGAGTAAACGAGTTCTTGAGTGGAGATCGCGATTCACTAAGCGTAATGTATGACGCCCTTCAGCATGGTGGGATGGCGATCTGCGAAGGACTGCAGACTACCATACTAAAATGTGGCAAAATGAAGACAGGGCGTTATAGCACTTATAGGTCTCATTATATATACCTAGGGTAGGCATAATTATTTCCAGCAGAGCATTGATTTTTGCAATCGAAGAGTTCATAATATGAAAATTAAAAACTTGCTGCAAACCCCTTCTGAGCTTTAAAAAAGTGGTTGAATTTAATTTATCGCTAAAATAAACATATGGCTCCTAACAGCTTCCTAAAAGTATATTCCGTACAATATGTATCTCTCTCTATTCTGTCTACCTTCTGTACCAACCGAACAAAGGAGGTTGGTTTCAATCCTGACCCCTAACCTGAAACTAACCTCTAGAATTGAAACCTCTTTTGTATTGTGCCGCCATTTGCAATGAAGAGAACCTATGGAAATTAAATTATTCTGCCGATGTTCAAAAAATATTTTTTTTTCTTCTGTAAATATTATGGAAAAACTGAAAATGCAAAGTTCCTTAGGATTTTAAGACGATTCGAACGATATATTCAGTATCGTTCTTCAAATTTTTGGGACAGGCCATAAGGGATTCTTGCCATTGTTCTTTCATCTAAACAACTTATGTAGTTACGGAGATTACCTATAACAAACATTCACACAGACTTTCCCAATTATTATAGTAGTAAGGTAAGATAGTAAGGTAAGACTTGGACCAAAAGTAGAAGGCGCCGGCCAATGAAAAAAAAAAAGAAATATTTCGGTAGAACATAACGTCTCGATAATTTTTAGCTATGGCTGCTATGCTGTGCTATTATTATTTAAGTGGTTAAATGAGGTCAAAAATTCGAAATTTTTGATATCGATTTTTGAAAAATCGATATTTCAGTAACTAACCAAATGAGTAATCTACTACCTCTACATAAAAATAAGTCGGGTTTTCCTTCCTGACGCTATAACTCCAGAACGCACGAACAAATTTCCACGGTTTTGCATTCGTTGGAAAGGTCTCGGGCTCCGTGAGGTTTATAGTAATGTATAATAAAACCGTGCGAAGCCGGGGCGGGGCGCTAGTTTTTTATAAGGATATCTATGACTTAAATGAAATGTCCCCTTTTAAGTGCACAATTCATTTATTTCGAGGTACTTTCACTGACCTTATACACAAATCTATCTTATCATAATCCTATCTTCCTTATCTATCTTATCTTCGAGACCTTCCGCCGGAGGCCTAATTGACACTTCTTGGTGTCTTGCAAAGCACATGTACGTACCATACCATCAAGTTTTAGATTATACCCAGAAAATAAGGTCCATACACCACATCGTTATAATTAAAATAGGGGTGATTTATTCTCATTCGGGCATTATTTTTTGAAGGGACCTATCGTTGCTGGTACCTATAGAGTCAGTGTTTTTTCAATTATTTATACTGTACTATAAATTTTATTAAATTTTTATTAAACCTGTAATAATTAAAATGTTAAACTTACAAATTATGCATATATTTACTAACATATATTTCATATATTTTGGTAATAGTTTAGTAGTAGTTTTTTAATTACATAACTTTAATAGCAAAGAAGGGGAAATGAAACATAATTTAGATTAAACATTAGATGAAATTTATTTAGTCCGGTCAATTTAGACATTCGAAGCTACATAAATTCCCCTTCATTTTTCACGATTTTCATCAAAACGGTAAGTTTTATCATAAAAATATATGGACAAAAATTGAAAATCATAAAATTATCTACAAAAAATGGTTAGGTTCGGTTCGGTTCGGTTCGTTAGGTTAGGTTAGGTTAGGTTAGGTTAGGTTAGGTTAGTTTAGGTTTGGTTAGGCTAGGTTCGGTTAGGTTAGGTTCGGTTAGGTTCGGTTCGGTTCGGTTCGGTTCGGTTCGGTTCGTTAGGTTAGGTTAGGTTAGTTTAGGTTTGGTTAGGCTAGGTTCAGTTAGGTTCGGTTAGGTTCGGTTCGGTTCGTTAGGTTAGGTTAGGTTAGGTTAGGTTAGGTTAGGTTAGGTTAGGTTAGGTTAGGTTAGGTTAGGTAAGGTTAGGTTAGGTTAGGTTAGGTTAGGTTAGGTTAGGTTAGGTTAGGTTAGGTTAGGTTAGGTTAGGTTAGGTTAGGTTAGGTTAGGTTAGGTTAGGTTAGGTTAGGTTAGGTTAGGTTAGGTTAGGTTAGGTTAGGTTAGGTTAGGTTAGGTTAGGTTAGGTTAGGTTAGGTTAGGTTAGGTTAGGTTAGGTTAGGTTAGGTTAGGTTAGGTTAGGTTAGGTTAGGTTAGGTTAGGTTAGGTTAGGTTAGGTTAGGTTAGGTTAGGTTAGGTTAGGTTAGGTTAGTTTAGGTTTGGTTAGGTTCGGTTCGGTTCGGTTCGGTTCGATTCGTTAGGTTAGGTTAGGTTAGGTTAGGTTAGTTAGGTAAAGTCAGGTTAGGTTAGGTTCCACGACTGGTGGACTAACCTAACCTAACATAACCTAACCTAGCCTAACCTAACCTAACCTAACCTAACCTAACCTAACCTAACCTAACCTAACCTAACCTAACCTAACCTAACCTAACCTAACCTAACCTAACCTAACCTAACCTAACCTAACCTAACCTAACCTAACCTAACCTAACCTAACCTAACGAACCGTCGTAGACGAGTACATAAAGGCCAAACTGGAGTACAAGGAAGAAGCTGAACAAGCCCAAACCAAGAACTGGAAGGAATTCTGCACAACCCAAGAGAAGGAGAGCATGTGGGACAAGATCTACAGGGTAATCAGAAAAACCTCAGGAAGGCAAGAAGACATGCTCCTGAGAAACTCAGATGGTCTCACCCTGTCCCCACAAATGTCAGCAGAACTCTTGGGAAAAACCTTCTACCCCGATGATTCCGCAAGTACCGATCAAAGGGAGCATGCGGAACTCCGGGCATCAACACAGGAAATCCCATACGGAGACCTCTCGGAGAACGACCCGCCCTTCATGTCAGCGGAACTAGAGCTTATTATCCAAGGTCTTAATCCGAAAAAAGCACCCGGACCAGACGGGATCACCGCTGACATTTGCATAGCGGCTATCCGCTGCAATATGGGTTTGTTCCTGGCGATAGCTAACAAATGCTTATCGCTGAGATATTTCCCAACGCAGTGGAAGAAAGCTCACGTGGTCATAATCCGAAAGCCGGGTAAGACAGATTACACACATCCTAAATCTTACCGGCCCATAGGTCTCCTTTCCGTTCTTGGAAAAATCATAGAAAAGCTTATGATTGGAAGGCTTCAATGGCACATCTTCCCAACACTCAACAAAAAACAATATGGCTTCATGCCGCAGCGCGGAACAGAGGATGCCCTCTATGATCTTTTAGAGCACTTGAAAAAAGGAGTTGACAGCAAAAACATTGTACTCCTCATCTCATTAGACATAGAGGGCGCCTTCGATAACGCATGGTGGCCCGCCCTTAAAAACCAACTAGCGAAAAAGAGGTGTCCAAGAAACCTCTACGAGATGGTATGCTCATACCTCAGTGACCGAAAAATCGTGGTCAACTATGCCAGATCAACTTACGAGAAGGAAACTACAAAGGGTTGTGTTCAAGGATCCATCGGAGGACCAACCTTTTGGAATATAATCCTAGATTCGTTGTTGCACACACTGGATGCAGAGGGAGTATACTGTCAAGCCTTCGCAGATGATGTAGTTCTCACTTTCACAGATCGGTCGGTGGAGGAGCTGGAGCGGCAAGTAAACACCACACTGGAAATTGTATCGACATGGGGAACTCACAACAAACTCAACTTCGCACCGCATAAAACCAACGCGATGCTACTAACCAAGAAGTTGAAGTACAAAGTCCCCGAACTATACATGTCAGGTACGAAACTAAACCTCGTGGATGAAATGAAGCTGCTCGGCCTTATCATCGACCGCAAGCTCACTTTCAAAGCACACGTGTCTGCGCAATGCAAAAAAGTTGCAGATATATATAAACAACTCGCGTGTGCAGCGAAGGTGACATGGGGTCTGAACAGTGAGATTACAAGAACCATCTACACGGCAGTGGTGGAACCCATCATGATGTACGCGTCAAGCGCATGGTCACAAGCTGCAGAACTACAGATGAACGTGAATCAGCTGAACGCAATTCAAAGAGGTTTTGCGCAAAAGATATGTCGATCCTACCGTACCGTCTCCCTCACCTCAGCTCTTGTTCTGTCAGGTTTGCTGCCTCTTGACCTCAGAATCCAGGAAGCAGCAAATCTCTACAAAACCAAAAAGAGCATTTCCCAAGACTACCTTCCTGCTGGAGGGAAACTCGAACTCAAGGTGGGCTACCTGGAACAACCGCACCCATCCAAACTAACATACATTGAGTACGAGCTCCTAGAAAGTACGGCACATGTCACAGGACCCCAAATCTACACCGATGGGAGCAAGATTGAGAACAAAGTGGGAGCTGCTTTAACATGGTGGGAAGGCGGTAAAGAGCTGAAATACGAAACCTTCAAACTCCATCCCTCCTGCACGGTCTTTCAATCAGAACTCTACGCATTGTATCGAGCGACCCGGATGGTGAGCGAGAGCACTGAGCTAGTGGTCAGCATCTTGAGCGACTCAAGATCTTCACTTGACTTGCTCCGCAACCCTAAACTAAATCACCCGTTGGTGCGAAGCGTGAGGGAGAGTATTGAAAGGATAGTGAACGATGGTAGAGAGGTTCGTATGTTCTGGCTAAGAGCGCACGTAGGGACCGTAGGAAATGAGAGAGCAGATGAGCTTGCAAAAACAGCTGCACTGAATGACTCCGCGCAGGATTACGACAAGATTCCACTTTCATACGCCAAGAAGAAAATCCGTGAAGAATCGATCCATAAATGGCAGGGTCGCTACGAGACCTCCAGTACTGGGGCAACAACTAGAAAGTTCCTACCGGACGTCGATAAGGCATACCGGCTAGTGAGATCGACTAAGTTGACGCCCACACAAGTGCAAGCCCTAACAGGCCACGGAGGAATCGCAGAATATCTTCACAGATTCAAGCTCAAGGATAGTCCAGGATGTGAGTGTGACCCAGAGGTTAGCGAGTCGGTTTGGCACGTAATACTGAGTTGTCCCCGCTTCCTGATGCAAAGGCACGATCTTGAACATCTTATAGATCGGAACCTAGTGGAGTCAGAGCTCGAGAAAATTCTGACCCCAATTCCTTTCCTTTGTGGATAGAGTCTTTCAGGTTGCAGCAAAGAGAAACGCCACTCTCTCCTCCACAACACCCGTCTCCTCCACGGCACCCCTCTCCTCCACAACACCCGTCTCCTCCACGGCGCCCCTCTCCTCCACAACATCCCTCCCACTCCATCAAACAATAAAGGCTCCAGAGGCAGTCATGCCACGAGTCTCTCATATTGCATTGCAAAAGATCCTAGCACATGGTGAAGTAGGCACTGCAGGAATCCGAATCCGAGGCGTAGCTCTCTTCATGGATGGAACCGACGAACGGTTCGGTATAAGTTTTTGCTTCTGCCGACCAGGAAAACGTTACCGAGTGGCGATATCTCCAGGGCTAGCATCCTTGATTAACGGAAGCACCTCCAAAACTACGATGCGCTACAAGACCTACAGCGCACTGCCCGTGATAAGTGTGGCTAACCATAGTTGCCGACTAGTGAGATCAAAGAACAAAATGATTGCACTACTCGAGCTGGAGCTTGGTTTGACACCATTCGCACGTGCTAGATCGTTGCTCACCGCACTAGGAGGTGAAACAGAGGGTGCAGAAACCAAACCAAGGATTATCAGCGTGGATGCACTGGTAGTCGAACACGAAAAGGGAGAAGTCGCAGACCGGCTAGGTTGCATTAAAGCCTCCGAACAACATGAGGTGATTGTGTATGAAGATCGAGGTGAAAATCTCAACTTCTTAAAAGCATACAACACGATTTCTGCAACTGACTGCTGGGGACACCCTGTTTCGGTGACCGCTAGTGGATCTGAACGCTTACAGAAAAGGCGAGCCACCGAGAACGAGGTATCCATCCAGATAAAGAAACAACAGGAGAGGAGAGGTGCGCTGACAGGACAGATAAAAACGTTTGTGGATGCTTTCAGTGCTGCTACAAAAACCCTGCTCGGAAAATCCTCGAAAACATCTGAGGGTTTTAAAGCAGAAGCAACGAAAGTTTTCACAACTAAAACTCAATCAGCCAAAACACCCACCAGAGCGGAAATGGGTGAGGTCAGTCGACCGCATCTCCGACCCATCACGGGCGCCCTTGATCATGCAATTAACGCATTTCTCGAGTTCCTTGCTCTTACGAAAGCGACCAAAGATGTCAATACCCTTACATGCAAGTCCATCCTGCAGTCGTATAGGCAAGGAAACTTTAACCTTTTAAAGGTGGAACTCGAGGAAGCGGAGGCTGCAATATACCACAATGACAATTCCCAGGTCATCATGGGTTCAATGTCAGGGAGTTATATGGCAGCAAAGGCGCACAAGGTGGCTTCGTGATGCTGAACGAAGACGAGACGGAGAAGGAAGGACCTCCAAGATTTCTGACCCCAGAAGGGGATCCAGTGGTCGTCACCGCCCGATGTACCAAGATCATGCTTGATGATAAAATCCTTGAAATGGCTCAGTCCATTTCAGGGAACAAGGATATCGAAGCGGGTTGGGTCAACTGGGTGGTACTAAAAATAACGTGGATCAATGGAGTTCCTGGGTGTGGCAAAACAACGTGGGTCGTAAAGCACTTCGATGCGAACAAGGACGCCATCATCACCGCAACAACTGAGGCAGCTAATGACCTGAGAGAGAAGCTATCGCACCGAATAGGAGATTTGGTGAAAACCAAGGTGCGGACAATGGCCTCGGTCTTAGTAAATGGCTTCAAGGAGCAACATAAGTGCAATCGTCTCACGATTGACGAAGCACTTATGAACCACTTTGGAGCTATCATCATGGCCTCACGTTTATCTGGTGCTAGCGAAATTGTTCTTATCGGAGATGTCAACCAGTTGCCTTACATCGATAGAGAGAATCTGTTTGAGATCAGGTACAACAGGCCAAACATGGTAGCTAACATCAGCCAAGAGCTTCTGTGCACCCACAGGAATCCACTCGATGTTGCATATGCCCTGAGAGAGGTATACTCCGGTATACATTCCTCCAAACTCGAGGTCCAGTCACTGATGCTGAAGATGTACACAGGAGCGAAAATATCCAACTCCCTCACCAATACTCTCTTCCTAGTTCATACACAGGATGAGAAAGATACCCTAAAAAACCAAGGGTATGGTGAGGGGGCTGGATCTCGCATACTAACCATCCATGAAGCTCAGGGATTGACCTTTGAGACAGTGGTCATAATAAAAACAAAGAGTGGTATGAAGCTGCATGAAAGTGTCCCACACGCGGTGGTAGCAATATCGCGGCATACCAACTGCTGCACCTACTACGCTGATGACACGAACGATGCGATCGGGTACTTCATAAAAAGAGCAATGGCAGCGCCAACCCAGAAGATCATCAATTACAATTTACAAATGGCAATCAGAAACAGAAACGCAGCTGTCGTTGAAAAACTGGCAAATTTGGCAGATCAGGGGGCAGCGTCTAGTTATAAGCATGAGTAAACATACTTGTAATTGTTAAGTTCAAGTGAAAAAAAAAAAAAAAAAAAATTTGTTATAAAAGTAGAAGTATAAGAAAATATTTATGTAAATTTAAGTATTCTAGTTAGTGCTAGTTAGTAGTCTAGTTAGTGCTAGTTTCCTTACTGAGTAATTAGATTTATAAGAAAATGTAACAATTGTAAGCTCATAAACGAACACATTACCTAACAAGAGCACGGACTCAAAGTCTGTGGTGAACGCGAATAAAAAAAAAAAAAAAAAAAAACCTAACCTAACCTAACCTAACCTAACCTAACCTAACCTAACCTAACCTAACGAACCGAACCGAACCGAACCTAACCGAACCTAGCCTAACCGAACCGAACCGAACCTAACCATTTTTTGTATATAATTTTATGATTTACAATTTTTGTCGATATATTTTTATGATAAAAATTAACGTTTTGATGAAATACATAGCCATAGATATAATTTTTGACCTCATTTAACCACTCAAATAATAATGCTCAAAATACCAATAAAATATCAATACCATTAATGGACTTATTTAAACGAACGTTTTTAATGTAGTCGTTAGTTATTCCTTAATAAATAAATAAACTAGATCCATTACTATCTTAGTAAGTAAGTAAAGTAATATTTATTCAAAGAAAGGTTAACAATTTTATATACTTAAGACTATTGTACAGTTAAAATATTTTAAAATTAAGTATGTCTAATTGTATGTCTATTTGATTGGCTACGGCCCCACACTAGGCTCAGGGCCCGTGTCGTGGATCTTGGAAGAAACATATTGAGTCGACCTGTAAAAAAATGGCGAAAGTAATTTACGCGCTTAAGCAACTTAGACCCATTTCTTTAGATATTCAAATTCAAAATGCTTTATTTCCTTAAGACCTTACAGGACACTTGGACACATAAAGCTCTGAAAGACATATATTACGCATATATTTACTCAATTATGTCTTATGGTATCATTTTATTTGGGAGCTCTACAGATTACGAATGTATACTTAAATTACAAAAGCGTGCCATAAGAGTATTAATGAAAGCGAAATACAGAGAGTCAAAAACCTTCGGATATTAGCATCAGTAGCGGTATTCATAAAAAAAATAATTTGAAAGAATATACAATCGGAGGCGAAAGTAGCAAACGTGCCACGCTGCAGAAAATAATGCTAGAGCCGATTCACCATCGACTGAAAATCGCAAAACGGCTCCCTAAAATAATGGGCCAAAAGCTATATAAACAAGCTCCCGATAGATCTTAAACTTACTAAAAGTTAAATTTTTTGCTTGACAAGACGCTATATACCTCTAGTATTAAAGAGTTTTTAGATAACGACCACAGCAAGTACGAAATAAAATCAACTAAACTAAAACTGATGGGTAACATCACTTAATCTAATAGTAGAGTCCTAATTTTAAGAAATTATATTTTTATTATAATAATAAACCATAGATACATATGTTATAAAATTCTGACGAGTCATAGCCTGATCATTTAATTTTAAGTACCTAAATACTTTTATTTTATGTATGATGTGTGACAATAAATGATCTGAATCTGAATCTGTACTAGCTTTGTCATATAAGCTTAGGACGATTTTTTTCTCCAATTCGAAAACCACAGTTGTGTACTAAAATGAAGGATTTCAAATAAGTAATACAAAGAAAACAATATAAGGATCCATCGAAAACATAAAAAAAATACAATACGTCGCGTCACAAAATCACTCGATCAATCTCAGTACGAGAGGAACCGCAGTTTCGGACATTTGGTTCATGCACTCGGCCGAGCGGCCGGTGGTGCGAAGCTACCATCCGCGGGATTATGCCTGAACGCCTCTAAGGCCGAAGCCAGCCTAGCCGAATCCGGCAAGGATATGCTCACTGTGGAGCCCCGAGAGTTGGGAGGCTCTAAACAATGTGACTTTACTAGTTGCGCTTTACTTCGTAAGGCGTGACGTCGAAGCCTATTTGGACCGCGGAGATCGGTGCGTACGGTTTAACACGTGCACCACGGCTCCTTCTGGTTCGGATATAACTCAGTTCGATGTCGGGGCTCGGAATAGTCTGTAGACGACTTACGTTCCTGGCGGGGTGTTGTGGTCGGTAGAGCAGCGTCGTGCTGCGATCTGTTGAGACTCAGCCCTATGCCAGGTGATTCGTCCGAGGACGAGTTTTTTTTTTTTAATTTTTATAGTATTGTTATTCTATGAACATGTAAAACGGCAAGGTCCGAGTCTAACTTTACTAACTTAACTAACATTACTAACTTTACTAACTATACCAACATTACTCATTTTAACATTACTAACATTACTACTAACTTTAACATTACTAACTTTACCAACATAACTAACTTTACTAACTTTACTAACATTACTAACTTTACTAACTGTAGGTACTAACTTTACTAACTTTACTAACATTACTAACTTTACTAACTACTAACTTTACTAACTTTACTAACTTTAGGTACTAACTTTACTAACTTTACTAACTTTACTAACTTTACTAACATTACTAACATTACTAACTTTAGGTACTAACTTTACTAACATTACTAACTTTACTAACTACGAATATACATTGTACCTGATGATGAACTTCGATTGCATGCAACCTTTAGACTGTTTTGAACGGTCTGCAGTTAGCTCGATTGTATATACTGGTTTTATTTTTTTCTATTCCGTTTATTTTTATACATTTTTTTAAATTTAGCTCTTGTTAGCTTGTTCTTGTAATTTTCAGTACTTTACTTATTTACCTTATAGAACTTCATTAACAACGAAAATTATAATCAAAAAATGTATACCTACTTGTAAATATACAATTCAAATCATTGAGCTAACTACAGACGGTCGAAAACAGTCTAGAGGTATCTCAATTGTTTACTTTATTAATTTAAGAAAGGAAATAACAATCAAGGAATAGAACCTTATTAAAACTATTATTTACAATATTTTGGTAGGTTGAAAACAGTCTAGAGTTAGCTCAACTGAATGAAAGAATGGATGAAAACTCTTTATTATACTTAAATGTACCACAAAAAGGCTGAAAATGATACATAAAAATACTGCAAACTAAGACTAAGTATAAATAAATAAATAATAATAAATAATTTCGGACAGTCCACACAGCATAATCCAGCCCAAGCTAAGCAGTTAAGATAGATAAGGGCGACCCTATCGCTAAAAGCGATCTCTTCCAGGCAACCTTTGGATGGACCGGATATAAAAGAACAATATAGACGGTGGTAGTTACATTAGATCTACTTCTCTAGATAGATGGAAAAGAAAAAAATACATACCCAATAAGCTTCCAATGTTATAAACTTACATAAACATGTAACTTTATATAGTTAGATAAATAATGTACCACACGTTCATGTGGTAATTCCGGGAAAAATGTATAAAATGTTACCTATGTGTTATTCCAGACTATGATCTATCTCTTTGCCAAATTTCATCCATATCCGTTCAGTAGTTTTTGCATGAAAGAGTAACAAATATCCATCTATCCATCCATACTTACAAACTTTCGCGTTTATAATATTACTAGCGACCCGCCCCGGATTCGCATATTCATTAAAATATGCAAATTTTAATATTTTTGAGATAAGCACATTAATGTAGTAAATACAATATCAATACAATATCGAGCTCGTATTTTTTTACCTGATTATGAGACTAGATGCCGTAAGTTCCACTTTCTTCCCACTCTTTAAACGCAGACAAGTGGCTGATTTGACTTACCTAATTATTATAGCAAACGGAACTGTTGATTGCCCAGAGCTTCTTGAGCAAATAGGACTGCGCACATGCACGCTTGCACCTATCGTAAGGACTAATTATAGGCAGAACGCATTTGTTTATAGAGCTTCTAGCTCGTTTAACTCATTAGTACATGAAAACAGCAATATAGATTTATTCAACACCAGTTCAAGTAAGCTTAAACGCTTGCTTAATGATACATTTTTCGTTTTAGTTTGAGAAATTCTCTTGTTTGTGCTTGTACTTAGTATAAAAAACAATCTATTTTTCTTTTTTAGTTATTGTTATTGCTAGTAAGTCGTCAACTTAACTTCTTTGTTTAAGCAGTTTTACTAATAGGTTTATATACTTTTAATATATCTAGTTTTCTGTAATTTTTTTTTAAGTTAAAATTAATACCTATATGTCTACTTTCTGTAAATTCATCTCAAGTCAACAGATCTCAAGTTGCTGCTTTAATTTATTATTAGTGAAAACTTATTTAAAAATTCTTTGTATCTACTCATTGTCTAGCTGTAAGTTTTCCTAAAATTGTAAAAATAAAATAAAATAAATTTGAAGTATGTTTTTTGTTTTAATACAATAATACCTAAATTATGTCACAGTAACAGCTGTTTTCTGGAACGCAGATCATCTTAATAGTTAACTAATCAATGTTCAAATCTCTATTCAAGTGTCATTTGGGTTTCTCGAACATTGATTACGTACTTATATTTTGAAAAACAAAACTCTTGTCAAATAACATAATACGCTAATTAGGCCTGATTCTTTGTTCAAGCTCTTGTCAAATCAATAATTAACTAATCGGCGATTTTGCTCTAATTAGTTGAAATTATTACAACAATTTGCTGTATTTTTCCAAGTTCTAAACCGGGGTATAATACATAAAAAATCAACAGGTTGGTAATCCAAAAGCCATACACTACATAGTATAAACTAGAGTCGCTTTCTCTGTCCCTATGTCATTATACCCTTTGAACGCTTAAATCTTTAAAACTACGCAACGGATTTTGATGCAGTTTTTTTTAATAGATAGAGTGATTCAAGAGGAAGGTTTTTATGTATAATATAAAACCGTGCGAAGCCGGGGCGGGTCGCTAGTTTTCAAATAAAATGTAAATGTGACTAACATGATCAAAATCGTGACTTAACTGTTTTGTGACATACCTGTATTTTGTATACTCATGTGATTCACATTTATTGTAAAGCAGAGTTTACATGAAATTGTCATCATTTTATAAAAGAATAATAGAATTTTTTATGTTATAAAAGAAAACTTAAAGATATACTGAACTGAAAGAATGACAGTCGTAAGATGATCAATGATTAGTTACCTAATTATCATCTAATCAGCGTTCGTACACCCCGATTTGATTTGACCAGTGTGTTAAATTAATCGCTTTATCAACTGATTTACGATTTGAACAACGTTCTAGAAACCGGCTGTTAGTGATGCAAAATGAATTGTGTATTTTAAACGACTTCGAAAAAGGAGGAGGTTCTCATGACGTATGCAAAGAATGATGGTAAGAATTTTCAGCTATCGTGCGTGTACACGTATCGCAAGGGTATCAACCGATAGCTCCTAAAATTTTCCCAAGAGTTTTGTACTTAGATTTTGACCTGACTTGGATATATTTAATTGATACTTTTATGGCTAAAACATAATAATTTATAAGCAAATCGACAAAACTTACTCATCTGAAAGTGAACTATCAGTGCTACTACCTATTGTACTTTTGTTTTCAATTGTACATATTTCAATGTTAATTATTGTATGTGTGTGCTAAATAAATGTTTTACCTATCTAACTACTGTTGTTGTTTGTAAATGAAGCCAAACTCATGTACCTAGGTATAATAATAATTTTTACATAGTAAAAAACAAAGTCGCTTTTTCTGTCCCTATTTCCCTTTGACTGCTTTAATCTTTAAAACTACACAATGGATTTTGATGCGGTTTTTTTAATACATACCTCTAGATAGAGTGATTCAAGAGGAAGGTTTATACGTATAATAAAACCGTCGAAGCCGGGGCGGGTCGCTAGTTAGTTATAAAATAATAACTCAATCAAATTGGAGACAAATATGTTAATACCTAGGCACCTACTAATTCAAATGTTTGGTTCCAATCCAGGGATGTACTGTAGCTATCAAGTCTATCCAATTTCCTCCAAGGTACGAAAGAATGATGGCAAGAATTTTGAGCTATCGTGTACATCGATCGCAAGGGTACCAATCGATAGCTCCTGAAATTCTAATTAAAACTGCATATTTGGTTTTGCAAGAATTTTTGCAGGAAAAATTAAATTAATTTTTGAAAATGTGGATGAATAGCAAAATAATGACTAAAACTTGGGTGATGAGCACTCCGAGATCCGCCATTTTGTTTTTGACGTTGACGTTTACTTGATTGTCAAACTATCAAAAATGTCAAAAGTGATTTGTTTGCAAACTAAAACAAACAAATTGCAAGTGGTTTCAATATAAGTTTTGTTTAGTTTCAGTTTAGAGTTAATGATATAGTTACAAACTTAGATTTTGGCCCGATTTCGATATAATTAATTGATAGGGAGAGTTTATTTTCGTTCGGTCATATTAATATGGCTATACATAATAATAATGCAAATCGACGAAACTTACGCATCATATGAAAATGAACTATCAGTGCTA
The DNA here is from genome assembly GCA_944547425.1 of Eupithecia centaureata. NCBI lineage: Eukaryota > Metazoa > Arthropoda > Insecta > Lepidoptera > Geometridae > Eupithecia > Eupithecia centaureata. The sequence goes on along the minus strand of OX155701.1, from coordinate 447,401 downwards.
CTATTGTCCTTTTGTTTTAAATTGTATCTCAATGATAATTGTATGTGTGTGTCTGAAGAAATAAATAAATGTTTGAATGATGATGAATCTGTCTACTGTTATAGTTTGTAAATGATGGCATACTTATGTTCGTAGGTATAATATCAATTAGTAGGTAGATAGAGTATTAAGCATAAAATAATAACACAATTAAATCTAACTAATATTTTAATACTCAGGGGGTATACCTACTCTAGGTACCTTCTCTATCCAACATCCTCCAAGGTAGGTACGAGAAGCTCAGTTGAAGTCCTGCTAAATATGAGATAAAGGCACCATAATGTAATTTACATATTATAAATATGTAAACCTGGTTATTGCCGTAAAAAGTTATTTGCCGATAATGTACATGAAATGCCCTGGAAATAGTTGAATTGACTTAAATCAGTAGTTGCCTATTATAATTGGTTATTTCAATGGGGTCGGTAAATAGAAAAGAAGTTACCTGCAGAACAACACATCTTACATCAGACTTTAAAAGTAATATTACGGAGGTTAGAGTAATTCCCGGAGTGTAATTTTGAGAAAAGTTCTAGGTATTTGTTGTACAGAGGCTACTGAAATATTTATTCAATTTGTGTATATACTACAACAAGATAAAGCACTGGGTGGGCAATGGACGCTTGAATATTTGTATCTCGGTCAGAAATCAGTTTTTTTTACATTTCACACATCAAAGTCTAGTTTTTTTATCACTACATAGTATAATATAAAGTTGCTTTCTCTGTCCCTATGTCATTATGTCCCTTTGAACGCTTAAATCTTTAAAACTACGCAACGGATTTTGATGCGGTTTTTTTTAATAGATAGAGTGATTCAAGAGGAAGGTTTATACGTATAATATAAAACCGTGCAAAGTCGGGGTGGGTCGCTAGTTATTAATAAATGAACCTGCTACTAAATTATCGTGAATTAAATACTATGAACGTAATTGTAGGTATATTATGAGTATTAAATGTAGGGTACTAAGGTAAGTTGTTCCGGGACCGATCGTCATAGATGGCCACCTTCTTGAAATTGTTTCCGAGTAGATACACTTACCTTGGGCAAATTGTGCAGTTAGGTAAAAACTATTTTGAGAAGGAGGCCAAGAGGAGGATCCAGCTAGGCTGGGCAGCATTTGAGAAACTACGTCGGGTCTTCTCGACATCCATACCGCAATATTTGAAAACGAAAGTTTTCAACCAGTGCGTCCTACCTAAGAGTGTCCACGACTCACGGTAGGGCTGGTCCACCAGTTCAAAGTCGCTCAGCGAGCTATGGAAAGAGCTATGTGAGGAGTCTCTCTGAAGGATAGGATTCATTATGAATACATCCGACAGAGAACCAAGTTATCGACATAGCTCAAAGAATTAGCAAGCTGAAGTGGCAGTGGGCTGGCCATATCTCGCGAAGAAACGACAACCGTTGGGATAAACGTGTTCTTGAGTGGAGACCGCGACTCGGTAAGGTACTAAGGTAAGGTTTATTAGATAGTCAGATAGTCATTTTATTGGTAAATTTTTTTACAAGTCGTTTCACATTATATTTAGTACATATTAACAGATAGGTACCTACTAATAAATGCAGTGTAAAATCAAATATACTTAGACAAAAAGGAAATGCACAAACATTAGTACAACTCAAAAATCTTTATCAACATTCATATTCAGATTCATACCTACTTATTAATTAAAGGTCATTCATATTCAGATTCATTTTAATTCAGCAGTAAATAATTGTTAGCCATTTGTGTTTTCTTTTCTGGAATTAAATACATAGAGTAAACGAGTTCTTGAGTGGAGATCGCGATTCACTAAGCGTAATGTATGACGCCCTTCAGCATGGTGGGATGGCGATCTGCGAAGGACTGCAGACTACCATACTAAAATGTGGCAAAATGAAGACAGGGCGTTATAGCACTTATAGGTCTCATTATATATACCTAGGGTAGGCATAATTATTTCCAGCAGAGCATTGATTTTTGCAATCGAAGAGTTCATAATATGAAAATTAAAAACTTGCTGCAAACCCCTTCTGAGCTTTAAAAAAGTGGTTGAATTTAATTTATCGCTAAAATAAACATATGGCTCCTAACAGCTTCCTAAAAGTATATTCCGTACAATATGTATCTCTCTCTATTCTGTCTACCTTCTGTACCAACCGAACAAAGGAGGTTGGTTTCAATCCTGACCCCTAACCTGAAACTAACCTCTAGAATTGAAACCTCTTTTGTATTGTGCCGCCATTTGCAATGAAGAGAACCTATGGAAATTAAATTATTCTGCCGATGTTCAAAAAATATTTTTTTTTCTTCTGTAAATATTATGGAAAAACTGAAAATGCAAAGTTCCTTAGGATTTTAAGAACTTTCCCAATTATTATAATAGTAAGGTAAGATAGTAAGGTAAGACTTGGACCAAAAGTAGAAAGCGCCGGCCAATGAAAAAATAAATGAAATATTTCGGTAGAACATAACGTCTCGATAATTTTTAGCTATGGCTGCTATGCTGTGCTATTATTATTTAAGTGGTTAAATGAGGTCAAAAATTCGTAATTTTTGATATCGATTTTTGAAAAATCGATATTTCAGTAACTAACCAAATGAGTAATCTACTACCTCTACATAAAAATAAGTCGGGTTTTCCTTCCTGACGCTATAACTCCAGAACGCACGAACCAATTTCCACGGTTTTGCATTCGTTGGAAAGGTCTCGGGCTCCGTGAGGTTTATAGTAATGTATAATAAAACCGTGCGAAGCCGGGGCGGGGCGCTAGTTTTTTATAAGGATATCTATGACTTAAATGAAATGTCCCCTTTTAAGTGCACAATTCATTTATTTCGAGGTACTTTCACTGACCTTATACACAAATCTATCTTATCATAATCCTATCTTCCTTATCTATCTTATCTTCGAGACCTTCCGCCCAAGTTTTAGATTATACCCAGAAAATAAGGTCCATACACCACATCGTTACAATTAAAATAGGGGTGATTTACTCTCATTCGGGCATTATTTTTTGAAGGGACCTATCGTTGCTGGTACCTATAGAGTCAGTGTTTTTTCAATTATTTATACTGTACTATAAATTTTATTAAATTTTTATTAAACCTGTAATAATTAAGTTGTTAAACTTATAAATTGTGCATATATTTACTAAAATATATTTCATATATTTTGGTAATAGTTTAGTAGTAGTTTTTTAATTACATAACTTTAATAGCGAAGAAGGGGAAATGAAACATAATTTAGATTAAACATTAGATGAAATTTATTTAGTCCGGTCAATTTAGACATTCGAAGCTACATAAATTCCCCTTCATTTTTCACGATTTTCATCAAAACGGTAAGTTTTATCATAAAAAATATCGACAAAAATTGTAAATTATCTACAAAAAATGGTTAGGTTCAGTTCGGTTCGGTTCGGTTCGTTAGGTTAGGTTAGGTTAGGTTAGTTTAGGTTAGGCTAGGTTCGGTTAGGTTCGGTTAGGTTCGGTTCGGTTCGGTTCGGTTCGGTTCGTTAGGTTAGGTTAGGTTAGGTTAGGTTAGGTTAGGTTAGGTTAGGTTAGGTTAGGTTAGGTTAGGCTAGGTTCGGTTAGGCTAGGTTCGGTTAGGTTCGGTTCGGTTCGGTTCGGTTCGTTAGGTTAGGTTAGGTTAGGTTAGGTTAGGTTAGGTTAGGTTAGGTTAGGTTAGGTTAGGTTAGGTTAGGTTAGGTTAGGTTAGGTTAGGTTAGGTTAGGTTAGGTTAGGTTAGGTTAGGTTAGGTTAGGTTAGGTTAGGTTAGGTTAGGTTAGGTTAGGTTAGGTTAGGTTAGGTTAGGTTAGGTTAGGTTAGGTTAGGTTAGGTTAGGTTAGGTTAGGTTAGGTTAGGTTAGGTTAGGTTAGGTTAGGTTAGGTTAGGTTAGGTTAGGTTAGGTTAGGTTAGGTTAGTTTAGGTTAGGTTAGGCTAGGTTCGGTTAGGTTCGGTTAGGTTCGGTTCGGTTCGGTTCGGTTCGGTTCGTTAGGTTAGGTTAGGTTAGGTTAGGTTAAGTTAGGTTAGGTTAGGTTAGGTTAGGTTAGGTTAGTTAGGTAAAGTTAGGTTAGGTTAGGTTCCACGACTGGTGGACTAACCTAACCTAACTTAAATTAACCTAACCTAACCTAACCTAACCTAACCTAACCTAACCTAACCTAACCTAACCTAACCTAACCTAACCTAACCTAACCTAACCTAACCTAACCTAACCTAACCTAACCTAACGAACCGAACCGAACCGAACCGATCCTAACCGAACCTAGCCTAACCGAACCGAACCGAACCTAACCATTTTTTGTATATAATTTTATGATTTACAATTTTTGTCGATATATTTTTATGATAAAAATTAATGTTTTGATGAAATACATAGCCATAGATATAATTTTTGACCTCATTTAACCACTCAAATAATAATGCTCAAAATACCAATAAAATATCAATACCATTAATGGACTTATTTAAACGAACGTTTTTAATGTAGTCGTTAGTTATTCCTTAATAAATAAATAAACTAGATCCATTACTATCTTAGTAAGTAGGTAAAGTAATATTTATTCAAAGAAAGGTTAACAATTTTATATACTTAAGACTATTGTACAGTTAAAATATTTTAAAATTAAGTATGTCTAATTGTATGTCTATTTGATTGGCTACGGCCCCACACTAGGCTCAGGGCCCGTGTCGTGGATCTTGGAAGAAACATATTGAGTCGACCTGTAAAAAAATGGCGAAAGTAATTTACGCGCTTAAGCAACTTAGACCCATTTCTTTAGATATTCAAATTCAAAATGCTTTATTTCCTTAAGACCTTACAGGACACTTGGACACATAAAGCTCTGAAAGACATATATTACGCATATATTTACTCAATTATGTCTTATGGTATCATTTTATTTGGGAGCTCTACAGATTACGAATGTATACTTAAATTACAAAAGCGTGCCATAAGAGTATTAATGAAAGCGAAATACAGAGAGTCAAAAACCTTCGGATATTAGCATCAGTAGCGGTATTCATAAAAAAAATAATTTGAAAGAATATACAATCGGAGGCGAAAGTAGCAAACGTGCCACGCTGCAGAAAATAATGCTAGAGCCGATTCACCATCGACTGAAAATCGCAAAACGGCTCCCTAAAATAATGGGCCAAAAGCTATATAAACAAGCTCCCGATAGATCTTAAACTTACTAAAAGTGAAATTTTTTGCTTGACAAGACGCTATATACCTCTAGTATTAAAGAGTTTTTAGATAACGACCACAGTAAGTACGAAATAAAATCAACTAAACTAAAACTGATGGGTAACATCACTTAATCTAATACGAGTAGTAGAGTCCTAATTTTAAGAAATTATATTTTTATTATAATAATAAACATACATATGTTATAAAATTCTGACGAGTCATAGCCTGATCATTTAATTTTAAGTACCTAAATACTTTAACAACGCAACGGTTTTAGGCAACGCTCGTCGCCGTACAACTCCCGCGTGATCCGGTTCGAGGACACTGCCAGGCGGGGAGTTTGACTGGGGCGGTACATCTGTCAAAGAATAACGCAGGTGTCCTAAGGCCAGCTCAGCGAGGACGGAAACCTCGCGTGGAGCAAAAGGGCAAAAGCTGGCTTGATCCAGATGTTCAGTACGCATAGGGACTGCGAAAGCACGGCCTATCGATCCTTTAGTACTAAAGAGTTTTTAGCAAGAGGTGCCAGAAAAGTTACCACAGGGATAACTGGCTTGTGGCAGCCAAGCGTTCATAGCGACGTTGCTTTTTGAGCCTTCGATGTCGGCTCTTCCTATCATTGCGAAGCAAAATTCGCCAAGCGTTGGATTGTTCACCCATCAAAAGGGAACGTGAGCTGGGTTTAGACCGTCGTGAGACAGGTTAGTTTTACCCTACTGATGGCTTGTCGTTGCGATAGTAATACTGCTCAGTACGAGAGGAACCGCAGTTTCGGACATTTGGTTCATGCACTCGGCCGAGCGGCCGGTGGTGCGAAGCTACCATCCGCGGGATTATGCCTGAACGCCTCTAAGGCCGAAGCCAGCCTAGCCGAATCCGGCAAGGATATGCTCACTGTGGAGCCCCGAGAGTCGGGAGGCTCTAAACAATGTGACTTTACTAGTTGCGCTTTACTTCGTAAGGCGTGACGTCGAAGCCCATTTGGACCGCGGAGATCGGTGCGTACGGTTTAACACGTGCACCACGGCTCCTTCTGGTTCGGATATAACTCAGTTCGATGTCGGGGCTCGGAATAGTCTGTAGACGACTTACGTTCCTGGCGGGGTGTTGTGGTCGGTAGAGCAGCGTCGTGCTGCGATCTGTTGAGACTCAGCCCTACGCCAGGTGATTCGTCCGAGGACGAGTTTTTTTTTTTAATTTTTATAGTATTGTTATTCTATGAACATGTAAAACGGCAAGGTCCGAGTCTAACTTTACTAACTTTACTAACTACTAACTTTACTAACTACTAACTTTACTAACTTTACTAACTTTACTAACTTTACTAACTTTACTAACTTTAGGTACTAACTTTACTAACTTTACTAACTTTACTAACTTTACTAACATTACTAACATTACTAACTTTAGGTACTAACTTTACTAACATTACTAACTTTACTAACTACGAATATACATTGTACCTGATGATGAACTTCGATTGCATGCAACCTTTAGACTGTTTTGAACGGTCTGCAGTTAGCTCGATTGTATATACTGGTTTTATTTTTTTCTATTCCGTTTATTTTTATACATTTTTTTAAATTTAGCTCTTGTTAGCTTGTTCTTGTAATTTTCAGTACTTTACTTATTTACCTTATAGAACTTCATTAACAACGAAAATTATAATCAAAAAATGTATACCTACTTGTAAATATACAATTCAAATCATTGAGCTAACTACAGACGGTCGAAAACAGTCTAGAGGTATCTCAATTGTTTACTTTATTAATTTAAGAAAGGAAATAACAATCAAGGAATAGAACCTTATTAAAACTATTATTTACAATATTTTGGTAGGTTGAAAACAGTCTAGAGTTAGCTCAACTGAATGAAAGAATGGATGAAAACTCTTTATTATACTTAAATGTACCACAAAAAGGCTGAAAATGATACATAAAAATACTGCAAACTAAGACTAAGTATAAATAAATAAATAATAATAAATAATTTCGGACAGTCCACACAGCATAATCCAGCCCAAGCTAAGCAGTTAAGATAGATAAGGGCGACCCTATCGCTAAAAGCGATCTCTTCCAGGCAACCTTTGGATGGACCGGATATAAAAGAACAATATAGACGGTGGTAGTTACATTAGATCTACTTCTCTAGATAGATGGAAAAGAAAAAAATACATACCCAATAAGCTTCCAATGTTATAAACTTACATAAACATGTAACTTTATATAGTTAGATAAATAATGTACCACACGTTCATGTGGTAATTCCGGGAAAAATGTATAAAATGTTACCTATGTGTTATTCCAGACTATGATCTATCTCTTTGCCAAATTTCATCCATGTCCGTTCAGTAGTTTTTGCATGAAAGAGTAACAAATATCCATCTATCCATCCATACTTACAAACTTTCGCGTTTATAATATTACTAGCGACCCGCCCCGGATTCGCATATTCATTAAAATATGCAAATTTTAATATTTTTGAGATAAGCACATTAATGTAGTAAATACAATATCAATACAATATCGAGCTCGTATTTTTTTACCTGATTATGAGACTAGATGCCGTAAGTTCCACTTTCTTCCCACTCTTTAAACGCAGACAAGATTGGCTGATTTGACTTACCTAATTATTATAGCAAACGGAACTGTTGATTGCCCAGAGCTTCTTGAGCAAATAGGACTGCGCACATGCACGCTTGCACCTATCGTAAGGACTAATTATAGGCAGAACGCATTTGTTTATAGAGCTTCTAGCTCGTTTAACTCATTAGTACATGAAAACAGCAATATAGATTTATTCAACACCAGTTCAAGTAAGCTTAAACGCTTGCTTAATGATACATTTTTCGTTTTAGTTTGAGAAATTCTCTTGTTTGTGCTTGTACTTAGTATAAAAAACAATCTATTTTTCTTTTTTAGTTAATGTTATTGCTAGTAAGTCGTCAACTTAACTTCTTTGTTTAAGCAGTTTTACTAATAGGTTTATATACTTTTAATATATCTAGTTTTCTGTAAATTTTTTTTAAGTTAAAATTAATACCTATATGTCTACTTTCTGTAAATTCATCTCAAGTCAACAGATCTCAAGTTGCTGCTTTAATTTATTATTAGTGAAAACTTTTAATTGGCCTTAATTTAAAAATTCTTTGTATCTACTCATTGTCTAGCTGTAAGTTTTCCTAAAATTGTAAAAATAAAATAAAATAAATTTGAAGTATGTTTTTTGTTTTAATACAATAATACCTAAATTATGTCACAGTAACAGCTGTTTTCTGGAACGCAGATCATCTTAATAGTTAACTAATCAATGTTCAAATCTCTATTCAAGTGTCATTTGGGTTTCTCGAACATTGATTACGTACTTATATTTTGAAAAACAAAACTCTTGTCAAATAACATAATACGCTAATTAGGCCTGATTCTTTGTTCAAGCTCTTGTCAAATCAATAATTAACTAATCGGCGATTTTGCTCTAATTAGTTGAAATTATTACAACAATTTGCTGTATTTTTCCAAGTTCTAAACCGGGGTATAATACATAAAAAATCAACAGGTTGGTAATCCAAAAGCCATACACTACATAGTATAAACTAGAGTCGCTTTCTCTGTCCCTATGTCATTATGTCCCTTTGAACGCTTAAATCTTTAAAACTACGCAACGGATTTTAATGCAGTTTTTTTTAATAGATGGAGTGATTCAAGAGGAAGGTTTTTATGTATAATATAAAACCGTGCGAAGCCGGGGCGGGTCGCTAGTTTTCAAATAAAATGTAAATGTGACTAACATGATCAAAATCGTGACTTAACTGTTTTGTGACATACCTGTATTTTGTATACTCATGTGATTCACATTTATTGTAAAGCAGAGTTTACATGAAATTGTCATCATTTTATAAAAGAATAATAGAATTTTTTATGTTATAAAAGAAAACTTAAAGATATACTGAACTGAAAGAATGACAGTCGTAAGATGATCAATGATTAGTTACCTAATTATCATCTAATCAGCGTTCGTACACCCCGATTTGATTTGACCAGTGTGTTAAATTAATCGCTTTATCAACTGATTTACGATTTGAACAACGTTCTAGAAACCGGCTGTTAGTGATGCAAAATGAATTGTGTATTTTAAACGACTTCGAAAAAGGAGGAGGTTCTCATGACGTATGCAAAGAATGATGGTAAGAATTTTCAGCTATCGTGCGTGTACACGTATCGCAAGGGTATCAACCGATAGCTCCTAAAATTTTCCCAAGAGTTTTGTACTTAGATTTTGACCTGACTTGGATATATTTAATTGATACTTTTATGGCTAAAACATAATAATTTATAAGCAAATCGACAAAACTTACTCATCTGAAAGTGAACTATCAGTGCTACTACCTATTGTACTTTTGTTTTCAATTGTACATATTTCAATGTTAATCATTGTATGTGTGTGCTAAATAAATGTTTTACCTATCTAACTACTGTTGTTGTTTGTAAATGAAGCCAAACTCATGTACCTAGGTATAATAATAATTTTTACATAGTCAAAAACAAAGTCGCTTTTTCTGTCCCTATTTCCCTTTGACTGCTTTAATCTTTAAAACTACACAATGGATTTTGATGCGGTTTTTTTAATACATACCTCTAGATAGAGTGATTCAAGAGGAAGGTTTATACGTATAATAAAACCGTCGAAGCCGGGGCGGGTCGCTAGTTAGTTATAAAATAATAACTCAATCAAATTGGAGACAAATATGTTAATACCTAGGCACCTACTAATTCAAATGTTTGGTTCCAATCCAGGGATGTACTGTAGCTATCAAGTCTATCCAATTTCCTCCAATGATGAATCTGTCTACTGTTATAGTTTGTAAATGATGGCATACTTATGTTCGTAGGTATAATATCAATTAGTAGGTAGGTAGAGTATTAAGCATAAAATAATAACACAATTAAATCTAACTAATATTTTAATACTCAGGGGGTATACCTACTCTAGGTACCTTCTCTATCCAACATCCTCCAAGGTAGGTACGAGAAGCTCAGTTGAAGTCCTGCTAAATATGAGATAAAGGCACCATAATGTAATTTACATATTATAAATATGTAAACCTGGTTATTGCCGTAAAAAGTTATTTGCCGATAATGTACATGAAATGCCCTGGAAATAGTTGAATTGACTTAAATCAGTAGTTGCCTATTATAATTGGTTATTTCAATGGGGTCGGTAAATAGAAAAGAAGTTACCTGCATAACAACACATCTTACATCAAACTTTAAAAGTAATATTACGGAGGTTAGAGTAATTCCCGGAGTGTAATTTTGAGAAAAGTTCTAGGTATTTGTTGTACAGAGGCTACTGAAATATTTATTCAATTTGTGTATATACTACAACAAGATAAAGCACTGGGTGGGCAATGGACGCTTGAATATTTGTATCTCGGTCAGAAATCAGTTTTTTTTACATTTCACACATCAAAGTCTAGTTTTTTTATCACTACATAGTATAATATAAAGTTGCTTTCTCTGTCCCTATGTCATTATGTCCCTTTGAACGCTTAAATCTTTAAAACTACGCAACGGATTTTGATGCGGTTTTTTTTAATAGATAGAGTGATTCAAGAGGAAGGTTTATACGTATAATATAAAACCGTGCAAAGTCGGGGCGGGTCGCTAGTTATTAATAAATGAACCTGCTACTAAATTATCGTGAATTAAATACTATGAACGTAATTGTAGGTATATTATGAGTATTAAATGTAGGGTACTAAGGTAAGTTGTTCCGGGACCGATCGTCATAGATGGCCACCTTCTTGAAATTGTTTCCGAGTAGATACACTTACCTTGGGCAAATTGTGCAGTTAGGTAAAAACTAGTTTGAGAAGGAGGCCAAGAGGAGGATCCAGCTAGGCTGGGCAGCATTTGAGAAACTACGTCGGGTCTTCTCGACATCCATACCGCAATATTTGAAAACGAAAGTTTTCAACCAGTGCGTCCTACCTAAGAGTGTCCACGACTCACGGTAGGGCTGGTCCACCAGTTCAAAGTCGCTCAGCGAGCTATGGAAAGAGCTATGTGAGGAGTCTCTCTGAAGGATAGGATTCATTATGAATACATCCGACAGAGAACCAAGTTATCGACATAGCTCAAAGAATTAGCAAGCTGAAGTGGCAGTGGGCTGGCCATATCTCGCGAAGAAACTACAACCGTTGGGATAAACGTGTTCTTGAGTGGAGACCGCGACTCGGTAAGGTACTAAGGTAAGGTTTATTAGATAGTCAGATAGTCATTTTATTGGTAAATTTTTTTACAAGTCATTTCACATTATATTTAGTACATATTAACAGATAGGTACCTACTAATAAATGCAGTGTAAAATCAAATATACTTAGACAAAAAGGAAATGCACAAACATTAGTACAACTCAAAAATCTTTATCAACATTCATATTCAGATTCATACCTACTTATTAATTAAAGGTCATTCATATTCAGATTCATTTTAATTCAGCAGTAAATAATTGTTAGCCATTTGTGTTTTCTTTTCTGGAATTAAATACATAGAGTAAACGAGTTCTTGAGTGGAGATCGCGATTCACTAAGCGCCCTTCAGCATGGTGGGATGGCGATCTGCGAAGGACTGCAGACTACCATACTAAAATGTGGCAAAATGAAGACAGGGCGTTATAGCACTTATAGGTCTCATTATATATACCTAGGGTAGGCATAATTATTTCCAGCAGAGCATTGATTTTTGCAATCGAAGAGTTCATAATATGAAAATTAAAAACTTGCTGCAAACCCCTTCTGAGCTTTAAAAAAGTGGTTGAATTTAATTTATCGCTAAAATAAACATATGGCTCCTAACAGCTTCCTAAAAGTATATTCCGTACAATATGTATCTCTCTCTATTCTGTCTACCTTCTGTACCAACCGAACAAAGGAGGTTGGTTTCAATCCTGACCCCTAACCTGAAACTAACCTCTAGAATTGAAACCTATTTTGTATTGTGCCGCCATTTGCAATGAAGAGAACCTATGGAAATTAAATTATTCTGCCGATGTTCAAAAAATATTTTTTTTTCTTCTGTAAATATTATGGAAAAACTGAAAATGCAAAGTTCCTTAGGATTTTAAGACCTTTCCCAATTATTATAATAGTAAGGTAAGATAGTAAGGTAAGACTTGGACCAAAAGTAGAAAGCGCCGGCCAATGAAAAAATAAATGAAATATTTCGGTAGAACATAACGTCTCGATAATTTTTAGCTATGGCTGCTATGCTGTGCTATTATTATTTAAGTGGTTAAATGAGGTCAAAAATTCGTAATTTTTGATATCGATTTTTGAAAAATCGATATTTCAGTAACTAACCAAATGAGTAATCTACTACCTCTACATAAAAATAAGTCGGGTTTTCCTTCCTGACGCTATAACTCCAGAACGCACGAACCAATTTCCACGGTTTTGCATTCGTTGGAAAGGTCTCGGGCTCCGTGAGGTTTATAGTAATGTATAATAAAACCGTGCGAAGCCGGGGCGGGGCGCTAGTTTTTTATAAGGATATCTATGACTTAAATGAAATGTCCCCTTTTAAGTGCACAATTCATTTATTTCGAGGTACTTTCACTGACCTTATACACAAATCTATCTTATCATAATCCTATCTTCCTTATCTATCTTATCTTCGAGACCTTCCGCCCAAGTTTTAGATTATACCCAGAAAATAAGGTCCATACACCACATCGTTATAATTAAAATAGGGGTGATTTACTCTCATTCGGGCATTATTTTTTGAAGGGACCTATCGTTGCTGGTACAGACAGAATCATTAATTGGTAACCCCTTAAATAGCTAAAGTTTACATTTGTCTTCCGACCGATTTACAAATCTTTTACTCAAATTCTAAGAAACAAAAATTGTATCACCAAGTGGGGATCGAACCAGGCATCCAATGGCTCGCATGACATTTAACCGCCTCACTAAACAACTAAGCCAATGAACTAGTTATCGAAAGCTCGAAATTTTGTGTTATTTATGTTCGGCATCGGATTTTATTTACGATATCTGGATAAGAAAAAAAGATGAGGGTAGATCTGAATACAATCTTGGTGAACAAAGAAAAGGTTACTGCCATTCTCAATTCGAGTGTTTACTTAGTGGTTTTATTTATTTATGTTTTTGGTGGAATTGAAGAATATTGAAGGAAATGTTGCATATCAGTAATTTTGTGAGAACTAAGATCCCGGTTATTATCGAACTGCAAATGAGTAATAAGAAGATTGCTCGTCAGCTTGGAATAACGGTAAATTTTCTACTTATATCTTTTTAGTAAAACCTATCTTTAACTGCATAATATATTGTTGATTTGTTATCTTACAGACTCAAACCCTGCGCTTATGGGGGCGTAAATTTCAATCCGAGGGGGATGTGAATGTAAGATTGGCAGAAAAAACAACAGGAGTGTAACAACAGAATAACAACAGAATATATTTAAAAAGTAGGTAAGTGATAATTCTCAACGAATCCAATTACATTAATCAAAGATTATTTCATCTTATTCTTCTTATCTTTTTAACAAACTTCATAGTATTTGACCAATGCAAATAAATTATTTGTATTTTATCCCGCACACCTAAAAACAAACACCAATTGATTAAATTGTTATTTTTAGGTTATTGGGGATCGATGTCTTCTATGGTTCCCGGAAAATAAAAGAAATGACTGGGAGTATGAATGGCGAACAAGATTTTACAGTGTTGAAGGAAGTCATGTTACTTTCTGCAGAAAGTGCGGATCGCGTATCCAGAGGGACAAATTTATTTTGTCCACGATAATTGTGCAGTGCATCGTACGCGAATGGTTTCTGAATGATTCTATTTTTTAAGAAGACATTTCTGTTATTCCTAGCTAGAGAAAATATGTGGGGTTGTTTAATACAAAACATAAAATAGTAATAAATACAATGTATTAGTAGTTTTTAAGTTGTTGTATATAGCAACACTAGAATAATTTCTTTATATTTTTGACCACTTCCGGTGGCCATCTTTAATACTCACATTTCATCTGTGCTATGAACAGAGATACATTGCTTTCTATAAAAGTAAATAAATTACTAAAAATTCCTTTAGCCTTTTATTTAACAGGCTAAAAGTGGTCCTTCGAGTGTGTTAAAACAGTACAAGTGTTTTCTTCGGTGTGCGCGTATCGAAAATTGTGTTTCGAAGACTCGCAATATCGAGTCGTTGGAGTGCCGGTCGCCGCGGCCGGAGGGACACGGAAGAATTTCTCGCAGATTCGCTTGTAGCGAGTCGCGGGGGACCTACATTTCGACGCTATATCGTCGATTCATCAATAGTTTGGTGGAACCTATAATTTGGAAGAAAATAATCTTATCAAGAAAATCATTCGTATCATTTTTATTCAGAAGACGGTGGTTCGAAATTTCTATGACCTACCAAAGACAAGAAGTCGGAAGTTGTCGTTGAGTTTGTACGGTTGGTATGTCTGGCTGGCTAGTCAGGTGCGCTGGAGCAACTTGACACTCATCGAGTTCGGAACGTAAAACGTCAAATCAGGTCAAGGAAGTGTCACTGTCAGAAATCTTCAGATTTGTAAACAACAACAAAACATTGGAAATTGGCATCAAATATAAACAAAGTTTTCGCACCATATTTCGTCGAGGTTACCGGCTAAATTGAAGAAGTCGGTTGTTCGTCAGGTGTTCGTCCAGTGCGGTAGTGCGTAAAGTGCGGTACCTAATATAAAATAGTGCGCGAATAATATAAGTGAGAGTGAATCGTGATCATGACGGAGGGTGAGTTGAGACGCCTACGCGCTCAGCGAGGACTATGTAAGTCAACAATAACACGTATAGAGAACTTTATAAATGATCCCATTAATGTCGCGTCATCCACCATAGACACTTTAGAAGCGCGCAAGGAGAAGCTTATTAGTACGCTAAAAAACTATGAAAGTATCCACTTAGATATATTGAACCTAGATGATAAAGATACAGAATGTGTAGGTGAAATTGAAGACAAATACTTCTCTGTCTTAGGAAAAATCAATACAGCATTAAGACAATTGAAAACCCGAGTAGACTCTGAAAGGCATTCCATTTCTACTTGTAAATTGCCCAATATAGAAATTTCAACATTTGATGGTAAAGATTTTGCTCAGTTCAAGCCTTTCATGGACTTGTTTAATGCTGTCATTGATAGAAACAATTCATTGTCAAATGTACAGAAGTTGTTTTACCTACGAAAATATTTAACTGCTGATGCATTGGCTATTATTATTAACTTGCCACTTGTCAATGAATCTTACCCTGAAGCAATCAAATTATTAAAGAAACGATTTGACAATGAAACGCGAATTATTTCAAATCATATTGGTCTTCTCTTGGACATTCCACAAATGCAAAAGGGTACTGCGGCAAGTATCAGATCATTTATATCTGAAGTGCGTCAACAACTTTATGCTTTGATAAATTTGAAGCAACCTGTTGAGAGCTGGGATATGCTGTTGATATCTATATTATCACGGAAGCTCGATAACTTTACTAACCGGGCATACCATCTCGACAGGTTGTCTCCTGAAAATTTACCTACTATGGAAGAATTTATGTCCTTTTTAGAAAAGAGAGCTATAGCATTGGAGGATAGCTCTCCTCAAAAGAGTGCCTGCTATGAAGGTAAGTCAAAATCAAATGACAACAATAACAAGGTTTCCAATATTGTAACCAAAACAAATTTAAAACGATCTTGCATATTTTGCAGCAATGATCACCCCATCTATACATGCCCTAAATTCAAATTGGCTCCAGCCTCGCAGCGTATAAAGTTTGCCACTGATAATAAGTTGTGCACTACGTGCCTGAGAAATCACACTGACAAATGCAGATATTCATTCAAATGTCAGGTCTGTAAAAATAGTCACAATACTCTTTTGCATGAGGAAAAGCCTAAGGAAGATGAGGTTATTTCTTTACATTCAAACCTATCAACAAATGAAACAAACATATTATTGCCTACTATGAAGGTGAAACTCATTGACAAAGCTGGTCAAGAAATTGAAGTTAAGGCTCTACTTGATTGTGGTAGCCAAGTATGTATTGTGAAGCGTACACTTGTAAACCAATTGGACTTGACCCCTATGGCTCAAGATTCAAACATTATTGGTTTGGGCAATACTCCAAACAAGGTAAATGAATGCGCTAACATATTGTTACATTCCCCTCTATACAATGTAAAATACTCTATCAAATGTCATATTGTAGATACAATTACTACAAACTTACCTCAAAATTATTTTGATATTAAAAAATGCAACATTCCTGCCAATGTGCAGCTAGCTGATAATGATTTTAACAAACCGTCAGAAATTGCCCTCTTACTAGGGGTAGACTTTTATTCTAAAGTCATAATTGATGGTGTAATAAAATTAGATAATGGTCTTGTATTGCAAAACACATTATTTGGTCATGTAGTTACTGGTACAATTAAAAATGAATGTAAAACTAACTTGTCAAGTGTGAATTTGGTTTCAAACTTTGTAGTGCAGGAAAAGAATAATGATAGCTTGGAAAATATTATGAAAAATTTCTGGTTATCTGAAAAAATTACTGAAGAGGTAGTTCCTCAAAATAAAGAGTTTGAAAAGGCCGAAAAAAGTTTCCAAAATTCAGTGAAGTTAGAAAACAATACATTTTCAGTTGACATTCCATTACAATGCCCTTTAGAAGAATTAAATATCGGTGACTCATTTACACATGCCTTGCAAAGATTTCATACACTTGAGAAAAAGTTTGAGACCAATCCAGACTATTTTCAAAAATATAAAAAATTCATTGATGAATATGTAGAGTTGGGTCATGCCAGGGAAGTTGACATAAGTCATTATGATGTCCTGAATGATCCAGTGTATTTTCTTGCACACCATGCAGTACAAAACGATGATAGCAAGACAACCAAATTGCGTGTTGTTTTTGGAGGGAACATGAAGTCTAAAAATGGTCTCTCAGTAAATGATGTTATGTTAAATGGACCTATAGTTCAAAATGAATTATTCAACATACTGATACTCTTTCGTACCTACCGCTATACGATAATGTGTGATGTAGAGAAGATGTTCAGAATGATCTCTATCAATGAAAAATTTAGACCATTACAAAACATTCTTTGGAGAGATCATCCAAGTAAACCCATTACTTGCTTACAGTTGCAAACAATAAGTTATGGTTTAAAAGCCTCTACCTTTTTGAGCACAAGATGTCTCATAGAGTTAGCCCATCTCTATCATGATAGGTATCCAAGAGCTGCAGAAGCTCTAAGGTTAAGCACATACATAGATGACATCATAACCGGAGCTGATAATGTAGAGCAACTTTTGGAGCTCAAGACACAACTTATAGAGCTAATGAAGTTAGGCAATTTTAAATTACACAAATGGTGTTCCAACTCTCCAGAGTTAATTAAAGACCTTCCCGACAATGTAAAACATTTTGAACAAATTGACCTCAATAAGGACAATATAATAAAAACATTAGGTTTGAAATACAATATAAATACAGATACTTTAATGTTTTCTTGCCCAATGGCAGATGACTATAATCTGCTGAAAACAAAAAGAGAAATTCTAAGTTTTATTGGAAAAATATTTGACCCTCTTGGTCTTATAGGACCAGTAGTGGTAAAAGCCAAATTGTTGATGCAAGAGATCTGGAAGTCTAAAGTGGACTGGGACTCTACCTTACCAGAAAATATACTAAAATCTTGGAAAGAATTCTTAATGAATTTAAATGACATGGGTACCATTCAGATACCTAGAGCAATTACTAATACTACTGTAGAAAATATAGAGTCAGTGGAACTTGTTGGATACTCGGATGCTTCATTAAATTCAACTGGTTGTTGCCTTTACCTTAGAGTTTTATCCAATGATGGCCAAGTAAATGCCAGCTTACTGTGCTCTAAGTCCCGTGTCGCACCTCTCAATAGAAAACTTACCATTCCAAATCTAGAGCTCAATGGTGCTCTCCTGCTTGCAGAACTTGCTTCTAGAGTCAATAAAACTCTACAAATAAGATATCCAAATTTAAAAGTGTTTTTATACACAGACTCCCAGGTAGTTCTAGCCTGGATAAATTCCCACAGTTCAAAGGGTGTATATGTTGCCAATAGAGTCAACAAAATTAGAATGCTAACTAAAGATTTTATGTGGTGTCATGTCAAAGGGGTGAATAACCCTGCTGATGTACTATCAAGGGGCACTGCTCCACACAAATTACAGGACAACCAGCTATGGTGGTTTGGTCCATCCTCATTGTTAGATAAAACATTTCAGCAGAATATTGCTACTGCCCTACAAAATAATGAACAGCATGTTGCTGTCTCAATTTCAGAAAATGTAGATTCCCCCACACTTAACAATATTAATGTGTGCAATCTGCAACAAAAAGTTGCTCAAGTTTCAGATGATATATTTGAAAAATATTCTGACTTCAACAAACTTCAAAGAGTCATTGCTCTAGTCTTACGTTTCAAACATAACAGTTTAAATCCAAATGATAAATTAGTTGGTTCACTGATACCAAAGGAGCTACAGTCTTCTAACTTAGTCATTATAAGACATGTTCAGCATAAAGCATTTACAAGTGAAATTCAATTGTTAGAGAACGGTAGTCAAATCAAAAATCATATGGCTAGTTTGCATCCCTTCTTAGACTGCAATACTATTCTAAGAGTAGGTGGTCGCCTCCAAAATGCAACCAACTTGTCATATGACAAAAAGCACCCAATTATTCTTCCAAAGTCTAACCACATTACCAATTTGATCATTATAAAGGAACATTTAAGACTACTGCATGCTGGTGCAAAGCTAGTATTAAGTTCTCTTTCTCAAAGATTTTGGCTATTAAACGGCATCAGAGAAGTTAAAAAAGTTGTCCACAAATGTGTCAAATGCTTCCGCCTTAAAGCAGTAGCTGCCAAGCAATTAATGGGTTCTCTACCTTCACATAGAATATCAACAAGTAGAGCCTTTGAAATAACTGGCGTAGATTTTTGCGGTCTATTTGACATTAAAGTAGCTCGGATTAGAAAACCAATAACAAAAAAGTGTTATGTCGCATTATTTGTTTGTTTTGCTACAAAAGCAATCCACATTGAACTGGTGAGTGACATGACTACGGCGGCTTTCCTGGCATGCCTTCAGCGCTTTGTAGCTAGGAGAGGATTGCCATCATTAATTTACTGTGACAATGCCAAAACATTTAAAGGAGCTGAAAATAAATTAAAAGAATTGTATGAACTACACTCATCCAAATGTCATGTAGAGAATGTAGAGAATTTTTGCTCCACAAAACTTATTAGGTTCAAGTACATACCTAGTTACTCCCCTGAATTTGGTGGGCTCTGGGAAGCCGGAGTGAAAAGTGCCAAACATCACATCCGGAGAGTAATTGGTAATGTATCTTTAACATTTGAAGAATTCAATACTGTACTCACACAAATAGAGTCAATTTTAAATTCAAGGCCACTTCTTCCTCTGAGTAGTGATGTTTCAGATTTAAATTACCTGACCCCAGGCCATTTCCTGGTAGGAACGGCACTTACAAGCTACCCAGAGTTAGATGTGACTAAGAAAAATATTAACAGAATGAAATTTTGGGAATTATGTACAAAATTAAAACAAGATTTTTGGAATATCTGGTCCAGAGATTATTTAACTTCCCTTCAAAATAGACCCAAATGGAAATATACTAGCGATAATTTAAAAGAGGGGGATTTAGTTATTGTTAAACAAAAGGACATCTCTCCTCTAAATTGGCCCATGGGGCGCATTGTTAAAACTATTCCTGGGCCAGATGGTAGAGTCAGGGTAGCAGAAGTGAGAATGGGGCCTAAAAAGAATGTTTACTTAAGGTCCTATACCAAATTATGCCCTGTGCCCATGCAAGATAATATTAATTAAGTTTTTTAGATATATATAAAAATAAGTTAGACATTAAAAAATTATATTAGTAAAATTGTGTCACACCTTCTGTGTTGATTAGAACTTAAAATATTTATGTTTATAAGTTTATATGTATTATCTCAAACAAATATTTCTGTAAAATAATTTATAACTTAAAAAATAAGGAACCCAGTTACCTATGGTTGGTGCACTTTGCCCGCCCCAACTTATGTTTAATACAAAACATAAAATAGTAATAAATACAATGTATTAGTAGTTTTTAAGTTGTTGTATATAGCAACACTAGAATAATTTCTTTATATTTTTGACCACTTCCGGTGGCCATCTTTAATACTCACATTTCATCTGTGCTATGAACAGAGATACATTGCTTTCTATAAAAGTAAATAAATTACTAAAAATTCCTTTAGCCTTTTATTTAACAGGGGTCAAATGGTTTTAAATTGGCATTCGAATGAATTGACGTCCAAGAATAACTTAGAGCAAGAGGTTACACAGATGAGAAACAGACTACACAAAATCAATAATAAAAAAAACACCATTTGACCTCATAGGTATAAATATATATTTTCAAACCTACCTGATTAAACTATGTTCCACGATTTACAGGAGATTCAAATTGTTTAATTCATTAGATTAGAAAAGTAAACAAAAATCTAATGAAAACATGTGTATTCTCGAGTGCTAAATCGCAAATGGAACATTGTTTATCAGGATAGGAAACTACTTGTAAATAAGCTTGATTATAAAATAAAAAATGTCGAAAGACAAACAAACAATCTATACTACTAATTATGTTCATTTTGTTTTGTAATGTAGTCATAAATTTTGAAATAGAAAACTGTGTTTACCTGTTTAAAATTGTGTTTTATTTATCATTTATTATATTCATACTAATATACAATAACTTCACTATTCACAAGAATAGACAAAAATATAAAAATGGCAAATAAAAAATGACATCGAATCGATGAAGGGGATCGAACACGGGTATTACGATTAGGAGCTAGAATAACTCGGCTACTTCTACCACTACACCAACGTTACATATGAATTTGTCTAGAAATTTAGCAGGGTACTCGTGCGTAGCGATAGAAATTTAGAAAGGTATTGAAAAAACCTTAGTTTTCTGATTAAGTAATTGAATAAAATTTATAATAAAACAAAACACGAAATTAACATGAATAACGTAAACTAAAATCAATATGTCTATGTTAAAGGGTTTGAACCTGCGTGCTGCTGAATGGCACTATTACATATTCTGTGAGGGGGATACCAATTAGTGAAGCTGTCTGTACCTATAGAGTCAGTGTTTTTTCAATTATTTATACTGTACTATAAATTTTATTAAATTTTTATTAAACCTGTAATAATTAAGTTGTTAAACTTATAAATTGTGCATATATTTACTAAAATATATTTCATATATTTTGGTAATAGTTTAGTAGTAGTTTTTTAATTACATAACTTTAATAGCGAAGAAGGGGAAATGAAACATAATTTAGATTAAACATTAGATGAAATTTATTTAGTCCGGTCAATTTAGACATTCGAAGCTACATAAATTCCCCTTCATTTTTCACGATTTTCATCAAAACGGTAAGTTTTATCATAAAAAATATCGACAAAAATTGTAAATTATCTACAAAAAATGGTTAGGTTCAGTTCGGTTAGGCTAGGTTCGGTTAGGTTCGGTTAGGTTCGGTTCGGTTCGGTTCGGTTCGTTAGGTTAGGTTAGGTTAGGTTAGGTTAGGTTAGGTTAGGTTAGGTTTTTTTTTTGGTTTTTTTTTTTTTTCTTTGATATACATTTATTCTTATTTTTCACACTAATATAACAGTACGTTCACATTTTTAATAGTTTGTTTCACATTTGCTCCCGACATTGGACTGCGAGTTGATACATTTCAAAAGTCGGAAGCTTCACCAAAATTTTAATTTATTACAAATGTTTATGATAGATCTGTTCCCTTTCCTGATATCTAGTCTTAAGACTTGAGTCTTTTAGGAAACAGTTCCTTACATTATAATTCTTACATTTCAATTTTGATAATAGTTCTGAACATTCTTAGACTCTACAAGATAAGTTACATTAATTAATATGTGGCACAATTTTTTTTTTTTTTTTTTTAATTATTATTAAGTATTATTATTTTAGTTTGTACATTTTATATTTTTTTTTACAAAACTACCCTGTTTGCCTAATGTACAAACTGTACAGCTTGTACTGTTATATGCTTATGATAGATCGATCTGTACCCTTTCCAGATATCAAGTCCTGAGGCCTGAGTCTTTCAGGGACAGTTCTTTACATTTTAATATCTACTTATACTCTAATATGTTATTTTACTATGTACATATCTTTATCAATAATAGTGTCATGTTGTTCAAATAAAAAAAATTAAAATTATTTACATTATTTTGTACTTTATGTACAAACTGTACAGATCGTACTGTATGCACAGACAACACAGTACTTACAATTTACTCAAATTACAATGCGGTTAGTACATCTTGTACAAAAACACAAATTGGTTAGGTTAGGTTAGGTTAGGTTAGGCTAGGTTCGGTTAGGCTAGGTTCGGTTAGGTTCGGTTCGGTTCGGTTCGGTTCGTTAGGTTAGGTTAGGTTAGGTTAGGTTAGGTTAGGTTAGGTTAGGTTAGGTTAGGTTAGGTTAGGTTAGGTTAGGTTAGGTTAGGTTAGGTTAGGTTAGGTTAGGTTAGGTTAGGTTAGGTTAGGTTAGGTTAGGTTAGGTTAGGTTAGGTTAGGTTAGGTTAGGTTAGGTTAGGTTAGGTTAGGTTAGGTTAGGTTAGGTTAGGTTAGGTTAGGTTAGGTTAGGTTAGGTTAGGTTAGGTTAGGTTAGGTTAGGTTAGGTTAGGTTAGGTTAGGTTAGTTTAGGTTAGGTTAGGCTAGGTTCGGTTAGGTTCGGTTAGGTTCGGTTCGGTTCGGTTCGGTTCGTTAGGTTAGGTTAGGTTAGGTTAGGTTAGGTTAGGTTAGGTTAGGTTAGGTTAGGTTAGGTTAGGTTAGTTAGGTAAAGTTAGGTTAGGTTAGGTTCCACGACTGGTGGACTAACCTAACCTAACTTAAATTAACCTAACCTAACCTAACCTAACCTAACCTAACCTAACCTAACCTAACCTAACCTAACGAACCGAACCGAACCGAACCGAACCTAACCGAACCTAGCCTAACCGAACCGAACCGAACCTAACCATTTTTTGTATATAATTTTATGATTTACAATTTTTGTCGATATATTTTTATGATAAAAATTAATGTTTTGATGAAATACATAGCCATAGATATAATTTTTGACCTCATTTAACCACTCAAATAATAATGCTCAAAATACCAATAAAATATCAATACCATTAATGGACTTATTTAAACGAACGTTTTTAATGTAGTCGTTAGTTATTCCTTAATAAATAAATAAACTAGATCCATTACTATCTTAGTAAGTAGGTAAAGTAATATTTATTCAAAGAAAGGTTAACAATTTTATATACTTAAGACTATTGTACAGTTAAAATATTTTAAAATTAAGTATGTCTAATTGTATGTCTATTTGATTGGCTACGGCCCCACACTAGGCTCAGGGCCCGTGTCGTGGATCTTGGAAGAAACATATTGAGTCGACCTGTAAAAAAATGGCGAAAGTAATTTACGCGCTTAAGCAACTTAGACCCATTTCTTTAGATATTCAAATTCAAAATGCTTTATTTCCTTAAGACCTTACAGGACACTTGGACACATAAAGCTCTGAAAGACATATATTACGCATATATTTACTCAATTATGTCTTATGGTATCATTTTATTTGGGAGCTCTACAGATTACGTATGTATACCTAAATTACAAAAGCGTGCCATAAGAGTATTAATGAAAGCGAAATACAGAGAGTCAAAAACCTTCGGATATTAGCATCAGTAGCGGTATTCATAAAAAAAATAATTTGAAAGAATATACAATCGGAGGCGAAAGTAGCAAACGTGCCACGCTGCAGAAAATAATGCTAGAGCCGATTCACCATCGACTGAAAATCGCAAAACGGCTCCCTAAAATAATGGGCCAAAAGCTATATAAACAAGCTCCCGATAGATCTTAAACTTACTAAAAGTGAAATTTTTTGCTTGACAAGACGCTATATACCTCTAGTATTAAAGAGTTTTTAGATAACGACCACAGCAAGTACGAAATAAAATCAACTAAACTAAAACTGATGGGTAACATCACTTAATCTAATACGAGTAGTAGAGTCCTAATTTTAAGAAATTATATTTTTATTATAATAATAAACCATAGATACATATGTTATAAAATTCTGACGAGTCATAGCCTGATCATTTAATTTTAAGTACCTAAATACTTTAACAACGCAACGGTTTTAGGCAACGCTCGTCGCCGTACAACTCCCGCGTGATCCGGTTCGAGGACACTGCCAGGCGGGGAGTTTGACTGGGGCGGTACATCTGTCAAAGAATAACGCAGGTGTCCTAAGGCCAGCTCAGCGAGGACGGAAACCTCGCGTGGAGCAAAAGGGCAAAAGCTGGCTTGATCCAGATGTTCAGTACGCATAGGGACTGCGAAAGCACGGCCTATCGATCCTTTAGTACTAAAGAGTTTTTAGCAAGAGGTGCCAGAAAAGTTACCACAGGGATAACTGGCTTGTGGCAGCCAAGCGTTCATAGCGACGTTGCTTTTTGAGCCTTCGATGTCGGCTCTTCCTATCATTGCGAAGCAAAATTCGCCAAGCGTTGGATTGTTCACCCATCAAAAGGGAACGTGAGCTGGGTTTAGACCGTCGTGAGACAGGTTAGTTTTACCCTACTGATGGCTTGTCGTTGCGATAGTAATACTGCTCAGTACGAGAGGAACCGCAGTTTCGGACATTTGGTTCATGCACTCGGCCGAGCGGCCGGTGGTGCGAAGCTACCATCCGCGGGATTATGCCTGAACGCCTCTAAGGCCGAAGCCAGCCTAGCCGAATCCGGCAAGGATATGCTCACTGTGGAGCCCCGAGAGTCGGGAGGCTCTAAACAATGTGACTTTACTAGTTGCGCTTTACTTCGTAAGGCGTGACGTCGAAGCCCATTTGGACCGCGGAGATCGGTGCGTACGGTTTAACACGTGCACCACGGCTCCTTCTGGTTCGGATATAACTCAGTTCGATGTCGGGGCTCGGAATAGTCTGTAGACGACTTACGTTCCTGGCGGGGTGTTGTGGTCGGTAGAGCAGCGTCGTGCTGCGATCTGTTGAGACTCAGCCCTACGCCAGGTGATTCGTCCGAGGACGAGTTTTTTTTTTTTAATTTTTATAGTATTGTTATTCTATGAACATGTAAAACGGCAAGGTCCGAGTCTAACTTTACTAACTTTACTAACTACTAACTTTACTAACTACTAACTTTACTAACTTTACTAACTTTACTAACTTTACTAACTTTACTAACTTTACTAACTTTAGGTACTAACTTTACTAACTTTACTAACTTTACTAACTTTACTAACATTACTAACATTACTAACTTTAGGTACTAACTTTACTAACATTACTAACTTTACTAACTACGAATATACATTGTACCTGATGATGAACTTCGATTGCATGCAACCTTTAGACTGTTTTGAACGGTCTGCAGTTAGCTCGATTGTATATACTGGTTTTATTTTTTTCTATTCCGTTTATTTTTATACATTTTTTTAAATTTAGCTCTTGTTAGCTTGTTCTTGTAATTTTCAGTACTTTACTTATTTACCTTATAGAACTTCATTAACAACGAAAATTATAATCAAAAAATGTATACCTACTTGTAAATATACAATTCAAATCATTGAGCTAACTACAGACGGTCGAAAACAGTCTAGAGGTATCTCAATTGTTTACTTTATTAATTTAAGAAAGGAAATAACAATCAAGGAATAGAACCTTATTAAAACTATTATTTACAATATTTTGGTAGGTTGAAAACAGTCTAGAGTTAGCTCAACTGAATGAAAGAATGGATGAAAACTCTTTATTATACTTAAATGTACCACAAAAAGGCTGAAAATGATACATAAAAATACTGCAAACTAAGACTAAGTATAAATAAATAAATAATAATAAATAATTTCGGACAGTCCACACAGCATAATCCAGCCCAAGCTAAGCAGTTAAGATAGATAAGGGCGACCCTATCGCTAAAAGCGATCTCTTCCAGGCAACCTTTGGATGGACCGGATATAAAAGAACAATATAGACGGTGGTAGTTACATTAGATCTACTTCTCTAGATAGATGGAAAAGAAAAAAATACATACCCAATAAGCTTCCAATGTTATAAACTTACATAAACATGTAACTTTATATAGTTAGATAAATAATGTACCACACGTTCATGTGGTAATTCCGGGAAAAATGTATAAAATGTTACCTATGTGTTATTCCAGACTATGATCTATCTCTTTGCCAAATTTCATCCATATCCGTTCAGTAGTTTTTGCATCAAAGAGTAACAAATATCCATCTATCCATCCATACTTACAAACTTTCGCGTTTATAATATTACTAGCGACCCGCCCCGGATTCGCATATTCATTAAAATATGCAAATTTTAATATTTTTGAGATAAGCACATTAATGTAGTAAATACAATATCAATACAATATCGAGCTCGTATTTTTTTACCTGATTATGAGACTAGATGCCGTAAGTTCCACTTTCTTCCCACTCTTTAAACGCAGACAAGAGTGGCTGATTTGACTTACCTAATTATTATAGCAAACGGAACTGTTGATTGCCCAGAGCTTCTTGAGCAAATAGGACTGCGCACATGCACGCTTGCACCTATCGTAAGGACTAATTATAGGCAGAACGCATTTGTTTATAGAGCTTCTAGCTCGTTTAACTCATTAGTACATGAAAACAGCAATATAGATTTATTCAACACCAGTTCAAGTAAGCTTAAACGCTTGCTTAATGATACATTTTTCGTTTTAGTTTGAGAAATTCTCTTGTTTGTGCTTGTACTTAGTATAAAAAACAATCTATTTTTCTTTTTTAGTTATTGTTATTGCTAGTAAGTCGTCAACTTAACTTCTTTGTTTAAGCAGTTTTACTAATAGGTTTATATACTTTTAATATATCTAGTTTTCTGTAAATTTTTTTTAAGTTAAAATTAATACCTATATGTCTACTTTCTGTAAATTCATCTCAAGTCAACAGATCTCAAGTTGCTGCTTTAATTTATTATTAGTGAAAACTTTTAATTGGCCTTAATTTAAAAATTCTTTGTATCTACTCATTGTCTAGCTGTAAGTTTTCCTAAAATTGTAAAAATAAAATAAAATAAATTTGAAGTATGTTTTTTGTTTTAATACAATAATACCTAAATTATGTCACAGTAACAGCTGTTTTCTGGAACGCAGATCATCTTAATAGTTAACTAATCAATGTTCAAATCTCTATTCAAGTGTCATTTGGGTTTCTCGAACATTGATTACGTACTTATATTTTGAAAAACAAAACTCTTGTCAAATAACATAATACGCTAATTAGGCCTGATTCTTTGTTCAAGCTCTTGTCAAATCAATAATTAACTAATCGGCGATTTTGCTCTAATTAGTTGAAATTATTACAACAATTTGCTGTATTTTTCCAAGTTCTAAACCGGGGTATAATACATAAAAAATCAACAGGTTGGTAATCCAAAAGCCATACACTACATAGTATAAACTAGAGTCGCTTTCTCTGTCCCTATGTCATTATGTCCCTTTGAACGCTTAAATCTTTAAAACTACGCAACGGATTTTGATGCAGTTTTTTTTAATAGATAGAGTGATTCAAGAGGAAGGTTTTTATGTATAATATAAAACCGTGCGAAACCGGGGCGGGTCGCTAGTTTTCAAATAAAATGTAAATGTGACTAACATGATCAAAATCGTGACTTAACTGTTTTGTGACATACCTGTATTTTGTATACTCATGTGATTCACATTTATTGTAAAGCAGAGTTTACATGAAATTGTCATCATTTTATAAAAGAATAATAGAATTTTTTATGTTATAAAAGAAAACTTAAAGATATACTGAACTGAAAGAATGACAGTCGTAAGATGATCAATGATTAGTTACCTAATTATCATCTAATCAGCGTTCGTACACCCCGATTTGATTTGACCAGTGTGTTAAATTAATCGCTTTATCAACTGATTTACGATTTGAACAACGTTCTAGAAACCGGCTGTTAGTGATGCAAAATGAATTACGTGTATTTTAAACGACTTCGAAAAAGGAGGAGGTTCTCATGACGTATGCAAAGAATGATGGTAAGAATTTTCAGCTATCGTGCGTGTACACGTATCGCAAGGGTATCAACCGATAGCTCCTAAAATTTTCCCAAGAGTTTTGTACTTAGATTTTGACCTGACTTGGATATATTTAATTGATACTTTTATGGCTAAAACATAATAATTTATAAGCAAATCGACAAAACTTACTCATCTGAAAGTGAACTATCAGTGCTACTACCTATTGTACTTTTGTTTTCAATTGTACATATTTCAATGTTAATCATTGTATGTGTGTGCTAAATAAATGTTTTACCTATCTAACTACTGTTGTTGTTTGTAAATGAAGCCAAACTCATGTACCTAGGTATAATAATAATTTTTACATAGTAAAAAACAAAGTCGCTTTTTCTGTCCCTATTTCCCTTTGACTGCTTTAATCTTTAAAACTACACAATGGATTTTGATGCGGTTTTTTTAATACATACCTCTAGATAGAGTGATTCAAGAGGAAGGTTTATACTTATAATAAAACCGTCGAAGCCGGGGCGGG
Organism: Eupithecia centaureata; assembly: GCA_944547425.1. Classification (NCBI taxonomy): domain Eukaryota; kingdom Metazoa; phylum Arthropoda; class Insecta; order Lepidoptera; family Geometridae; genus Eupithecia; species Eupithecia centaureata. The sequence continues at coordinate 418,397 of OX155701.1, read as the reverse complement.
TCGCTAGTTAGTTATAAAATAATAACTCAATCAAATTGGAGACAAATATGTTAATACCTAGGCACCTACTAATTCAAATGTTTGGTTCCAATCCAGGGATGTACTGTAGCTATCAAGTCTATCCAATTTCCTCCAATGATGAATCTGTCTACTGTTATAGTTTGTAAATGATGGCATACTTATGTTCGTAGGTATAATATCAATTAGTAGGTAGGTAGAGTATTAAGCATAAAATAATAACACAATTAAATCTAACTAATATTTTAATACTCAGGGGGTATACCTACTCTAGGTACCTTCTCTATCCAACATCCTCCAAGGTAGGTACGAGAAGCTCAGTTGAAGTCCTGCTAAATATGAGATAAAGGCACCATAATGTAATTTACATATTATAAATATGTAAACCTGGTTATTGCCGTAAAAAGTTATTTGCCGATAATGTACATGAAATGCCCTGGAAATAGTTGAATTGACTTAAATCAGTAGTTGCCTATTATAATTGGTTATTTCAATGGGGTCGGTAAATAGAAAAGAAGTTACCTGCATAACAACACATCTTACATCAAACTTTAAAAGTAATATTACGGAGGTTAGAGTAATTCCCGGAGTGTAATTTTGAGAAAAGTTCTAGGTATTTGTTGTACAGAGGCTACTGAAATATTTATTCAATTTGTGTATATACTACAACAAGATAAAGCACTGGGTGGGCAATGGACGCTTGAATATTTGTATCTCGGTCAGAAATCAGTTTTTTTTACATTTCACACATCAAAGTCTAGTTTTTTTATCACTACATAGTATAATATAAAGTTGCTTTCTCTGTCCCTATGTCATTATGTCCCTTTGAACGCTTAAATCTTTAAAACTACGCAACGGATTTTGATGCGGTTTTTTTTAATAGATAGAGTGATTCAAGAGGAAGGTTTATACGTATAATATAAAACCGTGCAAAGTCGGGGCGGGTCGCTAGTTATTAATAAATGAACCTGCTACTAAATTATCTTGAATTAAATACTATGAACGTAATTGTAGGTATATTATGAGTATTAAATGTAGGGTACTAAGGTAAGTTGTTCCGGGACCGATCGTCATAGATGGCCACCTTCTTGAAATTGTTTCCGAGTAGATACACTTACCTTGGGCAAATTGTGCAGTTAGGTAAAAACTATTTTGAGAAGGAGGCCAAGAGGAGGATCCAGCTAGGCTGGGCAGCATTTGAGAAACTACGTCGGGTCTTCTCGACATCCATACCGCAATATTTGAAAACGAAAGTTTTCAACCAGTGCGTCCTACCTAAGAGTGTCCACGACTCACGGTAGGGCTGGTCCACCAGTTCAAAGTCGCTCAGCGAGCTATGGAAAGAGCTATGTGAGGAGTCTCTCTGAAGGATAGGATTCATTATGAATACATCCGACAGAGAACCAAGTTATCGACATAGCTCAAAGAATTAGCAAGCTGAAGTGGCAGTGGGCTGGCCATATCTCGCGAAGAAACTACAACCGTTGGGATAAACGTGTTCTTGAGTGGAGACCGCGACTCGGTAAGGTACTAAGGTAAGGTTTATTAGATAGTCAGATAGTCATTTTATTGGTAAATTTTTTTACAAGTCATTTCACATTATATTTAGTACATATTAACAGATAGGTACCTACTAATAAATGCAGTGTAAAATCAAATATACTTAGACAAAAAGGAAATGCACAAACATTAGTACAACTCAAAAATCTTTATCAACATTCATATTCAGATTCATACCTACTTATTAATTAAAGGTCATTCATATTCAGATTCATTTTAATTCAGCAGTAAATAATTGTTAGCCATTTGTGTTTTCTTTTCTGGAATTAAATACATAGAGTAAACGAGTTCTTGAGTGGAGATCGCGATTCACTAAGCGCCCTTCAGCATGGTGGGATGGCGATCTGCGAAGGACTGCAGACTACCATACTAAAATGTGGCAAAATGAAGACAGGGCGTTATAGCACTTATAGGTCTCATTATATATACCTAGGGTAGGCATAATTATTTCCAGCAGAGCATTGATTTTTGCAATCGAAGAGTTCATAATATGAAAATTAAAAACTTGCTGCAAACCCCTTCTGAGCTTTAAAAAAGTGGTTGAATTTAATTTATCGCTAAAATAAACATATGGCTCCTAACAGCTTCCTAAAAGTATATTCCGTACAATATGTATCTCTCTCTATTCTGTCTACCTTCTGTACCAACCGAACAAAGGAGGTTGGTTTCAATCCTGACCCCTAACCTGAAACTAACCTCTAGAATTGAAACCTCTTTTGTATTGTGCCGCCATTTGCAATGAAGAGAACCTATGGAAATTAAATTATTCTGCCGATGTTCAAAAAATATTTTTTTTTCTTCTGTAAATATTATGGAAAAACTGAAAATGCAAAGTTCCTTAGGATTTTAAGACCTTTCCCAATTATTATAATAGTAAGGTAAGATAGTAAGGTAAGACTTGGACCAAAAGTAGAAAGCGCCGGCCAATGAAAAAATAAATGAAATATTTCGGTAGAACATAACGTCTCGATAATTTTTAGCTATGGCTGCTATGCTGTGCTATTATTATTTAAGTGGTTAAATGAGGTCAAAAATTCGTAATTTTTGATATCGATTTTTGAAAAATCGATATTTCAGTAACTAACCAAATGAGTAATCTACTACCTCTACATAAAAATAAGTCGGGTTTTCCTTCCTGACGCTATAACTCCAGAACGCACGAACCAATTTCCACGGTTTTGCATTCGTTGGAAAGGTCTCGGGCTCCGTGAGGTTTATAGTAATGTATAATAAAACCGTGCGAAGCCGGGGCGGGGCGCTAGTTTTTTATAAGGATATCTATGACTTAAATGAAATGTCCCCTTTTAAGTGCACAATTCATTTATTTCGAGGTACTTTCACTGACCTTATACACAAATCTATCTTATCATAATCCTATCTTCCTTATCTATCTTATCTTCGAGACCTTCCGCCCAAGTTTTAGATTATACCCAGAAAATAAGGTCCATACACCACATCGTTATAATTAAAATAGGGGTGATTTACTCTCATTCGGGCATTATTTTTTGAAGGGACCTATCGTTGCTGGTACAGACAGAATCATTAATTGGTAACCCCTTAAATAGCTAAAGTTTACATTTGTCTTCCGACCGATTTACAAATCTTTTACTCAAATTCTAAGAAACAAAAATTGTATCACCAAGTGGGGATCGAACCAGGCATCCAATGGCTCGCATGACATTTAACCGCCTCACTAAACAACTAAGCCAATGAACTAGTTATCGAAAGCTCGAAATTTTGTGTTATTTATGTTCGGCATCGGATTTTATTTACGATATCTGGATAAGAAAAAAAGATGAGGGTAGATCTGAATACAATCTTGGTGAACAAAGAAAAGGTTACTGCCATTCTCAATTCGAGTGTTTACTTAGTGGTTTTATTTATTTATGTTTTTGGTGGAATTGAAGAATATTGAAGGAAATGTTGCATATCAGTAATTTTGTGAGAACTAAGATCCCGGTTATTATCGAACTGCAAATGAGTAATAAGAAGATTGCTCGTCAGCTTGGAATAACGGTAAATTTTCTACTTATATCTTTTTAGTAAAACCTATCTTTAACTGCATAATATATTGTTGATTTGTTATCTTACAGACTCAAACCCTGCGCTTATGGGGGCGTAAATTTCAATCCGAGGGGGATGTGAATGTAAGATTGGCAGAAAAAACAACAGGAGTGTAACAACAGAATAACAACAGAATATATTTAAAAAGTAGGTAAGTGATAATTCTCAACGAATCCAATTACATTAATCAAAGATTATTTCATCTTATTCTTCTTATCTTTTTAACAAACTTCATAGTATTTGACCAATGCAAATAAATTATTTGTATTTTATCCCGCACACCTAAAAACAAACACCAATTGATTAAATTGTTATTTTTAGGTTATTGGGGATCGATGTCTTCTATGGTTCCCGGAAAATAAAAGAAATGACTGGGAGTATGAATGGCGAACAAGATTTTACAGTGTTGAAGGAAGTCATGTTACTTTCTGCAGAAAGTGCGGATCGCGTATCCAGAGGGACAAATTTATTTTGTCCACGATAATTGTGCAGTGCATCGTACGCGAATGGTTTCTGAATGATTCTATTTTTTAAGAAGACATTTCTGTTATTCCTAGCTAGAGAAAATATGTGGGGTCAAATGGTTTTAAATTGGCATTCGAATGAATTGACGTCCAAGAATAACTTAGAGCAAGAGGTTACACAGATGAGAAACAGACTACACAAAATCAATAATAAAAAAAACACCATTTGACCTCATAGGTATAAATATATATTTTCAAACCTACCTGATTAAACTATGTTCCACGATTTACAGGAGATTCAAATTGTTTAATTCATTAGATTAGAAAAGTAAACAAAAATCTAATGAAAACATGTGTATTCTCGAGTGCTAAATCGCAAATGGAACATTGTTTATCAGGATAGGAAACTACTTGTAAATAAGCTTGATTATAAAATAAAAAATGTCGAAAGACAAACAAACAATCTATACTACTAATTATGTTCATTTTGTTTTGTAATGTAGTCATAAATTTTGAAATAGAAAACTGTGTTTACCTGTTTAAAATTGTGTTTTATTTATCATTTATTATATTCATACTAATATACAATAACTTCACTATTCACAAGAATAGACAAAAATATAAAAATGGCAAATAAAAAATGACATCGAATCGATGAAGGGGATCGAACACGGGTATTACGATTAGGAGCTAGAATAACTCGGCTACTTCTACCACTACACCAACGTTACATATGAATTTGTCTAGAAATTTAGCAGGGTACTCGTGCGTAGCGATAGAAATTTAGAAAGGTATTGAAAAAACCTTAGTTTTCTGATTAAGTAATTGAATAAAATTTATAATAAAACAAAACACGAAATTAACATGAATAACGTAAACTAAAATCAATATGTCTATGTTAAAGGGTTTGAACCTGCGTGCTGCTGAATGGCACTATTACATATTCTGTGAGGGGGATACCAATTAGTGAAGCTGTCTGTACCTATAGAGTCAGTGTTTTTTCAATTATTTATACTGTACTATAAATTTTATTAAATTTTTATTAAACCTGTAATAATTAAGTTGTTAAACTTATAAATTGTGCATATATTTACTAAAATATATTTCATATATTTTGGTAATAGTTTAGTAGTAGTTTTTTAATTACATAACTTTAATAGCGAAGAAGGGGAAATGAAACATAATTTAGATTAAACATTAGATGAAATTTATTTAGTCCGGTCAATTTAGACATTCGAAGCTACATAAATTCCCCTTCATTTTTCACGATTTTCATCAAAACGGTAAGTTTTATCATAAAAAATATCGACAAAAATTGTAAATTATCTACAAAAAATGGTTAGGTTCAGTTCGGTTCGGTTCGGTTCGTTAGGTTAGGTTAGGTTAGGTTAGTTTAGGTTAGGCTAGGTTCGGTTAGGTTCGGTTAGGTTCGGTTCGGTTCGGTTCGGTTCGTTAGGTTAGGTTAGGTTAGGTTAGGTTAGGTTAGGTTAGGTTAGGTTTTTTTTTTGGTTTTTTTTTTTTTTCTTTGATATACATTTATTCTTATTTTTCACACTAATATAACAGTACGTTCACATTTTTAATAGTTTGTTTCACATTTGCTCCCGACATTGGACTGCGAGTTGATACATTTCAAAAGTCGGAAGCTTCACCAAAATTTTAATTTATTACAAATGTTTATGATAGATCTGTTCCCTTTCCTGATATCTAGTCTTAAGACTTGAGTCTTTTAGGAAACAGTTCCTTACATTATAATTCTTACATTTCAATTTTGATAATAGTTCTGAACATTCTTAGACTCTACAAGATAAGTTACATTAATTAATATGTGGCACAATTTTTTTTTTTTTTTTTTTAATTATTATTAAGTATTATTATTTTAGTTTGTACATTTCATATTTTTTTTTACAAAACTACCCTGTTTGCCTAATGTACAAACTGTACAGCTTGTACTGTTATATGCTTATGATAGATCGATCTGTACCCTTTCCAGATATCAAGTCCTGAGGCCTGAGTCTTTCAGGGACAGTTCTTTACATTTTAATATCTACTTATACTCTAATATGTTATTTTACTATGTACATATCTTTATCAATAATAGTGTCATGTTGTTCAAATAAAAAAAATTAAAATTATTTACATTATTTTGTACTTTATGTACAAACTGTACAGATCGTACTGTATGCACAGACAACACAGTACTTACAATTTACTCAAATTACAATGCGGTTAGTACATCTTGTACAAAAACACAAATTGGTTAGGTTAGGTTAGGTTAGGTTAGGCTAGGTTCGGTTAGGCTAGGTTCGGTTAGGTTCGGTTCGGTTCGGTTCGGTTCGTTAGGTTAGGTTAGGTTAGGTTAGGTTAGGTGAGGTTAGGTTAGGTTAGGTTAGGTTAGGTTAGGTTAGGTTAGGTTAGGTTAGGTTAGGTTAGGTTAGGTTAGGTTAGGTTAGGTTAGGTTAGGTTAGGTTAGGTTAGGTTAGGTTAGGTTAGGTTAGGTTAGGTTAGGTTAGGTTAGGTTAGGTTAGGTTAGGTTAGGTTAGGTTAGGTTAGGTTAGGTTAGGTTAGGTTAGGTTAGGTTAGGTTAGGTTAGGTTAGTTTAGGTTAGGTTAGGCTAGGTTCGGTTAGGTTCGGTTAGGTTCGGTTCGGTTCGGTTCGGTTCGTTAGGTTAGGTTAGGTTAGGTTAGGTTAGGTTAGGTTAGGTTAGGTTAGGTTAGGTTAGGTTAGTTAGGTAAAGTTAGGTTAGGTTAGGTTCCACGACTGGTGGACTAACCTAACCTAACTTAAATTAACCTAACCTAACCTAACCTAACCTAACCTAACCTAACCTAACCCAATTTACAAATGGCAATCAGAAACAGAAACGCAGCTGTCGTTGAAAAACTGGCAAATTTGGCAGATCAGGGGGCAGCGTCTAGTTATAAGCATGAGTAAACATACTTGTAATTGTTAAGTTCAAGTGAAAAAAAAAAAAAAAAAAAAAAATTGTTATAAAAGTAGAAGTATAAGAAAATATTTATGTAAATTTAAGTATTCTAGTTAGTGCTAGTTAGTAGTCTAGTTAGTGCTAGTTTCCTTACTGAGTAATTAGATTTATAAGAAAATGTAACAATTGTAAGCTCATAAACGAATACATTACCTAACAAGAGCACGGACTCAAAGTCTGTGGTGAACGCGAATAAAAGAAAAAGAACCTAACCTAACCTAACCTAACCTAACCTAACCTAACCTAACCTAACCTAACCTAACCTAACCTAACGAACCGAACCGAACCGAACCGAACCTAACCGAACCTAGCCTAACCGAACCGAACCGAACCTAACCATTTTTTGTATATAATTTTATGATTTACAATTTTTGTCGATATATTTTTATGATAAAAATTAATGTTTTGATGAAATACATAGCCATAGATATAATTTTTGACCTCATTTAACCACTCAAATAATAATGCTCAAAATACCAATAAAATATCAATACCATTAATGGACTTATTTAAACGAACGTTTTTAATGTAGTCGTTAGTTATTCCTTAATAAATAAATAAACTAGATCCATTACTATCTTAGTAAGTAGGTAAAGTAATATTTATTCAAAGAAAGGTTAACAATTTTATATACTTAAGACTATTGTACAGTTAAAATATTTTAAAATTAAGTATGTCTAATTGTATGTCTATTTGATTGGCTACGGCCCCACACTAGGCTCAGGGCCCGTGTCGTGGATCTTGGAAGAAACATATTGAGTCGACCTGTAAAAAAATGGCGAAAGTAATTTACGCGCTTAAGCAACTTAGACCCATTTCTTTAGATATTCAAATTCAAAATGCTTTATTTCCTTAAGACCTTACAGGACACTTGGACACATAAAGCTCTGAAAGACATATATTACGCATATATTTACTCAATTATGTCTTATGGTATCATTTTATTTGGGAGCTCTACAGATTACGTATGTATACCTAAATTACAAAAGCGTGCCATAAGAGTATTAATGAAAGCGAAATACAGAGAGTCAAAAACCTTCGGATATTAGCATCAGTAGCGGTATTCATAAAAAAAATAATTTGAAAGAATATACAATCGGAGGCGAAAGTAGCAAACGTGCCACGCTGCAGAAAATAATGCTAGAGCCGATTCACCATCGACTGAAAATCGCAAAACGGCTCCCTAAAATAATGGGCCAAAAGCTATATAAACAAGCTCCCGATAGATCTTAAACTTACTAAAAGTGAAATTTTTTGCTTGACAAGACGCTATAATATACCTCTAGTATTAAAGAGTTTTTAGATAACGACCACAGCAAGTACGAAATAAAATCAACTAAACTAAAACTGATGGGTAACATCACTTAATCTAATACGAGTAGTAGAGTCCTAATTTTAAGAAATTATATTTTTATTATAATAATAAACCATAGATACATATGTTATAAAATTCTGACGAGTCATAGCCTGATCATTTAATTTTAAGTACCTAAATACTTTAACAACGCAACGGTTTTAGGCAACGCTCGTCGCCGTACAACTCCCGCGTGATCCGGTTCGAGGACACTGCCAGGCGGGGAGTTTGACTGGGGCGGTACATCTGTCAAAGAATAACGCAGGTGTCCTAAGGCCAGCTCAGCGAGGACGGAAACCTCGCGTGGAGCAAAAGGGCAAAAGCTGGCTTGATCCAGATGTTCAGTACGCATAGGGACTGCGAAAGCACGGCCTATCGATCCTTTAGTACTAAAGAGTTTTTAGCAAGAGGTGCCAGAAAAGTTACCACAGGGATAACTGGCTTGTGGCAGCCAAGCGTTCATAGCGACGTTGCTTTTTGAGCCTTCGATGTCGGCTCTTCCTATCATTGCGAAGCAAAATTCGCCAAGCGTTGGATTGTTCACCCATCAAAAGGGAACGTGAGCTGGGTTTAGACCGTCGTGAGACAGGTTAGTTTTACCCTACTGATGGCTTGTCGTTGCGATAGTAATACTGCTCAGTACGAGAGGAACCGCAGTTTCGGACATTTGGTTCATGCACTCGGCCGAGCGGCCGGTGGTGCGAAGCTACCATCCGCGGGATTATGCCTGAACGCCTCTAAGGCCGAAGCCAGCCTAGCCGAATCCGGCAAGGATATGCTCACTGTGGAGCCCCGAGAGTCGGGAGGCTCTAAACAATGTGACTTTACTAGTTGCGCTTTACTTCGTAAGGCGTGACGTCGAAGCCCATTTGGACCGCGGAGATCGGTGCGTACGGTTTAACACGTGCACCACGGCTCCTTCTGGTTCGGATATAACTCAGTTCGATGTCGGGGCTCGGAATAGTCTGTAGACGACTTACGTTCCTGGCGGGGTGTTGTGGTCGGTAGAGCAGCGTCGTGCTGCGATCTGTTGAGACTCAGCCCTACGCCAGGTGATTCGTCCGAGGACGAGTTTTTTTTTTTTAATTTTTATAGTATTGTTATTCTATGAACATGTAAAACGGCAAGGTCCGAGTCTAACTTTACTAACTTTACTAACTACTAACTTTACTAACTACTAACTTTACTAACTTTACTAACTTTACTAACTTTACTAACTTTACTAACTTTAGGTACTAACTTTACTAACTTTACTAACTTTACTAACTTTACTAACATTACTAACATTACTAACTTTAGGTACTAACTTTACTAACATTACTAACTTTACTAACTACGAATATACATTGTACCTGATGATGAACTTCGATTGCATGCAACCTTTAGACTGTTTTGAACGGTCTGCAGTTAGCTCGATTGTATATACTGGTTTTATTTTTTTCTATTCCGTTTATTTTTATACATTTTTTTAAATTTAGCTCTTGTTAGCTTGTTCTTGTAATTTTCAGTACTTTACTTATTTACCTTATAGAACTTCATTAACAACGAAAATTATAATCAAAAAATGTATACCTACTTGTAAATATACAATTCAAATCATTGAGCTAACTACAGACGGTCGAAAACAGTCTAGAGGTATCTCAATTGTTTACTTTATTAATTTAAGAAAGGAAATAACAATCAAGGAATAGAACCTTATTAAAACTATTATTTACAATATTTTGGTAGGTTGAAAACAGTCTAGAGTTAGCTCAACTGAATGAAAGAATGGATGAAAACTCTTTATTATACTTAAATGTACCACAAAAAGGCTGAAAATGATACATAAAAATACTGCAAACTAAGACTAAGTATAAATAAATAAATAATAATAAATAATTTCGGACAGTCCACACAGCATAATCCAGCCCAAGCTAAGCAGTTAAGATAGATAAGGGCGACCCTATCGCTAAAAGCGATCTCTTCCAGGCAACCTTTGGATGGACCGGATATAAAAGAACAATATAGACGGTGGTAGTTACATTAGATCTACTTCTCTAGATAGATGGAAAAGAAAAAAATACATACCCAATAAGCTTCCAATGTTATAAACTTACATAAACATGTAACTTTATATAGTTAGATAAATAATGTACCACACGTTCATGTGGTAATTCCGGGAAAAATGTATAAAATGTTACCTATGTGTTATTCCAGACTATGATCTATCTCTTTGCCAAATTTCATCCATATCCGTTCAGTAGTTTTTGCATGAAAGAGTAACAAATATCCATCTATCCATCCATACTTACAAACTTTCGCGTTTATAATATTACTAGCGACCCGCCCCGGATTCGCATATTCATTAAAATATGCAAATTTTAATATTTTTGAGATAAGCACATTAATGTAGTAAATACAATATCAATACAATATCGAGCTCGTATTTTTTTACCTGATTATGAGACTAGATGCCGTAAGTTCCACTTTCTTCCCACTCTTTAAACGCAGACAAGAGTGGCTGATTTGACTTACCTAATTATTATAGCAAACGGAACTGTTGATTGCCCAGAGCTTCTTGAGCAAATAGGACTGCACACATGCACGCTTGCACCTATCGTAAGGACTAATTATAGGCAGAACGCATTTGTTTATAGAGCTTCTAGCTCGTTTAACTCATTAGTACATGAAAACAGCAATATAGATTTATTCAACACCAGTTCAAGTAAGCTTAAACGCTTGCTTAATGATACATTTTTCGTTTTAGTTTGAGAAATTCTCTTGTTTGTGCTTGTACTTAGTATAAAAAACAATCTATTTTTCTTTTTTAGTTATTGTTATTGCTAGTAAGTCGTCAACTTAACTTCTTTGTTTAAGCAGTTTTACTAATAGGTTTATATACTTTTAATATATCTAGTTTTCTGTAAATTTTTTTTAAGTTAAAATTAATACCTATATGTCTACTTTCTGTAAATTCATCTCAAGTCAACAGATCTCAAGTTGCTGCTTTAATTTATTATTAGTGAAAACTTTTAATTGGCCTTAATTTAAAAATTCTTTGTATCTACTCATTGTCTAGCTGTAAGTTTTCCTAAAATTGTAAAAATAAAATAAAATAAATTTGAAGTATGTTTTTTGTTTTAATACAATAATACCTAAATTATGTCACAGTAACAGCTGTTTTCTGGAACGCAGATCATCTTAATAGTTAACTAATCAATGTTCAAATCTCTATTCAAGTGTCATTTGGGTTTCTCGAACATTGATTACGTACTTATATTTTGAAAAACAAAACTCTTGTCAAATAACATAATACGCTAATTAGGCCTGATTCTTTGTTCAAGCTCTTGTCAAATCAATAATTAACTAATCGGCGATTTTGCTCTAATTAGTTGAAATTATTACAACAATTTGCTGTATTTTTCCAAGTTCTAAACCGGGGTATAATACATAAAAAATCAACAGGTTGGTAATCCAAAAGCCATACACTACATAGTATAAACTAGAGTCGCTTTCTCTGTCCCTATGTCATTATGTCCCTTTGAACGCTTAAATCTTTAAAACTACGCAACGGATTTTGATGCAGTTTTTTTTAATAGATAGAGTGATTCAAGAGGAAGGTTTTTATGTATAATATAAAACCGTGCGAAGCCGGGGCGGGTCGCTAGTTTTCAAATAAAATGTAAATGTGACTAACATGATCAAAATCGTGACTTAACTGTTTTGTGACATACCTGTATTTTGTATACTCATGTGATTCACATTTATTGTAAAGCAGAGTTTACATGAAATTGTCATCATTTTATAAAAGAATAATAGAATTTTTTATGTTATAAAAGAAAACTTAAAGATATACTGAACTGAAAGAATGACAGTCGTAAGATGATCAATGATTAGTTACCTAATTATCATCTAATCAGCGTTCGTACACCCCGATTTGATTTGACCAGTGTGTTAAATTAATCGCTTTATCAACTGATTTACGATTTGAACAACGTTCTAGAAACCGGCTGTTAGTGATGCAAAATGAATTGTGTATTTTAAACGACTTCGAAAAAGGAGGAGGTTCTCATGACGTATGCAAAGAATGATGGTAAGAATTTTCAGCTATCGTGCGTGTACACGTATCGCAAGGGTATCAACCGATAGCTCCTAAAATTTTCCCAAGAGTTTTGTACTTAGATTTTGACCTGACTTGGATATATTTAATTGATACTTTTATGGCTAAAACATAATAATTTATAAGCAAATCGACAAAACTTACTCATCTGAAAGTGAACTATCAGTGCTACTACCTATTGTACTTTTGTTTTCAATTGTACATATTTCAATGTTAATCATTGTATGTGTGTGCTAAATAAATGTTTTACCTATCTAACTACTGTTGTTGTTTGTAAATGAAGCCAAACTCATGTACCTAGGTATAATAATAATTTTTACATAGTAAAAAACAAAGTCGCTTTTTCTGTCCCTATTTCCCTTTGACTGCTTTAATCTTTAAAACTACACAATGGATTTTGATGCGGTTTTTTTAATACATACCTCTAGATAGAGTGATTCAAGAGGAAGGTTTATACGTATAATAAAACCGTCGAAGCCGGGGCGGGTCGCTAGTTAGTTATAAAATAATAACTCAATCAAATTGGAGACAAATATGTTAATACCTAGGCACCTACTAATTCAAATGTTTGGTTCCAATCCAGGGATGTACTGTAGCTATCAAGTCTATCCAATTTCCTCCAATGATGAATCTGTCTACTGTTATAGTTTGTAAATGATGGCATACTTATGTTCGTAGGTATAATATCAATTAGTAGGTAGGTAGAGTATTAAGCATAAAATAATAACACAATTAAATCTAACTAATATTTTAATACTCAGGGGGTATACCTACTCTAGGTACCTTCTCTATCCAACATCCTCCAAGGTAGGTACGAGAAGCTCAGTTGAAGTCCTGCTAAATATGAGATAAAGGCACCATAATGTAATTTACATATTATAAATATGTAAACCTGGTTATTGCCGTAAAAAGTTATTTGCCGATAATGTACATGAAATGCCCTGGAAATAGTTGAATTGACTTAAATCAGTAGTTGCCTATTATAATTGGTTATTTCAATGGGGTCGGTAAATAGAAAAGAAGTTACCTGCATAACAACACATCTTACATCAGACTTTAAAAGTAATATTACGGAGGTTAGAGTAATTCCCTTAGTGTAATTTTGAGAAAAGTTCTAGGTATTTGTTGTACAGAGGCTACTGAAATATTTATTCAATTTGTGTATATACTACAACAAGATAAAGCACTGGGTGGGCAATGGACGCTTGAATATTTGTATCTCGGTCAGAAATCAGTTTTTTTTACATTTCACACATCAAAGTCTAGTTTTTTTATCACTACATAGTATAATATAAAGTTGCTTTCTCTGTCCCTATGTCATTATGTCCCTTTGAACGCTTAAATCTTTAAAACTACGCAACGGATTTTGATGCGGTTTTTTTTAATAGATAGAGTGATTCAAGAGGAAGGTTTATACGTATAATATAAAACCGTGCAAAGTCGGGGCGGGTCGCTAGTTATTAATAAATGAACCTGCTACTAAATTATCGTGAATTAAATACTATGAACGTAATTGTAGGTATATTATGAGTATTAAATGTAGGGTACTAAGGTAAGTTGTTCCGGGACCGATCGTCATAGATGGCCACCTTCTTGAAATTGTTTCCGAGTAGATACACTTACCTTGGGCAAATTGTGCAGTTAGGTAAAAACTATTTTGAGAAGGAGGCCAAGAGGAGGATCCAGCTAGGCTGGGCAGCATTTGAGAAACTACGTCGGGTCTTCTCGACATCCATACCGCAATATTTGAAAACGAAAGTTTTCAACCAGTGCGTCCTACCTAAGAGTGTCCACGACTCACGGTAGGGCTGGTCCACCAGTTCAAAGTCGCTCAGCGAGCTATGGAAAGAGCTATGTGAGGAGTCTCTCTGAAGGATAGGATTCATTATGAATACATCCGACAGAGAACCAAGTTATCGACATAGCTCAAAGAATTAGCAAGCTGAAGTGGCAGTGGGCTGGCCATATCTCGCGAAGAAACGACAACCGTTGGGATAAACGTGTTCTTGAGTGGAGACCGCGACTCGGTAAGGTACTAAGGTAAGGTTTATTAGATAGTCAGATAGTCATTTTATTGGTAAATTTTTTTACAAGTCATTTCACATTATATTTAGTACATATTAACAGATAGGTACCTACTAATAAATGCAGTGTAAAATCAAATATACTTAGACAAAAAGGAAATGCACAAACATTAGTACAACTCAAAAATCTTTATCAACATTCATATTCAGATTCATACCTACTTATTAATTAAAGGTCATTCATATTCAGATTCATTTTAATTCAGCAGTAAATAATTGTTAGCCATTTGTGTTTTCTTTTCTGGAATTAAATACATAGAGTAAACGAGTTCTTGAGTGGAGATCGCGATTCACTAAGCGTAATGTATGACGCCCTTCAGCATGGTGGGATGGCGATCTGCGAAGGACTGCAGACTACCATACTAAAATGTGGCAAAATGAAGACAGGGCGTTATAGCACTTATAGGTCTCATTATATATACCTAGGGTAGGCATAATTATTTCCAGCAGAGCATTGATTTTTGCAATCGAAGAGTTCATAATATGAAAATTAAAAACTTGCTGCAAACCCCTTCTGAGCTTTAAAAAAGTGGTTGAATTTAATTTATCGCTAAAATAAACATATGGCTCCTAACAGCTTCCTAAAAGTATATTCCGTACAATATGTATCTCTCTCTATTCTGTCTACCTTCTGTACCAACCGAACAAAGGAGGTTGGTTTCAATCCTGACCCCTAACCTGAAACTAACCTCTAGAATTGAAACCTCTTTTGTATTGTGCCGCCATTTGCAATGAAGAGAACCTATGGAAATTAAATTATTCTGCCGATGTTCAAAAAATATTTTTTTTTCTTCTGTAAATATTATGGAAAAACTGAAAATGCAAAGTTCCTTAGGATTTTAAGACCTTTCCCAATTATTATAATAGTAAGGTAAGATAGTAAGGTAAGACTTGGACCAAAAGTAGAAAGCGCCGGCCAATGAAAAAATAAATGAAATATTTCGGTAGAACATAACGTCTCGATAATTTTTAGCTATGGCTGCTATGCTGTGCTATTATTATTTAAGTGGTTAAATGAGGTCAAAAATTCGTAATTTTTGATATCGATTTTTGAAAAATCGATATTTCAGTAACTAACCAAATGAGTAATCTACTACCTCTACATAAAAATAAGTCGGGTTTTCCTTCCTGACGCTATAACTCCAGAACGCACGAACCAATTTCCACGGTTTTGCATTCGTTGGAAAGGTCTCGGGCTCCGTGAGGTTTATAGTAATGTATAATAAAACCGTGCGAAGCCGGGGCGGGGCGCTAGTTTTTTATAAGGATATCTATGACTTAAATGAAATGTCCCCTTTTAAGTGCACAATTCATTTATTTCGAGGTACTTTCACTGACCTTATACACAAATCTATCTTATCATAATCCTATCTTCCTTATCTATCTTATCTTTGAGACCTTCCGCCCAAGTTTTAGATTATACCCAGAAAATAAGGTCCATACACCACATCGTTATAATTAAAATAGGGGTGATTTACTCTCATTCGGGCATTATTTTTTGAAGGGACCTATCGTTGCTGGTACCTATAGAGTCAGTGTTTTTTCAATTATTTATACTGTACTATAAATTTTATTAAATTTTTATTAAACCTGTAATAATTAAGTTGTTAAACTTATAAATTGTGCATATATTTACTAAAATATATTTCATATATTTTGGTAATAGTTTAGTAGTAGTTTTTTAATTACATAACTTTAATAGCGAAGAAGGGGAAATGAAACATAATTTAGATTAAACATTAGATGAAATTTATTTAGTCCGGTCAATTTAGACATTCGAAGCTACATAAATTCCCCTTCATTTTTCACGATTTTCATCAAAACGGTAAGTTTTATCATAAAAAATATCGACAAAAATTGTAAATTATCTACAAAAAATGGTTAGGTTCAGTTCGGTTCGGTTCGGTTCGTTAGGTTAGGTTAGGTTAGGTTAGTTTAGGTTAGGCTAGGTTCGGTTAGGTTCGGTTCGGTTAGGTTCGGTTCGGTTCGGTTCGGTTCGTTAGGTTAGGTTAGGTTAGGTTAGGTTAGGTTAGGTTAGGTTAGGTTAGGTTAGGTTAGGTTAGGTTAGGTTAGGTTAGGTTAGGTTAGGTTAGGTTAGGTTAGGTTAGGTTAGGTTAGGTTAGTTTAGGTTAGGTTAGGCTAGGTTCGGTTAGGTTCGGTTAGGTTCGGTTCGGTTTGGTTCGGTTCGTTAGGTTAGGTTAGGTTAGGTTAGGTTAGGTTAGGTTAGGTTAGGTTAGTTAGGTAAAGTTAGGTTAGGTTAGGTTCCACGACTGGTGGACTAACCTAACCTAACTTAAATTAACCTAACCTAACCTAACCTAACCTAACCTAACCTAACCTAACCTAACCTTACCTAACCTAACCTAACCTAACCTAACCTAACGAACCGAACCGAACCGAACCGAACCTAACCGAACCTAGCCTAACCGAACCGAACCGAACCTAACCATTTTTTGTATATAATTTTATGATTTACAATTTTTGTCGATATATTTTTATGATAAAAATTAACGTTTTGATGAAATACATAGCCATAGATATAATTTTTGACCTCATTTAACCACTCAAATAATAATGCTCAAAATACCAATAAAATATCAATACCATTAATGGACTTATTTAAACGAACGTTTTTAATGTAGTCGTTAGTTATTCCTTAATAAATAAATAAACTAGATCCATTACTATCTTAGTAAGTAGGTAAAGTAATATTTATTCAAAGAAAGGTTAACAATTTTATATACTTAAGACTATTGTACAGTTAAAATATTTTAAAATTAAGTATGTCTAATTGTATGTCTATTTGATTGGCTACGGCCCCACACTAGGCTCAGGGCCCGTGTCGTGGATCTTGGAAGAAACATATTGAGTCGACCTGTAAAAAAATGGCGAAAGTAATTTACGCGCTTAAGCAACTTAGACCCATTTCTTTAGATATTCAAATTCAAAATGCTTTATTTCCTTAAGACCTTACAGGACACTTGGACACATAAAGCTCTGAAAGACATATATTACGCATATATTTACTCAATTATGTCTTATGGTATCATTTTATTTGGGAGCTCTACAGATTACGAATGTATACTTAAATTACAAAAGCGTGCCATAAGAGTATTAATGAAAGCGAAATACAGAGAGTCAAAAACCTTCGGATATTAGCATCAGTAGCGGTATTCATAAAAAAAATAATTTGAAAGAATATACAATCGGAGGCGAAAGTAGCAAACGTGCCACGCTGCAGAAAATAATGCTAGAGCCGATTCACCATCGACTGAAAATCGCAAAACGGCTCCCTAAAATAATGGGCCAAAAGCTATATAAACAAGCTCCCGATAGATCTTAAACTTACTAAAAGTGAAATTTTTTGCTTGACAAGACGCTATATACCTCTAGTATTAAAGAGTTTTTAGATAACGACCACAGTAAGTACGAAATAAAATCAACTAAACTAAAACTGATGGGTAACATCACTTAATCTAATACGAGTAGTAGAGTCCTAATTTTAAGAAATTATATTTTTATTATAATAATAAACCATAGATACATATGTTATAAAATTCTGACGAGTCATAGCCTGATCATTTAATTTTAAGTACCTAAATACTTTAACAACGCAACGGTTTTAGGCAACGCTCGTCGCCGTACAACTCCCGCGTGATCCGGTTCGAGGACACTGCCAGGCGGGGAGTTTGACTGGGGCGGTACATCTGTCAAAGAATAACGCAGGTGTCCTAAGGCCAGCTCAGCGAGGACGGAAACCTCGCGTGGAGCAAAAGGGCAAAAGCTGGCTTGATCCAGATGTTCAGTACGCATAGGGACTGCGAAAGCACGGCCTATCGATCCTTTAGTACTAAAGAGTTTTTAGCAAGAGGTGCCAGAAAAGTTACCACAGGGATAACTGGCTTGTGGCAGCCAAGCGTTCATAGCGACGTTGCTTTTTGAGCCTTCGATGTCGGCTCTTCCTATCATTGCGAAGCAAAATTCGCCAAGCGTTGGATTGTTCACCCATCAAAAGGGAACGTGAGCTGGGTTTAGACCGTCGTGAGACAGGTTAGTTTTACCCTACTGATGGCTTGTCGTTGCGATAGTAATACTGCTCAGTACGAGAGGAACCGCAGTTTCGGACATTTGGTTCATGCACTCGGCCGAGCGGCCGGTGGTGCGAAGCTACCATCCGCGGGATTATGCCTGAACGCCTCTAAGGCCGAAGCCAGCCTAGCCGAATCCGGCAAGGATATGCTCACTGTGGAGCCCCGAGAGTCGGGAGGCTCTAAACAATGTGACTTTACTAGTTGCGCTTTACTTCGTAAGGCGTGACGTCGAAGCCCATTTGGACCGCGGAGATCGGTGCGTACGGTTTAACACGTGCACCACGGCTCCTTCTGGTTCGGATATAACTCAGTTCGATGTCGGGGCTCGGAATAGTCTGTAGACGACTTACGTTCCTGGCGGGGTGTTGTGGTCGGTAGAGCAGCGTCGTGCTGCGATCTGTTGAGACTCAGCCCTACGCCAGGTGATTCGTCCGAGGACGAGTTTTTTTTTTTTAATTTTTATAGTATTGTTATTCTATGAACATGTAAAACGGCAAGGTCCGAGTCTAACTTTACTAACTTTACTAACTACTAACTTTACTAACTACTAACTTTACTAACTTTACTAACTTTACTAACTTTACTAACTTTACTAACTTTAGGTACTAACTTTACTAACTTTACTAACTTTACTAACTTTACTAACATTACTAACATTACTAACTTTAGGTACTAACTTTACTAACATTACTAACTTTACTAACTACGAATATACATTGTACCTGATGATGAACTTCGATTGCATGCAACCTTTAGACTGTTTTGAACGGTCTGCAGTTAGCTCGATTGTATATACTGGTTTTATTTTTTTCTATTCCGTTTATTTTTATACATTTTTTTAAATTTAGCTCTTGTTAGCTTGTTCTTGTAATTTTCAGTACTTTACTTATTTACCTTATAGAACTTCATTAACAACGAAAATTATAATCAAAAAATGTATACCTACTTGTAAATATACAATTCAAATCATTGAGCTAACTACAGACGGTCGAAAACAGTCTAGAGGTATCTCAATTGTTTACTTTATTAATTTAAGAAAGGAAATAACAATCAAGGAATAGAACCTTATTAAAACTATTATTTACAATATTTTGGTAGGTTGAAAACAGTCTAGAGTTAGCTCAACTGAATGAAAGAATGGATGAAAACTCTTTATTATACTTAAATGTACCACAAAAAGGCTGAAAATGATACATAAAAATACTGCAAACTAAGACTAAGTATAAATAAATAAATAATAATAAATAATTTCGGACAGTCCACACAGCATAATCCAGCCCAAGCTAAGCAGTTAAGATAGATAAGGGCGACCCTATCGCTAAAAGCGATCTCTTCCAGGCAACCTTTGGATGGACCGGATATAAAAGAACAATATAGACGGTGGTAGTTACATTAGATCTACTTCTCTAGATAGATGGAAAAGAAAAAAATACATACCCAATAAGCTTCCAATGTTATAAACTTACATAAACATGTAACTTTATATAGTTAGATAAATAATGTACCACACGTTCATGTGGTAATTCCGGGAAAAATGTATAAAATGTTACCTATGTGTTATTCCAGACTATGATCTATCTCTTTGCCAAATTTCATCCATATCCGTTCAGTAGTTTTTGCATGAAAGAGTAACAAATATCCATCTATCCATCCATACTTACAAACTTTCGCGTTTATAATATTACTAGCGACCCGCCCCGGATTCGCATATTCATTAAAATATGCAAATTTTAATATTTTTGAGATAAGCACATTAATGTAGTAAATACAATATCAATACAATATCGAGCTCGTATTTTTTTACCTGATTATGAGACTAGATGCCGTAAGTTCCACTTTCTTCCCACTCTTTAAACGCAGACAAGATTGGCTGATTTGACTTACCTAATTATTATAGCAAACGGAACTGTTGATTGCCCAGAGCTTCTTGAGCAAATAGGACTGCGCACATGCACGCTTGCACCTATCGTAAGGACTAATTATAGGCAGAACGCATTTGTTTATAGAGCTTCTAGCTCGTTTAACTCATTAGTACATGAAAACAGCAATATAGATTTATTCAACACCAGTTCAAGTAAGCTTAAACGCTTGCTTAATGATACATTTTTCGTTTTAGTTTGAGAAATTCTCTTGTTTGTGCTTGTACTTAGTATAAAAAACAATCTATTTTTCTTTTTTAGTTATTGTTATTGCTAGTAAGTCGTCAACTTAACTTCTTTGTTTAAGCAGTTTTACTAATAGGTTTATATACTTTTAATATATCTAGTTTTCTGTAAATTTTTTTTAAGTTAAAATTAATACCTATAGTCTACTTTCTGTAAATTCATCTCAAGTCAACAGATCTCAAGTTGCTGCTTTAATTTATTATTAGTGAAAACTTTTAATTGGCCTTAATTTAAAAATTCTTTGTATCTACTCATTGTCTAGCTGTAAGTTTTCCTAAAATTGTAAAAATAAAATAAAATAAATTTGAAGTATGTTTTTTGTTTTAATACAATAATACCTAAATTATGTCACAGTAACAGCTGTTTTCTGGAACGCAGATCATCTTAATAGTTAACTAATCAATGTTCAAATCTCTATTCAAGTGTCATTTGGGTTTCTCGAACATTGATTACGTACTTATATTTTGAAAAACAAAACTCTTGTCAAATAACATAATACGCTAATTAGGCCTGATTCTTTGTTCAAGCTCTTGTCAAATCAATAATTAACTAATCGGCGATTTTGCTCTAATTAGTTGAAATTATTACAACAATTTGCTGTATTTTTCCAAGTTCTAAACCGGGGTATAATACATAAAAAATCAACAGGTTGGTAATCCAAAAGCCATACACTACATAGTATAAACTAGAGTCGCTTTCTCTGTCCCTATGTCATTATGTCCCTTTGAACGCTTAAATCTTTAAAACTACGCAACGGATTTTGATGCAGTTTTTTTTAATAGATAGAGTGATTCAAGAGGAAGGTTTTTATGTATAATATAAAACCGTGCGAAGCCGGGGCGGGTCGCTAGTTTTCAAATAAAATGTAAATGTGACTAACATGATCAAAATCGTGACTTAACTGTTTTGTGACATACCTGTATTTTGTATACTCATGTGATTCACATTTATTGTAAAGCAGAGTTTACATGAAATTGTCATCATTTTATAAAAGAATAATAGAATTTTTTATGTTATAAAAGAAAACTTAAAGATATACTGAACTGAAAGAATGACAGTCGTAAGATGATCAATGATTAGTTACCTAATTATCATCTAATCAGCGTTCGTACACCCCGATTTGATTTGACCAGTGTGTTAAATTAATCGCTTTATCAACTGATTTACGATTTGAACAACGTTCTAGAAACCGGCTGTTAGTGATGCAAAATGAATTGTGTATTTTAAACGACTTCGAAAAAGGAGGAGGTTCTCATGACGTATGCAAAGAATGATGGTAAGAATTTTCAGCTATCGTGCGTGTACACGTATCGCAAGGGTATCAACCGATAGCTCCTAAAATTTTCCCAAGAGTTTTGTACTTAGATTTTGACCTGACTTGGATATATTTAATTGATACTTTTATGGCTAAAACATAATAATTTATAAGCAAATCGACAAAACTTACTCATCTGAAAGTGAACTATCAGTGCTACTACCTATTGTACTTTTGTTTTCAATTGTACATATTTCAATGTTAATCATTGTATGTGTGTGCTAAATAAATGTTTTACCTATCTAACTACTGTTGTTGTTTGTAAATGAAGCCAAACTCATGTACCTAGGTATAATAATAATTTTTACATAGTAAAAAACAAAGTCGCTTTTTCTGTCCCTATTTCCCTTTGACTGCTTTAATCTTTAAAACTACACAATGGATTTTGATGCGGTTTTTTTAATACATACCTCTAGATAGAGTGATTCAAGAGGAAGGTTTATACGTATAATAAAACCGTCGAAGCCGGGGCGGGTCGCTAGTTAGTTATAAAATAATAACTCAATCAAATTGGAGACAAATATGTTAATACCTAGGCACCTACTAATTCAAATGTTTGGTTCCAATCCAGGGATGTACTGTAGCTATCAAGTCTATCCAATTTCCTCCAATGATGAATCTGTCTACTGTTATAGTTTGTAAATGATGGCATACTTATGTTCGTAGGTATAATATCAATTAGTAGGTAGGTAGAGTATTAAGCATAAAATAATAACACAATTAAATCTAACTAATATTTTAATACTCAGGGGGTATACCTACTCTAGGTACCTTCTCTATCCAACATCCTCCAAGGTAGGTACGAGAAGCTCAGTTGAAGTCCTGCTAAATATGAGATAAAGGCACCATAATGTAATTTACATATTATAAATATGTAAACCTGGTTATTGCCGTAAAAAGTTATTTGCCGATAATGTACATGAAATGCCCTGGAAATAGTTGAATTGACTTAAATCAGTAGTTGCCTATTATAATTGGTTATTTCAATGGGGTCGGTAAATAGAAAAGAAGTTACCTGCATAACAACATATCTTACATCAGACTTTAAAAGTAATATTACGGAGGTTAGAGTAATTCCCGGAGTGTAATTTTGAGAAAAGTTCTAGGTATTTGTTGTACAGAGGCTACTGAAATATTTATTCAATTTGTGTATATACTACAACAAGATAAAGCACTGGGTGGGCAATGGACGCTTGAATATTTGTATCTCGGTCAGAAATCAGTTTTTTTTACATTTCACACATCAAAGTCTAGTTTTTTTATCACTACATAGTATAATATAAAGTTGCTTTCTCTGTCCCTATGTCATTATGTCCCTTTGAACGCTTAAATCTTTAAAACTACGCAACGGATTTTGATGCGGTTTTTTTTAATAGATAGAGTGATTCAAGAGGAAGGTTTATACGTATAATATAAAACCGTGCAAAGTCGGGGCGGGTCGCTAGTTATTAATAAATGAACCTGCTACTAAATTATCGTGAATTAAATACTATGAACGTAATTGTAGGTATATTATGAGTATTAAATGTAGGGTACTAAGGTAAGTTGTTCCGGGACCGATCGTCATAGATGGCCACCTTCTTGAAATTGTTTCCGAGTAGATACACTTACCTTGGGCAAATTGTGCAGTTAGGTAAAAACTATTTTGAGAAGGAGGCCAAGAGGAGGATCCAGCTAGGCTGGGCAGCATTTGAGAAACTACGTCGGGTCTTCTCGACATCCATACCGCAATATTTGAAAACGAAAGTTTTCAACCAGTGCGTCCTACCTAAGAGTGTCCACGACTCACGGTAGGGCTGGTCCACCAGTTCAAAGTCGCTCAGCGAGCTATGGAAAGAGCTATGTGAGGAGTCTCTCTGAAGGATAGGATTCATTATGAATACATCCGACAGAGAACCAAGTTATCGACATAGCTCAAAGAATTAGCAAGCTGAAGTGGCAGTGGGCTGGCCATATCTCGCGAAGAAACGACAACCGTTGGGATAAACGTGTTCTTGAGTGGAGACCGCGACTCGGTAAGGTACTAAGGTAAGGTTTATTAGATAGTCAGATTATAGTCATTTTATTGGTAATTTTTTTTACAAGTCATTTCACATTATATTTAGTACATATTAACAGATAGGTACCTACTAATAAATGCAGTGTAAAATCAAATATACTTAGACAAAAAGGAAATGCACAAACATTAGTACAACTCAAAAATCTTTATCAACATTCATATTCAGATTCATACCTACTTATTAATTAAAGGTCATTCATATTCAGATTCATTTTAATTCAGCAGTAAATAATTGTTAGCCATTTGTGTTTTCTTTTCTGGAATTAAATACATAGAGTAAACGAGTTCTTGAGTGGAGATCGCGATTCACTAAGCGTAATGTATGACGCCCTTCAGCATGGTGGGATGGCGATCTGCGAAGGACTGCAGACTACCATACTAAAATGTGGCAAAATGAAGACAGGGCGTTATAGCACTTATAGGTCTCATTATATATACCTAGGGTAGGCATAATTATTTCCAGCAGAGCATTGATTTTTGCAATCGAAGAGTTCATAATATGAAAATTAAAAACTTGCTGCAAACCCCTTCTGAGCTTTAAAAAAGTGGTTGAATTTAATTTATCGCTAAAATAAACATATGGCTCCTAACAGCTTCCTAAAAGTATATTCCGTACAATATGTATCTCTCTCTATTCTGTCTACCTTCTGTACCAACCGAACAAAGGAGGTTGGTTTCAATCCTGACCCCTAACCTGAAACTAACCTCTAGAATTGAAACCTCTTTTGTATTGTGCCGCCATTTGCAATGAAGAGAACCTATGGAAATTAAATTATTATGCCGATGTTCAAAAAATATTTTTTTTTCTTCTGTAAATATTATGGAAAAACTGAAAATGCAAAGTTCCTTAGGATTTTAAGACCTTTCCCAATTATTATAATAGTAAGGTAAGATAGTAAGGTAAGACTTGGACCAAAAGTAGAAAGCGCCGGCCAATGAAAAAATAAATGAAATATTTCGGTAGAACATAACGTCTCGATAATTTTTAGCTATGGCTGCTATGCTGTGCTATTATTATTTAAGTGGTTAAATGAGGTCAAAAATTCGTAATTTTTGATATCGATTTTTGAAAAATCGATATTTCAGTAACTAACCAAATGAGTAATCTACTACCTCTACATAAAAATAAGTCGGGTTTTCCTTCCTGACGCTATAACTCCAGAACGCACGAACCAATTTCCACGGTTTTGCATTCGTTGGAAAGGTCTCGGGCTCCGTGAGGTTTATAGTAATGTATAATAAAACCGTGCGAAGCCGGGGCGGGGCGCTAGTTTTTTATAAGGATATCTATGACTTAAATGAAATGTCCCCTTTTAAGTGCACAATTCATTTATTTCGAGGTACTTTCACTGACCTTATACACAAATCTATCTTATCATAATCCTATCTTCCTTATCTATCTTATCTTCGAGACCTTCCGCCCAAGTTTTAGATTATACCCAGAAAATAAGGTCCATACACCGCATCGTTATAATTAAAATAGGGGTGATTTACTCTCATTCGGGCATTATTTTTTGAAGGGACCTATCGTTGCTGGTACCTATAGAGTCAGTGTTTTTTCAATTATTTATACTGTACTATAAATTTTATTAAATTTTTATTAAACCTGTAATAATTAAGTTGTTAAACTTATAAATTGTGCATATATTTACTAAAATATATTTCATATATTTTGGTAATAGTTTAGTAGTAGTTTTTTAATTACATAACTTTAATAGCGAAGAAGGGGAAATGAAACATAATTTAGATTAAACATTAGATGAAATTTATTTAGTCCGGTCAATTTAGACATTCGAAGCTACATAAATTCCCCTTCATTTTTCACGATTTTCATCAAAACGGTAAGTTTTATCATAAAAAATATCGACAAAAATTGAAAATTATCTACAAAAAATGGTTAGGTTCAGTTCGGTTCGGTTCGGTTCGTTAGGTTAGGTTAGGTTAGGTTAGGTTAGGTTAGGTTAGGTTAGGTTAGGTTAGGTTAGGTTAGGTTAGGTTAGGTTAGGTTAGGTTAGGTTAGGTTAGGTTAGGTTAGTTTAGGTTAGGTTAGGCTAGGTTAGGTTAGGTTAGGTTAGGTTAGTTTAGGTTAGGCTAGGTTCGGTTAGGTTCGGTTAGGTTCGGTTCGGTTCGGTTCGGTTCGGTTCGTTAGGTTAGGTTAGGTTAGGTTAGGTTAGGTTAGGTTAGGTTAGGTTAGGTTAGGTTAGGTTAGGCTAGGTTCGGTTAGGCTAGGTTCGGTTAGGTTCGGTTCGGTTCGGTTCGGTTCGTTAGGTTAGGTTAGGTTAGGTTAGGTTAGGTTAGGTTAGGTTAGGTTAGGTTAGGTTAGGTTAGGTTAGGTTAGGTTAGGTTAGGTTAGGTTAGGTTAGGTTAGGTTAGGTTAGGTTTTTTTTTTTTTTTTTTTTTTTTTTTAATTCCTAGTGGGCCTACTGTCTACCCGCGATGGGGTAGCCCGCGAAAGTCTGCTAGGTTCTTTCAGTTACCTCTGACAAGAGTCAGAGTCGTTTTAATCGTCTTTCACTCTCGTCTATCTGTCTTTCTGCATACTTTATCTTTCTACCATGCTTCGAGCTTTCTTTCTGTCTACAAGGGAATAATTTATTACTCAATTTAATGGGGAAAATAAAGAAGGAGCAGGCTTTTCTTTATTTACAAATTATTTTCCAATTTTCCGTGACTTTTCCATTTTGTTCTTATCATTATAGATCTCTTTGTTCTCTAAGTTACTTATATATATGTTAACAATATATATATCTTAACTTAACTTATTTATCTATTTCTTTTTATCACCTTATTTGCTATATTTTTACAATATTCAAAAAACTTATCTCTAGCGTACTTATTTTCTACTATATCACAAATGTTTTCTACTCTTATCATAAAATCTAACACATTTTCTATTTCGAATCTTTCTTTACCAAAGACAGGACATTCTGTTAAAAGGTGCTCTATTGTTTCTGGTTTTTCGGGCTCGCATATACACGATGGGCTTTCCGCACATTTGAAGCGGTTCAAATATGCAGAAAACCCACCGTGTCCAGTCAATACCTGTGTTAAAATACCGTTTGGCTTAAGGTGGCGGACTATTCTGTAGGCTTTTACTGCATCTGGAAAGAAGAGTTTTGTCGTTGCTGCAGTTTTGCCTTCCTGGTATCTTTTGTTCCATACCTCAAGCGTCTCCAAACGAATTTGTCGCTTGACGTATGAAACAGGACACAGGTCGTAGTCTGGCTTTGTCTTCAACTTAAGAGCGGCCTCTTTTGCGAGTTGATCGGCTCTCTCATTCCCCTCTAGGCCAGCGTGAGCTTTAATCCAGAAGAGTGAAACGTGTTTGTTTCTACGCTTGCACTCCTCTAGATTACGACGGATTTCCACAACGAGGGGATGGAGGGACCGATTGTTAGTGACCGCTTCCAGTGACGACCTTGAGTCAGTGTAGACTCCGAAACTGTCTTCTGGGCGCTTAACTATTTCCCTGGTGCTCTTACATATAGCCAACAGTTCCGCTTGGAAGACCGTACAGTGTGACGACAGTTTAAATTTTTGGCTCTTGGTTTCGACCTCATTGCTCCAAAAAGACAATGAGGCTCCAACCTTGCCATCAATTTTGCTGCCGTCTGTGTATATACGTACCGCTTGCGTATTGTGGGTTTCTACGTCTACGCGGTCCTCCAAGCATATGAACTGCAGGTCTATATGTTTTGCCGGGTGGGGAATGTCTGTGAATTTAGTCATTTGCTCCACCTCCGCTTCTTCTGTCGCTGACTGGCTCACTCCCCTCTTTATCTCATACAAGGCTGCTGCCTCTTGGATTCTGAGGTCAAGGGGGAGTAGACCAGCCAACACCAGTGCAGAATTGAGGGAGGTGGTGCGGTAGGACTTGCACAGCTTTTGTGCGAATCCTCTTTGGACCGCGTTCAGCAGCTTTTGCACTCCCAGTTTTTTAGCCGACGGAGCCCATGCACCAGAGGCGTACATGATTACTGGCTCAACCACAGCAACGTAGATGGATCGTATGACATCCGAGTGCAGGCCCCAACTTATTTTGGCGGCTCTAGACAGCTGCTTGTAAAGATTCAATGCCTTTTTGCATATTTTTGCTACGTGGCTGTTGAATGTGAGCTTGCTGTCTATGGTGAGCCCCAATAGTTTTATTTCCTGTGACATACATATGCCGACCCCACCCATGCTCAGGACTGGGGTATCGTACTTGAGCTTGCGTGTCAGCACCATTGCGTTGGTTAGGTTAGGTTAGGTTAGGTTAGGTTAGGTTAGGTTAGGTTAGGTTAGGTTAGTTTAGGTTAGGCTAGGTTCGGTTAGGTTCGGTTAGGTTCGGTTCGGTTCGGTTCGGTTCGTTAGGTTAGGTTAGGTTAGGTTAGGTTAGGTTAGGTTAGGTTAGGTTAGGTTAGGTTAGGTTAGTTAGGTAAAGTTAGGTTAGGTTAGGTTCCACGACTGGTGGACTAACCTAACCTAACTTAAATTAACCTAACCTAACCTAACCTAACCTAACCTAACCTAACCTAACCTAACCTAACCTAACCTAACCTAACCTAACCTAACCTAACGAACCGAACCGAACCGAACCGAACCTAACCGAACCGAACCTAACCATTTTTTGTATATAATTTTATGATTTACAATTTTTGTCGATATATTTTTATGATAAAAATTAATGTTTTGATGAAATACATAGCCATAGATATAATTTTTGACCTCATTTAACCACTCAAATAATAATGCTCAAAATACCAATAAAATATCAATACCATTAATGGACTTATTTAAACGAACGTTTTTAATGTAGTCGTTAGTTATTCCTTAATAAATAAATAAACTAGATCCATTACTATCTTAGTAAGTAGGTAAAGTAATATTTATTCAAAGAAAGGTTAACAATTTTATATACTTAAGACTATTGTACAGTTAAAATATTTTAAAATTAAGTATGTCTAATTGTATGTCTATTTGATTGGCTACGGCCCCACACTAGGCTCAGGGCCCGTGTCGTGGATCTTGGAAGAAACATATTGAGTCGACCTGTAAAAAAATGGCGAAAGTAATTTACGCGCTTAAGCAACTTAGACCCATTTCTTTAGATATTCAAATTCAAAATGCTTTATTTCCTTAAGACCTTACAGGACACTTGGACACATAAAGCTCTGAAAGACATATATTACGCATATATTTACTCAATTATGTCTTATGGTATCATTTTATTTGGGAGCTCTACAGATTACGAATGTATACTTAAATTACAAAAGCGTGCCCTAAGAGTATTAATGAAAGCGAAATACAGAGAGTCAAAAACCTTCGGATATTAGCATCAGTAGCGGTATTCATAAAAAAAATAATTTGAAAGAATATACAATCGGAGGCGAAAGTAGCAAACGTGCCACGCTGCAGAAAATAATGCTAGAGCCGATTCACCATCGACTAAAAATCGCAAAACGGCTCCCTAAAATAATGGGCCAAATGCTATATAAACAAGCTCCCGATAGATCTTAAACTTACTAAAAGTGAAATTTTTTGCTTGACAAGACGCTATATACCTCTAGTATTAAAGAGTTTTTAGATAACGACCACAGCAAGTACGAAATAAAATCAACTAAACTAAAACTGATGGGTAACATCACTTAATCTAATTTTATATATATATTGTATTTTGTAAAATTAAAACTATTATATATTGTAACTAATAGTTTTAATAAGGTTCTATTCCTTGATTGTTATTTCCTTTCTTAAATTAATAAAGTAAACAATTGAGATACCTCTAGACTGTTTTCGACCGTCTGTAGTTAGCTCAATGATTTGAATTGTATATTTACAAGTAGGTATACATTTTTTGATTATAATTTTCGTTGTTAATGAAGTTCTATAAGGTAAATAAGTAAAGTACTGAAAATTACAAGAACAAGCTAACAAGAGCTAAATTTAAAAAAATGTATAAAAATAAACGGAATAGAAAAAAATAAAACCAGTATATAAAAATAAAACAACGTTTCGATTGAGGTCCGAACAGGAAGTAAGTTTATTTAGATCTTGTACATGAACATAGACAGCGCTAGAGTAGAAGTGTTGCCACTATTATATTTTGATTTATTACTAACACCCCCACTATCAAAATATTACACAGTTTCAACACCCAACATATACATAAACTTATAATGTTTAGCAGGACATAAGCTTTTTGTAAAAAGGTCAGCGGGCATATCAGCTGTTGTCATATACTGCATCATAACTATTTTATTTGAAATCACTTCTCTGCAATAATGATATTTAACATCTATATGTTTAGTTCGATTGTGAAATACAGGATTTACCGATAGCTTCAATGCACTCTGATTATCGTTACATAAATTAAAGGTATACATTCTTCCAGTAATCTCATATTGCAAATTTCTCAGATATACAGCTTCCTTGCAAGCTTCTGAAATTGCAGTATATTCTGCCTCCGTACTGGAGAGGGTTACACACCTCTGTTTTTTACAACCCCAAGATATTACAGAACCCATCAACATAAAGCAATAACCTGAATATGATTTCCTATCATTAGGATCATTTGCCCAGTCGGCATCAACATAACCTATAATATCTGGATTTCCAGTTTTACAATATTTTAAACCAACATTTTTCGTTTTCTTTAAATATTTTAGTATTCTTTTGGCATATGACCAGTGTTCATTACTATGACAGTTATTGAATTGACTGAGATACCCTACAGCATAAGCTATATCTGGTCTGGTAAGGACAGCTAGATACATCAAGCTTCCTATAAGCTGTTGGTATGGATTTTTACTTTTTGTATCAATACATTTTTCAACATTTAATTTAATGTCCATTGGTGTGTTAACAACTTTACATTCTGTCATATTAAACTTAGATAACAATTGATCTATATAATTTTCTTGACTTAAAGAAATAACATTTTTATCTTTATCTATTTTAACAGATATTCCTAGACACTGTTTTATTGAACCCAGGTCTTTTATTTTAAACTGAGAACTTAAAATTTCTTTTAACTGTTTCATTTCACTTTTATCATTTGAAAAAACAAAGAAGTCGTCAACATACAATGTGACTATAGTCCTTTTACCATTAACTATTTTTGTGTACAAACAAGGTTCCAGTTTAGACTTTTTATTTTATTTGACCATTCTCTATCATACAATTATCAACTTTCTTATGCCAAGCTCTGGAGGACTGTTTGAGACCATATATAGCCTTCTTTAGTAAAAGAACTTTGTTTTTATCATTATCAGAACATGCAAAACAATCTGGCTTTTGCATATATATGGTTTCCTCCAGTTCTCCGTTGAGGAAAGCTGTCTTAACATCTAAATGAGCTGTATCTAGATTAAGTTGAGAACACAAAGCGAACAATAATCTTAAAGTTGTGTGTCTCACCACTGCAGAAAAAGTTTCATTATAGTCAATACCACATTTTTGGCTAAAACCTTTTGCTACAAGTCTTGCACGATATCTAACTTTATTATCACTATCGTTTTTCTTTTTTAGAACCCATTTGCACTTCACAATAGTTGCATTATCTGGCGCATCAGCCAGCTCCCAAGCATGATTGTCCTCAAAGCACTGTAACTCATCTTTAACAGCCTGCAACCAATGCTCTTTTTCAGATCCCTGCAATGCTACCTCTAGTGATATTTCACTCATATCTAATTGATTGTTGTCCACACACATATTTGAGAAACCATATCTATCTGGTATTCTTCTCTGTCTTTTATGTGCTACAGTTTCTGCAGATTCATCATCGTCGAAGTCTTCATTTTCGCTGGGCATGTATGTACTATCGTTCTGATCACCAACAGAGTTATATGAACTGTCATCTGATAGACTGTCATCCCCCACTGAATCTGGACTTTCCTT
Organism: Eupithecia centaureata; assembly: GCA_944547425.1. Classification (NCBI taxonomy): domain Eukaryota; kingdom Metazoa; phylum Arthropoda; class Insecta; order Lepidoptera; family Geometridae; genus Eupithecia; species Eupithecia centaureata. The sequence goes on along the minus strand of OX155701.1, from coordinate 386,260 downwards.
TTCAATATCTGACTTCAAATGATTTTGATCTTGAACAATAATTATATCTTGTGGCTGAGGATCTTTTTCTATGATGATCACATCTCGACTAGTGGTTATTTTTTGTGTTTTAGGGTTAAAAACTCTGTATCCTTTTGTGTCTTCAGAATAACCCATTAGTATACATTTTTCTGATTTTTTATCCCACTTGAGACGCTTCTCTTTTGGCACGTGAACCATCACAGTGCTGCCAAAAATTCTGAGGTGACTAATATCAGGCTTGATCTGCGTCCATATTTCAAATGGAGTTTTGTCTTGCAATGCGGGTGCTATTATTCTATTCTGCAAATAAACAGCAGTATTAGTTGCTTCTGCCCAAAATTGCTTCTCCAAACCTGCTTCAAATAAAAGACATCTTGCCTTTTCAACAAGCGTTCGGTTCATTCGCTCGCACAAACCATTTTGTTCTGGCGTGTATGGGTTAGTTTCCTGATGAGTTATTCCCATATTCTGTAGAAATTTATCAAATTCATTATTGCAGAATTCTCTACCATTATCTGTACGCTAGGGAATAGCGGTATTGGACGTTTTGAAATACCGGTAATTTTTCGGTATTAATATTTTTAAAACCGGGATCCCGGTATTTCGGTAATTTTTCGGTATTTTACTATAAATATTAAAAAAGTTGAAAAAAATATTTTCTTCTGTGTGTTTTATGGTTTTAGACTGAATAAGTATATCTAAATTGTAATAAAAAAGGGTTCTTAAAAAAAAGCAATACTTTTTAAATCAACTTGAACTTTAATTGGGAATTTTTGGTACTTAGGTACTTCTATACAGTCTTTCTTTAACTTAAACATACATAACAGTCAAATATTTATCACAAGAAAAAACAACTACAAACTTAATTAAAATTTTATAACTCGAAGGTTTTCACACACCAATGAAACAAAATAATCACGATGAAATCAAAAGATAATAAAAAATTTAGTACTCTAAACATCCCTAATAACACATTAAGCGCGCGAGCGCTTAATGTGGCGCTGAGCGCCTCGGTCTGCGGGTTTAGAGATCTGATAAAATATGTGAGGAATACGTCAGTGGTCACGGACTGATGTATAACCCAAAAAAGAGTCAGTTCATGGTCTCTGAGGCCGGTAGAAAGCGGCCGAAAGACGTCCCGCCCCTTAGATTGCACGGAGTAAACTTGGAGTGGGTGTATTTATTCAAGTACTTAGGCCACATACTCACTACCGACCTCAAAGACAATGACGACATCGAACGGGAGCGGAGGGCGCTGTCGGTGCGGGCGAATATGGTTGCCCGCAGGTTTGCGCGTAGCTCAGAGAAGGTGAACCTAACTCTTTAGAGCATACTGTACCTCCCTGTATACGTGCAGCCTGTGGGCGAAGTATACGCTCGCAACGTACAATAATGCGCTCAGAGCGGTGTTGGGGCTGCCCCGCTACTGCAGCGCATCAGAGATGTTTGCGGCGGCGCGGGTGGACTGTTTTCACACCACTATGCGCAAGCGCGCCGCCTCCCTGGTGCGCAGGTTGCGGGCCAGCTCTAACACTGTCCTGGCAATGATAGCTGGGAGGGTGGACTGCCCGTACACCAGGCACTGCTGTGAACGCCACCTTTCCAGCTCTCCCTCTCGTTATTAAGTCTTGTCTGTAAATTTTTCCTTATATGAGCTGTACCTACTGCTTGAAATATTTTTTTTTTATTTATTATTAATAAAGATTCAAAATAAGTTAATCAACATTTAGAACTCCAAATTTTTTTTTTACATAATTACCTATTTAAATTAACCACTATACCGATGAACTGCCAGACATCAGTCAAGTCAAGACGAAATCGTGTTAGCTTTGAGACAGCTTAAAAATGGAAAAGCCCCCGGTGAGGACGGTATTACTTCTGAGCTTCTGAAGGCAGGAGGAGCCTTCGTTATACAGGCCTCTTCAATGCCGTCCTCCACAGTGGGAGAAGTCCTAAGGCGTGGAGCGAGAGATTGGTGGTGCTCTTTTTATATTTCTCTTACTTCATGGTTGGATGGAACTGAAAATAGGAAGGGTATTTTAGAAAATCTATCTCTAATAATCTCTATTCTATTTTATATTGAAGACTTTTAAATAGGAAAGTAATCCACAAGACCACAAGTTAAGCAATAAATTTTAAATAAAGAAAGAATCACCAAAGGCGTTTCACCTAGAGAAAAAATCGGGGGTAACATACAAAAAAACTAAAATAAATACAGTAGAATTGAGATCCACCTACATTTCGGTCGGTCATCAGTTGAAAAACCTTTCTGTTTTAAATTCACTCTTATTATGCCTATTGACATCCATCAGTAATTCAGTATAATAGTTATTTATTTGCTCTAGCTAGACAATAAGACGTGCAATATGAAACTTCCGATACGGTAAATTGTTTGAGAAATTAATAAATGAAATGATATGAAATATTAGTTACCGTTTATCCTTTCGGTGATTGTTTTTCGTCTCCAAAACCAAACCAACAACACAAACTGTTTTTGAAATTCTTGTCACGACAAAATGCTACGATACACTGATTACCGTTTGAACCTTGTGCTCGTGCGTAGTAACAATAACAATTGATAGATAACGCCTACCGAGCGAGAGTTATGAGCTTTCTGCGTGCAGAAATAATTTCCCTGACGCTATGCTCGCTATTAGCTAGGTGTCCGTCTAATCGTCCGTCTATCTGCTTACTCGTACACATTGACTAATTAACAGTTTAAAAAAAATCTATTTATAAAACTTTTGTAAAATTAAAGATTTAAATCAAAAAACACTATCCTGGTGAAGCGAAAACGTAGACTGTCCATCAATTTTACAATCATTATAAATTTAAAATAAGTTGTTTGTGTAATCCAGAGCCGCCTTATGGGATTTTTCATTTATTTTTACGTTTAATTCAAAATACCGAATTACCGGTATTAGCAATTTCAATACCGGTATTCCGAAGTGCCTTAAATAACTCGGTATTACCGGTTTTTCGGTAATACCGAATACCGGTGTCCATTCCCTACTGTACGCAGAACTTTGATTTTTCTGTCGAGATAGTTCTCAACCTTAGCTTTGTAGTTTTTGAAACATTGAAAGGCTTCACTTTTATTTTTCATGAAGTAAATAAAGGTCATTCTACTGTAATCATCAACAAAAAGAATGAAGTACCTTGATCCTCCGATGGAAACATTCTCCATTGGTCCACAGACGTCTGCATGTACTATACGCAGCAGTTCAGCACTTCTGTTGCCTTCACTCGAGAATGGCAGTCGGCTCTGCTTGCCCTCGCAACATAAACCATTATGTTTAGTCCACGAAACACTATACACTGAGTCTTTTGGTAAAACTTTATTGTCTTCGAACTTTATCGATATTACAATCGATCGAATTGTCCACACTGAAAACAATACAACAGTAATACTGAAAACTAACTGCCGCGAGAGGTTAAATGGGTCTGGGCCCATAACCTAAAAATAAAACAACGTTTCGATTGAGGTCCGAACAGGAAGTAAGTTTATTTAGATCTTGTACATGAACATAGACAGCGCTAGAGTAGAAGTGTTGCCACTATTATATTTTGATTTATTACTAACAGTATATACAATCGAGCTAACTGCAGACCGTTCAAAACAGTCTAAAGGTTGCATGCAATCGAAGTTCATCATCAGGTACAATGTATATTCGTAGTTAGTAAAGTTAGTAATGTTAGTAAAGTTATTACCTAAAGTTAGTAATGTTAGTAATGTTAGTAAAGTTAGTAAAGTTAGTAAAGTTAGTAAAGTTAGTACCTAAAGTTAGTAAAGTTAGTAAAGTTAGTAAAGTTAGTAAAGTTAGTAGTTAGTAAAGTTAGTAATGTTAGTAAAGTTAGTAAAGTTAGACTCGGACCTTGCCGTTTTACATGTTCATAGAATAACAATACTATAAAAATTAAAAAAAAAAAACTCGTCGAGTTATATCCGAACCAGAAGGAGCCGTGGTGCACGTGTTAAACCGTACGCACCGATCTCCGCGGTCCAAATGGGCTTCGACGTCACGCCTTACGAAGTAAAGCGCAACTAGTAAAGTCACATTGTTTAGAGCCTCCCGACTCTCGGGGCTCCACAGTGAGCATATCCTTGCCGGATTCGGCTAGGCTGACTTCGGCCTTAGAGGCGTTCAGGCATAATCCCGCGGATGGTAGCTTCGCACCACCGGCCGCTCGGCCGAGTGCATGAACCAAATGTCCGAAACTGCGGTTCCTCTCGTACTGAGCAGTATTACTATCGCAACGACAAGCCATCAGTAGGGTAAAACTAACCTGTCTCACGACGGTCTAAACCCAGCTCACGTTCCCTTTTGATGGGTGAACAATCCAACGCTTGGCGAATTTTGCTTCGCAATGATAGGAAGAGCCGACATCGAAGGCTCAAAAAGCAACGTCGCTATGAACGCTTGGCTGCCACAAGCCAGTTATCCCTGTGGTAACTTTTCTGGCACCTCTTGCTAAAAACTCTTTAGTACTAAAGGATCGATAGGCCGTGCTTTCGCAGTCCCTATGCGTACTGAACATCTGGATCAAGCCAGCTTTTGCCCTTTTGCTCCACGCGAGGTTTCCGTCCTCGCTGAGCTGGCCTTAGGACACCTGCGTTATTCTTTGACAGATGTACCGCCCCAGTCAAACTCCCCGCCTGGCAGTGTCCTCGAACCGGATCACGCGGGAGTTGTACGGCGACGAGCGTTGCCTAAAACCGTTGCGTTGTTAAAGTATTTAGGTACTTAAAATTAAATGATCAGGCTATGACTCGTCAGAATTTTATAACATATGTATCTATGGTTTATTATTATAATAAAAATATAATTTCTTAAAATTAGGACTCTACTACTGAGAGTATTAAGCATAAAATAATAACACAATTAAATCTAACTAATATTTTAATACTCAGGGTTTATACCTACTCTAGGTACCTTCTCTATCCAACATCCTCCAAGGTAGGTACGAGAAGCTCAGTTGAAGTCCTGCTAAATATGAGATAAAGGCACCATAATGTAATTTACATATTATAAATATGTAAACCTGGTTATTGCCGTAAAAAGTTATTTGCCGATAATGTACATGAAATGCCCTGGAAATAGTTGAATTGACTTAAATCAGTAGTTGCCTATTATAATTGGTTATTTCAATGGGGTCGGTAAATAGAAAAGAAGTTACCTGCATAACAACACATCTTACATCAGACTTTAAAAGTAATATTACGGAGGTTAGAGTAATTCCCGGAGTGTAATTTTGAGAAAAGTTCTAGGTATTTGTTGTACAGAGGCTACTGAAATATTTATTCAGTTTGTGTATATACTACAACAAGATAAAGCACTGGGTGGGCAATGGACGCTTGAATATTTGTATCTCGGTCAGAAATCAGTTTTTTTTACATTTCACACATCAAAGTCTAGTTTTTTTATCACTACATAGTATAATATAAAGTTGCTTTCTCTGTCCCTATGTCATTATGTCCCTTTGAACGCTTAAATCTTTAAAACTACGCAACGGATTTTGATGCGGTTTTTTTTAATAGATAGAGTGATTCAAGAGGAAGGTTTATACGTATAATATAAAACCGTGCAAAGTCGGGGCGGGTCGCTAGTTATTAATAAATGAACCTGCTACTAAATTATCTTGAATTAAATACTATGAACGTAATTGTAGGTATATTATGAGTATTAAATGTAGGGTACTAAGGTAAGTTGTTCCGGGACCGATCGTCATAGATGGCCACCTTCTTGAAATTGTTTCCGAGTAGATACACTTACCTTGGGCAAATTGTGCAGTTAGGTAAAAACTATTTTGAGAAGGAGGCCAAGAGGAGGATCCAGCTAGGCTGGGCAGCATTTGAGAAACTACGTCGGGTCTTCTCGACATCCATACCGCAATATTTGAAAACGAAAGTTTTCAACCAGTGCGTCCTACCTAAGAGTGTCCACGACTCACGGTAGGGCTGGTCCACCAGTTCAAAGTCGCTCAGCGAGCTAATTCTTTGAGCTATGTCTCTCTGAAGGATAGGATTCATTATGAATACATCCGACAGAGAACCAAGTTATCGACATAGCTCAAAGAATTAGCAAGCTGAAGTGGCAGTGGGCTGGCCATATCTCGCGAAGAAACGACAACCGTTGGGATAAACGTGTTCTTGAGTGGAGACCGCGACTCGGTAAGGTACTAAGGTAAGGTTTATTAGATAGTCAGATAGTCATTTTATTGGTAAATTTTTTTACAAGTCATTTCACATTATATTTAGTACATATTAACAGATAGGTACCTACTAATAAATGCAGTGTAAAATCAAATATACTTAGACAAAAAGGAAATGCACAAACATTAGTACAACTCAAAAATCTTTATCAACATTCATATTCAGATTCATACCTACTTATTAATTAAAGGTCATTCATATTCAGATTCATTTTAATTCAGCAGTAAATAATTGTTAGCCATTTGTGTTTTCTTTTCTGGAATTAAATACATAGAGTAAACGAGTTCTTGAGTGGAGATCGCGATTCACTAAGCGTAATGTATGACGCCCTTCAGCATGGTGGGATGGCGATCTGCGAAGGACTGCAGACTACCATACTAAAATGTGGCAAAATGAAGACAGGGCGTTATAGCACTTATAGGTCTCATTATATATACCTAGGGTAGGCATAATTATTTCCAGCAGAGCATTGATTTTTGCAATCGAAGAGTTCATAATATGAAAATTAAAAACTTGCTGCAAACCCCTTCTGAGCTTTAAAAAAGTGGTTGAATTTAATTTATCGCTAAAATAAACATATGGCTCCTAACAGCTTCCTAAAAGTATATTCCGTACAATATGTATCTCTCTCTATTCTGTCTACCTTCTGTACCAACCGAACAAAGGAGGTTGGTTTCAATCCTGACCCCTAACCTGAAACTAACCTCTAGAATTGAAACCTCTTTTGTATTGTGCCGCCATTTGCAATGAAGAGAACCTATGGAAATTAAATTATTCTGCCGATGTTCAAAAAATATTTTTTTTTCTTCTGTAAATATTATGGAAAAACTGAAAATGCAAAGTTCCTTAGGATTTTAAGACGATTCGAACGATATATTCAGTATCGTTCTTCAAATTTTTGGGACAGGCCATAAGGGATTCTTGCCATTGTTCTTTCATCTAAACAACTTATGTAGTTACGGAGATTACCTATAACAAACATTCACACAGACTTTCCCAATTATTATAATAGTAAGGTAAGATAGTAAGGTAAGACTTGGACCAAAAGTAGAAAGCGCCGGCCAATGAAAAAATAAATGAAATATTTCGGTAGAACATAACGTCTCGATAATTTTTAGCTATGGCTGCTATGCTGTGCTATTATTATTTAAGTGGTTAAATGAGGTCAAAAATTCGTAATTTTTGATATCGATTTTTGAAAAATCGATATTTCAGTAACTAACCAAATGAGTAATCTACTACCTCTACATAAAAATAAGTCGGGTTTTCCTTCCTGACGCTATAACTCCAGAACGCACGAACCAATTTCCACGGTTTTGCATTCGTTGGAAAGGTCTCGGGCTCCGTGAGGTTTATAGTAATGTATAATAAAACCGTGCGAAGCCGGGGCGGGGCGCTAGTTTTTTATAAGGATATCTATGACTTAAATGAAATGTCCCCTTTTAAGTGCACAATTCATTTATTTCGAGGTACTTTCACTGACCTTATACACAAATCTATCTTATCATAATCCTATCTTCCTTATCTATCTTATCTTCGAGACCTTCCGCCCAAGTTTTAGATTATACCCAGAAAATAAGGTCCATACACCACATCGTTATAATTAAAATAGGGGTGATTTACTCTCATTCGGGCATTATTTTTTGAAGGGACCTATCGTTGCTGGTACCTATAGAGTCAGTGTTTTTTCAATTATTTATACTGTACTATAAATTTTATTAAATTTTTATTAAACCTGTAATAATTAAGTTGTTAAACTTATAAATTGTGCATATATTTACTAAAATATATTTCATATATTTTGGTAATAGTTTAGTAGTAGTTTTTTAATTACATAACTTTAATAGCGAAGAAGGGGAAATGAAACATAATTTAGATTAAACATTAGATGAAATTTATTTAGTCCGGTCAATTTAGACATTCGAAGCTACATAAATTCCCCTTCATTTTTCACGATTTTCATCAAAACGGTAAGTTTTATCATAAAAAATATCGACAAAAATTGTAAATTATCTACAAAAAATGGTTAGGTTCAGTTCGGTTCGGTTCGGTTCGTTAGGTTAGGTTAGGTTAGGTTAGTTTAGGTTAGGCTAGGTTCGGTTAGGTTCGGTTAGGTTCGGTTCGGTTCGGTTCGGTTCGGTTCGTTAGGTTAGGTTAGGTTAGGTTAGGTTAGGTTAGGTTAGGTTAGGTTAGGTTAGGTTAGGTTAGGTTAGGTTAGGTTAGGTTAGGTTAGGTTAGGTTAGGCTAGGTTCGGTTAGGCTAGGTTCGGTTAGGTTCGGTTCGGTTCGGTTCGGTTCGTTAGGTTAGGTTAGGTTAGGTTAGGTTAGGTTAGGTTAGGTTAGGTTAGGTTAGGTTAGGTTAGGTTAGGTTAGGTTAGGTTAGGTTAGGGTAGGTTAGGTTAGGTTAGGTTAGGTTAGGTTAGGTTAGTTTAGGTTAGGTTAGGCTAGGTTCGGTTAGGTTCGGTTAGGTTCGGTTCGGTTCGGTTCGGTTCGTTAGGTTAGGTTAGGTTAGGTTAGGTTAGGTTAGGTTAGGTTAGGTTAGGTTAGGTTAGGTTAGTTAGGTAAAGTTAGGTTAGGTTAGGTTCCACGACTGGTGGACTAACCTAACCTAACTTAAATTAACCTAACCTAACCTAACCTAACCTAACCTAACCTAACCTAACCTAACCTAACCTAACCTAACCTAACCTAACCTAACCTAACCTAACCTAACCTAACCTAACCTAACCTAACCTAACGAACCGAACCGAACCGAACCGAACCTAACCGAACCTAGCCTAACCGAACCGAACCGAACCTAACCATTTTTTGTATATAATTTTATGATTTACAATTTTTGTCGATATATTTTTATGATAAAAATTAATGTTTTGATGAAATACATAGCCATAGATATAATTTTTGACCTCATTTAACCACTCAAATAATAATGCTCAAAATACCAATAAAATATCAATACCATTAATGGACTTATTTAAACGAACGTTTTTAATGTAGTCGTTAGTTATTCCTTAATAAATAAATAAACTAGATCCATTACTATCTTAGTAAGTAGGTAAAGTAATATTTATTCAAAGAAAGGTTAACAATTTTATATACTTAAGACTATTGTACAGTTAAAATATTTTAAAATTAAGTATGTCTAATTGTATGTCTATTTGATTGGCTACGGCCCCACACTAGGCTCAGGGCCCGTGTCGTGGATCTTGGAAGAAACATATTGAGTCGACCTGTAAAAAAATGGCAAAAGTAATTTACGCGCTTAAGCAACTTAGACCCATTTCTTTAGATATTCAAATTCAAAATGCTTTATTTCCTTAAGACCTTACAGGACACTTGGACACATAAAGCTCTGAAAGACATATATTACGCATATATTTACTCAATTATGTCTTATGGTATCATTTTATTTGGGAGCTCTACAGATTACGAATGTATACTTAAATTACAAAAGCGTGCCATAAGAGTATTAATGAAAGCGAAATACAGAGAGTCAAAAACCTTCGGATATTAGCATCAGTAGCGGTATTCATAAAAAAAATAATTTGAAAGAATATACAATCGGAGGCGAAAGTAGCAAACGTGCCACGCTGCAGAAAATAATGCTAGAGCCGATTCACCATCGACTGAAAATCGCAAAACGGCTCCCTAAAATAATGGGCCAAAAGCTATATAAACAAGCTCCCGATAGATCTTAAACTTACTAAAAGTGAAATTTTTTGCTTGACAAGACGCTATATACCTCTAGTATTAAAGAGTTTTTAGATAACGACCACAGCAAGTACGAAATAAAATCAACTAAACTAAAACTGATGGGTAACATCACTTAATCTAATACGAGTAGTAGAGTCCTAATTTTAAGAAATTATATTTTTATTATAATAATAAACCATAGATACATATGTTATAAAATTCTGACGAGTCATAGCCTGATCATTTAATTTTAAGTACCTAAATACTTTAACAACGCAACGGTTTTAGGCAACGCTCGTCGCCGTACAACTCCCGCGTGATCCGGTTCGAGGACACTGCCAGGCGGGGAGTTTGACTGGGGTGGTACATTTGTCAAAGAATAACGCAGGTGTCCTAAGGCCAGCTCAGCGAGGACGGAAACCTCGCGTGGAGCAAAAGGGCAAAAGCTGGCTTGATCCAGATGTTCAGTACGCATAGGGACTGCGAAAGCACGGCCTATCGATCCTTTAGTACTAAAGAGTTTTTAGCAAGAGGTGCCAGAAAAGTTACCACAGGGATAACTGGCTTGTGGCAGCCAAGCGTTCATAGCGACGTTGCTTTTTGAGCCTTCGATGTCGGCTCTTCCTATCATTGCGAAGCAAAATTCGCCAAGCGTTGGATTGTTCACCCATCAAAAGGGAACGTGAGCTGGGTTTAGACCGTCGTGAGACAGGTTAGTTTTACCCTACTGATGGCTTGTCGTTGCGATAGTAATACTGCTCAGTACGAGAGGAACCGCAGTTTCGGACATTTGGTTCATGCACTCGGCCGAGCGGCCGGTGGTGCGAAGCTATTATCCGCGGGATTATGCCTGAACGCCTCTAAGGCCGAAGCCAGCCTAGCCGAATCCGGCAAGGATATGCTCACTGTGGAGCCCCGAGAGTCGGGAGGCTCTAAACAATGTGACTTTACTAGTTGCGCTTTACTTCGTAAGGCGTGACGTCGAAGCCCATTTGGACCGCGGAGATCGGTGCGTACGGTTTAACACGTGCACCACGGCTCCTTCTGGTTCGGATATAACTCAGTTCGATGTCGGGGCTCGGAATAGTCTGTAGACGACTTACGTTCCTGGCGGGGTGTTGTGGTCGGTAGAGCAGCGTCGTGCTGCGATCTGTTGAGACTCAGCCCTACGCCAGGTGATTCGTCCGAGGACGAGTTTTTTTTTTTAAATTTTTATAGTATTGTTATTCTATGAACATGTAAAACGGCAAGGTCCGAGTCTAACTTTACTAACTTTACTAACATTACTAACTACTAACTTTACTAACTTTACTAACTTTACTAACTTTACTAACTTTAGGTACTAACTTTACTAACTTTACTAACTTTACTAACATTACTAACATTACTAACTTTAGGTACTAACTTTACTAACATTACTAACTTTACTAACTACGAATATACATTGTACCTGATGATGAACTTCGATTGCATGCAACCTTTAGACTGTTTTGAACGGTCTGCAGTTAGCTCGATTGTATATACTGGTTTTATTTTTTTCTATTCCGTTTATTTTTATACATTTTTTTAAATTTAGCTCTTGTTAGCTTGTTCTTGTAATTTTCAGTACTTTACTTATTTACCTTATAGAACTTCATTAACAACGAAAATTATAATCAAAAAATGTATACCTACTTGTAAATATACAATTCAAATCATTGAGCTAACTACAGACGGTCGAAAACAGTCTAGAGGTATCTCAATTGTTTACTTTATTAATTTAAGAAAGGAAATAACAATCAAGGAATAGAACCTTATTAAAACTATTATTTACAATATTTTGGTAGGTTGAAAACAGTCTAGAGTTAGCTCAACTGAATGAAAGAATGGATGAAAACTCTTTATTATACTTAAATGTACCACAAAAAGGCTGAAAATGATACATAAAAATACTGCAAACTAAGACTAAGTATAAATAAATAAATAATAATAAATAATTTCGGACAGTCCACACAGCATAATCCAGCCCAAGCTAAGCAGTTAAGATAGATAAGGGCGACCCTATCGCTAAAAGCGATCTCTTCCAGGCAACCTTTGGATGGACCGGATATAAAAGAACAATATAGACGGTGGTAGTTACATTAGATCTACTTCTCTAGATAGATGGAAAAGAAAAAAATACATACCCAATAAGCTTCCAATGTTATAAACTTACATAAACATGTAACTTTATATAGTTAGATAAATAATGTACCACACGTTCATGTGGTAATTCCGGGAAAAATGTATAAAATGTTACCTATGTGTTATTCCAGACTATGATCTATCTCTTTGCCAAATTTCATCCATATCCGTTCAGTAGTTTTTGCATGAAAGAGTAACAAATATCCATCTATCCATCCATACTTACAAACTTTCGCGTTTATAATATTACTAGCGACCCGCCCCGGATTCGCATATTCATTAAAATATGCAAATTTTAATATTTTTGAGATAAGCACATTAATGTAGTAAATACAATATCAATACAATATCGAGCTCGTATTTTTTTACCTGATTATGAGACTAGATGCCGTAAGTTCCACTTTCTTCCCACTCTTTAAACGCAGACAAGAGTGGCTGATTTGACTTACCTAATTATTATAGCAAACGGAACTGTTGATTGCCCAGAGCTTCTTGAGCAAATAGGACTGCGCACATGCACGCTTGCACCTATCGTAAGGACTAATTATAGGCAGAACGCATTTGTTTATAGAGCTTCTAGCTCGTTTAACTCATTAGTACATGAAAACAGCAATATAGATTTATTCAACACCAGTTCAAGTAAGCTTAAACGCTTGCTTAATGATACATTTTTCGTTTTAGTTTGAGAAATTCTCTTGTTTGTGCTTGTACTTAGTATAAAAAACAATCTATTTTTCTTTTTTAGTTATTGTTATTGCTAGTAAGTCGTCAACTTAACTTCTTTGTTTAAGCAGTTTTACTAATAGGTTTATATACTTTTAATATATCTAGTTTTCTGTAAAAAATTTTTAAGTTAAAATTAATACCTATATGTCTACTTTCTGTAAATTCATCTCAAGTCAACAGATCTCAAGTTGCTGCTTTAATTTATTATTAGTGAAAACTTTTAATTGGCCTTAATTTAAAAATTCTTTGTATCTACTCATTGTCTAGCTGTAAGTTTTCCTAAAATTGTAAAAATAAAATAAAATAAATTTGAAGTATGTTTTTTGTTTTAATACAATAATACCTAAATTATGTCACAGTAACAGCTGTTTTCTGGAACGCAGATCATCTTAATAGTTAACTAATCAATGTTCAAATCTCTATTCAAGTGTCATTTGGGTTTCTCGAACATTGATTACGTACTTATATTTTGAAAAACAAAACTCTTGTCAAATAACATAATACGCTAATTAGGCCTGATTCTTTGTTCAAGCTCTTGTCAAATCAATAATTAACTAATCGGCGATTTTGCTCTAATTAGTTGAAATTATTACAACAATTTGCTGTATTTTTCCAAGTTCTAAACCGGGGTATAATACATAAAAAATCAACAGGTTGGTAATCCAAAAGCCATACACTACATAGTATAAACTAGAGTCGCTTTCTCTGTCCCTATGTCATTATGTCCCTTTGAAGGCTTAAATCTTTAAAACTACGCAACGGATTTTGATGCAGTTTTTTTTAATAGATAGAGTGATTCAAGAGGAAGGTTTTTATGTATAATATAAAACCGTGCGAAGCCGGGGCGGGTCGCTAGTTTTCAAATAAAATGTAAATGTGACTAACATGATCAAAATCGTGACTTAACTGTTTTGTGACATACCTGTATTTTGTATACTCATGTGATTCACATTTATTGTAAAGCAGAGTTTACATGAAATTGTCATCATTTTATAAAAGAATAATAGAATTTTTTATGTTATAAAAGAAAACTTAAAGATATACTGAACTGAAAGAATGACAGTCGTAAGATGATCAATGATTAGTTACCTAATTATCATCTAATCAGCGTTCGTACACCCCGATTTGATTTGACCAGTGTGTTAAATTAATCGCTTTATCAACTGATTTACGATTTGAACAACGTTCTAGAAACCGGCTGTTAGTGATGCAAAATGAATTACGTGTATTTTAAACGACTTCGAAAAAGGAGGAGGTTCTCATGACGTATGCAAAGAATGATGGTAAGAATTTTCAGCTATCGTGCGTGTACACGTATCGCAAGGGTATCAACCGATAGCTCCTAAAATTTTCCCAAGAGTTTTGTACTTAGATTTTGACCTGACTTGGATATATTTAATTGATACTTTTATGGCTAAAACATAATAATTTATAAGCAAATCGACAAAACTTACTCATCTGAAAGTGAACTATCAGTGCTACTACCTATTGTACTTTTGTTTTCAATTGTACATATTTCAATGTTAATCATTGTATGTGTGTGCTAAATAAATGTTTTACCTATCTAACTACTGTTGTTGTTTGTAAATGAAGCCAAACTCATGTACCTAGGTATAATAATAATTTTTACATAGTAAAAAACAAAGTCGCTTTTTCTGTCCCTATTTCCCTTTGACTGCTTTAATCTTTAAAACTACACAATGGATTTTGATGCGGTTTTTTTAATACATACCTCTAGATAGAGTGATTCAAGAGGAAGGTTTATACGTATAATAAAACCGTCGAAGCCGGGGCGGGTCGCTAGTTAGTTATAAAATAATAACTCAATCAAATTGGAGACAAATATGTTAATACCTAGGCACCTACTAATTCAAATGTTTGGTTCCAATCCAGGGATGTACTGTAGCTATCAAGTCTATCCAATTTCCTCCAATGATGAATCTGTCTACTGTTATAGTTTGTAAATGATGGCATACTTATGTTCGTAGGTATAATATCAATTAGTAGGTAGGTAGAGTATTAAGCATAAAATAATAACACAATTAAATCTAACTAATATTTTAATACTCAGGGGGTATACCTACTCTAGGTACCTTCTCTATCCAACATCCTCCAAGGTAGGTACGAGAAGCTCAGTTGAAGTCCTGCTAAATATGAGATAAAGGCACCATAATGTAATTTACATATTATAAATATGTAAACCTGGTTATTGCCGTAAAAAGTTATTTGCCGATAATGTACATGAAATGCCCTGGAAATAGTTGAATTGACTTAAATCAGTAGTTGCCTATTATAATTGGTTATTTCAATGGGGTCGGTAAATAGAAAAGAAGTTACCTGCATAACAACACATCTTACATCAGACTTTAAAAGTAATATTACGGAGGTTAGAGTAATTCCCGGAGTGTAATTTTGAGAAAAGTTCTAGGTATTTGTTGTACAGAGGCTACTGAAATATTTATTCAATTTGTGTATATACTACAACAAGATAAAGCACTGGGTGGGCAATGCGGCTGTCCCAAACCAAAACCTAGTAAGAGCCATTTTGAAAAAATTACAGGAGAAGCAAAACAAACTGTTTTACGTGCCTCTTCAATAGTATGAAAGTTGATGAACTATTTGTTCGTGATTAAAGGGTAAAAAATTGTTTTTTACAAGCAGAAAGTATTAAAATCGAAAAACTGTAGCTCATACACGTTTTATGAGACTTACTACATAAATATTTTCAGACGATTAATCAAGAAACAAAATCAAAAACCTAGTATAGTACTCTTACTAGACATTTAAGTTGGAAGATTGGAATAGTTGAATTAGTGTTCGTCACGTTTCGTTCGTAAAAACCTAGTAAATGTTTTACTTAAATTTGGCTCACCTGACTTGGCTTGATTTGACATAAAATAATAAGTAAATAATACAAAAAATATATCAAAAAAGACATTTATTAAAAACCAATGGCAATTGTGTCCTATTTGATTGTTCTAAGTATCTCGTCTGAATGAAAAGTAGACCTTGGAGGAGTAATCCTCTTCAATTTTAGATTGGGGTACAACTCGTCCGAGTCCCAAATCTGATTTCCTTAAATTTGGACCAATTGTACACTAAACCAAAAGTGAAGTGGACAACTCGTCCGAGAGAAGATCGTTCGTCGGGGTTTCTTATGTTTTTTTTAAATATACAACCATTTTAAATGATATATCCAACGGCCTCCGCTTTTTGAAAGCATAAGTTGGAAAGATCTATAATATCGCCAAATAAGCTATTAAACTAGAAATTGTAATATCTTGGTAAATACCGATCGTAGAGCACCAGTTCGTTCAGGTTAATCTGAAAAGGGTGATTGAAGTTTGTGATGGGATTTTAGGGGGACCCCCCTTAACCACGCCCACTACGAATCGAGTTGCTGTGTTTTGTGTGAGCATTTTTGATATTGTAGGTACAATTATAACATTGTTTTCCAATTCGAAAACTTAGTAATAGCCAATCCCAAATTGAAAAACCTAGTAAGTAGTAATTCCAAACTCAAACACCTAGTATGAGCACCATTTACGAGGTATTTGGATTTGGAAATGTTACATGCTAGGATTTTGATTTTGTTTTGCAGTGTAGCAAGTGGAGTTACTAGGATTAGTGGGTCACGTATCTTTGATTCTAAATGAGATAGAAATACGGGTGTTTTTGCATTACGTGCGGCTCAACATTCAAGAAACGGATGATGAAAAAAAGCGTTTTCGAAAAAAATGTCTCTTACTAGGTTTTGGTTTGGGACAGCCGAATGGACGCTTGAATATTTGTATCTCGGTCAGAAATCAGTTTTTTTTACATTTCACACATCAAAGTCTAGTTTTTTTATCACTACATAGTATAATATAAAGTTGCTTTCTCTGTCCCTATGTCATTATGTCCCTTTGAACGCTTAAATCTTTAAAACTACGCAACGGATTTTGATGCGGTTTTAGATAGAGTGATTCAAGAGGAAGGTTTATACGTATAATATAAAACCGTGCAAAGTCGGGGCGGGTCGCTAGTTATTAATAAATGAACCTGCTACTAAATTATCTTGAATTAAATACTATGAACGTAATTGTAGGTATATTATGAGTATTAAATGTAGGGTACTAAGGTAAGTTGTTCCGGGACCGATCGTCATAGATGGCCACCTTCTTGAAATTGTTTCCGAGTAGATACACTTACCTTGGGCAAATTGTGCAGTTAGGTAAAAACTATTTTGAGAAGGAGGCCAAGAGGAGGATCCAGCTAGGCTGGGCAGCATTTGAGAAACTACGTCGGGTCTTCTCGACATCCATACCGCAATATTTGAAAACGAAAGTTTTCAACCAGTGCGTCCTACCTAAGAGTGTCCACGACTCACGGTAGGGCTGGTCCACCAGTTCAAAGTCGCTCAGCGAGCTATGTGAGGAGTCTCTCTGAAGGATAGGATTCATTATGAATACATCCGACAGAGAACCAAGTTATCGACATAGCTCAAAGAATTAGCAAGCTGAAGTGGCAGTGGGCTGGCCATATCTCGCGAAGAAACGACAACCGTTGGGATAAACGTGTTCTTGAGTGGAGACCGCGACTCGGTAAGGTACTAAGGTAAGGTTTATTAGATAGTCAGATAGTCATTTTATTGGTAAATTTTTTTACAAGTCATTTCACATTATATTTAGTACATATTAACAGATAGGTACCTACTAATAAATGCAGTGTAAAATCAAATATACTTAGACAAAAAGGAAATGCACAAACATTAGTACAACTCAAAAATCTTTATCAACATTCATATTCAGATTCATACCTACTTATTAATTAAAGGTCATTCATATTCAGATTCATTTTAATTCAGCAGTAAATAATTGTTAGCCATTTGTGTTTTCTTTTCTGGAATTAAATACATAGAGTAAACGAGTTCTTGAGTGGAGATCGCGATTCACTAAGCGTAATGTATGACGCCCTTCAGCATGGTGGGATGGCGATCTGCGAAGGACTGCAGACTACCATACTAAAATGTGGCAAAATGAAGACAGGGCGTTATAGCACTTATAGGTCTCATTATATATACCTAGGGTAGGCATAATTATTTCCAGCAGAGCATTGATTTTTGCAATCGAAGAGTTCATAATATGAAAATTAAAAACTTGCTGCAAACCCCTTCTGAGCTTTAAAAAAGTGGTTGAATTTAATTTATCGCTAAAATAAACATATGGCTCCTAACAGCTTCCTAAAAGTATATTCCGTACAATATGTATCTCTCTCTATTCTGTCTACCTTCTGTACCAACCGAACAAAGGAGGTTGGTTTCAATCCTGACCCCTAACCTGAAACTAACCTCTAGAATTGAAACCTCTTTTGTATTGTGCCGCCATTGAATGAATGAATGAATGAATGAACACTTTATTTGTACTTAAAAAAACATTTAAAGAGCTTATATCTAATTTAAAAATAATAAACAGTACAAAAAGGCGGCCTTATCGCTGAGAGCGATTTCTCCCAGGCAACCTTTTATTTAGAAAAGCATAGATATAAGAATTGGGTAGGTAGTGCAGTGCACAGATAGAAAATAATAATAATAATAATAATAAAATTCACAGATACATTAAAAACATACAATACAAAACCTTCTAAAAAAAAACAAAATAAACTAACGAGTGAGAAGAACATGAAATTAGTGATTTTTGAAGATATAGGAAAATGAGGGTGAAATGGATGAACTTAGTTAGACAGCTGAAGATAGGAAATGGGACTTTAGGTTGGACTTGAAAGAGTTGATGGAAGGAGCAAGTCTGAGAGCGACAGGCAGTTTGTTCCAAAGACGAACAGCCTGTACACTAAAAGAATTGCCATAAAAGGATTGGGTATGCGCGGGAAACTTGAGGAGTAAGTTATCTGATGACCTGAGATTGTGAGAGTTGGAAGAATGAAGGAATTCAAACCGTTCTTTTAGGTATACAGGAGAAAAAGGATTAAAGAGAATAGAATAGAGAAGAGAAAGAACGTGCATGTCCCGGCGAAGTCGAATAGGGAGCCACTTGAGCATGGTGCGAAAAGGAGAGACGTGGTCATATTTGCGTAGGCCAAATATGAACCTAATGCAGAAGTTTTGGAGGCGCTCAAGTTTATCCAGCTGATCCTCATCAAGATCTAAATAACTGGCGTCTGCATAGTCTAGAACAGAGAGGAGAAGAGATTCGGCTAAAGCAATTTTGGTTGCGGTTGGCAGAAAGTACCTCAGCTTCCTAAGGGAGCCTGCTGAAGCAAAGAGTTTCTTACTGGTGATTTCAAGCTGAGGATGCCATGAAAGTTTGCGGTCAAATGTAACCCCAAGATTCTTTACGGTCACACTGTAAGGAATCGGTATTCCATCGAAATTAACTTGGGGTACAGTCCGCCAGTCCACTCTATCTATCATTCTTGAACTACCAATGATTATAGTTTGCGTTTTATTGGGATTGATTTTTAATCCATGAGCCTGACTCCACCCAGTGATTCGACGCAAATCCGCGTTAATAATATCAACGGCATCTCCAATGCGATCCAGCTGCGCCTGTGCATATATCTGCAGATCATCCGCGTAGAGGTGATAAGAGGAAGTTAAATGTTGAGAAATGGAGTTAATAAATATAGCAAAGAGAAGAGGAGAGAGGACGCCACCTTGCGGTACACCGACTGAAGTATCACACCATGACGAGACAGTCTCGCCAAGGCGGATTCTTTGCCGGCGACCATGCAGGTAACTGAAAAACCAGTCAACTACCCCCTGGGAGATGTTAAGAGAGCGAAGGAATGCTAGAAGTATGTCAAAGTCTACTGTATTAAAGGCATTGCTAAAATCTAGTAAAGTTAAAACAGTAAGTTGTCGACTATCCATGCCCAGTCGTATGTCATCTGTTATTTTGACCAGGGCAGTCACAGTACTGTGGCCTTTGCGGAAACCAGATTGCAAGGGATTAAGAGTGTTGTGCATAGAGAGAAAAGAGTTAAGCTGGTTGTGAACAAGCCGTTCTAAAACTTTTGATAAAAATGGGAGAATAGAAATGGGGCGGTATTCCGAAAAAGATTTGGGATTGGGTTTCTTGGGTAGAGGAATCAATTGGGCTTCCTTCCAACAGGAAGGAAAAACCCCGTGCTGCAATGAGTAATTAAGGATATGACAGAGGATTGGCAGGATAACATTCAGTATGGGGATAAGCATATTGAGGCTGATACCATCTGACCCAACAGCTTTGGAAGAAATGGATAGGATACTCTTCTTAACATCTTCAGGGGTAACAGGTTCAAAAGAAAATTTAGAATAGTTGGGCTCTGGAGTAGACAAAATATTTCTGATAGTATTAGCTTTGACAGCGTCAGACATGGCCGGAGCAGCTGAAAAATGGATGTTTAAAGAGTTAATATCTAAATTATCTGGTATTGATTCCTGTTTAGACTTCCCAACTCCTAACGTTCTGAGGAATTTCCACACCTTTGCAGGATCCTCCTCTGAAACAGATTCGTGAATGTAACGGCGCTGAGCATCCCTGCACTTTCTGTTGCATCGATTACGGTATTGTAAATAGGCAGCCTTATTTTTTCCGCTTGGGTTAATTTTATACCTAGTTTTTGCACAAGATTTTTGATGCATGAGCAGCTTTATGTCATCTGTCAACCAGGGTGCTGGAAGATGTTTTAGTTTAATTGGACGAAAAGGTGCATGTTTGTCAAAAAGATGAGTAATTAAACCATTGAATGCAATCACCTTATCGTCCAAAGTATCAGCATCATAAACAGACAACCAATCCAGATCTCGAGCATCAGCCAGCAGTTTAACGCTGTCAATGCTACCAAAATTTCGTTGAAGAATGACTTTAGGTTTAGACTTAGGGGTGCGGATTTTATACGATAGAAAAATTAAGTCATGGTAAGAAAAATTATCAGCGGAAAATTGGCCATGCCTTACAGCAAAAAAAGGAGAAGAAACTATAATTAAATCTAGTAAAGATGGGGCACAGTTGGGAAAATGATGGGTGGCTCCAAGGGGTAGTATATGAAGATTACATGACCGAACAATAGATTCAATGGCTGCAGTGCGATGATCCCTTTTGAGGAGGCAGGTGTTGAAGTCACCCATGATGATGGTTTGGCTATAGTTTGGTACCAGATCCTCAAGGAGTTTTTCAAAAGAGGTAAAATAATTAATTCGGAGGGATGGACAATAGAAAACTCCGAGTAAGATTTTTGTGTGAGAGAGAGTAACCTCAACAAAGAGATGTTCACCCGCATTGGGCGGAGGTGGCTGGGCAGACATGCTGATAATAGAAAAAGGAATGTGTGACCGCAAGTATATGGCCACCCCACCACAGCGCATTTGCAATGAAGAGAACCTATGGAAATTGTTACGTATGTAAGCGTATACGCTTGTGTGCGTGCCTGCACAGCCGCGCCACCTCGTCTCAATAAACAGTGTGTTACCAACCAGCGATCGTTTCACTCCTGTCCCTGAGCTCCCGTATTCGCATATTTAACAGTGGCGCCGATCTACCTGCATGTGCAAAAAAATAATCATGGCGAATTCTGCGCAACACGGAATTTTAAATACGTTTGACCACAACTTGCAAACTTGGAAAACGTATAGAGGCCGGATCTCGCAGTATTTTCTGGCAAATGATATTACGGCTTCGACGGATTCAACGGGGAGCAAAAGGAAGGCGATCCTGCTGAGCGCACTCACGGACGGCTCCTACAAGCTAGCGACGGACTTGGTACTGCCAAAAAGCCTGGAAGACGTGCCCTATTCAGATCTACTGGATATCCTCGATGCGCACTTTACTCCTAAGCGTATCGGTTTTGCTGAGCGTCATAACTTTTACGCGGCAACTCAACAAACTGGCGAAACGCATTCTCAATGGGCGGCGCGTCTACGAGGACTTACGGAAAAGTGTGGCTTTTTGAATATTGAAGAAGCACTTCGTGACAGATTTCTCATGGGCATGCTGCCGGGACAAGAAAAAGAGAAGCTGTACACAAAAGATTTGGTTAATCTCAGCATGGCGGAGGTCGTCAAAATGGCGGAGAATTTGAGTTGCGCGCACGCGGCAGCGGCCAGCGCCAGCGCGCCCGCAGCCGACAGCCAGCTGTTCAAGATATCGAAGGACGTAAAGAATGCAGCTGCAGGAAAAGTTAAATGCAGTGTATGTGGTTATACGAATCACAAATCATCGGAGTGCCGGTTCGCCAATTATGTTTGCAAAAAGTGTCACGAAAAAGGCCACTTGCGTAGAATGTGTTCAAAGAAAGTGAATTTCGTTGAGTTGGAATGCAGTGACAAGGGTGAGCATGATGCCGGTGATGATGGTAAGTTGTTTTATATCCGATCTTTCAGGGGAGAACCTATGGTAGAAAGTGTGTTGATTAATAAATTGCCATTAAAATTTGAAATAGACAGCGGGTCGGCAGTAACCGTAATTCCAGAGAGTTTTTACAAAAATAAATTCAAAGATGTACCCTTATCAAGTACGGATAAACAGCTGATGACGTACAATGGAAAGAAGATCATATGTTTAGGAACGCTTCGGTTACCGGTCTGCTACGCGAGTCAAACGCACTATGTAAATATATTTGTAGTGCGCGACGGAGGGCCACCGCTTTTAGGCAGGGATTTTATATCTTTATTTAAATTACAGCTCATGCCGGTAAACTGTATCAATTCAGAATTTTCACTCGACTATTTACAGGAGCGTTTTGCTGAATTATTTTCTGACAAGTTAGGAAATTTTAATAAATATAAAGTTAAATTGAAGCTGAAAGAAAACGCTAAACCCGTTTTTTGCAAAGCGCGGCCAGTGGCGTTTGCCTTACGCGACAAGGTTGATAAAGAAATCGACAGGCTAATCGATTTAGGTATTCTTGAGCACGTTGAATACTCGGACTACGCATCTCCCATAGTTCCGGTCCTAAAGCGAGACGGGTCCGTAAGATTGTGTGCTGACTATTCCGTTAGTATAAATAAACAACTACTAGTGGAACAATACCCGCTTCCCACTACAAACGAGCTATTTTCAAAGATTTATGGTGGTCAACAGTTTACTAAGCTTGATCTATCCATGGCATATAACCAGTTTATGTTAGACGATGAATCAAAAAACCTCACCACCGTCAACTCCAGCCGTGGGCTTCTAAGATTCAATAGATTAGTGTTTGGTTTGACCTGCGGGCCATCTATTTTTCAGCGGGCGATCGAAGGTGTACTATCAGGCATAGATGGAGTCTTGTGTCTTTTGGATGATATATTGATAACAGGGTCTGATAAAAAAGAACACATGCAGAGGTTACTTACCGTGCTAGAACGTTTACAGGATGCTGGTTTAACTTTACGGAAGGATAAGTGTAGTTTTTTTCAGAATGAGGTTAGTTATCTCGGTTATATTATAACAAAAGACGGTCTCAAAAAATCTCCGGAAAAGATTAATGCTATGGTCGAAGCTCCAGTTCCCACCAATGTTACTCAGCTACAGTCTTTTCTAGGTTTAGTAAATTACTACAGGAATTTTGTACCTAATGCATCGACTGTCCTTAGTCCGCTGTATGAACTGCTGAAAAAAGGTTGTAAGTGGGAATGGACTGATAAACATCAACAAGCTTTTACAGCAATAAAAAACTTGATGACGTCAGACCAAGTGCTTGCTCATTTCGATCCGAATGCTAAAATAATATTGACAGTAGATGCTAGTCCTAGTGGTCTAGGCGCGATTCTATCACAGGTGGGGAAAGAAGGGACAGAAAGGCCTGTTTCTTTTGTTTCTCGGACACTGAACGCTGCTGAGACTCGTTACTCTCAAATACAAAAGGAAGCGACAGCTATCATTTACGGTGTTCGTCGTTTTCACCAGTATTTATACGGTAGGTCTATACCTTTTGTTTTACGGACGGATCACAAACCCTTATTATCTATATTCGGCCCATACAAAGGAATACCAGAAATGTCGCAATTCAGTCGCAATTTGCTGACGCAAATAGACTTCAACGCTACGCCTTATTTTTAAGTAGCTATAACTATACAATAGAGTATGTACGCAGCGCTGATAACAGCGCTGATTACCTGTCCCGCTGTAGCCTACAGCGCGCGGTACACGAGTGCGCTTGCACCGAGCGGTGCCAGTGCTGCGACTGTGAGGTAGCCTATGACAGGGCTACCTATGTATGTTTTGTGATGGACGGCACTATGCCGTTAACGTTAAAACAGCTACGCACAGAAACTGATAATGATGAACTATTACAGTTAGTTAAACGTTACGTCATTAAAGGATGGCCACCTAAATTAACTGATGTTAGAATAAAAGCTTATCATTTGTGTAGATCGCAGTTATCAGTTGAGAACGGGTGCCTTATGCGAGGGCACAAGGTCGTTATACCGACCTCTTTATATAAAACCGTGTTATCTGAACTACATCAATCATCTATTCATCTACAACCTTTACTGGTCCACTGCTGGACGCAGGTCTTCCCATGATAAGCGCCTCATCGGCACTCATCATATGGGAGTAATGCCCATAATCCCCACGCTGGGCATGCGGGTTGGGGATCGCAGTTCGGTGGTAGAATTGTTTTACAGGAAGCGCTGCTGCCCGCCCCCCGGTGGATATCCCTTAGTCGCCTCTTACGACACCCGCGGGAAGAGTTGGGGTAGTGCAAATTCTAAGCCGGCACCACACGGCAACAACAACTACATCAATCGCATTTAGGTATTGTTAAGACTAAGGCCGAGGCTCGCTCAAGATTCTGGTTTCCCGGCATCGATCAAGCAATAGAAGCGATGATCAGTTCATGTGATGTATGTACACAGCTTCGCCCCTCGCCGCCGCGCGCCCCTCCAGCTTGCTGGAAATACCCGACTACTGCATTCTACAGGATACACGTTGATTTTTTAGGACCGATAAAGAGTTGCATGTACTTAGTAGTGGTTGACGCCCACACCAAGTGGATAGAAGTGTATCATATGAATTCTACTACGTCATCAGCTGCGGTAATTGGGAAACTTTGTGATTTTTTTTCAAGATTTGGCATTCCAAATACTATAGTAAGTGATAACGGTACATCTTTCTGTTCGCGTGAATTTGAATTGTTTTGTTTAACTAATGGAATTAGTCATGTGACATCGCCGGTGTACCACCCGCCTAGCAACGGCCAAGCCGAAAGTTTTGTTAAGATTGCAAAAAAGGGAATTAAGTCCTGTCTTTCGTCATGCAATAAAACTGTGAAAGGCAGTACTGATTTAAAATTATTAAGATACCTTATGGACTATAGAAACTCTGTGCACACTACTACAGGGTTGTCTCCTGCTGAAATGGTATACGGTCACAAGCTAAGGTCACGTTTAGACTTGATTAATCCTAAATCATCATCATCACCCTCGTCATTGGTTCCTAACTATGCACAAAATCAACAGTGTTTGCAAACTAATCATAATGTAATAAATAAAACAAAACAACTAAAGATAAATGAAGTAGTATTATACAAAAAATATGTAAACAAAACAAATTATACGTGG
Source organism: Eupithecia centaureata (assembly GCA_944547425.1). NCBI lineage: Eukaryota > Metazoa > Arthropoda > Insecta > Lepidoptera > Geometridae > Eupithecia > Eupithecia centaureata. The sequence continues at coordinate 360,921 of OX155701.1, read as the reverse complement.
TGTAAAGGAATTATCACAAAAAAGATAGGCAAAGTTGTGTATTTAGTTAAAGATTTGGAAAGCTCAGAAAGTGTAAAAAGACATATTAATCAGTTAGTTAAATACAAAGGGACTCCCATCAATCTGGAAGATACAATGAATGTAAATAGGCCAAATCCATCCTCGTTTTCGCCGGATTCATCAGCATCACCTCCTGCTTCGCCTCCAGCGTCGCCGCCGCCGTCTCCAACATCGCCACATTCGCCACCTTGTTTGCCGCCGCCGACGACGACTCAACAACTGCATCTACCATCCACGTCTACTTGCTCACCGGTTGCCACGGATGAACAGACTCCTCAAGGAAGAGCTCAATCAATATTGGCTGGGTGTTCGACTCCAAGTCGGAGGGAGGAATTATACGAAGCGCATGATTCGCCTCGTGAGTCTGATAATGATGCAGTTAGCACAGATAAGTCTGTAGCTGAGGAAGAGTTTTACGAAGCAGAAGAAGCTGCTGGCCGGGACCCAGAAGAAAATAAACAAATTAAGGACATGGGTTCAACTCCTCATAAAAGATTGATGCGTAATCGTCCCGCTGTTTCATATAAGAAGTTTTTTTAGTACTTAAATAGTTAGTAGGTGTTTATTGTACTAGGGGAGGAATGTTACGTATGTAAGCGTATACGCTTGTGTGCGTGCCTGCACAGCCGCGCCACCTCGTCTCAATAAACAGTGTGTTACCAACCAGCGATCGTTTCACTCCTGTCCCTGAGCTCCCGTATTCGCATATTTAACAGAAATTAAATTATTCTGCCGATGTTCAAAAAATATTTTTTTTTCTTCTGTAAATATTATGGAAAAACTGAAAATGCAAAGTTCCTTAGGATTTTAAGACGATTCGAACGATATATTCAGTATCGTTCTTCAAATTTTTGGGACAGGCCATAAGGGATTCTTGCCAATGTTCTTTCATCTAAACAACTTATGTAGTTACGGAGATTACCTATAACAAACATTCACACAGACTTTCCCAATTATTATAATAGTAAGGTAAGATAGTAAGGTAAGACTTGGACCAAAAGTAGAAAGCGCCGGCCAATGAAAAAATAAATGAAATATTTCGGTAGAACATAACGTCTCGATAATTTTTAGCTATGGCTGCTATGCTGTGCTATTATTATTTAAGTGGTTAAATGAGGTCAAAAATTCGTAATTTTTGATATCGATTTTTGAAAAATCGATATTTCAGTAACTAACCAAATGAGTAATCTACTACCTCTACATAAAAATAAGTCGGGTTTTCCTTCCTGACGCTATAACTCCAGAACGCACGAACCAATTTCCACGGTTTTGCATTCGTTGGAAAGGTCTCGGGCTCCGTGAGGTTTATAGTAATGTATAATAAAACCGTGCGAAGCCGGGGCGGGGCGCTAGTTTTTTATAAGGATATCTATGACTTAAATGAAATGTCCCCTTTTAAGTGCACAATTCATTTATTTCGAGGTACTTTCACTGACCTTATACACAAATCTATCTTATCATAATCCTATCTTCCTTATCTATCTTATCTTCGAGACCTTCCGCCGGAGGCCTAATTGACACTTCTTGGTGTCTTGCAAAGCACATGTACCTACCATACCATCAAGTTTTAGATTATACCCAGAAAATAAGGTCCATACACCACATCGTTATAATTAAAATAGGGGTGATTTACTCTCATTCGGGCATTATTTTTTGAAGGGTTGCTCGTTGCTGGTACCTATAGAGTCAGTGTTTTTTCAATTATTTATACTGTACTATAAATTTTATTAAATTTTTATTAAACCTGTAATAATTAAGTTGTTAAACTTATAAATTGTGCATATATTTACTAAAATATATTTCATATATTTTGGTAATAGTTTAGTAGTAGTTTTTTAATTACATAACTTTAATAGCGAAGAAGGGGAAATGAAACATAATTTAGATTAAACATTAGATGAAATTTATTTAGTCCGGTCAATTTAGACATTCGAAGCTACATAAATTCCCCTTCATTTTTCACGATTTTCATCAAAACGGTAAGTTTTATCATAAAAAATATCGACAAAAATTGTAAATTATCTACAAAAAATGGTTAGGTTCAGTTCGGTTCGGTTCGGTTCGTTAGGTTAGGTTAGGTTAGGTTAGTTTAGGTTAGGCTAGGTTCGGTTAGGTTCGGTTAGGTTCGGTTCGGTTCGGTTCGGTTCGGTTCGTTAGGTTAGGTTAGGTTAGGTTAGGTTAGGTTAGGTTAGGTTAGGTTAAGTTAGGGTAGGTTAGGTTAGGCTAGGTTCGGTTAGGCTAGGTTCGGTTAGGTTCGGTTCGGTTCGGTTCGTTAGGTTAGGTTAGGTTAGGTTAGGTTAGGTTAGGTTAGGTTAGGTTAGGTTAGGTTAGGTTAGGTTAGGTTAGGTTAGGTTAGGTTAGGTTAGGTTAGGTTAGGTTAGGTTAGGTTAGGTTAGGTTAGGTTAGGTTAGGTTAGGTTAGGTTAGGTTAGGTTAGGTTAGGTTAGGTTAGGTTAGGTTAGGTTAGGTTAGGTTAGGTTAGGTTAGTTTAGGTTAGGTTAGGCTAGGTTCGGTTAGGTTCGGTTAGGTTCGGTTCGGTTCGGTTCGGTTCGTTAGGTTAGGTTAGGTTAGGTTAGGTTAGGTTAGGTTAGGTTAGGTTAGGTTAGTTAGGTAAAGTTAGGTTAGGTTAGGTTCCACGACTGGTGGACTAACCTAACCTAACTTAAATTAACCTAACCTAACCTAACCTAACCTAACCTAACCTAACCTAACCTAACCTAACCTAACCTAACCTAACCTAACCTAACCTAACCTAACCTAACCTAACCTAACCTAACCTAACCTAACCTAACCTAACCTAACCTAACCTAACCTAACGAACCGAACCGAACCGAACCGAACCTAACCGAACCTAGCCTTACCGAACCGAACCGAACCTAACCATTTTTTGTATATAATTTTATGATTTACAATTTTTGTCGATATATTTTTATGATAAAAATTAACGTTTTGATGAAATACATAGCCATAGATATAATTTTTGACCTCATTTAACCACTCAAGTAATAATGCTCAAAATACCAATAAAATATCAATACCATTAATGGACTTATTTAAACGAACGTTTTTAATGTAGTCGTTAGTTATTCCTTAATAAATAAATAAACTAGATCCATTACTATCTTAGTAAGTAGGTAAAGTAATATTTATTCAAAGAAAGGTTAACAATTTTATATACTTAAGACTATTGTACAGTTAAAATATTTTAAAATTAAGTATGTCTAATTGTATGTCTATTTGATTGGCTACGGCCCCACACTAGGCTCAGGGCCCGTGTCGTGGATCTTGGAAGAAACATATTGAGTCGACCTGTAAAAAAATGGCGAAAGTAATTTACGCGCTTAAGCAACTTAGACCCATTTCTTTAGATATTCAAATTCAAAATGCTTTATTTCCTTAAGACCTTACAGGACACTTGGACACATAAAGCTCTGAAAGACATATATTACGCATATATTTACTCAATTATGTCTTATGGTATCATTTTATTTGGGAGCTCTACAGATTACGAATGTATACTTAAATTACAAAAGCGTGCCATAAGAGTATTAATGAAAGCGAAATACAGAGAGTCAAAAACCTTCGGATATTAGCATCAGTAGCGGTATTCATAAAAAAAATAATTTGAAAGAATATACAATCGGAGGCGAAAGTAGCAAACGTGCCACGCTGCAGAAAATAATGCTAGAGCCGATTCACCATCGACTGAAAATCGCAAAACGGCTCCCTAAAATAATGGGCCAAAAGCTATATAAACAAGCTCCCGATAGATCTTAAACTTACTAAAAATGAAATTTTTTGCTTGACAAGACGCTATATACCTCTAGTATTAAAGAGTTTTTAGATAACGACCACAGCAAGTACGAAATAAAATCAACTAAACTAAAACTGATGGGTAACATCACTTAATCTAATAGTAGAGTCCTAATTTTAAGAAATTATATTTTTATTATAATAATAAACCATAGATACATATGTTATAAAATTCTGACGAGTCATAGCCTGATCATTTAATTTTAAGTACCTAAATACTTTAACAACGCAACGGTTTTAGGCAACGCTCGTCGCCGTACAACTCCCGCGTGATCCGGTTCGAGGACACTGCCAGGCGGGGAGTTTGACTGGGGCGGTACATCTGTCAAAGAATAACGCAGGTGTCCTAAGGTCAGCTCAGCGAGGACGGAAACCTCGCGTGGAGCAAAAGGGCAAAAGCTGGCTTGATCCAGATGTTCAGTACGCATAGGGACTGCGAAAGCACGGCCTATCGATCCTTTAGTACTAAAGAGTTTTTAGCAAGAGGTGCCAGAAAAGTTACCACAGGGATAACTGGCTTGTGGCAGCCAAGCGTTCATAGCGACGTTGCTTTTTGAGCCTTCGATGTCGGCTCTTCCTATCATTGCGAAGCAAAATTCGCCAAGCGTTGGATTGTTCACCCATCAAAAGGGAACGTGAGCTGGGTTTAGACCGTCGTGAGACAGGTTAGTTTTACCCTACTGATGGCTTGTCGTTGCGATAGTAATACTGCTCAGTACGAGAGGAACCGCAGTTTCGGACATTTGGTTCATGCACTCGGCCGAGCGGCCGGTGGTGCGAAGCTACCATCCGCGGGATTATGCCTGAACGCCTCTAAGGCCGAAGCCAGCCTAGCCGAATCCGGCAAGGATATGCTCACTGTGGAGCCCCGAGAGTCGGGAGGCTCTAAACAATGTGACTTTACTAGTTGCGCTTTACTTCGTAAGGCGTGACGTCGAAGCCCATTTGGACCGCGGAGATCGGTGCGTACGGTTTAACACGTGCACCACGGCTCCTTCTGGTTAGGATATAACTCAGTTCGATGTCGGGGCTCGGAATAGTCTGTAGACGACTTACGTTCCTGGCGGGGTGTTGTGGTCGGTAGAGCAGCGTCGTGCTGCGATCTGTTGAGACTCAGCCCTACGCCAGGTGATTCGTCCGAGGACGAGTTTTTTTTTTTTAATTTTTATAGTATTGTTATTCTATGAACATGTAAAACGGCAAGGTCCGAGTCTAACTTTACTAACTTTACTAACATTACTAACTTTACTAACTACTAACTTTACTAACTTTACTAACTTTACTAACTTTACTAACTTTAGGTACTAACTTTACTAACTTTACTAACTTTACTAACTTTACTAACATTACTAACATTACTAACTTTAGGTACTAACTTTACTAACATTACTAACTTTACTAACTACGAATATACATAATATTTCGTGGTTTAATTTTCGATATAAATTAACAGGTAGTCCTTTGTCCTACAAGGCGAATACTCGCACGTTTTAAAAGTAATATTTTAATCGATTTTGTTTGAGCAAAGAATCGATTTAAAACGAACGACGTTCCTCCCTCACTAGTGTCAGTAACTACCGCTCATTCTTTTTCGTGCGAGGCGACACGACTGCACGTGTTCCTTCTTCATTGAATTTTTAAATACAAATAACATGCCAAAAAGGACTTACGAGGAGAAATTAGATCACTATCGCAGAAAAATGGAGAAAATAAAAGAAAAATGTCGTTCCAAAAGTCGTCGGCGACATATTATTATTTCATCGTCATCTTCTGATTCTGACGATAACATCGTGACTCAAGGTAAGTGCCTGCCTACCTTCATAAAATTATATTTTTTCTCCTGATTATCCTTATCATACTGTTCAATACGAAAGTGTGCTGTTGGATATTTGCCATAGATTCTGATTTGAACGCGGCAAATTTTACTTCCTACCCGCCATAGATTCCAAACGGAACGAGGCGCTTTATGTTAGACGTAATGAATTTAGAATGTGAATCATTACCTACCTACATATCTATATAGATAATTTTCTTGTTGTTCCGTAGATGTTGAACCTGACACGAGGGATATAACAGAAGGATTACATGATCCTATATTGAGACTGACTTTGTAAACGAGCAGCAAATGGTCCAGCCATTATCTACTTTACAACCGGAACCCCAAGCTTCATCGGCAACCGAATCGGCAGCACCGTCCACCGATCCTATCTTGGACCCAGACATTTTGTCGGCCCTAGGCGAAGCTACCGACCAAGGACCAACATGGGGTCTAGATATACATACCAACCTGGTACATCTCTGGAACCCATTGTTAAAAAATGGTATGACCAAAGAACAAAAGGATACAATGCTCAAGCAGTATCTTATACCAAGTAACTGCACATTACTTCAGGCTCCCAAGCTAAATATAGAAATTTCGGCAGCGGTACTTGAGATAGCTAGACTGCGCGACAAAAAAGTCGAAACCAACCAACAACAACTGGGCGTTGGTATCACAGCAGTGAGTAGGGCCATGACGTCACTTATTACTTGTGATAATAAACTAGAAGCCATCAAAATACTAAGCGATGGTTGTCGAATCTTATGTGATTTACATCACTCTCAAACACAAGCGCGCATAAAAATGATAACCCCAGGTCTCGCTAAGCCTTTTCTTAATGTTGTACAAAATAGCGAACGTGATGAGACTCTCTTTGGTAGTGACCTACCAGAGAAGATCAAAGCCTCCAAAACTATTGAAAAACAAGGCCTGCAGATCAAAAAGACTGCACAACCAGCGAGAGCAGCCGTAACAGCCTCACCCCGGCAGTACCAGGGAAACTGGAACGGGCCTCCTCGGTACCCGACGAGCAGGGGGGGGCGAGGGGGTCAGAAGAGATATCCCTCGTCGACACGTCGCCCATCGTCGTCCACGGCGACCGCGGCAGCAGCAGTGGCAACGCAGCCCAAAGCGAGCTACAACCGAGCGCGTGCCCCACCTCGACATTAGTGCAGGTACATTCCGGCCGTGTACAATATTATTACGGATGTTGGCAAAATATTACTAATAATGTAAACATTCTTAAATGGGTCTCTAGTGGAATACCTATTCCATTCATACATAAGCCAATCCAGCATTGTGTACCTAAAATCTCAACTAAATCGTTATCTGAACAAAACGACATGTTACTAGCGATTGAGAATCTATTTAAGTTAGGCGCCATAGAAAAAGTAAAATCAAGCTCGGACCAATTCCTCTCTATTACTTTCTTAGCTCCTAAAGCTAATGGTGGCAAAAGATTCATTCTGAATCTAAAATCTTTAAATCGCTTCATACCTAACATGCATTTTAAAATGGAAGATTTTAGAACTGCCTGTAAATTGTTAAAACCAGACTGGTTCATGTCAACAATAGACTTAAAGGAGGCCTACCTTCTAATTCCTATAGATATCGAATATCGTAAATACCTCCGATTTCAATACTTTTGCCCAGATTTGAATGAGTTGACAATATGTGAATTTAATTCTTTACCGTACGGGCTTTCTATAGCGCCGAGATGTTTTACCAAAATAGTAAGAGAGGTAATTACCTACTTACGGGCTCGCGGGTTTAGATCTGTAAGCTATTTGGACGACATACTTTGTTTGGGTAGTAGTTACGACAAATGCATAAACAATGTAAGAGAAACTATAAAATTATTCGAATGCTTGGGTTTCGTGATAAATTATGAGAAGAGTCAATTATTACCACAAAAAACTTGCAAGTATTTAGGATTCATTTATGATACCTCGAATATGTCATTATCCCTACCAACAGATAAGCGTGATAGAATAGCTTCTATCGTGCATAAGTATATAAAACTACCTATAGTTACAATTCGCGACTTCTCTCAGCTGATAGGAGTTTTAGTGGCAGCGTGCCCCGCTGTACGTTACGGGTGGGTCTACACAAAGCTATTAGAGCGTCAAAAATATTTAAGTCTACAACTACACGGTTCTTTTTACGTTAAAGTAAAACTACCTACTATTATTCTGGATGACCTAAGTTGGTGGCTTAATAATATTCACAGATGTAATAGTCCTATCAAAAACCTCCTCGATCTATCAAGTCCTATACGCAATGGAAATTTTCACTGATGCTTCCCGTACGGGCTGGGGGGCATTCTGCAACGGGTTACGCGTTAACGGAGCTTGGAAAAAATGCGAATATACTTTCCACATTAATTACTTGGAGTTATTATCAGTATTCTTATCATTAAAATGTTTAGCGCGAGATAAATGTAACTGTGCTATTTTACTTCGTGTAGACAACACTACAGCAATAAGTTACATAAACCGTATGGGTGGCGTTCTGTTCCCGCATCTAAACTCATTGACCCGTGACATTTGGCAATGGTGTGAAGAGAGGCAACTCTGGCTATTCGCCTCTTACATTAATACCAAAGATAACATTGAAGCCGATGAGGAATCACGTAGGGTTAACCCTGACGGGGAATGGGAATTATCAGCTTCCGCATTTAACTATATTGTTAAAAAATTAGGCCAGCCTGAAATAGATTTATTCGCATCCCGCACTAACGCTAAATGCCAGGAGTACATATCGTGGAAGTGCGATCCAGATGCCGTCAATGTTGACGCTTTCACAATAAATTGGAGTCAAAAAAAATTCTACGCTTTTCCACCTTTTTCTTTACTTTTGACTTGTATACAAAAGATTTCTGAAGATAAAGCCACGGGTATTCTCGTGTTTCCTATGTGGAAGGCTCAACCTTGGTACCCTCAGTTAAAAGATTTACTAGTTACGGACATAGTTATACTAAAGCCCCATCCAAATTTAGTAACGTCCCCTTTCAGAGAACGACACCCGCTCCACCGGACTCTTACCCTGGGAGCAGCTGTGCTCTCCGGCGCGCGTTCTCCCGCCGCGGCACTCCATCCGCCGCCATACCTCTGATGCTGGCTTCCCTGTCAAGCGCTACTTTACAGCAATATGGAGTCTGCTATAAGTTATGGTGGCGTTATTGCCAGGACAATAACCTCGATACTTTTACTAGTAGTATAACTCATGTAATTACCTTCTTGACGAATCAATTTGAGAACGGCGCGAGTTATGGGACATTAAACAGTCACAGATCAGCTCTATCGTTATTGTTAGGAAATAATCTAACCTCAGATGATTCTATAAAACGTCTACTCAAAGGTGCTTTCAAATTACGACCTTCGTTTCCAAAATACACTAGCGCGTGGGATCCCCAATTAGTATTAAATTATGTTTCAGAATGGGTGCCAAATGGTCAGTTAAGTTTAGAAAAAATCATGCAAAAACTCGTTGTTTTATTAGCGCTTTCTACAGCACATAGAGTGCAAACTTTCTCATTGATTAAGATTAGTAATATAAAAATTAACACAAATGGAATAGAAATCTTGATAAAAGATATCATAAAAACATCTGGAGTAGGACGAAACCAACCGGTTTTATACTTGCCATTTTTTCATGAAAATACTGCTATCTGCCCGGCAACAACGCTTGTTGACTACTTGTCTATAACAAGAGAATTGAGGCCCTCGGGGGTAGACCACCTCTTAATAACTGTGAAGCGTCCCCACCGGAACGCGACAGCACAGTCAATAAGTAGGTGGATTAAACAAACGTTGAGCGCCAGCGGCGTCGATGTCGCGGTGTACGGCGCGCACAGCGCCCGCCACGCTGCCACCTCTGCGGCGCGAGCTGCCGGACTCAGCTTAGATATTATCAGAAAAACCGCCGGATGGTCTGAGTCTTCCCAGACATTCGCTAAATATTATAATAGACCTATCGTAGATAAATCTGAATTCGCAAAATCAGTTTGTATACCTAGCAATAATGATTAAGTTTTGTTAAGTACACTATAAGGTTCAGAAAGAACAAATATTTTCTATTGTGTATGTGTATACATATTTACTTGTCTTGTAGAACCTACCTACAAGCATTTACATTATAAAATAAGATCATGTTACTTACCATCAAATAATGTACTTATGTCATTAAAATAAATACTAAAATTTATCTCGTGTTTCATTGATAGTAATTGCCATTTAGTTGGTACCTTGTACAAAACACTATCTCTGAACATCTACCTGTTAATTTATATCGAAAATTAAACCACGAAATATTATTGAAGATCAAACGAACTTGTGAAGTTCGATCGATATAATATGAGTGGTTTAATTTGAAGATATAAAGTCACCCATCCCACCCAGACCCAGTTTTGTACAAACACGAGATTAGCATAGTGTGATGCTACTCTAAAGAAATGAGCGGTAGTTACTGACACTAGTGAGGGAGGAACGTCGTTCGTTTTAAATCGATTCTTTGCTCAAACAAAATCGATTAAAATATTACTTTTAAAACGTGCGAGTATTCGCCTTGTAGGACAAAGGACTACCTGTTAATTTATATCGAAAATTAAACCACTCATATTATATCGATCGAACTTCACAAGTTCGTTTGATCTTCAATTGTACCTGATGATGAACTTCGATTGCATGCAACCTTTAGACTGTTTTGAACGGTCTGCAGTTAGCTCGATTGTATATACTGGTTTTATTTTTTTCTATTCCGTTTATTTTTATACATTTTTTTAAATTTAGCTCTTGTTAGCTTGTTCTTGTAATTTTCAGTACTTTACTTATTTACCTTATAGAACTTCATTAACAACGAAAATTATAATCAAAAAATGTATAGGTACCTACTTGTAAATATACAATTCAAATCATTGAGCTAACTACAGACGGTCGAAAACAGTCTAGAGGTATCTCAATTGTTTACTTTATTAATTTAAGAAAGGAAATAACAATCAAGGAATAGAACCTTATTAAAACTATTATTTACAATATTTTGGTAGGTTGAAAACAGTCTAGAGTTAGCTCAACTGAATGAAAGAATGGATGAAAACTCTTTATTATACTTAAATGTACCACAAAAAGGCTGAAAATGATACATAAAAATACTGCAAACTAAGACTAAGTATAAATAAATAAATAATAATAAATAATTTCGGACAGTCCACACAGCATAATCCAGCCCAAGCTAAGCAGTTAAGATAGATAAGGGCGACCCTATCGCTAAAAGCGATCTCTTCCAGGCAACCTTTGGATGGACCGGATATAAAAGAACAATATAGACGGTGGTAGTTACATTAGATCTACTTCTCTAGATAGATGGAAAAGAAAAAAATACATACCCAATAAGCTTCCAATGTTATAAACTTACATAAACATGTAACTTTATATAGTTAGATAAATAATGTACCACACGTTCATGTGGTAATTCCGGGAAAAATGTATAAAATGTTACCTATGTGTTATTCCAGACTATGATCTATCTCTTTGCCAAATTTCATCCATATCCGTTCAGTAGTTTTTGCATCAAAGAGTAACAAATATCCATCTATCCATCCATACTTACAAACTTTCGCGTTTATAATATTACTAGCGACCCGCCCCGGATTCGCATATTCATTAAAATATGCAAATTTTAATATTTTTGAGATAAGCACATTAATGTAGTAAATACAATATCAATACAATATCGAGCTCGTATTTTTTTACCTGATTATGAGACTAGATGCCGTAAGTTCCACTTTCTTCCCACTCTTTAAACGCAGACAAGAGTGGCTGATTTGACTTACCTAATTATTATAGCAAACGGAACTGTTGATTGCCCAGAGCTTCTTGAGCAAATAGGACTGCGCACATGCACGCTTGCACCTATCGTAAGGACTAATTATAGGCAGAACGCATTTGTTTATAGAGCTTCTAGCTCGTTTAACTCATTAGTACATGAAAACAGCAATATAGATTTATTCAACACCAGTTCAAGTAAGCTTAAACGCTTGCTTAATGATACATTTTTCGTTTTAGTTTGAGAAATTCTCTTGTTTGTGCTTGTACTTAGTATAAAAAACAATCTATTTTTCTTTTTTAGTTATTGTTATTGCTAGTAAGTCGTCAACTTAAATTCTTTGTTTAAGCAGTTTTACTAATAGGTTTATATACTTTTAATATATCTAGTATTCTGTAAAAAATTTTTTAAGTTAAAATTAATACCTATATGTCTACTTTCTGTAAATTCATCTCAAGTCAACAGATCTCAAGTTGCTGCTTTAATTTATTATTAGTGAAAACTTTTAATTGGCCTTAATTTAAAAATTCTTTGTATCTACTCATTGTCTAGCTGTAAGTTTTCCTAAAATTGTAAAAATAAAATAAAATAAATTTGAAGTATGTTTTTTGTTTTAATACAATAATACCTAAATTATGTCACAGTAACAGCTGTTTTCTGGAACGCAGATCATCTTAATAGTTAACTAATCAATGTTCAAATCTCTATTCAAGTGTCATTTGGGTTTCTCGAACATTGATTACGTACTTATATTTTGAAAAACAAAACTCTTGTCAAATAACATAATACGCTAATTAGGCCTGATTCTTTGTTCAAGCTCTTGTCAAATCAATAATTAACTAATCGGCGATTTTGCTCTAATTAGTTGAAATTATTACAACAATTTGCTGTATTTTTCCAAGTTCTAAACCGGGGTATAATACATAAAAAATCAACAGGTTGGTAATCCAAAAGCCATACACTACATAGTATAAACTAGAGTCGCTTTCTCTGTCCCTATGTCATTATGTCCCTTTGAACGCTTAAATCTTTAAAACTACGCAACGGATTTTGATGCAGTTTTTTTTAATAGATAGAGTGATTCAAGAGGACGGTTTTTATGTATAATATAAAACCGTGCGAAGCCGGGGCGGGTCGCTAGTTTTCAAATAAAATGTAAATGTGACTAACATGATCAAAATCGTGACTTAACTGTTTTGTGACATACCTGTATTTTGTATACTCATGTGATTCACATTTATTGTAAAGCAGAGTTTACATGAAATTGTCATCATTTTATAAAAGAATAATAGAATTTTTTATGTTATAAAAGAAAACTTAAAGATATACTGAACTGAAAGAATGACAGTCGTAAGATGATCAATGATTAGTTACCTAATTATCATCTAATCAGCGTTCGTACACCCCGATTTGATTTGACCATTGTGTTAAATTAATCGCTTTATCAACTGATTTACGATTTGAACAACGTTCTAGAAACCGGCTGTTAGTGATGCAAAATGAATTGTGTATTTTAAACGACTTCGAAAAAGGAGGAGGTTCTCATGACGTATGCAAAGAATGATGGTAAGAATTTTCAGCTATCGTGCGTGTACACGTATCGCAAGGGTATCAACCGATAGCTCCTAAAATTTTCCCAAGAGTTTTGTACTTAGATTTTGACCTGACTTGGATATATTTAATTGATACTTTTATGGCTAAAACATAATAATTTATAAGCAAATCGACAAAACTTACTCATCTGAAAGTGAACTATCAGTGCTACTACCTATTGTACTTTTGTTTTCAATTGTACATATTTCAATGTTAATCATTGTATGTGTGTGCTAAATAAATGTTTTACCTATCTAACTACTGTTGTTGTTTGTAAATGAAGCCAAACTCATGTACCTAGGTATAATAATAATTTTTACATAGTAAAAAACAAAGTCGCTTTTTCTGTCCCTATTTCCCTTTGACTGCTTTAATCTTTAAAACTACACAATGGATTTTGATGCGGTTTTTTTAATACATACCTCTAGATAGAGTGATTCAAGAGAAAGGTTTATACGTATAATAAAACCGTCGAAGCCGGGGCGGGTCGCTAGTTAGTTATAAAATAATAACTCAATCAAATTGGAGACAAATATGTTAATACCTAGGCACCTACTAATTCAAATGTTTGGTTCCAATCCAGGGATGTACTGTAGCTATCAAGTCTATCCAATTTCCTCCAATGATGAATCTGTCTACTGTTATAGTTTGTAAATGATGGCATACTTATGTTCGTAGGTATAATATCAATTAGTAGGTAGGTAGAGTATTAAGCATAAAATAATAACACAATTAAATCTAACTAATATTTTAATACTCAGGGGGTATACCTACTCTAGGTACCTTCTCTATCCAACATCCTCCAAGGTAGGTACGAGAAGCTCAGTTGAAGTCCTGCTAAATATGAGATAAAGGCACCATAATGTAATTTACATATTATAAATATGTAAACCTGGTTATTGCCGTAAAAAGTTATTTGCCGATAATGTACATGAAATGCCCTGGAAATAGTTGAATTGACTTAAATCAGTAGTTGCCTATTATAATTGGTTATTTCAATGGGGTCGGTAAATAGAAAAGAAGTTACCTGCATAACAACACATCTTACATCAGACTTTAAAAGTAATATTACGGAGGTTAGAGTAATTCCCGGAGTGTAATTTTGAGAAAAGTTCTAGGTATTTGTTGTACAGAGGCTACTGAAATATTTATTCAATTTGTGTATATACTACAACAAGATAAAGCACTGGGTGGGCAATGGACGCTTGAATATTTGTATCTCGGTCAGAAATCAGTTTTTTTTACATTTCACACATCAAAGTCTAGTTTTTTTATCACTACATAGTATAATATAAAGTTGCTTTCTCTGTCCCTATGTCATTATGTCCCTTTGAACGCTTAAATCTTTAAAACTACGCAACGGATTTTGATGCGGTTTTTTTTAATAGATAGAGTGATTCAAGAGGAAGGTTTATACGTATAATATAAAACCGTGCAAAGTCGGGGCGGGTCGCTAGTTATTAATAAATGAACCTGCTACTAAATTATCTTGAATTAAATACTATGAACGTAATTGTAGGTATATTATGAGTATTAAATGTAGGGTACTAAGGTAAGTTGTTCCGGGACCGATCGTCATAGATGGCCACCTTCTTGAAATTGTTTCCGAGTAGATACACTTACCTTGGGCAAATTGTGCAGTTAGGTAAAAACTATTTTGAGAAGGAGGCCAAGAGGAGGATCCAGCTAGGCTGGGCAGCATTTGAGAAACTACGTCGGGTCTTCTCGACATCCATACCGCAATATTTGAAAACGAAAGTTTTCAACCAGTGCGTCCTACCTAAGAGTGTCCACGACTCACGGTAGGGCTGGTCCACCAGTTCAAAGTCGCTCAGCGAGCTATGGAAAGAGCTATGTGAGGAGTCTCTCTGAAGGATAGGATTCATTATGAATACATCCGACAGAGAACCAAGTTATCGACATAGCTCAAAGAATTAGCAAGCTGAAGTGGCAGTGGGCTGGCCATATCTCGCGAAGAAACGACAACCGTTGGGATAAACGTGTTCTTGAGTGGAGACCGCGACTCGGTAAGGTACTAAGGTAAGGTTTATTAGATAGTCAGATAGTCATTTTATTGGTAAATTTTTTTACAAGTCATTTCACATTATATTTAGTACATATTAACAGATAGGTACCTACTAATAAATGCAGTGTAAAATCAAATATACTTAGACAAAAAGGAAATGCACAAACATTAGTACAACTCAAAAATCTTTATCAACATTCATATTCAGATTCATACCTACTTATTAATTAAAGGTCATTCATATTCAGATTCATTTTAATTCAGCAGTAAATAATTGTTAGCCATTTGTGTTTTCTTTTCTGGAATTAAATACATAGAGTAAACGAGTTCTTGAGTGGAGATCGCGATTCACTAAGCGTAATGTATGACGCCCTTCAGCATGGTGGGATGGCGATCTGCGAAGGACTGCAGACTACCATACTAAAATGTGGCAAAATGAAGACAGGGCGTTATAGCACTTATAGGTCTCATTATATATACCTAGGGTAGGCATAATTATTTCCAGCAGAGCATTGATTTTTGCAATTGAAGAGTTCATAATATGAAAATTAAAAACTTGCTGCAAACCCCTTCTGAGCTTTAAAAAAGTGGTTGAATTTAATTTATCGCTAAAATAAACATATGGCTCCTAACAGCTTCCTAAAAGTATATTCCGTACAATATGTATCTCTCTCTATTCTGTCTACCTTCTGTACCAACCGAACAAAGGAGGTTGGTTTCAATTCTGCCGAAGTTCAAAAAATATTTTTTTTTCCTCTGTAAATATTATGGAAAAACTGAAAATGCAAAGTTCCTTAGGATTTTAAGACGATTCGAACGATATATTCAGTATCGTTCTTCAAATTTTTGGGACAGGCCATAAGGGATTCTTGCCATTGTTCTTTCATCTAAACAACTTATGTAGTTACGGAGTTTACCTATAACAAACATTCACACAGACTTTCCCAATTATTATAATAGTAAGGTAAGATAGTAAGGTAAGACTTGGACCAAAAGTAGAAAGCGCCGGCCAATGAAAAAATAAATGAAATATTTCGGTAGAACATAACGTCTCGATAATTTTTAGCTATGGCTGCTATGCTGTGCTATTATTATTTAAGTGGTTAAATGAGGTCAAAAATTCGTAATTTTTGATATCGATTTTTGAAAAATCGATATTTCAGTAACTAACCAAATGAGTAATCTACTACCTCTACATAAAAATAAGTCGGGTTTTCCTTCCTGACGCTATAACTCCAGAACGCACGAACCAATTTCCACGGTTTTGCATTCGTTGGAAAGGTCTCGGGCTCCGTGAGGTTTATAGTAATGTATAATAAAACCGTGCGAAGCCGGGGCGGGGCGCTAGTTTTTTATAAGGATATCTATGACTTAAATGAAATGTCCCCTTTTAAGTGCACAATTCATTTATTTCGAGGTACTTTCACTGACCTTATACACAAATCTATCTTATCATAATCCTATCTTCCTTATCTATCTTATCTTCGAGACCTTCCGCCGGAGGCCTAATTGACAATTCTTGGTGTCTTGCAAAGCACATGTACCTACCATACCATCAAGTTTTAGATTATACCCAGAAAATAAGGTCCATACACCACATCGTTATAATTAAAATAGGGGTGATTTACTCTCATTCGGGCATTATTTTTTGAAGGGACCTATCGTTGCTGGTACCTATAGAGTCAGTGTTTTTTCAATTATTTATACTGTACTATAAATTTTATTAAATTTTTATTAAACCTGTAATAATTAAGTTGTTAAACTTATAAATTGTGCATATATTTACTAAAATATATTTCATATATTTTGGTAATAGTTTAGTAGTAGTTTTTTAATTACATAACTTTAATAGCGAAGAAGGGGAAATGAAACATAATTTAGATTAAACATTAGATGAAATTTATTTAGTCCGGTCAATTTAGACATTCGAAGCTACATAAATTCCCCTTCATTTTTCACGATTTTCATCAAAACGGTAAGTTTTATCATAAAAAATATCGACAAAAATTGTAAATTATCTACAAAAAATGGTTAGGTTCAGTTCGGTTCGGTTCGGTTCGGTTCGTTAGGTTAGGTTAGGTTAGGTTAGGTTAGGTTAGGTTAGGTTAGGTTAGGTTAGGTTAGGTTAGGTTAGGTTAGGTTAGGTTAGGTTAGGTTAGGTTAGGTTAGGTTAGGTTAGGTTAGGTTAGGTTAGGTTAGGTTAGGTTAGGTTAGTTTAGGTTAGGTTAGGCTAGGTTCGGTTAGGTTCGGTTAGGTTCGGTTCGGTTCGGTTCGGTTCGTTAGGTTAGGTTAGGTTAGGTTAGGTTAGGTTAGGTTAGTTAGGTAAAGTTAGGTTAGGTTAGGTTCCACGACTGGTGGACTAACCTAACCTAACTTAAATTAACCTAACCTAACCTAACCTAACCTAACCTAACCTAACCTAACCTAACCTAACCTTACCTAACCTAACCTAACCTAACCTAACCTAACGAACCGAACCGAACCGAACCGAACCTAACCGAACCTAGCCTAACCGAACCGAACCGAACCTAACCATTTTTTGTATATAATTTTATGATTTACAATTTTTGTCGATATATTTTTATGATAAAAATTAACGTTTTGATGAAATACATAGCCATAGATATAATTTTTGACCTCATTTAACCACTCAAATAATAATGCTCAAAATACCAATAAAATATCAATACCATTAATGGACTTATTTAAACGAACGTTTTTAATGTAGTCGTTAGTTATTCCTTAATAAATAAATAAACTAGATCCATTACTATCTTAGTAAGTAGGTAAAGTAATATTTATTCAAAGAAAGGTTAACAATTTTATATACTTAAGACTATTGTACAGTTAAAATATTTTAAAATTAAGTATGTCTAATTGTATGTCTATTTGATTGGCTACGGCCCCACACTAGGCTCAGGGCCCGTGTCGTGGATCTTGGAAGAAACATATTGAGTCGACCTGTAAAAAAATGGCGAAAGTAATTTACGCGCTTAAGCAACTTAGACCCATTTCTTTAGATATTCAAATTCAAAATGCTTTATTTCCTTAAGACCTTACAGGACACTTGGACACATAAAGCTCTGAAAGACATATATTACGCATATATTTACTCAATTATGTCTTATGGTATCATTTTATTTGGGAGCTCTACAGATTACGAATGTATACTTAAATTACAAAAGCGTGCCATAAGAGTATTAATGAAAGCGAAATACAGAGAGTCAAAAACCTTCGGATATTAGCATCAGTAGCGGTATTCATAAAAAAAATAATTTGAAAGAATATACAATCGGAGGCGAAAGTAGCAAACGTGCCACGCTGCAGAAAATAATGCTAGAGCCGATTCACCATCGACTGAAAATCGCAAAACGGCTCCCTAAAATAATGGGCCAAAAGCTATATAAACAAGCTCCCGATAGATCTTAAACTTACTAAAAGTGAAATTTTTTGCTTGACAAGACGCTATATACCTCTAGTATTAAAGAGTTTTTAGATAACGATAAGTACGAAATAAAATCAACTAAACTAAAACTGATGGGTAACATCACTTAATCTAATACGAGTAGTAGAGTCCTAATTTTAAGAAATTATATTTTTATTATAATAATAAACCATAGATACATATGTTATAAAATTCTGACGAGTCATAGCCTGATCATTTAATTTTAAGTACCTAAATACTTTAACAACGCAACGGTTTTAGGCAACGCTCGTCGCCGTACAACTCCCGCGTGATCCGGTTCGAGGACACTGCCAGGCGGGGAGTTTGACTGGGGCGGTACATCTGTCAAAGAATAACGCAGGTGTCCTAAGGCCAGCTCAGCGAGGACGGAAACCTCGCGTGGAGCAAAAGGGCAAAAGCTGGCTTGATCCAGATGTTCAGTACGCATAGGGACTGCGAAAGCACGGCCTATCGATCCTTTAGTACTAAAGAGTTTTTAGCAAGAGGTGCCAGAAAAGTTACCACAGGGATAACTGGCTTGTGGCAGCCAAGCGTTCATAGCGACGTTGCTTTTTGAGCCTTCGATGTCGGCTCTTCCTATCATTGCGAAGCAAAATTCGCCAAGCGTTGGATTGTTCACCCATCAAAAGGGAACGTGAGCTGGGTTTAGACCGTCGTGAGACAGGTTAGTTTTACCCTACTGATGGCTTGTCGTTGCGATAGTAATACTGCTCAGTACGAGAGGAACCGCAGTTTCGGACATTTGGTTCATGCACTCGGCCGAGCGGCCGGTGGTGCGAAGCTACCATCCGCGGGATTATGCCTGAACGCCTCTAAGGCCGAAGCCAGCCTAGCCGAATCCGGCAAGGATATGCTCACTGTGGAGCCCCGAGAGTCGGGAGGCTCTAAACAATGTGACTTTACTAGTTGCGCTTTACTTCGTAAGGCGTGACGTCGAAGCCCATTTGGACCGCGGAGATCGGTGCGTACGGTTTAACACGTGCACCACGGCTCCTTCTGGTTCGGATATAACTCAGTTCGATGTCGGGGCTCGGAATAGTCTGTAGACGACTTACGTTCCTGGCGGGGTGTTGTGGTCGGTAGAGCAGCGTCGTGCTGCGATCTGTTGAGACTCAGCCCTACGCCAGGTGATTCGTCCGAGGACGAGTTTTTTTTTTTTAATTTTTATAGTATTGTTATTCTATGAACATGTAAAACGGCAAGGTCCGAGTCTAACTTTACTAACTTTACTAACTACTAACTTTACTAACTACTAACTTTACTAACTTTACTAACTTTACTAACTTTACTAACTTTACTAACTTTAGGTACTAACTTTACTAACTTTACTAACTTTACTAACTTTACTAACATTACTAACATTACTAACTTTAGGTACTAACTTTACTAACATTACTAACTTTACTAACTACGAATATACATTGTACCTGATGATGAACTTCGATTGCATGCAACCTTTAGACTGTTTTGAACGGTCTGCAGTTAGCTCGATTGTATATACTGGTTTTATTTTTTTCTATTCCGTTTATTTTTATACATTTTTTTAAATTTAGCTCTTGTTAGCTTGTTCTTGTAATTTTCAGTACTTTACTTATTTACCTTATAGAACTTCATTAACCCATATATGCCCAGAAAGATTAAGGTCTCCGATTTTCATAATTTTTGCATATGTTGTTGCTAATGGAATATTATAAGACCCATATTTTTTTATTTTGAGTTTCAGTTACTGAAAGTGCCTTTTTTTTGAAGGGTCGCTATCGACCCCGCGGGCAAATAACTATCTGATAATAGTGGAAAAGGTAGGGGTCAATCAAACGCAGTATGTTATTTTTACACGCCAGTTTTATATTTTTACTAACCTATGTTCAATAGTTAGGAAGATTACTTCCTAATCCAAAAATTCGGTAATCCGAATAAATAAAATTATCAATATACCTAGCTTAGGAATCACATAATTAAACTACGAAATAACTATGCTAATTTCGCAAAGCATTTGTCAGGAAGATTAAATAAATATCTAAATAGACCTCAACGTTTTAAAGACCTTCGTTTTCACGCAAACTTTCCAGGATATCTACTATTTCATTGTTAGATAGAATTCGGCGTGACCTTAGAAAAAAAGAGAACATTCGGTATCATATCTGCCCAGAGGGTCGTTAGTGACTCATCAAAATATTCGGTCTTATAACAAAGTGAAAAACATATTATTATCAAAATTTTGTACGTACGTATCTAGAGTATTATATTAACTTTTCTAATCATTCAAAAACAGAAACTAAAATCCTTATAATAAATAGTTACTTACGGTTTTGTCTCAGCGGGTGCAAAAATTTCGCCATAAAAATCAAGTCATAACTTTCACCACAACTATTCAACTGAAATTGAGCTTTTTTGATGTTAAATTTGCTTCAGGTGATTAGCTATTTTATCATAAAATGCGTAAATGGCGTTAAACACAATTTCTTATGAATAATTTTCAATTTCGAGGCATCCAAGCGGGAGAAGAAAGTTTGGGTCGTTTTCGTGCTTTTGGGCATATATGGGTTAACAACGAAAATTATAATCAAAAAATGTATACCTACTTGTAAATATACAATTCAAATCATTGAGCTAACTACAGACGGTCGAAAACAGTCTAGAGGTATCTCAATTGTTTACTTTATTAATTTAAGAAAGGAAATAACAATCAAGGAATAGAACCTTATTAAAACTATTATTTACAATATTTTGGTAGGTTGAAAACAGTCTAGAGTTAGCTCAACTGAATGAAAGAATGGATGAAAACTCTTTATTATACTTAAATGTACCACAAAAAGGCTGAAAATGATACATAAAAATACTGCAAACTAAGACTAAGTATAAATAAATAAATAATAATAAATAATTTCGGACAGTCCACACAGCATAATCCAGCCCAAGCTAAGCAGTTAAGATAGATAAGGGCGACCCTATCGCTAAAAGCGATCTCTTCCAGGCAACCTTTGGATGGACCGGATATAAAAGAACAATATAGACGGTGGTAGTTACATTAGATCTACTTCTCTAGATAGATGGAAAAGAAAAAAATACATACCCAATAAGCTTCCAATGTTATAAACTTACATAAACATGTAACTTTATATAGTTAGATAAATAATGTACCACACGTTCATGTGGTAATTCCGGGAAAAATGTATAAAATGTTACCTATGTGTTATTCCAGACTATGATCTATCTCTTTGCCAAATTTCATCCATATCCGTTCAGTAGTTTTTGCATGAAAGAGTAACAAATATCCATCTATCCATCCATACTTACAAACTTTCGCGTTTATAATATTACTAGCGACCCGCCCCGGATTCGCATATTCATTAAAATATGCAAATTTTAATATTTTTGAGATAAGCACATTAATGTAGTAAATACAATATCAATACAATATCGAGCTCGTATTTTTTTACCTGATTATGAGACTAGATGCCGTAAGTTCCACTTTCTTCCCACTCTTTAAACGCAGACAAGAGTGGCTGATTTGACTTACCTAATTATTATAGCAAACGGAACTGTTGATTGCCCAGAGCTTCTTGAGCAAATAGGACTGCGCACATGCACGCTTGCACCTATCGTAAGGACTAATTATAGGCAGAACGCATTTGTTTATAGAGCTTCTAGCTCGTTTAACTCATTAGTACATGAAAACAGCAATATAGATTTATTCAACACCAGTTCAAGTAAGCTTAAACGCTTGCTTAATGATACATTTTTCGTTTTAGTTTGAGAAATTCTCTTGTTTGTGCTTGTACTTAGTATAAAAAACAATCTATTTTTCTTTTTTAGTTATTGTTATTGCTAGTAAGTCGTCAACTTAACTTCTTTGTTTAAGCAGTTTTACTAATAGGTTTATATACTCTTAATATATCTAGTTTTCTGTAAATTTTTTTTAAGTTAAAATTAATACCTATATGTCTACTTTCTGTAAATTCATCTCAAGTCAACAGATCTCAAGTTGCTGCTTTAATTTATTATTAGAGAAAACTTTTAATTGGCCTTAATTTAAAAATTCTTTGTATCTACTCATTGTCTAGCTGTAAGTTTTCCTAAAATTGTAAAAATAAAATAAAATAAATTTGAAGTATGTTTTTTGTTTTAATACAATAATACCTAAATTATGTCACAGTAACAGCTGTTTTCTGGAACGCAGATCATCTTAATAGTTAACTAATCAATGTTCAAATCTCTATTCAAGTGTCATTTGGGTTTCTCGAACATTGATTACGTACTTATATTTTGAAAAACAAAACTCTTGTCAAATAACATAATACGCTAATTAGGCCTGATTCTTTGTTCAAGCTCTTGTCAAATCAATAATTAACTAATCGGCGATTTTGCTCTAATTAGTTGAAATTATTACAACAATTTGCTGTATTTTTCCAAGTTCTAAACCGGGGTATAATACATAAAAAATCAACAGGTTGGTAATCCAAAAGCCATACACTACATAGTATAAACTAGAGTCGCTTTCTCTGTCCCTATGTCATTATGTCCCTTTGAACGCTTAAATCTTTAAAACTACGCAACGGATTTTGATGCAGTTTTTTTTAATAGATAGAGTGATTCAAGAGGAAGGTTTTTATGTATAATATAAAACCGTGCGAAGCCGGGGCGGGTCGCTAGTTTTCAAATAAAATGTAAATGTGACTAACATGATCAAAATCGTGACTTAACTGTTTTGTGACATACCTGTATTTTGTATACTCATGTGATTCACATTTATTGTAAAGCAGAGTTTACATGAAATTGTCATCATTTTATAAAAGAATAATAGAATTTTTTATGTTATAAAAGAAAACTTAAAGATATACTGAACTGAAAGAATGACAGTCGTAAGATGATCAATGATTAGTTACCTAATTATCATCTAATCAGCGTTCGTACACCCCGATTTGATTTGACCAGTGTGTTAAATTAATCGCTTTAACAACTGATTTACGATTTGAACAACGTTCTAGAAACCGGCTGTTAGTGATGCAAAATGAATTGTGTATTTTAAACGACTTCGAAAAAGGAGGAGGTTCTCATGACGTATGCAAAGAATGATGGTAAGAATTTTCAGCTATCGTGCGTGTACACGTATCGCAAGGGTATCAACCGATAGCTCCTAAAATTTTCCCAAGAGTTTTGTACTTAGATTTTGACCTGACTTGGATATATTTAATTGATACTTTTATGGCTAAAACATAATAATTTATAAGCAAATCGACAAAACTTACTCATCTGAAAGTGAACTATCAGTGCTACTACCTATTGTACTTTTGTTTTCAATTGTACATATTTCAATGTTAATCATTGTATGTGTGTGCTAAATAAATGTTTTACCTATCTAACTACTGTTGTTGTTTGTAAATGAAGCCAAACTCATGTACCTAGGTATAATAATAATTTTTACATAGTAAAAAACAAAGTCGCTTTTTCTGTCCCTTTTTCCCTTTGACTGCTTTAATCTTTAAAACTACACAATGGATTTTGATGCGGTTTTTTTAATACATACCTCTAGATAGAGTGATTCAAGAGGAAGGTTTATACGTATAATAAAACCGTCGAAGCCGGGGCGGGTCGCTAGTTAGTTATAAAATAATAACTCAATCAAATTGGAGACAAATATGTTAATACCTAGGCACCTACTAATTCAAATGTTTGGTTCCAATCCAGGGATGTACTGTAGCTATCAAGTCTATCCAATTTCCTCCAATGATGAATCTGTCTACTGTTATAGTTTGTAAATGATGGCATACTTATGTTCGTAGGTATAATATCAATTAGTAGGTAGGTAGAGTATTAAGCATAAAATAATAACACAATTAAATCTAACTAATATTTTAATACTCAGGGGGTATACCTACTCTAGGTACCTTCTCTATCCAACATCCTCCAAGGTAGGTACGAGAAGCTCAGTTGAAGTCCTGCTAAATATGAGATAAAGGCACCATAATGTAATTTACATATTATAAATATGTAAACCTGGTTATTGCCGTAAAAAGTTATTTGCCGATAATGTACATGAAATGCCCTGGAAATAGTTGAATTGACTTAAATCAGTAGTTGCCTATTATAATTGGTTATTTCAATGGGGTCGGTAAATAGAAAAGAAGTTACCTGCATAACAACACATCTTACATCAAACTTTAAAAGTAATATTACGGAGGTTAGAGTAATTCCCGGAGTGTAATTTTGAGAAAAGTTCTAGGTATTTGTTGTACAGAGGCTACTGAAATATTTATTCAATTTGTGTATATACTACAACAAGATAAAGCACTGGGTGGGCAATGGACGCTTGAATATTTGTATCTCGGTCAGAAATCAGTTTTTTTTACATTTCACACATCAAAGTCTAGTTTTTTTATCACTACATAGTATAATATAAAGTTGCTTTCTCTGTCCCTATGTCATTATGTCCCTTTGAACGCTTAAATCTTTAAAACTACGCAACGGATTTTGATGCGGTTTTTTTTAATAGATAGAGTGATTCAAGAGGAAGGTTTATACGTATAATATAAAACTGTGCAAAGTCGGGGCGGGTCGCTAGTTATTAATAAATGAACCTGCTACTAAATTATCGTGAATTAAATACTATGAACGTAATTGTAGGTATATTATGAGTATTAAATGTAGGATACTAAGGTAAGTTGTTCCGGGACCGATCGTCATAGATGGCCACCTTCTTGAAATTGTTTCCGAGTAGATACACTTACCTTGGGCAAATTGTGCAGTTAGGTAAAAACTATTTTGAGAAGGAGGCCAAGAGGAGGATCCAGCTAGGCTGGGCAGCATTTGAGAAACTACGTCGGGTCTTCTCGACATCCATACCGCAATATTTGAAAACGAAAGTTTTCAACCAGTGCGTCCTAACCTGCTAACCTAACCTAACCTAACCTAACCTAACCTAACCTAACCTAACCTAACCTAACCTAACCTAACCTAACCTAACCTAACCTAACCTAACCTAACCTAACCTAACGAACCGAACCGAACCGAACCGAACCTAACCGAACCTAGCCTAACCGAACCGAACCGAACCTAACCATTTTTTGTATATAATTTTATGATTTACAATTTTTGTCGATATATTTTTATGATAAAAATTAATGTTTTGATGAAATACATAGCCATAGATATAATTTTTGACCTCATTTAACCACTCAAATAATAATGCTCAAAATACCAATAAAATATCAATACCATTAATGGACTTATTTAAACGAACGTTTTTAATGTAGTCGTTAGTTATTCCTTAATAAATAAATAAACTAGATCCATTACTATCTTAGTAAGTAGGTAAAGTAATATTTATTCAAAGAAAGGTTAACAATTTTATATACTTAAGACTATTGTACAGTTAAAATATTTTAAAATTAAGTATGTCTAATTGTATGTCTATTTGATTGGCTACGGCCCCACACTAGGCTCAGGGCCCGTGTCGTGGATCTTGGAAGAAACATATTGAGTCGACCTGTAAAAAAATGGCGAAAGTAATTTACGCGCTTAAGCAACTTAGACCCATTTCTTTAGATATTCAAATTCAAAATGCTTTATTTCCTTAAGACCTTACAGGACACTTGGACACATAAAGCTCTGAAAGACATATATTACGCATATATTTACTCAATTATGTCTTATGGTATCATTTTATTTGGGAGCTCTACAGATTACGAATGTATACTTAAATTACAAAAGCGTGCCATAAGAGTATTAATGAAAGCGAAATACAGAGAGTCAAAAACCTTCGGATATTAGCATCAGTAGCGGTATTCATAAAAAAAATAATTTGAAAGAATATACAATCGGAGGCGAAAGTAGCAAACGTGCCACGCTGCAGAAAATAATGCTAGAGCCGATTCACCATCGACTGAAAATCGCAAAACGGCTCCCTAAAATAATGGGCCAAAAGCTATATAAACAAGCTCCCGATAGATCTTAAACTTACTAAAAGTGAAATTTTTTGCTTGACAAGACGCTATATACCTCTAGTATTAAAGAGTTTTTAGATAACGACCACAGCAAGTACGAAATAAAATCAACTAAACTAAAACTGATGGGTAACATCACTTAATCTAATACGAGTAGTAGAGTCCTAATTTTAAGAAATTATATTTTTATTATAATAATAAACCATAGATACATATGTTATAAAATTCTGACGAGTCATAGCCTGATCATTTAATTTTAAGTACCTAAATACTTTAACAACGCAACGGTTTTAGGCAACGCTCGTCGCCGTACAACTCCCGCGTGATCCGGTTCGAGGACACTGCCAGGCGGGGAGTTTGACTGGGGCGGTACATCTGTCAAAGAATAACGCAGGTGTCCTAAGGCCAGCTCAGCGAGGACGGAAACCTCGCGTGGAGCAAAAGGGCAAAAGCTGGCTTGATCCAGATGTTCAGTACGCATAGGGACTGCGAAAGCACGGCCTATCGATCCTTTAGTACTAAAGAGTTTTTAGCAAGAGGTGCCAGAAAAGTTACCACAGGGATAACTGGCTTGTGGCAGCCAAGCGTTCATAGCGACGTTGCTTTTTGAGCCTTCGATGTCGGCTCTTCCTATCATTGCGAAGCAAAATTCGCCAAGCGTTGGATTGTTCACCCATCAAAAGGGAACGTGAGCTGGGTTTAGACCGTCGTGAGACAGGTTAGTTTTACCCTACTGATGGCTTGTCGTTGCGATAGTAATACTGCTCAGTACGAGAGGAACCGCAGTTTCGGACATTTGGTTCATGCACTCGGCCGAGCGGCCGGTGGTGCGAAGCTACCATCCGCGGGATTATGCCTGAACGCCTCTAAGGCCGAAGCCAGCCTAGCCGAATCCGGCAAGGATATGCTCACTGTGGAGCCCCGAGAGTCGGGAGGCTCTAAACAATGTGACTTTACTAGTTGCGCTTTACTTCGTAAGGCGTGACGTCGAAGCCCATTTGGACCGCGGAGATCGGTGCGTACGGTTTAACACGTGCACCACGGCTCCTTCTGGATCGGATATAACTCAGTTCGATGTCGGGGCTCGGAATAGTCTGTAGACGACTTACGTTCCTGGCGGGGTGTTGTGGTCGGTAGAGCAGCGTCGTGCTGCGATCTGTTGAGACTCAGCCCTACGCCAGGTGATTCGTCCGAGGACGAGTTTTTTTTTTTAATTTTTATAGTATTGTTATTCTATGAACATGTAAAACGGCAAGGTCCGAGTCTAACTTTACTAACTTTACTAACATTACTAACTTTACTAACTACTAACTTTACTAACTTTACTAACTTTACTAACTTTAGGTACTAACTTTACTAACTTTACTAACTTTACTAACATTACTAACATTACTAACTTTAGGTACTAACTTTACTAACATTACTAACTTTACTAACTACGAATATACATTGTACCTGATGATGAACTTCGATTGCATGCAACCTTTAGACTGTTTTGAACGGTCTGCAGTTAGCTCGATTGTATATACTGGTTTTATTTTTTTCTATTCCGTTTATTTTTATACATTTTTTTAAATTTAGCTCTTGTTAGCTTGTTCTTGTAATTTTCAGTACTTTACTTATTTACCTTATAGAACTTCATTAACAACGAAAATTATAATCAAAAAATGTATACCTACTTGTAAATATACAATTCAAATCATTGAGCTAACTACAGACGGTCGAAAACAGTCTAGAGGTATCTCAATTGTTTACTTTATTAATTTAAGAAAGGAAATAACAATCAAGGAATAGAACCTTATTAAAACTATTATTTACAATATTTTGGTAGGTTGAAAACAGTCTAGAGTTAGCTCAACTGAATGAAAGAATGGATGAAAACTCTTTATTATACTTAAATGTACCACAAAAAGGCTGAAAATGATACATAAAAATACTGCAAACTAAGACTAAGTATAAATAAATAAATAATAATAAATAATTTCGGACAGTCCACACAGCATAATCCAGCCCAAGCTAAGCAGTTAAGATAGATAAGGGCGACCCTATCGCTAAAAGCGATCTCTTCCAGGCAACCTTTGGATGGACCGGATATAAAAGAACAATATAGACGGTGGTAGTTACATTAGATCTACTTCTCTAGATAGATGGAAAAGAAAAAAATACATACCCAATAAGCTTCCAATGTTATAAACTTACATAAACATGTAACTTTATATAGTTAGATAAATAATGTACCACACGTTCATGTGGTAATTCCGGGAAAAATGTATAAAATGTTACCTATGTGTTATTCCAGACTATGATCTATCTCTTTGCCAAATTTCATCCATATCCGTTCAGTAGTTTTTGCATGAAAGAGTAACAAATATCCATCTATCCATCCATACTTACAAACTTTCGCGTTTATAATATTACTAGCGACCCGCCCCGGATTCGCATATTCATTAAAATATGCAAATTTTAATATTTTTGAGATAAGCACATTAATGTAGTAAATACAATATCAATACAATATCGAGCTCGTATTTTTTTACCTGATTATGAGACTAGATGCCGTAAGTTCCACTTTCTTCCCACTCTTTAAACGCAGACAAGAGTGGCTGATTTGACTTACCTAATTATTATAGCAAACGGAACTGTTGATTGCCCAGAGCTTCTTGAGCAAATAGGACTGCGCACATGCACGCTTGCACCTATCGTAAGGACTAATTATAGGCAGAACGCATTTGTTTATAGAGCTTCTAGCTCGTTTAACTCATTAGTACATGAAAACAGCAATATAGATTTATTCAACACCAGTTCAAGTAAGCTTAAACGCTTGCTTAATGATACATTTTTCGTTTTAGTTTGAGAAATTCTCTTGTTTGTGCTTGTACTTAGTATAAAAAACAATCTATTTTTCTTTTTTAGTTATTGTTATTGCTAGTAAGTCGTCAACTTAACTTCTTTGTTTAAGCAGTTTTACTAATAGGTTTATATACTTTTAATATATCTAGTTTTCTGTAAAAAATTTTTAAGTTAAAATTAATACCTATATGTCTACTTTCTGTAAATTCATCTCAAGTCAACAGATCTCAAGTTGCTGCTTTAATTTATTATTAGTGAAAACTTTTAATTGGCCTTAATTTAAAAATTCTTTGTATCTACTCATTGTCTAGCTGTAAGTTTTCCTAAAATTGTAAAAATAAAATAAAATAAATTTGAAGTATGTTTTTTGTTTTAATACAATAATACCTAAATTATGTCACAGTAACAGCTGTTTTCTGGAACGCAGATCATCTTAATAGTTAACTAATCAATGTTCAAATCTCTATTCAAGTGTCATTTGGGTTTCTCGAACATTGATTACGTACTTATATTTTGAAAAACAAAACTCTTGTCAAATAACATAATACGCTAATTAGGCCTGATTCTTTGTTCAAGCTCTTGTCAAATCAATAATTAACTAATCGGCGATTTTGCTCTAATTAGTTGAAATTATTACAACAATTTGCTGTATTTTTCCAAGTTCTAAACCGGGGTATAATACATAAAAAATCAACAGGTTGGTAATCCAAAAGCCATACACTACATAGTATAAACTAGAGTCGCTTTCTCTGTCCCTATGTCATTATGTCCCTTTGAACGCTTAAATCTTTAAAACTACGCAACGGATTTTAATGCAGTTTTTTTTAATAGATGGAGTGATTCAAGAGGAAGGTTTTTATGTATAATATAAAACCGTGCGAAGCCGGGGCGGGTCGCTAGTTTTCAAATAAAATGTAAATGTGACTAACATGATCAAAATCGTGACTTAACTGTTTTGTGACATACCTGTATTTTGTATACTCATGTGATTCACATTTATTGTAAAGCAGAGTTTACATGAAATTGTCATCATTTTATAAAAGAATAATAGAATTTTTTATGTTATAAAAGAAAACTTAAAGATATACTGAACTGAAAGAATGACAGTCGTAAGATGATCAATGATTAGTTACCTAATTATCATCTAATCAGCGTTCGTACACCCCGATTTGATTTGACCAGTGTGTTAAATTAATCGCTTTAACAACTGATTTACGATTTGAACAACGTTCTAGAAACCGGCTGTTAGTGATGCAAAATGAATTGTGTATTTTAAACGACTTCGAAAAAGGAGGAGGTTCTCATGACGTATGCAAAGAATGATGGTAAGAATTTTCAGCTATCGTGCGTGTACACGTATCGCAAGGGTATCAACCGATAGCTCCTAAAATTTTCCCAAGAGTTTTGTACTTAGATTTTGACCTGACTTGGATATATTTAATTGATACTTTTATGGCTAAAACATAATAATTTATAAGCAAATCGACAAAACTTACTCATCTGAAAGTGAACTATCAGTGCTACTACCTATTGTACTTTTGTTTTCAATTGTACATATTTCAATGTTAATCATTGTATGTGTGTGCTAAATAAATGTTTTACCTATCTAACTACTGTTGTTGTTTGTAAATGAAGCCAAACTCATGTACCTAGGTATAATAATAATTTTTACATAGTAAAAAACAAAGTCGCTTTTTCTGTCCCTATTTCCCTTTGACTGCTTTAATCTTTAAAACTACACAATGGATTTTGATGCGGTTTTTTTAATACATACCTCTAGATAGAGTGATTCAAGAGGAAGGTTTATACGTATAATAAAACCGTCGAAGCCGGGGCGGGTCGCTAGTTAGTTATAAAATAATAACTCAATCAAATTGGAGACAAATATGTTAATACCTAGGCACCTACTAATTCAAATGTTTGGTTCCAATCCAGGGATGTACTGTAGCTATCAAGTCTATCCAATTTCCTCCAATGATGAATCTGTCTACTGTTATAGTTTGTAAATGATGGCATACTTATGTTCGTAGGTATAATATCAATTAGTAGGTAGGTAGAGTATTAAGCATGAAATAATAACACAATTAAATCTAACTAATATTTTAATACTCAGGGGGTATACCTACTCTAGGTA
The DNA here is from genome assembly GCA_944547425.1 of Eupithecia centaureata. Taxonomy (NCBI): domain Eukaryota; kingdom Metazoa; phylum Arthropoda; class Insecta; order Lepidoptera; family Geometridae; genus Eupithecia; species Eupithecia centaureata. Next base: position 329,395 of record OX155701.1, on the reverse strand, counting down.
CCTTCTCTATCCAACATCCTCCAAGGTAGGTACGAGAAGCTCAGTTGAAGTCCTGCTAAATATGAGATAAAGGCACCATAATGTAATTTACATATTATAAATATGTAAACCTGGTTATTGCCGTAAAAAGTTATTTGCCGATAATGTACATGAAATGCCCTGGAAATAGTTGAATTGACTTAAATCAGTAGTTGCCTATTATAATTGGTTATTTCAATGGGGTCGGTAAATAGAAAAGAAGTTACCTGCATAACAACACATCTTACATCAGACTTTAAAAGTAATATTACGGAGGTTAGAGTAATTCCCGGAGTGTAATTTTGAGAAAAGTTCTAGGTATTTGTTGTACAGAGGCTACTGAAATATTTATTCAATTTGTGTATATACTACAACAAGATAAAGCACTGGGTGGGCAATGGACGCTTGAATATTTGTATCTCGGTCAGAAATCAGTTTTTTTTACATTTCACACATCAAAGTCTAGTTTTTTTATCACTACATAGTATAATATAAAGTTGCTTTCTCTGTCCCTATGTCATTATGTCCCTTTGAACGCTTAAATCTTTAAAACTACGCAACGGATTTTGATGCGGTTTTTTTTAATAGATAGAGTGATTCAAGAGGAAGGTTTATACGTATAATATAAAACCGTGCAAAGTCGGGGCGGGTCGCTAGTTATTAATAAATGAACCTGCTACTAAATTATCGTGAATTAAATACTATGAACGTAATTGTTGGTATATTATGAGTATTAAATGTAGGATACTAAGGTAAGTTGTTCCGGGACCGATCGTCATAGATGGCCACCTTCTTGAAATTGTTTCCGAGTAGATACACTTACCTTGGGCAAATTGTGCAGTTAGGTAAAAACTATTTTGAGAAGGAGGCCAAGAGGAGGATCCAGCTAGGCTGGGCAGCATTTGAGAAACTACGTCGGGTCTTCTCGACATCCATACCGCAATATTTGAAAACGAAAGTTTTCAACCAGTGCGTCCTACCTAAGAGTGTCCACGACTCACGGTAGGGCTGGTCCACCAGTTCAAAGTCGCTCAGCGAGCTATGGAAAGAGCTTAGGAGTAGTCTCTCTGAAGGATAGGATTCATTATGAATACATCCGACAGAGAACCAAGTTATCGACATAGCTCAAAGAATTAGCAAGCTGAAGTGGCAGTGGGCTGGCCATATCTCGCGAAGAAACGACAACCGTTGGGATAAACGTGTTCTTGAGTGGAGACCACGACTCGGTAAGGTACTAAGGTAAGGTTTATTAGATAGTCAGATAGTCATTTTATTGGTAAATTTTTTTACAAGTCATTTCACATTATATTTAGTACATATTAACAGATAGGTACCTACTAATAAATGCAGTGTAAAATCAAATATACTTAGACAAAAAGGAAATGCACAAACATTAGTACAACTCAAAAATCTTTATCAACATTCATATTCAGATTCATACCTACTTAATAATTAAAGGTCATTCATATTCAGATTCATTTTAATTCAGCAGTAAATAATTGTTAGCCATTTGTGTTTTCTTTTCTGGAATTAAATACATAGAGTAAACGAGTTCTTGAGTGGAGATCGCGATTCACTAAGCGTAATGTATGACGCCCTTCAGCATGGTGGGATGGCGATCTGCGAAGGACTGCAGACTACCATACTAAAATGTGGCAAAATGAAGACAGGGCATTATAGCACTTATAGGTCTCATTATATATACCTAGGGTAGGCATAATTATTTCCAGCAGAGCATTGATTTTTGCAATCGAAGAGTTCATAATATGAAAATTAAAAACTTGCTGCAAACCCCTTCTGAGCTTTAAAAAAGTGGTTGAATTTAATTTATCGCTAAAATAAACATATGGCTCCTAACAGCTTCCTAAAATTATATTCCGTACAATATGTATCTCTCTCTATTCTGTCTACCTTCTGTACCAACCGAACAAAGGAGGTTGGTTTCAATCCTGACCCCTAACCTGAAACTAACCTCTAGAATTGAAACCTCTTTTGTATTGTGCCGCCATTTGCAATGAAGAGAACCTATGGAAATTAAATTATTCTGCCGATGTTCAAAAAATATTTTTTTTTCTTCTTTAAATATTATGGAAAAACTGAAAATGCAAAGTTCCTTAGGATTTTAAGACCTTTCCCAATTATTATAATAGTAAGGTAAGATAGTAAGGTAAGACTTGGACCAAAAGTAGAAAGCGCCGGCCAATGAAAAAATAAATGAAATATTTCGGTAGAACATAACGTCTCGATAATTTTTAGCTATGGCTGCTATGCTGTGCTATTATTATTTAAGTGGTTAAATGAGGTCAAAAATTCGTAATTTTTGATATCGATTTTTGAAAAATCGATATTTCAGTAACTAACCAAATGAGTAATCTACTACCTCTACATAAAAATAAGTCGGGTTTTCCTTCCTGACGCTATAACTCCAGAACGCACGAACCAATTTCCACGGTTTTGCATTCGTTGGAAAGGTCTCGGGCTCCGTGAGGTTTATAGTAATGTATAATAAAACCGTGCGAAGCCGGGGCGGGGCGCTAGTTTTTTATAAGGATATCTATGACTTAAATGAAATGTCCCCTTTTAAGTGCACAATTCATTTATTTCGAGGTACTTTCACTGACCTTATACACAAATCTATCTTATCATAATCCTATCTTCCTTATCTATCTTATCTTCGAGACCTTCCGCCCAAGTTTTAGATTATACCCAGAAAATAAGGTCCATACACCACATCGTTATAATTAAAATAGGGGTGATTTACTCTCATTCGGGCATTATTTTTTGAAGGGTTGCTCGTTGCTGGTACCTATAGAGTCAGTGTTTTTTCAATTATTTATACTGTACTATAAATTTTATTAAATTTTTATTAAACCTGTAATAATTAAGTTGTTAAACTTATAAATTGTGCATATATTTACTAAAATATATTTCATATATTTTGGTAATAGTTTAGTAGTAGTTTTTTCATTACATAACTTTAATAGCGAAGAAGGGGAAATGAAACATAATTTAGATTAAACATTAGATGAAATTTATTTAGTCCGGTCAATTTAGACATTCGAAGCTACATAAATTCCCCTTCATTTTTCACGATTTTCATCAAAACGGTAAGTTTTATCATAAAAAATATCGACAAAAATTGTAAATTATCTACAAAAAATGGTTAGGTTCAGTTCGGTTCGGTTCGGTTCGTTAGGTTAGGTTAGGTTAGGTTAGTTTAGGTTAGGCTAGGTTCGGTTAGGTTAGGTTCGGTTCGGTTCGGTTCGGTTCGTTAGGTTAGGTTAGGTTAGGTTAGGTTAGGTTAGGTTAGGTTAGGTTAGGTTAGGTTAGGTTAGGTTAGGTTAGGTTAGGTTAGTTAGGTAAAGTTAGGTTAGGTTAGGTTCCACGACTGGTGGACTAACCTAACCTAACTTAAATTAACCTAACCTAACCTAACCTAACCTAACCTAACCTAACCTAACCTAACCTAACCTAACCTAACCTAACCTAACCTAACGAACCGAACCGAACCGAACCGAACCTAACCGAACCTAACCTAACCGAACCGAACCGAACCTAACCATTTTTTGTATATAATTTTATGATTTACAATTTTTGTCGATATATTTTTATGATAAAAATTAATGTTTTGATGAAATACATAGCCATAGATATAATTTTTGACCTCATTTAACCACTCAAATAATAATGCTCAAAATACCAATAAAATATCAATACCATTAATGGACTTATTTAAACGAACGTTTTTAATGTAGTCGTTAGTTATTCCTTAATAAATAAATAAACTAGATCCATTACTATCTTAGTAAGTAGGTAAAGTAATATTTATTCAAAGAAAGGTTAACAATTTTATATACTTAAGACTATTGTACAGTTAAAATATTTTAAAATTAAGTATGTCTAATTGTATGTCTATTTGATTGGCTACGGCCCCACACTAGGCTCAGGGCCCGTGTCGTGGATCTTGGAAGAAACATATTGAGTCGACCTGTAAAAAAATGGCGAAAGTAATTTACGCGCTTAAGCAACTTAGACCCATTTCTTTAGATATTCAAATTCAAAATGCTTTATTTCCTTAAGACCTTACAGGACACTTGGACACATAAAGCTCTGAAAGACATATATTACGCATATATTTACTCAATTATGTCTTATGGTATCATTTTATTTGGGAGCTCTACAGATTACGAATGTATACTTAAATTACAAAAGCGTGCCATAAGAGTATTAATGAAAGCGAAATACAGAGAGTCAAAAACCTTCGGATATTAGCATCAGTAGCGGTATTCATAAAAAAAATAATTTGAAAGAATATACAATCGGAGGCGAAAGTAGCAAACGTGCCACGCTGCAGAAAATAATGCTAGAGCCGATTCACCATCGACTGAAAATCGCAAAACGGCTCCCTAAAATAATGGGCCAAAAGCTATATAAACAAGCTCCCGATAGATCTTAAACTTACTAAAAGTGAAATTTTTTGCTTGACAAGACGCTATATACCTCTAGTATTAAAGAGTTTTTAGATAACGACCACAGCAAGTACGAAATAAAATCAACTAAACTAAAACTGATGGGTAACATCACTTAATCTAATACGAGTAGTAGAGTCCTAATTTTAAGAAATTATATTTTTATTGTAATAATAAACCATAGATACATATGTTATAAAATTCTGACGAGTCATAGCCTGATCATTTAATTTTAAGTACCTAAATACTTTAACAACGCAACGGTTTTAGGCAACGCTCGTCGCCGTACAACTCCCGCGTGATCCGGTTCGAGGACACTGCCAGGCGGGGAGTTTGACTGGGGCGGTACATCTGTCAAAGAATAACGCAGGTGTCCTAAGGCCAGCTCAGCGAGGACGGAAACCTCGCGTGGAGCAAAAGGGCAAAAGCTGGCTTGATCCAGATGTTCAGTACGCATAGGGACTGCGAAAGCACGGCCTATCGATCCTTTAGTACTAAAGAGTTTTTAGCAAGAGGTGCCAGAAAAGTTACCACAGGGATAACTGGCTTGTGGCAGCCAAGCGTTCATAGCGACGTTGCTTTTTGAGCCTTCGATGTCGGCTCTTCCTATCATTGCGAAGCAAAATTCGCCAAGCGTTGGATTGTTCACCCATCAAAAGGGAACGTGAGCTGGGTTTAGACCGTCGTGAGACAGGTTAGTTTTACCCTACTGATGGCTTGTCGTTGCGATAGTAATACTGCTCAGTACGAGAGGAACCGCAGTTTCGGACATTTGGTTCATGCACTCGGCCGAGCGGCCGGTGGTGCGAAGCTACCATCCGCGGGATTATGCCTGAACGCCTCTAAGGCCGAAGCCAGCCTAGCCGAATCCGGCAAGGATATGCTCACTGTGGAGCCCCGAGAGTCGGGAGGCTCTAAACAATGTGACTTTACTAGTTGCGCTTTACTTCGTAAGGCGTGACGTCGAAGCCCATTTGGACCGCGGAGATCGGTGCGTACGGTTTAACACGTGCACCACGGCTCCTTCTGGTTCGGATATAACTCAGTTCGATGTCGGGGCTCGGAATAGTCTGTAGACGACTTACGTTCCTGGCGGGGTGTTGTGGTCGGTAGAGCAGCGTCGTGCTGCGATCTGTTGAGACTCAGCCCTACGCCAGGTGATTCGTCCGAGGACGAGTTTTTTTTTTTTAATTTTTATAGTATTGTTATTCTATGAACATGTAAAACGGCAAGGTCCGAGTCTAACTTTACTAACTTTACTAACATTACTAACTTTACTAACTACTAACTTTACTAACTTTACTAACTTTACTAACTTTACTAACTTTACTAACTTTAGGTACTAACTTTACTAACTTTACTAACTTTACTAACTTTACTAACATTACTAACATTACTAACTTTAGGTACTAACTTTACTAACATTACTAACTTTACTAACTACGAATATACATTGTACCTGATGATGAACTTCGATTGCATGCAACCTTTAGACTGTTTTGAACGGTCTGCAGTTAGCTCGATTGTATATACTGGTTTTATTTTTTTCTATTCCGTTTATTTTTATACATTTTTTTTAAATTTAGCTCTTGTTAGCTTGTTCTTGTAATTTTCAGTACTTTACTTATTTACCTTATAGAACTTCATTAACAACGAAAATTATAATCAAAAAATGTATACCTACTTGTAAATATACAATTCAAATCATTGAGCTAACTACAGACGGTCGAAAACAGTCTAGAGGTATCTCAATTGTTTACTTTATTAATTTAAGAAAGGAAATAACAATCAAGGAATAGAACCTTATTAAAACTATTATTTACAATATTTTGGTAGGTTGAAAACAGTCTAGAGTTAGCTCAACTGAATGAAAGAATGGATGAAAACTCTTTATTATACTTAAATGTACCACAAAAAGGCTGAAAATGATACATAAAAATACTGCAAACTAAGACTAAGTATAAATAAATAAATAATAATAAATAATTTCGGACAGTCCACACAGCATAATCCAGCCCAAGCTAAGCAGTTAAGATAGATAAGGGCGACCCTATCGCTAAAAGCGATCTCTTCCAGGCAACCTTTGGATGGACCGGATATAAAAGAACAATATAGACGGTGGTAGTTACATTAGATCTACTTCTCTAGATAGATGGAAAAGAAAAAAATACATACCCAATAAGCTACCAATGTTATAAACTTACATAAACATGTAACTTTATATAGTTAGATAAATAATGTACCACACGTTCATGTGGTAATTCCGGGAAAAATGTATAAAATGTTACCTATGTGTTATTCCAGACTATGATCTATCTCTTTGCCAAATTTCATCCATATCCGTTCAGTAGTTTTTGCATGAAAGAGTAACAAATATCCATCTATCCATCCATACTTACAAACTTTCGCGTTTATAATATTACTAGCGACCCGCCCCGGATTCGCATATTCTTTAAAATATGCAAATTTTAATATTTTTGAGATAAGCACATTAATGTAGTAAATACAATATCAATACAATATCGAGCTCGTATTTTTTTACCTGATTATGAGACTAGATGCCGTAAGTTCCACTTTCTTCCCACTCTTTAAACGCAGACAAGAGTGGCTGATTTGACTTACCTAATTATTATAGCAAACGGAACTGTTGATTGCCCAGAGCTTCTTGAGCAAATAGGACTGCGCACATGCACGCTTGCACCTATCGTAAGGACTAATTATAGGCAGAACGCATTTGTTTATAGAGCTTCTAGCTCGTTTAACTCATTAGTACATGAAAACAGCAATATAGATTTATTCAACACCAGTTCAAGTAAGCTTAAACGCTTGCTTAATGATACATTTTTCGTTTTAGTTTGAGAAATTCTCTTGTTTGTGCTTGTACTTAGTATAAAAAACAATCTATTTTTCTTTTTTAGTTATTGTTATTGCTAGTAAGTCGTCAACTTAACTTCTTTGTTTAAGCAGTTTTACTAATAGGTTTATATACTTTTAATATATCTAGTTTTCTGTAAAAAAATTTTAAGTTAAAATTAATACCTATATGTCTACTTTCTGTAAATTCATCTCAAGTCAACAGATCTCAAGTTGCTGCTTTAATTTATTATTAGTGAAAACTTTTAATTGGCCTTAATTTAAAAATTCTTTGTATCTACTCATTGTCTAGCTGTAAGTTTTCCTAAAATTGTAAAAATAAAATAAAATAAATTTGAAGTATGTTTTTTGTTTTAATACAATAATACCTAAATTATGTCACAGTAACAGCTGTTTTCTGGAACGCAGATCATCTTAATAGTTAACTAATCAATGTTCAAATCTCTATTCAAGTGTCATTTGGGTTTCTCGAACATTGATTACGTACTTATATTTTGAAAAACAAAACTCTTGTCAAATAACATAATACGCTAATTAGGCCTGATTCTTTGTTCAAGCTCTTGTCAAATCAATAATTAACTAATCGGCGATTTTGCTCTAATTAGTTGAAATTATTACAACAATTTGCTGTATTTTTCCAAGTTCTAAACCGGGGTATAATACATAAAAAATCAACAGGTTGGTAATCCAAAAGCCATACACTACATAGTATAAACTAGAGTCGCTTTCTCTGTCCCTATGTCATTATGTCCCTTTGAACGCTTAAATCTTTAAAACTACGCAACGGATTTTGATGCAGTTTTTTTTAATAGATAGAGTGATTCAAGAGGAAGGTTTTTATGTATAATATAAAACCGTGCGAAGCCGGGGCGGGTCGCTAGTTTTCAAATAAAATGTAAATGTGACTAACATGATCAAAATCGTGACTTAACTGTTTTGTGACATACCTGTATTTTGTATACTCATGTGATTCACATTTATTGTAAAGCAGAGTTTACATGAAATTGTCATCATTTTATAAAAGAATAATAGAATTTTTTATGTTATAAAAGAAAACTTAAAGATATACTGAACTGAAAGAATGACAGTCGTAAGATGATCAATGATTAGTTACCTAATTATCATCTAATCAGCGTTCGTACACCCCGATTTGATTTGACCAGTGTGTTAAATTAATCGCTTTATCAACTGATTTACGATTTGAACAACGTTCTAGAAACCGGCTGTTAGTGATGCAAAATGAATTGTGTATTTTAAACGACTTCGAAAAAGGAGGAGGTTCTCATGACGTATGCAAAGAATGATGGTAAGAATTTTCAGCTATCGTGCGTGTACACGTATCGCAAGGGTATCAACCGATAGCTCCTAAAATTTTCCCAAGAGTTTTGTACTTAGATTTTGACCTGACTTGGATATATTTAATTGATACTTTTATGGCTAAAACATAATAATTTATAAGCAAATCGACAAAACTTACTCATCTGAAAGTGAACTATCAGTGCTACTACCTATTGTACTTTTGTTTTCAATTGTAGATATTTCAATGTTAATCATTGTATGTGTGTGCTAAATAAATGTTTTACCTATCTAACTACTGTTGTTGTTTGTAAATGAAGCCAAACTCATGTACCTAGGTATAATAATAATTTTTACATAGTAAAAAACAAAGTCGCTTTTTCTGTCCCTATTTCCCTTTGACTGCTTTAATCTTTAAAACTACACAATGGATTTTGATGCGGTTTTTTTAATACATACCTCTAGATAGAGTGATTCAAGAGGAAGGTTTATACGTATAATAAAACCGTCGAAGCCGGGGCGGGTCGCTAGTTAGTTATAAAATAATAACTCAATCAAATTGGAGACAAATATGTTAATACCTAGGCACCTACTAATTCAAATGTTTGGTTCCAATCCAGGGATGTACTGTAGCTATCAAGTCTATCCAATTTCCTCCAATGATGAATCTGTCTACTGTTATAGTTTGTAAATGATGGCATACTTATGTTCGTAGGTATAATATCAATTAGTAGGTAGGTAGAGTATTAAGCATAAAATAATAACACAATTAAATCTAACTAATATTTTAATACTCAGGGGGTATACCTACTCTAGGTACCTTCTCTATCCAACATCCTCCAAGGTAGGTACGAGAAGCTCAGTTGAAGTCCTGCTAAATATGAGATAAAGGCACCATAATGTAATTTACATATTATAAATATGTAAACCTGGTTATTGCCGTAAAAAGTTATTTGCCGATAATGTACATGAAATGCCCTGGAAATAGTTGAATTGACTTAAATCAGTAGTTGCCTATTATAATTGGTTATTTCAATGGGGTCGGTAAATAGAAAAGAAGTTACCTGCATAACAACACATCTTACATCAGACTTTAAAAGTAATATTACGGAGGTTAGAGTAATTCCCGGAGTGTAATTTTGAGAAAAGTTCTAGGTATTTGTTGTACAGAGGCTACTGAAATATTTATTCAATTTGTGTATATACTACAACAAGATAAAGCACTGGGTGAGCAATGGACGCTTGAATATTTGTATCTCGGTCAGAAATCAGTTTTTTTTACATTTCACACATCAAAGTCTAGTTTTTTTATCACTACATAGTATAATATAAAGTTGCTTTCTCTGTCCCTATGTCATTATGTCCCTTTGAACGCTTAAATCTTTAAAACTACGCAACGGATTTTGATGCGGTTTTTTTTAATAGATAGAGTGATTCAAGAGGAAGGTTTATACGTATAATATAAAACCGTGCAAAGTCGGGGCGGGTCGCTAGTTATTAATAAATGAACCTGCTACTAAATTATCGTGAATTAAATACTATGAACGTAATTGTAGGTATATTATGAGTATTAAATGTAGGGTACTAAGGTAAGTTGTTCCGGGACCGATCGTCATAGATGGCCACCTTCTTGAAATTGTTTCCGAGTAGATACACTTACCTTGGGCAAATTGTGCAGTTAGGTAAAAACTATTTTGAGAAGGAGGCCAAGAGGAGGATCCAGCTAGGCTGGGCAGCATTTGAGAAACTACGTCGGGTCTTCTCGACATCCATACCGCAATATTTGAAAACGAAAGTTTTCAACCAGTGCGTCCTACCTAAGAGTGTCCACGACTCACGGTAGGGCTGGTCCACCAGTTCAAAGTCGCTCAGCGAGCTATGGAAAGAGCTATGTGAGGAGTCTCTCTGAAGGATAGGATTCATTATGAATACATCCGACAGAGAACCAAGTTATCGACATAGCTCAAAGAATTAGCAAGCTGAAGTGGCAGTGGGCTGGCCATATCTCGCGAAGAAACGACAACCGTTGGGATAAACGTGTTCTTGAGTGGAGACCGCGACTCGGTAAGGTACTAAGGTAAGGTTTATTAGATAGTCAGATAGTCATTTTATTGGTAAATTTTTTTACAAGTCATTTCACATTATATTTAGTACATATTAACAGATAGGTACCTACTAATAAATGCAGTGTAAAATCAAATATACTTAGACAAAAAGGAAATGCACAAACATTAGTACAACTCAAAAATCTTTATCAACATTCATATTCAGATTCATACCTACTTATTAATTAAAGGTCATTCATATTCAGATTCATTTTAATTCAGCAGTAAATAATTGTTAGCCATTTGTGTTTTCTTTTCTGGAATTAAATACATAGAGTAAACGAGTTCTTGAGTGGAGATCGCGATTCACTAAGCGTAATGTATGACGCCCTTCAGCATGGTGGGATGGCGATCTGCGAAGGACTGCAGACTACCATACTAAAATGTGGCAAAATGAAGACAGGGCGTTATAGCACTTATAGGTCTCATTATATATACCTAGGGTAGGCATAATTATTTCCAGCAGAGCATTGATTTTTGCAATCGAAGAGTTCATAATATGAAAATTAAAAACTTGCTGCAAACCCCTTCTGAGCTTTAAAAAAGTGGTTGAATTTAATTTATCGCTAAAATAAACATATGGCTCCTAACAGCTTCCTAAAAGTATATTCCGTACAATATGTATCTCTCTCTATTCTGTCTACCTTCTGTACCAACCGAACAAAGGAGGTTGGTTTCAATCCTGACCCCTAACCTGAAACTAACCTCTAGAATTGAAACCTCTTTTGTATTGTGCCGCCATTTGCAATGAAGAGAACCTATGGAAATTAAATTATTCTGCCGATGTTCAAAAAATATTTTTTTTTCTTCTGTAAATATTATGGAAAAACTGAAAATGCAAAGTTCCTTAGGATTTTAAGACCTTTCCCAATTATTATAATAGTAAGGTAAGATAGTAAGGTAAGACTTGGACCAAAAGTAGAAAGCGCCGGCCAATGAAAAAGTAAATGAAATATTTCGGTAGAACATAACGTCTCGATAATTTTTAGCTATGGCTGCTATGCTGTGCTATTATTATTTAAGTGGTTAAATGAGGTCAAAAATTCGTAATTTTTGATATCGATTTTTGAAAAATCGATATTTCAGTAACTAACCAAATGAGTAATCTACTACCTCTACATAAAAATAAGTCGGGTTTTCCTTCCTGACGCTATAACTCCAGAACGCACGAACCAATTTCCACGGTTTTGCATTCGTTGGAAAGGTCTCGGGCTCCGTGAGGTTTATAGTAATGTATAATAAAACCGTGCGAAGCCGGGGCGGGGCGCTAGTTTTTTATAAGGATATCTATGACTTAAATGAAATGTCCCCTTTTAAGTGCACAATTCATTTATTTCGAGGTACTTTCACTGACCTTATACACAAATCTATCTTATCATAATCCTATCTTCCTTATCTATCTTATCTTCGAGACCTTCCGCCCAAGTTTTAGATTATACCCAGAAAATAAGGTCCATACACCACATCGTTATAATTAAAATAGGGGTGATTTACTCTCATTCGGGCATTATTTTTTGAAGGGACCTATCGTTGCTGGTACCTATAGAGTCAGTGTTTTTTCAATTATTTATACTGTACTATAAATTTTATTAAATTTTTATTAAACCTGTAATAATTAAGTTGTTAAACTTATAAATTGTGCATATATTTACTAAAATATATTTCATATATTTTGGTAATAGTTTAGTAGTAGTTTTTTAATTACATAACTTTAATAGCGAAGAAGGGGAAATGAAACATAATTTAGATTAAACATTAGATGAAATTTATTTAGTCCGGTCAATTTAGACATTCGAAGCTACATAAATTCCCCTTCATTTTTCATGATTTTCATCAAAACGGTAAGTTTTATCATAAAAAATATCGACAAAAATTGTAAATTATCTACAAAAAATGGTTAGGTTCAGTTCGGTTCGGTTCGGTTCGTTAGGTTAGGTTAGGTTAGGTTAGTTTAGGTTAGGCTAGGTTCGGTTAGGTTCGGTTAGGTTCGGTTCGGTTCGGTTCGGTTCGGTTCGTTAGGTTAGGTTAGGTTAGGTTAGGTTAGGTTAGGTTAGGTTAGGTTAGGTTAGGTTAGGTTAGGTTAGGTTAGGTTAGGTTAGGTTAGGTTAGGTTAGGTTAGGTTAGGTTAGGTTAGGTTAGGTTAGGTTAGGTTAGGTTAGGTTAGGTTAGGTTAGGTTAGGTTAGTTTAGGTTAGGTTAGGCTAGGTTCGGTTAGGTTCGGTTAGGTTCGGTTCGGTTCGGTTCGGTTCGTTAGGTTAGGTTAGGTTAGGTTAGGTTAGGTTAGGTTAGGTTAGGTTAGGTTAGGTTAGGTTAGGTTAGTTAGGTAAAGTTAGGTTAGGTTAGGTTCCACGACTGGTGGACTAACCTAACCTAACTTAAATTAACCTAACCTAACCTAACCTAACCTAACCTAACCTAACCTAACCTAACCTAACCTAACCTAACCTAACCTAACCTAACCTAACCTAACCTAACCTAACCTAACGAACCGAACCGAACCGAACCGAACCTAACCGAACCTAGCCTAACCGAACCGAACCGAACCTAACCATTTTTTGTATATAATTTTATGATTTACAATTTTTGTCGATATATTTTTATGATAAAAATTAATGTTTTGATGAAATACATAGCCATAGATATAATTTTTGACCTCATTTAACCACTCAAATAATAATGCTCAAAATACCAATAAAATATCAATACCATTAATGGACTTATTTAAACGAACGTTTTTAATGTAGTCGTTAGTTATTCCTTAATAAATAAATAAACTAGATCCATTACTATCTTAGTAAGTAGGTAAAGTAATATTTATTCAAAGAAAGGTTAACAATTTTATATACTTAAGACTATTGTACAGTTAAAATATTTTAAAATTAAGTATGTCTAATTGTATGTCTATTTGATTGGCTACGGCCCCACACTAGGCTCAGGGCCCGTGTCGTGGATCTTGGAAGAAACATATTGAGTCGACCTGTAAAAAAATGGCGAAAGTAATTTACGCGCTTAAGCAACTTAGACCCATTTCTTTAGATATTCAAATTCAAAATGCTTTATTTCCTTAAGACCTTACAGGACACTTGGACACATAAAGCTCTGAAAGACATATATTACGCATATATTTACTCAATTATGTCTTATGGTATCATTTTATTTGGGAGCTCTACAGATTACGAATGTATACTTAAATTACAAAAGCGTGCCATAAGAGTATTAATGAAAGCGAAATACAGAGAGTCAAAAACCTTCGGATATTAGCATCAGTAGCGGTATTCATAAAAAAAATAATTTGAAAGAATATACAATCGGAGGCGAAAGTAGCAAACGTGCCACGCTGCAGAAAATAATGCTAGAGCCGATTCACCATCGACTGAAAATCGCAAAACGGCTCCCTAAAATAATGGGCCAAAAGCTATACAGGGTGTAAAAAGACTACTATCGAAAAATGAAAGGTAGCAATCAGACCATGATTCTGAACATATTTATCGAAAAAAAAACGCAAAAAAAAATTCACCTTTTTCAATTTTTTTATTTTTTTATCTAGTTACACACCCACAGTACAACACTAAGAAAACATATCAACTCGAATAAATCATTTTTAAAAGCAAAAACAAATAAATTTAAAAAAAGTTGTAATGTATTGCACGCAAGTGAATGACCTCAACTCAGCTGTTTATGGCCGCCCGCACTAACAACAACGCTCGACTGCGCGAGCGAAATGGGTATCTACGCAAGATACATACCTACATACATACGCTAGGTACGCACGTAAGTTACCGCGCTGCACGCTGGTGGTTGTCTGTATTTTGCCGACTTGGCATAGAAATAATACACTCAATTTTCAATCTGAAGATTGTAGGATCGAGCCCCTCCTAACACTTCTTCTATTAGAAAATTGAAGATATCATTTACATTTTACCTACCTGTACCCTCAGCCTGTCTGTACCTACTAGAATTGAATAGAAAACTCTTTATTTGTAGGTAGGTATAGTACTTAAACCTAGGTAACACACAAAGAAAGAAAAGAAAACAAAAATACTGCAACAAAGTATAAAGGGCGGCCTTATCGCTAAAAGTTCTCGATCTCTCCAGGCAACTTTGGGATGTTTTACTACTATTATATTGTATTCTGTGCTTTTTGGTCCAGGGTAAGTTAATTTTAGCTGGAAACGTTCATTAATCCTTTTACTAGTCGTAGTATTTATTCCCGCGAAAAAAATTAAATTACCTACCTATCTCATAATTCTGTGATAAAGATGTTAAAATTTGTATGCCCCATTTTGAACCTTACTAATTACTGAATAGTCTGCTTTGGTATAGGAAAACCTTATTCCAATCATCATAAGGTTTATAACAGCAGCGGTGTTTTTCTTTGTCGGACGAGAAGACCGGCAACGCCGCGGCGTTGCCGGGCGCCGCGCCGGCCGGCCGCGGCGACTTGCTTGCTTCATTTTTATTCGTCTTTTAGTCGGTGTTTAGTATTCGAACGTGCGCGATCGTTGTGGAAATTTGCGAATACTGTTTTGTTTTGTGGTTATTGAAACTGATTTTTAGTATGTTTGTGTGTTTTTTTTTAAGTTTTTCTGTACATATTCTTAGAGTACTTTATGTAAATAGTGGAAGTTACTTTCTGTGATTTCGGTGTGTTTTATAAACATGTTTAGTGCGAGGGAGTATGGACAAATGCTCATTATTGCTCATGTGATAAGGAGCTCTCGGAAATGCGTCAAGAGCGTTGCGCATTTTCCGCCCAGGATACCCGACCCAGCAACACCCAGCTGATGCTCGGGTCATCACGGCAGCATATCAGAGGTGGCAGAGAGATAAATCGCAGAGTGCATGACCGACCATGTCTTAGACCTCGTAGAGAGAAACCCCCGAGTAGGGACGCGCTCTGCAGTGAGGTTACTTAGAGGTCGTGGAGTCACGGTTTCACATAAAACTGTACTTATTACTACTAAATACATACTGGGCTCAGCCTTGAACGAGGAGGAGATCAGTTTGAACCATTTCTGATTCGACCGAGGCTACAGCGTAATTAGGTAAGTGGTAAAATATCTACCGATAGCCAACTTGATAGGTAGCTTTTAACTTTAACATCTTTTCAACGTAATACCTACATCAAAGTCGCCTGGAAGAGATCGCTTTTAGCGATAAGTCCGCCCTTTATACCTAGTCTTAGTATGTAGTATTATTGTATGTTTTTCTTTTCTTTCTTTGTGTGGTCTTCTTTGTTTGTGTCAAGTATAATAAAGTGTTATCTATCTATCTACATAGTAGAGTAGGTTACTAAGTGTACGGTGTCCATTGCTCGCTACGAAAATAATTGAAAATCTTTAAACATTTTTATCTTCGGCTAGAATTTTTTTTTTGGACTGCGAATTTTTTTTTGTTGATGGTTAGGGGTCCTCTGCCACCCCCCTTATTTTTCGGTAGTCGTCTGGTAACACCCGGTATAAACAAGCTCCCGATAGATCTTAAACTTACTAAAAGTGAAATTTTTTGCTTGACAAGACGCTATATACCTCTAGTATTAAAGAGTTTTTAGATAACGACCACAGCAAGTACGAAATAAAATCAACTAAACTAAAACTGATGGGTAACATCACTTAATCTAATACGAGTAGTAGAGTCCTAATTTTAAGAAATTATATTTTTATTATAATAATAAACCATAGATACATATGTTATAAAATTCTGACGAGTCATAGCCTGATCATTTAATTTTAAGTACCTAAATACTTTAACAACGCAACGGTTTTAGGCAACGCTCGTCGCCGTACAACTCCCGCGTGATCCGGTTCGAGGACACTGCCAGGCGGGGAGTTTGACTGGGGCGGTACATCTGTCAAAGAATAACGCAGGTGTCCTAAGGCCAGCTCAGCGAGGACGGAAACCTCGCGTGGAGCAAAAGGGCAAAAGCTGGCTTGATCCAGATGTTCAGTACGCATAGGGACTGCGAAAGCACGGCCTATCGATCCTTTAGTACTAAAGAGTTTTTAGCAAGAGGTGCCAGAAAAGTTACCACAGGGATAACTGGCTTGTGGCAGCCAAGCGTTCATAGCGACGTTGCTTTTTGAGCCTTCGATGTCGGCTCTTCCTATCATTGCGAAGCAAAATTCGCCAAGCGTTGGATTGTTCACCCATCAAAAGGGAACGTGAGCTGGGTTTAGACCGTCGTGAGACAGGTTAGTTTTACCCTACTGATGGCTTGTCGTTGCGATAGTAATACTGCTCAGTACGAGAGGAACCGCAGTTTCGGACATTTGGTTCATGCACTCGGCCGAGCGGCCGGTGGTGCGAAGCTACCATCCGCGGGATTATGCCTGAACGCCTCTAAGGCCGAAGCCAGCCTAGCCGAATCCGGCAAGGATATGCTCACTGTGGAGCCCCGAGAGTCGGGAGGCTCTAAACAATGTGACTTTACTAGTTGCGCTTTACTTCGTAAGGCGTGACGTCGAAGCCCATTTGGACCGCGGAGATCGGTGCGTACGGTTTAACACGTGCACCACGGCTCCTTCTGGTTCGGATATAACTCAGTTCGATGTCGGGGCTCGGAATAGTCTGTAGACGACTTACGTTCCTGGCGGGGTGTTGTGGTCGGTAGAGCAGCGTCGTGCTGCGATCTGTTGAGACTCAGCCCTACGCCAGGTGATTCGTCCGAGGACGAGTTTTTTTTTTTTAATTTTTATAGTATTGTTATTCTATGAACATGTAAAACGGCAAGGTCCGAGTCTAACTTTACTAACTTTACTAACATTACTAACTTTACTAACTACTAACTTTACTAACTTTACTAACTTTACTAACTTTACTAACTTTACTAACTTTAGGTACTAACTTTACTAACTTTACTAACTTTACTAACATTACTAACTTTAGGTACTAACTTTACTAACATTACTAACTTTACTAACTACGAATATACATTGTACCTGATGATGAACTTCGATTGCATGCAACCTTTAGACTGTTTTGAACAGTCTGCAGTTAGCTCGATTGTATATACTGGTTTTATTTTTTTCTATTCCGTTTATTTTTATACATTTTTTTAAATTTAGCTCTTGTTAGCTTGTTCTTGTAATTTTCAGTACTTTACTTATTTACCTTATAGAACTTCATTAACAACGAAAATTATAATCAAAAAATGTATACCTACTTGTAAATATACAATTCAAATCATTGAGCTAACTACAGACGGTCGAAAACAGTCTAGAGGTATCTCAATTGTTTACTTTATTAATTTAAGAAAGGAAATAACAATCAAGGAATAGAACCTTATTAAAACTATTATTTACAATATTTTGGTAGGTTGAAAACAGTCTAGAGTTAGCTCAACTGAATGAAAGAATGGATGAAAACTCTTTATTATACTTAAATGTACCACAAAAAGGCTGAAAATGATACATAAAAATACTGCAAACTAAGACTAAGTATAAATAAATAAATAATAATAAATAATTTCGGACAGTCCACACAGCATAATCCAGCCCAAGCTAAGCAGTTAAGATAGATAAGGGCGACCCTATCGCTAAAAGCGATCTCTTCCAGGCAACCTTTGGATGGACCGGATATAAAAGAACAATATAGACGGTGGTAGTTACATTAGATCTACTTCTCTAGATAGATGGAAAAGAAAAAAATACATACCCAATAAGCTTCCAATGTTATAAACTTACATAAACATGTAACTTTATATAGTTAGATAAATAATGTACCACACGTTCATGTGGTAATTCCGGGAAAAATGTATAAAATGTTACCTATGTGTTATTCCAGACTATGATCTATCTCTTTGCCAAATTTCATCCATGTCCGTTCAGTAGTTTTTGCATGAAAGAGTAACAAATATCCATCTATCCATCCATACTTACAAACTTTCGCGTTTATAATATTACTAGCGACCCGCCCCGGATTCGCATATTCATTAAAATATGCAAATTTTAATATTTTTGAGATAAGCACATTAATGTAGTAAATACAATATCAATACAATATCGAGCTCGTATTTTTTTACCTGATTATGAGACTAGATGCCGTAAGTTCCACTTTCTTCCCACTCTTTAAACGCAGACAAGAGTGGCTGATTTGACTTACCTAATTATTATAGCAAACGGAACTGTTGATTGCCCAGAGCTTCTTGAGCAAATAGGACTGCGCACATGCACGCTTGCACCTATCGTAAGGACTAATTATAGGCAGAACGCATTTGTTTATAGAGCTTCTAGCTCGTTTAACTCATTAGTACATGAAAACAGCAATATAGATTTATTCAACACCAGTTCAAGTAAGCTTAAACGCTTGCTTAATGATAAATTTTTCGTTTTAGTTTGAGAAATTCTCTTGTTTGTGCTTGTACTTAGTATAAAAAACAATCTATTTTTCTTTTTTAGTTATTGTTATTGCTAGTAAGTCGTCAACTTAACTTCTTTGTTTAAGCAGTTTTACTAATAGGTTTATATACTTTTAATATATCTAGTTTTCTGTAAAAAATTTTTAAGTTAAAATTAATACCTATATGTCTACTTTCTGTAAATTCATCTCAAGTCAACAGATCTCAAGTTGCTGCTTTAATTTATTATTAGTGAAAACTTTTAATTGGCCTTAATTTAAAAATTCTTTGTATCTACTCATTGTCTAGCTGTAAGTTTTCCTAAAATTGTAAAATTAAAATAAAATAAATTTGAAGTATGTTTTTTGTTTTAATACAATAATACCTAAATTATGTCACAGTAACAGCTGTTTTCTGGAACGCAGATCATCTTAATAGTTAACTAATCAATGTTCAAATCTCTATTCAAGTGTCATTTGGGTTTCTCGAACATTGATTACGTACTTATATTTTGAAAAACAAAACTCTTGTCAAATAACATAATACGCTAATTAGGCCTGATTCTTTGTTCAAGCTCTTGTCAAATCAATAATTAACTAATCGGCGATTTTGCTCTAATTAATTAGTAGGACAAAAAATTGAGGCGAATTAAAATTAAATTTGACTTGTCTAAGTGCTTATTTTGTAAGCCTAAAGAAATAAAGATATTGATTATTGATTATTGATTATTGAGTTGAAATTATTACAACAATTTGCTGTATTTTTCCAAGTTCTAAACCGGGGTGTAATACATAAAAAATCAACAGGTTGGTAATCCAAAAGCCATACACTACATAGTATAAACTAGAGTCGCTTTCTCTGTCCCTATGTCATTATGTCCCTTTGAACGCTTAAATCTTTAAAACTACGCAACGGATTTTGATGCAGTTTTTTTTAATAGATAGAGTGATTCAAGAGGAAGGTTTTTATGTATAATATAAAACCGTGCGAAGCCGGGGCGGGTCGCTAGTTTTCAAATAAAATGTAAATGTGACTAACATGATCAAAATCGTGACTTAACTGTTTTGTGACATACCTGTATTTTGTATACTCATGTGATTCACATTTATTGTAAAGCAGAGTTTACATGAAATTGTCATCATTTTATAAAAGAATAATAGAATTTTTTATGTTATAAAAGAAAACTTAAAGATATACTGAACTGAAAGAATGACAGTCGTAAGATGATCAATGATTAGTTACCTAATTATCATCTAATCAGCGTTCGTACACCCCGATTTGATTTGACCAGTGTGTTAAATTAATCGCTTTATCAACTGATTTACGATTTGAACAACGTTCTAGAAACCGGCTGTTAGTGATGCAAAATGAATTGTGTATTTTAAACGACTTCGAAAAAGGAGGAGGTTCTCATGACGTATGCAATGAATGATGGTAAGAATTTTCAGCTATCGTGCGTGTACACGTATCGCAAGGGTATCAACCGATAGCTCCTAAAATTTTCCCAAGAGTTTTGTACTTAGATTTTGACCTGACTTGGATATATTTAATTGATACTTTTATGGCTAAAACATAATAATTTATAAGCAAATCGACAAAACTTACTCATCTGAAAGTGAACTATCAGTGCTACTACCTATTGTACTTTTGTTTTCAATTGTACATATTTCAATGTTAATCATTGTATGTGTGTGCTAAATAAATGTTTTACCTATCTAACTACTGTTGTTGTTTGTAAATGAAGCCAAACTCATGTACCTAGGTATAATAATAATTTTTACATAGTAAAAAACAAAGTCGCTTTTTCTGTCCCTATTTCCCTTTGACTGCTTTAATCGTTAAAACTACACAATGGATTTTGATGCGGTTTTTTTAATACATACCTCTAGATAGAGTGATTCAAGAGGAAGGTTTATACGTATAATAAAACCGTCGAAGCCGGGGCGGGTCGCTAGTTAGTTATAAAATAATAACTCAATCAAATTGGAGACAAATATGTTAATACCTAGGCACCTACTAATTCAAATGTTTGGTTCCAATCCAGGGATGTACTGTAGCTATCAAGTCTATCCAATTTCCTCCAATGATGAATCTGTCTACTGTTATAGTTTGTAAATGATGGCATACTTATGTTCGTAGGTATAATATCAATTAGTAGGTAGGTAGAGTATTAAGCATAAAATAATAACACAATTAAATCTAACTAATATTTTAATACTCAGGGGGTATACCTACTCTAGGTACCTTCTCTATCCAACATCCTCCAAGGTAGGTACGAGAAGCTCAGTTGAAGTCCTGCTAAATATGAGATAAAGGCACCATAATGTAATTTACATATTATAAATATGTAAACCTGGTTATTGCCGTAAAAAGTTATTTGCCGATAATGTACATGAAATGCCCTGGAAATAGTTGAATTGACTTAAATCAGTAGTTGCCTATTATAATTGGTTATTTCAATGGGGTCGGTAAATAGAAAAGAAGTTACCTGCATAACAACACATCTTACATCAGACTTTAAAAGTAATATTACGGAGGTTAGAGTAATTCCCGGAGTGTAATTTTGAGAAAAGTTCTAGGTATTTGTTGTACAGAGGCTACTGAAATATTTATTCAATTTGTGTATATACTACAACAAGATAAAGCACTGGGTGGGCAATGGACGCTTGAATATTTGTATCTCGGTCAGAAATCAGTTCTTTTTACATTTCACACATCAAAGTCTAGTTTTTTTATCACTACATAGTATAATATAAAGTTGCTTTCTCTGTCCCTATGTCATTATGTCCCTTTGAACGCTTAAATCTTTAAAACTACGCAACGGATTTTGATGCGGTTTTTTTTAATAGATAGAGTGATTCAAGAGGAAGGTTTATACGTATAATATAAAACCGTGCAAAGTCGGGGCGGGTCGCTAGTTATTAATAAATGAACCTGCTACTAAATTATCTTGAATTAAATACTATGAACGTAATTGTAGGTATATTATGAGTATTAAATGTAGGGTACTAAGGTAAGTTGTTCCGGGACCGATCGTCATAGATGGCCACCTTCTTGAAATTGTTTCCGAGTAGATACACTTACCTTGGGCAAATTGTGCAGTTAGGTAAAAACTATTTTGAGAAGGAGGCCAAGAGGAGGATCCAGCTAGGCTGGGCAGCATTTGAGAAACTACGTCGGGTCTTCTCGACATCCATACCGCAATATTTGAAAACGAAAGTTTTCAACCAGTGCGTCCTACCTAAGAGTGTCCACGACTCACGGTAGGGCTGGTCCACCAGTTCAAAGTCGCTCAGCGAGCTATGGAAAGAGCTTAGGAGTAGTCTCTCTGAAGGATAGGATTCATTATGAATACATCCGACAGAGAACCAAGTTATCGACATAGCTCAAAGAATTAGCAAGCTGAAGTGGCAGTGGGCTGGCCATATCTCGCGAAGAAACGACAACCGTTGGGATAAACGTGTTCTTGAGTGGAGACCACGACTCGGTAAGGTACTAAGGTAAGGTTTATTAGATAGTCAGATAGTCATTTTATTGGTAAATTTTTTTACAAGTCATTTCACATTATATTTAGTACATATTAACAGATAGGTACCTACTAATAAATGCAGTGTAAAATCAAATATACTTAGACAAAAAGGAAATGCACAAACATTAGTACAACTCAAAAATCTTTATCAACATTCATATTCAGATTCATACCTACTTATTAATTAAAGGTCATTCATATTCAGATTCATTTTAATTCAGCAGTAAATAATTGTTAGCCATTTGTGTTTTCTTTTCTGGAATTAAATACATAGAGTAAACGAGTTCTTGAGTGGAGATCGCGATTCACTAAGCGTAATGTATGACGCCCTTCAGCATGGTGGGATGGCGATCTGCGAAGGACTGCAGACTACCATACTAAAATGTGGCAAAATGAAGACAGGGCATTATAGCACTTATAGGTCTCATTATATATACCTAGGGTAGGCATAATTATTTCCAGCAGAGCATTGATTTTTGCAATCGAAGAGTTCATAATATGAAAATTAAAAACTTGCTGCAAACCCCTTCTGAGCTTTAAAAAAGTGGTTGAATTTAATTTATCGCTAAAATAAACATATGGCTCCTAACAGCTTCCTAAAATTATATTCCGTACAATATGTATCTCTCTCTATTCTGTCTACCTTCTGTACCAACCGAACAAAGGAGGTTGGTTTCAATCCTGACCCCTAACCTGAAACTAACCTCTAGAATTGAAACCTCTTTTGTATTGTGCCGCCATTTGCAATGAAGAGAACCTATGGAAATTAAATTATTCTGCCGATGTTCAAAAAATATTTTTTTTTCTTCTTTAAATATTATGGAAAAACTGAAAATGCAAAGTTCCTTAGGATTTTAAGACCTTTCCCAATTATTATAATAGTAAGGTAAGATAGTAAGGTAAGACTTGGACCAAAAGTAGAAAGCGCCGGCCAATGAAAAAATAAATGAAATATTTCGGTAGAACATAACGTCTCGATAATTTTTAGCTATGGCTGCTATGCTGTGCTATTATTATTTAAGTGGTTAAATGAGGTCAAAAATTCGTAATTTTTGATATCGATTTTTGAAAAATCGATATTTCAGTAACTAACCAAATGAGTAATCTACTACCTCTACATAAAAATAAGTCGGGTTTTCCTTCCTGACGCTATAACTCCAGAACGCACGAACCAATTTCCACGGTTTTGCATTCGTTGGAAAGGTCTCGGGCTCCGTGAGGTTTATAGTAATGTATAATAAAACCGTGCGAAGCCGGGGCGGGGCGCTAGTTTTTTATAAGGATATCTATGACTTAAATGAAATGTCCCCTTTTAAGTGCACAATTCATTTATTTCGAGGTACTTTCACTGACCTTATACACAAATCTATCTTATCATAATCCTATCTTCCTTATCTATCTTATCTTCGAGACCTTCCGCCCAAGTTTTAGATTATACCCAGAAAATAAGGTCCATACACCACATCGTTATAATTAAAATAGGGGTGATTTACTCTCATTCGGGCATTATTTTTTGAAGGGACCTATCGTTGCTGGTACCTATAGAGTCAGTGTTTTTTCAATTATTTATACTGTACTATAAATTTTATTAAATTTTTATTAAACCTGTAATAATTAAGTTGTTAAACTTATAAATTGTGCATATATTTACTAAAATATATTTCATATATTTTGGTAATAGTTTAGTAGTAGTTTTTTCATTACATAACTTTAATAGCGAAGAAGGGGAAATGAAACATAATTTAGATTAAACATTAGATGAAATTTATTTAGTCCGGTCAATTTAGACATTCGAAGCTACATAAATTCCCCTTCATTTTTCACGATTTTCATCAAAACGGTAAGTTTTATCATAAAAAATATCGACAAAAATTGTAAATTATCTACAAAAAATGGTTAGGTTCAGTTCGGTTCGGTTCGGTTCGTTAGGTTAGGTTAGGTTAGGTTAGTTTAGGTTAGGCTAGGTTCGGTTAGGTTAGGTTCGGTTCGGTTCGGTTCGGTTCGTTAGGTTAGGTTAGGTTAGGTTAGGTTAGGTTAGGTTAGGTTACGTTAGGTTAGGTTAGGTTAGGTTAGGTTAGGTTAGGTTAGGTTAGGTTAGGTTAGGTTAGTTAGGTAAAGTTAGGTTAGGTTAGGTTCCACGACTGGTGGACTAACCTAACCTAACTTAAATTAACCTAACCTAACCTAACCTAACCTAACCTAACCTAACCTAACCTAACCTAACCTAACCTAACCTAACCTAACCTAACGAACCGAACCGAACCGAACCGAACCTAACCGAACCTAGCCTAACCGAACCGAACCGAACCTAACCATTTTTTGTATATAATTTTATGATTTACAATTTTTGTCGATATATTTTTATGATAAAAATTAATGTTTTGATGAAATACATAGCCATAGATATAATTTTTGACCTCATTTAACCACTCAAATAATAATGCTCAAAATACCAATAAAATATCAATACCATTAATGGACTTATTTAAACGAACGTTTTTAATGTAGTCGTTAGTTATTCCTTAATAAATAAATAAACTAGATCCATTACTATCTTAGTAAGTAGGTAAAGTAATATTTATTCAAAGAAAGGTTAACAATTTTATATACTTAAGACTATTGTACAGTTAAAATATTTTAAAATTAAGTATGTCTAATTGTATGTCTATTTGATTGGCTACGGCCCCACACTAGGCTCAGGGCCCGTGTCGTGGATCTTGGAAGAAACATATTGAGTCGACCTGTAAAAAAATGGCGAAAGTAATTTACGCGCTTAAGCAACTTAGACCCATTTCTTTAGATATTCAAATTCAAAATGCTTTATTTCCTTAAGACCTTACAGGACACTTGGACACATAAAGCTCTGAAAGACATATATTACGCATATATTTACTCAATTATGTCTTATGGTATCATTTTATTTGGGAGCTCTACAGATTACGAATGTATACTTAAATTACAAAAGCGTGCCATAAGAGTATTAATGAAAGCGAAATACAGAGAGTCAAAAACCTTCGGATATTAGCATCAGTAGCGGTATTCATAAAAAAAATAATTTGAAAGAATATACAATCGGAGGCGAAAGTAGCAAACGTGCCACGCTGCAGAAAATAATGCTAGAGCCGATTCACCATCGACTGAAAATCGCAAAACGGCTCCCTAAAATAATGGGCCAAAAGCTATATAAACAAGCTCCCGATAGATCTTAAACTTACTAAAAGTGAAATTTTTTGCTTGACAAGACGCTATATACCTCTAGTATTAAAGAGTTTTTAGATAACGACCACAGCAAGTACGAAATAAAATCAACTAAACTAAAACTGATGGGTAACATCACTTAATCTAATACGAGTAGTAGAGTCCTAATTTTAAGAAATTATATTTTTATTATAATAATAAACCATAGATACATATGTTATAAAATTCTGACGAGTCATAGCCTGATCATTTAATTTTAAGTACCTAAATACTTTAACAACGCAACGGTTTTAGGCAACGCTCGTCGCCGTACAACTCCCGCGTGATCCGGTTCGAGGACACTGCCAGGCGGGGAGTTTGACTGGGGCGGTACATCTGTCAAAGAATAACGCAGGTGTCCTAAGGCCAGCTCAGCGAGGACGGAAACCTCGCGTGGAGCAAAAGGGCAAAAGCTGGCTTGATCCAGATGTTCAGTACGCATAGGGACTGCGAAAGCACGGCCTATCGATCCTTTAGTACTAAAGAGTTTTTAGCAAGAGGTGCCAGAAAAGTTACCACAGGGATAACTGGCTTGTGGCAGCCAAGCGTTCATAGCGACGTTGCTTTTTGAGCCTTCGATGTCGGCTCATCCTATCATTGCGAAGCAAAATTCGCCAAGCGTTGGATTGTTCACCCATCAAAAGGGAACGTGAGCTGGGTTTAGACCGTCGTGAGACAGGTTAGTTTTACCCTACTGATGGCTTGTCGTTGCGATAGTAATACTGCTCAGTACGAGAGGAACCGCAGTTTCGGACATTTGGTTCATGCACTCGGCCGAGCGGCCGGTGGTGCGAAGCTACCATCCGCGGGATTATGCCTGAACGCCTCTAAGGCCGAAGCCAGCCTAGCCGAATCCGGCAAGGATATGCTCACTGTGGAGCCCCGAGAGTCGGGAGGCTCTAAACAATGTGACTTTACTAGTTGCGCTTTACTTCGTAAGGCGTGACGTCGAAGCCCATTTGGACCGCGGAGATCGGTGCGTACGGTTTAACACGTGCACCACGGCTCCTTCTGGATCGGATATAACTCAGTTCGATGTCGGGGCTCGGAATAGTCTGTAGACGACTTACGTTCCTGGCGGGGTGTTGTGGTCGGTAGAGCAGCGTCGTGCTGCGATCTGTTGAGACTCAGCCCTACGCCAGGTGATTCGTCCGAGGACGAGTTTTTTTTTTTAATTTTTATAGTATTGTTATTCTATGAACATGTAAAACGGCAAGGTCCGAGTCTAACTTTACTAACTTTACTAACATTACTAACTTTACTAACTACTAACTTTACTAACTTTACTAACTTTACTAACTTTAGGTACTAACTTTACTAACTTTACTAACTTTACTAACATTACTAACATTACTAACTTTAGGTACTAACTTTACTAACATTACTAACTTTACTAACTACGAATATACATTGTACCTGATGATGAACTTCGATTGCATGCAACCTTTAGACTGTTTTGAACGGTCTGCAGTTAGCTCGATTGTATATACTGGTTTTATTTTTTTCTATTCCGTTTATTTTTATACATTTTTTTAAATTTAGCTCTTGTTAGCTTGTTCTTGTAATTTTCAGTACTTTACTTATTTACCTTATAGAACTTCATTAACAACGAAAATTATAATCAAAAAATGTATACCTACTTGTAAATATACAATTCAAATCATTGAGCTAACTACAGACGGTCGAAAACAGTCTAGAGGTATCTCAATTGTTTACTTTATTAATTTAAGAAAGGAAATAACAATCAAGGAATAGAACCTTATTAAAACTATTATTTACAATATTTTGGTAGGTTGAAAACAGTCTAGAGTTAGCTCAACTGAATGAAAGAATGGATGAAAACTCTTTATTATACTTAAATGTACCACAAAAAGGCTGAAAATGATACATAAAAATACTGCAAACTAAGACTAAGTATAAATAAATAAATAATAATAAATAATTTCGGACAGTCCACACAGCATAATCCAGCCCAAGCTAAGCAGTTAAGATAGATAAGGGCGACCCTATCGCTAAAAGCGATCTCTTCCAGGCAACCTTTGGATGGACCGGATATAAAAGAACAATATAGACGGTGGTAGTTACATTAGATCTACTTCTCTAGATAGATGGAAAAGAAAAAAATACATACCCAATAAGCTTCCAATGTTATAAACTTACATAAACATGTAACTTTATATAGTTAGATAAATAATGTACCACACGTTCATGTGGTAATTCCGGGAAAAATGTATAAAATGTTACCTATGTGTTATTCCAGACTATGATCTATCTCTTTGCCAAATTTCATCCATATCCGTTCAGTAGTTTTTGCATGAAAGAGTAACAAATATCCATCTATCCATCCATACTTACAAACTTTCGCGTTTATAATATTACTAGCGACCCGCCCCGGATTCGCATATTCATTAAAATATGCAAATTTTAATATTTTTGAGATAAGCACATTAATGTAGTAAATACAATATCAATACAATATCGAGCTCGTATTTTTTTACCTGATTATGAGACTAGATGCCGTAAGTTCCACTTTCTTCCCACTCTTTAAACGCAGACAAGAGTGGCTGATTTGACTTACCTAATTATTATAGCAAACGGAACTGTTGATTGCCCAGAGCTTCTTGAGCAAATAGGACTGCGCACATGCACGCTTGCACCTATCGTAAGGACTAATTATAGGCAGAACGCATTTGTTTATAGAGCTTCTAGCTCGTTTAACTCATTAGTACATGAAAACAGCAATATAGATTTATTCAACACCAGTTCAAGTAAGCTTAAACGCTTGCTTAATGATACATTTTTCGTTTTAGTTTGAGAAATTCTCTTGTTTGTGCTTGTACTTAGTATAAAAAACAATCTATTTTTCTTTTTTAGTTATTGTTATTGCTAGTAAGTCGTCAACTTAACTTCTTTGTTTAAGCAGTTTTACTAATAGGTTTATATACTTTTAATATATCTAGTTTTCTGTAAAAAATTTTTAAGTTAAAATTAATACCTATATGTCTACTTTCTGTAAATTCATCTCAAGTCAACAGATCTCAAGTTGCTGCTTTAATTTATTATTAGTGAAAACTTTTAATTGGCCTTAATTTAAAAATTCTTTGTATCTACTCATTGTCTAGCTGTAAGTTTTCCTAAAATTGTAAAAATAAAATAAAATAAATTTGAAGTATGTTTTTTGTTTTAATACAATAATACCTAAATTATGTCACAGTAACAGCTGTTTTCTGGAACGCAGATCATCTTAATAGTTAACTAATCAATGTTCAAATCTCTATTCAAGTGTCATTTGGGTTTCTCGAACATTGATTACGTACTTATATTTTGAAAAACAAAACTCTTGTCAAATAACATAATACGCTAATTAGGCCTGATTCTTTGTTCAAGCTCTTGTCAAATCAATAATTAACTAATCGGCGATTTTGCTCTAATTAGTTGAAATTATTACAACAATTTGCTGTATTTTTCCAAGTTCTAAACCGGGGTATAATACATAAAAAATCAACAGGTTGGTAATCCAAAAGCCATACACTACATAGTATAAACTAGAGTCGCTTTCTCTGTCCCTATGTCATTATGTCCCTTTGAACGCTTAAATCTTTAAAACTACGCAACGGATTTTAATGCAGTTTTTTTTAATAGATGGAGTGATTCAAGAGGAAGGTTTTTATGTATAATATAAAACCGTGCGAAGCCGGGGCGGGTCGCTAGTTTTCAAATAAAATGTAAATGTGACTAACATGATCAAAATCGTGACTTAACTGTTTTGTGACATACCTGTATTTTGTATACTCATGTGATTCACATTTATTGTAAAGCAGAGTTTACATGAAATTGTCATCATTTTATAAAAGAATAATAGAATTTTTTATGTTATAAAAGAAAACTTAAAGATATACTGAACTGAAAGAATGACAGTCGTAAGATGATCAATGATTAGTTACCTAATTATCATCTAATCAGCGTTCGTACACCCCGATTTGATTTGACCAGTGTGTTAAATTAATCGCTTTAACAACTGATTTACGATTTGAACAACGTTCTAGAAACCGGCTGTTAGTGATGCAAAATGAATTGTGTATTTTAAACGACTTCGAAAAAGGAGGAGGTTCTCATGACGTATGCAAAGAATGATGGTAAGAATTTTCAGCTATCGTGCGTGTACACGTATCGCAAGGGTATCAACCGATAGCTCCTAAAATTTTCCCAAGAGTTTTGTACTTAGATTTTGACCTGACTTGGATATATTTAATTGATACTTTTATGGCTAAAACATAATAATTTATAAGCAAATCGACAAAACTTACTCATCTGAAAGTGAACTATCAGTGCTACTACCTATTGTACTTTTGTTTTCAATTGTACATATTTCAATGTTAATCATTGTATGTGTGTGCTAAATAAATGTTTTACCTATCTAACTACTGTTGTTGTTTGTAAATGAAGCCAAACTCATGTACCTAGGTATAATAATAATTTTTACATAGTAAAAAACAAAGTCGCTTTTTCTGTCCCTATTTCCCTTTGACTGCTTTAATCTTTAAAACTACACAATGGATTTTGATGCGGTTTTTTTAATACATACCTCTAGATAGAGTGATTCAAGAGGAAGGTTTATACGTATAATAAAACCGTCGAAGCCGGGGCGGGTCGCTAGTTAGTTATAAAATAATAACTCAATCAAATTGGAGACAAATATGTTAATACCTAGGCACCTACTAATTCAAATGTTTGGTTCCAATCCAGGGATGTACTGTAGCTATCAAGTCTATCCAATTTCCTCCAATGATGAATCTGTCTACTGTTATAGTTTGTAAATGATGGCATACTTATGTTCGTAGGTATAATATCAATTAGTAGGTAGGTAGAGTATTAAGCATGAAATAATAACACAATTAAATCTAACTAATATTTTAATACTCAGGGGGTATACCTACTCTAGGTACCTTCTCTATCCAACATCCTCCAAGGTAGGTACGAGAAGCTCAGTTGAAGTCCTGCTAAATATGAGATAAAGGCACCATAATGTAATTTACATATTATAAATATGTAAACCTGGTTATTGCCGTAAAAAGTTATTTGCCGATAATGTACATGAAATGCCCTGGAAATAGTTGAATTGACTTAAATCAGTAGTTGCCTATTATAATTGGTTATTTCAATGGGGTCGGTAAATAGAAAAGAAGTTACCTGCATAACAACACATCTTACATCAGACTTTAAAAGTAATATTACGGAGGTTAGAGTAATTCCCGGAGTGTAATTTTGAGAAAAGTTCTAGGTATTTGTTGTACAGAGGCTACTGAAATATTTATTCAATTTGTGTATATACTACAACAAGATAAAGCACTGGGTGGGCAATGGACGCTTGAATATTTGTATCTCGGTCAGAAATCAGTTTTTTTTACATTTCACACATCAAAGTCTAGTTTTTTTATCACTACATAGTATAATATAAAGTTGCTTTCTCTGTCCCTATGTCATTATGTCCCTTTGAACGCTTAAATCTTTAAAACTACGCAACGGATTTTGATGCGGTTTTTTTTAATAGATAGAGTGATTCAAGAGGAAGGTTTATACGTATAATATAAAACCGTGCAAAGTCGGGGCGGGTCGCTAGTTATTAATAAATGAACCTGCTACTAAATTATCGTGAATTAAATACTATGAACGTAATTGTTGGTATATTATGAGTATTAAATGTAGGATACTAAGGTAAGTTGTTCCGGGACCGATCGTCATAGATGGCCACCTTCTTGAAATTGTTTCCGAGTAGATACACTTACCTTGGGCAAATTGTGCAGTTAGGTAAAAACTATTTTGAGAAGGAGGCCAAGAGGAGGATCCAGCTAGGCTGGGCAGCATTTGAGAAACTACGTCGGGTCTTCTCGACATCCATACCGCAATATTTGAAAACGAAAGTTTTCAACCAGTGCGTCCTACCTAAGAGTGTCCACGACTCACGGTAGGGCTGGTCCACCAGTTCAAAGTCGCTCAGCGAGCTATGGAAAGAGCTTAGGAGTAGTCTCTCTGAAGGATAGGATTCATTATGAATACATCCGACAGAGAACCAAGTTATCGACATAGCTCAAAGAATTAGCAAGCTGAAGTGGCAGTGGGCTGGCCATATCTCGCGAAGAAACGACAACCGTTGGGATAAACGTGTTCTTGAGTGGAGACCACGACTCGGTAAGGTACTAAGGTAAGGTTTATTAGATAGTCAGATAGTCATTTTATTGGTAAATTTTTTTACAAGTCATTTCACATTATATTTAGTACATATTAACAGATAGGTACCTACTAATAAATGCAGTGTAAAATCAAATATACTTAGACAAAAAGGAAATGCACAAACATTAGTACAACTCAAAAATCTTTATCAACATTCATATTCAGATTCATACCTACTTAATAATTAAAGGTCATTCATATTCAGATTCATTTTAATTCAGCAGTAAATAATTGTTAGCCATTTGTGTTTTCTTTTCTGGAATTAAATACATAGAGTAAACGAGTTCTTGAGTGGAGATCGCGATTCACTAAGCGTAATGTATGACGCCCTTCAGCATGGTGGGATGGCGATCTGCGAAGGACTGCAGACTACCATACTAAAATGTGGCAAAATGAAGACAGGGCATTATAGCACTTATAGGTCTCATTATATATACCTAGGGTAGGCATAATTATTTCCAGCAGAGCATTGATTTTTGCAATCGAAGAGTTCATAATATGAAAATTAAAAACTTGCTGCAAACCCCTTCTGAGCTTTAAAAAAGTGGTTGAATTTAATTTATCGCTAAAATAAACATATGGCTCCTAACAGCTTCCTAAAATTATATTCCGTACAATATGTATCTCTCTCTATTCTGTCTACCTTCTGTACCAACCGAACAAAGGAGGTTGGTTTCAATCCTGACCCCTAACCTGAAACTAACCTCTAGAATTGAAACCTCTTTTGTATTGTGCCGCCATTTGCAATGAAGAGAACCTATGGAAATTAAATTATTCTGCCGATGTTCAAAAAATATTTTTTTTTCTTCTTTAAATATTATGGAAAAACTGAAAATGCAAAGTTCCTTAGGATTTTAAGACCTTTCCCAATTATTATAATAGTAAGGTAAGATAGTAAGGTAAGACTTGGACCAAAAGTAGAAAGCGCCGGCCAATGAAAAAATAAATGAAATATTTCGGTAGAACATAACGTCTCGATAATTTTTAGCTATGGCTGCTATGCTGTGCTATTATTATTTAAGTGGTTAAATGAGGTCAAAAATTCGTAATTTTTGATATCGATTTTTGAAAAATCGATATTTCAGTAACTAACCAAATGAG
Organism: Eupithecia centaureata; assembly: GCA_944547425.1. Taxonomy (NCBI): domain Eukaryota; kingdom Metazoa; phylum Arthropoda; class Insecta; order Lepidoptera; family Geometridae; genus Eupithecia; species Eupithecia centaureata. The sequence goes on along the minus strand of OX155701.1, from coordinate 296,201 downwards.
TAATCTACTACCTCTACATAAAAATAAGTCGGGTTTTCCTTCCTGACGCTATAACTCCAGAACGCACGAACCAATTTCCACGGTTTTGCATTCGTTGGAAAGGTCTCGGGCTCCGTGAGGTTTATAGTAATGTATAATAAAACCGTGCGAAGCCGGGGCGGGGCGCTAGTTTTTTATAAGGATATCTATGACTTAAATGAAATGTCCCCTTTTAAGTGCACAATTCATTTATTTCGAGGTACTTTCACTGACCTTATACACAAATCTATCTTATCATAATCCTATCTTCCTTATCTATCTTATCTTCGAGACCTTCCGCCCAAGTTTTAGATTATACCCAGAAAATAAGGTCCATACACCACATCGTTATAATTAAAATAGGGGTGATTTACTCTCATTCGGGCATTATTTTTTGAAGGGTTGCTCGTTGCTGGTACCTATAGAGTCAGTGTTTTTTCAATTATTTATACTGTACTATAAATTTTATTAAATTTTTATTAAACCTGTAATAATTAAGTTGTTAAACTTATAAATTGTGCATATATTTACTAAAATATATTTCATATATTTTGGTAATAGTTTAGTAGTAGTTTTTTCATTACATAACTTTAATAGCGAAGAAGGGGAAATGAAACATAATTTAGATTAAACATTAGATGAAATTTATTTAGTCCGGTCAATTTAGACATTCGAAGCTACATAAATTCCCCTTCATTTTTCACGATTTTCATCAAAACGGTAAGTTTTATCATAAAAAATATCGACAAAAATTGTAAATTATCTACAAAAAATGGTTAGGTTCAGTTCGGTTCGGTTCGGTTCGTTAGGTTAGGTTAGGTTAGGTTAGTTTAGGTTAGGCTAGGTTCGGTTAGGTTAGGTTCGGTTCGGTTCGGTTCGGTTCGTTAGGTTAGGTTAGGTTAGGTTAGGTTAGGTTAGGTTAGGTTAGGTTAGGTTAGGTTAGGTTAGGTTAGGTTAGGTTAGGTTAGTTAGGTAAAGTTAGGTTAGGTTAGGTTCCACGACTGGTGGACTAACCTAACCTAACTTAAATTAACCTAACCTAACCTAACCTAACCTAACCTAACCTAACCTAACCTAACCTAACCTAACCTAACCTAACCTAACCTAACGAACCGAACCGAACCGAACCGAACCTAACCGAACCTAGCCTAACCGAACCGAACCGAACCTAACCATTTTTTGTATATAATTTTATGATTTACAATTTTTGTCGATATATTTTTATGATAAAAATTAATGTTTTGATGAAATACATAGCCATAGATATAATTTTTGACCTCATTTAACCACTCAAATAATAATGCTCAAAATACCAATAAAATATCAATACCATTAATGGACTTATTTAAACGAACGTTTTTAATGTAGTCGTTAGTTATTCCTTAATAAATAAATAAACTAGATCCATTACTATCTTAGTAAGTAGGTAAAGTAATATTTATTCAAAGAAAGGTTAACAATTTTATATACTTAAGACTATTGTACAGTTAAAATATTTTAAAATTAAGTATGTCTAATTGTATGTCTATTTGATTGGCTACGGCCCCACACTAGGCTCAGGGCCCGTGTCGTGGATCTTGGAAGAAACATATTGAGTCGACCTGTAAAAAAATGGCGAAAGTAATTTACGCGCTTAAGCAACTTAGACCCATTTCTTTAGATATTCAAATTCAAAATGCTTTATTTCCTTAAGACCTTACAGGACACTTGGACACATAAAGCTCTGAAAGACATATATTACGCATATATTTACTCAATTATGTCTTATGGTATCATTTTATTTGGGAGCTCTACAGATTACGAATGTATACTTAAATTACAAAAGCGTGCCATAAGAGTATTAATGAAAGCGAAATACAGAGAGTCAAAAACCTTCGGATATTAGCATCAGTAGCGGTATTCATAAAAAAAATAATTTGAAAGAATATACAATCGGAGGCGAAAGTAGCAAACGTGCCACGCTGCAGAAAATAATGCTAGAGCCGATTCACCATCGACTGAAAATCGCAAAACGGCTCCCTAAAATAATGGGCCAAAAGCTATATAAACAAGCTCCCGATAGATCTTAAACTTACTAAAAGTGAAATTTTTTGCTTGACAAGACGCTATATACCTCTAGTATTAAAGAGTTTTTAGATAACGACCACAGCAAGTACGAAATAAAATCAACTAAACTAAAACTGATGGGTAACATCACTTAATCTAATACGAGTAGTAGAGTCCTAATTTTAAGAAATTATATTTTTATTGTAATAATAAACCATAGATACATATGTTATAAAATTCTGACGAGTCATAGCCTGATCATTTAATTTTAAGTACCTAAATACTTTAACAACGCAACGGTTTTAGGCAACGCTCGTCGCCGTACAACTCCCGCGTGATCCGGTTCGAGGACACTGCCAGGCGGGGAGTTTGACTGGGGCGGTACATCTGTCAAAGAATAACGCAGGTGTCCTAAGGCCAGCTCAGCGAGGACGGAAACCTCGCGTGGAGCAAAAGGGCAAAAGCTGGCTTGATCCAGATGTTCAGTACGCATAGGGACTGCGAAAGCACGGCCTATCGATCCTTTAGTACTAAAGAGTTTTTAGCAAGAGGTGCCAGAAAAGTTACCACAGGGATAACTGGCTTCTGGCAGCCAAGCGTTCATAGCGACGTTGCTTTTTGAGCCTTCGATGTCGGCTCTTCCTATCATTGCGAAGCAAAATTCGCCAAGCGTTGGATTGTTCACCCATCAAAAGGGAACGTGAGCTGGGTTTAGACCGTCGTGAGACAGGTTAGTTTTACCCTACTGATGGCTTGTCGTTGCGATAGTAATACTGCTCAGTACGAGAGGAACCGCAGTTTCGGACATTTGGTTCATGCACTCGGCCGAGCGGCCGGTGGTGCGAAGCTACCATCCGCGGGATTATGCCTGAACGCCTCTAAGGCCGAAGCCAGCCTAGCCGAATCCGGCAAGGATATGCTCACTGTGGAGCCCCGAGAGTCGGGAGGCTCTAAACAATGTGACTTTACTAGTTGCGCTTTACTTCGTAAGGCGTGACGTCGAAGCCCATTTGGACCGCGGAGATCGGTGCGTACGGTTTAACACGTGCACCACGGCTCCTTCTGGTTCGGATATAACTCAGTTCGATGTCGGGGCTCGGAATAGTCTGTAGACGACTTACGTTCCTGGCGGGGTGTTGTGGTCGGTAGAGCAGCGTCGTGCTGCGATCTGTTGAGACTCAGCCCTACGCCAGGTGATTCGTCCGAGGACGAGTTTTTTTTTTTTAATTTTTATAGTATTGTTATTCTATGAACATGTAAAACGGCAAGGTCCGAGTCTAACTTTACTAACTTTACTAACATTACTAACTTTACTAACTACTAACTTTACTAACTTTACTAACTTTACTAACTTTACTAACTTTACTAACTTTAGGTACTAACTTTACTAACTTTACTAACTTTACTAACTTTACTAACATTACTAACATTACTAACTTTAGGTACTAACTTTACTAACATTACTAACTTTACTAACTACGAATATACATTGTACCTGATGATGAACTTCGATTGCATGCAACCTTTAGACTGTTTTGAACGGTCTGCAGTTAGCTCGATTGTATATACTGGTTTTATTTTTTTCTATTCCGTTTATTTTTATACATTTTTTTTAAATTTAGCTCTTGTTAGCTTGTTCTTGTAATTTTCAGTACTTTACTTATTTACCTTATAGAACTTCATTAACAACGAAAATTATAATCAAAAAATGTATACCTACTTGTAAATATACAATTCAAATCATTGAGCTAACTACAGACGGTCGAAAACAGTCTAGAGGTATCTCAATTGTTTACTTTATTAATTTAAGAAAGGAAATAACAATCAAGGAATAGAACCTTATTAAAACTATTATTTACAATATTTTGGTAGGTTGAAAACAGTCTAGAGTTAGCTCAACTGAATGAAAGAATGGATGAAAACTCTTTATTATACTTAAATGTACCACAAAAAGGCTGAAAATGATACATAAAAATACTGCAAACTAAGACTAAGTATAAATAAATAAATAATAATAAATAATTTCGGACAGTCCACACAGCATAATCCAGCCCAAGCTAAGCAGTTAAGATAGATAAGGGCGACCCTATCGCTAAAAGCGATCTCTTCCAGGCAACCTTTGGATGGACCGGATATAAAAGAACAATATAGACGGTGGTAGTTACATTAGATCTACTTCTCTAGATAGATGGAAAAGAAAAAAATACATACCCAATAAGCTTCCAATGTTATAAACTTACATAAACATGTAACTTTATATAGTTAGATAAATAATGTACCACACGTTCATGTGGTAATTCCGGGAAAAATGTATAAAATGTTACCTATGTGTTATTCCAGACTATGATCTATCTCTTTGCCAAATTTCATCCATATCCGTTCAGTAGTTTTTGCATGAAAGAGTAACAAATATCCATCTATCCATCCATACTTACAAACTTTCGCGTTTATAATATTACTAGCGACCCGCCCCGGATTCGCATATTCTTTAAAATATGCAAATTTTAATATTTTTGAGATAAGCACATTAATGTAGTAAATACAATATCAATACAATATCGAGCTCGTATTTTTTTACCTGATTATGAGACTAGATGCCGTAAGTTCCACTTTCTTCCCACTCTTTAAACGCAGACAAGAGTGGCTGATTTGACTTACCTAATTATTATAGCAAACGGAACTGTTGATTGCCCAGAGCTTCTTGAGCAAATAGGACTGCGCACATGCACGCTTGCACCTATCGTAAGGACTAATTATAGGCAGAACGCATTTGTTTATAGAGCTTCTAGCTCGTTTAACTCATTAGTACATGAAAACAGCAATATAGATTTATTCAACACCAGTTCAAGTAAGCTTAAACGCTTGCTTAATGATACATTTTTCGTTTTAGTTTGAGAAATTCTCTTGTTTGTGCTTGTACTTAGTATAAAAAACAATCTATTTTTCTTTTTTAGTTATTGTTATTGCTAGTAAGTCGTCAACTTAACTTCTTTGTTTAAGCAGTTTTACTAATAGGTTTATATACTTTTAATATATCTAGTTTTCTGTAAAAAAATTTTAAGTTAAAATTAATACCTATATGTCTACTTTCTGTAAATTCATCTCAAGTCAACAGATCTCAAGTTGCTGCTTTAATTTATTATTAGTGAAAACTTTTAATTGGCCTTAATTTAAAAATTCTTTGTATCTACTCATTGTCTAGCTGTAAGTTTTCCTAAAATTGTAAAAATAAAATAAAATAAATTTGAAGTATGTTTTTTGTTTTAATACAATAATACCTAAATTATGTCACAGTAACAGCTGTTTTCTGGAACGCAGATCATCTTAATAGTTAACTAATCAATGTTCAAATCTCTATTCAAGTGTCATTTGGGTTTCTCGAACATTGATTACGTACTTATATTTTGAAAAACAAAACTCTTGTCAAATAACATAATACGCTAATTAGGCCTGATTCTTTGTTCAAGCTCTTGTCAAATCAATAATTAACTAATCGGCGATTTTGCTCTAATTAGTTGAAATTATTACAACAATTTGCTGTATTTTTCCAAGTTCTAAACCGGGGTATAATACATAAAAAATCAACAGGTTGGTAATCCAAAAGCCATACACTACATAGTATAAACTAGAGTCGCTTTCTCTGTCCCTATGTCATTATGTCCCTTTGAACGCTTAAATCTTTAAAACTACGCAACGGATTTTGATGCAGTTTTTTTTAATAGATAGAGTGATTCAAGAGGAAGGTTTTTATGTATAATATAAAACCGTGCGAAGCCGGGGCGGGTCGCTAGTTTTCAAATAAAATGTAAATGTGACTAACATGATCAAAATCGTGACTTAACTGTTTTGTGACATACCTGTATTTTGTATACTCATGTGATTCACATTTATTGTAAAGCAGAGTTTACATGAAATTGTCATCATTTTATAAAAGAATAATAGAATTTTTTATGTTATAAAAGAAAACTTAAAGATATACTGAACTGAAAGAATGACAGTCGTAAGATGATCAATGATTAGTTACCTAATTATCATCTAATCAGCGTTCGTACACCCCGATTTGATTTGACCAGTGTGTTAAATTAATCGCTTTATCAACTGATTTACGATTTGAACAACGTTCTAGAAACCGGCTGTTAGTGATGCAAAATGAATTGTGTATTTTAAACGACTTCGAAAAAGGAGGAGGTTCTCATGACGTATGCAAAGAATGATGGTAAGAATTTTCAGCTATCGTGCGTGTACACGTATCGCAAGGGTATCAACCGATAGCTCCTAAAATTTTCCCAAGAGTTTTGTACTTAGATTTTGACCTGACTTGGATATATTTAATTGATACTTTTATGGCTAAAACATAATAATTTATAAGCAAATCGACAAAACTTACTCATCTGAAAGTGAACTATCAGTGCTACTACCTATTGTACTTTTGTTTTCAATTGTAGATATTTCAATGTTAATCATTGTATGTGTGTGCTAAATAAATGTTTTACCTATCTAACTACTGTTGTTGTTTGTAAATGAAGCCAAACTCATGTACCTAGGTATAATAATAATTTTTACATAGTAAAAAACAAAGTCGCTTTTTCTGTCCCTATTTCCCTTTGACTGCTTTAATCTTTAAAACTACACAATGGATTTTGATGCGGTTTTTTTAATACATACCTCTAGATAGAGTGATTCAAGAGGAAGGTTTATACTTATAATAAAACCGTCGAAGCCGGGGCGGGTCGCTAGTTAGTTATAAAATAATAACTCAATCAAATTGGAGACAAATATGTTAATACCTAGGCACCTACTAATTCAAATGTTTGGTTCCAATCCAGGGATGTACTGTAGCTATCAAGTCTATCCAATTTCCTCCAATGATGAATCTGTCTACTGTTATAGTTTGTAAATGATGGCATACTTATGTTCGTAGGTATAATATCAATTAGTAGGTAGGTAGAGTATTAAGCATAAAATAATAACACAATTAAATCTAACTAATATTTTAATACTCAGGGGGTATACCTACTCTAGGTACCTTCTCTATCCAACATCCTCCAAGGTAGGTACGAGAAGCTCAGTTGAAGTCCTGCTAAATATGAGATAAAGGCACCATAATGTAATTTACATATTATAAATATGTAAACCTGGTTATTGCCGTAAAAAGTTATTTGCCGATAATGTACATGAAATGCCCTGGAAATAGTTGAATTGACTTAAATCAGTAGTTGCCTATTATAATTGGTTATTTCAATGGGGTCGGTAAATAGAAAAGAAGTTACCTGCATAACAACACATCTTACATCAGACTTTAAAAGTAATATTACGGAGGTTAGAGTAATTCCCGGAGTGTAATTTTGAGAAAAGTTCTAGGTATTTGTTGTACAGAGGCTACTGAAATATTTATTCAATTTGTGTATATACTACAACAAGATAAAGCACTGGGTGAGCAATGGACGCTTGAATATTTGTATCTCGGTCAGAAATCAGTTTTTTTTACATTTCACACATCAAAGTCTAGTTTTTTTATCACTACATAGTATAATATAAAGTTGCTTTCTCTGTCCCTATGTCATTATGTCCCTTTGAACGCTTAAATCTTTAAAACTACGCAACGGATTTTGATGCGGTTTTTTTTAATAGATAGAGTGATTCAAGAGGAAGGTTTATACGTATAATATAAAACCGTGCAAAGTCGGGGCGGGTCGCTAGTTATTAATAAATGAACCTGCTACTAAATTATCTTGAATTAAATACTATGAACGTAATTGTAGGTATATTATGAGTATTAAATGTAGGGTACTAAGGTAAGTTGTTCCGGGACCGATCGTCATAGATGGCCACCTTCTTGAAATTGTTTCCGAGTAGATACACTTACCTTGGGCAAATTGTGCAGTTAGGTAAAAACTATTTTGAGAAGGAGGCCAAGAGGAGGATCCAGCTAGGCTGGGCAGCATTTGAGAAACTACGTCGGGTCTTCTCGACATCCATACCGCAATATTTGAAAACGAAAGTTTTCAACCAGTGCGTCCTACCTAAGAGTGTCCACGACTCACGGTAGGGCTGGTCCACCAGTTCAAAGTCGCTCAGCGAGCTATGGAAAGAGCTATGTGAGGAGTCTCTCTGAAGGATAGGATTCATTATGAATACATCCGACAGAGAACCAAGTTATCGACATAGCTCAAAGAATTAGCAAGCTGAAGTGGCAGTGGGCTGGCCATATCTCGCGAAGAAACGACAACCGTTGGGATAAACGTGTTCTTGAGTGGAGACCGCGACTCGGTAAGGTACTAAGGTAAGGTTTATTAGATAGTCAGATAGTCATTTTATTGGTAAATTTTTTTACAAGTCATTTCACATTATATTTAGTACATATTAACAGATAGGTACCTACTAATAAATGCAGTGTAAAATCAAATATACTTAGACAAAAAGGAAATGCACAAACATTAGTACAACTCAAAAATCTTTATCAACATTCATATTCAGATTCATACCTACTTATTAATTAAAGGTCATTCATATTCAGATTCATTTTAATTCAGCAGTAAATAATTGTTAGCCATTTGTGTTTTCTTTTCTGGAATTAAATACATAGAGTAAACGAGTTCTTGAGTGGAGATCGCGATTCACTAAGCGTAATGTATGACGCCCTTCAGCATGGTGGGATGGCGATCTGCGAAGGACTGCAGACTACCATACTAAAATGTGGCAAAATGAAGACAGGGCGTTATAGCACTTATAGGTCTCATTATATATACCTAGGGTAGGCATAATTATTTCCAGCAGAGCATTGATTTTTGCAATCGAAGAGTTCATAATATGAAAATTAAAAACTTGCTGCAAACCCCTTCTGAGCTTTAAAAAAGTGGTTGAATTTAATTTATCGCTAAAATAAACATATGGCTCCTAACAGCTTCCTAAAATTATATTCCGTACAATATGTATCTCTCTCTATTCTGTCTACCTTCTGTACCAACCGAACAAAGGAGGTTGGTTTCAATCCTGACCCCTAACCTGAAACTAACCTCTAGAATTGAAACCTCTTTTGTATTGTGCCGCCATTTGCAATGAAGAGAACCTATGGAAATTAAATTATTCTGCCGATGTTCAAAAAATATTTTTTTTTCTTCTGTAAATATTATGGAAAAACTGAAAATGCAAAGTTCCTTAGGATTTTAAGACCTTTCCCAATTATTATAATAGTAAGGTAAGATAGTAAGGTAAGACTTGGACCAAAAGTAGAAAGCGCCGGCCAATGAAAAAATAAATGAAATATTTCGGTAGAACATAACGTCTCGATAATTTTTAGCTATGGCTGCTATGCTGTGCTATTATTATTTAAGTGGTTAAATGAGGTCAAAAATTCGTAATTTTTGATATCGATTTTTGAAAAATCGATATTTCAGTAACTAACCAAATGAGTAATCTACTACCTCTACATAAAAATAAGTCGGGTTTTCCTTCCTGACGCTATAACTCCAGAACGCACGAACCAATTTCCACGGTTTTGCATTCGTTGGAAAGGTCTCGGGCTCCGTGAGGTTTATAGTAATGTATAATAAAACCGTGCGAAGCCGGGGCGGGGCGCTAGTTTTTTATAAGGATATCTATGACTTAAATGAAATGTCCCCTTTTAAGTGCACAATTCATTTATTTCGAGGTACTTTCACTGACCTTATACACAAATCTATCTTATCATAATCCTATCTTCCTTATCTATCTTATCTTCGAGACCTTCCGCCCAAGTTTTAGATTATACCCAGAAAATAAGGTCCATACACCACATCGTTATAATTAAAATAGGGGTGATTTACTCTCATTCGGGCATTATTTTTTGAAGGGACCTATCGTTGCTGGTACCTATAGAGTCAGTGTTTTTTCAATTATTTATACTGTACTATAAATTTTATTAAATTTTTATTAAACCTGTAATAATTAAGTTGTTAAACTTATAAATTGTGCATATATTTACTAAAATATATTTCATATATTTTGGTAATAGTTTAGTAGTAGTTTTTTAATTACATAACTTTAATAGCGAAGAAGGGGAAATGAAACATAATTTAGATTAAACATTAGATGAAATTTATTTAGTCCGGTCAATTTAGACATTCGAAGCTACATAAATTCCCCTTCATTTTTCACGATTTTCATCAAAACGGTAAGTTTTATCATAAAAAATATCGACAAAAATTGTAAATTATCTACAAAAAATGGTTAGGTTCAGTTCGGTTCGGTTCGGTTCGTTAGGTTAGGTTAGGTTAGGTTAGTTTAGGTTAGGCTAGGTTCGGTTAGGTTCGGTTAGGTTCGGTTCGGTTCGGTTCGGTTCGTTAGGTTAGGTTAGGTTAGGTTAGGTTAGGTTAGGTTAGGTTAGGTTAGGTTAGGTTAGGTTAGGTTAGGTTAGGTTAGGTTAGGTTAGGTTAGGTTAGGTTAGGTTAGGTTAGGTTAGGTTAGGTTAGGTTAGGTTAGGTTAGGTTAGGTTAGGTTAGGTTAGGTTAGGTTAGTTTAGGTTAGGTTAGGCTAGGTTCGGTTAGGTTCGGTTAGGTTCGGTTCGGTTCGGTTCGGTTCGTTAGGTTAGGTTAGGTTAGGTTAGGTTAGGTTAGGTTAGGTTAGGTTAGGTTAGGTTAGGTTAGGTTAGGTTAGGTTAGTTAGGTAAAGTTAGGTTAGGTTAGGTTCCACGACTGGTGGACTAACCTAACCTAACTTAAATTAACCTAACCTAACCTAACCTAACCTAACCTAACCTAACCTAACCTAACCTAACCTAACCTAACCTAACCTAACCTAACCTAACCTAACCTAACCTAACCTAACCTAACCTAACCTAACCTAACCTAACCTAACCTAACCTAACCTAACCTAACGAACCGAACCGAACCGAACCGAACCTAACCGAACCTAGCCTAACCGAACCGAACCGAACCTAACCATTTTTTGTATATAATTTTATGATTTACAATTTTTGTCGATATATTTTTATGATAAAAATTAATGTTTTGATGAAATACATAGCCATAGATATAATTTTTGACCTCATTTAACCACTCAAATAATAATGCTCAAAATACCAATAAAATATCAATACCATTAATGGACTTATTTAAACGAACGTTTTTAATGTAGTCGTTAGTTATTCCTTAATAAATAAATAAACTAGATCCATTACTATCTTAGTAAGTAGGTAAAGTAATATTTATTCAAAGAAAGGTTAACAATTTTATATACTTAAGACTATTGTACAGTTAAAATATTTTAAAATTAAGTATATAAAATTGTATGTCTATTTGATTGGCTACGGCCCCACACTAGGCTCAGGGCCCGTGTCGTGGATCTTGGAAGAAACATATTGAGTCGACCTGTAAAAAAATGGCGAAAGTAATTTACGCGCTTAAGCAACTTAGACCCATTTCTTTAGATATTCAAATTCAAAATGCTTTATTTCCTTAAGACCTTACAGGACACTTGGACACATAAAGCTCTGAAAGACATATATTACGCATATATTTACTCAATTATGTCTTATGGTATCATTTTATTTGGGAGCTCTACAGATTACGAATGTATACTTAAATTACAAAAGCGTGCCATAAGAGTATTAATGAAAGCGAAATACAGAGAGTCAAAAACCTTCGGATATTAGCATCAGTAGCGGTATTCATAAAAAAAATAATTTGAAAGAATATACAATCGGAGGCGAAAGTAGCAAACGTGCCACGCTGCAGAAAATAATGCTAGAGCCGATTCACCATCGACTGAAAATCGCAAAACGGCTCCCTAAAATAATGGGCCAAAAGCTATATAAACAAGCTCCCGATAGATCTTAAACTTACTAAAAGTGAAATTTTTTGCTTGACAAGACGCTATATACCTCTAGTATTAAAGAGTTTTTAGATAACGACCACAGCAAGTACGAAATAAAATCAACTAAACTAAAACTGATGGGTAACATCACTTAATCTAATACGAGTAGTAGAGTCCTAATTTTAAGAAATTATATTTTTATTATAATAATAAACCATAGATACATATGTTATAAAATTCTGACGAGTCATAGCCTGATCATTTAATTTTAAGTACCTAAATACTTTAACAACGCAACGGTTTTAGGCAACGCTCGTCGCCGTACAACTCCCGCGTGATCCGGTTCGAGGACACTGCCAGGCGGGGAGTTTGACTGGGGCGGTACATCTGTCAAAGAATAACGCAGGTGTCCTGAGGCCAGCTCAGCGAGGACGGAAACCTCGCGTGGAGCAAAAGGGCAAAAGCTGGCTTGATCCAGATGTTCAGTACGCATAGGGACTGCGAAAGCACGGCCTATCGATCCTTTAGTACTAAAGAGTTTTTAGCAAGAGGTGCCAGAAAAGTTACCACAGGGATAACTGGCTTGTGGCAGCCAAGCGTTCATAGCGACGTTGCTTTTTGAGCCTTCGATGTCGGCTCTTCCTATCATTGCGAAGCAAAATTCGCCAAGCGTTGGATTGTTCACCCATCAAAAGGGAACGTGAGCTGGGTTTAGACCGTCGTGAGACAGGTTAGTTTTACCCTACTGATGGCTTGTCGTTGCGATAGTAATACTGCTCAGTACGAGAGGAACCGCAGTTTCGGACATTTGGTTCATGCACTCGGCCGAGCGGCCGGTGGTGCGAAGCTACCATCCGCGGGATTATGCCTGAACGCCTCTAAGGCCGAAGCCAGCCTAGCCGAATCCGGCAAGGATATGCTCACTGTGGAGCCCCGAGAGTCGGGAGGCTCTAAACAATGTGACTTTACTAGTTGCGCTTTACTTCGTAAGGCGTGACGTCGAAGCCCATTTGGACCGCGGAGATCGGTGCGTACGGTTTAACACGTGCACCACGGCTCCTTCTGGTTCGGATATAACTCAGTTCGATGTCGGGGCTCGGAATAGTCTGTAGACGACTTACGTTCCTGGCGGGGTGTTGTGGTCGGTAGAGCAGCGTCGTGCTGCGATCTGTTGAGACTCAGCCCTACGCCAGGTGATTCGTCCGAGGACGAGTTTTTTTTTTTAATTTTTATAGTATTGTTATTCTATGAACATGTAAAACGGCAAGGTCCGAGTCTAACTTTACTAACTTTACTAACATTACTAACTTTACTAACTACTAACTTTACTAACTTTACTAACTTTACTAACTTTACTAACTTTACTAACTTTACTAACTTTACTAACTTTACTAACATTACTAACATTACTAACTTTAGGTACTAACTTTTCTAACATTACTAACTTTACTAACTACGAATATACATTGTACCTGATGATGAACTTCGATTGCATGCAACCTTTAGACTGTTTTGAACGGTCTGCAGTTAGCTCGATTGTATATACTGGTTTTATTTTTTTCTATTCCGTTTATTTTTATACATTTTTTTAAATTTAGCTCTTGTTAGCTTGTTCTTGTAATTTTCAGTACTTTACTTATTTACCTTATAGAACTTCATTAACAACGAAAATTATAATCAAAAAATGTATACCTACTTGTAAATATACAATTCAAATCATTGAGCTAACTACAGACGGTCGAAAACAGTCTAGAGGTATCTCAATTGTTTACTTTACTAATTTAAGAAAGGAAATAACAATCAAGGAATAGAACCTTATTAAAACTATTATTTACAATATTTTGGTAGGTTGAAAACAGTCTAGAGTTAGCTCAACTGAATGAAAGAATGGATGAAAACTCTTTATTATACTTAAATGTACCACAAAAAGGCTGAAAATGATACATAAAAATACTGCAAACTAAGACTAAGTATAAATAAATAAATAATAATAAATAATTTCGGACAGTCCACACAGCATAATCCAGCCCAAGCTAAGCAGTTAAGATAGATAAGGGCGACCCTATCGCTAAAAGCGATCTCTTCCAGGCAACCTTTGGATGGACCGGATATAAAAGAACAATATAGACGGTGGTAGTTACATTAGATCTACTTCTCTAGATAGATGGAAAAGAAAAAAATACATACCCAATAAGCTTCCAATGTTATAAACTTACATAAACATGTAACTTTATATAGTTAGATAAATAATGTACCACACGTTCATGTGGTAATTCCGGGAAAAATGTATAAAATGTTACCTATGTGTTATTCCAGACTATGATCTATCTCTTTGCCAAATTTCATCCATATCCGTTCAGTAGTTTTTGCATGAAAGAGTAACAAATATCCATCTATCCATCCATACTTACAAACTTTCGCGTTTATAATATTACTAGCGACCCGCCCCGGATTCGCATATTCATTAAAATATGCAAATTTTAATATTTTTGAGATAAGCACATTAATGTAGTAAATACAATATCAATACAATATCGAGCTCGTATTTTTTTACCTGATTATGAGACTAGATGCCGTAAGTTCCACTTTCTTCCCACTCTTTAAACGCAGACAAGAGTGGCTGATTTGACTTACCTAATTATTATAGCAAACGGAACTGTTGATTGCCCAGAGCTTCTTGAGCAAATAGGACTGCGCACATGCACGCTTGCACCTATCGTAAGGACTAATTATAGGCAGAACGCATTTGTTTATAGAGCTTCTAGCTCGTTTAACTCATTAGTACATGAAAACAGCAATATAGATTTATTCAACACCAGTTCAAGTAAGCTTAAACGCTTGCTTAATGATACATTTTTCGTTTTAGTTTGAGAAATTCTCTTGTTTGTGCTTGTACTTAGTATAAAAAACAATCTATTTTTCTTTTTTAGTTATTGTTATTGCTAGTAAGTCGTCAACTTAACTTCTTTGTTTAAGCAGTTTTACTAATAGGTTTATATACTTTTAATATATCTAGTTTTCTGTAAAAAAAATTTTAAGTTAAAATTAATACCTATATGTCTACTTTCTGTAAATTCATCTCAAGTCAACAGATCTCAAGTTGCTGCTTTAATTTATTATTAGTGAAAACTTTTAATTGGCCTTAATTTAAAAATTCGAATCATTTCCCCTGCGTCGATGTGGCTCTGCGTCGATGCTCGGCTCGCTCGATTCAAGGTCATAGGTACAGTCGTCTCGGTAGTAGGAATAGTCAATTTATGCGTAATTTGTCTTAGATTAGACTTCA
Source organism: Eupithecia centaureata (assembly GCA_944547425.1). Taxonomy (NCBI): domain Eukaryota; kingdom Metazoa; phylum Arthropoda; class Insecta; order Lepidoptera; family Geometridae; genus Eupithecia; species Eupithecia centaureata. The sequence continues at coordinate 281,059 of OX155701.1, read as the reverse complement.
AGATATTACCTCTGTATGAAGAAGGTAAGTATATTATCTACTTCTTACGCACCCATTCATAGTTTGGCATTGTCTAATAACAGGTAAGCAGGTAGCGGGTTCTAGGGTTGGTAGCATCTCTCCCTCTCTCTCACACAAATATATGCCTATTTCATTCACACCTATTGTTTAAATTCCCCAAGATTATTAGTTGGCCATCAACCCTAGAAGAGGTGGTACCCCAATGTGATACCTACAAAATATAGTGGAGTGTGTTTATGTGGCCGTGGAATATTCATATGAATACGTAAGTACTTCACATTTATTTATTCATGGATTTAGGAATGTACCAATGTAATCGCACAAATAAAATAAACGATAAACTCAATAGTTTGGCATCGACAAATTTGAAGGAGTCATAGAGCTCTATCTTATTTTTATAAGGTACTAGCAGCGCCTCGCGGTTTCACCCGCGGTAATTCCCGTTCCCGTTCGAAATAACCTTTTTCCAGCAATAATTCTAATTTTTCTCGCCGTAAAAACCATCCTTGAACTTCAACGAACATTTTAAAAAAAGATTTGGCCAAATTGGTCCAGGCGTTGTTGAGTTATGCGCTCACCAACACATTTTGCGATTCATTTTTATATTATAGATAATGAAATATAATTGCAATATGATAAAAAAACTCAGTTTTTTATTCACAGCATTTTAAATTTTATCATCGAAACTCAATTGAATTTTTCTTTTTTAGGAAATCATAATAATAGTACCAGCCAGATGAGTTCATCGTTATTAAAATGGACTTTGTCAACATTATGAACATTTTGGAGGGGGATGAAAGTGATAACAACAATTCACAACAACATTTATACTTGAACAATGACAATTCACATGTAGATGAACCCGTTGAACAAAACAAATACAGAAGCAATGACTATAATGATTTTGATAACGAATATGTACTATTGGATCTTGATCAGCAACATTTAAGCAGCACCCAAAATAATATCCAAGACACACACCCTCCTGATCCTGAGCTACATGTTTCGAACAGTTCCCAAAGTAATGACCAAGACACTCAAGATAGAAACTTTGACACTGAAGGTAGTAGTTCTCATTTGGTAACGAGTTTCAATTTTATTGAAAGTAAAAATGGAGGAAAAATCTTACTTAAAGATGGATACCGATATCGTAAAAATTAAACATATAATAGTGGTGATTCAATTTGGCAATGTACGAGGCAAAATTGCAACGCTACGCTAAAAATAGATGAAAATGAGTTAAATGTATTGAAAGAAAAGACACATAAATGTTTGCCTGACTATAAAGCTGAAGAATATGAAAAACGACTTAATCAATGTAAAAAGGACGTCCGCACAAATCTGAGGCCCATCCCCGCTATATTTGAAGAGGCAATGAAGGAATTAAAAGATAGAGATTACGTTGATCATATACAGAAACTACAATCGGTATCAACCATGCTATACAGGTCTCGAAATAAATTTTTAGGTGTCAAAAACACAACTTTCAAAAAATTAGAAGACGTTATGATCCCGGAAGAAATTGGAAAAGATTTTTTAGTTGTTGACAGTGGAGGAAAAGACAAGATTTTGATTTTCATGTTGAATGAATGCAAAGATGCTTTGAAAGAGATGACAATGTTCTTTATTGACGGGACATTTTACTCAGTTTCCCCACCATTTTATCAAGTGTACACTATCCACGCAGATATCGGTAGTACCGCCGACAAAACTGTAGTTGTACCGATTATATTTGCTTTGTTACCAAATAAATCACAGCAAATCTACCAAAAGATGTTTCAACTAATTCAAGAAAACATTCCAGAGTTTAAACCTGCTAAATTTAAAATAGATTTTGAAGTAGGAGCTATCAATGCCCTTAAAGAAGTCTTCCCACATTCAGAGGTCAGTGGATGCTTTTTCCATTTTAGTAAAGCGTTATGGAAAAAAGGAAAAGAAACAAAGCTCGTTGATATTCCAGATGGAAAAAACATATCGCAATGTCTGCAGCTATGGCACATCTGCCTAAGGAATCTATTCCAGAAGCATGGAATTCATTGTTAGAGAGCTCACCTAAAGCAAAAGAGGCAAAACTGTTCAATGAATATATGACCTCTCAATGGATAGACAAAGATGATCATTTGTTTTGCTGTTACAAAGAACGTCATAGAACAACAAATCCCGTAGAAGGAAGGCACAACAGGATCAATAGAAAAATGAATAAAAAGCCACCATTATTCTTCCTCATCAACATTCTGAGAGACGAAGCTAAGGAAAGCAGGTTTAAAATACAACAAGCAAATACCTACAAAAAAGATCAAAAATTAAGAAAAAAACATGCTTGGCGATTGACAATCGCATTAACGAAATTGTGGAAGATTTCACAAACGACAAAATTAATATGCAAACTTGTCTGAAGAGGCTGTCATTAGTAAAGTTCTAGAATAATACGAAAGTGGTCAGTCAGATCAAAGCTGAATAATTCCTGAATTTTTGACCGATATAAATATTATTGTAGTAATAAGGACTAGATTATTCATATCACTTATTTTGTTAATTTTCTGTGATTATTATATTTTAAGTAGGTAAGGTAATTACTTAATGAAAAGACTGAAGAAAAGACAATTTTAAAACTTTAAGAAAGAAAAAAAATATTTAATACCTTATTGATAACTTTTTACTGTTGATTATTGCTAGCTACTATTTTGATAATAACTTTTTACTACTAAGAAAAAATATTTACTGTTGATTAATACTACCTACTTTGTGATAACTTTTTACTGTTGATTATTACTAGGTACTATTTTGATAATAACTTTTAACTACTGGTTTTTTATTTTTGTTGATTATTTACTATTTTATTAATAATGTTCATGTTAAAATATTAATCACATTCATGTGCAAGTTGTTAGATTTAAGACAAAAATATTTATGCATTGTTAACCAGAGATAACATCACTTACCACTATTATTAAAACAACGATTTTAAAACAAATACGTTCTTTCATTCCGAGCTGACTGTACATCGACGCAGAGGAAGTAATTTGCATAATTTTAAATTTGCATAACAAAAGAAACTCAGTGTCGACGCAGAGGCACGTCGACGCAGAGGAAAGCATTCAAAAATTCTTTGTATCTACTCATTGTCTAGCTGTAAGTTTTCCTAAAATTGTAAAAATAAAATAAAATAAATTTGAAGTATGTTTTTTGTTTTAATACAATAATACCTAAATTATGTCACAGTAACAGCTGTTTTCTGGAACGCAGATCATCTTAATAGTTAACTAATCAATGTTCAAATCTCTATTCAAGTGTCATTTGGGTTTCTCGAACATTGATTACGTACTTATATTTTGAAAAACAAAACTCTTGTCAAATAACATAATACGCTAATTAGGCCTGATTCTTTGTTCAAGCTCTTGTTAAATCAATAATTAACTAATCGGCGATTTTGCTCTAATTAGTTGAAATTATTACAACAATTTGCTGTATTTTTCCAAGTTCTAAACCGGGGTATAATACATAAAAAATCAACAGGTTGGTAATCCAAAAGCCATACACTACATAGTATAAACTAGAGTCGCTTTCTCTGTCCCTATGTCATTATGTCCCTTTGAACGCTTAAATCTTTAAAACTACGCAACGGATTTTGATGCAATTTTTTTTAATAGATAGAGTGATTCAAGAGGAAGGTTTTTATGTATAATATAAAACCGTGCGAAGCCGGGGCGGGTCGCTAGTTTTCAAATAAAATGTAAATGTGACTAACATGATCAAAATCGTGACTTAACTGTTTTGTGACATACCTGTATTTTGTATACTCATGTGATTCACATTTATTGTAAAGCAGAGTTTACATGAAATTGTCATCATTTTATAAAAGAATAATAGAATTTTTTATGTTATAAAAGAAAACTTAAAGATATACTGAACTGAAAGAATGACAGTCGTAAGATGATCAATGATTAGTTACCTAATTATCATCTAATCAGCGTTCGTACACCCCGATTTGATTTGACCAGTGTGTTAAATTAATCGCTTTATCAACTGATTTACGATTTGAACAACGTTCTAGAAACCGGCTGTTAGTGATGCAAAATGAATTGTGTATTTTAAACGACTTCGAAAAAGGAGGAGGTTCTCATGACGTATGCAAAGAATGATGGTAAGAATTTTCAGCTATCGTGCGTGTACACGTATCGCAAGGGTATCAACCGATAGCTCCTAAAATTTTCCCAAGAGTTTTGTACTTAGATTTTGACCTGACTTGGATATATTTAATTGATACTTTTATGGCTAAAACATAATAATTTATAAGCAAATCGACAAAACTTACTCATCTGAAAGTGAACTATCAGTGCTACTACCTATTGTACTTTTGTTTTCAATTGTACATATTTCAATGTTAATCATTGTATGTGTGTGCTAAATAAATGTTTTACCTATCTAACTACTGTTGTTGTTTGTAAATGAAGCCAAACTCATGTACCTAGGTATAATAATAATTTTTACATAGTAAAAAACAAAGTCGCTTTTTCTGTCCCTATTTCCCTTTGACTGCTTTAATCTTTAAAACTACACAATGGATTTTGATGCGGTTTTTTTAATACATACCTCTAGATAGAGTGATTCAAGAGGAAGGTTTATACGTATAATAAAACCGTCGAAGCCGGGGCGGGTCGCTAGTTAGTTATAAAATAATAACTCAATCAAATTGGAGACAAATATGTTAATACCTAGGCACCTACTAATTCAAATGTTTGGTTCCAATCCAGGGATGTACTGTAGCTATCAAGTCTATCCAATTTCCTCCAATGATGAATCTGTCTACTGTTATAGTTTGTAAATGATGGCATACTTATGTTCGTAGGTATAATATCAATTAGTAGGTAGGTAGAGTATTAAGCATAAAATAATAACACCATTAAATCTAACTAATATTTTAATACTCAGGGGGTATACCTACTCTAGGTACCTTCTCTATCCAACATCCTCCAAGGTAGGTACGAGAAGCTCAGTTGAAGTCCTGCTAAATATGAGATAAAGGCACCATAATGTAATTTACATATTATAAATATGTAAACCTGGTTATTGCCGTAAAAAGTTATTTGCCGATAATGTACATGAAATGCCCTGGAAATAGTTGAATTGACTTAAATCAGTAGTTGCCTATTATAATTGGTTATTTCAATGGGGTCGGTAAATAGAAAAGAAGTTACCTGCATAACAACACATCTTACATCAGACTTTAAAAGTAATATTACGGAGGTTAGAGTAATTCCCGGAGTGTAATTTTGAGAAAAGTTCTAGGTATTTGTTGTACAGAGGCTACTGAAATATTTATTCAATTTGTGTATATACTACAACAAGATAAAGCACTGGGTGGGCAATGGACGCTTGAATATTTGTATCTCGGTCAGAAATCAGTTTTTTTTACATTTCACACATCAAAGTCTAGTTTTTTTATCACTACATAGTATAATATAAAGTTGCTTTCTCTGTCCCTATGTCATTATGTCCCTTTGAACGCTTAAATCTTTAAAACTACGCAACGGATTTTGATGCGGTTTTTTTTAATAGATAGAGTGATTCAAGAGGAGGGTTTATACGTATAATATAAAACCGTGCAAAGTCGGGGCGGGTCGCTAGTTATTAATAAATGAACCTGCTACTAAATTATCTTGAATTAAATACTATGAACGTAATTGTAGGTATATTATGAGTATTAAATGTAGGGTACTAAGGTAAGTTGTTCCGGGACCGATCGTCATAGATGGCCACCTTCTTGAAATTGTTTCCGAGTAGATACACTTACCTTGGGCAAATTGTGCAGTTAGGTAAAAACTATTTTGAGAAGGAGGCCAAGAGGAGGATCCAGCTAGGCTGGGCAGCATTTGAGAAACTACGTCGGGTCTTCTCGACATCCATACCGCAATATTTGAAAACGAAAGTTTTCAACCAGTGCGTCCTACCTAAGAGTGTCCACGACTCACGGTAGGGCTGGTCCACCAGTTCAAAGTCGCTCAGCGAGCTATGGAAAGAGCTATGTGAGGAGTCTCTCTGAAGGATAGGATTCATTATGAATACATCCGACAGAGAACCAAGTTATCGACATAGCTCAAAGAATTAGCAAGCTGAAGTGGCAGTGGGCTGGCCATATCTCGCGAAGAAACGACAACCGTTGGGATAAACGTGTTCTTGAGTGGAGACCGCGACTCGGTAAGGTACTAAGGTAAGGTTTATTAGATAGTCAGATAGTCATTTTATTGGTAAATTTTTTTACAAGTCATTTCACATTATATTTAGTACATATTAACAGATAGGTACCTACTAATAAATGCAGTGTAAAATCAAATATACTTAGACAAAAAGGAAATGCACAAACATTAGTACAACTCAAAAATCTTTATCAACATTCATATTCAGATTCATACCTACTTATTAATTAAAGGTCATTCATATTCAGATTCATTTTAATTCAGCAGTAAATAATTGTTAGCCATTTGTGTTTTCTTTTCTGGAATTAAATACATAGAGTAAACGAGTTCTTGAGTGGAGATCGCGATTCACTAAGCGTAATGTATGACGCCCTTCAGCATGGTGGGATGGCGATCTGCGAAGGACTGCAGACTACCATACTAAAATGTGGCAAAATGAAGACAGGGCGTTATAGCACTTATAGGTCTCATTATATATACCTAGGGTAGGCATAATTATTTCCAGCAGAGCATTGATTTTTGCAATCGAAGAGTTCATAATATGAAAATTAAAAACTTGCTGCAAACCCCTTCTGAGCTTTAAAAAAGTGGTTGAATTTAATTTATCGCTAAAATAAACATATGGCTCCTAACAGCTTCCTAAAAGTATATTCCGTACAATATGTATCTCTCTCTATTCTGTCTACCTTCTGTACCAACCGAACAAAGGAGGTTGGTTTCAATCCTGACCCCTAACCTGAAACTAACCTCTAGAATTGAAACCTCTTTTGTATTGTGCCGCCATTTGCAATGAAGAGAACCTATGGAAATTAAATTATTCTGCCGATGTTCAAAAAATATTTTTTTTTCTTCTGTAAATATTATGGAAAAACTGAAAATGCAAAGTTCCTTAGGATTTTAAGACGATTCGAACGATATATTCAGTATCGTTCTTCAAATTTTTGGGACAGGCCATAAGGGATTCTTGCCATTGTTCTTTCATCTAAACAACTTATGTAGTTACGGAGATTACCTATAACAAACATTCACACAGACTTTCCCAATTATTATAATAGTAAGGTAAGATAGTAAGGTAAGACTTGGACCAAAAGTAGAAAGCGCCGGCCAATGAAAAAATAAATGAAATATTTCGGTAGAACATAACGTCTCGATAATTTTTAGCTATGGCTGCTATGCTGTGCTATTATTATTTAAGTGGTTAAATGAGGTCAAAAATTCGTAATTTTTGATATCGATTTTTGAAAAATCGATATTTCAGTAACTAACCAAATGAGTAATCTACTACCTCTACATAAAAATAAGTCGGGTTTTCCTTCCTGACGCTATAACTCCAGAACGCACGAACCAATTTCCACGGTTTTGCATTCGTTGGAAAGGTCTCGGGCTCCGTGAGGTTTATAGTAATGTATAATAAAACCGTGCGAAGCCGGGGCGGGGCGCTAGTTTTTTATAAGGATATCTATGACTTAAATGAAATGTCCCCTTTTAAGTGCACAATTCATTTATTTCGAGGTACTTTCACTGACCTTATACACAAATCTATCTTATCATAATCCTATCTTCCTTATCTATCTTATCTTCGAGACCTTCCGCCCAAGTTTTAGATTATACCCAGAAAATAAGGTCCATACACCACATCGTTATAATTAAAATAGGGGTGATTTACTCTCATTCGGGCATTATTTTTTGAAGGGACCTATCGTTGCTGGTACCTATAGAGTCAGTGTTTTTTCAATTATTTATACTGTACTATAAATTTTATTAAATTTTTATTAAACCTGTAATAATTAAGTTGTTAAACTTATAAATTGTGCATATATTTACTAAAATATATTTCATATATTTTGGTAATAGTTTAGTAGTAGTTTTTTAATTACATAACTTTAATAGCGAAGAAGGGAAAATGAAACATAATTTAGATTAAACATTAGATGAAATTTATTTAGTCCGGTCAATTTAGACATTCGAAGCTACATAAATTCCCCTTCATTTTTCACGATTTTCATCAAAACGGTAAGTTTTATCATAAAAAATATCGACAAAAATTGTAAATTATCTACAAAAAATGGTTAGGTTCAGTGCGGTTCGGTTCGGTTCGTTAGGTTAGGTTAGGTTAGGTTAGTTTAGGTTAGGCTAGGTTCGGTTATGTTCGGTTAGGTTCGGTTCGGTTCGGTTCGGTTCGGTTCGTTAGGTTAGGTTAGGTTAGGTTAGGTTAGGTTAGGTTAGGTTAGGTTAGGTTAGGTTAGGTTAGGTTAGGTTAGGTTAGGTTAGGTTAGTTTAGGTTAGGTTAGGCTAGGTTCGGTTAGGTTCGGTTAGGTTCGGTTCGGTTCGTTAGGTTAGGTTAGGTTAGGTTAGGTTAGGTTAGGTTAGGTTAGGTTAGGTTAGGTTAGGTTAGGTTAGGTTAGGTTAGGTTAGTTAGGTAAAGTTAGGTTAGGTTAGGTTCCACGACTGGTGGACTAACCTAACCTAACTTAAATTAACCTAACCTAACCTAACCTAACCTAACCTAACCTTACCTAACCTAACCTAACCTAACCTAACCTAACCTAACCTAACCTAACCTAACCTAACCTAACCTAACCTAACCTAACGAACCGAACCGAACCGAACCGAACCTAACCGAACCTAGCCTAACCGAACCGAACCGAACCTAACCATTTTTTGTATATAATTTTATGATTTACAATTTTTGTCGATATATTTTTATGATAAAAATTAATGTTTTGATGAAATACATAGCCATAGATATAATTTTTGACCTCATTTAACCACTCAAATAATAATGCTCAAAATACCAATAAAATATCAATACCATTAATGGACTTATTTAAACGAACGTTTTTAATGTAGTCGTTAGTTATTCCTTAATAAATAAATAAACTAGATCCATTACTATCTTAGTAAGTAGGTAAAGTAATATTTATTCAAAGAAAGGTTAACAATTTTATATACTTAAGACTATTGTACAGTTAAAATATTTTAAAATTAAGTATATAAAATTGTATGTCTATTTGATTGGCTACGGCCCCACACTAGGCTCAGGGCCCGTGTCGTGGATCTTGGAAGAAACATATTGAGTCGACCTGTAAAAAAATGGCGAAAGTAATTTACGCGCTTAAGCAACTTAGACCCATTTCTTTAGATATTCAAATTCAAAATGCTTTATTTCCTTAAGACCTTACAGGACACTTGGACACATAAAGCTCTGAAAGACATATATTACGCATATATTTACTCAATTATGTCTTATGGTATCATTTTATTTGGGAGCTCTACAGATTACGAATGTATACTTAAATTACAAAAGCGTGCCATAAGAGTATTAATGAAAGCGAAATACAGAGAGTCAAAAACCTTCGGATATTAGCATCAGTAGCGGTATTCATAAAAAAAATAATTTGAAAGAATATACAATCGGAGGCGAAAGTAGCAAACGTGCCACGCTGCAGAAAATAATGCTAGAGCCGATTCACCATCGACTGAAAATCGCAAAACGGCTCCCTAAAATAATGGGCCAAAAGCTATATAAACAAGCTCCCGATAGATCTTAAACTTACTAAAAGTGAAATTTTTTGCTTGACAAGACGCTATATACCTCTAGTATTAAAGAGTTTTTAGATAACGACCACAGCAAGTACGAAATAAAATCAACTAAACTAAAACTGATGGGTAACATCACTTAATCTAATACGAGTAGTAGAGTCCTAATTTTAAGAAATTATATTTTTATTATAATAATAAACCATAGATAAATATGTTATAAAATTCTGACGAGTCATAGCCTGATCATTTAATTTTAAGTACCTAAATACTTTAACAACGCAACGGTTTTAGGCAACGCTCGTCGCCGTACAACTCCCGCGTGATCCGGTTCGAGGACACTGCCAGGCGGGGAGTTTGACTGGGGCGGTACATCTGTCAAAGAATAACGCAGGTGTCCTAAGGCCAGCTCAGCGAGGACGGAAACCTCGCGTGGAGCAAAAGGGCAAAAGCTGGCTTGATCCAGATGTTCAGTACGCATAGGGACTGCGAAAGCACGGCCTATCGATCCTTTAGTACTAAAGAGTTTTTAGCAAGAGGTGCCAGAAAAGTTACCACAGGGATAACTGGCTTGTGGCAGCCAAGCGTTCATAGCGACGTTGCTTTTTGAGCCTTCGATGTCGGCTCTTCCTATCATTGCGAAGCAAAATTCGCCAAGCGTTGGATTGTTCACCCATCAAAAGGGAACGTGAGCTGGGTTTAGACCGTCGTGAGACAGGTTAGTTTTACCCTACTGATGGCTTGTCGTTGCGATAGTAATACTGCTCAGTACGAGAGGAACCGCAGTTTCGGACATTTGGTTCATGCACTCGGCCGAGCGGCCGGTGGTGCGAAGCTACCATCCGCGGGATTATGCCTGAACGCCTCTAAGGCCGAAGCCAGCCTAGCCGAATCCGGCAAGGATATGCTCACTGTGGAGCCCCGAGAGTCGGGAGGCTCTAAACAATGTGACTTTACTAGTTGCGCTTTACTTCGTAAGGCGTGACGTCGAAGCCCATTTGGACCGCGGAGATCGGTGCGTACGGTTTAACACGTGCACCACGGCTCCTTCTGGTTCGGATATAACTCAGTTCGATGTCGGGGCTCGGAATAGTCTGTAGACGACTTACGTTCCTGGCGGGGTGTTGTGGTCGGTAGAGCAGCGTCGTGCTGCGATCTGTTGAGACTCAGCCCTACGCCAGGTGATTCGTCCGAGGACGAGTTTTTTTTTTTTAATTTTTATAGTATTGTTATTCTATGAACATGTAAAACGGCAAGGTCCGAGTCTAACTTTACTAACATTACTAACTTTACTAACTACTAACTTTACTAACTTTACTAACTTTAGGTACTAACTTTACTAACTTTACTAACTTTACTAACATTACTAACATTACTAACTTTAGGTACTAACTTTACTAACATTACTAACTTTACTAACTACGAATATACATTGTACCTGATGATGAACTTCGATTGCATGCAACCTTTAGACTGTTTTGAACGGTCTGCAGTTAGCTCGATTGTATATACTGGTTTTATTTTTTTCTATTCCGTTTATTTTTATACATTTTTTTAAATTTAGCTCTTGTTAGCTTGTTCTTGTAATTTTCAGTACTTTACTTATTTACCTTATAGAACTTCATTAACAACGAAAATTATAATCAAAAAATGTATACCTACTTGTAAATATACAATTCAAATCATTGAGCTAACTACAGACGGTCGAAAACAGTCTAGAGGTATCTCAATTGTTTACTTTATTAATTTAAGAAAGGAAATAACAATCAAGGAATAGAACCTTATTAAAACTATTATTTACAATATTTTGGTAGGTTGAAAACAGTCTAGAGTTAGCTCAACTGAATGAAAGAATGGATGAAAACTCTTTATTATACTTAAATGTACCACAAAAAGGCTGAAAATGATACATAAAAATACTGCAAACTAAGACTAAGTATAAATAAATAAATAATAATAAATAATTTCGGACAGTCCACACAGCATAATCCAGCCCAAGCTAAGCAGTTAAGATAGATAAGGGCGACCCTATCGCTAAAAGCGATCTCTTCCAGGCAACCTTTGGATGGACCGGATATAAAAGAACAATATAGACGGTGGTAGTTACATTAGATCTACTTCTCTAGATAGATGGAAAAGAAAAAAATACATACCCAATAAGCTTCCAATGTTATAAACTTACATAAACATGTAACTTTATATAGTTAGATAAATAATGTACCACACGTTCATGTGGTAATTCCGGGAAAAATGTATAAAATGTTACCTATGTGTTATTCCAGACTATGATCTATCTCTTTGCCAAATTTCATCCATATCCGTTCAGTAGTTTTTGCATGAAAGAGTAACAAATATCCATCTATCCATCCATACTTACAAACTTTCGCGTTTATAATATTACTAGCGACCCGCCCCGGATTCGCATATTCATTAAAATATGCAAATTTTAATATTTTTGAGATAAGCACATTAATGTAGTAAATACAATATCAATACAATATCGAGCTCGTATTTTTTTACCTGATTATGAGACTAGATGCCGTAAGTTCCACTTTCTTCCCACTCTTTAAACGCAGACAAGAGTGGCTAATTTGACTTACCTAATTATTATAGCAAACGGAACTGTTGATTGCCCAGAGCTTCTTGAGCAAATAGGACTGCGCACATGCACGCTTGCACCTATCGTAAGGACTAATTATAGGCAGAACGCATTTGTTTATAGAGCTTCTAGCTCGTTTAACTCATTAGTACATGAAAACAGCAATATAGATTTATTCAACACCAGTTCAAGTAAGCTTAAACGCTTGCTTAATGATACATTTTTCGTTTTAGTTTGAGAAATTCTCTTGTTTGTGCTTGTACTTAGTATAAAAAACAATCTATTTTTCTTTTTTAGTTATTGTTATTGCTAGTAAGTCGTCAACTTAACTTCTTTGTTTAAGCAGTTTTACTAATAGGTTTATATACTTTTAATATATCTAGTTTTCTGTAAATTTTTTTTAAGTTAAAATTAATACCTATATGTCTACTTTCTGTAAATTCATCTCAAGTCAACAGATCTCAAGTTGCTGCTTTAATTTATTATTAGTGAAAACTTTTAATTGGCCTTAATTTAAAAATTCTTTGTATCTACTCATTGTCTAGCTGTAAGTTTTCCTAAAATTGTAAAAATAAAATAAAATAAATTTGAAGTATGTTTTTTGTTTTAATACAATAATACCTAAATTATGTCACAGTAACAGCTGTTTTCTGGAACGCAGATCATCTTAATAGTTAACTAATCAATGTTCAAATCTCTATTCAAGTGTCATTTGGGTTTCTCGAACATTGATTACGTACTTATATTTTGAAAAACAAAACTCTTGTCAAATAACATAATACGCTAATTAGGCCTGATTCTTTGTTCAAGCTCTTGTCAAATCAATAATTAACTAATCGGCGATTTTGCTCTAATTAGTTGAAATTATTACAACAATTTGCTGTATTTTTCCAAGTTCTAAACCGGGGTATAATACATAAAAAATCAACAGGTTGGTAATCCAAAAGCCATACACTACATAGTATAAACTAGAGTCGCTTTCTCTGTCCCTATGTCATTATGTCCCTTTGAACGCTTAAATCTTTAAAACTACGCAACGGATTTTGATGCAGTTTTTTTTAATAGATAGAGTGATTCAAGAGGAAGGTTTTTATGTATAATATAAAACCGTGCGAAGCCGGGGCGGGTCGCTAGTTTTCAAATAAAATGTAAATGTGACTAACATGATCAAAATCGTGACTTAACTGTTTTGTGACATACCTGTATTTTGTATACTCATGTGATTCACATTTATTGTAAAGCAGAGTTTACATGAAATTGTCATCATTTTATAAAAGAATAATAGAATTTTTTATGTTATAAAAGAAAACTTAAAGATATACTGAACTGAAAGAATGACAGTCGTAAGATGATCAATGATTAGTTACCTAATTATCATCTAATCAGCGTTCGTACACCCCGATTTGATTTGACCAGTGTGTTAAATTAATCGCTTTATCAACTGATTTACGATTTGAACAACGTTCTAGAAACCGGATGTTAGTGATGCAAAATGAATTGTGTATTTTAAACGACTTCGCAAAAGGAGGAGGTTCTCATGACGTATGCAAAGAATGATGGTAAGAATTTTCAGCTATCGTGCGTGTACACGTATCGCAAGGGTATCAACCGATAGCTCCTAAAATTTTCCCAAGAGTTTTGTTCTTAGATTTTGACCTGACTTGGATATATTTAATTGATACTTTTATGGCTAAAACATAATAATTTATAAGCAAATCGACAAAACTTACTCATCTGAAAGTGAACTATCAGTGCTACTACCTATTGTACTTTTGTTTTCAATTGTACATATTTCAATGTTAATCATTGTATGTGTGTGCTAAATAAATGTTTTACCTATCTAACTACTTTTGTTGTTTGTAAATGAAGCCAAACTCATGTACCTAGGTATAATAATAATTTTTACATAGTAAAAAACAAAGTCGCTTTTTCTGTCCCTATTTCCCTTTGACTGCTTTAATCTTTAAAACTACACAATGGATTTTGATGCGGTTTTTTTAATACATACCTCTAGATAGAGTGATTCAAGAGGAAGGTTTATACGTATAATAAAACCGTCGAAGCCGGGGCGGGTCGCTAGTTAGTTATAAAATAATAACTCAATCAAATTGGAGACAAATATGTTAATACCTAGGCACCTACTAATTCAAATGTTTGGTTCCAATCCAGGGATGTACTGTAGCTATCAAGTCTATCCAATTTCCTCCAATGATGAATCTGTCTACTGTTATAGTTTGTAAATGATGGCATACTTATGTTCGTAGGTATAATATCAATTAGTAGGTAGGTAGAGTATTAAGCATAAAATAATAACACCATTAAATCTAACTAATATTTTAATACTCAGGGGGTATACCTACTCTAGGTACCTTCTCTATCCAACATCCTCCAAGGTAGGTACGAGAAGCTCAGTTGAAGTCCTGCTAAATATGAGATAAAGGCACCATAATGTAATTTACATATTATAAATATGTAAACCTGGTTATTGCCGTAAAAAGTTATTTGCCGATAATGTACATGAAATGCCCTGGAAATAGTTGAATTGACTTAAATCAGTAGTTGCCTATTATAATTGGTTATTTCAATGGGGTCGGTAAATAGAAAAGAAGTTACCTGCATAACAACACATCTTACATCAGACTTTAAAAGTAATATTACGGAGGTTAGAGTAATTCCCGGAGTGTAATTTTGAGAAAAGTTCTAGGTATTTGTTGTACAGAGGCTACTGAAATATTTATTCAATTTGTGTATATACTACAACAAGATAAAGCACTGGGTGGGCAATGGACGCTTGAATATTTGTATCTCGGTCAGAAATCAGTTTTTTTTACATTTCACACATCAAAGTCTAGTTTTTTTATCACTACATAGTATAATATAAAGTTGCTTTCTCTGTCCCTATGTCATTATGTCCCTTTGAACGCTTAAATCTTTAAAACTACGCAACGGATTTTGATGCGGTTTTTTTTAATAGATAGAGTGATTCAAGAGGAAGGTTTATACGTATAATATAAAACCGTGCAAAGTCGGGGCGGGTCGCTAGTTATTAATAAATGAACCTGCTACTAAATTATCGTGAATTAAATACTATGAACGTAATTGTAGGTATATTATGAGTATTAAATGTAGGGTACTAAGGTAAGTTGTTCCGGGACCGATCGTCATAGATGGCCACCTTCTTGAAATTGTTTCCGAGTAGATACACTTACCTTGGGCAAATTGTGCAGTTAGGTAAAAACTATTTTGAGAAGGAGGCCAAGAGGAGGATCCAGCTAGGCTGGGCAGCATTTGAGAAACTACGTCGGGTCTTCTCGACATCCATACCGCAAAATTTGAAAACGAAAGTTTTCAACCAGTGCGTCCTACCTAAGAGTGTCCACGACTCACGCTAGGGCTGGTCCACCAGTTCAAAGTCGCTCAGCGAGCTATGGAAAGAGCTATGTGAGGAGTCTCTCTGAAGGATAGGATTCATTATGAATACATCCGACAGAGAACCAAGTTATCGACATAGCTCAAAGAATTAGCAAGCTGAAGTGGCAGTGGGCTGGCCATATCTCGCGAAGAAACGACAACCGTTGGGATAAACGTGTTCTTGAGTGGAGACCGCGACTCGGTAAGGTACTAAGGTAAGGTTTATTAGATAGTCAGATAGTCATTTTATTGGTAAATTTTTTTACAAGTCATTTCACATTATATTTAGTACATATTAACAGATAGGTACCTACTAATAAATGCAGTGTAAAATCAAATATACTTAGACAAAAAGGAAATGCACAAACATTAGTACAACTCAAAAATCTTTATCAACATTCATATTCAGATTCATACCTACTTATTAATTAAAGGTCATTCATATTCAGATTCATTTTAATTCAGCAGTAAATAATTGTTAGCCATTTGTGTTTTCTTTTCTGGAATTAAATACATAGAGTAAACGAGTTCTTGAGTGGAGATCGCGATTCACTAAGCGTAATGTATGACGCCCTTCAGCATGGTGGGATGGCGATCTGCGAAGGACTGCAGACTACCATACTAAAATGTGGCAAAATGAAGACAGGGCGTTATAGCACTTATAGGTCTCATTATATATACCTAGGGTTGGCATAATTATTTCCAGCAGAGCATTGATTTTTGCAATCGAAGAGTTCATAATATGAAAATTAAAAACTTGCTGCAAACCCCTTCTGAGCTTTAAAAAAGTGGTTGAATTTAATTTATCGCTAAAATAAACATATGGCTCCTAACAGCTTCCTAAAAGTATATTCCGTACAATATGTATCTCTTTCTATTCTGTCTACCTTCTGTACCAACCGAACAAAGGAGGTTGGTTTCAATCCTGACCCCTAACCTGAAACTAACCTCTAGAATTGAAACCTCTTTTGTATTGTGCCGCCATTTGCAATGAAGAGAACCTATGGAAATTAAATTATTCTGCCGATGTTCAAAAAATATTTTTTTTTCTTCTGTAAATATTATGGAAAAACTGAAAATGCAAAGTTCCTTAGGATTTTAAGACCTTTCCCAATTATTATAATAGTAAGGTAAGATAGTAAGGTAAGACTTGGACCAAAAGTAGAAAGCGCCGGCCAATGAAAAAATAAATGAAATATTTCGGTAGAACATAACGTCTCGATAATTTTTAGCTATGGCTGCTATGCTGTGCTATTATTATTTAAGTGGTTAAATGAGGTCAAAAATTCGTAATTTTTGATATCGATTTTTGAAAAATCGATATTTCAGTAACTAACCAAATGATTAATCTACTACCTCTACATAAAAATAAGTCGGGTTTTCCTTCCTGACGCTATAACTCCAGAACGCACGAACCAATTTCCACGGTTTTGCATTCGTTGGAAAGGTCTCGGGCTCCGTGAGGTTTATAGTAATGTATAATAAAACCGTGCGAAGCCGGGGCGGGGCGCTAGTTTTTCATAAGGATATCTATGACTTAAATGAAATGTCCCCTTTTAAGTGCACAATTCATTTATTTCGAGGTACTTTCACTGACCTTATACACAAATCTATCTTATCATAATCCTATCTTCCTTATCTATCTTATCTTCGAGACCTTCCGCCCAAGTTTTAGATTATACCCAGAAAATAAGGTCCATACACCACATCGTTATAATTAAAATAGGGGTGATTTACTCTCATTCGGGCATTATTTTTTGAAGGGACCTATCGTTGCTGGTACCTATAGAGTCAGTGTTTTTTCAATTATTTATACTGTACTATAAATTTTATTAAATTTTTATTAAACCTGTAATAATTAAGTTGTTAAACTTATAAATTGTGCATATATTTACTAAAATATATTTCATATATTTTGGTAATAGTTTAGTAGTAGTTTTTTAATTACATAACTTTAATAGCGAAGAAGGGGAAATGAAACATAATTTAGATTAAACATTAGATGAAATTTATTTAGTCCGGTCAATTTAGACATTCGAAGCTACATAAATTCCCCTTCATTTTTCACGATTTTCATCAAAACGGTAAGTTTTATCATAAAAAATATCGACAAAAATTGTAAATTATCTACAAAAAATGGTTAGGTTCAGTTCGGTTCGGTTCGGTTCGTTAGGTTAGGTTAGGTTAGGTTAGTTTAGGTTAGGCTAGGTTCGGTTAGGTTCGGTTAGGTTCGGTTCGGTTCGGTTCGGTTCGGTTCGGTTCGGTTCGTTAGGTTAGGTTAGGTTAGGTTAGGTTAGGTTAGGTTAGGTTAGGTTAGGCTAGGTTCGGTTAGGCTAGGTTCGGTTAGGTTCGGTTCGGTTCGGTTCGGTTCGTTAGGTTAGGTTAGGTTAGGTTAGGTTAGGTTAGGTTAGGTTAGGTTAGGTTAGGTTAGATTAGGTTAGGTTAGGTTAGGTTAGGTTAGGTTTTTTTTTTTTTTTTTTTTTTTTTTTTTTTTTTTTTAAATCCTACCCCTAGCTTTACCAGGGACCTGGTCTACGCTACTCTTTCATACCAGTTCTCGCATTTATGCTTCTCGTACTTCCATTCTTCATACTATATCTTTCTCGTATTCATCTCCATGCACACTTTTCTTATTCTATCTTCTACTTTGTTTGATTTTCTTAATATATTTATTTTTAACTTATTCTCTATATAGGGGTGGAAATGATAGACACATACAATGTTTATTTACAGAAGTGATTACAATTTTCTTTATATACTTAAACATAACACAATATGAGCACATATTAATATAATTTAAATTATATTATTGTGACTCCTTATTCTCTACTTATTCATATTTATAACTTTTTTAACAATTTTTTCACAATATGACAGAAATTTGCTCCTTTTCTTTTCATCTTCTAATAATATACACAAGTTTTCATTTGTTATTTCTATATCTAATTTTCGTTCAATTTCATACTTTTCTCTACCAAACCTTGGGCAACTTATAATGATGTGTAAGGCACTTTCTTCGACATCTGGGTCACACGGACATGATGGACTCTCCTTGCACTTGAACCGGTGTAAGTACGAGGAGAATCCACCATGACCTGTGAAGAGTTGGACTATGACGGGATTCAGTTGAAGTTTTTTGAGCAGTTGGTACGCCTTTACTGCGTTCGGGAAGAAAACTCGTGTGGTTGCGCCTTGTTCTGCACTGACATAGCGTAGGTTCCATTCGCAAAGCGAGTTCCGTCGGATAACTCGCTTTGCGAATGAAACCGGGCATCTGTCATATTTTGGCTTTGTTTTAAGCTGCAGCGCAGCGCATTTAGCCAGCTCATCTGCTCTTTCGTTCCCATCCAACCCCGCGTGAGCTTTGATCCAAAATAGACTCAGTATTTTGTTATTCAGCTTTAGCTCACGTATATGTGCTCTTATTTGGACCGCTAGGGGATGGGGAGAACATGGGTTGGTTATCGTCTCCAGGGCTGAGCGTGAATCGCTGAAAATGCTGCAGCTTGGTTTTTGCCGCTTAAGCGCTTCTTTAGTAGCTTCAGCCAGAGCCAACAACTCCGCCTGGTAGACGGTGCAGCATTCGTCCAGCCTCAACTTGCGGGTACTAATCTCGGCAGTACCTTCCCTGATGGATAAGGCGGCGCCGACTTTTCCCTCAATCTTGCTTCCATCTGTAAAGATGTTTAAGCAACTGTTGAGGTTCTGGTTCAATGCTGTCTCGTCCTCCAGGCAGGTGAAAGTCAGCTCCGACTGAAGCGCTGGGTGTGGCATGGCAGCAAAGGGCACCGATGTCTCAATATCACGGTCTCCTATTACTCGCTGGGTGTGACCTTTCTTCGTTTCATAGAGTAAGGCTGCTTCCCGGATCCTGATGTCCAGAGGAAGCAACCCAGCCAGTAATAGCGCCGAGGTAAGTGAGACAGTTCGGTACCCTCTAATAATTTTCTGCGCGAACCCGCGCTGCACCGTTTCGAGTTCTTTCCTTATGCAGATTTTATTCGTTGCGGGTGCCCATGCACTTGCCGCGTACATTATTGTGGGTTCCACCACAGCCGTGTAAAGTACCCTAATCACTTCCGACTGTAGACCCCAAGTTACTTTTGCAGCCCTCGAGAGTTGCTTGTAAAAGTTTAGCGCCTTCCGGCAGACGTTCGCGGCGTGCGAGTTAAATGTGAGTTTGTCGTCGATGGTGAGTCCCAGCAGTTTGATTTCTCTGGACATGCTTATGTCACAACCGCCCATGCTAAGACGTGGGGTGTCATACTTAAGTTTCCGCGTAATGACCATAGCCATCGTTTTGTGTGGCGCAAACTTAAGTTTGTTCCGGACTCCCCACTTCCCAACACGCTCGAGTGCGGCATTAGCCTGCCTCTCGATCTCTAGCGAGGTCTCACCATCGAAGACAAGCACTACATCGTCCGCGAACGCCTGCACGTAGTCGCCCCTACCATGCAACTCTCTAAGAAGTGGGTCCAGGAGAAGGTTCCAAAGTATTGGGCCACCTATAGACCCCTGCACACACCCCTTTTCCGTAGGCTTTTCGTACTCCTCTCCAGAATATCGAACCCTTACTCTTCGATTTTGTAGGTAACTGTCAATAACCCTTCTTAAGTTTACCGGACACTTTTCCTCTGCCAGTCGGATTCGGATTGATGGCCACCATGCACTATCAAAGGCTCCCTCTATATCCAGTGACACGAGCGTTAACAGTTTCTTTTGCTCTAGTTTACTGTTAATGTATTGCATCAGGGTATAGAGAGAGTCTTCGGTGCTTTTCTGGGGTATGAACCCGAACTGGCGAGTACTCATTCTCGGCAGAAGATGGAACTTAATTCGGGTTACCAACATTTTCTCGAATATTTTACCTAATACTGGGAGGAGCCCGATTGGCCTATAGGACTTCGGGGTGTTGTAACTTGCTTTACCGGGTTTCCGCAACACTATTACGGTGGCCTCTTTCCATGGGTCCGGGAAGTGTGAAAGTTCCAGGCAACTATTTACTATGTGAAGGAACATACTTGGATCATTCTTTATAGCCTCGACACATATATCGACTGTGAAGCCATCTGCTCCGGGTGCCTTCTTTGGGTTAAATGCGTTCATCGCTATGTTCAGCTCGGTCATCGTAAATAGTGGGTCACAAGGGTCACCTTGATCCCCATTATTTACCCTTTCTGCTTCAGCTCTGATTGTGCGATGCTCAGCATTGTCGCAATCCGTGTTGTCCTCCGGATAAAACGTTTCGGCCAGAGCCTTCACAGATCCCCTTGCATCAAGGGTTTTTCCTTCAACATTAAGTGGCTGATCCTCCTCTCTTTTTCGTGTTCTGCCTATTACCCTATAAATACCCTCCCAAACACCCTCCCTGTCCTGTTTACAGCAAAAGTCTTTCCAACTCTCGATTTTTGCCTTGTTTGCTTCTAATTCATATTCTCTCTTCTTTTCCAGGTACTCTTCAATGACTCCTGTCCTCCGGATTGGTGCAGCGCATCGGACTCTTCTCTTCCTGTTGGCGACCTCTTTTTTCAGTTGTGCGAGTTTCTCGGACCACCACGGTAAGGTAAGTATTTGTGTGTGTTTCTTTGCTGGTATAGTATGTGTACATGCATGTGTTATTGCTTGAGTATATGTGTTTATAATATCCTCTATTTGATTAGTGTTGTGTATGTTTTGTACTTTTTCGTGTGTAAGATTGTTATCAGCTTTAAATTGGGTCAATTTCTCATGAAATTGGACCCAATTTGCTTTTTTGGTATTGTAGAGTCGTGTTGTGCGTGTTATTTGTGTTCCATGTGCTTTGTGTAGTTGTATGTTGAATGTAATACCATTGTGGTCCGAGCTCGTCATGTTCTCAACAACAGTCCAGCCATCTACAAGAGTGAGCATATCCTCCGAACAGACTGTGATGTCTACGTGGCTAACGTACCTTTTGTCGCCTCTCACGGTGTCGAAAGTAGGCATGGAGTCAATGTTGAGCACCTGGAGCCCCTGATCATCAAGAAACTTCATTAGCTCCTCCCCCCTAGGATTCGTCCTAACGCTTCCCCACCAGGTGTTCCAAGCATTTGTGTCTCCTCCAACAATGAGCCTCGTTGGGCCCAGTTCCTGGATCACCCTGTATAATTGTTCCAGGTAAGGCTCCAGGGGCTCGGTTCCCTCCAAGTAGATGGAGACTAGGTTGACCTCCCAGGCGCTTGTTCGGATCCCCACTACGGCGATGTTATTGGTGGTGAGCTGTGGGTATTGGACAACGTCCAAGGTAGAGTCCAATATTGCGATCGCCGCCTTTACCATACCTTCGCTCCGTTCTGAGTTCTGGTAGATCCTTGCGCCGGGGTACGCCTTCAGTTTTTTGGGTGCTCCAACGTAGGGCTCCTGCAGGAGGAGTGCCGCAGTTTTACTTTTCCTGGCTTCAAGGAAGACTTCATCCGTTGCTAGCTGCTTCTTTTTGAGGTTTGCTTGAATGATCTTATAATAGACGCCTTTAGCAATAGGCCACGGTGGATTTTGCAAATGCCTCCCACTTGCGCCTCACCGGGCATTCATTGCTAAAGGCGCCGTGATCAGTTTTAGCAGACCTCACTTTGTTGCAGTTTACGCAGCAGGGGGGGGTTCCGCTCAGCCAGTCAGGGCATTCCGTTTTAAGGTGTGCCCCACCGCAGTGGCTGCACACATCAACCGCCTCGGAGCAGAAACGCTTTCCATGTCCGTACCCTAGACAACGCGAGCATTGTATGAGGGGGGACTGGTCGGCGACCCTGACTCTCTGCATGTCAATGTGTAAAGCCCCCGCGGTGGTAAGGTTCTGCCAGAGTCGGGGCGACACCTTAATTACGATGTGCGAGGTGAGGGGGTTTCTCGCCCTGCGACGATAACGTATTTCCATACGGTCATCGTCGCCGCTCACGCCCCTCAGTAGGTGTCCGTTTTGCGTACGGATGGCTTTCACGATGTCCTCATTCGTGTTGCTCTGCAGGACACCATACAGGATGACAAGAGGGTCTTTATTCTTGACATCCTCCACGCTGAGATGCCCTTCCCTCTCCTTAATTCTTTCCTTTATCTTTCTTATTTCTTCCTCGTTTTTGCAACCCACTATTATCTTCCTGTCTTTGGCTTTCCTTATTTTATCAATCCTTGCCCCTTCTTCCTTCGCATTCACAACCTTTCGAATTCTCTCAAAGATTTGATCCCCTGTTTCCTGATCATTTGTAGAGGAAACGATAATGGAGTGCATGGCGGTGTTTTCAGGCTTCATTTTGTTTGGAGAACCCGCTGCAACACTCGCATAGGAGCCTCTGCTCATGTACCACTCCTGCTGCGTTTTCAGCGTCTCTGTAAGTTTCTCCATTTCCTTTTTGTGACCTTCCAGAAACTTCCCGTGCTCCTCTATCTTCTTAATCAGTTCTTCCCCTTGCCCTGTCATTTCTGTTCTCCTTTCGTCTTCTTTCCTGTCACCCTCGTTTCCTAAAGTGTGAAGAGCGACGACTTTTCCACCCTCGGAGAGTGGTAGAGTCGATGCCCTGTCTTCCTCGGACTCCTTTACCAGGTAGTAAAGTCTATCAACGGCTTCCAGTACTTTGGTTTTGATCTCGCTTTTCAAGTTACGGCTGATTTCGAGATTGCTTTTCGCCTTGGAGAGACAGGCTTTTGCCTCGGCTGTCCGAGTCAGAAACCTTGTCTTTGGGGATTTATCAGCGTTTGTCTGCGATGTCCCCGCCCTCACCTTCAAAGAGCTATCTTTGTTCGTGTGTTGAGTCAAGGCCAATTTGGTCTTTGGCTGCCCCGGTTGACTCATGATCTTTTTGGGTGCGGGCGGTGACACCGAAGACAGCGCATCAAAGGCATCGACACTCAGCCGTACCTTGTTAGGCTGATCGTCCATCTGTGTTGAGGGGCCGGCCCTTTCTATCACTTCAGATGTTTCCATTTTTTCTTGCGACTTGTCAGTTTTGCTGGCGGCTGACATGTGCTTAGGGTCTGGGGTTCTAAACATCACAATTTGGGGTAGGACTCGTCAAGTAAAGTGTGACGTGTAGAGGGCGTCAACTACAGTTAAAAAATTAAAATGAAATAAACAAAAATAATTTTTTGCTAGAGTCGCATAAATTGCCCGAAATATTGGTAGAGTCAGATTAATAATTCAATATATATATATAATTTATGATAAACACATAATTTGTCAAAATTGGTAAAGTAGAGTCGACTCTACCAAAGTCACAGTTTAAGGGTTACACTATTCTACTCAGTCTTATAATTTTACAAATTTTTAATTTTACAATATTTTACAATATGTTTTTGCTCTATGTAGAGTCTTGAGACTCTACCATAAAATAGTCCAGTTTAATTCCTACAGTTTGCAAAAAACCGCACTGCTGTAGGACTTATAGTTTTGAAGATATTAAATTTTAAAGTAAAGCAAAAATCAAAGGGAAAGGGTTGCAACCCTTAAAAAATTTACCCTAAAAGCTACTATCACAAACAAAATTAATAACTAATATACAAAAGAGCAAGTTAACTGAATATAAGTATTTTGATAAAAATTTGAGCTCGAGATTGTTTTAAAATTTTTCTAAGTTCAAAGTCGTTTTTGGGGGTAGGGGGTTGAAACTTTACCCAAATGATCGGGGAGGATCCGAAGGGTATCCGGCTTCTGGATACCGTGGGGGGGGGTTAGGGGGGGGGGGAACAGGATAAAAACGTCAGATTTGCTCTAGCACCCCTAGTTTCGCCCCAAAATGAAAAACAAGTTTATTTGCGGTTGGTCGAGAGGTAAGGGGCCTTTTAGAAAATCTATATTAAAAAATCTATAATGCTGAAAATACTGAAAAAATATTTTTTAAGTTAAAATTGAACTGAATCAGAATGTGTATATTTATTGAAAATTAAAATACCTTAAAAATTTTTGAGGGGAGCCCTCCAAAGTTAAGGGTTGTAAAACCAACAACCGCAAAAAAACACTTAAAATTTTTTCCTTAGCACCCTAGGCTCATGAAAATTCTGAGAAAAATGGTGGTGATAGCTGATTATATAACAAGTAAAATAGCGTTTAAATTTTTAAAGTAATTATAGTGCAAGTGTGTTTAAAAAATTCCCAAAACTACCCCTTAATTTTAAACTTTTTGTGTGTCTTTTATTTTGGTAACCCTTTGTACTACATATATCGAGTTTGGGCTCAAACGACTCGTCTTGCTTTAGGGAACCAAATCCCGTTGTCGAAATATTAATAAATAGTATATAAAAATAATAAACGCCTATAATTAGTATATACGTATCGTATGTACAAGTAAGTCTTAGATCGATAAAAATAATTATTTTAAAAATCTTAAAATTTAGTAAACAATTTGTTTATAAGTATCTCCTTATGAAAATTTCAGAATCGTGACCTGAAAATCACATAAATAGCTACTTTAAACCACGTGACATTACACTAATTCTATGTTAATCTTTAAAAATTAATATCTCAGAAACTACTAGCTAGAAAATTCTGAAATTTTGTACAGTGATTAACATATATATATGAAATATATTAAAGTCCAAAAAATACAGGGTCGCAGATCTTGTTTCACTATTAGGAAAGGTCAAAGTTCACATAATTTTAAAACCTTATATCTTCCCAGGGGATGGTCCGATCCGGATGTTCGAGATGTCGGATGACAGGTCTTCGTGTCTTTTACAATAGTGCGTAACTCGATATGATCCCAGAAGTCTGGAACCTGGACCACGTGCCACGTGGTTTTTGTGTTTTTCTTCAATAACTCGGTAAGTTGAAACAGGAAAAATCCGAGTCTTCGCCAGGAGGTAGTTCCACCCGAGACGCGTCGATGAGCAGTAGAAAAAGTGGAGGTTGTCGCTGAAGATCGAGCAGCGCATCAACCCGAAGATCCAGATGATGGTGAAAATTTGGTTTTTTCGTTGTCGTGTCTCCAAAAATGGTCCGATTTGAAAAAATTTTTCAGCACTGTATTCCTTGCATCAGCGCGCATCCAAGAACGTATCACACAGCACAAAACGATGAAATAAACCAATTTTCGCAATTTTTCGAACGCGGAGCGACTCAAATTCGTGGCGCTCGGGCTCACGGCTCAAGTGGAACTGGTTAGGTTAGGTTAGGTTAGGTTAGGTTAGGTTAGGTTAGGTTAGGTTAGGTTAGGTTAGGTTAGGTTAGGTTAGGTTAGTTTAGGTTAGGTTAGGTTAGGTTAGGTTAGGTTAGGTTAGGTTAGGTTAGGTTAGGTTAGGTTAGGTTAGGTTAGGTTAGGTTAGTTTAGGTTAGGTTAGGCTAGGTTCGGTTAGGTTCGGTTAGGTTCGGTTCGGTTCGGTTCGGTTCGTTAGGTTAGGTTAGGTTAGGTTAGGTTAGGTTAGGTTAGGTTAGGTTAGGTTAGGTTAGGTTAGGTTAGGTTAGGTTAGGTTAGGTTAGGTTAGGTTAGGTTAGGTTAGGTTAGTTAGGTAAAGTTAGGTTAGGTTAGGTTCCACGACTGGTGGACTAACCTAACCTAACTTAAATTAACCTAACCTAACCTAACCTAACCTAACCTAACCTAACCTAACCTAACCTAACCTAACCTAACCTAACCTAACCTAACCTAACCTAACCTAACCTAACCTAACCTAACCTAACGAACCGAACCGAACCGAACCGAACCTAACCGAACCTAGCCTAACCGAACCGAACCGAACCTAACCATTTTTTGTATATAATTTTATGATTTACAATTTTTGTCGATATATTTTTATGATAAAAATTAATGTTTTGATGAAATACATAGCCATAGATATAATTTTTGACCTCATTTAACCACTCAAATAATAATGCTCAAAATACCAATAAAATATCAATACCATTAATGGACTTATTTAAACGAACGTTTTTAATGTAGTCGTTAGTTATTCCTTAATAAATAAATAAACTAGATCCATTACTATCTTAGTAAGTAGGTAAAGTAATATTTATTCAAAGAAAGGTTAACAATTTTATATACTTAAGACTATTGTACAGTTAAAATATTTTAAAATTAAGTATGTCTAATTGTATGTCTATTTGATTGGCTACGGCCCCACACTAGGCTCAGGGCCCGTGTCGTGGATCTTGGAAGAAACATATTGAGTCGACCTGTAAAAAAATGGCGAAAGTAATTTACGCGCTTAAGCAACTTAGACCCATTTCTTTAGATATTCAAATTCAAAATGCTTTATTTCCTTAAGACCTTACAGGACACTTGGACACATAAAGCTCTGAAAGACATATATTACGCATATATTTACTCAATTATGTCTTATGGTATCATTTTATTTGGGAGCTCTACAGATTACGTATGTATACTTAAATTACAAAAGCGTGCCATAAGAGTATTAATGAAAGCGAAATACAGAGAGTCAAAAACCTTCGGATATTAGCATCAGTAGCGGTATTCATAAAAAAAATAATTTGAAAGAATATACAATCGGAGGCGAAAGTAGCAAACGTGCCACGCTGCAGAAAATAATGCTAGAGCCGATTCACCATCGACTGAAAATCGCAAAACGGCTCCCTAAAATAATGGGCCAAAAGCTATATAAACAAGCTCCCGATAGATCTTAAACTTACTAAAAGTGAAATTTTTTGCTTGACAAGACGCTATATACCTCTAGTATTAAAGAGTTTTTAGATAACGACCACAGCAAGTACGAAATAAAATCAACTAAACTAAAACTGATGGGTAACATCACTTAATCTAATACGAGTAGTAGAGTCCTAATTTTAAGAAATTATATTTTTATTATAATAATAAACCATAGATACATATGTTATAAAATTCTGACGAGTCATAGCCTGATCATTTAATTTTAAGTACCTAAATACTTTAACAACGCAACGGTTTTAGGCAACGCTCGTCGCCGTACAACTCCCGCGTGATCCGGTTCGAGGACACTGCCAGGCGGGGAGTTTGACTGGGGCGGTACATCTGTCAAAGAATAACGCAGGTGTCCTGAGGCCAGCTCAGCGAGGACGGAAACCTCGCGTGGAGCAAAAGGGCAAAAGCTGGCTTGATCCAGATGTTCAGTACGCATAGGGACTGCGAAAGCACGGCCTATCGATCCTTTAGTACTAAAGAGTTTTTAGCAAGAGGTGCCAGAAAGTTACCACAGGGATAACTGGCTTGTGGCAGCCAAGCGTTCATAGCGACGTTGCTTTTTGAGCCTTCGATGTCGGCTCTTCCTATCATTGCGAAGCAAAATTCGCCAAGCGTTGGATTGTTCACCCATCAAAAGGGAACGTGAGCTGGGTTTAGACCGTCGTGAGACAGGTTAGTTTTACCCTACTGATGGCTTGTCGTTGCGATAGTAATACTGCTCAGTACGAGAGGAACCGCAGTTTCGGACATTTGGTTCATGCACTCGGCCGAGCGGCCGGTGGTGCGAAGCTACCATCCGCGGGATTATGCCTGAACGCCTCTAAGGCCGAAGCCAGCCTAGCCGAATCCGGCAAGGATATGCTCACTGTGGAGCCCCGAGAGTCGGGAGGCTCTAAACAATGTGACTTTACTAGTTGCGCTTTACTTCGTAAGGCGTGACGTCGAAGCCCATTTGGACCGCGGAGATCGGTGCGTACGGTTTAACACGTGCACCACGGCTCCTTCTGGTTCGGATATAACTCAGTTCGATGTCGGGGCTCGGAATAGTCTGTAGACGACTTACGTTCCTGGCGGGGTGTTGTGGTCGGTAGAGCAGCGTCGTGCTGCGATCTGTTGAGACTCAGCCCTACGCCAGGTGATTCGTCCGAGGACGAGTTTTTTTTTTTTAATTTTTATAGTATTGTTATTCTATGAACATGTAAAACGGCAAGGTCCGAGTCTAACTTTACTAACATTACTAACTTTACTAACTACTAACTTTACTAACTTTACTAACTTTACTAACTTTACTAACTTTACTAACTTTACTAACTTTACTAACTTTAGGTACTAACTTTACTAACTTTACTAACTTTACTAACTTTACTAACATTACTAACTTTAGGTACTAACTTTACTAACATTACTAACTTTACTAACTACGAATATACATTGTACCTGATGATGAACTTCGATTGCATGCAACCTTTAGACTGTTTTGAACGGTCTGCAGTTAGCTCGATTGTATATACTGGTTTTATTTTTTTCTATTCCGTTTATTTTTATACATTTTTTTAAATTTAGCTCTTGTTAGCTTGTTCTTGTAATTTTCAGTACTTTACTTATTTACCTTATAGAACTTCATTAACAACGAAAATTATAATCAAAAAATGTATACCTACTTGTAAATATACAATTCAAATCATTGAGCTAACTACAGACGGCCGAAAACAGTCTAGAGGTATCTCAATTGTTTATTTTATTAATTTAAGAAAGGAAATAACAATCAAGGAATAGAACCTTATTAAAACTATTATTTACAATATTTTGGTAGGTTGAAAACAGTCTAGAGTTAGCTCAACTGAATGAAAGAATGGATGAAAACTCTTTATTATACTTAAATGTACCACAAAAAGGCTGAAAATGATACATAAAAATACTGCAAACTAAGACTAAGTATAAATAAATAAATAATAATAAATAATTTCGGACAGTCCACACAGCATAATCCAGCCCAAGCTAAGCAGTTAAGATAGATAAGGGCGACCCTATCGCTAAAAGCGATCTCTTCCAGGCAACCTTTGGATGGACCGGATATAAAAGAACAATATAGACGGTGGTAGTTACATTAGATCTACTTCTCTAGATAGATGGAAAAGAAAAAAATACATACCCAATAAGCTTCCAATGTTATAAACTTACATAAACATGTAACTTTATATAGTTAGATAAATAATGTACCACACGTTCATGTGGTAATTCCGGGAAAAATGTATAAAATGTTACCTATGTGTTATTCCAGACTATGATCTATCTCTTTGCCAAATTTCATCCATATCCGTTCAGTAGTTTTTGCATGAAAGAGTAACAAATATCCATCTATCCATCCATACTTACAAACTTTCGCGTTTATAATATTACTAGCGACCCGCCCCGGATTCGCATATTCATTAAAATATGCAAATTTTAATATTTTTGAGATAAGCACATTAATGTAGTAAATACAATATCAATACAATATCGAGCTCGTATTTTTTTACCTGATTATGAGACTAGATGCCGTAAGTTCCACTTTCTTCCCACTCTTTAAACGCAGACAAGAGTGGCTGATTTGACTTACCTAATTATTATAGCAAACGGAACTGTTGATTGCCCAGAGCTTCTTGAGCAAATAGGACTGCGCACATGCACGCTTGCACCTATCGTAAGGACTAATTATAGGCAGAACGCATTTGTTTATAGAGCTTCTAGCTCGTTTAACTCATTAGTACATGAAAACAGCAATATAGATTTATTCAACACCAGTTCAAGTAAGCTTAAACGCTTGCTTAATGATACATTTTTCGTTTTAGTTTGAGAAATTCTCTTGTTTGTGCTTGTACTTAGTATAAAAAACAATCTATTTTTCTTTTTTAGTTATTGTTATTGCTAGTAAGTCGTCAACTTAACTTCTTTGTTTAAGCAGTTTTACTAATAGGTTTATATACTTTTAATATATCTAGTTTTCTGTAAAAAAATTTTAAGTTAAAATTAATACCTATATGTCTACTTTCTGTAAATTCATCTCAAGTCAACAGATCTCAAGTTGCTGCTTTAATTTATTATTAGTGAAAACTTTTAATTGGCCTTAATTTAAAAATTCTTTGTATCTACTCATTGTCTAGCTGTAAGTTTTCCTAAAATTGTAAAAATAAAATAAAATAAATTTGAAGTATGTTTTTTGTTTTAATACAATAATACCTAAATTATGTCACAGTAACAGCTGTTTTCTGGAACGCAGATCATCTTAATAGTTAACTAATCAATGTTCAAATTTCTATTCAAGTGTCATTTGGGTTTCTCGAACATTGATTACGTACTTATATTTTGAAAAACAAAACTCTTGTCAAATAACATAATACGCTAATTAGGCTTGATTCTTTGTTCAAGCTCTTGTCAAATCAATAATTAACTAATCGGCGATTTTGCTCTAATTAGTTGAAATTATTACAACAATTTGCTGTATTTTTCCAAGTTCTAAACCGGGGTATAATACACAAAAAATCAACAGGTTGGTAATCCAAAAGCCATACACTACATAGTATAAACTAGAGTCGCTTTCTCTGTCCCTATGTCATTATGTCCCTTTGAACGTTTAAATCTTTAAAACTACGCAACGGATTTTGATGCAGTTTTTTTTAATAGATAGAGTGATTCAAGAGGAAGGTTTTTATGTATAATATAAAACCGTGCGAAGCCGGGGCGGGTCGCTAGTTTTCAAATAAAATGTAAATGTGACTAACATGATCAAAATCGTGACTTAACTGTTTTGTGACATACCTGTATTTTGTATACTCATGTGATTCACATTTATTGTAAAGCAGAGTTTACATGAAATTGTCATCATTTTATAAAAGAATAATAGAATTTTTTATGTTATAAAAGAAAACTTAAAGATATACTGAACTGAAAGAATGACAGTCGTAAGATGATCAATGATTAGTTACCTAATTATCATCTAATCAGCGTTCGTACACCCCGATTTGATTTGACCAGTGTGTTAAATTAATCGCTTTATCAACTGATTTACGATTTGAACAACGTTCTAGAAACCGGCTGTTAGTGATGCAAAATGAATTGTGTATTTTAAACGACTTCGAAAAAGGAGGAGGTTCTCATGACGTATGCAAAGAATGATGGTAAGAATTTTCAGCTATCGTGCGTGTACACGTATCGCAAGGGTATCAACCGATAGCTCCTAAAATTTTCCCAAGAGTTTTGTACTTAGATTTTGACCTGACTTGGATATATTTAATTGATACTTTTATGGCTAAAACATAATAATTTATAAGCAAATCGACAAAACTTACTCATCTGAAAGTGAACTATCAGTGCTACTACCTATTGTACTTTTGTTTTCAATTGTAGATATTTCAATGTTAATCATTGTATGTGTGTGCTAAATAAATGTTTTACCTATCTAACTACTGTTGTTGTTTGTAAATGAAGCCAAACTCATGTACCTAGGTATAATAATAATTTTTACATAGTAAAAAACAAAGTCGCTTTTTCTGTCCCTATTTCCCTTTGACTGCTTTAATCTTTAAAACTACACAATGGATTTTGATGCGGTTTTTTTAATACATACCTCTAGATAGAGTGATTCAAGAGGAAGGTTTATACGTATAATAAAACCGTCGAAGCCGGGGCGGGTCGCTAGTTAGTTATAAAATAATAACTCAATCAAATTGGAGACAAATATGTTAATACCTAGGCACCTACTAATTCAAATGTTTGGTTCCAATCCAGGGATGTACTGTAGCTATCAAGTCTATCCAATTTCCTCCAATGATGAATCTGTCTACTGTTATAGTTTGTAAATGATGGCATACTTATGTTCGTAGGTATAATATCAATTAGTAGGTAGGTAGAGTATTAAGCATAAAATAATAACACAATTAAATCTAACTAATATTTTAATACTCAGGGGGTATACCTACTCTAGGTACCTTCTCTATCCAACATCCTCCAAGGTAGGTACGAGAAGCTCAGTTGAAGTCCTGCTAAATATGAGATAAAGGCACCATAATGTAATTTACATATTATAAATATGTAAACCTGGTTATTGCCGTAAAAAGTTATTTGCCGATAATGTACATGAAATGCCCTGGAAATAGTTGAATTGACTTAAATCAGTAGTTGCCTATTATAATTGGTTATTTCAATGGGGTCGGTAAATAGAAAAGAAGTTACCTGCATAACAACACATCTTACATCAGACTTTAAAAGTAATATTACGGAGGTTAGAGTAATTCCCGGAGTGTAATTTTGAGAAAAGTTCTAGGTATTTGTTGTACAGAGGCTACTGAAATATTTATTCAATTTGTGTATATACTACAACAAGATAAAGCACTGGGTGGGCAATGGACGCTTGAATATTTGTATCTCGGTCAGAAATCAGTTTTTTTTACATTTCACACATCAAAGTCTAGTTTTTTTATCACTACATAGTATAATATAAAGTTGCTTTCTCTGTCCCTATGTCATTATGTCCCTTTGAACGCTTAAATCTTTAAAACTACGCAACGGATTTTGATGCGGTTTTTTTTAATAGATAGAGTGATTCAAGAGGAAGGTTTATACGTATAATATAAAACTGTGCAAAGTCGGGGCGGGTCGCTAGTTATTAATAAATGAACCTGCTACTAAATTATCGTGAATTAAATACTATGAACGTAATTGTAGGTATATTATGAGTATTAAATGTAGGATACTAAGGTAAGTTGTTCCGGGACCGATCGTCATAGATGGCCACCTTCTTGAAATTGTTTCCGAGTAGATACACTTACCTTGGGCAAATTGTGCAGTTAGGTAAAAACTATTTTGATATTTTGATTTAGCTATGGCTGCTATGCTGTGCTATTATTATTTAAGTGGTTAAATGAGGTCAAAAATTCGTAATTTTTGATATCGATTTTTGAAAAATCGATATTTCAGTAACTAACCAAATGAGTAATCTACTACCTCTACATAAAAATAAGTCGGGTTTTCCTTCCTGACGCTATAACTCCAGAACGCACGAACCAATTTCCACGGTTTTGCATTCGTTGGAAAGGTCTCGGGCTCCGTGAGGTTTATAGTAATGTATAATAAAACCGTGCGAAGCCGGGGCGGGGCGCTAGTTTTTTATAAGGATATCTATGACTTAAATGAAATGTCCCCTTTTAAGTGCACAATTCATTTATTTCGAGGTACTTTCACTGACCTTATACACAAATCTATCTTATCATAATCCTATCTTCCTTATCTATCTTATCTTCGAGACCTTCCGCCCAAGTTTTAGATTATACCCAGAAAATAAGGTCCATACACCACATCGTTATAATTAAAATAGGGGTGATTTACTCTCATTCGGGCATTATTTTTTGAAGGGACCTATCGTTGCTGGTACCTATAGAGTCAGTGTTTTTTCAATTATTTATACTGTACTATAAATTTTATTAAATTTTTATTAAACCTGTAATAATTAAGTTGTTAAACTTATAAATTGTGCATATATTTACTAAAATATATTTCATATATTTTGGTAATAGTTTAGTAGTAGTTTTTTAATTACATAACTTTAATAGCGAAGAAGGGGAAATGAAACATAATTTAGATTAAACATTAGATGAAATTTATTTAGTCCGGTCAATTTAGACATTCGAAGCTACATAAATTCCCCTTCATTTTTCACGATTTTCATCAAAACGGTAAGTTTTATCATAAAAAATATCGACAAAAATTGTAAATTATCTACAAAAAATGGTTAGGTTCAGTTCGGTTCGGTTCGGTTCGTTAGGTTAGGTTAGGTTAGGTTAGTTTAGGTTAGGCTAGGTTCGGTTAGGTGCGGTTAGGTTCGGTTCGGTTCGGTTCGGTTCGGTTCGGTTCGGTTCGTTAGGTTAGGTTAGGTTAGGTTAGGTTAGGTTAGGTTAGGTTAGGCTAGGTTCGGTTAGGCTAGGTTCGGTTAGGTTCGGTTCGGTTCGGTTCGGTTCGTTAGGTTAGGTTAGGTTAGGTTAGGTTAGGTTAGGTTAGGTTAGGTTAGGTTAGGTTAGGTTAGATTAGGTTAGGTTAGGTTAGGTTAGGTTAGGTTAGGTTAGGTTAGGTTAGGTTAGGTTAGGTTAGGTTAGGTTAGGTTAGGTTAGGTTAGGTTAGGTTAGGTTAGGTTAGGTTAGGTTAGGTTAGGTTAGGTTAGGTTAGGTTAGGTTAGTTTAGGTTAGGTTAGGCTAGGTTCGGTTAGGTTCGGTTAGGTTCGGTTCGGTTCGGTTCGGTTCGTTAGGTTAGGTTAGGTTAGGTTAGGTTAGGTTAGGTTAGGTTAGGTTAGGTTAGGTTAGGTTAGGTTAGGTTAGGTTAGTTAGGTAAAGTTAGGTTAGGTTAGGTTCCACGACTGGTGGACTAACCTAACCTAA
This sequence comes from Eupithecia centaureata, assembly GCA_944547425.1. NCBI lineage: Eukaryota > Metazoa > Arthropoda > Insecta > Lepidoptera > Geometridae > Eupithecia > Eupithecia centaureata. The sequence continues at coordinate 246,270 of OX155701.1, read as the reverse complement.
CTTAAATTAACCTAACCTAACCTAACCTAACCTAACCTAACCTAACCTAACCTAACCTAACCTAACCTAACCTAACCTAACCTAACCTTACCTAACCTAACCTAACCTAACCTAACGAACCGAACCGAACCGAACCGAACCTAACCGAACCTAGCCTAACCGAACCGAACCGAACCTAACCATTTTTTGTATAAAATTTTATGATTTACAATTTTTGTCGATATATTTTTATGATAAAAATTAATGTTTTGATGAAATACATAGCCATAGATATAATTTTTGACCTCATTTAACCACTCAAATAATAATGCTCAAAATACCAATAAAATATCAATACCATTAATGGACTTATTTAAACGAACGTTTTTAATGTAGTCGTTAGTTATTCCTAAATAAATAAATAAACTAGATCCATTACTATCTTAGTAAGTAGGTAAAGTAATATTTATTCAAAGAAAGGTTAACAATTTTATATACTTAAGACTATTGTACAGTTAAAATATTTTAAAATTAAGTATGTCTAATTGTATGTCTATTTGATTGGCTACGGCCCCACACTAGGCTCAGGGCCCGTGTCGTGGATCTTGGAAGAAACATATTGAGTCGACCTGTAAAAAAATGGCGAAAGTAATTTACGCGCTTAAGCAACTTAGACCCATTTCTTTAGATATTCAAATTCAAAATGCTTTATTTCCTTAAGACCTTACAGGACACTTGGACACATAAAGCTCTGAAAGACATATATTACGCATATATTTACTCAATTATGTCTTATGGTATCATTTTATTTGGGAGCTCTACAGATTACGTATGTATACTTAAATTACAAAAGCGTGCCATAAGAGTATTAATGAAAGCGAAATACAGAGAGTCAAAAACCTTCGGATATTAGCATCAGTAGCGGTATTCATAAAAAAAATAATTTGAAAGAATATACAATCGGAGGCGAAAGTAGCAAACGTGCCACGCTGCAGAAAATAATGCTAGAGCCGATTCACCATCGACTGAAAATCGCAAAACGGCTCCCTAAAATAATGGGCCAAAAGCTATATAAACAAGCTCCCGATAGATCTTAAACTTACTAAAAGTGAAATTTTTTGCTTGACAAGACGCTATATACCTCTAGTATTAAAGAGTTTTTAGATAACGACCACAGCAAGTACGAAATAAAATCAACTAAACTAAAACTGATGGGTAACATCACTTAATCTAATACGAGTAGTAGAGTCCTAATTTTAAGAAATTATATTTTTATTATAATAATAAACCATAGATACATATGTTATAAAATTCTGACGAGTCATAGCCTGATCATTTAATTTTAAGTACCTAAATACTTTAACAACGCAACGGTTTTAGGCAACGCTCGTCGCCGTACAACTCCCGCGTGATCCGGTTCGAGGACACTGCCAGGCGGGGAGTTTGACTGGGGCGGTACATCTGTCAAAGAATAACGCAGGTGTCCTAAGGCCAGCTCAGCGAGGACGGAAACCTCGCGTGGAGCAAAAGGGCAAAAGCTGGCTTGATCCAGATGTTCAGTACGCATAGGGACTGCGAAAGCACGGCCTATCGATCCTTTAGTACTAAAGAGTTTTTAGCAAGAGGTGCCAGAAAGTTACCACAGGGATAACTGGCTTGTGGCAGCCAAGCGTTCATAGCGACGTTGCTTTTTGAGCCTTCGATGTCGGCTCTTCCTATCATTGCGAAGCAAAATTCGCCAAGCGTTGGATTGTTCACCCATCAAAAGGGAACGTGAGCTGGGTTTAGACCGTCGTGAGACAGGTTAGTTTTACCCTACTGATGGCTTGTCGTTGCGATAGTAATACTGCTCAGTACGAGAGGAACCGCAGTTTCGGACATTTGGTTCATGCACTCGGCCGAGCGGCCGGTGGTGCGAAGCTACCATCCGCGGGATTATGCCTGAACGCCTCTAAGGCCGAAGCCAGCCTAGCCGAATCCGGCAAGGATATGCTCACTGTGGAGCCCCGAGAGTCGGGAGGCTCTAAACAATGTGACTTTACTAGTTGCGCTTTACTTCGTAAGGCGTGACGTCGAAGCCCATTTGGACCGCGGAGATCGGTGCGTACGGTTTAACACGTGCACCACGGCTCCTTCTGGTTCGGATATAACTCAGTTCGATGTCGGGGCTCGGAATAGTCTGTAGACGACTTACGTTCCTGGCGGGGTGTTGTGGTCAGTAGAGCAGCGTCGTGCTGCGATCTGTTGAGACTCAGCCCTACGCCAGGTGATTCGTCCGAGGACGAGTTTTTTTTTTTTAATTTTTATAGTATTGTTATTCTATGAACATGTAAAACGGCAAGGTCCGAGTCTAACTTTACTAACTTTACTAACATTACTAACTTTACTAACTACTAACTTTACTAACTTTACTAACTTTACTAACTTTACTAACTTTACTAACTTTACTAACTTTAGGTACTAACTTTACTAACTTTACTAACTTTACTAACTTTACTAACATTACTAACTTTAGGTACTAACATTACTAACTTTACTAACTACGAATATACATTGTACCTGATGATGAACTTCGATTGCATGCAACCTTTAGACTGTTTTGAACGGTCTGCAGTTAGCTCGATTGTATATACTGGTTTTATTTTTTTCTATTCCGTTTATTTTTATACATTTTTTTAAATTTAGCTCTTGTTAGCTTGTTCTTGTAATTTTCAGTACTTTACTTATTTACCTTATAGAACTTCATTAACAACGAAAATTATAATCAAAAAATGTATACCTACTTGTAAATATACAATTCAAATCATTGAGCTAACTACAGACGGTCGAAAACAGTCTAGAGGTATCTCAATTGTTTACTTTATTAATTTAAGAAAGGAAATAACAATCAAGGAATAGAACCTTATTAAAACTATTATTTACAATATTTTGGTAGGTTGAAAACAGTCTAGAGTTAGCTCAACTGAATGAAAGAATGGATGAAAACTCTTTATTATACTTAAATGTACCATAAAAAGGCTGAAAATGATACATAAAAATACTGCAAACTAAGACTAAGTATAAATAAATAAATAATAATAAATAATTTCGGACAGTCCACACAGCATAATCCAGCCCAAGCTAAGCAGTTAAGATAGATAAGGGCGACCCTATCGCTAAAAGCGATCTCTTCCAGGCAACCTTTGGATGGACCGGATATAAAAGAACAATATAGACGGTGGTAGTTACATTAGATCTACTTCTCTAGATAGATGGAAAAGAAAAAAATACATACCCAATAAGCTTCCAATGTTATAAACTTACATAAACATGTAACTTTATATAGTTAGATAAATAATGTACCACACGTTCATGTGGTAATTCCGGGAAAAATTTATAAAATGTTACCTATGTGTTATTCCAGACTATGATCTATCTCTTTGCCAAATTTCATCCATATCCGTTCAGTAGTTTTTGCATGAAAGAGTAACAAATATCCATCTATCCATCCATACTTACAAACTTTCGCGTTTATAATATTACTAGCGACCCGCCCCGGATTCGCATATTCATTAAAATATGCAAATTTTAATATTTTTGAGATAAGCACATTAATGTAGTAAATACAATATCAATACAATATCGAGCTCGTATTTTTTTACCTGATTATGAGACTAGATGCCGTAAGTTCCACTTTCTTCCCACTCTTTAACGCAGACAAGAGTGGCTGATTTGACTTACCTAATTATTATAGCAAACGGAACTGTTGATTGCCCAGAGCTTCTTGAGCAAATAGGACTGCGCACATGCACGCTTGCACCTATCGTAAGGACTAATTATAGGCAGAACGCATTTGTTTATAGAGCTTCTAGCTCGTTTAACTCATTAGTACATGAAAACAGCAATATAGATTTATTCAACACCAGTTCAAGTAAGCTTAAACGCTTGCTTAATGATACATTTTTCGTTTTAGTTTGAGAAATTCTCTTGTTTGTGCTTGTACTTAGTATAAAAAACAATCTATTTTTCTTTTTTAGTTATTGTTATTGCTAGTAAGTCGTCAACTTAACTTCTTTGTTTAAGCAGTTTTACTAATAGGTTTATATACTTTTAATATATCTAGTTTTCTGTAAAAAAAATTTAAGTTAAAATTAATACCTATATGTCTACTTTCTGTAAATTCATCTCAAGTCAACAGATCTCAAGTTGCTGCTTTAATTTATTATTAGTGAAAACTTTTAATTGGCCTTAATTTAAAAATTCTTTGTATCTACTCATTGTCTAGCTGTAAGTTTTCCTAAAATTGTAAAAATAAAATAAAATAAATTTGAAGTATGTTTTTTGTTTTAATACAATAATACCTAAATTATGTCACAGTAACAGCTGTTTTCTGGAACGCAGATCATCTTAATAGTTAACTAATCAATGTTCAAATTTCTATTCAAGTGTCATTTGGGTTTCTCGAACATTGATTACGTACTTATATTTTGAAAAACAAAACTCTTGTCAAATAACATAATACGCTAATTAGGCCTGATTCTTTGTTCAAGCTCTTGTCAAATCAATAATTAACTAATCGGCGATTTTGCTCTAATTAGTTGAAATTATTACAACAATTTGCTGTATTTTTCCAAGTTCTAAACCGGGGTATAATACATAAAAAATCAACAGGTTGGTAATCCAAAAGCCATACACTACATAGTATAAACTAGAGTCGCTTTCTCTGTCCCTATGTCATTATGTCCCTTTGAACGCTTAAATCTTTAAAACTACGCAACGGATTTTGATGCAGTTTTTTTTAATAGATAGAGTGATTCAAGAGGAAGGTTTTTATGTATAATATAAAACCGTGCGAAGCCGGGGCGGGTCGCTAGTTTTCAAATAAAATGTAAATCGCACCACCCCTGGAAGAAATACGCAAGTGAAAAGTGCCAACTTTTCAGGAGCGACAAAAAACTGTTTTTAAAATTTATGAACATTACTAGAAATATGTAATATACATCAAATGATAACTAAAAATTCCTGCGAGGGGCCTACATGTTTATATTCTAAATTTACTCAATGTGTATTGAGAAAAACCTAAAAAAGAGCGTTGCGTAATTATTCCTCGAAACGTATTAAACTTTTAATGGTGTTAATTATGAGTATTGCTTTGTTTTCATGTTAAGGAGGTCTCGTTGTTTGTTATTATTACAGATAACCCTTTATGTGCGTTCAGATTTAGTCGTGCATTCAATGTGCAAGTATGGTTTACGTAGATTTTCCTCGAGCTACTTTTTCTTTTTTGTTCGTGTAAAAAGGATTACTTCTTTTTACCTTGTACCTGTAATAATTAAGTTGTTAAACTTATAAATTGTGCATATATTTACTAAAATATATTACATATATATTGGTAATAGTTTAGTAGTAGTTTTTTAATTACATAACTTTAATAGCGAAGAAGGGGAAATGAAACATAATTTAGATTAAACATTAGATGAAATTTATTTAGTCCGGTCAATTTAGACATTCGAAGCTACATAAATTCCCCTTCATTTTTCACGATTTTCATCAAAACGGTAAGTTTTATCATAAAAAATATCGACAAAAATTGTAAATTATCTACAAAAAATGGTTAGGTTCAGTTCGGTTCGGTTCGGTTCGTTAGGTTAGGTTAGGTTAGGTTAGTTTAGGTTAGGCTAGGTTCGGTTAGGTGCGGTTAGGTTCGGTTCGGTTCGGTTCGGTTCGGTTCGGTTCGGTTCGTTAGGTTAGGTTAGGTTAGGTTAGGTTAGGTTAGGTTAGGTTAGGTTAGGTTAGGTTAGGCTAGGTTCGGTTAGGCTAGGTTCGGTTAGGTTCGGTTCGGTTCGGTTCGGTTCGTTAGGTTAGGTTAGGTTAGGTTAGGTTAGGTTAGGTTAGGTTAGGTTAGGTTAGGTTAGATTAGGTTAGGTTAGGTTAGGTTAGGTTAGGTTAGGTTAGGTTAGGTTAGGTTAGGTTAGGTTAGGTTAGGTTAGGTTAGGTTAGGTTAGGTTAGGTTAGGTTAGGTTAGGTTAGGTTAGGTTAGGTTAGGTTAGGTTAGGTTAGGTTAGGTTAGGTTAGGTTAGGTTAGTTTAGGTTAGGTTAGGCTAGGTTCGGTTAGGTTCGGTTAGGTTCGGTTCGGTTCGGTTCGGTTCGTTAGGTTAGGTTAGGTTAGGTTAGGTTAGGTTAGGTTAGGTTAGGTTAGGTTAGGTTAGGTTAGGTTAGGTTAGGTTAGGTTAGTTAGGTAAAGTTAGGTTAGGTTAGGTTCCACGACTGGTGGACTAACCTAACCTAACTTAAATTAACCTAACCTAACCTAACCTAACCTAACCTAACCTAACCTAACCTAACCTAACCTAACCTAACCTAACCTAACCTAACCTAACCTTACCTAACCTAACCTAACCTAACCTAACGAACCGAACCGAACCGAACCGAACCTAACCGAACCTAGCCTAACCGAACCGAACCGAACCTAACCATTTTTTGTATAAAATTTTATGATTTACAATTTTTGTCGATATATTTTTATGATAAAAATTAATGTTTTGATGAAATACATAGCCATAGATATAATTTTTGACCTCATTTAACCACTCAAATAATAATGCTCAAAATACCAATAAAATATCAATACCATTAATGGACTTATTTAAACGAACGTTTTTAATGTAGTCGTTAGTTATTCCTAAATAAATAAATAAACTAGATCCATTACTATCTTAGTAAGTAGGTAAAGTAATATTTATTCAAAGAAAGGTTAACAATTTTATATACTTAAGACTATTGTACAGTTAAAATATTTTAAAATTAAGTATGTCTAATTGTATGTCTATTTGATTGGCTACGGCCCCACACTAGGCTCAGGGCCCGTGTCGTGGATCTTGGAAGAAACATATTGAGTCGACCTGTAAAAAAATGGCGAAAGTAATTTACGCGCTTAAGCAACTTAGACCCATTTCTTTAGATATTCAAATTCAAAATGCTTTATTTCCTTAAGACCTTACAGGACACTTGGACACATAAAGCTCTGAAAGACATATATTACGCATATATTTACTCAATTATGTCTTATGGTATCATTTTATTTGGGAGCTCTACAGATTACGTATGTATACTTAAATTACAAAAGCGTGCCATAAGAGTATTAATGAAAGCGAAATACAGAGAGTCAAAAACCTTCGGATATTAGCATCAGTAGCGGTATTCATAAAAAAAATAATTTGAAAGAATATACAATCGGAGGCGAAAGTAGCAAACGTGCCACGCTGCAGAAAATAATGCTAGAGCCGATTCACCATCGACTGAAAATCGCAAAACGGCTCCCTAAAATAATGGGCCAAAAGCTATATAAACAAGCTCCCGATAGATCTTAAACTTACTAAAAGTGAAATTTTTTGCTTGACAAGACGCTATATACCTCTAGTATTAAAGAGTTTTTAGATAACGACCACAGCAAGTACGAAATAAAATCAACTAAACTAAAACTGATGGGTAACATCACTTAATCTAATACGAGTAGTAGAGTCCTAATTTTAAGAAATTATATTTTTATTATAATAATAAACCATAGATACATATGTTATAAAATTCTGACGAGTCATAGCCTGATCATTTAATTTTAAGTACCTAAATACTTTAACAACGCAACGGTTTTAGGCAACGCTCGTCGCCGTACAACTCCCGCGTGATCCGGTTCGAGGACACTGCCAGGCGGGGAGTTTGACTGGGGCGGTACATCTGTCAAAGAATAACGCAGGTGTCCTAAGGCCAGCTCAGCGAGGACGGAAACCTCGCGTGGAGCAAAAGGGCAAAAGCTGGCTTGATCCAGATGTTCAGTACGCATAGGGACTGCGAAAGCACGGCCTATCGATCCTTTAGTACTAAAGAGTTTTTAGCAAGAGGTGCCAGAAAGTTACCACAGGGATAACTGGCTTGTGGCAGCCAAGCGTTCATAGCGACGTTGCTTTTTGAGCCTTCGATGTCGGCTCTTCCTATCATTGCGAAGCAAAATTCGCCAAGCGTTGGATTGTTCACCCATCAAAAGGGAACGTGAGCTGGGTTTAGACCGTCGTGAGACAGGTTAGTTTTACCCTACTGATGGCTTGTCGTTGCGATAGTAATACTGCTCAGTACGAGAGGAACCGCAGTTTCGGACATTTGGTTCATGCACTCGGCCGAGCGGCCGGTGGTGCGAAGCTACCATCCGCGGGATTATGCCTGAACGCCTCTAAGGCCGAAGCCAGCCTAGCCGAATCCGGCAAGGATATGCTCACTGTGGAGCCCCGAGAGTCGGGAGGCTCTAAACAATGTGACTTTACTAGTTGCGCTTTACTTCGTAAGGCGTGACGTCGAAGCCCATTTGGACCGCGGAGATCGGTGCGTACGGTTTAACACGTGCACCACGGCTCCTTCTGGTTCGGATATAACTCAGTTCGATGTCGGGGCTCGGAATAGTCTGTAGACGACTTACGTTCCTGGCGGGGTGTTGTGGTCAGTAGAGCAGCGTCGTGCTGCGATCTGTTGAGACTCAGCCCTACGCCAGGTGATTCGTCCGAGGACGAGTTTTTTTTTTTTAATTTTTATAGTATTGTTATTCTATGAACATGTAAAACGGCAAGGTCCGAGTCTAACTTTACTAACTTTACTAACATTACTAACTTTACTAACTACTAACTTTACTAACTTTACTAACTTTACTAACTTTACTAACTTTACTAACTTTACTAACTTTAGGTACTAACTTTACTAACTTTACTAACTTTACTAACATTACTAACTTTAGGTACTAACATTACTAACTTTACTAACTACGAATATACATTGTACCTGATGATGAACTTCGATTGCATGCAACCTTTAGACTGTTTTGAACGGTCTGCAGTTAGCTCGATTGTATATACTGGTTTTATTTTTTTCTATTCCGTTTATTTTTATACATTTTTTTAAATTTAGCTCTTGTTAGCTTGTTCTTGTAATTTTCAGTACTTTACTTATTTACCTTATAGAACTTCATTAACAACGAAAATTATAATCAAAAAATGTATACCTACTTGTAAATATACAATTCAAATCATTGAGCTAACTACAGACGGTCGAAAACAGTCTAGAGGTATCTCAATTGTTTACTTTATTAATTTAAGAAAGGAAATAACAATCAAGGAATAGAACCTTATTAAAACTATTATTTACAATATTTTGGTAGGTTGAAAACAGTCTAGAGTTAGCTCAACTGAATGAAAGAATGGATGAAAACTCTTTATTATACTTAAATGTACCATAAAGAGGCTGAAAATGATACATAAAAATACTGCAAACTAAGACTAAGTATAAATAAATAAATAATAATAAATAATTTCGGACAGTCCACACAGCATAATCCAGCCCAAGCTAAGCAGTTAAGATAGATAAGGGCGACCCTATCGCTAAAAGCGATCTCTTCCAGGCAACCTTTGGATGGACCGGATATAAAAGAACAATATAGACGGTGGTAGTTACATTAGATCTACTTCTCTAGATAGATGGAAAAGAAAAAAATACATACCCAATAAGCTTCCAATGTTATAAACTTACATAAACATGTAACTTTATATAGTTAGATAAATAATGTACCACACGTTCATGTGGTAATTCCGGGAAAAATTTATAAAATGTTACCTATGTGTTATTCCAGACTATGATCTATCTCTTTGCCAAATTTCATCCATATCCGTTCAGTAGTTTTTGCATGAAAGAGTAACAAATATCCATCTATCCATCCATACTTACAAACTTTCGCGTTTATAATATTACTAGCGACCCGCCCCGGATTCGCATATTCATTAAAATATGCAAATTTTAATATTTTTGAGATAAGCACATTAATGTAGTAAATACAATATCAATACAATATCGAGCTCGTATTTTTTTACCTGATTATGAGACTAGATGCCGTAAGTTCCACTTTCTTCCCACTCTTTAAACGCAGACAAGAGTGGCTGATTTGACTTACCTAATTATTATAGCAAACGGAACTGTTGATTGCCCAGAGCTTCTTGAGCAAATAGGACTGCGCACATGCACGCTTGCACCTATCGTAAGGACTAATTATAGGCAGAACGCATTTGTTTATAGAGCTTCTAGCTCGTTTAACTCATTAGTACATGAAAACAGCAATATAGATTTATTCAACACCAGTTCAAGTAAGCTTAAACGCTTGCTTAATGATACATTTTTCGTTTTAGTTTGAGAAATTCTCTTGTTTGTGCTTGTACTTAGTATAAAAAACAATCTATTTTTCTTTTTTAGTTATTGTTATTGCTAGTAAGTCGTCAACTTAACTTCTTTGTTTAAGCAGTTTTACTAATAGGTTTATATACTTTTAATATATCTAGTTTTCTGTAAAAAAAATTTAAGTTAAAATTAATACCTATATGTCTACTTTCTGTAAATTCATCTCAAGTCAACAGATCTCAAGTTGCTGCTTTAATTTATTATTAGTGAAAACTTTTAATTGGCCTTAATTTAAAAATTCTTTGTATCTACTCATTGTCTAGCTGTAAGTTTTCCTAAAATTGTAAAAATAAAATAAAATAAATTTGAAGTATGTTTTTTGTTTTAATACAATAATACCTAAATTATGTCACAGTAACAGCTGTTTTCTGGAACGCAGATCATCTTAATAGTTAACTAATCAATGTTCAAATTTCTATTCAAGTGTCATTTGGGTTTCTCGAACATTGATTACGTACTTATATTTTGAAAAACAAAACTCTTGTCAAATAACATAATACGCTAATTAGGCCTGATTCTTTGTTCAAGCTCTTGTCAAATCAATAATTAACTAATCGGCGATTTTGCTCTAATTAGTTGAAATTATTACAACAATTTGCTGTATTTTTCCAAGTTCTAAACCGGGGTATAATACATAAAAAATCAACAGGTTGGTAATCCAAAAGCCATACACTACATAGTATAAACTAGAGTCGCTTTCTCTGTCCCTATGTCATTATGTCCCTTTGAACGCTTAAATCTTTAAAACTACGCAACGGATTTTGATGCAGTTTTTTTTAATAGATAGAGTGATTCAAGAGGAAGGTTTTTATGTATAATATAAAACCGTGCGAAGCCGGGGCGGGTCGCTAGTTTTCAAATAAAATGTAAATCGCACCACCCCTGGAAGAAATACGCAAGTGAAAAGTGCCAACTTTTCAGGAGCGACAAAAAACTGTTTTTAAAATTTATGAACATTACTAGAAATATGTAATATACATCAAATGATAACTAAAAATTCCTGCGAGGGGCCTACATGTTTATATTCTAAATTTACTCAATGTGTATTGAGAAAAACCTAAAAAAGAGCGTTGCGTAATTATTCCTCGAAACGTATTAAACTTTTAATGGTGTTAATTATGAGTATTGCTTTGTTTTCATGTTAAGGAGGTCTCGTTGTTTGTTATTATTACAGATAACCCTTTATGTGCGTTCAGATTTAGTCGTGCATTCAATGTGCAAGTATGGTTTACGTAGATTTTCCTCGAGCTACTTTTTCTTTTTTGTTCGTGTAAAAAGGATTACTTCTTTTTACCTTGTGACACATTAAAATACTTATGGTTGTATGTCAAATTATAGCTTTACTAAACAAATAATTTAAAATACTTTTGCGTCACAACTTTATTGAGAATGCGCAGTTTTAGGAAGAGACGAGCTATCAAAAGGACTACTCGTGGTTGCCATCGTAAGGAAGAAATAGGAAGAGGAGAGGTTTGCCTTTGACTTGCAGCGGGTCCATTATTGTGGAGTAGTAATATATTAAAAAGCTGAGTTTGAGAAGTATTTTCAGGTAGAGTAATGTAATCAAAACAAAGCATTTTGAGTCAAATCTATCATTATGTATAATATTAATCAGGATAAATTTCAACCCCCCATCCTCGATTGTGAACAGCGATTTCTTTTTACCAATCAAGCTATTAAAATTCTTTCATAGTCTAATCTTTAATACAGCTACTAAATACTATGATGGCAGTATAAATAATAATAATGTAGAAGTAGTAGAGTGTACAAAATGAATTAGGTTTTTGATGTAATAAATAATAAGCCAAATATTAATTAACTCGTCAAGTCTCATGGCGAAACAATTCTTGACAACTCGTGAGAACAGCTTATAGGTCTGTGATGGGTCTATAAGTTTTGAGTAGAGTTTTATCAACTTTCCTGATAAAACACCACGAAACTCCCGCTCCACGCCTTAGGGGTTCTCCCACTGTGTAGGACGGTATATTGAAGAGGTTCTGTAGCTCCTGTAGCTCTCTTCCTGCCTTCATCAAGCTTTGAAGTAATACCGTCGTCACCGGGGACTTTTTCATTTTTAAGCTGCCTCAGGGATTTCGTCTTGACTTATTTCTTTCTGGCAGTTCGGCGGTATAGTGGCGTATCAGGGTGGCTCTGGAATCATGGTCGGCTCGTCGGGATCGAGGTGCATGTGCTGTTTACAGACGGCCATAGAAATCCTCTGTCTCGGTTAAAAAAATGGTATATTCAGATATTAGAGATCCCTTTTTATGAAATTATAATTACGTAACTAGCTACACAAAAAGGTTGAATAAATTAAGTTAAGTTTGTGCAGCCATTCAACAGTCTCTATCTCTAGAGTTGAAAGATTGCATGATGGGCGAACCGAATTTAAAACCTACAACCTGAAGGATGGTGTTGGTACTGTACTGCCCCATGTTCTGCCGAGCAAAACGACTGTATTTTTGCGGATGATGGCGTGAAAGCCATCAACTTGAGCTTCCGCACATTGAGAGATGCGCTAAAGAAGCCTATTATTTTGCACATGAAGGGCATTGAGCGATTTTTTGGGTAAATCAGTAAATCAATAACTTTTAGTTCTTTAGGCTCACAAAATAAGCACTTAGACTAGTCAAATTTAATACTAAAGCTAGCCCAAAGGCTCCCCATGTAGAATAATTGGCAGTAGGCTTAAAAAGAGCCTAATTATAACTTGCATACTGCATGAGAACCTTTGTACCAGCATATTACTTCGGACTGCCAACGCCCTCCTTTCTCGTTCTATACCTACCTGGTCGTGAAGGTCCTCGGTAAGAAAGTGTCCTAGATATTTGAAACTTTTCACTCATTGTAGCTTAAAGCCGTTTTAGTCTTCAACTTGGGACTGATGATGGAACTTTACCATCGGCTTTGAAAACGGTGACATCATGAAAAGTACAGATATTCATTCTTTCTGCAACTGTATACTAGTCCATACCTGCTGGAGCACTCCTCACTAATAGACAGCAGTTTGCGGAAGGCACAGCAGCACCATGTCATCTGCGTAGCTGATACGCGCGCTGCTGAGCCCAAGAGATCAGACGATACGGTCTTCCCGTCGCACGTTTTAAGCTCGGTGAGGTGGCTCCTGCTAAGCTGCTGAGTGAATAATTTGGACCTTCGGTTTCGCTTTATCGCCCTTTTCATAAAGCGTGTGTCTGAATTCGGAAGGTCAGGCCGTACCATCTTCGCAATTCCATTGTTCAGGTCCGACCTTTCTGACGAAGTTGCTTGGGTAGTTTTCCGTCTTCTTGTCATCAGCCCCAGAGTCTTATCCGAGAGGTTTCACTTCTTACCAATACGCTGTTTTTTGCAAAACTTAATGCCCTCGTCCCTCAACGTTTCAACCAGATTGTGTAGGGTCTTATCAGTGTCATCAGTGGGTTCCAAAACAAGAAATCCATCCCCGAGAAGCTGCTGAAACTTCTCGGTGCCCGCCGTTATTGGGATTGGATTAGGTCGGAGGACTTCATCAAGCGGTTTCTTTCAAGATTTAAGTTGATATTCAGAGAGCCTCGGAGCAATCGGTGATCAGATCCGATATTGAACCTGTTGATCACGGTCTCTGAATATGTATTTGCTTGGTATTCCTCATGATGAAGTCGGCTTTGCCATGTCCACTAAACATTCTGTTTATTAAAGAAAGAGTTCATTAAAAACAGTCCCTCTTTCTCGAGGAAGTTGACAAGCATTTACCCGTGATTCCTTATTCCATTACTTTGCAGGCCTATTCCCCCGGGCTTGTTCCCACCTTGTTTTAAAGTCCCCCATAACAACGTTGAAGTGAGTCTTAGTGGGGTTCTGTAAGGCTTTGGATATGTCTTCGTACATATCCTCCATTTCATCGTCCGAGTGCCGAGGTTCATGTGTAGACCTGAACCTTAACCTTTATGCTGGATGGCCGAAGGATTACGTACGCTACCCTGGTTGACACACTGGAGATTTTTGAACATTGCTAGAGAGGGCCTAATTGACGAGGAAACCTACGCCATCCCGGGATGTTTTATCACCCTCACGAAAGCAGAAAAGATGGCCCGAGTGTAGGGTTACGTACGGCCTCCTCTCTACGGACTTCACATAACCCGAGAACATACCATTTTAAAGTTCTATAAATCCAATTTCAACTGCGCTAGATGATGTACGTTGAACGTTACCAGGGTCAACCCGGGGATTCCTAGCATCACCTGCCCCGCCGTAACCATGACCTCTACCATGGTCAGGAATAGCGAAGCGGCCGGGAACTGGGGACCATTTTTTGTTGGTTGCTAGTCATCATCACCCATAATCTCCACGCAGGGCATGCTGGTAGGGGATCGCCCTTTGGTGGTTTGGATGTACTGCAGGGGCGCTGCTACCAGCTTACGACTTCCAAGGGAAGAGTTGGGCTGATGCAATTCTATTCCGGTACCACACGGCAGGTAATAATTAAAAAAAACGTAATGTTAAACTACGCTATTTCTCTAATTACGTCTTAATCATTTACAAACTCTGTTTTAAAAAATAAGTATCAATAGTTATAAAATACAATATTTACAAAATTTACGTGGAAGAAATAGGCAACTAGACTTGCACAATGATACTTACTTACCTCTAGATGGTAAAATAACGTATTCAATTGTTATGTAATATAATAAGGATAAAAGTTTCGTGGAAAAATTAAGCAACTAGACTTACACTACGATACCTACCAAAAAATACCCTAAAACAAGTGTGCAACTATAGTTATGCGGAGATATTTTTTAAAGTCCTCGCTTAAGATTTATGTAAGTATAAATATGCTATTAGTCTTATGGAACTTTAGTAAATAAATGAAGTGCAAGTGTAGTAATTTCATTATTGCGCTGGAATTATAAAAAATTTAATGTTGCAATATTTTATATTTTTGTTTATAATTACTTCATTTTCATGTAAAAAATTATGAAAAAAATTGACAATATGTATTGAATTTTTCTTGATTTTTTGGTGCAATAAAAAAAAAATCGCGCAAGTGGACTTGCATCTTTATTCCAGGGGTGGTGCGAAATGTGACTAACATGATCAAAATCGTGACTTAACTGTTTTGTGACATACCTGTATTTTGTATACTCATGTGATTCACATTTATTGTAAAGCAGAGTTTACATGAAATTGTCATCATTTTATAAAAGAATAATAGAATTTTTTATGTTATAAAAGAAAACTTAAAGATATACTGAACTGAAAGAATGACAGTCGTAAGATGATCAATGATTAGTTACCTAATTATCATCTAATCAGCGTTCGTACACCCCGATTTGATTTGACCAGTGTGTTAAATTAATCGCTTTATCAACTGATTTACGATTTGAACAACGTTCTAGAAACCGGCTGTTAGTGATGCAAAATGAATTGTGTATTTTAAACGACTTCGAAAAAGGAGGAGGTTCTCATGACGTATGCAAAGAATGATGGTAAGAATTTTCAGCTATCGTGCGTGTACACGTATCGCAAGGGTATCAACCGATAGCTCCTAAAATTTTCCCAAGAGTTTTGTACTTAGATTTTGACCTGACTTGGATATATTTAATTGATACTTTTATGGCTAAAACATAATAATTTATAAGCAAATCGACAAAACTTACTCATCTGAAAGTGAACTATCAGTGCTACTACCTATTGTACTTTTGTTTTCAATTGTACATATTTCAATGTTAATCATTGTATGTGTGTGCTAAATAAATGTTTTACCTATCTAACTACTGTTGTTGTTTGTAAATGAAGCCAAACTCATGTACCTAGGTATAATAATAATTTTTACATAGTAAAAAACAAAGTCGCTTTTTCTGTCCCTATTTCCCTTTGACTGCTTTAATCTTTAAAACTACACAATGGATTTTGATGCGGTTTTTTTAATACATACCTCTAGATAGAGTGATTCAAGAGGAAGGTTTATACGTATAATAAAACCGTCGAAGCCGGGGCGGGTCGCTAGTTAGTTATAAAATAATAACTCAATCAAATTGGAGACAAATATGTTAATACCTAGGCACCTACTAATTCAAATGTTTGGTTCCAATCCAGGGATGTACTGTAGCTATCAAGTCTATCCAATTTCCTCCAATGATGAATCTGTCTACTGTTATAGTTTGTAAATGATGGCATACTTATGTTCGTAGGTATAATATCAATTAGTAGGTAGGTAGAGTATTAAGCATGAAATAATAACACAATTAAATCTAACTAATATTTTAATACTCAGGGGGTATACCTACTCTAGGTACCTTCTCTATCCAACATCCTCCAAGGTAGGTACGAGAAGCTCAGTTGAAGTCCTGCTAAATATGAGATAAAGGCACCATAATGTAATTTACATATTATAAATATGTAAACCTGGTTATTGCCGTAAAAAGTTATTTGCCGATAATGTACATGAAATGCCCTGGAAATAGTTGAATTGACTTAAATCAGTAGTTGCCTATTATAATTGGTTATTTCAATGGGGTCGGTAAATAGAAAAGAAGTTACCTGCATAACAACACATCTTACATCAAACTTTAAAAGTAATATTACGGAGGTTAGAGTAATTCCCGGAGTGTAATTTTGAGAAAAGTTCTAGGTATTTGTTGTACAGAGGCTACTGAAATATTTATTCAATTTGTGTATATACTACAACAAGATAAAGCACTGGGTGGGCAATGGACGCTTGAATATTTGTATCTCGGTCAGAAATCAGTTTTTTTTACATTTCACACATCAAAGTCTAGTTTTTTTATCACTACATAGTATAATATAAAGTTGCTTTCTCTGTCCCTATGTCATTATGTCCCTTTGAACGCTTAAATCTTTAAAACTACGCAACGGATTTTGATGCGGTTTTTTTTAATAGATAGAGTGATTCAAGAGGAAGGTTTATACGTATAATATAAAACTGTGCAAAGTCGGGGCGGGTCGCTAGTTATTAATAAATGAACCTGCTACTAAATTATCGTGAATTAAATACTATGAACGTAATTGTAGGTATATTATGAGTATTAAATGTAGGATACTAAGGTAAGTTGTTCCGGGACCGATCGTCATAGATGGCCACCTTCTTGAAATTGTTTCCGAGTAGATACACTTACCTTGGGCAAATTGTGCAGTTAGGTAAAAACTATTTTGATATTTTGATTTAGCTATGGCTGCTATGCTGTGCTATTATTATTTAAGTGGTTAAATGAGGTCAAAAATTCGTAATTTTTGATATCGATTTTTGAAAAATCGATATTTCAGTAACTAACCAAATGATTAATCTACTACCTCTACATAAAAATAAGTCGGGTTTTCCTTCCTGACGCTATAACTCCAGAACGCACGAACCAATTTCCACGGTTTTGCATTCGTTGGAAAGGTCTCGGGCTCCGTGAGGTTTATAGTAATGTATAATAAAACCGTGCGAAGCCGGGGCGGGGCGCTAGTTTTTTATAAGGATATCTATGACTTAAATGAAATGTCCCCTTTTAAGTGCACAATTCATTTATTTCGAGGTACTTTCACTGACCTTATACACAAATCTATCTTATCATAATCCTATCTTCCTTATCTATCTTATCTTCGAGACCTTCCGCCCAAGTTTTAGATTATACCCAGAAAATAAGGTCCATACACCACATCGTTATAATTAAAATAGGGGTGATTTACTCTCATTCGGGCATTATTTTTTGAAGGGACCTATCGTTGCTGGTACCTATAGAGTCAGTGTTTTTTCAATTATTTATACTGTACTATAAATTTTATTAAATTTTTATTAAACCTGTAATAATTAAGTTGTTAAACTTATAAATTGTGCATATATTTACTAAAATATATTTCATATATTTTGGTAATAGTTTAGTAGTAGTTTTTTAATTACATAACTTTAATAGCGAAGAAGGGGAAATGAAACATAATTTAATACATAGCCATAGATATAATTTTTGACCTCATTTAACCACTCAAATAATAATGCTCAAAATACCAATAAAATATCAATACCATTAATGGACTTATTTAAACGAACGTTTTTAATGTAGTCGTTAAATATAATCAGCAATTTAAAATCAGACCACTTAGGTCAACTCATAAAAATGAACATTCAATTGAAAAATTATAATTGTAAAAAGAACATAAAATATATACCAGTAACCACACATCGATTTGATCAGTTTAAATTGGATTGGGACTCTAAACCAGCACCTAACTATTCATACAACAACCCAAATGAGTCGTATAGCAGTTTTTTCAACAAATTCACCTATGCGTTCAATTCAATATTTACACCCAGGTCGATAGTGGTCTCTGAGAAACTTAACTTTAGCGAGTGGGCAACAGTAGGTATACATAAAAGTAGACAAAAGTTGTATGAACTGTATAGTGAAAAACAATACAATTTTAGTGAGGAGTTTAAAGAAAAAGTTAAAAATTATTCAAAATTGTTTCGTAAAGTTTGTCAAATTGCAAAGTCAAATTATATTAGCTCAAAAATTAGAAATAGTGAAAATGTAATCAAATCAACTTGGAAAATAATAAATAGTGAGATTGGAAAGGTTAGTAACTATACTAATGATTACAATTTAAAAATTAATAACTCTTCAATCAAAAATAATGTTGAAGTAGCCCAAGCATTTGAAAACTTTTTTACTAATATTCCAATCTCTACTACTAAGTGTCTTAACTCTTCTCAAGTAATCGCTGAGTCTCTACTTATAGAAAATGTACCTAAATGCGAAAATAAATTTAATTTCAATCATGTTGATGACAAAGATATAATCAAAGCCTTTAAACTTTTAAATATTAAGAAAACTGCAGATCTCTGGGGCATTTCTGTTAAAATTATTAAACCTTTGATTGATTTAATTGCACCAGATTTAGCTTTCATATTCAATGAGTCCATTGATTGTGGCGTATTTCCTGATCTAATGAAACATAGTAAAATAACTCCACTGTTTAAATCGGGTAGTAGGTCTGACCCCACCAACTTTAGACCGATATCAGTACTGCCTACATTCAGCAAAGTTTTTGAAAAACTTATGTTACATCAATTGCTCAGGCATTTCAATGGCAATGACCTGCTACATTGTAAGCAATTCGGGTTTACTCGAGGCAGGTCAACTACTGATGCTGGTGTAGAGTTGGTATCACATATTTTTGATGCTTGGGAGAAGTCGCAAGACGCTTTAGGCGTCTTTTGCGACTTGTCAAAAGCATTCGATTGTGTACACCATGAGACATTAATCAGGAAACTACATCACTATGGAATAAATGACACCTCTTTGGATCTTCTTTCATCTTACTTAAGTGACAGGATACAAAGAGTTGACATTAATGGGAAACGGTCTTCGGGGTCTGTAGTTACTATGGGTGTACCGCAGGGGTCTATCCTCGGTCCTTTCCTGTTTTTAGTTTATATTAACGACCTGCCTGATCTTGTAAAGAATAATCACGAGATTGTATTATTTGCTGATGATACTTCTTTAATTTTTAAAATGAAAAGACAAACTACAAATTTCGACGATGTGAATAATGCAATCTCAAAAGTTGTCCACTGGTTTAGCGTCAATAATCTTTTGCTTAACGAAACCAAAACGAAATGTATTAGATTTATTCTACCTAATGTGAAACAAGTTAAGGCTGATGTAAACGTGAAAGGAGAAACTTTAGACATTGTAGAAAGTACCGTATTCTTAGGAATCACTCTAGATAGTAAGCTTCAATGGGGCCCACACATAGATAAGCTATCAAAGAGACTCAGTTCTGCAGCATATGCAGTCAAAAAAATCCGTCAATTTACAGACGTGGATACTTCTAGACTTGTTTATTTCAGCTACTTCCATAGTATTATGTCTTATGGTATACTACTGTGGGGGAACGCTGCAGACATTAACACCGTATTTGTGCTGCAGAAGAGGGCTGTTCGTGCAATCTATAATATGGGTCCCAGAGAATCCCTCCGCAATAAATTCAAAGAAATAAACATAATGACAGTACCATGTCAGTATATTTATGAAAACTTGTTGTACACTCATAAAAATATCAATAGTTTCACTAAAAATAGCGACATACATAATGTAAATACTAGAAATAAGAATAAACTCGCTTTGCCCACAACTAGATTAAACAAAGTTAATGTATCTTTCAAAGGGCAATGTATACGCTTCTACAACAAAACTCCAAGTGAGTTGCAAAAATTATCGGTAAATAAATTCAAACAAATTATCAAAACTATTCTTTGTAAAAAGGCTTACTATAAAATATCTGATTATTTAGATGATAAAAAAGCTTGGGACGAGTTTTGCTCCAACTCTAAAACTAACAACCTAACAAGGTAAAGGTTTCTTGTTCGCTTCTTTACTTTACCTAAATAGACCGAAGTGAACAATAATCAAAGTGAGCACTTTATTTCATAATTTCAATTATTTTTTAAAATGTATTTTATGACGTGTCCAAATGTCCTGTGAGGTCTTAAGGAAATAAAGCACTTTGAATTTTGAATTTTGAATTTTGAATTTTGTTAGTTATTCCTTAATAAATAAATAAACTAGATCCATTACTATCTTAGTAAGTAGGTAAAGTAATATTTATTCAAAGAAAGGTTAACAATTTTATATACTTAAGACTATTGTACAGTTAAAATATTTTAAAATGAAGTATGTCTAATTGTATGTCTATTTGATTGGCTACGGCCCCACACTAGGCTCAGGGCCCGTGTCGTGGATCTTGGAAGAAACATATTGAGTCGACCTGTAAAAAAATGGCGAAAGTAATTTACGCGCTTAAGCAACTTAGACCCATTTCTTTAGATATTCAAATTCAAAATGCTTTATTTCCTTAAGACCTTACAGGACACTTGGACACATAAAGCTCTGAAAGACATATATTACGCATATATTTACTCAATTATGTCTTATGGTATCATTTTATTTGGGAGCTCTACAGATTACGAATGTATACTTAAATTACAAAAGCGTGCCATAAGAGTATTAATGAAAGCGAAATACAGAGAGTCAAAAACCTTCGGATATTAGCATCAGTAGCGGTATTCATAAAAAAAATAATTTGAAAGAATATACAATCGGAGGCGAAAGTAGCAAACGTGCCACGCTGCAGAAAATAATGCTAGAGCCGATTCACCATCGACTGAAAATCGCAAAACGGCTCCCTAAAATAATGGGCCAAAAGCTATATAAACAAGCTCCCGATAGATCTTAAACTTACTAAAAGTGAAATTTTTTGCTTGACAAGACGCTATATACCTCTAGTATTAAAGAGTTTTTAGATAACGACCACAGCAAGTACGAAATAAAATCAACTAAACTAAAACTGATGGGTAACATCACTTAATCTAATACGAGTAGTAGAGTCCTAATTTTAAGAAATTATATTTTTATTATAATAATAAACCATAGATACATATGTTATAAAATTCTGACGAGTCATAGCCTGATCATTTAATTTTAAGTACCTAAATACTTTAACAACGCAACGGTTTTAGGCAACGCTCGTCGCCGTACAACTCCCGCGTGATCCGGTTCGAGGACACTGCCAGGCGGGGAGTTTGACTGGGGCGGTACATCTGTCAAAGAATAACGCAGGTGTCCTAAGGCCAGCTCAGCGAGGACGGAAACCTCGCGTGGAGCAAAAGGGCAAAAGCTGGCTTGATCCAGATGTTCAGTACGCATAGGGACTGCGAAAGCACGGCCTATCGATCCTTTAGTACTAAAGAGTTTTTAGCAAGAGGTGCCAGAAAAGTTACCACAGGGATAACTGGCTTGTGGCAGCCAAGCGTTCATAGCGACGTTGCTTTTTGAGCCTTCGATGTCGGCTCTTCCTATCATTGCGAAGCAAAATTCGCCAAGCGTTGGATTGTTCACCCATCAAAAGGGAACGTGAGCTGGGTTTAGACCGTCGTGAGACAGGTTAGTTTTACCCTACTGATGGCTTGTCGTTGCGATAGTAATACTGCTCAGTACGAGAGGAACCGCAGTTTCGGACATTTGGTTCATGCACTCGGCCGAGCGGCCGGTGGTGCGAAGCTACCATCCGCGGGATTATGCCTGAACGCCTCTAAGGCCGAAGCCAGCCTAGCCGAATCCGGCAAGGATATGCTCACTGTGGAGCCCCGAGAGTCGGGAGGCTCTAAACAATGTGACTTTACTAGTTGCGCTTTACTTCGTAAGGCGTGACGTCGAAGCCCATTTGGACCGCGGAGATCGGTGCGTACGGTTTAACACGTGCACCACGGCTCCTTCTGGTTCGGATATAACTCAGTTCGATGTCGGGGCTCGGAATAGTCTGTAGACGACTTACGTTCCTGGCGGGGTGTTGTGGTCGGTAGAGCAGCGTCGTGCTGCGATCTGTTGAGACTCAGCCCTACGCCAGGTGATTCGTCCGAGGACGAGTTTTTTTTTTTTAATTTTTATAGTATTGTTATTCTATGAACATGTAAAACGGCAAGGTCCGAGTCTAACTTTACTAACTTTACTAACATTACTAACTTTACTAACTACTAACTTTACTAACTTTACTAACTTTACTAACTTTAGGTACTAACTTTACTAACTTTACTAACTTTACTAACTTTACTAACATTACTAACATTACTAACTTTAGGTACTAACTTTACTAACATTACTAACTTTACTAACTACGAATATACATTGTACCTGATGATGAACTTCGATTGCATGCAACCTTTAGACTGTTTTGAACGGTCTGCAGTTAGCTCGATTGTATATACTGGTTTTATTTTTTTCTATTCCGTTTATTTTTATACATTTTTTTAAATTTAGCTCTTGTTAGCTTGTTCTTGTAATTTTCAGTACTTTACTTATTTACCTTATAGAACTTCATTAACAACGAAAATTATAATCAAAAAATGTATACCTACTTGTAAATATACAATTCAAATCATTGAGCTAACTACAGACGGTCGAAAACAGTCTAGAGGTATCTCAATTGTTTACTTTATTAATTTAAGAAAGGAAATAACAATCAAGGAATAGAACCTTATTAAAACTATTATTTACAATATTTTGGTAGGTTGAAAACAGTCTAGAGTTAGCTCAACTGAATGAAAGAATGGATGAAAACTCTTTATTATACTTAAATGTACCACAAAAAGGCTGAAAATGATACATAAAAATACTGCAAACTAAGACTAAGTATAAATAAATAAATAATAATAAATAATTTCGGACAGTCCACACAGCATAATCCAGCCCAAGCTAAGCAGTTAAGATAGATAAGGGCGACCCTATCGCTAAAAGCGATCTCTTCCAGGCAACCTTTGGATGGACCGGATATAAAAGAACAATATAGACGGTGGTAGTTACATTAGATCTACTTCTCTAGATAGATGGAAAAGAAAAAAATACATACCCAATAAGCTTCCAATGTTATAAACTTACATAAACATGTAACTTTATATAGTTAGATAAATAATGTACCACACGTTCATGTGGTAATTCCGGGAAAAATGTATAAAATGTTACCTATGTGTTATTCCAGACTATGATCTATCTCTTTGCCAAATTTCATCCATATCCGTTCAGTAGTTTTTGCATGAAAGAGTAACAAATATCCATCTATCCATCCATACTTACAAACTTTCGCGTTTATAATATTACTAGCGACCCGCCCCGGATTCGCATATTCATTAAAATATGCAAATTTTAATATTTTTGAGATAAGCACATTAATGTAGTAAATACAATATCAATACAATATCGAGCTCGTATTTTTTTACCTGATTATGAGACTAGATGCCGTAAGTTCCACTTTCTTCCCACTCTTTAAACGCAGACAAGAGTGGCTGATTTGACTTACCTAATTAATATAGCAAACGGAACTGTTGATTGCCCAGAGCTTCTTGAGCAAATAGGACTGCGCACATGCACGCTTGCACCTATCGTAAGGACTAATTATAGGCAGAACGCATTTGTTTATAGAGCTTCTAGCTCGTTTAACTCATTAGTACATGAAAACAGCAATATAGATTTATTCAACACCAGTTCAAGTAAGCTTAAACGCTTGCTTAATGATACATTTTTCGTTTT
Source organism: Eupithecia centaureata (assembly GCA_944547425.1). Taxonomy (NCBI): domain Eukaryota; kingdom Metazoa; phylum Arthropoda; class Insecta; order Lepidoptera; family Geometridae; genus Eupithecia; species Eupithecia centaureata. The sequence continues at coordinate 221,983 of OX155701.1, read as the reverse complement.
AGTTTGAGAAATTCTCTTGTTTGTGCTTGTACTTAGTATAAAAAACAATCTATTTTTCTTTTTTAGTTATTGTTATTGCTAGTAAGTCGTCAACTTAACTTCTTTGTTTAAGCAGTTTTACTAATAGGTTTATATACTTTTAATATATCTAGTTTTCTGTAAAAAAATTTTAAGTTAAAATTAATACCTATATGTCTACTTTCTGTAAATTCATCTCAAGTCAACAGATCTCAAGTTGCTGCTTTAATTTATTATTAGTGAAAACTTTTAATTGGCCTTAATTTAAAAATTCTTTGTATCTACTCATTGTCTAGCTGTAAGTTTTCCTAAAATTGTAAAAATAAAATAAAATAAATTTGAAGTATGTTTTTTGTTTTAATACAATAATACCTAAATTATGTCACAGTAACAGCTGTTTTCTGGAACGCAGATCATCTTAATAGTTAACTAATCAATGTTCAAATCTCTATTCAAGTGTCATTTGGGTTTCTCGAACATTGATTACGTACTTATATTTTGAAAAACAAAACTCTTGTCAAATAACATAATACGCTAATTAGGCCTGATTCTTTGTTCAAGCTCTTGTCAAATCAATAATTAACTAATCGGCGATTTTGCTCTAATTAGTTGAAATTATTACAACAATTTGCTGTATTTTTCCAAGTTCTAAACCGGGGTATAATACATAAAAAATCAACAGGTTGGTAATCCAAAAGCCATACACTACATAGTATAAACTAGAGTCGCTTTCTCTGTCCCTATGTCATTATGTCCCTTTGAACGCTTAAATCTTTAAAACTACGCAACGGATTTTGATGCAGTTTTTTTTAATAGATAGAGTGATTCAAGAGGAAGGTTTATACGTATAATAAAACCGTCAAAGCCGGGGCGGGTCGCTAGTTAGTTATAAAATAATAACTCAATCAAATTGGAGACAAATATGTTAATACCTAGGCACCTACTAATTCAAATGTTTGGTTCCAATCCAGGGATGTACTGTAGCTATCAAGTCTATCCAATTTCCTCCAATGATGAATCTGTCTACTGTTATAGTTTGTAAATGATGGCATACTTATGTTCGTAGGTATAATATCAATTAGTAGGTAGGTAGAGTATTAAGCATAAAATAATAACACAATTAAATCTAACTAATATAAAAAAAAAAAAAAAACTGCCAATTTGTCAACTCATATTTTCTTGTATTTTTTCAGAAAGAATTTATCTACCGTCTTTGGGGAGCTTTGGAGCTCTGGGGCCCGTGGTTCATCACCTCGGGCGCGTCAGGTATTGTTTTCCAGGCCGGAGATAGCTCAGAAAAGGTGAATTCTCTCTTTGTAGTTTGTTTACGTTGGTTTTGACAGAAGCTAAGCCTTTTCAATTTTTCTGTCTACAGTAAGGAGCTTCGTTGTCGCGGAGCCCGGCGCAGCCGGGCGACGACGCTTGCGCGAGCTGTCATCTGTATAGTTTATTTACATTTGTAAGAATTTTATTTAGATCCGTAAGTTTAATTTTTTGTGATGACACAATGCACTCAACCGAGAAATACATTTAGGAATGTGACGGCGATCCATTCCATCGTGTCTACGCAGCCTCTCGTAGAGTGCACGCAATGTCCCCAAGCTCGCTTTTTCAAGGGACAGAGAGGCCTCAAAATTCACCAAAAACGAGTCCATAAGGATCCAATAATCCCGCTGTCTGCTCCGGTTGCAGGAGCGGTAGATATTTCTATTCGAAATTCGGATCACACGAGTGATTCCCCACCGTTTTGGAAAGTTCTGAGTGAGTACAAAGCTACTACCCCTATTTTTAAACGCATTCCTCGAGGTGCCCGCATCTCTGTCGCTTCCTCTCTCTCGGAGGCTATTAGGAACGCTGTTTTAAAAAACACAAAGCAAGCTTGGGAGCATCTTTTAATTTTTCCTTACAAAATATTACATGTAAAGAAAGATATTTCCAACAAAAGTTCAATCACTGTTAGGATAAAAGAAAATTGTGTTAGGTACACTGCACGTGCAGGGCATCCTATTGATTTTGATGATCAGGACTCACACAAAAATTCAAAATCATATACATCACTGGCAGAGTCTACTATCTACAGACTTGTAGAAAGTAAACTCAATGATGGTGATATTAAAGGAGCCTCACGTTTAATGTTTTCAAATGACACGATGGCGCCAAATAATGATGAGACTCTCATTTCTCTTGAGAGTAAGCATCCACCCGCAGGGCCCGATATCCAACTCCCCGATCCACCACAAGAGAGTGATGACGCTGTAGGCACGACCAGCCAGGATGTGCTCAAAGCCGTCTTCTCTTTCCAGAGTGGCTCTGCCGGCGGCCTAGATGCTGTGTCTCCACAGCATCTAAAAGATCTACTATCTGGTGGGTCTGGCCATGCAGGTGAAGTCCTTCTGGAAGACTTGACGTCTTTGATCAACCTGATGTTGTCAGGCCGAGTCAACAGCGAGATCACGGAACTCTTGTATGGTGCAAACCTTTGTGCACTCAAAAAGAAGGATGGCGGTATAAGACCCATAGCCGTGGGCACTACCTACCGCCGCCTTGCGGCTAAAGTCTGCTGTCGGAAAAAAGCCGACTATTTAGGCGACTATTTCCGACCAATTCAGCTAGGCTTTGGTTCGCGAGGCGGCTGTGAGGCCGCAGTACATTCCCTTCGTACATTTTTGGATCAAAATTATGGGGAGGTAGTTCTGAAGGTAGACGTCAAAAATGCCTTCAATTCCGTAGATAGGGGCGCCCTGCTAAACGAAATTAAAAATAAAATTCCTGAAATTTACCCTTTTCTCTGGCAGTGCTATGGTTCACCCTCAAAATTAATTTACCGGAATAACATTATTTCGTCTGCCGTTGGCTGTCAGCAGGGCGACCCTCTTGGTCCGGCCATATTTAGCCTTGCCATTCATCCAATAATTCAACGTCTTCAATCCAAGCTCAATGTTTGGTATTTGGATGACGGAACTTTAGGTGGAGAAGTGGACACCGTTTTTAGTGATTTAAAAATCATCACAGATGAATTTCGACAAATAGGTTTGGAATTGAATTTTTCAAAGTGCGAGCTTTTTATTTCGGACTCTTGTGTAGACAAAAACAATATCATTGCAAAATTTAACAGTTTGGCCCCTAACATTACAGTTATAGATAAATGTTCACTTCGACTCCTAGGTTCACCAATTCTTGATGAGTCTTTTCGGCCATTTGTAGATGAGAAAATTCAAAATTTCAACAAAAATTCAGACAGACTTCTCAAAATTAACAGCCATATGGCTTTTACTATTATTCGGTTTTGCCTGTTTGTACCTAAATTTACATATTCTTTAAGATGTAGTCACCTGTGGAAACACAGCGAGCTATTGGATAGCTTAGACAACATAATAAAGAATACTTTATCATCGGTTTTGAATATTGATTTGGATGACAAGGCGTGGTCGCAGGCCTCCCTACCTGTCAAATTGGGAGGCTTAGGTATTCGCAAAATTTCCAGTGTAGCCCTACCAGCGTTCCTATCTTCCGTCTACAGCACTAGTTCTTTAGTTGAAAAAATTTTAAACACGTCTGATTTGGTCCGATCACAAATTTCTTTCAAAATTTCATATTTAGACGAAGCTAGAACGGCTTGGCATAGTGCTTGCCCCGATGCTGCTCCTCCAAAATCTCTTTCGTCCCAACGGCAATGGGACGGGCCTTTGTGTGAGTTGACACGGAATTGTTTGTTACAAACGTGCTCCAGCTCGGCAGATCGTGCCCGTCTCCTAGCCGTTTCTAAATGGGAGTCAGGACATTGGCTGCAAGCACTTCCTTCTTATAACACTGGCACTTTATTGGATCCCGCTACTTTCCGTATCGCAACATGTATTCGGTTGGGTGCAAGGTGTTGTGCGCCTCATCAATGCCAGTGCGGTACTGCAGTCGAACAGCTTGGTCATCACGGATTATCGTGTACTAGGGCCGCTGGTCGGATATCTCGTCATGCCAGCCTTAATGACATCATCCGGCGGGCCTTTGTCAGCGCTAACGTACCAGCTATTCTCGAACCGAATGGTCTGTTCCGTGACGATGGCAAGAGGCCCGACGGTATGACACTAGTCCCATGGGAGTTGGGGAGGCCCATTGTGTGGGACGCTACATGCGTCGACACACTTGCACCTTCCCATCTTTCAAGGACATCCACTAGGGCTGGTGCGGCGGCAGATCTGGCCGAGGATCTCAAGAGGCGTAAATATGCAGGTCTCGACAGAACCTACGCATTTGCTCCCCTTGGATTCGAGACCCTAGGTCCGTGGGGTACCGAGGCTCTCCGGGTTTTTAAAAAATTATCTGAGCGTCTGGTCGATGCGACGCGTGACCCGAGAGCTGGTGAATATCTGGCTCAGCGCATCAGCATTGCCATACAGCGTGGTAATGCAGCCAGTGTCTTGGGGACGCTTCCGACTGGTATTGACATGGATCAATTGAGCTACCTTTAGACTGTTTGCAACCGTCTGCGGTTAGCTCAATGGTTTCAATTGTAAATACTAGTTGTAATTTTTCTATTCCTTTGCTTGTAATTTTCGTTGTTAATAAAGATGTTATGTATTAAAAAAAAAAAAAAAAACTAATATTTTAATACTCAGGGGGTATACCTACTCTAGGTACCTTCTCTATCCAACATCCTCCAAGGTAGGTACGAGAAGCTCAGTTGAAGTCCTGCTAAATATGAGATAAAGGCACCATAATGTAATTTACATATTATAAATATGTAAACCTGGTTATTGCCGTAAAAAGTTATTTGCCGATAATGTACATGAAATGCCCTGGAAATAGTTGAATTGACTTAAATCAGTAGTTGCCTATTATAATTGGTTATTTCAATGGGGTCGGTAAATAGAAAAGAAGTTACCTGCATAACAACACATCTTACATCAGACTTTAAAAGTAATATTACGGAGGTTAGAGTAATTCCCGGAGTGTAATTTTGAGAAAAGTTCTAGGTATTTGTTGTACAGAGGCTACTGAAATATTTATTCAATTTGTGTATATACTACAACAAGATAAAGCACTGGGTGGGCAATGGACGCTTGAATATTTGTATCTCGGTCAGAAATCAGTTTTTTTTACATTTCACACATCAAAGTCTAGTTTTTTTATCACTACATAGTATAATATAAAGTTGCTTTCTCTGTCCCTATGTCATTATGTCCCTTTGAACGCTTAAATCTTTAAAACTACGCAACGGATTTTGATGCGGTTTTTTTTAATAGATAGAGTGATTCAAGAGGAAGGTTTATACGTATAATATAAAACCGTGCAAAGTCGGGGCGGGTCGCTAGTTATTAATAAATGAACCTGCTACTAAATTATCGTGAATTAAATACTATGAACGTAATTGTTGGTATATTATGAGTATTAAATGTAGGGTACTAAGAAGGTAAGTTGTTCCGGGACCGATCGTCATAGATGGCCACCTTCTTGAAATTGTTTCCGAGTAGATACACTTACCTTGGGCAAATTGTGCAGTTAGGTAAAAACTATTTTGAGAAGGAGGCCAAGAGGAGGATCCAGCTAGGCTGGGCAGCATTTGAGAAACTACGTCGGGTCTTCTCGACATCCATACCGCAATATTTGAAAACGAAAGTTTTCAACCAGTGCGTCCTACCTAAGAGTGTCCACGACTCACGGTAGGGCTGGTCCACCAGTTCAAAGTCGCTCAGCGAGCTATGGAAAGAGCTATGTGAGGAGTCTCTCTGAAGGATAGGATTCATTATGAATACATCCGACAGAGAACCAAGTTATCGACATAGCTCAAAGAATTAGCAAGCTGAAGTGGCAGTGGGCTGGCCATATCTCGCGAAGAAACGACAACCGTTGGGATAAACGTGTTCTTGAGTGGAGACCGCGACTCGGTAAGGTACTAAGGTAAGGTTTATTAGATAGTCAGATAGTCATTTTATTGGTAAATTTTTTTACAAGTCATTTCACATTATATTTAGTACATATTAACAGATAGGTACCTACTAATAAATGCAGTGTAAAATCAAATATACTTAGACAAAAAGGAAATGCACAAACATTAGTACAACTCAAAAATCTTTATCAACATTCATATTCAGATTCATACCTACTTATTAATTAAAGGTCATTCATATTCAGATTCATTTTAATTCAGCAGTAAATAATTGTTAGCCATTTGTGTTTTCTTTTCTGGAATTAAATACATAGAGTAAACGAGTTCTTGAGTGGAGATCGCGATTCACTAAGCGTAATGTATGACGCCCTTCAGCATGGTGGGATGGCGATCTGCGAAGGACTGCAGACTACCATACTAAAATGTGGCAAAATGAAGACAGGGCGTTATAGCACTTATAGGTCTCATTATATATACCTAGGGTAGGCATAATTATTTCCAGCAGAGCATTGATTTTTGCAATCGAAGAGTTCATAATATGAAAATTAAAAACTTGCTGCAAACCCCTTCTGAGCTTTAAAAAAGTGGTTGAATTTAATTTATCGCTAAAATAAACATATGGCTCCTAACAGCTTCCTAAAAGTATATTCCGTACAATATGTATCTCTCTCTATTCTGTCTACCTTCTGTACCAACCGAACAAAGGAGGTTGGTTTCAATCCTGACCCCTAACCTGAAACTAACCTCTAGAATTGAAACCTCTTTTGTATTGTGCCGCCATTTGCAATGAAGAGAACCTATGGAAATTAAATTATTCTGCCGATGTTCAAAAAATATTTTTTTTTCTTCTGTAAATATTATGGAAAAACTGAAAATGCAAAGTTCCTTAGGATTTTAAGACCTTTCCCAATTATTATAATAGTAAGGTAAGATAGTAAGGTAAGACTTGGACCAAAAGTAGAAAGCGCCGGCCAATGAAAAAATAAATGAAATATTTCGGTAGAACATAACGTCTCGATAATTTTTAGCTATGGCTGCTATGCTGTGCTATTATTATTTAAGTGGTTAAATGAGGTCAAAAATTCGTAATTTTTGATATCGATTTTTGAAAAATCGATATTTCAGTAACTAACCAAATGAGTAATCTACTACCTCTACATAAAAATAAGTCGGGTTTTCCTTCCTGACGCTATAACTCCAGAACGCACGAACCAATTTCCACGGTTTTGCATTCGTTGGAAAGGTCTCGGGCTCCGTGAGGTTTATAGTAATGTATAATAAAACCGTGCGAAGCCGGGGCGGGGCGCTAGTTTTTTATAAGGATATCTATGACTTAAATGAAATGTCCCCTTTTAAGTGCACAATTCATTTATTTCGAGGTACTTTCACTGACCTTATACACAAATCTATCTTATCATAATCCTATCTTCCTTATCTATCTTATCTTCAAGACCTTCCGCCCAAGTTTTAGATTACACCCAGAAAATAAGGTCCATACACCACATCGTTATAATTAAAATAGGGGTGATTTACTCTCATTCGGGCATTATTTTTTGAAGGGACCTATCGTTGCTGGTACCTATAGAGTCAGTGTTTTTTCAATTATTTATACTGTACTATAAATTTTATTAAATTTTTATTAAACCTGTAATAATTAAGTTGTTAAACTTATAAATTGTGCATAGATTTACTAAAATATATTTCATATATTTTGGTAATAGTTTAGTAGTAGTTTTTTAATTACATAACTTTAATAGCGAAGAAGGGGAAATGAAACATAATTTAGATTAAACATTAGATGAAATTTATTTAGTCCGGTCAATTTAGACATTCGAAGCTACATAAATTCCCCTTCATTTTTCACGATTTTCATCAAAACGGTAAGTTTTATCATAAAAAATATCGACAAAAATTGTAAATTATCTACAAAAAATGGTTAGGTTCAGTTCGGTTCGGTTCGGTTCGTTAGGTTAGGTAAGGTTAGGTTAGTTTAGGTTAGGCTAGGTTCGGTTAGGTTCGGTTAGGTTCGGTTCGGTTCGGTTCGGTTCGGTTCGGTTCGTTAGGTTAGGTTAGGTTAGGTTAGGTTAGGTTAGGTTAGGTTAGGTTAGGTTAGGCTAGGTTCGGTTAGGCTAGGTTCGGTTAGGTTCGGTTCGGTTCGGTTCGGTTCGTTAGGTTAGGTTAGGTTAGGTTAGGTTAGGTTAGGTTAGGTTAGGTTAGGTTAGGTTAGGTTAGGTTAGGTTAAGTTAGGTTAGGTTAGGTTAGGTTAGGTTAGGTTAGGTTAGGTTAGGTTAGGTTAGGTTAGGTTAGGTTAGGTTAGGTTAGGTTAGGTTAGGTTAGGTTAGGTTAGGTTAGGTTAGGTTAGGTTAGGTTAGGTTAGGTTAGGTTAGGTTAGTTTAGGTTAGGTTAGGCTAGGTTCGGTTAGGTTCGGTTAGGTTCGGTTCGGTTCGGTTCGGTTCGTTAGGTTAGGTTAGGTTAGGTTAGGTTAGGTTAGGTTAGGTTAGGTTAGGTTAGGTTAGGTTAGGTTAGGTTAGGTTAGGTTAGGTTAGTTAGGTAAAGTTAGGTTAGGTTAGGTTCCACGACTGGTGGACTAACCTAACCTAACTTAAATTAACCTAACCTAACCTAACCTAACCTAACCTAACCTAACCTAACCTAACCTAACCTAACCTAACCTAACCTAACCTAACCTAACCTAACCTAACGAACCGAACCGAACCGAACCGAACCTAACCGAACCTAGCCTAACCGAACCGAACCGAACCTAACCATTTTTTGTATATAATTTTATGATTTACAATTTTTGTCGATATATTTTTATGATAAAAATTAATGTTTTGATGAAATACATAGCCATAGATATAATTTTTGACCTCATTTAACCACTCAAATAATAATGCTCAAAATACCAATAAAATATCAATACCATTAATGGACTTATTTAAACGAACGTTTTTAATGTAGTCGTTAGTTATTCCTTAATAAATAAATAAACTAGATCCATTACTATCTTAGTAAGTAGGTAAAATAATATTTATTCAAAGAAAGGTTAACAATTTTATATACTTAAGACTATTGTACAGTTAAAATATTTTAAAATTAAGTATGTCTAATTGTATGTCTATTTGATTGGCTACGGCCCCACACTAGGCTCAGGGCCCGTGTCGTGGATCTTGGAAGAAACATATTGAGTCGACCTGTAAAAAAATGGCGAAAGTAATTTACGCGCTTAAGCAACTTAGACCCATTTCTTTAGATATTCAAATTCAAAATGCTTTATTTCCTTAAGACCTTACAGGACACTTGGACACATAAAGCTCTGAAAGACATATATTACGCATACATATATATGTATATTTACTCAATTATGTCTTATGGTATCATTTTATTTGGGAGCTCTACAGATTACGAATGTATACTTAAATTACAAAAGCGTGCCATAAGAGTATTAATGAAAGCGAAATACAGAGAGTCAAAAACCTTCGGATATTAGCATCAGTAGCGGTATTCATAAAAAAAATAATTTGAAAGAATATACAATCGGAGGCGAAAGTAGCAAACGTGCCACGCTGCAGAAAATAATGCTAGAGCCGATTCACCATCGACTGAAAATCGCAAAACGGCTCCCTAAAATAATGGGCCAAAAGCTATATAAACAAGCTCCCGATAGATCTTAAACTTACTAAAAGTGAAATTTTTTGCTTGACAAGACGCTATATACCTCTAGTATTAAAGAGTTTTTAGATAACGACCACAGCAAGTACGAAATAAAATCAACTAAACTAAAACTGATGGGTAACATCACTTAATCTAATACGAGTAGTAGAGTCCTAATTTTAAGAAATTATATTTTTATTATAATAATAAACCATAGATACATATGTTATAAAATTCTGACGAGTCATAGCCTGATCATTTAATTTTAAGTACCTAAATACTTTAACAACGCAACGGTTTTAGGCAACGCTCGTCGCCGTACAACTCCCGCGTGATCCGGTTCGAGGACACTGCCAGGCGGGGAGTTTGACTTGGGCGGTACATCTGTCAAAGAATAACGCAGGTGTCCTAAGGCCAGCTCAGCGAGGACGGAAACCTCGCGTGGAGCAAAAGGGCAAAAGCTGGCTTGATCCAGATGTTCAGTACGCATAGGGACTGCGAAAGCACGGCCTATCGATCCTTTAGTACTAAAGAGTTTTTAGCAAGAGGTGCCAGAAAAGTTACCACAGGGATAACTGGCTTGTGGCAGCCAAGCGTTCATAGCGACGTTGCTTTTTGAGCCTTCGATGTCGGCTCTTCCTATCATTGCGAAGCAAAATTCGCCAAGCGTTGGATTGTTCACCCATCAAAAGGGAACGTGAGCTGGGTTTAGACCGTCGTGAGACAGGTTAGTTTTACCCTACTGATGGCTTGTCGTTGCGATAGTAATACTGCTCAGTACGAGAGGAACCGCAGTTTCGGACATTTGGTTCATGCACTCGGCCGAGCGGCCGGTGGTGCGAAGCTACCATCCGCGGGATTATGCCTGAACGCCTCTAAGGCCGAAGCCAGCCTAGCCGAATCCGGCAAGGATATGCTCACTGTGGAGCCCCGAGAGTCGGGAGGCTCTAAACAATGTGACTTTACTAGTTGCGCTTTACTTCGTAAGGCGTGACGTCGAAGCCCATTTGGACCGCGGAGATCGGTGCGTACGGTTTAACACGTGCACCACGGCTCCTTCTGGTTCGGATATAACTCAGTTCGATGTCGGGGCTCGGAATAGTCTGTAGACGACTTACGTTCCTGGCGGGGTGTTGTGGTCGGTAGAGCAGCGTCGTGCTGCGATCTGTTGAGACTCAGCCCTACGCCAGGTGATTCGTCCGAGGACGAGTTTTTTTTTTTTAATTTTTATAGTATTGTTATTCTATGAACATGTAAAACGGCAAGGTCCGAGTCTAACTTTACTAACTTTACTAACATTACTAACTTTACTAACTACTAACTTTACTAACTTTACTAACTTTACTAACTTTACTAACTTTACTAACTTTAGGTACTAACTTTACTAACTTTACTAACTTTACTAACTTTACTAACATTACTAACATTACTAACTTTAGGTACTAACTTTACTAACATTACTAACTTTACTAACTACGAATATACATTGTACCTGATGATGAACTTCGATTGCATGCAACCTTTAGACTGTTTTGAACGGTCTGCAGTTAGCTCGATTGTATATACTGGTTTTATTTTTTTCTATTCCGTTTATTTTTATACATTTTTTTAAATTTAGCTCTTGTTAGCTTGTTCTTGTAATTTTCAGTACTTTACTTATTTACCTTATAGAACTTCATTAACAACGAAAATTATAATCAAAAAATGTATACCTACTTGTAAATATACAATTCAAATCATTGAGCTAACTACAGACGGTCGAAAACAGTCTAGAGGTATCTCAATTGTTTACTTTATTAATTTAAGAAAGGAAATAACAATCAAGGAATAGAACCTTATTAAAACTATTATTTACAATATTTTGGTAGGTTGAAAACAGTCTAGAGTTAGCTCAACTGAATGAAAGAATGGATGAAAACTCTTTATTATACTTAAATGTACCACAAAAAGGCTGAAAATGATACATAAAAATACTGCAAACTAAGACTAAGTATAAATAAATAAATAATAATAAATAATTTCGGACAGTCCACACAGCATAATCCAGCCCAAGCTAAGCAGTTAAGATAGATAAGGGCGACCCTATCGCTAAAAGCGATCTCTTCCAGGCAACCTTTGGATGGACCGGATATAAAAGAACAATATAGACGGTGGTAGTTACATTAGATCTACTTCTCTAGATAGATGGAAAAGAAAAAAATACATACCCAATAAGCTTCCAATGTTATAAACTTACATAAACATGTAACTTTATATAGTTAGATAAATAATGTACCACACGTTCATGTGGTAATTCCGGGAAAAATTTATAAAATGTTACCTATGTGTTATTCCAGACTATGATCTATCTCTTTGCCAAATTTCATCCATATCCGTTCAGTAGTTTTTGCATGAAAGAGTAACAAATATCCATCTATCCATCCATACTTACAAACTTTCGCGTTTATAATATTACTAGCGACCCGCCCCGGATTCGCATATTCATTAAAATATGCAAATTTTAATATTTTTGAGATAAGCACATTAATGTAGTAAATACAATATCAATACAATATCGAGCTCGTATTTTTTTACCTGATTATGAGACTAGATGCCGTAAGTTCCACTTTCTTCCCACTCTTTAAACGCAGACAAGAGTGGCTGATTTGACTTACCTAATTATTATAGCAAACGGAACTGTTGATTGCCCAGAGCTTCTTGAGCAAATAGGACTGCGCACATGCACGCTTGCACCTATCGTAAGGACTAATTATAGGCAGAACGCATTTGTTTATAGAGCTTCTAGCTCGTTTAACTCATTAGTACATGAAAACAGCAATATAGATTTATTCAACACCAGTTCAAGTAAGCTTAAACGCTTGCTTAGTGATACATTTTTCGTTTTAGTTTGAGAAATTCTCTTGTTTGTGCTTGTACTTAGTATAAAAAACCATCTATTTTTCTTTTTTAGTTATTGTTATTGCTAGTAAGTCGTCAACTTAACTTCTTTGTTTAAGCAGTTTTACTAATAGGTTTATATACTTTTAATATATCTAGTTTTCTGTAAAAATTTTTTAAGTTAAAATTAATACCTATATGTCTACTTTCTGTAAATTCATCTCAAGTCAACAGATCTCAAGTTGCTGCTTTAATTTATTATTAGTGAAAACTTTTAATTGGCCTTAATTTAAAAATTCTTTGTATCTACTCATTGTCTAGCTGTAAGTTTTCCTAAAATTGTAAAAATAAAATAAAATAAATTTGAAGTATGTTTTTTGTTTTAATACAATAATACCTAAATTATGTCACAGTAACAGCTGTTTTCTGGAACGCAGATCATCTTAATAGTTAACTAATCAATGTTCAAATCTCTATTCAAGTGTCATTTGGGTTTCTCGAACATTGATTACGTACTTATATTTTGAAAAACAAAACTCTTGTCAAATAACATAATACGCTAATTAGGCCTGATTCTTTGTTCAAGCTCTTGTCAAATCAATAATTAACTAATCGGCGATTTTGCTCTAATTAGTTGAAATTATTACAACAATTTGCTGTATTTTTCCAAGTTCTAAACCGGGGTATAATACATAAAAAATCAACAGGTTGGTAATCCAAAAGCCATACACTACATAGTATAAACTAGAGTCGCTTTCTCTGTCCCTATGTCATTATGTCCCTTTGAACGCTTAAATCTTTAAAACTACGCAACGGATTTTGATGCAGTTTTTTTTAATAGATAGAGTGATTCAAGAGGAAGGTTTTTATGTATAATATAAAACCGTGCGAAGCCGGGGCGGGTCGCTAGTTTTCAAATAAAATGTAAATGTGACTAACATGATCAAAATCGTGACTTAACTGTTTTGTGACATACCTGTATTTTGTATACTCATGTGATTCACATTTATTGTAAAGCAGAGTTTACATGAAATTGTCATCATTTTATAAAAGAATAATAGAATTTTTTATGTTATAAAAGAAAACTTAAAGATATACTGAACTGAAAGAATGACAGTCGTAAGATGATCAATGATTAGTTACCTAATTATCATCTAATCAGCGTTCGTACACCCCGATTTGATTTGACCAGTGTGTTAAATTAATCGCTTTATCAACTGATTTACGATTTGAACAACGTTCTAGAAACCGGCTGTTAGTGATGCAAAATGAATTGTGTATTTTAAACGACTTCGAAAAAGGAGGAGGTTCTCATGACGTATGCAAAGAATGATGGTAAGAATTTTCAGCTATCGTGCGTGTACACGTATCGCAAGGGTATCAACCGATAGCTCCTAAAATTTTCCCAAGAGTTTTGTACTTAGATTTTGACCTGACTTGGATATATTTAATTGATACTTTTATGGCTAAAACATAATAATTTATAAGCAAATCGACAAAACTTACTCATCTGAAAGTGAACTATCAGTGCTACTACCTATTGTACTTTTGTTTTCAATTGTACATATTTCAATGTTAATCATTGTATGTGTGTGCTAAATAAATGTTTTACCTATCTAACTACTGTTGTTGTTTGTAAGTGAAGCCAAACTCATGTACCTAGGTATAATAATAATTTTTACATAGTAAAAAACAAAGTCGCTTTTTCTGTCCCTATTTCCCTTTGACTGCTTTAATCTTTAAAACTACACAATGGATTTTGATGCGGTTTTTTTAATACATACCTCTAGATAGAGTGATTCAAGAGGAAGGTTTATACGTATAATAAAACCGTCGAAGGCGGGGCGGGTCGCTAGTTAGTTATAAAATAATAACTCAATCAAATTGGAGACAAATATGTTAATACCTAGGCACCTACTAATTCAAATGTTTGGTTCCAATCCAGGGATGTACTGTAGCTATCAAGTCTATCCAATTTCCTCCGATTCAGATTCAGATTCAGATATTTTATTAATAACAGTTGTTACAGGTCATGAAGAATTACATTGATCATAATTACATTTTAGAACAATTTGGACGATTATCGTCAATAAAAAAATAATATTATAAAATAACAATAATAATTAAAATAATAAATAATCTAAATAAAAATTAAATTTAAAATAATTAAATTAAATTAATCAGCAATTAATACATAATTCGCTACAGTTACACCGTAAGCTTATTGTCGTTAAAAAACTCGTCAACCCTATAAAGAGCTTGCTCGGTAAGCCAGTTCTTCAGCTTGTTTTTAAAGGATTGCGTCGATCGTGCAGCGGTAATACTTATCTTGGAATATATCTTGGAAGTCGATTGTACACGGCGGGTCCCATCACGTGAACCAGTTTCTTAGATTTGGTCAGCCGCCGCGGCACCACTTGCAACCTTTGCGCGTGTCGGGTCGGGTACGTGTGGGAGTCACCGAGACTCGCGTACTCGTCCAGGTGGTGATGGGCATACACAGCTGCGTTGAAGATAACGAGGGCGGGCACAGTAATTATTTTTAGCTCCTTGAAGAATGGACGAGCGGAGGTATTCTGTGAAACTCTCACAATTGCTCGGACTGCTCTCTTCTGCATCCTAAACGCTCGCTCCCAATCGGCAGCTCTGCCCCACAGCTCTACGCCATATTGAAGGAGCGAGTGAACGGATGCAAAGTAACAGCTTCTGGTCATCCTTTTCTCCAGAGTAGCCGACAAACGCCATAAAGCAAAGCAGGCCCTGCCCACCCTCTCGCAGAGTCTATCAATGTGCAGCTCCCACGTTAGGCTCTCATCGAGCATGAAGCCCAGGAATAAAGTGTGTTTCACCTGAGCGATTGCGGCTCTCCCTTGAAACACATCCAAGCCTCTACAGGTACGGCCTGCGAGGTTAAAGTGTATAAAGTTTGTTTTCGTTACGTTCATAAGGAAGCCGTTACGATGGAACCACTCACTCAGCCTCGCAGCCACTACGTTCAGCCTCCTCTCCAGGTCGTCCAAAGTTGGCGCTGTGACTACAGCAGCAACGTCGTCCGCATACATAAGTGCATGCGCGTCACCGATGCACTCAGGCAGGTCGTTCAAGAGGAGGGAGAACATTATGTTAGACAGCGAGGATCCCTGGGCAACACCTATAGTCGCCTTAAGAGGTGCCGACTTGACGTTTCCGCCAGCTGTTACGGTCTGCGATCGGTTCATCATGAACTTGCTCATAAGAGAGAGTGCAGGGCCATCGATACCATAGTGTGCCAGCTTAGCGGTTAGCACGCTGTGATCGGCGACATCAAAGGCCTTAGATAGATCACACAGAATCACCGCCACCTGTAGACGGTCTTCACGAGCCCGCAGCACACAAGTGACCAACTCCCGGGCCACGTCCGTCGTGGACCGTCCCGCTCTGTAGGCAAACTGTCCGTCCGAAAGGGATTGAGTATCCGCAAGGTATTCTGTGAGCCTTCCGCTGAGGCCATACTCAAATACTTTTGCTACGGCAGGTATTATTGAGACTGGTCGGTAACTGTTTAGGTCTTCCTTTTTACCTTTACCTTTGTACAGGGGTGAAACCCTCACGTTTTTGAATACCTGCGGATAACGTCCCTCTCGCACGCACAAATTAAAAAGTGTTGAAAGAATAAAGCTAAGCGGCGCGGCGGCGGCGTGCACCAACGACACTGATATTTCGTATATATCCTTAGTAGCTTTAAGAGCTACTCCATTGGATATAATTTTAAATACCTCAAATGGCGTGAAAGCTTTGAACCTGAGTGAGCGGTCGGCGGGAGCGCGCGCGCCCGCCAGTGCACGCAGCGCGGCCGTGACGTCAGCAGCGGGCGCGCCGCAGGTCGCCGCGGCGTTCACGAAGTGCGAGTTGACGGCGTCCGCCGCCTCCGCCCCGCTCGCGTACCTGGAGCCGCCCGGACTCCGGAGGGTATCCACAAGCTCGAGGTTCAGTCGCCGTCGTCCGGTCTCGAGCCTCACAACATCCCACATCGATTTGGTCCTATTAGTTGAGCTGGATATAATGTTACAGTAAAAACGACTTCTCTCTGTCTTTATAATCTGATTAAATCTATTTTTGTAATCTTCTAATTTATTTGACAACGCTTGGTTCAGAGGGAATTTCATAACGCTAGACTGTATTTCTCTCAGTAGGAATTCTAAGCTTACGATTTCATTTGTGACCCACGAGTAAGACTTTGTCCTACTGGGCGCGAGTTTAAATGGAAAACATGTGTCGAGTTTACTTATTAAAATATTTATAACGGATTGAGCTAAATCATCTGCAGTCGCTCGCCTTTGACTTACATCGACCCAGTCGACACTTTCGATCGCGGATATAAAATTAAGTTTATTCGCCCTAGTATAAGACCTCGCAAGACGCGGTGTGAACGGGGCTTTAGTCTCACAGAGCAGGTCGACCCTTACGGCATGGTGGTCGCTCCACAGCATACGCGTCGCGGTCGCGCGCACAGTCCCGGCCCGCACTCGGTCACCACTCACATAGGCGTGATCCAAGCCGGTACTCGTTGTATCAGTTATCCTCGTGGGAAAATTGATAACATTACAATAATTACGCGTGTACAGGATATCGCACAGCTTTTTCTGGTCACCGTTAAGAGGGCACATGCAGTCTATATTCATGTCACCAACGACGACGCAATCCTTCCCGCAGTCCCCTAGCTTATCTAGCAAGCGCTCCAACAATGGATAGAATAGTGAAACAGATGTTTTGTTCGATCTATACATACACACCACTACAATATTATATTCGGTAAGCTCCACAGCGGATACCTCGCAAACTTGCTCCACAGATAAACCGGTGCAGTCAAATTCCTTAACCCGCCATTTGTGACGTCACTTTGACTTACGTGGTTTGTGACGCCGGTCTTGCGGACCGGGTTTTTCAAATTTAAATTTTCCTAAATGATTTTACTCCATGGAACTTTTACTTATTCAAATATTAAAAAGGTATATTTTTATTATAATAATACAATGGTATATCTTAAATCACATATCTTTTATTTAACTTACCGCTTACATAGTTAAAACATTAAAAATATCCAAGATTTTTCTAACGCTCTTAAATAGGTATCAGATTTTTTACCAAAAATCTATTTTTTCTAACTAAATCAGCCTTTCACTGTTTGATTACAATAGAAACTATAAAAAAACAAACAAAAAAGATACCCGTAGTTAATAAAAAAGCATTAAAAAAAACTCCCCAAAAATCATACTTCTTCAAGAGCCAAAAAAAAGCTTGAGCATGTTGGCACTCTCTAGGTATGCTGGCTGGTGGCAAATATATGTGGATTTTCTATTTTTTTGCCATTCGCACTCAAAGAACCGACCATTTTTTGACAAACCCTTTTTATCCTAGTATGTGTAAGACATGCTAAAACATTATTTAGAAATAAGGCAACAAATATGTATGAACTGAGTTAAATATTATAAGATATGCAAAAAGATCAAAGGTAACATAGTAAAAACAATCACAATAACTACACTACTTAATTAAACCAAAAATAGATATACATACTTATAAATTATTAGAAAAATATATATTTATCTTTGACTATTTTACTTACGTAATCTGTGACCCCGGTCCCACGCACCGGGTTGGCGCCAAAACTCAAAAACGTGGGCCTGCCTTACCGATACGGGGTGTACTGACGGTGGGGTACGCAAAATCAGGAGAGTACACGAATTTGCAACTCAATTCAATAACGGGTAAAAAAGTTATCCGACTTTTTCGATCCACCCGGTCTCACAGACATATAGGTCACAAACGGCGGGTTAAATTTAACGTCTTGCCTAACATAGATACAAGAACCACCACGTGAAATAATTGGTCTACAATAGAATGAGCCTAAAATAAATTTATTAATAGTAATTTTATCTATTTGATATTCTTTTAAATGGTGTTCTGTTATACAGAGAACTTTACATTTAATAACATTTTCAACCATTACTTCTAAGTGTTTAGTTTTATTTTTAAGAGAGCAAACATTTTGGTGACATATAACTAACTTGTTTATATAGTTCTCATCGTCAAATGGTAGTGCCCTGGAACGGAGCGAGTCACACGCCGACGCAGGAGCGGGCCGCCTCGTCGGTGGGGTCGCAGCCCCGCGGGCCGCGGGGCCGGTACAGAAACCACTCCGAGAAACGGATCCCGGAGGGCCAGGCAGTAGGTGTCGTCACTTCGCTGTACACGTTCTCCGGCATCTCGATGACGAAGGAGGCGTGCCTGTCTGATTTAATGTTTCGTTTTTCAACGGTGTAGTTTGACTTCGTTATCTTGTTAAGAAAGTTGAGAACTGTTTTGGTGGTAGTGTTCGGCTTAAAACTCCAAGCTTGGATGTGCCTAACGCGCTCAGCTGCTTCTATATCGACATTGTTCATTGCTGTCCCAGTAACAACAGTGGGACGTTGTTTTTGTTTACGCTGTCTGCTTACTACTTGCCAGTCATTCTCCATTCGAGCCGAGTCCCTGTTTATGACTTCGAGTGACATCGGGGCTACAGTCAATGGTTCTGTCGTGGAAGATCTCTTCGGTAAGCCAATAGTGCAAGTAGTTTCCGTCATAACATTTCGTTTATCGGGCTTTATTGTCGGCGGCGCGGCGGCGGCGGCGGCGGTGCGATTTCATTTTTCGAATGCATCGCAGTACTGTCACATCCATTGCGGCGTTTACTCGTTGAACTGGATATCCCGGCTATCGCGGCCGAGGCTTGTATGCGAGCGGCGCGAACCTGACGCTGGGGCGCGGCAGGCACTTGAGTCGGGGCGCTTGACAGCGAGTTGCGGGTAGCGGTATTTTCACTCGGTGAAATTAATTTTGTTATAATCACTGATTGCTCACAGATTTTGCATTCCAACGATTCAATTTTATTTACGAGTGACACAACTGTTATTTGTAGTTCGCGCACAATACATTCCATGGTTTTTAGTGACATTATTGTAAGTAGAAGATAATTTGATCGCGGAGCTACGTTGTACAGTGCGCGAGCGAGCGCAGAGCTCGCGAGAAACTCCAATGATGAATCTGTCTACTGTTATAGTTTGTAAATGATGGCATACTTATGTTCGTAGGTATAATATCAATTAGTAGGTAGGTAGAGTATTAAGCATAAAATAATAACACAATTAAATCTAACTAATATTTTAATACTCAGGGGGTATACCTACTCTAGGTACCTTCTCTATCCAACATCCTCCAAGGTAGGTACGAGAAGCTCAGTTGAAGTCCTGCTAAATATGAGATAAAGGCACCATAATGTAATTTACATATTATAAATATGTAAACCTGGTTATTGCCGTAAAAAGTTATTTGCCGATAATGTACATGAAATGCCCTGGAAATAGTTGAATTGACTTAAATCAGTAGTTGCCTATTATAATTGGTTATTTCAATGGGGTCGGTAAATAGAAAAGAAGTTACCTGCAGAACAACACATCTTACATCAGACTTTAAAAGTAATATTACGGAGGTTAGAGTAATTCCCGGAGTGTAATTTTGAGAAAAGTTCTAGGTATTTGTTGTACAGAGGCTACTGAAATATTTATTCAATTTGTGTATATACTACAACAAGATAAAGCACTGGGTGGGCAATGGACGCTTGAATATTTGTATCTCGGTCAGAAATCAGTTTTTTTTACATTTCACACATCAAAGTCTAGTTTTTTTATCACTACATAGTATAATATAAAGTTGCTTTCTCTGTCCCTATGTCATTATGTCCCTTTGAACGCTTAAATCTTTAAAACTACGCAACGGATTTTGATGCGGTTTTTTTTAATAGATAGAGTGATTCAAGAGGAAGGTTTATACGTATAATATAAAACCGTGCAAAGTCGGGGCGGGTCGCTAGTTATTAATAAATGAACCTGCTACTAAATTATCGTGAATTAAATACTATGAACGTAATTGTAGGTATATTATAAGTATTAAATGTAGGGTACTAAGGTAAGTTGTTCCGGGACCGATCGTCATAGATGGCCACCTTCTTGAAATTGTTTCCGAGTAGATACACTTACCTTGGGCAAATTGTGCAGTTAGGTAAAAACTATTTTGAGAAGGAGGCCAAGAGGAGGATCCAGCTAGGCTGGGCAGCATTTGAGAAACTACGTCGGGTCTTCTCGACATCCATACCGCAATATTTGAAAACGAAAGTTTTCAACCAGTGCGTCCTACCTAAGAGTGTCCACGACTCACGGTAGGGCTGGTCCACCAGTTCAAAGTCGCTCAGCGAGCTATGGAAAGAGCTATGTGAGGAGTCTCTCTGAAGGATAGGATTCATTATGAATACATCCGACAGAGAACCAAGTTATCGACATAGCTCAAAGAATTAGCAAGCTGAAGTGGCAGTGGGCTGGCCATATCTCGCGAAGAAACGACAACCGTTGGGATAAACGTGTTCTTGAGTGGAGACCGCGACTCGGTAAGGTACTAAGGTAAGGTTTATTAGATAGTCAGATAGTCATTTTATTGGTAAATTTTTTTACAAGTCATTTCACATTATATTTAGTACATATTAACAGATAGGTACCTACTAATAAATGCAGTGTAAAATCAAATATACTTAGACAAAAAGGAAATGCACAAACATTAGTACAACTCAAAAATCTTTATCAACATTCATATTCAGATTCATACCTACTTATTAATTAAAGGTCATTCATATTCAGATTCATTTTAATTCAGCAGTAAATAATTGTTAGCCATTTGTGTTTTCTTTTCTGGAATTAAATACATAGAGTAAACGAGTTCTTGAGTGGAGATCGCGATTCACTAAGCGTAATGTATGACGCCCTTCAGCATGGTGGGATGGCGATCTGCGAAGGACTGCAGACTACCATACTAAAATGTGGCAAAATGAAGACAGGGCGTTATAGCACTTATAGGTCTCATTATATATACCTAGGGTAGGCATAATTATTTCCAGCAGAGCATTGATTTTTGCAATCGAAGAGTTCATAATATGAAAATTAAAAACTTGCTGCAAACCCCTTCTGAGCTTTAAAAAAGTGGTTGAATTTAATTTATCGCTAAAATAAACATATGGCTCCTAACAGCTTCCTAAAAGTATATTCCGTACAATATGTATCTCTCTCTATTCTGTCTACCTTCTGTACCAACCGAACAAAGGAGGTTGGTTTCAATCCTGACCCCTAACCTGAAACTAACCTCTAGAATTGAAACCTCTTTTGTATTGTGCCGCCATTTGCAATGAAGAGAACCTATGGAAATTAAATTATTCTGCCGATGTTCAAAAAATATTTTTTTTTCTTCTGTAAATATTATGGAAAAACTGAAAATGCAAAGTTCCTTAGGATTTTAAGACCTTTCCCAATTATTATAATAGTAAGGTAAGATAGTAAGGTAAGACTTGGACCACAAGTAGAAAGCGCCGGCCAATGAAAAAATAAATGAAATATTTCGGTAGAACATAACGTCTCGATAATTTTTAGCTATGGCTGCTATGCTGTGCTATTATTATTTAAGTGGTTAAATGAGGTCAAAAATTCGTAATTTTTGATATCGATTTTTGAAAAATCGATATTTCAGTAACTAACCAAATGAGTAATCTACTACCTCTACATAAAAATAAGTCGGGTTTTCCTTCCTGACGCTATAACTCCAGAACGCACGAACCAATTTCCACGGTTTTGCATTCGTTGGAAAGGTCTCGGGCTCCGTGAGGTTTATAGTAATGTATAATAAAACCGTGCGAAGCCGGGGCGGGGCGCTAGTTTTTTATAAGGATATCTATGACTTAAATGAAATGTCCCCTTTTAAGTGCACAATTCATTTATTTCGAGGTACTTTCACTGACCTTATACACAAATCTATCTTATCATAATCCTATCTTCCTTATCTATCTTATCTTCGAGACCTTCCGCCCAAGTTTTAGATTATACCCAGAAAATAAGGTCCATACACCACATCGTTATAATTAAAATAGGGGTGATTTACTCTCATTCGGGCATTATTTTTTGAAGGGACCTATCGTTGCTGGTACCTATAGAGTCAGTGTTTTTTCAATTATTTATACTGTACTATAAATTTTATTAAATTTTTATTAAACCTGTAATAATTAAGTTGTTAAACTTATAAATTGTGCATATATTTACTAAAATATATTTCATATATTTTGGTAATAGTTTAGTAGTAGTTTTTTAATTACATAACTTTAATAGCGAAGAAGGGGAAATGAAACATAATTTAGATTAAACATTAGATGAAATTTATTTAGTCCGGTCAATTTAGACATTCGAAGCTACATAAATTCCCCTTCATTTTTCACGATTTTCATCAAAACGGTAAGTTTTATCATAAAAAATATCGACAAAAATTGTAAATTATCTACAAAAAATGGTTAGGTTCAGTTCGGTTCGGTTCGGTTCGTTAGGTTAGGTTAGGTTAGGTTAGTTTAGGTTAGGCTAGGTTCGGTTAGGTTCGGTTAGGTTCGGTTCGGTTCGGTTCGGTTCGGTTCGTTAGGTTAGGTTAGGTTAGGTTAGGTTAGGTTAGGTTAGGTTAGGTTAGGTTAGGTTAGGTTAGGTTAGGTTAGGTTAGGTTAGGTTAGGTTAGGTTAGGTTAGGTTAGGTTAGGTTAGGTTAGGTTAGGTTAGGTTAGGTTAGGTTAGGTTAGGTTAGGTTAGGTTAGGTTAGGTTAGGTTAGGTTAGGTTAGGTTAGGTTAGGTTAGGTTAGTTTAGGTTAGGTTAGGCTAGGTTCGGTTAGGTTCGGTTAGGTTCGGTTCGGTTCGGTTCGGTTCGGTTCGTTAGGTTAGGTTAGGTTAGGTTAGGTTAGGTTAGGTTAGGTTAGGTTAGGTTAAGTTAGGTTAGGTTAGGTTAGGTTAGGTTAGGTTAGTTAGGTAAAGTTAGGTTAGGTTAGGTTCCACGACTGGTGGACTAACCTAACCTAACTTAAATTAACCTAACCTAACCTAACCTAACCTAACCTAACCTAACCTAACCTAACCTAACCTAACCTAACCTAACCTAACCTAACCTAACCTAACCTAACCTAACCTAACCTAACCTAACCTAACCTAACCTAACCTAACCTAACCTAACCTAACGAACCGAACCGAACCGAACCGAACCTAACCGAACCTAGCCTAACCTAACCTAACCTAACCTTACCATTTTTTGTATATAATTTTATGATTTACAATTTTTGTCGATATATTTTTATGATAAAAATTTATGTTTTGATGAAATACATAGCCATAGATATAATTTTTGACCTCATTTAACCACTCAAATAATAATGCTCAAAATACCAATAAAATATCAATACCATTAATGGACTTATTTAAACGAACGTTTTTAATGTAGTCGTTAGTTATTCCTTAATAAATAAATAAACTAGATCCATTACTATCTTAGTAAGTAGGTAAAGTAATATTTATTCAAAGAAAGGTTAACAATTTTATATACTTAAGACTATTGTACAGTTAAAATATTTTAAAATTAAGTATGTCTAATTGTATGTCTATTTGATTGGCTACGGCCCCACACTAGGCTCAGGGCGCGTGTCGTGGATCTTGGAAGAAACATATTGAGTCGACCTGTAAAAAAATGGCGAAAGTAATTTACGCGCTTAAGCAACTTAGACCCATTTCTTTAGATATTCAAATTCAAAATGCTTTATTTCCTTAAGACCTTACAGGACACTTGGACACATAAAGCTCTGAAAGACATATATTACGCATATATTTACTCAATTATGTCTTATGGTATCATTTTATTTGGGAGCTCTACAGATTACGAATGTATACTTAAATTACAAAAGCGTGCCATAAGAGTATTAATGAAAGCGAAATACAGAGAGTCAAAAACCTTCGGATATTAGCATCAGTAGCGGTATTCATAAAAAAAATAATTTGAAAGAATATACAATCGGAGGCGAAAGTAGCAAACGTGCCACGCTGCAGAAAATAATGCTAGAGCCGATTCACCATCGACTGAAAATCGCAAAACGGCTCCCTAAAATAATGGGCCAAAAGCTATATAAACAAGCTCCCGATAGATCTTAAACTTACTAAAAGTGAAATTTTTTGCTTGACAAGACGCTATATACCTCTAGTATTAAAGAGTTTTTAGATAACGACCACAGCAAGTACGAAATAAAATCAACTAAACTAAAACTGATGGGTAACATCACTTAATCTAATACGAGTAGTAGAGTCCTAATTTTAAGAAATTATATTTTTATTATAATAATAAACCATAGATACATATGTTATAAAATTCTGACGAGTCATAGCCTGATCATTTAATTTTAAGTACCTAAATACTTTAACAACGCAACGGTTTTAGGCAACGCTCGTCGCCGTACAACTCCCGCGTGATCCGGTTCGAGGACACTGCCAGGCGGGGAGTTTGACTGGGGCGGTACATCTGTCAAAGAATAACGCAGGTGTCCTAAGGCCAGCTCAGCGAGGACGGAAACCTCGCGTGGAGCAAAAGGGCAAAAGCTGGCTTGATCCAGATGTTCAGTACGCATAGGGACTGCGAAAGCACGGCCTATCGATCCTTTAGTACTAAAGAGTTTTTAGCAAGAGGTGCCAGAAAAGTTACCACAGGGATAACTGGCTTGTGGCAGCCAAGCGTTCATAGCGACGTTGCTTTTTGAGCCTTCGATGTCGGCTCTTCCTATCATTGCGAAGCAAAATTCGCCAAGCGTTGGATTGTTCACCCATCAAAAGGGAACGTGAGCTGGGTTTAGACCGTCGTGAGACAGGTTAGTTTTACCCTACTGATGGCTTGTCGTTGCGATAGTAATACTGCTCAGTACGAGAGGAACCGCAGTTTCGGACATTTGGTTCATGCACTCGGCCGAGCGGCCGGTGGTGCGAAGCTACCATCCGCGGGATTATGCCTGAACGCCTCTAAGGCCGAAGCCAGCCTAGCCGAATCCGGCAAGGATATGCTCACTGTGGAGCCCCGAGAGTCGGGAGGCTCTAAACAATGTGACTTTACTAGTTGCGCTTTACTTCGTAAGGCGTGACGTCGAAGCCCATTTGGACCGCGGAGATCGGTGCGTACGGTTTAACACGTGCACCACGGCTCCTTCTGGTTCGGATATAACTCAGTTCGATGTCGGGGCTCGGAATAGTCTGTAGACGACTTACGTTCCTGGCGGGGTGTTGTGGTCGGTAGAGCAGCGTCGTGCTGCGATCTGTTGAGACTCAGCCCTACGCCAGGTGATTCGTCCGAGGACGAGTTTTTTTTTTTTAATTTTTATAGTATTGTTATTCTATGAACATGTAAAACGGCAAGGTCCGAGTCTAACTTTACTAACTTTACTAACATTACTAACTTTACTAACTACTAACTTTACTAACTTTACTAACTTTACTAACTTTAGGTACTAACTTTACTAACTTTACTAACTTTACTAACTTTACTAACATTACTAACATTACTAACTTTAGGTACTAACTTTACTAACATTACTAACTTTACTAACTACGAATATACATTGTACCTGATGATGAACTTCGATTGCATGCAACCTTTAGACTGTTTTGAACGGTCTGCAGTTAGCTCGATTGTATATACTGGTTTTATTTTTTTCTATTCCGTTTATTTTTATACATTTTTTTAAATTTAGCTCTTGTTAGCTTGTTCTTGTAATTTTCAGTACTTTACTTATTTACCTTATAGAACTTCATTAACAACGAAAATTATAATCAAAAAATGTATACCTACTTGTAAATATACAATTCAAATCATTGAGCTAACTACAGACGGTCGAAAACAGTCTAGAGGTATCTCAATTGTTTACTTTATTAATTTAAGAAAGGAAATAACAATCAAGGAATAGAACCTTATTAAAACTATTATTTACAATATTTTGGTAGGTTGAAAACAGTCTAGAGTTAGCTCAACTGAATGAAAGAATGGATGAAAACTCTTTATTATACTTAAATGTACCACAAAAAGGCTGAAAATGATACATAAAAATACTGCAAACTAAGACTAAGTATAAATAAATAAATAATAATAAATAATTTCGGACAGTCCACACAGCATAATCCAGCCCAAGCTAAGCAGTTAAGATAGATAAGGGCGACCCTATCGCTAAAAGCGATCTCTTCCAGGCAACCTTTGGATGGACCGGATATAAAAGAACAATATAGACGGTGGTAGTTACATTAGATCTACTTCTCTAGATAGATGGAAAAGAAAAAAATACATACCCAATAAGCTTCCAATGTTATAAACTTACATAAACATGTAACTTTATATAGTTAGATAAATAATGTACCACACGTTCATGTGGTAATTCCGGGAAAAATTTATAAAATGTTACCTATGTGTTATTCCAGACTATGATCTATCTCTTTGCCAAATTTCATCCATATCCGTTCAGTAGTTTTTGCATGAAAGAGTAACAAATATCCATCTATCCATCCATACTTACAAACTTTCGCGTTTATAATATTACTAGCGACCCGCCCCGGATTCGCATATTCATTAAAATATGCAAATTTTAATATTTTTGAGATAAGCACATTAATGTAGTAAATACAATATCAATACAATATCGAGCTCGTATTTTTTTACCTGATTATGAGACTAGATGCCGTAAGTTCCACTTTCTTCCCACTCTTTAAACGCAGACAAGAGTGGCTGATTTGACTTACCTAATTATTATAGCAAACGGAACTGTTGATTGCCCAGAGCTTCTTGAGCAAATAGGACTGCGCACATGCACGCTTGCACCTATCGTAAGGACTAATTATAGGCAGAACGCATTTGTTTATAGAGCTTCTAGCTCGTTTAACTCATTAGTACATGAAAACAGCAATATAGATTTATTCAACACCAGTTCAAGTAAGCTTAAACGCTTGCTTAATGATACATTTTTCGTTTTAGTTTGAGAAATTCTCTTGTTTGTGCTTGTACTTAGTATAAAAAACAATCTATTTTTCTTTTTTAGTTATTGTTATTGCTAGTAAGTCGTCAACTTAACTTCTTTGTTTAAGCAGTTTTACTAATAGGTTTATATACTTTTAATATATCTAGTTTTCTGTAAATTTTTTTTAAGTTAAAATTAATACCTATATGTCTACTTTCTGTAAATTCATCTCAAGTCAACAGATCTCAAGTTGCTGCTTTAATTTATTATTAGTGAAAACTTTTAATTGGCCTTAATTTAAAAATTCTTTGTATCTACTCATTGTCTAGCTGTAAGTTTTCCTAAAATTGTAAAAATAAAATAAAATAAATTTGAAGTATGTTTTTTGTTTTAATACAATAATACCTAAATTATGTCACAGTAACAGCTGTTTTCTGGAACGCAGATCATCTTAATAGTTAACTAATCAATGTTCAAATCTCTATTCAAGTGTCATTTGGGTTTCTCGAACATTGATTACGTACTTATATTTTGAAAAACAAAACTCTTGTCAAATAACATAATACGCTAATTAGGCCTGATTCTTTGTTCAAGCTCTTGTCAAATCAATAATTAACTAATCGGCGATTTTGCTCTAATTAGTTGAAATTATTACAACAATTTGCTGTATTTTTCCAAGTTCTAAACCGGGGTATAATACATAAAAAATCAACAGGTTGGTAATCCAAAAGCCATACACTACATAGTATAAACTAGAGTCGCTTTCTCTGTCCCTATGTCATTATGTCCCTTTGAACGCTTAAATCTTTAAAACTACGCAACGGATTTTGATGCAGTTTTTTTAATAGATAGAGTGATTCAAGAGGAAGGTTTTTATGTATAATATAAAACCGTGCGAAGCCGGGGCGGGTCGCTAGTTTTCAAATAAAATGTAAATGTGACTAACATGATCAAAATCGTGACTTAACTGTTTTGTGACATACCTGTATTTTGTATACTCATGTGATTCACATTTATTGTAAAGCAGAGTTTACATGAAATTGTCATCATTTTATAAAAGAATAATAGAATTTTTTATGTTATAAAAGAAAACTTAAAGATATACTGAACTGAAAGAATGACAGTCGTAAGATGATCAATGATTAGTTACCTAATTATCATCTAATCAGCGTTCGTACACCCCGATTTGATTTGACCAGTGTGTTAAATTAATCGCTTTATCAACTGATTTACGATTTGAACAACGTTCTAGAAACCGGCTGTTAGTGATGCAAAATGAATTGTGTATTTTAAACGACTTCGAAAAAGGAGGAGGTTCTCATGACGTATGCAAAGAATGATGGTAAGAATTTTCAGCTATCGTGCGTGTACACGTATCGCAAGGGTATCAACCGATAGCTCCTAAAATTTTCCCAAGAGTTTTGTACTTAGATTTTGACCTGACTTGGATATATTTAATTGATACTTTTATGGCTAAAACATAATAATTTATAAGCAAATCGACAAAACTTACTCATCTGAAAGTGAACTATCAGTGCTACTACCTATTGTACTTTTGTTTTCAATTGTACATATTTCAATGTTAATCATTGTATGTGTGTGCTAAATAAATGTTTTACCTATCTAACTACTGTTGTTGTTTGTAAATGAAGCCAAACTCATGTACCTAGGTATAATAATAATTTTTACATAGTAAAAAACAAAGTCGCTTTTTCTGTCCCTATTTCCCTTTGACTGCTTTAATCTTTAAAACTACACAATGGATTTTGATGCGGTTTTTTTAATACATACCTCTAGATAGAGTGATTCAAGAGGAAGGTTTATACGTATAATAAAACCGTCGAAGCCGGGGCGGGTCGCTAGTTAGTTATAAAATAATAACTCAATCAAATTGGAGACAAATATGTTAATACCTAGGCACCTACTAATTCAAATGTTTGGTTCCAATCCAGGGATGTACTGTAGCTATCAAGTCTATCCAATTTCCTCCAATGATGAATCTGTCTACTGTTATAGTTTGTAAATGATGGCATACTTATGTTCGTAGGTATAATATCAATTAGTAGGTAGGTAGAGTATTAAGCATAAAATAATAACACCATTAAATCTAACTAATATTTTAATACTCAGGGGGTATACCTACTCTAGGTACCTTCTCTATCCAACATCCTCCAAGGTAGGTACGAGAAGCTCAGTTGAAGTCCTGCTAAATATGAGATAAAGGCACCATAATGTAATTTACATATTATAAATATGTAAACCTGGTTATTGCCGTAAAAAGTTATTTGCCGATAATGTACATGAAATGCCCTGGAAATAGTTGAATTGACTTAAATCAGTAGTTGCCTATTATAATTGGTTATTTCAATGGGGTCGGTAAATAGAAAAGAAGTTACCTGCATAACAACACATCTTACATCAGACTTTAAAAGTAATATTACGGAGGTTAGAGTAATTCCCGGAGTGTAATTTTGAGAAAAGTTCTAGGTATTTGTTGTACAGAGGCTACTGAAATATTTATTCAATTTGTGTATATACTACAACAAGATAAAGCACTGGGTGGGCAATGGACGCTTGAATATTTGTATCTCGGTCAGAAATCAGTTTTTTTTACATTTCACACATCAAAGTCTAGTTTTTTTATCACTACATAGTATAATATAAAGTTGCTTTCTCTGTCCCTATGTCATTATGTCCCTTTGAACGCTTAAATCTTTAAAACTACGCAACGGATTTTGATGCGGTTTTTTTTAATAGATAGAGTGATTCAAGAGGAAGGTTTATACGTATAATATGAAACCGTGCAAAGTCGGGGCGGGTCGCTAGTTATTAATAAATGAACCTGCTACTAAATTATCGTGAATTAAATACTATGAACGTAATTGTAGGTATATTATGAGTATTAAATGTAGGGTACTAAGAAGGTAAGTTGTTCCGGGACCGATCGTCATAGATGGCCACCTTCTTGAAATTGTTTCCGAGTAGATACACTTACCTTGGGCAAATTGTGCAGTTAGGTAAAAACTATTTTGAGAAGGAGGCCAAGAGGAGGATCCAGCTAGGCTGGGCAGCATTTGAGAAACTACGTCGGGTCTTCTCGACATCCATACCGCAATATTTGAAAACGAAAGTTTTCAACCAGTGCGTCCTACCTAAGAGTGTCCACGACTCACGGTAGGGCTGTTCCACCAGTTCAAAGTCGCTCAGCGAGCTATGGAAAGAGCTATGTGAGGAGTCTCTCTGAAGGATAGGATTCATTATGAATACATCCGACAGAGAACCAAGTTATCGACATAGCTCAAAGAATTAGCAAGCTGAAGTGGCAGTGGGCTGGCCATATCTCGCGAAGAAACGACAACCGTTGGGATAAACGTGTTCTTGAGTGGAGACCGCGACTCGGTAAGGTACTAAGGTAAGGTTTATTAGATAGTCAGATAGTCATTTTATTGGTAAATTTTTTTACAAGTCATTTCACATTATATTTAGTACATATTAACAGATAGGTACCTACTAATAAATGCAGTGTAAAATCAAATATACTTAGACAAAAAGGAAATGCACAAACATTAGTACAACTCAAAAATCTTTATCAACATTCATATTCAGATTCATACCTACTTATTAATTAAAGGTCATTCATATTCAGATTCATTTTAATTCAGCAGTAAATAATTGTTAGCCATTTGTGTTTTCTTTTCTGGAATTAAATACATAGAGTAAACGAGTTCTTGAGTGGAGATCGCGATTCACTAAGCGTAATGTATGACGCCCTTCAGCATGGTGGGATGGCGATCTGCGAAGGACTGCAGACTACCATACTAAAATATGGCAAAATGAAGACAGGGCGTTATAGCACTTATAGGTCTCATTATATATACCTAGGGTAGGCATAATTATTTCCAGCAGAGCATTGATTTTTGCAATCGAAGAGTTCATAATATGAAAATTAAAAACTTGCTGCAAACCCCTTCTGAGCTTTAAAAAAGTGGTTGAATTTAATTTATCGCTAAAATAAACATATGGCTCCTAACAGCTTCCTAAAAGTATATTCCGTACAATATGTATCTCTCTCTATTCTGTCTACCTTCTGTACCAACCGAACAAAGGAGGTTGGTTTCAATCCTGACCCCTAACCTGAAACTAACCTCTAGAATTGAAACCTCTTTTGTATTGTGCCGCCATTTGCAATGAAGAGAACCTATGGAAATTAAATTATTCTGCCGATGTTCAAAAAATATTTTTTTTTCTTCTGTAAATATTATGGAAAAACTGAAAATGCAAAGTTCCTTAGGATTTTAAGACCTTTCCCAATTATTATAATAGTAAGGTAAGATAGTAAGGTAAGACTTGGACCAAAAGTAGAAAGCGCCGGCCAATGAAAAAATAAATGAAATATTTCGGTAGAACATAACGTCTCGATAATTTTTAGCTATGGCTGCTATGCTGTGCTATTATTATTTAAGTGGTTAAATGAGGTCAAAAATTCGTAATTTTTGATATCGATTTTTGAAAAATCGATATTTCAGTAACTAACCAAATGAGTAATCTACTACCTCTACATAAAAATAAGTCGGGTTTTCCTTCCTGACGCTATAACTCCAGAACGCACGAACCAATTTCCACGGTTTTGCATTCGTTGGAAAGGTCTCGGGCTCCGTGAGGTTTATAGTAATGTATAATAAAACCGTGCGAAGCCGGGGCGGGGCGCTAGTTTTTTATAAGGATATCTATGACTTAAATGAAATGTCCCCTTTTAAGTGCACAATTCATTTATTTCGAGGTACTTTCACTGACCTTATACACAAATCTATCTTATCATAATCCTATCTTCCTTATCTATCTTATCTTCGAGACCTTCCGCCCAAGTTTTAGATTATACCCAGAAAATAAGGTCCATACACCACATCGTTATAATTAAAATAGGGGTGATTTACTCTCATTCGGGCATTATTTTTTGAAGGGACCTATCGTTGCTGGTACCTATAGAGTCAGTGTTTTTTCAATTATTTATACTGTACTATAAATTTTATTAAATTTTTATTAAACCTGTAATAATTAAGTTGTTAAACTTATAAATTGTGCATATATTTACTAAAATATATTTCATATATTTTGGTAATAGTTTAGTAGTAGTTTTTTAATTACATAACTTTAATAGCGAAGAAGGGGAAATGAAACATAATTTAGATTAAACATTAGATGAAATTTATTTAGTCCGGTCAATTTAGACATTCGAAGCTACATAAATTCCCCTTCATTTTTCACGATTTTCATCAAAACGGTAAGTTTTATCATAAAAAATATCGACAAAAATTGTAAATTATCTACAAAAAATGGTTAGGTTCAGTTCGGTTCGGTTCGGTTCGTTAGGATAGGTTAGGTTAGGTTAGTTTAGGTTAGGCTAGGTTCGGTTAGGTTCGGTTAGGTTCGGTTCGGTTCGGTTCGGTTCGGTTCGTTAGGTTAGGTTAGGTTAGGTTAGGTTAGGTTAGGTTAGGTTAGGTTAGGTTAGGTTAGGTTAGGTTAGGTTAGGTTAGGTTAGGTTAGGTTAGGTTAGGTTAGGTTAGGTTAGGTTAGGTTAGGTTAGGTTAGGTTAGGTTAGGTTAGGTTAGGTTAGGTTAGGTTAGGTTAGGTTAGTTTAGGTTAGGTTAGGCTAGGTTCGGTTAGGTTCGGTTAGGTTCGGTTCGGTTCGGTTCGGTTCGTTAGGTTAGGTTAGGTTAGGTTAGGTTAGGTTAGGTTAGGTTAGGTTAGGTTAGGTTAGGTTAGGTTAGGTTAGGTTAGGTTAGGTTAGGTTAGGTTAGGTTAGGTTAGGTTAGGTTAGGTTAGGTTAGGTTAGGTTAGGTTAGGTTAGGTTAGGTTAGGTTAGGTTAGGTTAGGTTTGGTTAGGTTAGGTTAGGTTAGGTTAGGTTAGGTTAGGTTAGGTTAGGTTAGGTTAGGTTAGGTTAGTTTAGGTTAGGTTAGGCTAGGTTCGGTTAGGTTCGGTTAGGTTCGGTTCGGTTCGGTTCGGTTCGTTAGGTTAGGTTAGGTTAGGTTAGGTTAGGTTAGGTTAGGTTAGGTTAGGTTAGGTTAGGTTAGGTTAGTTAGGTAAAGTTAGGTTAGGTTAGGTTCCACGACTGGTGGACTAACCTAACCTAACTTAAATTAACCTAACCTAACCTAACCTAACCTAACCTAACCTAACCTAACCTAACCTAACCTAACCTAACCTAACCTAACCTAACCTAACGAACCGAACCGAACCGAACCGAACCTAACCGAACCTAGCCTAACCGAACCGAACCGAACCTAACCATTTTTTGTATATAATTTTATGATTTACAATTTTTGTCGATATATTTTTATGATAAAAATTAATGTTTTGATGAAATACATAGCCATAGATATAATTTTTGACCTCATTTAACCACTCAAATAATAATGCTCAAAATACCAATAAAATATCAATACCATTAATGGACTTATTTAAACGAACGTTTTTAATGTAGTCGTTAGTTATTCCTTAATAAATAAATAAACTAGATCCATTACTATCTTAGTAAGTAGGTAAAGTAATATTTATTCAAAGAAAGGTTAACAATTTTATATACTTAAGACTATTGTACAGTTAAAATATTTTAAAATTAAGTATGTCTAATTGTATGTCTATTTGATTGGCTACGGCCCCACACTAGGCTCAGGGCCCGTGTCGTGGATCTTGGAAGAAACATATTGAGTCGACCTGTAAAAAAATGGCGAAAGTAATTTACGCGCTTAAGCAACTTAGACCCATTTCTTTAGATATTTAAATTCAAAATGCTTTATTTCCTTAAGACCTTACAGGACACTTGGACACATAAAGCTCTGAAAGACATATATTACGCATATATTTACTCAATTATGTCTTATGGTATCATTTTATTTGGGAGCTCTACAGATTACGAATGTATACTTAAATTACAAAAGCGTGCCATAAGAGTATTAATGAAAGCGAAATACAGAGAGTCAAAAACCTTCGGATATTAGCATCAGTAGCGGTATTCATAAAAAAAATAATTTGAAAGAATATACAATCGGAGGCGAAAGTAGCAAACGTGCCACGCTGCAGAAAATAATGCTAGAGCCGATTCACCATCGACTGAAAATCGCAAAACGGCTCCCTAAAATAATGGGCCAAAAGCTATATAAACAAGCTCCCGATAGATCTTAAACTTACTAAAAGTGAAATTTTTTGCTTGACAAGACGCTATATACCTCTAGTATTAAAGAGTTTTTAGATAACGACCACAGCAAGTACGAAATAAAATCAACTAAACTAAAACTGATGGGTAACATCACTTAATCTAATACGAGTAGTAGAGTCCTAATTTTAAGAAATTATATTTTTATTATAATAATAAACCATAGATACATAAGTTATAAAATTCTGACGAGTCATAGCCTGATCATTTAATTTTAAGTACCTAAATACTTTAACAACGCAACGGTTTTAGGCAACGCTCGTCGCCGTACAACTCCCGCGTGATCCGGTTCGAGGACACTGCCAGGCGGGGAGTTTGACTGGGGCGGTACATCTGTCAAAGAATAACGCAGGTGTCCTAAGGCCAGCTCAGCGAGGACGGAAACCTCGCGTGGAGCAAAAGGGCAAAAGCTGGCTTGATCCAGATGTTCAGTACGCATAGGGACTGCGAAAGCACGGCCTATCGATCCTTTAGTACTAAAGAGTTTTTAGCAAGAGGTGCCAGAAAAGTTACCACAGGGATAACTGGCTTGTGGCAGCCAAGCGTTCATAGCGACGTTGCTTTTTGAGCCTTCGATGTCGGCTCTTCCTATCATTGCGAAGCAAAATTCGCCAAGCGTTGGATTGTTCACCCATCAAAAGGGAACGTGAGCTGGGTTTAGACCGTCGTGAGACAGGTTAGTTTTACCCTACTGATGGCTTGTCGTTGCGATAGTAATACTGCTCAGTACGAGAGGAACCGCAGTTTCGGACATTTGGTTCATGCACTCGGCCGAGCGGCCGGTGGTGCGAAGCTACCATCCGCGGGATTATGCCTGAACGCCTCTAAGGCCGAAGCCAGCCTAGCCGAATCCGGCAAGGATATGCTCACTGTGGAGCCCCGAGAGTCGGGAGGCTCTAAACAATGTGACTTTACTAGTTGCGCTTTACTTCGTAAGGCGTGACGTCGAAGCCCATTTGGACCGCGGAGATCGGTGCGTACGGTTTAACACGTGCACCACGGCTCCTTCTGGTTCGGATATAACTCAGTTCGATGTCGGGGCTCGGAATAGTCTGTAGACGACTTACGTTCCTGGCGGGGTGTTGTGGTCGGTAGAGCAGCGTCGTGCTGCGATCTGTTGAGACTCAGCCCTACGCCAGGTGATTCGTCCGAGGACGAGTTTTTTTTTTTAAATTTTTATAGTATTGTTATTCTATGAACATGTAAAACGGCAAGGTCCGAGTCTAACTTTACTAACTTTACTAACATTACTAACTTTACTAACTATACTAACATTACTCATTTTAACATTACTAACATTACTACTAACTTTAACATTACTAACTTTACCAACATAACTAACTTTACTAACTTTACTAACATTACTAACTTTACTAACTTTAGGTACTAACTTTACTAACTTTACTAACATTACTAACTTTACTAACTACTAACTTTACTAACTTTACTAACTTTACTAACTTTACTAACTTTAGGTACTAACTTTACTAACTTTACTAACTTAACTAACTTTACTAACTTTACTAACATTACTAACATTACTAACTTTAGGTACTAACTTTACTAACATTACTAACTACGAATATACATTGTACCTGATGATGAACTTCGATTGCATGCAACCTTTAGACTGTTTTGAACGGTCTGCTGTTAGCTCGATTGTATATACTGGTTTTATTTTTTTCTATTCCGTTTATTTTTATACATTTTTTTAAATTTAGCTCTTGTTAGCTTGTTCTTGTAATTTTCAGTACTTTACTTATTTACCTTATAGAACTTCATTAACAACGAAAATTATAATCAAAAAATGTATACCTACTTGTAAATATACAATTCAAATCATTGAGCTAACTACAGACGGTCGAAAACAGTCTAGAGGTATCTCAATTGTTTACTTTATTAATTTAAGAAAGGAAATAACAATCAAGGAATAGAACCTTATTAAAACTATTATTTACAATATTTTGGTAGGTTGAAAACAGTCTAGAGTTAGCTCAACTGAATGAAAGAATGGATGAAAACTCTTTATTATACTTAAATGTACCACAAAAAGGCTGAAAATGATACATAAAAATACTGCAAACTAAGACTAAGTATAAATAAATAAATAATAATAAATAATTTCGGACAGTCCACACAGCATAATCCAGCCCAAGCTAAGCAGTTAAGATAGATAAGGGCGACCCTATCGCTAAAAGCGATCTCTTCCAGGCAACCTTTGGATGGACCGGATATAAAAGAACAATATAGACGGTGGTAGTTACATTAGATCTACTTCTCTAGATAGATGGAAAAGAAAAAAATACATACCCAATAAGCTTCCAATGTTATAAACTTACATAAACATGTAACTTTATATAGTTAGATAAATAATGTACCACACGTTCATGTGGTAATTCCGGGAAAAATGTATAAAATGTTACCTATGTGTTATTCCAGACTATGATCTATCTCTTTGCCAAATTTCATCCATATCCGTTCAGTAGTTTTTGCATGAAAGAGTAACAAATATCCATCCATACTTACAAACTTTCGCGTTTATAATATTACTAGCGACCCGCCCCGGATTCGCATATTCATTAAAATATGCAAATTTTAATATTTTTGAGATAAGCACATTAATGTAGTAAATACAATATCAATACAATATCGAGCTCGTATTTTTTTACCTGATTATGAGACTAGATGCCGTAAGTTCCACTTTCTTCCCACTCTTTAAACGCAGACAAGTGGCTGATTTGACTTACCTAATTATTATAGCAAACGGAACTGTTGATTGCCCAGAGCTTCTTGAGCAAATAGGACTGCGCACATGCACGCTTGCACCTATCGTAAGGACTAATTATAGGCAGAACGCATTTGTTTATAGAGCTTCTAGCTCGTTTAACTCATTAGTACATGAAAACAGCAATATAGATTTATTCAACACCAGTTCAAGTAAGCTTAAACGCTTGCTTAATGATACATTTTTCGTTTTAGTTTGAGAAATTCTCTTGTTTGTGCTTGTACTTAGTATAAAAAACAATCTATTTTTCTTTTTTAGTTATTGTTATTGCTAGTAAGTCGTCAACTTAACTTCTTTGTTTAAGCAGTTTTACTAATAGGTTTATATACTTTTAATATAGGTATCTAGTTTTCTGTAAAAAAATTTTAAGTTAAAATTAATACCTATATGTCTACTTTCTGTAAATTCATCTCAAGTCAACAGATCTCAAGTTGCTGCTTTAATTTATTATTAGTGAAAACTTTTAATTGGCCTTAATTTAAAAATTCTTTGTATCTACTCATTGTCTAGCTGTAAGTTTTCCTAAAATTGTAAAAATAAAATAAAATAAATTTGAAGTATGTTTTTTGTTTTAATACAATAATACCTAAATTATGTCACAGTAACAGCTGTTTTCTGGAACGCAGATCATCTTAATAGTTAACTAATCAATGTTCAAATCTCTATTCAAGTGTCATTTGGGTTTCTCGAACATTGATTACGTACTTATATTTTGAAAAACAAAACTCTTGTCAAATAACATAATACGCTAATTAGGCCTGATTCTTTGTTCAAGCTCTTGTCAAATCAATAATTAACTAATCGGCGATTTTGCTCTAATTAGTTGAAATTATTACAACAATTTGCTGTATTTTTCCAAGTTCTAAACCGGGGTATAATACATAAAAAATCAACAGGTTGGTAATCCAAAAGCCATACACTACATAGTATAAACTAGAGTCGCTTTCTCTGTCCCTATGTCATTATGTCCCTTTGAACGCTTAAATCTTTAAAACTACGCAACGGATTTTGATGCAGTTTTTTTTAATAGATAGAGTGATTCAAGAGGAAGGTTTTTATGTATAATATAAAACCGTGCGAAGCCGGGGCGGGTCGCTAGTTTTCAAATAAAATGTAAATGTGACTAACATGATCAAAATCGTGACTTAACTGTTTTGTGACATACCTGTATTTTGTATACTCATGTGATTCACATTTATTGTAAAGCAGAGTTTACATGAAATTGTCATCATTTTATAAAAGAATAATAGAATTTTTTATGTTATAAAAGAAAACTTAAAGATATACTGAACTGAAAGAATGACAGTCGTAAGATGATCAATGATTAGTTACCTAATTATCATCTAATCAGCGTTCGTACACCCCGATTTGATTTGACCAGTGTGTTAAATTAATCGCTTTATCAACTGATTTACGATTTGAACAACGTTCTAGAAACCGGCTGTTAGTGATGCAAAATGAATTGTGTATTTTAAACGACTTCGAAAAAGGAGGAGGTTCTCATGACGTATGCAAAGAATGATGGTAAGAATTTTCAGCTATCGTGCGTGTACACGTATCGCAAGGGTATCAACCGATAGCTCCTAAAATTTTCCCAAGAGTTTTGTACTTAGATTTTGACCTGACTTGGATATATTTAATTGATACTTTTATGGCTAAAACATAATAATTTATAAGCAAATCGACAAAACTTACTCATCTGAAAGTGAACTATCAGTGCTACTACCTATTGTACTTTTGTTTTCAATTGTACATATTTCAATGTTAATCATTGTATGTGTGTGCTAAATAAATGTTTTACCTATCTAACTACTGTTGTTGTTTGTAAATGAAGCCAAACTCATGTACCTAGGTATAATAATAATTTTTACATAGTAAAAAACAAAGTCGCTTTTTCTGTCCCTATTTCCCTTTGACTGCTTTAATCTTTAAAACTACACAATGGATTTTGATGCGGTTTTTTTAATACATACCTCTAGATAGAGTGATTCAAGAGGAAGGTTTATACGTATAATAAAACCGTCGAAGCCGGGGCGGGTCGCTAGTTAGTTATAAAATAATAACTCAATCAAATTGGAGACAAATATGTTAATACCTAGGCACCTACTAATTCAAATGTTTGGTTCCAATCCAGGGATGTACTGTAGCTATCAAGTCTATCCAATTTCCTCCAATGATGAATCTGTCTACTGTTATAGTTTGTAAATGATGGCATACTTATGTTCGTAGGTATAATATCAATTAGTAGGTAGGTAGAGTATTAAGCATAAAATAATAACACAATTAAATCTAACTAATATTTTAATACTCAGGGGGTATACCTACTCTAGGTACCTTCTCTATCCAACATCCTCCAAGGTAGGTACGAGAAGCTCAGTTGAAGTCCTGCTAAATATGAGATAAAGGCACCATAATGTAATTTACATATTATAAATATGTAAACCTGGTTATTGCCGTAAAAAGTTATTTGCCGAAAATGTACATGAAATGCCCTGGAAATAGTTGAATTGACTTAAATCAGTAGTTGCCTATTATAATTGGTTATTTCAATGGGGTCGGTAAATAGAAAAGAAGTTACCTGCATAACAACACATCTTACATCAGACTTTAAAAGTAATATTACGGAGGTTAGAGTAATTCCCGGAGTGTAATTTTGAGAAAAGTTCTAGGTATTTGTTGTACAGAGGCTACTGAAATATTTATTCAATTTGTGTATATACTACAACAAGATAAAGCACTGGGTGGGCAATGGACGCTTGAATATTTGTATCTCGGTCAGAAATCAGTTTTTTTTACATTTCACACATCAAAGTCTAGTTTTTTTATCACTACATAGTATAATATAAAGTTGCTTTCTCTGTCCCTATGTCATTATGTCCCTTTGAACGCTTAAATCTTTAAAACTACGCAACGGATTTTGATGCGGTTTTTTTTAATAGATAGAGTGATTCAAGAGAAAGGTTTATACGTATAATATAAAACCGTGCAAAGTAGGGGCGGGTCGCTAGTTATTAATAAATGAACCTGCTACTAAATTATCGTGAATTAAATACTATGAACGTAATTGTAGGTATATTATGAGTATTAAATGTAGGGTACTAAGAAGGTAAGTTGTTCCGGGACCGATCGTCATAGATGGCCACCTTCTTGAAATTGTTTCCGAGTAGATACACTTACCTTGGGCAAATTGTGCAGTTAGGTAAAAACTATTTTGAGAAGGAGGCCAAGAGGAGGATCCAGCTAGGCTGGGCAGCATTTGAGAAACTACGTCGGGTCTTCTCGACATCCATACCGCAATATTTGAAAACGAAAGTTTTCAACCAGTGCGTCCTACCTAAGAGTGTCCACGACTCACGGTAGGGCTGGTCCACCAGTTCAAAGTCGCTCAGCGAGCTATGGAAAGAGCTATGTGAGGAGTCTCTCTGAAGGATAGGATTCATTATGAATACATCCGACAGAGAACCAAGTTATCGACATAGCTCAAAGAATTAGCAAGCTGAAGTGGCAGTGGGCTGGCCATATCTCGCGAAGAAACGACAACCGTTGGGATAAACGTGTTCTTGAGTGGAGACCGCGACTCGGTAAGGTACTAAGGTAAGGTTTATTAGATAGTCAGATAGTCATTTTATTGGTAATTTTTTTTACAAGTCATTTCACATTATATTTAGTACATATTAACAGATAGGTACCTACTAATAAATGCAGTGTAAAATCAAATATACTTAGACAAAAAGGAAATGCACAAACATTAGTACAACTCAAAAATCTTTATCAACATTCATATTCAGATTCATACCTACTTATTAATTAAAGGTCATTCATATTCAGATTCATTTTAATTCAGCAGTAAATAATTGTTAGCCATTTGTGTTTTCTTTTCTGGAATTAAATACATAGAGTAAACGAGTTCTTGAGTGGAGATCGCGATTCACTAAGCGTAATGTATGACGCCCTTCAGCATGGTGGGATGGCGATCTGCGAAGGACTGCAGACTACCATACTAAAATGTGGCAAAATGAAGACAGGGCGTTATAGCACTTATAGGTCTCATTATATATACCTAGGGTAGGCATAATTATTTCCAGCAGAGCATTGATTTTTGCAATCGAAGAGTTCATAATATGAAAATTAAAAACTTGCTGCAAACCCCTTCTGAGCTTTAAAAAAGTGGTTGAATTTAATTTATCGCTAAAATAAACATATGGCTCCTAACAGCTTCCTAAAAGTATATTCCGTACAATATGTATCTCTCTCTATTCTGTCTACCTTCTGTACCAACCGAACAAAGGAGGTTGGTTTCAATCCTGACCCCTAACCTGAAACTAACCTCTAGAATTGAAACCTCTTTTGTATTGTGCCGCCATTTGCAATGAAGAGAACCTATGGAAATTAAATTATTCTGCCGATGTTCAAAAAATATTTTTTTTTCTTCTGTAAATATTATGGAAAAACTGAAAATGCAAAGTTCCTTAGGATTTTAAGACCTTTCCCAATTATTATAATAGTAAGGTAAGATAGTAAGGTAAGACTTGGACCAAAAGTAGAAAGCGCCGGCCAATGAAAAAATAAATGAAATATTTCGGTAGAACATAACGTCTCGATAATTTTTAGCTATGGCTGCTATGCTGTGCTATTATTATTTAAGTGGTTAAATGAGGTCAAAAATTCGTAATTTTTGATATCGATTTTTGAAAAATCGATATTTCAGTAACTAACCAAATGAGTAATCTACTACCTCTACATAAAAATAAGTCGGGTTTTCCTTCCTGACGCTATAACTCCAGAACGCACGAACCAATTTCCACGGTTTTGCATTCGTTGGAAAGGTCTCGGGCTCCGTGAGGTTTATAGTAATGTATAATAAAACCGTGCGAAGCCGGGGCGGGGCGCTAGTTTTTTATAAGGATATCTATGACTTAAATGAAATGTCCCCTTTTAAGTGCACAATTCATTTATTTCGAGGTACTTTCACTGACCTTATACACAAATCTATCTTATCATAATCCTATCTTCCTTATCTATCTTATCTTCGAGACCTTCCGCCCAAGTTTTAGATTATACCCAGAAAATAAGGTCCATACACCACATCGTTATAATTAAAATAGGGGTGATTTACTCTCATTCGGGCATTATTTTTTGAAGGGACCTATCGTTGCTGGTACCTATAGAGTCAGTGTTTTTTCAATTATTTATACTGTACTATAAATTTTATTAAATTTTTATTAAACCTGTAATAATTAAGTTGTTAAACTTATAAATTGTGCATATATTTACTAAAATATATTTCATATATTTTGGTAATAGTTTAGTAGTAGTTTTTTAATTACATAACTTTAATAGCGAAGAAGGGGAAATGAAACATAATTTAGATTAAACATTAGATGAAATTTATTTAGTCCGGTCAATTTAGACATTCGAAGCTACATAAATTCCCCTTCATTTTTCACGATTTTCATCAAAACGGTAAGTTTTATCATAAAAAATATCGACAAAAATTGTAAATTATCTACAAAAAATGGTTAGGTTCAGTTCGGTTCGGTTCGGTTCGTTAGGTTAGGTTAGGTTAGGTTAGGTTAGGTTAGGCTAGGTTAGGTTAGGTTCGGTTAGGTTCGGTTCGGTTCGGTTCGGTTCGGTTCGTTAGGTTAGGTTAGGTTAGGTTAGGTTAGGTTAGGTTAGGTTAGGTTAGGTTAGGTTAGGTTAGGTTAGGTTAGGTTAGGTTAGGTTAGGTTAGGTTAGGTTAGGTTAGGTTAGGTTAGGTTAGGTTAGGTTAGGTTAGGTTAGGTTAGGTTAGTTTAGGTTAGGTTAGGCTAGGTTCGGTTAGGTTCGGTTAGGTTCGGTTCGGTTCGGTTCGGTTCGTTAGGTTAGGTTAGGTTAGGTTAGGTTAGGTTAGGTTAGGTTAGGTTAGGTTAGGTTAGGTTAGTTAGGTAAAGTTAGGTTAGGTTAGGTTCCACGACTGGTGGACTAACCTAACCTAACTTAAATTAACCTAACCTAACCTAACCTAACCTTACCTAACCTAACCTAACCTAACCTAACCTAACCTAACCTAACCTAACGAACCGAACCGAACCGAACCGAACCTAACCGAACCTAGCCTAACCGAACCGAACCGAACCTAACCATTTTTTGTATATAATTTTATGATTTACAATTTTTGTCGATATATTTTTATGATAAAAATTAATGTTTTGATGAAATACATAGCCATAGATATAATTTTTGACCTCATTTAACCACTCAAATAATAATGCTCAAAATACCAATAAAATATCAATACCATTAATGGACTTATTTAAACGAACGTTTTTAATGTAGTCGTTAGTTATTCCTTAATAAATAAATAAACTAGATCCATTACTATCTTAGTAAGTAGGTAAAGTAATATTTATTCAAAGAAAGGTTAACAATTTTATATACTTAAGACTATTGTACAGTTAAAATATTTTAAAATTAAGTATGTCCAATTGTATGTCTATTTGATTGGCTACGGCCCCACACTAGGCTCAGGGCCCGTGTCGTGGATCTTGGAAGAAACATATTGAGTCGACCTGTAAAAAAATGGCGAAAGTAATTTACGCGCTTAAGCAACTTAGACCCATTTCTTTAGAATCAGATATTCAAATTCAAAATGCTTTATTTCCTTAAGACCTTACAGGACACTTGGACACATAAAGCTCTGAAAGACATATATTACGCATATATTTACTCAATTATGTCTTATGGTATCATTTTATTTGGGAGCTCTACAGATTACGAATGTATACTTAAATTACAAAAGCGTGCCATAAGAGTATTAATGAAAGCGAAATACAGAGAGTCAAAAACCTTCGGATATTAGCATCAGTAGCGGTATTCATAAAAAAAATAATTTGAAAGAATATACAATCGGAGGCGAAAGTAGCAAACGTGCCACGCTGCAGAAAATAATGCTAGAGCCGATTCACCATCGACTGAAAATCGCAAAACGGCTCCCTAAAATAATGGGCCAAAAGCTATATAAACAAGCTCCCGATAGATCTTAAACTTACTAAAAGTGAAATTTTTTGCTTGACAAGACGCTATATACCTCTAGTATTAAAGAGTTTTTAGATAACGACCACAGCAAGTACGAAATAAAATCAACTAAACTAAAACTGATGGGTAACATCACTTAATCTAATACGA
Organism: Eupithecia centaureata; assembly: GCA_944547425.1. Lineage (NCBI taxonomy): Eukaryota > Metazoa > Arthropoda > Insecta > Lepidoptera > Geometridae > Eupithecia > Eupithecia centaureata. The sequence continues at coordinate 177,495 of OX155701.1, read as the reverse complement.
GTAGTAGAGTCCTAATTTTAAGAAATTATATTTTTATTATAATAATAAACCATAGATACATATGTTATAAAATTCTGACGAGTCATAGCCTGATCATTTAATTTTAAGTACCTAAATACTTTAACAACGCAACGGTTTTAGGCAACGCTCGTCGCCGTACAACTCCCGCGTGATCCGGTTCGAGGACACTGCCAGGCGGGGAGTTTGACTGGGGCGGTACATCTGTCAAAGAATAACGCAGGTGTCCTAAGGCCAGCTCAGCGAGGACGGAAACCTCGCGTGGAGCAAAAGGGCAAAAGCTGGCTTGATCCAGATGTTCAGTAAGCATAGGGACTGCGAAAGCACGGCCTATCGATCCTTTAGTACTAAAGAGTTTTTAGCAAGAGGTGCCAGAAAAGTTACCACAGGGATAACTGGCTTGTGGCAGCCAAGCGTTCATAGCGACGTTGCTTTTTGAGCCTTCGATGTCGGCTCTTCCTATCATTGCGAAGCAAAATTCGCCAAGCGTTGGATTGTTCACCCATCAAAAGGGAACGTGAGCTGGGTTTAGACCGTCGTGAGACAGGTTAGTTTTACCCTACTGATGGCTTGTCGTTGCGATAGTAATACTGCTCAGTACGAGAGGAACCGCAGTTTCGGACATTTGGTTCATGCACTCGGCCGAGCGGCCGGTGGTGCGAAGCTACCATCCGCGGGATTATGCCTGAACGCCTCTAAGGCCGAAGCCAGCCTAGCCGAATCCGGCAAGGATATGCTCACTGTGGAGCCCCGAGAGTCGGGAGGCTCTAAACAATGTGACTTTACTAGTTGCGCTTTACTTCGTAAGGCGTGACGTCGAAGCCCATTTGGACCGCGGAGATCGGTGCGTACGGTTTAACACGTGCACCACGGCTCCTTCTGGTTCGGATATAACTCAGTTCGATGTCGGGGCTCGGAATAGTCTGTAGACGACTTACGTTCCTGGCGGGGTGTTGTGGTCGGTAGAGCAGCGTCGTGCTGCGATCTGTTGAGACTCAGCCCTACGCCAGGTGATTCGTCCGAGGACGAGTTTTTTTTTTTTAATTTTTATAGTATTGTTATTCTATGAACATGTAAAACGGCAAGGTCCGAGTCTAACTTTACTAACTTTACTAACATTACTAACTTTACTAACTACTAACTTTACTAACTTTACTAACTTTATTAACTTTACTAACTTTAGGTACTAACTTTACTAACTTTACTAACTTTACTAACATTACTAACATTACTAACTTTAGGTACTAACTTTACTAACATTACTAACTTTACTAACTACGAATATACATTGTACCTGATGATGAACTTCGATTGCATGCAACCTTTAGACTGTTTTGAACGGTCTGCAGTTAGCTCGATTGTATATACTGGTTTTATTTTTTTCTATTCCGTTTATTTTTATACATTTTTTTAAATTTAGCTCTTGTTAGCTTGTTCTTGTAATTTTCAGTACTTTACTTATTTACCTTATAGAACTTCATTAACAACGAAAATTATAATCAAAAAATGTATACCTACTTGTAAATATACAATTCAAATCATTGAGCTAACTACAGACGGTCGAAAACAGTCTAGAGGTATCTCAATTGTTTACTTTATTAATTTAAGAAAGGAAATAACAATCAAGGAATAGAACCTTATTAAAACTATTATTTACAATATTTTGGTAGGTTGAAAACAGTCTAGAGTTAGCTCAACTGAATGAAAGAATGGATGAAAACTCTTTATTATACTTAAATGTACCACAAAAAGGCTGAAAATGATACATAAAAATACTGCAAACTAAGACTAAGTATAAATAAATAAATAATAATAAATAATTTCGGACAGTCCACACAGCATAATCCAGCCCAAGCTAAGCAGTTAAGATAGATAAGGGCGACCCTATCGCTAAAAGCGATCTCTTCCAGGCAACCTTTGGATGGACCGGATATAAAAGAACAATATAGACGGTGGTAGTTACATTAGATCTACTTCTCTAGATAGATGGAAAAGAAAAAAATACATACCCAATAAGCTTCCAATGTTATAAACTTACATAAACATGTAACTTTATATAGTTAGATAAATAATGTACCACACGTTCATGTGGTAATTCCGGGAAAAATTTATAAAATGTTACCTATGTGTTATTCCAGACTATGATCTATCTCTTTGCCAAATTTCATCCATATCCGTTCAGTAGTTTTTGCATGAAAGAGTAACAAATATCCATCTATCCATCCATACTTACAAACTTTCGCGTTTATAATATTACTAGCGACCCGCCCCGGATTCGCATATTCATTAAAATATGCAAATTTTAATATTTTTGAGATAAGCACATTAATGTAGTAAATACAATATCAATACAATATCGAGCTCGTATTTTTTTACCTGATTATGAGACTAGATGCCGTAAGTTCCACTTTCTTCCCACTCTTTAAACGCAGACAAGTGGCTGATTTGACTTACCTAATTATTATAGCAAACGGAACTGTTGATTGCCCAGAGCTTCTTGAGCAAATAGGACTGCGCACATGCACGCTTGCACCTATCGTAAGGACTAATTATAGGCAGAACGCATTTGTTTATAGAGCTTCTAGCTCGTTTAACTCATTAGTACATGAAAACAGCAATATAGATTTATTCAACACCAGTTCAAGTAAGCTTAAACGCTTGCTTAATGATACATTTTTCGTTTTAGTTTGAGAAATTCTCTTGTTTGTGCTTGTACTTAGTATAAAAAACAATCTATTTTTCTTTTTTAGTTATTGTTATTGCTAGTAAGTCGTCAACTTAACTTCTTTGTTTAAGCAGTTTTACTAATAGGTTTATATACTTTTAATATATCTAGTTTTCTGTAAAAAAATTTTAAGTTAAAATTAATACCTATATGTCTACTTTCTGTAAATTCATCTCAAGTCAACAGATCTCAAGTTGCTGCTTTAATTTATTATTAGTGAAAACTTTTAATTGGCCTTAATTTAAAAATTCTTTGTATCTACTCATTGTCTAGCTGTAAGTTTTCCTAAAATTGTAAAAATAAAATAAAATAAATTTGAAGTATGTTTTTTGTTTTAATACAATAATACCTAAATTATGTCACAGTAACAGCTGTTTTCTGGAACGCAGATCATCTTAATAGTTAACTAATCAATGTTCAAATCTCTATTCAAGTGTCATTTGGGTTTCTCGAACATTGATTACGTACTTATATTTTGAAAAACAAAACTCTTGTCAAATAACATAATACGCTAATTAGGCCTGATTCTTTGTTCAAGCTCTTGTCAAATCAATAATTAACTAATCGGCGATTTTGCTCTAATTAGTTGAAATTATTACAACAATTTGCTGTATTTTTCCAAGTTCTAAACCGGGGTATAATACATAAAAAATCAACAGGTTGGTAATCCAAAAGCCATACACTACATAGTATAAACTAGAGTCGCTTTCTCTGTCCCTATGTCATTATGTCCCTTTGAACGCTTAAATCTTTAAAACTACGCAACGGATTTTGATGCAGTTTTTTTTAATAGATAGAGTGATTCAAGAGGAAGGTTTTTATGTATAATATAAAACCGTGCGAAGCCGGGGCGGGTCGCTAGTTTTCAAATAAAATGTAAATGTGACTAACATGATCAAAATCGTGACTTAACTGTTTTGTGACATACCTGTATTTTGTATACTCATGTGATTCACATTTATTGTAAAGCAGAGTTTACATGAAATTGTCATCATTTTATAAAAGAATAATAGAATTTTTTATGTTATAAAAGAAAACTTAAAGATATACTGAACTGAAAGAATGACAGTCGTAAGATGATCAATGATTAGTTACCTAATTATCATCTAATCAGCGTTCGTACACCCCGATTTGATTTGACCAGTGTGTTAAATTAATCGCTTTATCAACTGATTTACGATTTGAACAACGTTCTAGAAACCGGCTGTTAGTGATGCAAAATGAATTGTGTATTTTAAACGACTTCGAAAAAGGAGGAGGTTCTCATGACGTATGCAAAGAATGATGGTAAGAATTTTCAGCTATCGTGCGTGTACACGTATCGCAAGGGTATCAACCGATAGCTCCTAAAATTTTCCCAAGAGTTTTGTACTTAGATTTTGACCTGACTTGGATATATTTAATTGATACTTTTATGGCTAAAACATAATAATTTATAAGCAAATCGACAAAACTTACTCATCTGAAAGTGAACTATCAGTGCTACTACCTATTGTACTTTTGTTTTCAATTGTACATATTTCAATGTTAATCATTGTATGTGTGTGCTAAATAAATGTTTTACCTATCTAACTACTGTTGTTGTTTGTAAATGAAGCCAAACTCATGTACCTAGGTATAATAATAATTTTTACATAGTAAAAAACAAAGTCGCTTTTTCTGTCCCTATTTCCCTTTGACTGCTTTAATCTTTAAAACTACACAATGGATTTTGATGCGGTTTTTTTAATACATACCTCTAGATAGAGTGATTCAAGAGGAAGGTTTATACGTATAATAAAACCGTCGAAGCCGGGGCGGGTCGCTAGTTAGTTATAAAATAATAACTCAATCAAATTGGAGACAAATATGTTAATACCTAGGCACCTACTAATTCAAATGTTTGGTTCCAATCCAGGGATGTACTGTAGCTATCAAGTCTATCCAATTTCCTCCAATGATGAATCTGTCTACTGTTATAGTTTGTAAATGATGGCATACTTATGTTCGTAGGTATAATATCAATTAGTAGGTAGGTAGAGTATTAAGCATAAAATAATAACACAATTAAATCTAACTAATATTTTAATACTCAGGGGGTATACCTACTCTAGGTACCTTCTCTATCCAACATCCTCCAAGGTAGGTACGAGAAGCTCAGTTGAAGTCCTGCTAAATATGAGATAAAGGCACGATAATGTAATTTACATATTATAAATATGTAAACCTGGTTATTGCCGTAAAAAGTTATTTGCCGAAAATGTACATGAAATGCCCTGGAAATAGTTGAATTGACTTAAATCAGTAGTTGCCTATTATAATTGGTTATTTCAATGGGGTCGGTAAATAGAAAAGAAGTTACCTGCATAACAACACATCTTACATCAGACTTTAAAAGTAATATTACGGAGGTTAGAGTAATTCCCGGAGTGTAATTTTGAGAAAAGTTCTAGGTATTTGTTGTACAGAGGCTACTGAAATATTTATTCAATTTGTGTATATACTACAACAAGATAAAGCACTGGGTGGGCAATGGACGCTTGAATATTTGTATCTCGGTCAGAAATCAGTTTTTTTTACATTTCACACATCAAAGTCTAGTTTTTTTATCACTACATAGTATAATATAAAGTTGCTTTCTCTGTCCCTATGTCATTATGTCCCTTTGAACGCTTAAATCTTTAAAACTACGCAACGGATTTTGATGCGGTTTTTTTTAATAGATAGAGTGATTCAAGAGAAAGGTTTATACGTATAATATAAAACCGTGCAAAGTCGGGGCGGGTCGCTAGTTATTAATAAATGAACCTGCTACTAAATTATCGTGAATTAAATACTATGAACGTAATTGTAGGTATATTATGAGTATTAAATGTAGGGTACTAAGAAGGTAAGTTGTTCCGGGACCGATCGTCATAGATGGCCACCTTCTTGAAATTGTTTCCGAGTAGATACACTTACCTTGGGCAAATTGTGCAGTTAGGTAAAAACTATTTTGAGAAGGAGGCCAAGAGGAGGATCCAGCTAGGCTGGGCAGCATTTGAGAAACTACGTCGGGTCTTCTCGACATCCATACCGCAATATTTGAAAACGAAAGTTTTCAACCAGTGCGTCCTACCTAAGAGTGTCCACGACTCACGGTAGGGCTGGTCCACCAGTTCAAAGTCGCTCAGCGAGCTATGGAAAGAGCTATGTGAGGAGTCTCTCTGAAGGATAGGATTCATTATGAATACATCCGACAGAGAACCAAGTTATCGACATAGCTCAAAGAATTAGCAAGCTGAAGTGGCAGTGGGCTGGCCATATCTCGCGAAGAAACGACAACCGTTGGGATAAACGTGTTCTTGAGTGGAGACCGCGACTCGGTAAGGTACTAAGGTAAGGTTTATTAGATAGTCAGATAGTCATTTTATTGGTAAATTTTTTTACAAGTCATTTCACATTATATTTAGTACATATTAACAGATAGGTACCTACTAATAAATGCAGTGTAAAATCAAATATACTTAGACAAAAAGGAAATGCACAAACATTAGTACAACTCAAAAATCTTTATCAACATTCATATTCAGATTCATACCTACTTATTAATTAAAGGTCATTCATATTCAGATTCATTTTAATTCAGCAGTAAATAATTGTTAGCCATTTGTGTTTTCTTTTCTGGAATTAAATACATAGAGTAAACGAGTTCTTGAGTGGAGATCGCGATTCACTAAGCGTAATGTATGACGCCCTTCAGCATGGTGGGATGGCGATCTGCGAAGGACTGCAGACTACCATACTAAAATGTGGCAAAATGAAGACAGGGCGTTATAGCACTTATAGGTCTCATTATATATACCTAGGGTAGGCATAATTATTTTCAGCAGAGCATTGATTTTTGCAATCGAAGAGTTCATAATATGAAAATTAAAAACTTGCTGCAAACCCCTTCTGAGCTTTAAAAAAGTGGTTGAATTTAATTTATCGCTAAAATAAACATATGGCTCCTAACAGCTTCCTAAAAGTATATTCCGTACAATATGTATCTCTCTCTATTCTGTCTACCTTCTGTACCAACCGAACAAAGGAGGTTGGTTTCAATCCTGACCCCTAACCTGAAACTAACCTCTAGAATTGAAACCTCTTTTGTATTGTGCCGCCATTTGCAATGAAGAGAACCTATGGAAATTAAATTATTCTGCCGATGTTCAAAAAATATTTTTTTTTCTTCTGTAAATATTATGGAAAAACTGAAAATGCAAAGTTCCTTAGGATTTTAAGACCTTTCCCAATTATTATAATAGTAAGGTAAGATAGTAAGGTAAGACTTGGACCAAAAGTAGAAAGCGCCGGCCAATGAAAAAATAAATGAAATATTTCGGTAGAACATAACGTCTCGATAATTTTTAGCTATGGCTGCTATGCTGTGCTATTATTATTTAAGTGGTTAAATGAGGTCAAAAATTCGTAATTTTTGATATCGATTTTTGAAAAATCGATATTTCAGTAACTAACCAAATGAGTAATCTACTACCTCTACATAAAAATAAGTCGGGTTTTCCTTCCTGACGCTATAACTCCAGAACGCACGAACCAATTTCCACGGTTTTGCATTCGTTGGAAAGGTCTCGGGCTCCGTGAGGTTTATAGTAATGTATAATAAAACCGTGCGAAGCCGGGGCGGGGCGCTAGTTTTTTATAAGGATATCTATGACTTAAATGAAATGTCCCCTTTTAAGTGCACAATTCATTTATTTCGAGGTACTTTCACTGACCTTATACACAAATCTATCTTATCATAATCCTATCTTCCTTATCTATCTTATCTTCGAGACCTTCCGCCCAAGTTTTAGATTATACCCAGAAAATAAGGTCCATACACCACATCGTTATAATTAAAATAGGGGTGATTTACTCTCATTCGGGCATTATTTTTTGAAGGGACCTATCGTTGCTGGTACCTATAGAGTCAGTGTTTTTTCAATTATTTATACTGTACTATAAATTTTATTAAATTTTTATTAAACCTGTAATAATTAAGTTGTTAAACTTATAAATTGTGCATATATTTACTAAAATATATTTCATATATTTTGGTAATAGTTTAGTAGTAGTTTTTTAATTACATAACTTTAATAGCGAAGAAGGGGAAATGAAACATAATTTAGATTAAACATTAGATGAAATTTATTTAGTCCGGTCAATTTAGACATTCGAAGCTACATAAATTCCCCTTCATTTTTCACGATTTTCATCAAAACGGTAAGTTTTATCATAAAAAATATCGACAAAAATTGTAAATTATCTACAAAAAATGGTTAGGTTCAGTTCGGTTCGGTTCGGTTCGTTAGGTTAGGTTAGGTTAGGTTAGTTTAGGTTAGGCTAGGTTCGGTTAGGTTCGGTTAGGTTCGGTTCGGTTCGGTTCGGTTCGGTTCGTTAGGTTAGGTTAGGTTAGGTTAGGTTAGGTTAGGTTAGGTTAGGTTAGGTTAGGTTAGGTTAGGTTAGGTTAGGTTAGGTTAGGTTAGGTTAGGTTAGGTTAGGTTAGGTTAGGTTAGGTTAGGTTAGGTTAGGTTAGGTTAGGTTAGGTTAGGTTAGGTTAGGTTAGGTTAGTTTAGGTTAGGTTAGGCTAGGTTCGGTTAGGTTCGGTTAGGTTCGGTTCGGTTCGGTTCGGTTCGTTAGGTTAGGTTAGGTTAGGTTAGGTTAGGTTAGGTTAGGTTAGGTTAGGTTAGGTTAGGTTAGTTAGGTTAAGTTAGGTTAGGTTAGGTTCCACGACTGGTGGACTAACCTAACCTAACTTAAATTAACCTAACCTAACCTAACCTAACCTTACCTAACCTAACCTAACCTAACCTAACCTAACCTAACCTAACCTAACGAACCGAACCGAACCGAACCGAACCTAACCGAACCTAGCCTAACCGAACCGAACCGAACCTAACCATTTTTTGTATATAATTTTATGATTTACAATTTTTGTCGATATATTTTTATGATAAAAATTAATGTTTTGATGAAATACATAGCCATAGATATAATTTTTGACCTCATTTAACCACTCAAATAATAATGCTCAAAATACCAATAAAATATCAATACCATTAATGGACTTATTTAAACGAACGTTTTTAATGTAGTCGTTAGTTATTCCTTAATAAATAAATAAACTAGATCCATTACTATCTTAGTAAGTAGGTAAAGTAATATTTATTCAAAGAAAGGTTAACAATTTTATATACTTAAGACTATTGTACAGTTAAAATATTTTAAAATTAAGTATGTCTAATTGTATGTCTATTTGATTGGCTACGGCCCCACACTAGGCTCAGGGCCCGTGTCGTGGATCTTGGAAGAAACATATTGAGTCGACCTGTAAAAAAATGGCGAAAGTAATTTACGCGCTTAAGCAACTTAGACCCATTTCTTTAGAATCAGATATTCAAATTCAAAATGCTTTATTTCCTTAAGACCTTACAGGACACTTGGACACATAAAGCTCTGAAAGACATATATTACGCATATATTTACTCAATTATGTCTTATGGTATCATTTTATTTGGGAGCTCTACAGATTACGAATGTATACTTAAATTACAAAAGCGTGCCATAAGAGTATTAATGAAAGCGAAATACAGAGAGTCAAAAACCTTCGGATATTAGCATCAGTAGCGGTATTCATAAAAAAAATAATTTGAAAGAATATACAATCGCAGGCGAAAGTAGCAAACGTGCCACGCTGCAGAAAATAATGCTAGAGCCGATTCACCATCGACTGAAAATCGCAAAACGGCTCCCTAAAATAATGGGCCAAAAGCTATATAAACAAGCTCCCGATAGATCTTAAACTTACTAAAAGTGAAATTTTTTGCTTGACAAGACGCTATATACCTCTAGTATTAAAGAGTTTTTAGATAACGACCACAGCAAGTACGAAATAAAATCAACTAAACTAAAACTGATGGGTAACATCACTTAATCTAATAGTAGAGTCCTAATTTTAAGAAATTATATTTTTATTATAATAATAAACCATAGATACATAAGTTATAAAATTCTGACGAGTCATAGCCTGATCATTTAATTTTAAGTACCTAAATACTTTAACAACGCAACGGTTTTAGGCAACGCTCGTCGCCGTACAACTCCCGCGTGATCCGGTTCGAGGACACTGCCAGGCGGGGAGTTTGACTGGGGCGGTACATCTGTCAAAGAATAACGCAGGTGTCCTAAGGCCAGCTCAGCGAGGACGGAAACCTCGCGTGGAGCAAAAGGGCAAAAGCTGGCTTGATCCAGATGTTCAGTACGCATAGGGACTGCGAAAGCACGGCCTATCGATCCTTTAGTACTAAAGAGTTTTTAGCAAGAGGTGCCAGAAAAGTTACCACAGGGATAACTGGCTTGTGGCAGCCAAGCGTTCATAGCGACGTTGCTTTTTGAGCCTTCGATGTCGGCTCTTCCTATCATTGCGAAGCAAAATTCGCCAAGCGTTGGATTGTTCACCCATCAAAAGGGAACGTGAGCTGGGTTTAGACCGTCGTGAGACAGGTTAGTTTTACCCTACTGATGGCTTGTCGTTGCGATAGTAATACTGCTCAGTACGAGAGGAACCGCAGTTTCGGACATTTGGTTCATGCACTCGGCCGAGCGGCCGGTGGTGCGAAGCTACCATCCGCGGGATTATGCCTGAACGCCTCTAAGGCCGAAGCCAGCCTAGCCGAATCCGGCAAGGATATGCTCACTGTGGAGCCCCGAGAGTCGGGAGGCTCTAAACAATGTGACTTTACTAGTTGCGCTTTACTTCGTAAGGCGTGACGTCGAAGCCCATTTGGACCGCGGAGATCGGTGCGTACGGTTTAACACGTGCACCACGGCTCCTTCTGGTTCGGATATAACTCAGTTCGATGTCGGGGCTCGGAATAGTCTGTAGACGACTTACGTTCCTGGCGGGGTGTTGTGGTCGGTAGAGCAGCGTCGTGCTGCGATCTGTTGAGACTCAGCCCTACGCCAGGTGATTCGTCCGAGGACGAGTTTTTTTTTTTTAATTTTTATAGTATTGTTATTCTATGAACATGTAAAACGGCAAGGTCCGAGTCTAACTTTACTAACTTTACTAACATTACTAACTTTACTAACTACTAACTTTACAAACTTTACTAACTTTACTAACTTTAGGTACTAACTTTACTAACTTTACTAACTTTACTAACAATACTAACATTACTAACTTTAGGTACTAACTTTACTAACATTACTAACTTTACTAACTACGAATATACATTGTACCTGATGATGAACTTCGATTGCATGCAACCTTTAGACTGTTTTGAACGGTCTGCAGTTAGCTCGATTGTATATACTGGTTTTATTTTTTTCTATTCCGTTTATTTTTATACATTTTTTTAAATTTAGCTCTTGTTAGCTTGTTCTTGTAATTTTCAGTACTTTACTTATTTACCTTATAGAACTTCATTAACAACGAAAATTATAATCAAAAAATGTATACCTACTTGTAAATATACAATTCAAATCATTGAGCTAACTACAGACGGTCGAAAACAGTCTAGAGGTATCTCAATTGTTTACTTTATTAATTTAAGAAAGGAAATAACAATCAAGGAATAGAACCTTATTAAAACTATTATTTACAATATTTTGGTAGGTTGAAAACAGTCTAGAGTTAGCTCAACTGAATGAAAGAATGGATGAAAACTCTTTATTATACTTAAATGTACCACAAAAAGGCTGAAAATGATACATAAAAATACTGCAAACTAAGACTAAGTATAAATAAATAAATAATAATAAATAATTTCGGACAGTCCACACAGCATAATCCAGCCCAAGCTAAGCAGTTAAGATAGATAAGGGCGACCCTATCGCTAAAAGCGATCTCTTCCAGGCAACCTTTGGATGGACCGGATATAAAAGAACAATATAGACGGTGGTAGTTACATTAGATCTACTTCTCTAGATAGATGGAAAAGAAAAAAATACATACCCAATAAGCTTCCAATGTTATAAACTTACATAAACATGTAACTTTATATAGTTAGATAAATAATGTACCACACGTTCATGTGGTAATTCCGGGAAAAATGTATAAAATGTTACCTATGTGTTATTCCAGACTATGATCTATCTCTTTGCCAAATTTCATCCATATCCGTTCAGTAGTTTTTGCATGAAAGAGTAACAAATATCCATCTATCCATCCATACTTACAAACTTTCGCGTTTATAATATTACTAGCGACCCGCCCCGGATTCGCATATTCATTAAAATATGCAAATTTTAATATTTTTGAGATAAGCACATTAATGTAGTAAATACAATATCAATACAATATCGAGCTCGTATTTTTTTACCTGATTATGAGACTAGATGCCGTAAGTTCCACTTTCTTCCCACTCTTTAAACGCAGACAAGAGTGGCTGATTTGACTTACCTAATTATTATAGCAAACGGAACTGTTGATTGCCCAGAGCTTCTTGAGCAAATAGGACTGCGCACATGCACGCTTGCACCTATCGTAAGGACTAATTATAGGCAGAACGCATTTGTTTATAGAGCTTCTAGCTCGTTTAACTCATTAGTACATGAAAACAGCAATATAGATTTATTCAACACCAGTTCAAGTAAGCTTAAACGCTTGCTTAATGATACATTTTTCGTTTTAGTTTGAGAAATTCTCTTGTTTGTGCTTGTACTTAGTATAAAAAACAATCTATTTTTCTTTTTTAGTTATTGTTATTGCTAGTAAGTCGTCAACTTAACTTCTTTGTTTAAGCAGTTTTACTAATAGGTTTATATACTTTTAATATATCTAGTTTTCTGTAAAAAAATTTTTAAGTTAAAATTAATACCTATATGTCTACTTTCTGTAAATTCATCTCAAGTCAACAGATCTCAAGTTGCTGCTTTAATTTATTATTAGTGAAAACTTTTAATTGGCCTTAATTTAAAAATTCTTTGTATCTACTCATTGTCTAGCTGTAAGTTTTCCTAAAATTGTAAAAATAAAATAAAATAAATTTGAAGTATGTTTTTTGTTTTAATACAATAATACCTAAATTATGTCACAGTAACAGCTGTTTTCTGGAACGCAGATCATCTTAATAGTTAACTAATCAATGTTCAAATCTCTATTCAAGTGTCATTTGGGTTTCTCGAACATTGATTACGTACTTATATTTTGAAAAACAAAACTCTTGTCAAATAACATAATACGCTAATTAGGCCTGATTCTTTGTTCAAGCTCTTGTCAAATCAATAATTAACTAATCGGCGATTTTGCTCTAATTAGTTGAAATTATTACAACAATTTGCTGTATTTTTCCAAGTTCTAAACCGGGGTATAATACATAAAAAATCAACAGGTTGGTAATCCAAAAGCCATACACTACATAGTATAAACTAGAGTCGCTTTCTCTGTCCCTATGTCATTATGTCCCTTTGAACGCTTAAATCTTTAAAACTACGCAACGGATTTTGATGCAGTTTTTTTTAATAGATAGAGTGATTCAAGAGGAAGGTTTTTATGTATAATATAAAACCGTGCGAAGCCGGGGCGGGTCGCTAGTTTTCAAATAAAATGTAAATGTGACTAACATGATCAAAATCGTGACTTAACTGTTTTGTGACATACCTGTATTTTGTATACTCATGTGATTCACATTTATTGTAAAGCAGAGTTTACATGAAATTGTCATCATTTTATAAAAGAATAATAGAATTTTTTATGTTATAAAAGAAAACTTAAAGATATACTGAACTGAAAGAATGACAGTCGTAAGATGATCAATGATTAGTTACCTAATTATCATCTAATCAGCGTTCGTACACCCCGATTTGATTTGACCAGTGTGTTAAATTAATCGCTTTATCAACTGATTTACGATTTGAACAACGTTCTAGAAACCGGCTGTTAGTGATGCAAAATGAATTGTGTATTTTAAACGACTTCGAAAAAGGAGGAGGTTCTCATGACGTATGCAAAGAATGATGGTAAGAATTTTCAGCTATCGTGCGTGTACACGTATCGCAAGGGTATCAACCGATAGCTCCTAAAATTTTCCCAAGAGTTTTGTACTTAGATTTTGACCTGACTTGGATATATTTAATTGATACTTTTATGGCTAAAACATAATAATTTATAAGCAAATCGACAAAACTTACTCATCTGAAAGTGAACTATCAGTGCTACTACCTATTGTACTTTTGTTTTCAATTGTACATATTTCAATGTTAATCATTGTATGTGTGTGCTAAATAAATGTTTTACCTATCTAACTACTGTTGTTGTTTGTAAATGAAGCCAAACTCATGTACCTAGGTATAATAATAATTTTTACATAGTAAAAAACAAAGTCGCTTTTTCTGTCCCTATTTCCCTTTGACTGCTTTAATCTTTAAAACTACACAATGGATTTTGATGCGGTTTTTTTAATACATACCTCTAGATAGAGTGATTCAAGAGGAAGGTTTATACGTACAATAAAACCGTCGAAGCCGGGGCGGGTCGCTAGTTAGTTATAAAATAATAACTCAATCAAATTGGAGACAAATATGTTAATACCTAGGCACCTACTAATTCAAATGTTTGGTTCCAATCCAGGGATGTACTGTAGCTATCAAGTCTATCCAATTTCCTCCAATGATGAATCTGTCTACTGTTATAGTTTGTAAATGATGGCATACTTATGTTCGTAGGTATAATATCAATTAGTAGGTAGGTAGAGTATTAAGCATAAAATAATAACACAATTAAATCTAACTAATATTTTAATACTCAGGGGGTATACCTACTCTAGGTACCTTCTCTATCCAACATCCTCCAAGGTAGGTACGAGAAGCTCAGTTGAAGTCCTGCTAAATATGAGATAAAGGCACCATAATGTAATTTACATATTATAAATATGTAAACCTGGTTATTGCCGTAAAAAGTTATTTGCCGATAATGTACATGAAATGCCCTGGAAATAGTTGAATTGACTTAAATCAGTAGTTGCCTATTATAATTGGTTATTTCAATGGGGTCGGTAAATAGAAAAGAAGTTACCTGCATAACAACACATCTTACATCAGACTTTAAAAGTAATATTACGGAGGTTAGAGTAATTCCCGGAGTGTAATTTTGAGAAAAGTTCTAGGTATTTGTTGTACAGAGGCTACTGAAATATTTATTCAATTTGTGTATATACTACCACAAGATAAAGCACTGGGTGGGCAATGGACGCTTGAATATTTGTATCTCGGTCAGAAATCAGTTTTTTTTACATTTCACACATCAAAGTCTAGTTTTTTTATCACTACATAGTATAATATAAAGTTGCTTTCTCTGTCCCTATGTCATTATGTCCCTTTGAACGCTTAAATCTTTAAAACTACGCAACGGATTTTGATGCGGTTTTTTTTAATAGATAGAGTGATTCAAGAGGAAGGTTTATACGTATAATATAAAACCGTGCAAAGTCGGGGCGGGTCGCTAGTTATTAATAAATGAACCTGCTACTAAATTATCGTGAATTAAATACTATGAACGTAATTGTAGGTATATTATGAGTATTAAATGTAGGGTACTAAGGTAAGTTGTTCCGGGACCGATCGTCATAGATGGCCACCTTCTTGAAATTGTTTCCGAGTAGATACACTTACCTTGGGCAAATTGTGCAGTTAGGTAAAAACTATTTTGAGAAGGAGGCCAAGAGGAGGATCCAGCTAGGCTGGGCAGCATTTGAGAAACTACGTCGGGTCTTCTCGACATCCATACCGCAATATTTGAAAACGAAAGTTTTCAACCAGTGCGTCCTACCTAAGAGTGTCCACGACTCACGGTAGGGCTGGTCCACCAGTTCAAAGTCGCTCAGCGAGCTATGGAAAGAGCTATGTGAGGAGTCTCTCTGAAGGATAGGATTCATTATGAATACATCCGACAGAGAACCAAGTTATCGACATAGCTCAAAGAATTAGCAAGCTGAAGTGGCAGTGGGCTGGCCATATCTCGCGAAGAAACGACAACCGTTGGGATAAACGTGTTCTTGAGTGGAGACCGCGACTCGGTAAGGTACTAAGGTAAGGTTTATTAGATAGTCAGATAGTCATTTTATTGGTAAATTTTTTTACAAGTCATTTCACATTATATTTAGTACATATTAACAGATAGGTACCTACTAATAAATGCAGTGTAAAATCAAATATACTTAGACAAAAAGGAAATGCACAAACATTAGTACAACTCAAAAATCTTTATCAACATTCATATTCAGATTCATACCTACTTATTAATTAAAGGTCATTCATATTCAGATTCATTTTAATTCAGCAGTAAATAATTGTTAGCCATTTGTGTTTTCTTTTCTGGAATTAAATACATAGAGTAAACGAGTTCTTGAGTGGAGATCGCGATTCACTAAGCGTAATGTATGACGCCCTTCAGCATGGTGGGATGGCGATCTGCGAAGGACTGCAGACTACCATACTAAAATGTGGCAAAATGAAGACAGGGCGTTATAGCACTTATAGGTCTCATTATATATACCTAGGGTAGGCATAATTATTTCCAGCAGAGCATTGATTTTTGCAATCGAAGAGTTCATAATATGAAAATTAAAAACTTGCTGCAAACCCCTTCTGAGCTTTAAAAAAGTGGTTGAATTTAATTTATCGCTAAAATAAACATATGGCTCCTAACAGCTTCCTAAAAGTATATTCCGTACAATATGTATCTCTCTCTATTCTGTCTACCTTCTGTACCAACCGAACAAAGGAGGTTGGTTTCAATCCTGACCCCTAACCTGAAACTAACCTCTAGAATTGAAACCTCTTTTGTATTGTGCCGCCATTGAATGAATGAATGAATGAATGAACACTTTATTTGTACTTAAAAAAACATTTAAAGAGCTTATATCTAATTTAAAAATAATAAACAGTACAAAAAGGCGGCCTTATCGCTGAGAGCGATTTCTCCCAGGCAACCTTTTATTTAGAAAAGCATAGATATAAGAATTGGGTAGGTAGTGCAGTGCACAGATAGAAAATAATAATAATAATAATAATAAAATTCACAGATACATTAAAAACATACAATACAAAACCTTCTAAAAAAAAACAAAATAAACTAACGAGTGAGAAGAACATGAAATTAGTGATTTTTGAAGATATAGGAAAATGAGGGTGTGAAATGGATGAACTTAGTTAGACAGCGCGGGAAACTTGAGGAGTAAGTTATCTGATGACCTGAGATTGTGAGAGTTGGAAGAATGAAGGAATTCAAACCGTTCTTTTAGGTATACAGGAGAAAAAGGATTAAAGAGAATAGAATAGAGAAGAGAAAGAACGTGCATGTCCCGGCGAAGTCGAATAGGGAGCCACTTGAGCATGGTGCGAAAAGGAGAGACGTGGTCATATTTGCGTAGGCCAAATATGAACCTAATGCAGAAGTTTTGGAGGCGCTCAAGTTTATCCAGCTGATCCTCATCAAGATCTAAATAACTGGCGTCTGCATAGTCTAGAACAGAGAGGAGAAGAGATTCGGCTAAAGCAATTTTGGTTGCGGTTGGCAGAAAGTACCTCAGCTTCCTAAGGGAGCCTGCTGAAGCAAAGAGTTTCTTACTGGTGATTTCAAGCTGAGGATGCCATGAAAGTTTGCGGTCAAATGTAACCCCAAGATTCTTTACGGTCACACTGTAAGGAATCGGTATTCCATCGAAATTAACTTGGGGTACAGTCCGCCAGTCCACTCTATCTATCATTCTTGAACTACCAATGATTATAGTTTGCGTTTTATTGGGATTGATTTTTAATCCATGAGCCTGACTCCACCCAGTGATTCGACGCAAATCCGCGTTAATAATATCAACGGCATCTCCAATGCGATCCAGCTGCGCCTGTGCATATATCTGCAGATCATCCGCGTAGAGGTGATAAGAGGAAGTTAAATGTTGAGAAATGGAGTTAATAAATATAGCAAAGAGAAGAGGAGAGAGGACGCCACCTTGCGGTACACCGACTGAAGTATCACACCATGACGAGACAGTCTCGCCAAGGCGGATTCTTTGCCGGCGACCATGCAGGTAACTGAAAAACCAGTCAACTACCCCCTGGGAGATGTTAAGAGAGCGAAGGAATGCTAGAAGTATGTCAAAGTCTACTGTATTAAAGGCATTGCTAAAATCTAGTAAAGTTAAAACAGTAAGTTGTCGACTATCCATGCCCAGTCGTATGTCATCTGTTATTTTGACCAGGGCAGTCACAGTACTGTGGCCTTTGCGGAAACCAGATTGCAAGGGATTAAGAGTGTTGTGCATAGAGAGAAAAGAGTTAAGCTGGTTGTGAACAAGCCGTTCTAAAACTTTTGATAAAAATGGGAGAACAGAAATAGGGCGGTATTCCGAAAAAGATTTGGGATTGGGTTTCTTGGGTAGAGGAATCAATTGGGCTTCCTTCCAACAGGAAGGAAAAACCCCGTGCTGCAATGAGTAATTAAGGATATGACAGAGGATTGGCAGGATAACATTCAGTATGGGGATAAGCATATTGAGGCTGATACCATCTGACCCAACAGCTTTGGAAGAAATGGATAGGATACTCTTCTTAACATCTTCAGGGGTAACAGGTTCAAAAGAAAATTTAGAATAGTTGGGCTCTGGAGTAGACAAAATATTTCTGATAGTATTAGCTTTGACAGCGTCAGACATGGCCGGAGCAGCTGAAAAATGGATGTTTAAAGAGTTAATATCTAAATTATCTGGTATTGATTCCTGTTTAGACTTCCCAACTCCTAACGTTCTGAGGAATTTCCACACCTTTGCAGGATCCTCCTCTGAAACAGATTCGTGAATGTAACGGCGCTGAGCATCCCTGCACTTTCTGTTGCATCGATTACGGTATTGTAAATAGGCAGCCTTATTTTTTCCGCTTGGGTTAATTTTATACCTAGTTTTTGCACAAGATTTTTGATGCATGAGCAGCTTTATGTCATCTGTCAACCAGGGTGCTGGAAGATGTTTTAGTTTAATTGGACGAAAAGGTGCATGTTTGTCAAAAAGATGAGTAATTAAACCATTGAATGCAATCACCTTATCGTCCAAAGTATCAGCATCATAAACAGACAACCAATCCAGATCTCGAGCATCAGCCAGCAGTTTAACGCTGTCAATGCTACCAAAATTTCGTTGAAGAATGACTTTAGGTTTAGACTTAGGGGTGCGGATTTTATACGATAGAAAAATTAAGTCATGGTAAGAAAAATTATCAGCGGAAAATTGGCCATGCCTTACAGCAAAAAAAGGAGAAGAAACTATAATTAAATCTAGTAAAGATGGGGCACAGTTGGGAAAATGATGGGTGGCTCCAAGGGGTAGTATATGAAGATTACATGACCGAACAATAGATTCAATGGCTGCAGTGCGATGATCCCTTTTGAGGAGGCAGGTGTTGAAGTCACCCATGATGATGGTTTGGCTATAGTTTGGTACCAGATCCTCAAGGAGTTTTTCAAAAGAGGTAAAATAATTAATTCGGAGGGATGGACAATAGAAAACTCCGAGTAAGATTTTTGTGTGAGAGAGAGTAACCTCAACAAAGAGATGTTCACCCGCATTGGGCGGAGGTGGCTGGGCAGACATGCTGATAATAGAAAAAGGAATGTGTGACCGCAAGTATATGGCCACCCCACCACAGCGCATTTGCAATGAAGAGAACCTATGGAAATTGTTACGTATGTAAGCGTATACGCTTGTGTGCGTGCCTGCACAGCCGCGCCACCTCGTCTCAATAAACAGTGTGTTACCAACCAGCGATCGTTTCACTCCTGTCCCTGAGCTCCCGTATTCGCATATTTAACAGTGGCGCCGATCTACCTGCATGTGCAAAAAAATAATCATGGCGAATTCTGCGCAACACGGAATTTAAAATACGTTTGACCACAACTTGCAAACTTGGAAAACGTATAGAGGCCGGATCTCGCAGTATTTTCTGGCAAATGATATTACGGCTTCGACGGATTCAACGGGGAGCAAAAGGAAGGCGATCCTGCTGAGCGCACTCACGGACGGCTCCTACAAGCTAGCGACGGACTTGGTACTGCCAAAAAGCCTGGAAGACGTGCCCTATTCAGATCTACTGGATATCCTCGATGCGCACTTTACTCCTAAGCGTATCGGTTTTGCTGAGCGTCATAACTTTTACGCGGCAACTCAACAAACTGGCGAAACGCATTCTCAATGGGCGGCGCGTCTACGAGGACTTACGGAAAAGTGTGGCTTTTTGAATATTGAAGAAGCACTTCGTGACAGATTTCTCATGGGCATGCTGCCGGGACAAGAAAAAGAGAAGCTGTACACAAAAGATTTGGTTAATCTCAGCATGGCGGAGGTCGTCAAAATGGCGGAGAATTTGAGTTGCGCGCACGCGGCAGCGGCCAGCGCCAGCGCGCCCGCAGCCGACAGCCAGCTGTTCAAGATATCGAAGGACGTAAAGAATGCAGCTGCAGGAAAAGTTAAATGCAGTGTATGTGGTTATACGAATCACAAATCATCGGAGTGCCGGTTCGCCAATTATGTTTGCAAAAAGTGTCACGAAAAAGGCCACTTGCGTAGAATGTGTTCAAAGAAAGTGAATTTCGTTGAGTTGGAATGCAGTGACAAGGGTGAGCATGATGCCGGTGATGATGGTAAGTTGTTTTATATCCGATCTTTCAGGGGAGAACCTATGGTAGAAAGTGTGTTGATTAATAAATTGCCATTAAAATTTGAAATAGACAGCGGGTCGGCAGTAACCGTAATTCCAGAGAGTTTTTACAAAAATAAATTCAAAGATGTACCCTTATCAAGTACGGATAAACAGCTGATGACGTACAATGGAAAGAAGATCATATGTTTAGGAACGCTTCGGTTACCGGTCTGCTACGCGAGTCAAACGCACTATGTAAATATATTTGTAGTGCGCGACGGAGGGCCACCGCTTTTAGGCAGGGATTTTATATCTTTATTTAAATTACAGCTCATGCCGGTAAACTGTATCAATTCAGAATTTTCACTCGACTATTTACAGGAGCGTTTTGCTGAATTATTTTCTGACAAGTTAGGAAATTTTAATAAATATAAAGTTAAATTGAAGCTGAAAGAAAACGCTAAACCCGTTTTTTGCAAAGCGCGGCCAGTGGCGTTTGCCTTACGCGACAAGGTTGATAAAGAAATCGACAGGCTAATCGATTTAGGTATTCTTGAGCACGTTGAATACTCGGACTACGCATCTCCCATAGTTCCGGTCCTAAAGCGAGACGGGTCCGTAAGATTGTGTGCTGACTATTCCGTTAGTATAAATAAACAACTACTAGTGGAACAATACCCGCTTCCCACTACAAACGAGCTATTTTCAAAGATTTATGGTGGTCAACAGTTTACTAAGCTTGATCTATCCATGGCATATAACCAGTTTATGTTAGACGATGAATCAAAAAACCTCACCACCGTCAACTCCAGCCGTGGGCTTCTAAGATTCAATAGATTAGTGTTTGGTTTGACCTGCGGGCCATCTATTTTTCAGCGGGCGATCGAAGGTGTACTATCAGGCATAGATGGAGTCTTGTGTCTTTTGGATGATATATTGATAACAGGGTCTGATAAAAAAGAACACATGCAGAGGTTACTTACCGTGCTAGAACGTTTACAGGATGCTGGTTTAACTTTACGGAAGGATAAGTGTAGTTTTTTTCAGAATGAGGTTAGTTATCTCGGTTATATTATAACAAAAGACGGTCTCAAAAAATCTCCGGAAAAGATTAATGCTATGGTCGAAGCTCCAGTTCCCACCAATGTTACTCAGCTACAGTCTTTTCTAGGTTTAGTAAATTACTACAGGAATTTTGTACCTAATGCATCGACTGTCCTTAGTCCGCTGTATGAACTGCTGAAAAAAGGTTGTAAGTGGGAATGGACTGATAAACATCAACAAGCTTTTACAGCAATAAAAAACTTGATGACGTCAGACCAAGTGCTTGCTCATTTCGATCCGAATGCTAAAATAATATTGACAGTAGATGCTAGTCCTAGTGGTCTAGGCGCGATTCTATCACAGGTGGGGAAAGAAGGGACAGAAAGGCCTGTTTCTTTTGTTTCTCGGACACTGAACGCTGCTGAGACTCGTTACTCTCAAATACAAAAGGAAGCGACAGCTATCATTTACGGTGTTCGTCGTTTTCACCAGTATTTATACGGTAGGTCTATACCTTTTGTTTTACGGACGGATCACAAACCCTTATTATCTATATTCGGCCCATACAAAGGAATACCAGAAATGTCAGCAAATAGACTTCAACGCTACGCCTTATTTTTAAGTAGCTATAACTATACAATAGAGTATGTACGCAGCGCTGATAACAGCGCTGATTACCTGTCCCGCTGTAGCCTACAGCGTGCGGTACACGAGTGCGCTTGCACCGAACGGTGCCAGTGCTGCGACTGTGAGGTAGCCTATGACAGGGCTACCTATGTATGTTTTGTGATGGACGGCACTATGCCGTTAACGTTAAAACAGCTACGCACAGAAACTGATAATGATGAACTATTACAGTTAGTTAAACGTTACGTCATTAAAGGATGGCCACCTAAATTAACTGATGTTAGAATAAAAGCTTATCATTTGTGTAGATCGCAGTTATCAGTTGAGAACGGGTGCCTTATGCGAGGGCACAAGGTCGTTATACCGACCTCTTTATATAAAACCGTGTTATCTGAACTACATCAATCATCTATTCATCTACAACCTTTACTGGTCCACTGCTGGACGCAGGTCTTCCCATGATAAGCGCCTCATCGGCACTCATCATATGGGAGTAATGCCCATAATCCCCACGCTGGGCATGCGGGTTGGGGATCGCAGTTCGGTGGTAGAATTGTTTTACAGGAAGCGCTGCTGCCCGCCCCCCGGTGGATATCCCTTAGTCGCCTCTTACGACACCCGCGGGAAGAGTTGGGGTAGTGCAAATTCTAAGCCGGCACCACACGGCAACAACAACTACATCAATCGCATTTAGGTATTGTTAAGACTAAGGCCGAGGCTCGCTCAAGATTCTGGTTTCCCGGCATCGATCAAGCAATAGAAGCGATGATCAGTTCATGTGATGTATGTACACAGCTTCGCCCCTCGCCGCCGCGCGCCCCTCCAGCTTGCTGGAAATACCCGACTACTGCATTCTACAGGATACACGTTGATTTTTTAGGACCGATAAAGAGTTGCATGTACTTAGTAGTGGTTGACGCCCACACCAAGTGGATAGAAGTGTATCATATGAATTCTACTACGTCATCAGCTGCGGTAATTGGGAAACTTTGTGATTTTTTTTCAAGATTTGGCATTCCAAATACTATAGTTAGTGATAACGGTACATCTTTCTGTTCGCGTGAATTTGAATTGTTTTGTTTAACTAATGGAATTAGTCATGTGACATCGCCGGTGTACCACCCGCCTAGCAACGGCCAAGCCGAAAGTTTTGTTAAGATTGCAAAAAAGGGAATTAAGTCCTGTCTTTCGTCATGCAATAAAACTGTGAAAGGCAGTACTGATTTAAAATTATTAAGATACCTTATGCTGACAAGCAAAAATCTATTTTTATTTTATTTTAATTCCGAAATTTCCGCCTTATTATATTTAATTGCTGTTTGCCCATGTTATAAAAATCCAGACACATTTGGCCACACAAAAACCCGATTTTATTTCCTTTGCCGGCATATTCGACAATTTAGAACCCAATTCCAAAGAGAATAAATCAAGAAATCACTTCGTTGAACCCAATTCTGCTACCAACCCCATCTTCTACACAAGAAAGAAGAAAGAAAAAGGCGAGCCAACTCAGCGACCTTGATCGCTTGCTCTATGGCCAAAACACTGTAATTGGAGACAACTTTTTGGAGCCCTAGGCGCTTGGAAAGAAATTTTTTTGACAAGTGACATTTTATGTTTATTTATATTTTTGTGTGCTGTGTTCTGATTTTTCTTATTTATAAGTTCAATGTATCGACTAGCCGCCACCAGTCCATGGCTTTAGTGAACCTTTCTATGGATCTGGCCTCCCAAAATGTTAGTACTAACAATAGTGTGATGTCGTGTGAAAACTTGGTCCCATGTAACCAATGTTCCCAAAAAAGATATTTCAAGGGGCTTCGGGGACTTAAAATTCATGAAAGTAGAATTCATAAAGATGTCCTCACTGCATCCAATTCGGTCAATAATCAAAATTCAATTTCAATCCCGGACTCTACATCGCTTCGATCGTTTATGTCGTACCACAAAAACGATCTGTTATTGAAAGTGGATGTTAAAAATGCATTCAATTCGGTAGACAGGGGCGCCCTCCTGACACAAATAAAAGATAAGCTACCTGATATTTACCCCTTTCTTTGGCAATGTTATGGCACACCTTCTAAATTAGTATATAAAGACAAGTTATTGTCCTCTGAGGTCGGTTGTCAGCAGGGTGATCCGTTAGGACCGGCTATTTTCAGTCTCGCAATACATCCAATTATAAAACGTTTGGAGTCAAAATTTAATGTTTGGTACTTAGATGATGGCACTTTAGGAGGCGAAGTCGACACGATATTAAAAGATCTAAGTGTTTTGATAGACGAATTCAAACAAATAGGTTTGGAGCTAAACTTTTCGAAATGTGAGTTATATATTCCCGAAACCGAAACAGCTTCTAACGTGTTAAGTATAAAGAGTCAGTTTGAAAGTTTAGCCCCAAACGTTAGGTTGATAGATAAGTCTTCACTTTGCCTCCTAGGATCTCCAATTATGGATGAGTCTTTGCCTAATTTTATTAATGAAAAAATTCTAAATTTCGTTTCATTTTCCGATAAATTGCAAAATGTTAATGTTCACGTAGCTTTTGTTATTTTACGTTTCTGCCTTTTTGTTCCTAAATTTACCTATTATCTACGATGCTCCCAACTCTGGAAATTTCCCAATCTTACACAGCAGTTGGACAGCATCATGCGCGACACTTTAATCAAAATTTTCAATATTCCTTTGGATGACCGAGCATGGCACCAGGCCACTCTTCCTATTAGATTGGGTGGTTTAGGTGTTCGAGAAATTTCTAGTGTTTCACTGCCAGGTTTTTTATCATCAGTTCATGGTACTAAAGATCTTATTCATAAAATTTTGGCAAAATGTTCTCAAAATTTTGAAATTACAGGTTACAACGAAGCACTAGGCTTATGGAAAATAGCCTGTCCTGACACCAATCTTCCAAAAGTCCTGTCTTCTCAGAGGCTATGGGATGAGCCACTTTGTGAGCTGGTACGGAAAAATCTTATTAATACGTCTACCAGCTCAATAGAACGTGCCCGTCTACTCGCCGTTTCTGAGTGGGAATCAGGACTTTGGTTACATGTTCTGCCTTCTAAAAATCTAGGTACCCTTTTAGACAACAACTCATTTCGGGTGGCCACCTCCTTGCGTTTAGGTTCCCCTTGCCTAGTTGCACACCGTTGCCAGTGTGGTGAAACCGTGGACAAGCTTGGTCACCATGCATTGGCATGTGTATCTAGTGCAGGACGTGTGTCCCGCCATAATTCAATTAACGATATCATCCGTCGGGCCTTTACCAGCGTTAGTGTAGCAGCTACACTTGAACCACGTGGCCTTATGCGAGATGATGGTAAAAGACCTGACGGTATGACTCTGATCCCCTGGAAGATGGGTCGGCCTTTAGTTTGGGATGCCACGTGTGTAGATACTCTAGCGCCTTCACATCTGGCAGGGACATCAGCAAGGGCTGGCTCCGCAGCTTCATCAGCGGAGTCCCTCAAACGGCGAAAATATGCTAATCTTGACCGAGGTTACCTATTTGAGCCATTTGGGGTGGAAACCCTTGGTCCTTGGGGTCCTGGGGCACACACAATTTTTAAAGATCTGACGAAACTTCTCATAGAGTCCACAGGAGATAAGAATGCTGGCTTCTATTTTGGTCAACGAATTAGCATTGCCATTCAACGTGGCAATGCTGCCAGCATTCTGGGTACTTTGCCTTCTGGTGACGGCTTAGATTTTTAAGAGTTTGTTATAATTGTATATACTAGTGAGCTATGTGATCTTATTATGTTTCAGAAATAAAGTTTTTGCAGATACCTTATGGACTATAGAAACTCTGTGCACACTACTACAGGGTTGTCTCCTGCTGAAATGGTATACGGTCACAAGCTAAGGTCACGTTTAGACTTGATTAATCCTAAATCATCATCATCACCCTCGTCATTGGTTCCTAACTATGCACAAAATCAACAGTGTTTGCAAACTAATCATAATGTAATAAATAAAACAAAACAACTAAAGATAAATGAAGTAGTATTATACAAAAAATATGTAAACAAAACAAATTATACGTGGTGTAAAGGAATTATCACAAAAAAGATAGGCAAAGTTGTGTATTTAGTTAAAGATTTGGAAAGCTCAGAAAGTGTAAAAAGACATATTAATCAGTTAGTTAAATACAAAGGGACTCCCATCAATCTGGAAGATACAATGAATGTAAATAGGCCAAATCCATCCTCGTTTTCGCCGGATTCATCAGCATCACCTCCTGCTTCGCCTCCAGCGTCGCCGCCGCCGTCTCCAACATCGCCACATTCGCCACCTTGTTTGCCGCCGCCGACGACGACTCAACAACTGCATCTACCATCCACGTCTACTTGCTCACCGGTTGCCACGGATGAACAGACTCCTCAAGGAAGAGCTCAATCAACATTGGCTGGGTGTTCGACTCCAAGTCGGAGGGAGGAATTATACGAAGCGCATGATTCGCCTCGTGAGTCTGATAATGATGCAGTTAGCACAGATAAGTCTGTAGCTGAGGAAGAGTTTTACGAAGCAGAAGAAGCTGCTGGCCGGGACCCAGAAGAAAATAAACAAATTAAGGACATGGGTTCAACTCCTCATAAAAGATTGATGCGTAATCGTCCCGCTGTTTCATATAAGAAGTTTTTTTAGTACTTAAATAGTTAGTAGGTGTTTATTGTACTAGGGGAGGAATGTTACGTATGTAAGCGTATACGCTTGTGTGCGTGCCTGCACAGCCGCGCCACCTCGTCTCAATAAACAGTGTGTTACCAACCAGCGATCGTTTCACTCCTGTCCCTGAGCTCCCGTATTCGCATATTTAACAGAAATTAAATTATTCTGCCGATGTTCAAAAAATATTTTTTTTTCTTCTGTAAATATTATGGAAAAACTGAAAATGCAAAGTTCCTTAGGATTTTAAGACGATTCGAACGATATATTCAGTATCGTTCTTCAAATTTTTGGGACAGGCCATAAGGGATTCTTGCCATTGTTCTTTCATCTAAACAACTTATGTAGTTACGGAGATTACCTATAACAAACATTCACACAGACTTTCCCAATTATTATAATAGTAAGGTAAGATAGTAAGGTAAGACTTGGACCAAAAGTAGAAAGCGCCGGCCAATGAAAAAATAAATGAAATATTTCGGTAGAACATAACGTCTCGATAATTTTTAGCTATGGCTGCTATGCTGTGCTATTATTATTTAAGTGGTTAAATGAGGTCAAAAATTCGTAATTTTTGATATCGATTTTTGAAAAATCGATATTTCAGTAACTAACCAAATGAGTAATCTACTACCTCTACATAAAAATAAGTCGGGTTTTCCTTCCTGACGCTATAACTCCAGAACGCACGAACCAATTTCCACGGTTTTGCATTCGTTGGAAAGGTCTCGGGCTCCGTGAGGTTTATAGTAATGTATAATAAAACCGTGCGAAGCCGGGGCGGGGCGCTAGTTTTTTATAAGGATATCTATGACTTAAATGAAATGTCCCCTTTTAAGTGCACAATTCATTTATTTCGAGGTACTTTCACTGACCTTATACACAAATCTATCTTATCATAATCCTATCTTCCTTATCTATCTTATCTTCGAGACCTTCCGCCGGAGGCCTAATTGACACTTCTTGGTGTCTTGCAAAGCACATGTACCTACCATACCATCAAGTTTTAGATTATACCCAGAAAATAAGGTCCATACACCACATCGTTATAATTAAAATAGGGGTGATTTACTCTCATTCGGGCATTATTTTTTGAAGGGACCTATCGTTGCTGGTACCTATAGAGTCAGTGTTTTTTCAATTATTTATACTGTACTATAAATTTTATTAAATTTTTATTAAACCTGTAATAATTAAGTTGTTAAACTTATAAATTGTGCATATATTTAATAAAATATATTTCATATATTTTGGTAATAGTTTAGTAGTAGTTTTTTAATTACATAACTTTAATAGCGAAGAAGGGGAAATGAAACATAATTTAGATTAAACATTAGATGAAATTTATTTAGTCCGGTCAATTTAGACATTCGAAGCTACATAAATTCCCCTTCATTTTTCACGATTTTCATCAAAACGGTAAGTTTTATCATAAAAAATATCGACAAAAATTGTAAATTATCTACAAAAAATGGTTAGGTTCAGTTCGGTTCGGTTCGGTTCGTTAGGTTAGGTTAGGTTAGGTTAGTTTAGGTAAGGCTAGGTTCGGTTAGGTTCGGTTAGGTTCGGTTCGGTTCGGTTCGGTTCGGTTCGGTTCGTTAGGTTAGGTTAGGTTAGGTTAGGTTAGGTTAGGTTAGGTTAGGTTAGGTTAAGTTAGGGTAGGTTAGGTTAGGCTAGGTTCGGTTAGGCTAGGTTCGGTTAGGTTCGGTTCGGTTCGGTTCGTTAGGTTAGGTTAGGTTAGGTTAGGTTAGGTTAGGTTAGGTTAGGTTAGGTTAGGTTAGGTTAGGTTAGGTTAGGTTAGGTTAGGTTAGGTTAGGTTAGGTTAGGTTAGGTTAGGTTAGGTTAGGTTAGGTTAGGTTAGGTTAGGTTAGGTTAGGTTAGGTTAGGTTAGGTTAGGTTAGGTTAGGTTAGGTTAGGTTAGGTTAGTTAGGTAAAGTTAGGTTAGGTTAGGTTCCACGACTGGTGGACTAACCTAACCTAACTTAAATTAACCTAACCTAACCTAACCTAACCTAACCTAACCTAACCTAACCTAACCTAACCTAACCTAACGAACCGAACCGAACCGAACCGAACCTAACCGAACCTAGCCTAACCGAACCGAACCGAACCTAACCATTTTTTGTATATAATTTTATGATTTACAATTTTTGTCGATATATTTTTATGATAAAAATTAATGTTTTGATGAAATACATAGCCATAGATATAATTTTTGACCTCATTTAACCACTCAAATAATAATGCTCAAAATACCAATAAAATATCAATACCATTAATGGACTTATTTAAACGAACGTTTTTAATGTAGTCGTTAGTTATTCCTTAATAAATAAATAAACTAGATCCATTACTATCTTAGTAAGTAGGTAAAGTAATATTTATTCAAAGAAAGGTTAACAATTTTATATACTTAAGACTATTGTACAGTTAAAATATTTTAAAATTAAGTATGTCTAATTGTATGTCTATTTGATTGGCTACGGCCCCACACTAGGCTCAGGGCCCGTGTCGTGGATCTTGGAAGAAACATATTGAGTCGACCTGTAAAAAAATGGCGAAAGTAATTTACGCGCTTAAGCAACTTAGACCCATTTCTTTAGATATTCAAATTCAAAATGCTTTATTTCCTTAAGACCTTACAGGACACTTGGACACATAAAGCTCTGAAAGACATATATTACGCATATATTTACTCAATTATGTCTTATGGTATCATTTTATTTGGGAGCTCTACAGATTACGAATGTATACTTAAATTACAAAAGCGTGCCATAAGAGTATTAATGAAAGCGAAATACAGAGAGTCAAAAACCTTCGGATATTAGCATCAGTAGCGGTATTCATAAAAAAAATAATTTGAAAGAATATACAATCGGAGGCGAAAGTAGCAAACGTGCCACGCTGCAGAAAATAATGCTAGAGCCGATTCACCATCGACTGAAAATCGCAAAACGGCTCCCTAAAATAATGGGCCAAAAGCTATATAAACAAGCTCCCGATAGATCTTAAACTTACTAAAAGTGAAATTTTTTGCTTGACAAGACGCTATATACCTCTAGTATTAAAGAGTTTTTAGATAACGACCACAGCAAGTACGAAATAAAATCAACTAAACTAAAACTGATGGGTAACATCACTTAATCTAATACGAGTAGTAGAGTCCTAATTTTAAGAAATTATATTTTTATTATAATAATAAACCATAGATACATATGTTATAAAATTCTGACGAGTCATAGCCTGATCATTTAATTTTAAGTACCTAAATACTTTAACAACGCAACGGTTTTAGGCAACGCTCGTCGCCGTACAACTCCCGCGTGATCCGGTTCGAGGACACTGCCAGGCGGGGAGTTTGACTGGGGCGGTACATCTGTCAAAGAATAACGCAGGTGTCCTAAGGCCAGCTCAGCGAGGACGGAAACCTCGCGTGGAGCAAAAGGGCAAAAGCTGGCTTGATCCAGATGTTCAGTACGCATAGGGACTGCGAAAGCACGGCCTATCGATCCTTTAGTACTAAAGAGTTTTTAGCAAGAGGTGCCAGAAAAGTTACCACAGGGATAACTGGCTTGTGGCAGCCAAGCGTTCATAGCGACGTTGCTTTTTGAGCCTTTGCGTTCTGCCTATAATTAGTCCTTACGATAGGTGCAAGCGTGCATGTGCGCAGTCCTATTTGCTCAAGAAGCTCTGGGCAATCAACAGTTCCGTTTGCTATAATAATTAGGTAAGTCAAATCAGCCACTCTTGTCTGCGTTTAAAGAGTGGGAAGAAAGTGGAACTTACGGCATCTAGTCTCATAATCAGGTAAAAAAATACGAGCTCGATATTGTATTGATATTGTATTTACTACATTAATGTGCTTATCTCAAAAATATTAAAATTTGCATATTTTAATGAATATGCGAATCCGGGGCGGGTCGCTAGTAATATTATAAACGCGAAAGTTTGTAAGTATGGATGGATAGATGGATATTTGTTACTCTTTCATGCAAAAACTACTGAACGGATATGGATGAAATTTGGCAAAGAGATAGATCATAGTCTGGAATAACACATAGGTAACATTTTATACATTTTTCCCGGAATTACCACATGAACGTGTGGTACATTATTTATCTAACTATATAAAGTTACATGTTTATGTAAGTTTATAACATTGGAAGCTTATTGGGTATGTATTTTTTTCTTTTCCATCTATCTAGAGAAGTAGATCTAATGTAACTACCACCGTCTATATTGTTCTTTTATATCCGGTCCATCCAAAGGTTGCCTGGAAGAGATCGCTTTTAGCGATAGGGTCGCCCTTATCTATCTTAACTGCTTAGCTTGGGCTGGATTATGCTGTGTGGACTGTCCGAAATTATTTATTATTATTTATTTATTTATACTTAGTCTTAGTTTGCAGTATTTTTATGTATCATTTTCAGCCTTTTTGTGGTACATTTAAGTATAATAAAGAGTTTTCATCCATTCTTTCATTCAGTTGAGCTAACTCTAGACTGTTTTCAACCTACCAAAATATTGTAAATAATAGTTTTAATAAGGTTCTATTCCTTGATTGTTATTTCCTTTCTTAAATTAATAAAGTAAACAATTGAGATACCTCTAGACTGTTTTCGACCGTCTGTAGTTAGCTCAATGATTTGAATTGTATATTTACAAGTAGGTATACATTTTTTGATTATAATTTTCGTTGTTAATGAAGTTCTATAAGGTAAATAAGTAAAGTACTGAAAATTACAAGAACAAGCTAACAAGAGCTAAATTTAAAAAAATGTATAAAAATAAACGGAATAGAAAAAAATAAAACCAGTATATACAATCGAGCTAACTGCAGACCGTTCAAAACAGTCTAAAGGTTGCATGCAATCGAAGTTCATCATCAGGTACAATGTATATTCGTAGTTAGTAAAGTTAGTAATGTTAGTAAAGTTAGTACCTAAAGTTAGTAATGTTAGTATTGTTAGTAAAGTTAGTAAAGTTAGTAAAGTTAGTACCTAAAGTTAGTAAAGTTAGTAAAGTTTGTAAAGTTAGTAGTTAGTAAAGTTAGTAATGTTAGTAAAGTTAGTAAAGTTAGACTCGGACCTTGCCGTTTTACATGTTCATAGAATAACAATACTATAAAAATTAAAAAAAAAAAACTCGTCCTCGGACGAATCACCTGGCGTAGGGCTGAGTCTCAACAGATCGCAGCACGACGCTGCTCTACCGACCACAACACCCCGCCAGGAACGTAAGTCGTCTACAGACTATTCCGAGCCCCGACATCGAACTGAGTTATATCCGAACCAGAAGGAGCCGTGGTGCACGTGTTAAACCGTACGCACCGATCTCCGCGGTCCAAATGGGCTTCGACGTCACGCCTTACGAAGTAAAGCGCAACTAGTAAAGTCACATTGTTTAGAGCCTCCCGACTCTCGGGGCTCCACAGTGAGCATATCCTTGCCGGATTCGGCTAGGCTGGCTTCGGCCTTAGAGGCGTTCAGGCATAATCCCGCGGATGGTAGCTTCGCACCACCGGCCGCTCGGCCGAGTGCATGAACCAAATGTCCGAAACTGCGGTTCCTCTCGTACTGAGCAGTATTACTATCGCAACGACAAGCCATCAGTAGGGTAAAACTAACCTGTCTCACGACGGTCTAAACCCAGCTCACGTTCCCTTTTGATGGGTGAACAATCCAACGCTTGGCGAATTTTGCTTCGCAATGATAGGAAGAGCCGACCGTACCGAACCTAACCGAACCTAGCCTAACCGAACCGAACCGAACCTAACCATTTTTTGTATATAATTTTATGATTTACAATTTTTGTCGATATATTTTTATGATAAAAATTAATGTTTTGATGAAATACATAGCCATAGATATAATTTTTGACCTCATTTAACCACTCAAATAATAATGCTCAAAATACCAATAAAATATCAATACCATTAATGGACTTATTTAAACGAACGTTTTTAATGTAGTCGTTAGTTATTCCTTAATAAATAAATAAACTAGATCCATTACTATCTTAGTAAGTAGGTAAATTAATATTTATTCAAAGAAAGGTTAACAATTTTATATACTTAAGACTATTGTACAGTTAAAATATTTTAAAATTAAGTATGTCTAATTGTATGTCTATTTGATTGGCTACGGCCCCACACTAGGCTCAGGGCCCGTGTCGTGGATCTTGGAAGAAACATATTGAGTCGACCTGTAAAAAAATGGCGAAAGTAATTTACGCGCTTAAGCAACTTAGACCCATTTCTTTAGATATTCAAATTCAAAATGCTTTATTTCCTTAAGACCTTACAGGACACTTGGACACATAAAGCTCTGAAAGACATATATTACGCATATATTTACTCAATTATGTCTTATGGTATCATTTTATTTGGGAGCTCTACAGATTACGAATGTATACTTAAATTACAAAAGCGTGCCATAAGAGTATTAATGAAAGCGAAATACAGAGAGTCAAAAACCTTCGGATATTAGCATCAGTAGCGGTATTCATAAAAAAAATAATTTGAAAGAATATACAATCGGAGGCGAAAGTAGCAAACGTGCCACGCTGCAGAAAATAATGCTAGAGCCGATTCACCATCGACTGAAAATCGCAAAACGGCTCCCTAAAATAATGGGCCAAAAGCTATATAAACAAGCTCCCGATAGATCTTAAACTTACTAAAAGTGAAATTTTTTGCTTGACAAGACGCTATATACCTCTAGTATTAAAGAGTTTTTAGATAACGACCACAGCAAGTACGAAATAAAATCAACTAAACTAAAACTGATGGGTAACATCACTTAATCTAATACGAGTAGTAGAGTCCTAATTTTAAGAAATTATATTTTTATTATAATAATAAACCATAGATACATATGTTATAAAATTCTGACGAGTCATAGCCTGATCATTTAATTTTATGTACCTAAATACTTTAACAACGCAACGGTTTTAGGCAACGCTCGTCGCCGTACAACTCCCGCGTGATCCGGTTCGAGGACACTGCCAGGCGGGGAGTTTGACTGGGGCGGTACATCTGTCAAAGAATAACGCAGGTGTCCTAAGGCCAGCTCAGCGAGGACGGAAACCTCGCGTGGAGCAAAAGGGCAAAAGCTGGCTTGATCCAGATGTTCAGTACGCATAGGGACTGCGAAAGCACGGCCTATCGATCCTTTAGTACTAAAGAGTTTTTAGCAAGAGGTGCCAGAAAAGTTACCACAGGGATAACTGGCTTGTGGCAGCCAAGCGTTCATAGCGACGTTGCTTTTTGAGCCTTCGATGTCGGCTCTTCCTATCATTGCGAAGCAAAATTCGCCAAGCGTTGGATTGTTCACCCATCAAAAGGGAACGTGAGCTGGGTTTAGACCGTCGTGAGACAGGTTAGTTTTACCCTACTGATGGCTTGTCGTTGCGATAGTAATACTGCTCAGTACGAGAGGAACCGCAGTTTCGGACATTTGGTTCATGCACTCGGCCGAGCGGCCGGTGGTGCGAAGCTACCATCCGCGGGATTATGCCTGAACGCCTCTAAGGCCGAAGCCAGCCTAGCCGAATCCGGCAAGGATATGCTCACTGTGGAGCCCCGAGAGTCGGGAGGCTCTAAACAATGTGACTTTACTAGTTGCGCTTTACTTCGTAAGGCGTGACGTCGAAGCCCATTTGGACCGCGGAGATCGGTGCGTACGGTTTAACACGTGCACCACGGCTCCTTCTGGTTCGGATATAACTCAGTTCGATGTCGGGGCTCGGAATAGTCTGTAGACGACTTACGTTCCTGGCGGGGTGTTGTGGTCGGTAGAGCAGCGTCGTGCTGCGATCTGTTGAGACTCAGCCCTACGCCAGGTGATTCGTCCGAGGACGAGTTTTTTTTTTTTAATTTTTATAGTATTGTTATTCTATGAACATGTAAAACGGCAAGGTCCGAGTCTAACTTTACTAACTTTACTAACATTACTAACTTTACTAACTACTAACTTTACTAACTTTACTAACTTTACTAACTTTAGGTACTAACTTTACTAACTTTACTAACTTTACTAACATTACTAACTTTAGGTACTAACTTTACTAACATTACTAACTTTACTAACTACGAATATACATTGTACCTGATGATGAACTTCGATTGCATGCAACCTTTAGACTGTTTTGAACGGTCTGCAGTTAGCTCGATTGTATATACTGGTTTTATTTTTTTCTATTCCGTTTATTTTTATACATTTTTTTAAATTTAGCTCTTGTTAGCTTGTTCTTGTAATTTTCAGTACTTTACTTATTTACCTTATAGAACTTCATTAACAACGAAAATTATAATCAAAAAATGTATACCTACTTGTAAATATACAATTCAAATCATTGAGCTAACTACAGACGGTCGAAAACAGTCTAGAGGTATCTCAATTGTTTACTTTATTAATTTAAGAAAGGAAATAACAATCAAGGAATAGAACCTTATTAAAACTATTATTTACAATATTTTGGTAGGTTGAAAACAGTCTAGAGTTAGCTCAACTGAATGAAAGAATGGATGAAAACTCTTTATTATACTTAAATGTACCACAAAAAGGCTGAAAATGATACATAAAAATACTGCAAACTAAGACTAAGTATAAATAAATAAATAATAATAAATAATTTCGGACAGTCCACACAGCATAATCCAGCCCAAGCTAAGCAGTTAAGATAGATAAGGGCGACCCTATCGCTAAAAGCGATCTCTTCCAGGCAACCTTTGGATGGACCGGATATAAAAGAACAATATAGACGGTGGTAGTTACATTAGATCTACTTCTCTAGATAGATGGAAAAGAAAAAAATACATACCCAATAAGCTTCCAATGTTATAAACTTACATAAACATGTAACTTTATATAGTTAGATAAATAATGTACCACACGTTCATGTGGTAATTCCGGGAAAAATTTATAAAATGTTACCTATGTGTTATTCCAGACTATGATCTATCTCTTTGCCAAATTTCATCCATATCCGTTCAGTAGTTTTTGCATGAAAGAGTAACAAATATCCATCTATCCATCCATACTTACAAACTTTCGCGTTTATAATATTACTAGCGACCCGCCCCGGATTCGCATATTCATTAAAATATGCAAATTTTAATATTTTTGAGATAAGCACATTAATGTAGTAAATACAATATCAATACAATATCGAGCTCGTATTTTTTTACCTGATTATGAGACTAGATGCCGTAAGTTCCACTTTCTTCCCACTCTTTAAACGCAGACAAGAGTGGCTGATTTGACTTACCTAATTATTATAGCAAACGGAACTGTTGATTGCCCAGAGCTTCTTGAGCAAATAGGACTGCGCACATGCACGCTTGCACCTATCGTAAGGACTAATTATAGGCAGAACGCATTTGTTTATAGAGCTTCTAGCTCGTTTAACTCATTAGTACATGAAAACAGCAATATAGATTTATTCAACACCAGTTCAAGTAAGCTTAAACGCTTGCTTAATGATACATTTTTCGTTTTAGTTTGAGAAATTCTCTTGTTTGTGCTTGTACTTAGTATAAAAAACAATCTATTTTTCTTTTTTAGTTATTGTTATTGCTAGTAAGTCGTCAACTTAACTACTTTGTTTAAGCAGTTTTACTAATAGGTTTATATACTTTTAATATATCTAGTTTTCTGTAAAATTTTTTTAAGTTAAAATTAATACCTATATGTCTACTTTCTGTAAATTCATCTCAAGTCAACAGATCTCAAGTTGCTGCTTTAATTTATTATTAGTGAAAACTTTTAATTGGCCTTAATTTAAAAATTCTTTGTATCTACTCATTGTCTAGCTGTAAGTTTTCCTAAAATTGTAAAAATAAAATAAAATAAATTTGAAGTATGTTTTTTGTTTTAATACAATAATACCTAAATTATGTCACAGTAACAGCTGTTTTCTGGAACGCAGATCATCTTAATAGTTAACTAATCAATGTTCAAATCTCTATTCAAGTGTCATTTGGGTTTCTCGAACATTGATTACGTACTTATATTTTGAAAAACAAAACTCTTGTCAAATAACATAATACGCTAATTAGGCCTGATTCTTTGTTCAAGCTCTTGTCAAATCAATAATTAACTAATCGGCGATTTTGCTCTAATTAGTTGAAATTATTACAACAATTTGCTGTATTTTTCCAAGTTCTAAACCGGGGTATAATACATAAAAAATCAACAGGTTGGTAATCCAAAAGCTATACACTACATAGTATAAACTAGAGTCGCTTTCTCTGTCCCTATGTCATTATGTCCCTTTGAACGCTTAAATCTTTAAAACTACGCGACGGATTTTGATGCAGTTTTTTTTAATAGATAGAGTGATTCAAGAGGAAGGTTTTTATGTATAATATAAAACCGTGCGAAGCCGGGGCGGGTCGCTAGTTTTCAAATAAAATGTAAATGTGACTAACATGATCAAAATCGTGACTTAACTGTTTTGTGACATACCTGTATTTTGTATACTCATGTGATTCACATTTATTGTAAAGCAGAGTTTACATGAAATTGTCATCATTTTATAAAAGAATAATAGAATTTTTTATGTTATAAAAGAAAACTTAAAGATATACTGAACTGAAAGAATGACAGTCGTAAGATGATCAATGATTAGTTACCTAATTATCATCTAATCAGCGTTCGTACACCCCGATTTGATTTGACCAGTGTGTTAAATTAATCGCTTTATCAACTGATTTACGATTTGAACAACGTTCTAGAAACCGGCTGTTAGTGATGCAAAATGAATTGTGTATTTTAAACGACTTCGAAAAAGGAGGAGGTTCTCATGACGTATGCAAAGAATGATGGTAAGAATTTTCAGCTATCGTGCGTGTACACGTATCGCAAGGGTATCAACCGATAGCTCCTAAAATTTTCCCAAGAGTTTTGTACTTAGATTTTGACCTGACTTGGATATATTTAATTGATACTTTTATGGCTAAAACATAATAATTTATAAGCAAATCGACAAAACTTACTCATCTGAAAGTGAACTATCAGTGCTACTACCTATTGTACTTTTGTTTTCAATTGTACATATTTCAATGTTAATCATTGTATGTGTGTGCTAAATAAATGTTTTACCTATCTAACTACTGTTGTTGTTTGTAAATGAAGCCAAACTCATGTACCTAGGTATAATAATAATTTTTACATAGTAAAAAACAAAGTCGCTTTTTCTGTCCCTATTTCCCTTTGACTGCTTTAATCTTTAAAACTACACAATGGATTTTGATGCGGTTTTTTTAATACATACCTCTAGATAGAGTGATTCAAGAGGAAGGTTTATACGTATAATAAAACCGTCGAAGCCGGGGCGGGTCGCTAGTTAGTTATAAAATAATAACTCAATCAAATTGGAGACAAATATGTTAATACCTAGGCACCTACTAATTCAAATGTTTGGTTCCAATCCAGGGATGTACTGTAGCTATCAAGTCTATCCAATTTCCTCCAATGATGAATCTGTCTACTGTTATAGTTTGTAAATGATGGCATACTTATGTTCGTAGGTATAATATCAATTAGTAGGTAGGTAGAGTATTAAGCATAAAATAATAACACAATTAAATCTAACTAATATTTTAATACTCAGGGGGTATACCTACTCTAGGTACCTTCTCTATCCAACATCCTCCAAGGTAGGTACGAGAAGCTCAGTTGAAGTCCTGCTAAATATGAGATAAAGGCACCATAATGTAATTTACATATTATAAATATGTAAACCTGGTTATTGCCGTAAAAAGTTATTTGCCGATAATGTACATGAAATGCCCTGGAAATAGTTGAATTGACTTAAATCAGTAGTTGCCTATTATAATTGGTTATTTCAATGGGGTCGGTAAATAGAAAAGAAGTTACCTGCATAACAACACATCTTACATCAGACTTTAAAAGTAATATTACGGAGGTTAGAGTAATTCCCGGAGTGTAATTTTGAGAAAAGTTCTAGGTATTTGTTGTACAGAGGCTACTGAAATATTTATTCAATTTGTGTATATACTACAACAAGATAAAGCACTGGGTGGGCAATGGACGCTTGAATATTTGTATCTCGGTCAGAAATCAGTTTTTTTTTACATTTCACACATCAAAGTCTAGTTTTTTTATCACTACATAGTATAATATAAAGTTGCTTTCTCTGTCCCTATGTCATTATGTCCCTTTGAACGCTTAAATCTTTAAAACTACGCAACGGATTTTGATGCGGTTTTTTTTAATAGATAGAGTGATTCAAGAGGAAGGTTTATACGTATAATATAAAACCGTGCAAAGTCGGGGCGGGTCGCTAGTTATTAATAAATGAACCTGCTACTAAATTATCGTGAATTAAATACTATGAACGTAATTGTAGGTATATTATGAGTATTAAATGTAGGGTACTAAGGTAAGTTGTTCCGGGACCGATCGTCATAGATGGCCACCTTCTTGAAATTGTTTCCGAGTAGATACACTTACCTTGGGCAAATTGTGCAGTTAGGTAAAAACTATTTTGAGAAGGAGGCCAAGAGGAGGATCCAGCTAGGCTGGGCAGCATTTGAGAAACTACGTCGGGTCTTCTCGACATCCATACCGCAATATTTGAAAACGAAAGTTTTCAACCAGTGCGTCCTACCTAAGAGTGTCCACGACTCACGGTAGGGCTGGTCCACCAGTTCAAAGTCGCTCAGCGAGCTATGGAAAGAGCTATGTGAGGAGTCTCTCTGAAGGATAGGATTCATTATGAATACATCCGACAGAGAACCAAGTTATCGACATAGCTCAAAGAATTAGCAAGCTGAAGTGGCAGTGGGCTGGCCATATCTCGCGAAGAAACGACAACCGTTGGGATAAACGTGTTCTTGAGTGGAGACCGCGACTCGGTAAGGTACTAAGGTAAGGTTTATTAGATAGTCAGATAGTCATTTTATTGGTAATTTTTTTTACAAGTCATTTCACATTATATTTAGTACATATTAACAGATAGGTACCTACTAATAAATGCAGTGTAAAATCAAATATACTTAGACAAAAAGGAAATGCACAAACATTAGTACAACTCAAAAATCTTTATCAACATTCATATTCAGATTCATACCTACTTATTAATTAAAGGTCATTCATATTCAGATTCATTTTAATTCAGCAGTAAATAATTGTTAGCCATTTGTGTTTTCTTTTCTGGAATTAAATACATAGAGTAAACGAGTTCTTGAGTGGAGATCGCGATTCACTAAGCGTAATGTATGACGCCCTTCAGCATGGTGGGATGGCGATCTGCGAAGGACTGCAGACTACCATACTAAAATGTGGCAAAATGAAGACAGGGCGTTATAGCACTTATAGGTCTCATTATATATACCTAGGGTAGGCATAATTATTTCCAGCAGAGCATTGATTTTTGCAATCGAAGAGTTCATAATATGAAAATTAAAAACTTGCTGCAAACCCCTTCTGAGCTTTAAAAAAGTGGTTGAATTTAATTTATCGCTAAAATAAACATATGGCTCCTAACAGCTTCCTAAAAGTATATTCCGTACAATATGTATCTCTCTCTATTCTGTCTACCTTCTGTACCAACCGAACAAAGGAGGTTGGTTTCAATCCTGACCCCTAACCTGAAACTAACCTCTAGAATTGAAACCTCTTTTGTATTGTGCCGCCATTTGCAATGAAGAGAACCTATGGAAATTAAATTATTCTGCCGATGTTCAAAAAATATTTTTTTTTCTTCTGTAAATATTATGGAAAAACTGAAAATGCAAAGTTCCTTAGGATTTTAAGACCTTTCCCAATTATTATAATAGTAAGGTAAGATAGTAAGGTAAGACTTGGACCAAAAGTAGAAAGCGCCGGCCAATGAAAAAATAAATGAAATATTTCGGTAGAACATAACGTCTCGATAATTTTTAGCTATGGCTGCTATGCTGTGCTATTATTATTTAAGTGGTTAAATGAGGTCAAAAATTCGTAATTTTTGATATCGATTTTTGAA
Source organism: Eupithecia centaureata (assembly GCA_944547425.1). NCBI lineage: Eukaryota > Metazoa > Arthropoda > Insecta > Lepidoptera > Geometridae > Eupithecia > Eupithecia centaureata. The sequence goes on along the minus strand of OX155701.1, from coordinate 136,787 downwards.
AAATCGATATTTCAGTAACTAACCAAATGAGTAATCTACTACCTCTACATAAAAATAAGTCGGGTTTTCCTTCCTGACGCTATAACTCCAGAACGCACGAACCAATTTCCACGGTTTTGCATTCGTTGGAAAGGTCTCGGGCTCCGTGAGGTTTATAGTAATGTATAATAAAACCGTGCGAAGCCGGGGCGGGGCGCTAGTTTTTTATAAGGATATCTATGACTTAAATGAAATGTCCCCTTTTAAGTGCACAATTCATTTATTTCGAGGTACTTTCACTGACCTTATACACAAATCTATCTTATCATAATCCTATCTTCCTTATCTATCTTATCTTCGAGACCTTCCGCCCAAGTTTTAGATTATACCCAGAAAATAAGGTCCATACACCACATCGTTATAATTAAAATAGGGGTGATTTACTCTCATTCGGGCATTATTTTTTGAAGGGACCTATCGTTGCTGGTACCTATAGAGTCAGTGTTTTTTCAATTATTTATACTGTACTATAAATTTTATTAAATTTTTATTAAACCTGTAATAATTAAGTTGTTAAACTTATAAATTGTGCATATATTTACTAAAATATATTTCATATATTTTGGTAATAGTTTTGTAGTAGTTTTTTAATTACATAACTTTAATAGCGAAGAAGGGGAAATGAAACATAATTTAGATTAAACATTAGATGAAATTTATTTAGTCCGGTCAATTTAGACATTCGAAGCTACATAAATTCCCCTTCATTTTTCACGATTTTCATCAAAACGGTAAGTTTTATCATAAAAAATATCGACAAAAATTGTAAATTATCTACAAAAAATGGTTAGGTTCAGTTCGGTTCGGTTCGGTTCGTTAGGTTAGGTTAGGTTAGGTTAGTTTAGGTTAGGCTAGGTTCGGTTAGGTTCGGTTAGGTTCGGTTCGGTTCGGTTCGGTTCGGTTCGTTAGGTTAGGTTAGGTTAGGTTAGGTTAGGTTAGGTTAGGTTAGGTTAGGTTAGGTTAGGTTAGGTTAGGCTAGGTTCGGTTAGGCTAGGTTCGGTTAGGTTCGGTTCGGTTCGGTTCGGTTCGTTAGGTTAGGTTAGGTTAGGTTAGGTTAGGTTAGGTTAGGTTAGGTTAGGTTAGGTTAGGTTAGGTTAGGTTAGGTTAGGTTAGGTTAGGTTAGGTTAGGTTAGGTTAGGTTAGGTTAGGTTAGGTTAGGTTAGGTTAGGTTAGGTTAGGTTAGGTTAGGTTAGGTTAGGTTAGGTTAGGTTAGGTTAGGCTAGGTTCGGTTAGGTTCGGTTAGGTTCGGTTCGGTTCGGTTCGGTTCGTTAGGTTAGGTTAGGTTAGGTTAGGTTAGGTTAGGTTAGGTTAGGTTAGGTTAGTTAGGTAAAGTTAGGTTAGGTTAGGTTCCACGACTGGTGGACTAACCTAACCTAACTTAAATTAACCTAACCTAACCTAACCTAACCTAACCTAACCTAACCTAACCTAACCTAACCTAACCTAACCTAACCTAACCTAACCTAACCTAACCTAACCTAACCTAACCTAACCTAACCTAACCTAACCTAACCTAACCTAACCTAACGAACCGAACCGAACCGAACCGAACCTAACCGAACCTAGCCTAACCGAACCGAACCGAACCTAACCATTTTTTGTATATAATTTTATGATTTACAATTTTTGTCGATATATTTTTATGATAAAAATTAATGTTTTGATGAAATACATAGCCATAGATATAATTTTTGACCTCATTTAACCACTCAAATAATAATGCTCAAAATACCAATAAAATATCAATACCATTAATGGACTTATTTAAACGAACGTTTTTAATGTAGTCGTTAGTTATTCCTTAATAAATAAATAAACTAGATCCATTACTATCTTAGTAAGTAGGTAAAGTAATATTTATTCAAAGAAAGGTTAACAATTTTATATACTTAAGACTATTGTACAGTTAAAATATTTTAAAATTAAGTATGTCTAATTGTATGTCTATTTGATTGGCTACGGCCCCACACTAGGCTCAGGGCCCGTGTCGTGGATCTTGGAAGAAACATATTGAGTCGACCTGTAAAAAAATGGCGAAAGTAATTTACGCGCTTAAGCAACTTAGACCCATTTCTTTAGAATCAGATATTCAAATTCAAAATGCTTTATTTCCTTAAGACCTTACAGGACACTTGGACACATAAAGCTCTGAAAGACATATATTACGCATATATTTACTCAATTATGTCTTATGGTATCATTTTATTTGGGAGCTCTACAGATTACGAATGTATACTTAAATTACAAAAGCGTGCCATAAGAGTATTAATGAAAGCGAAATACAGAGAGTCAAAAACCTTCGGATATTAGCATCAGTAGCGGTATTCATAAAAAAAATAATTTGAAAGAATATACAATCGGAGGCGAAAGTAGCAAACGTGCCACGCTGCAGAAAATAATGCTAGAGCCGATTCACCATCGACTGAAAATCGCAAAACGGCTCCCTAAAATAATGGGCCAAAAGCTATATAAACAAGCTCCCGATAGATCTTAAACTTACTAAAAGTGAAATTTTTTGCTTGACAAGACGCTATATACCTCTAGTATTAAAGAGTTTTTAGATAACGACCACAGCAAGTACGAAATAAAATCAACTAAACTAAAACTGATGGGTAACATCACTTAATCTAATACGAGTAGTAGAGTCCTAATTTTAAGAAATTATATTTTTATTATAATAATAAACCATAGATACATATGTTATAAAATTCTGACGAGTCATAGCCTGATCATTTAATTTTAAGTACCTAAATACTTTAACAACGCAACGGTTTTAGGCAACGCTCGTCGCCGTACAACTCCCGCGTGATCCGGTTCGAGGACACTGCCAGGCGGGGAGTTTGACTGGGGCGGTACATCTGTCAAAGAATAACGCAGGTGTCCTAAGGCCAGCTCAGCGAGGACGGAAACCTCGCGTGGAGCAAAAGGGCAAAAGCTGGCTTGATCCAGATGTTCAGTAAGCATAGGGACTGCGAAAGCACGGCCTATCGATCCTTTAGTACTAAAGAGTTTTTAGCAAGAGGTGCCAGAAAAGTTACCACAGGGATAACTGGCTTGTGGCAGCCAAGCGTTCATAGCGACGTTGCTTTTTGAGCCTTCGATGTCGGCTCTTCCTATCATTGCGAAGCAAAATTCGCCAAGCGTTGGATTGTTCACCCATCAAAAGGGAACGTGAGCTGGGTTTAGACCGTCGTGAGACAGGTTAGTTTTACCCTACTGATGGCTTGTCGTTGCGATAGTAATACTGCTCAGTACGAGAGGAACCGCAGTTTCGGACATTTGGTTCATGCACTCGGCCGAGCGGCCGGTGGTGCGAAGCTACCATCCGCGGGATTATGCCTGAACGCCTCTAAGGCCGAAGCCAGCCTAGCCGAATCCGGCAAGGATATGCTCACTGTGGAGCCCCGAGAGTCGGGAGGCTCTAAACAATGTGACTTTACTAGTTGCGCTTTACTTCGTAAGGCGTGACGTCGAAGCCCATTTGGACCGCGGAGATCGGTGCGTACGGTTTAACACGTGCACCACGGCTCCTTCTGGTTCGGATATAACTCAGTTCGATGTCGGGGCTCGGAATAGTCTGTAGACGACTTACGTTCCTGGCGGGGTGTTGTGGTCGGTAGAGCAGCGTCGTGCTGCGATCTGTTGAGACTCAGCCCTACGCCAGGTGATTCGTCCGAGGACGAGTTTTTTTTTTTTAATTTTTATAGTATTGTTATTCTATGAACATGTAAAACGGCAAGGTCCGAGTCTAACTTTACTAACTTTACTAACATTACTAACTTTACTAACTACTAACTTTACTAACTTTACTAACTTTACTAACTTTAGGTACTAACTTTACTAACTTTACTAACTTTACTAACTTTACTAACATTACTAACATTACTAACTTTAGGTACTAACTTTACTAACATTACTAACTTTACTAACTACGAATATACATTGTACCTGATGATGAACTTCGATTGCATGCAACCTTTAGACTGTTTTGAACGGTCTGCAGTTAGCTCGATTGTATATACTGGTTTTATTTTTTTCTATTCCGTTTATTTTTATACATTTTTTTAAATTTAGCTCTTGTTAGCTTGTTCTTGTAATTTTCAGTACTTTACTTATTTACCTTATAGAACTTCATTAACAACGAAAATTATAATCAAAAAATGTATACCTACTTGTAAATATACAATTCAAATCATTGAGCTAACTACAGACGGTCGAAAACAGTCTAGAGGTATCTCAATTGTTTACTTTATTAATTTAAGAAAGGAAATAACAATCAAGGAATAGAACCTTATTAAAACTATTATTTACAATATTTTGGTAGGTTGAAAACAGTCTAGAGTTAGCTCAACTGAATGAAAGAATGGATGAAAACTCTTTATTATACTTAAATGTACCACAAAAAGGCTGAAAATGATACATAAAAATACTGCAAACTAAGACTAAGTATAAATAAATAAATAATAATAAATAATTTCGGACAGTCCACACAGCATAATCCAGCCCAAGCTAAGCAGTTAAGATAGATAAGGGCGACCCTATCGCTAAAAGCGATCTCTTCCAGGCAACCTTTGGATGGACCGGATATAAAAGAACAATATAGACGGTGGTAGTTACATTAGATCTACTTCTCTAGATAGATGGAAAAGAAAAAAATACATACCCAATAAGCTTCCAATGTTATAAACTTACATAAACATGTAACTTTATATAGTTAGATAAATAATGTACCACACGTTCATGTGGTAATTCCGGGAAAAATTTATAAAATGTTACCTATGTGTTATTCCAGACTATGATCTATCTCTTTGCCAAATTTCATCCATATCCGTTCAGTAGTTTTTGCATGAAAGAGTAACAAATATCCATCTATCCATCCATACTTACAAACTTTCGCGTTTATAATATTACTAGCGACCCGCCCCGGATTCGCATATTCATTAAAATATGCAAATTTTAATATTTTTGAGATAAGCACATTAATGTAGTAAATACAATATCAATACAATATCGAGCTCGTATTTTTTTACCTGATTATGAGACTAGATGCCGTAAGTTCCACTTTCTTCCCACTCTTTAAACGCAGACAAGAGTGGCTGATTTGACTTACCTAATTATTATAGCAAACGGAACTGTTGATTGCCCAGAGCTTCTTGAGCAAATAGGACTGCGCACATGCACGCTTGCACCTATCGTAAGGACTAATTATAGGCAGAACGCATTTGTTTATAGAGCTTCTAGCTCGTTTAACTCATTAGTACATGAAAACAGCAATATAGATTTATTCAACACCAGTTCAAGTAAGCTTAAACGCTTGCTTAATGATACATTTTTCGTTTTAGTTTGAGAAATTCTCTTGTTTGTGCTTGTACTTAGTATAAAAAACAATCTATTTTTCTTTTTTAGTTATTGTTATTGCTAGTAAGTCGTCAACTTAACTTCTTTGTTTAAGCAGTTTTACTAATAGGTTTATATACTTTTAATACATCTAGTTTTCTGTAAAAAAATTTTTAAGTTAAAATTAATACCTATATGTCTACTTTCTGTAAATTCATCTCAAGTCAACAGATCTCAAGTTGCTGCTTTAATTTATTATTAGTGAAAACTTTTAATTGGCCTTAATTTAAAAATTCTTTGTATCTACTCATTGTCTAGCTGTAAGTTTTCCTAAAATTGTAAAAATAAAATAAAATAAATTTGAAGTATGTTTTTTGTTTTAACACAATAATACCTAAATTATGTCACAGTAACAGCTGTTTTCTGGAACGCAGATCATCTTAATAGTTAACTAATCAATGTTCAAATCTCTATTCAAGTGTCATTTGGGTTTCTCGAACATTGATTACGTACTTATATTTTGAAAAACAAAACTCTTGTCAAATAACATAATACGCTAATTAGGCCTGATTCTTTGTTCAAGCTCTTGTCAAATCAATAATTAACTAATCGGCGATTTTGCTCTAATTAGTTGAAATTATTACAACAATTTGCTGTATTTTTCCAAGTTCTAAACCGGGGTATAATACATAAAAAATCAACAGGTTGGTAATCCAAAAGCCATACACTACATAGTATAAACTAGAGTCGCTTTCTCTGTCCCTATGTCATTATGTCCCTTTGAACGCTTAAATCTTTAAAACTACGCAACGGATTTTGATGCAGTTTTTTTTAATAGATAGAGTGATTCAAGAGGAAGGTTTTTATGTATAATATAAAACCGTGCGAAGCCGGGGCGGGTCGCTAGTTTTCAAATAAAATGTAAATGTGACTAACATGATCAAAATCGTGACTTAACTGTTTTGTGACATACCTGTATTTTGTATACTCATGTGATTCACATTTATTGTAAAGCAGAGTTTACATGAAATTGTCATCATTTTATAAAAGAATAATAGAATTTTTTATGTTATAAAAGAAAACTTAAAGATATACTGAACTGAAAGAATGACAGTCGTAAGATGATCAATGATTAGTTACCTAATTATCATCTAATCAGCGTTCGTACACCCCGATTTGATTTGACCAGTGTGTTAAATTAATCGCTTTATCAACTGATTTACGATTTGAACAACGTTCTAGAAACCGGCTGTTAGTGATGCAAAATGAATTGTGTATTTTAAACGACTTCGAAAAAGGAGGAGGTTCTCATGACGTATGCAAAGAATGATGGTAAGAATTTTCAGCTATCGTGCGTGTACACGTATCGCAAGGGTATCAACCGATAGCTCCTAAAATTTTCCCAAGAGTTTTGTACTTAGATTTTGACCTGACTTGGATATATTTAATTGATACTTTTATGGCTAAAACATAATAATTTATAAGCAAATCGACAAAACTTACTCATCTGAAAGTGAACTATCAGTGCTACTACCTATTGTACTTTTGTTTTCAATTGTACATATTTCAATGTTAATCATTGTATGTGTGTGCTAAATAAATGTTTTACCTATCTAACTACTGTTGTTGTTTGTAAATGAAGCCAAACTCATGTACCTAGGTATAATAATAATTTTTACATAGTAAAAAACAAAGTCGCTTTTTCTGTCCCTATTTCCCTTTGACTGCTTTAATCTTTAAAACTACACAATGGATTTTGATGCGGTTTTTTTAATACATACCTCTAGATAGAGTGATTCAAGAGGAAGGTTTATACGTATAATAAAACCGTCGAAGCCGGGGCGGGTCGCTAGTTAGTTATAAAATAATAACTCAATCAAATTGGAGACAAATATGTTAATACCTAGGCACCTACTAATTCAAATGTTTGGTTCCAATCCAGGGATGTACTGTAGCTATCAAGTCTATCCAATTTCCTCCAATGATGAATCTGTCTACTGTTATAGTTTGTAAATGATGGCATACTTATGTTCGTAGGTATAATATCAATTAGTAGGTAGGTAGAGTATTAAGCATAAAATAATAACACAATTAAATCTAACTAATATTTTAATACTCAGGGGGTATACCTACTCTAGGTACCTTCTTTAACCAACATCCTCCAAGGTAGGTACGAGAAGCTCAGTTGAAGTCCTGCTAAATATGAGATAAAGGCACCATAATGTAATTTACATATTATAAATATGTAAACCTGGTTATTGCCGTAAAAAGTTATTTGCCGATAATGTACATGAAATGCCCTGGAAATAGTTGAATTGACTTAAATCAGTAGTTGCCTATTATAATTGGTTATTTCAATGGGGTCGGTAAATAGAAAAGAAGTTACCTGCATAACAACACATCTTACATCAGACTTTAAAAGTAATATTACGGAGGTTAGAGTAATTCCCGGAGTGTAATTTTGAGAAAAGTTCTAGGTATTTGTTGTACAGAGGCTACTGAAATATTTATTCAATTTGTGTATATACTACAACAAGATAAAGCACTGGGTGGGCAATGGACGCTTGAATATTTGTATCTCGGTCAGAAATCAGTTTTTTTTACATTTCACACATCAAAGTCTAGTTTTTTTATCACTACATAGTATAATATAAAGTTGCTTTCTCTGTCCCTATGTCATTATGTCCCTTTGAACGCTTAAATCTTTAAAACTACGCAACGGATTTTGATGCGGTTTTTTTTAATAGATAGAGTGATTCAAGAGGAAGGTTTATACGTATAATATAAAACCGTGCAAAGTCGGGGCGGGTCGCTAGTTATTAATAAATGAACCTGCTACTAAATTATCGTGAATTAAATACTATGAACGTAATTGTAGGTATATTATGAGTATTAAATGTAGGGTACTAAGGTAAGTTGTTCCGGGACCGATCGTCATAGATGGCCACCTTCTTGAAATTGTTTCCGAGTAGATACACTTACCTTGGGCAAATTGTGCAGTTAGGTAAAAACTATTTTGAGAAGGAGGCCAAGAGGAGGATCCAGCTAGGCTGGGCAGCATTTGAGAAACTACGTCGGGTCTTCTCGACATCCATACCGCAATATTTGAAAACGAAAGTTTTCAACCAGTGCGTCCTACCTAAGAGTGTCCACGACTCACGGTAGGGCTGGTCCACCAGTTCAAAGTCGCTCAGCGAGCTATGGAAAGAGCTATGTCTCTCTGAAGGATAGGATTCATTATGAATACATCCGACAGAGAACCAAGTTATCGACATAGCTCAAAGAATTAGCAAGCTGAAGTGGCAGTGGGCTGGCCATATCTCGCGAAGAAACGACAACCGTTGGGATAAACGTGTTCTTGAGTGGAGACCGCGACTCGGTAAGGTACTAAGGTAAGGTTTATTAGATAGTCAGATAGTCATTTTATTGGTATTTTTTTTTACAAGTCATTTCACATTATATTTAGTACATATTAACAGATAGGTACCTACTAATAAATGCAGTGTAAAATCAAATATACTTAGACAAAAAGGAAATGCACAAACATTAGTACAACTCAAAAATCTTTATCAACATTCATATTCAGATTCATACCTACTTATTAATTAAAGGTCATTCATATTCAGATTCATTTTAATTCAGCAGTAAATAATTGTTAGCCATTTGTGTTTTCTTTTCTGGAATTAAATACATAGAGTAAACGAGTTCTTGAGTGGAGATCGCGATTCACTAAGCGTAATGTATGACGCCCTTCAGCATGGTGGGATGGCGATCTGCGAAGGACTGCAGACTACCATACTAAAATGTGGCAAAATGAAGACAGGGCGTTATAGCACTTATAGGTCTCATTATATATACCTAGGGTAGGCATAATTATTTCCAGCAGAGCATTGATTTTTGCAATCGAAGAGTTCATAATATGAAAATTAAAAACTTGCTGCAAACCCCTTCTGAGCTTTAAAAAAGTGGTTGAATTTAATTTATCGCTAAAATAAACATATGGCTCCTAACAGCTTCCTAAAAGTATATTCCGTACAATATGTATCTCTCTCTATTCTGTCTACCTTCTGTACCAACCGAACAAAGGAGGTTGGTTTCAATCCTGACCCCTAACCTGAAACTAACCTCTAGAATTGAAACCTCTTTTGTATTGTGCCGCCATTTGCAATGAAGAGAATCTATGGAAATTAAATTATTCTGCCGATGTTCAAAAAATATTTTTTTTTCTTCTGTAAATATTATGGAAAAACTGAAAATGCAAAGTTCCTTAGGATTTTAAGACCTTTCCCAATTATTATAATAGTAAGGTAAGATAGTAAGGTAAGACTTGGACCAAAAGTAGAAAGCGCCGGCCAATGAAAAAATAAATGAAATATTTCGGTAGAACATAACGTCTCGATAATTTTTAGCTATGGCTGCTATGCTGTGCTATTATTATTTAAGTGGTTAAATGAGGTCAAAAATTCGTAATTTTTGATATCGATTTTTGAAAAATCGATATTTCAGTAACTAACCAAATGAGTAATCTACTACCTCTACATAAAAATAAGTCGGGTTTTCCTTCCTGACGCTATAACTCCAGAACGCACGAACCAATTTCCACGGTTTTGCATTCGTTGGAAAGGTCTCGGGCTCCGTGAGGTTTATAGTAGGCGGTTTCCCTGATAATGGGTTACGAATCCAAGCTCGCCGATTATGCGTCTAATGTAGAGGCACTTCAAAACACGCTCAAAGCACGTGAAGGCGACCGTCGCGAGCGTATTGCGAGCGTTGCCACCAAACTGCCTGAAACAACCGCGACTAATACGGAGCCCAAAACGCAATCTCAAAAAGGATCGGTAAATTTACGCAAGGAACACAACCGACCACATTGTTCTGAGCGAGAGTTGGATACCACCGCAACTAAATCCCTTACGAGCACCAACCCTACCCCGGCAGCTATTACCCCCCTTGCAGCAGGTCAAGGAACCAAAGAGTCTGATAATCAGCACAAATGGACTGAGGTCAAGAAAGGCCGACGGGCGCCTTCTCTGTGCGGTACCGCAGGACCATCTGTAACCACCCTGAAAGCTGTTGAGCCCCGAAAATACATACATCTTTGGAACATGGCGTCCAGTGCCGACGAAATAAGTGCGTACCTTCGACAACTTTGCCCTAGTGGCTCTTGTAGCATCACTGAGCTGGCTGCAAAAGGTGACTATAAGTCCTACAAGATCGGCGTGCCAGTAGCTTACTACGAAACCTGTTTGTCGAGTGACGTGTGGCCGGTGAACGCCAGAATCAAAGAATGGATTGTGTACACCCAAAGACCTTTGGCGACCACCAATACTGCAGGTAAGGCGCAGCAGCCCTTTCGTGGCCCAACAACCTCGAAATAAGCAGAGTAAACTCAGAGCTTTTTACCAGAATGTTCGTGGCCTGAAGACGAAATTAACGAGATGGCGGAATAATCTGGGATTAACTGAACATGACCTGGTTGGCATAACTGAAAGTTTCCTCGACTCTTCTGTTTTGGACCAAGAACTATCTTGTACGGGTTGGTCTATTCTACGTCGAGACCGAATGACACCTTGCGGCGGTGTTCTTCTTGCTGCTCGCACTCCAATCGTACTAAAGAGGCGCTGGGAATTAGAGACCGAAGATGGAGAAGACCTATGGGCAAGTTTCTCTTGGCATGGACGCCCGTTCTTGGTATGCGTAGTCTATATAAAACCAAGCGCGAGTGACAGTGCCTATTTGTCCTGGTTCAATAAGGTCGAAGGTTTTGTCTTGTCCACGAAAGCAGAGGTTTTAATTTTTGGTGACTTAAATCTAAACAGCGCATCTGTGACTGTTAACAATTATTATAGTTTCTTTCTATCTTTTAGTAATTTAAATGAGCACAATGTAACTAAAAACTCTTATGGAGGCATATTGGACGTGGTGCTTGTTCAGGAGAGCGATGTTGTACGTGAAGTAACTATCACGGAGACTGCGGGGTTAGTTCCTCCCGATAAATACCATCCTCCGTTGGATATCGATATTAAGGTCGACACAGCCCGTGACTCTGATCGTATCGTACCCAGTAATATCGACCCTGATAAAGACTGGAACTTTAACAAGTGTGACTTCGATTTGTTATTTTCCTTAGTATCAGCAAATTCTTGGGATGAGGTTATGCAGTCTGATGATGCGATTAGTGCCTGTCAGTGCTTCTACGCCATCATTTATGACATCTTTGACATCTGCATGCCTAAGAAGTGCCGTAAAAATAGGGCCCCTAAACGCTACCCTGTTTGGTTTTCCAGCGATATAATAAAAGATATTCGACGCAAGTTAAAACTCCATGCTGCTTGGAAACGCTCCGGATGTACGGAAACTTACCAGCTTTTCTCCACCCTTCGAGCTGACCTTAAATCCCGAGTGGCAACGTCGTACGTGAATCACACGAAGAATATCGAAAATAGTATCAAGAGCGACCCACGGAGATTCTGGCAGCATATAAGTAACTTAAGGTCCAAGGGAGTGTTTGAGCCGAATGTCACTTACAATGGCTCAACTTTCTCTGGACCTGATGCTGCAGAAGCCTTTGCAAGTTACTTTGCTAGTGTGTTTCTGTCAGAAATTCCTCAGCTTGATGCTGCCAGTGCCACCGTTTTTGATGACAATGTTAACAGCAATGACATCAACATTATGAGTTTCACTCATGGCGACGTCATCGCAGGTATTAAGAGACTCAAGATTAATAGTGCGGTTGGTCCAGATAATTTGCCCTCTGCGGTAGTCAAGAGTGTGGGAGAGCTGTTAAGCGTTCCGTTATGTCATATCTTCAACTTGGGTCTAAAGTCTGGAGTCTATCCATCACAATGGAAAGTCTCCAGGGTAACTCCAATCCCTAAAAGTTCCAATAAGACCCTAGTTGAGGAATACCGGCCCATAGCAATTCTTTCTTCAGCAGCAAAGGTTTTTGAGAATATCTTGCATAAATATATCTATGCACAGGTTAACAAGTACTTGTGCAATAACCAACACGGCTTCAGAAGTAAGCGATCCGTGAACACAAACTTGCTAACCCTCGTGAACTTCATTTCTGCTAGCATGGATCGTGGCCTCCAGGTTGATGTTCTGTACTTTGATTTCCGGAAGGCGTTTGATAGGGTTAATAATGATATTCTGCTGACCAAGCTATCTGCAATAGGCTTCGCCCCTGGTCTCCTCCGGCTGTTAGCGGATTACCTCCGTGACCGTCAGCAGTATGTCAAACTTGGCCCTTACCAGTCTCAACCCTATCACACGCGTTCTGGTGTCAGCCAGGGATCAATACTGGGACCCTTACTGTTCCTCATAATGGTTAACGACCTCCCTGGTGTAGCGTCGCGTGCTAGGAGCCTGCTTTATGCGGATGACTTGAAACTCTTCTTAGAGGTTAGGTCTGAAGCAGACTGTCGGGCCCTACAGCATGACGTCGACGCTATATTCCACTGGAGTGTCGTTAACAAAATGGAGTTCAACTCTAGTAAATGTTACGTCATGACTTTCGGCCGAATGTTACATCCAATTTACTTCGACTATAAAATTAACGGAGAACCAATAAATAGGACCGTCACCATGAGAGACTTGGGTGTCACATTCGATCGAAAGCTAACATTCCATGACCACATTCGTTCCTTAGCCAAGGAGTCTTTTCAGCGTCTCGGGTTCGTTCTTCGAAACGCCCGTGATTTCGAGAGCGAACACGTCATACGCCTTATTTTTTCGGTACTTGTAAGGAGCAAGTTGGAGAGCAGCGCTTGTGTGTGGAACCCGCATGAGGTTACTTACACCCTCATGCTAGAGAAGGTACAGAAGAGGTTCTTGCGGTTCCTCTACAAGCGCTGCTACGGCTACTACCCCTATCTTTATCCCACTAAGTTCTTGTTAGGATGTCTGGGCTACAATTCACTTGAGGTGAGGCGCGCCTACGACCAGATGATCACGGTTTGCAAAATCCTTCACGGCAAAATTGACGCCTCGGACTTGAGTGACGAGCTGTGTCGACTTTATGTCCCTAACAATTATTGTCGGGCTCGGAGACATAGATTGCTGGCTGTCCCACAGTCCCGTACGGCAGCTCACTCCGAGTCGCCCATCCCTCGAGTACTCCGTGCCCTCAACGCTCTCCTGGACGACAACCCTGAAGTTGACCTGTTCGCTGACGGCTGGACCAAATTAGCAATACAATGTTTAAATTTTTGTGATCGTTAGCTTATCTTTGACATGCTTTAATTTTTATTTTGTTTATTTTGTTGTTTTTGTGTTGTATGTATTTGATAAAGTTATAATTTAATTCTAGTTAATAATCTTATTTAATTAATGTAATTGGTTGTGTTGACCGTATTAATTAAATTAAAAAATAAATAAATAAATAAATAAATAGTAATGTATAATAAAACCGTGCGAAGCCGGGGCGGGGCGCTAGTTTTTTATAAGGATATCTATGACTTAAATGAAATATCCCCTTTTAAGTGCACAATTCATTTATTTCGAGGTACTTTCACTGACCTTATACACAAATCTATCTTATCATAATCCTATCTTCCTTATCTATCTTATCTTCGAGACCTTCCGCCCAAGTTTTAGATTATACCCAGAAAATAAGGTCCATACACCACATCGTTATAATTAAAATAGGGGTGATTTACTCTCATTCGGGCATTATTTTTTGAAGGGACCTATCGTTGCTGGTACCTATAGAGTCAGTGTTTTTTCAATTATTTATACTGTACTATAAATTTTATTAAATTTTTATTAAACCTGTAATAATTAAGTTGTTAAACTTATAAATTGTGCATATATTTAATAAAATATATTTCATATATTTTGGTAATAGTTTAGTAGTAGTTTTTTAATTACATAACTTTAATAGCGAAGAAGGGGAAATGAAACATAATTTAGATTAAACATTAGATGAAATTTATTTAGTCCGGTCAATTTAGACATTCGAAGCTACATAAATTCCCCTTCATTTTTCACGATTTTCATCAAAACGGTAAGTTTTATCATAAAAAATATCGACAAAAATTGTAAATTATCTACAAAAAATGGTTAGGTTCAGTTCGGTTCGGTTCGGTTCGTTAGGTTAGGTTAGGTTAGGTTAGTTTAGGTTAGGCTAGGTTCGGTTAGGTTCGGTTCGGTTCGGTTCGGTTCGGTTCGTTAGGTTAGGTTAGGTTAGGTTAGGTTAGGTTAGGTTAGGTTAGGTTAGGTTAGGCTAGGTTCGGTTAGGCTAGGTTCGGTTAGGTTCGGTTCGGTTCGGTTCGGTTCGTTAGGTTAGGTTAGGTTAGGTTAGGTTAGGTTAGGTTAGGTTAGGTTAGGTTAGGTTAGGTTAGGTTAGGTTAGGTTAGGTTAGGTTAGGTTAGGTTAGGTTAGGTTAGGTTAGGTTAGGTTAGGTTAGGTTAGGTTAGGTTAGGTTAGGTTAGGTTAGGTTAGGTTAGGTTAGGTTAGGTTAGGTTAGTTTAGGTTAGGTTAGGTTAGGTTAGGTTAGGTTAGGTTAGGTTAGGTTAGTTTAGGTTAGGTTAGGCTAGGTTCGGTTAGGTTCGGTTAGGTTCGGTTTGGTTCGGTTAGGTTCGTTAGGTTAGGTTAGGTTAGGTTAGGTTAGGTTAGGTTAGGTTAGGTTAGGTTAGGTTAGTTAGGTAAAGTTAGGTTAGGTTAGGTTCCACGACTGGTGGACTAACCTAACCTAACTTAAATTAACCTAACCTAACCTAACCTAACCTAACCTAACCTAACCTAACCTAACCTAACCTAACCTAACCTAACCTAACCTAACCTAACGGGTAACAGCCAAAACTCGGCACATTCAACATATAGCTCGCGTTTAAAAATCATTTAAAAATTGATTTTTCGAGTTTCGCGCAAACCAGTGTTGTTATCAGTGAAAAGATTGTGTATCTCACCAGGATTATCGTTTTCCAAAGTATATCCCAAGGGCTTTCGAGTCGGGAAGGTCTGGACTTTAGAGCTCAACTACATCAAGGAGGTTAGTTCCAGTTTCAATCCAATATCATCACTAGCAAGATCTTTAAGAGATCTATCATAAACTGTAACCAGTTTTAAAATCCATCAACGGGCTACGAAGATATAAGCTTTGAAAAATAAGGATTATAACCTCTGTAACCACGCGGTCGCGGCGCGTGTAACCTACATTTGGCCAGACCGGCACGAGGCGTGACGTCGAGCACCTACCTGACGACTTCGAAGCCGGCTCCAAGACTTCCCCCATCAGCCATCAGAGCAGCCGCGAGACCTTCATCAGTTCACCAGCTAAACCTCGAGGTATCTCCTTAACCAGTAGTCCTAGAATACCCGTGTTTGGTGTCTTTAGAACCGGGACATCAGGACGTTTGCTTGCCTCACTCAACTTGTTTGAAGTCACCCCCCCTTTCGACCCCCCCCGAGTACAAAAACCCCTTGCTTCACTTCTTCGGAACCAGCTGAGATAGATAGTCAGTGTTTGGTATCCTGGTAAACAGGAAAAGGAGCCCTACCATCTGGCTCCAAGGGTTTTCCCCTCCACCCCCTTAGAACACACTCCCCCCCCCCCCTCAAAATTTATTTTAAATCTTTCGGCTAACCGATTTCTTAGCCTTCACCTTCATTTTGATGAGGGTTCCCACATTCCCCTCTCAGTGAGCCCTACCCCCCCTTGTCATATCTCAGCAACGAGAGGAGATAGACCCGTCGTATTTGGTGTCTACGTAACCAGGAGGAGTAGCCCAACAATTTGTCTCCAAGGGAATTTAGAATCCCTGTGAATTCTAACCCCTTCCCCCCCCCCCAGAGGAAAACCCCTGTCTTCATATTTCCTTATCCTTTGGAGATAGGCCCATTGTGTGGGGTATCAACGTTATCAGGAGAAAAAGGCCTATTATTTGGTCCCTAAGGATTTTGAAGCCATTGTAACTCCAAAACCGCCCGAGGTGGACCCCCCCTTTTGGGTCTCTAAGAACTCCGAAGGACAAGATCTATCCATTGACATTCTCAAGAAACCCCCCCCCCCCCCCCCAACTTCAAAAAACCCCTCTCTTTATATCTCCAGAACCCCCTGGAATAGACCCCCACTGTTTGGTGTCATAGTACTCTGGAGAAGGAGCCCAACAACTTGGCCCCCAGGAAATTCCCATTTTCCACTCTCCATTTCCCCTTGAGCTTTCCAGAAGAAAACGAAACACTAAAGTACCAGAAGACCTTTTCGCTGCACTCCGCAACAAGCAACACACACCACGCAGAGCCCTACCACCCCGGTTCTGGCGCGTTCACCACCACTAGTTACTCAGAAGTCGCAGAACATCTTGCGAAGAGGAAACAACTAGCTTTAAGTAAGATATAGTAAAAACTAAGATAATTATTATATTTTAAGTCTATCTATCTATATTAACATTCTACTTATTTAAGTTCTACCTTTGTTAAATTAAAATCAACCAAATCATGTCAAGCAAATCTTTGACCGAATCTGTTTCCAAGGTACAAGCTGCCCCCACTGTAGCACAAAAACAACGATCGTTGCGCGAGAAAGTTCTGAAAAAGGAAACAGCTTCCAAAACATCAGTGAGATCAGAAAGGATGGCTCCGCCATTGCCTGACCAAGTGCCCGTCAAAAAGGCCTCATCAGAAGGGATGGCTGACAGCAAAACCGTCCCACTGGTCCCACCAAGAAGGAAGCATAAGACTCCATCTCCTCAAGCACGAAGCGAAATTTCATCCACCTCTTCAGCTCAAGGGCCAAAAACAGCCACGGATTCGGTTTTGGAAAAAGTTATCAACTGGCAGCAATGTGGCATATCCCCTCCCAAACCCTTCTTGTCAGACGATGAATCAATCACATCGTTGATTGATCTCCCTACCCCGACAACCGCTCCTAAAGTAAGACTCAGTATGCTGGTCGAGCAAACGGGGAAAAGAACAGGGGTTGAGATGGATAGGGCAACAAAAGTAGCTAACGAGATGCTGCTTAAGGGAAAGGATGCACTAGAATCAGCAGGAAATATGAAAAAAGAGTGCAAAGTTATCGCACTTGAGAGCCTGCAGACCCTCTACGAGATTGCCCTTTCCCTTCAGGACTCGAGATCCAGGCACATCTCGAACCTAGAAAAAGAAAAAGCTCGACATGCTAAAGAGTTAGTTCGCATTGAAAGAGCTCACAGTAAACAAATTGCGGATATAACAAAACATCTCACTCAGGAAGTCTCCCATGTCCGAGATGACGTCACCTCTTCCCTCAAAGAAACTAAAGCGATCCGGGACTGGCTGAGTTATGAAACACAGGAGACTCACAGGCTTGTCAAAGAAACAGCGGAAGCAATCCAGGGTCTAGAGAAATGCCTTAAGTCTCTCGGAGAAAAGATATCCATCGAGGAAAGGAGCCATGAGACCGATCTCCTCCAAAAGAACCACACCAGCTTGAAAGTAGGTGTGGCTTTGATACAGAACCAGCTGGATGAGTTCAGGAGAGATCTCAAGAGAGACCACAGCACAACACAAGAGACCCTGGAAGTGAACAACAAACTGCTGACAGTCCTGGAAACAAAATATCATCCACTTCAAACACCAGAAAAAGGATTAAAGAAGGAAATTGAGGTGATCCGCAAAATTCTGGACGATATTTCAGCGAAAAAGGATCCGGAACCGTCCCCACAACCAGTCCTTATCAACATCGAGGACCACATTCAGCCAATCACCGAGAGGCTTGAAGCGGTATCTTCGGAGCTTCGCACAATTCGGCAGGAAAAAACACTTATGCCACCACCTGCGCTCAGCCTCGAAGCTGAGCTGGCAAAAGCTGATGAAACCAGTTGCGTTAAGACAAAAGTCACCTATGCGAAGGTAGCCGCAAAACCATCACCACCTAAAAAGCCGAACCACACCTTGATAATCTCATCCATAAATCCACAAAACACCGGAGATAATGTGATTGATAGAATCAGGGATGCTCTAGACACCAGAACCAGTGGAGCTAGGATTGATAAGATCCGAAAAGGTAAAAACAGCAAAGTCATACTCAGCTGTAGCTCCAAAGAAGATCTAGAACTGGTACAGAGCAGAGTTCGTCTTGACAAGGGCCTCAAAGCAGATGTGGCTAAAGCAGAAAACCCGCTTATCATAATCAAGGACGTCCTCAGTTACCACACGGATATACATATCGTAGAGAATCTTTTAGCTCAAAACAAACATCTTCTTAAGGATGCAAATCTTAAGGAATCAACCATCAAGGTAAGGTACAGGAAAAAAGCTCGCAACAACCATGAGTGCCACCCGGTGCTGGAAGTGTCCCCCACGATCCACAAAAGCCTCGTAGAAGCGGGGAAGGTCCACATAGGAATCCAATGGAGACCTGTGTTCGATCACTCTCCCCTAGTGCAGTGCACTAAGTGTCTCGGCTTTGGACACACGAAGGCAGTCTGCCGAGAAAAAGATCAACTGTGCAGCCACTGCGCAAGGCCTCACTCATGGGAAGAATGCAGAAACAGGAAAGAGGGAAACCCTGCAAAATGCAAAAACTGCTCAACTGCGCCTGGAACAGGCACGGATCTGGCACACAATGCCTTCAGCATAGAGTGTCCAGAGCGCCAAAAATGGGATGCCATAGCGCGGTCCCGAGTATCCTATTGCTGAGGGCCCCTCACAAAATCAATGCTCTTCCCCTTCAGGGTTAGGCAGAGCAGGTTTGCGATTCATCCAAGCAAACCTGCAGCGCTCAAAACTGGCCACCGCAGAACTTCTCCAGGCTGCATCGGATAAAGGTATCACGATTGCCCTAGTTCAAGAACCCTACGTGGGGAGAACTGGTATTCTCAAAGAACACCCAGGGACAAAAGTTATCCAATGCACTCTTAACAGGCAAAAACCAGTCAAAGCAGCCATCATTGTTTTCGGAGACTTGCTGGAGGTCATACACGATCCCCAACTGGTTACCGAAACCGAGGCAGCAGTTTTGGTCAAAGGTGGAGACCTGAAGCTTGGATTAGTATCTGTTTACCTTGAAGGGGACCAAGAAATGGCACCTTATCTCGATAGTGAGATTACAAGAACCATCTACACGGCAGTGGTGGAACCCATCATGATGTACGCGTCAAGCGCATGGTCACAAGCTGCAGAACTACAGATGAACGTGAATCAGCTGAACGCAATTCAAAGAGGTTTTGCGCAAAAGATATGTCGATCCTACCGTACCGTCTCCCTCACCTCAGCTCTTGTTCTGTCAGGTTTGCTGCCTCTTGACCTCAGAATCCAGGAAGCAGCAAATCTCCACAAAACCAAAAAGAGCATTTCCCAAGACTACCTTCCTGCTGGAGGGAAACTCGAACTCAAGGTGGGCTACCTGGAACAACCGCACCCATCCAAACTAACACACATTGAGTACGAGCTCCTAGAAAGTACGGCACATGTCACAGGACCCCAAATCTACACCGATGGGAGCAAGATTGAGAACAAAGTGGGAGCTGCTTTAACATGGTGGGAAGGCGGTAAAGAGCTGAAATGCGAAACCTTCAAACTCCATCCCTCCTGCACGGTCTTTCAATCAGAACTCTACGCATTGTATCGAGCGACCCGGATGGTGAGCGAGAGCACTGAGCCAGTGGTCAGCATCTTGAGCGACTCAAGATCTTCACTTGACTTGCTCCGCAACCCTAAACTAAATCACCCGTTGGTGCGAAGCGTGAGGGAGAGTATTGAAAGGATAGTGAACGATGGTAGAGAGGTTCGTATGTTCTGGCTAAGAGCGCACGTAGGGACCGTAGGAAATGAGAGAGCAGACGAGCTTGCAAAAACAGCTGCACTGAATGACTCCGCGCAGGATTACGACAAGATTCCACTTTCATACGCCAAGAAGAAAATCCGTGAAGAATCGATCCATAAATGGCAGGGTCGCTACGAGACCTCCAGTACTGGGGCAACAACTAGAAAGTTCCTACCGGACGTCGATAAGGCATACCGGCTAGTGAGATCGACTAAGTTGACGCCCACACAAGTGCAAGCCCTAACAGGCCACGGAGGAATCGCAGAATATCTTCACAGATTCAAGCTCAAGGATAGTCCAGGATGTGAGTGTGACCCAGAGGTTAGCGAGTCGGTTTGGCACGTAATACTGAGTTGTCCCCGCTTCCTGATGCAAAGGCACGATCTTGAACATCTTATAGATCGGAACCTAGTGGAGTCAGAGCTCGAGAAAATTCTGCAAGATCCGAAATCGAGACCCCATTTCCTTTCCTTTGTGGATAGAGTCTTTCAGGTTGCAGCAAAGAGAAACGCCACTCTCTCCTCCACAACACCCGTCTCCTCCACGGCACCCCTCTCCTCCACAACACCCGTCTCCTCCACGGCGCCCCTC
Source organism: Eupithecia centaureata (assembly GCA_944547425.1). NCBI lineage: Eukaryota > Metazoa > Arthropoda > Insecta > Lepidoptera > Geometridae > Eupithecia > Eupithecia centaureata. Next base: position 116,068 of record OX155701.1, on the reverse strand, counting down.
TCCTCCACAACATCCCTCCCACTCCATCAAACAATAAAGGCTCCAGAGGCAGTCATGCCACGAGTCTCTCATATTGCATTGCAAAAGATCCTAGCACATGGTGAAGTAGGCACTGCAGGAATCCGAATCCGAGGCGTAGCTCTCTTCATGGATGGAACCGACGAACGGTTCGGTATAAGTTTTTGCTTCTGCCGACCAGGAAAACGTTACCGAGTGGCGATATCTCCAGGGCTAGCATCCTTGATTAACGGAAGCACCTCCAAAACTACGATGCGCTACAAGACCTACAGCGCACTGCCCGTGATAAGTGTGGCTAACCATAGTTGCCGACTAGTGAGATCAAAGAACAAAATGATTGCACTACTCGAGCTGGAGCTTGGTTTGACACCATTCGCACGTGCTAGATCGTTGCTCACCGCACTAGGAGGTGAAACAGAGGGTGCAGAAACCAAACCAAGGATTATCAGCGTGGATGCACTGGTAGTCGAACACGAAAAGGGAGAAGTCGCAGACCGGCTAGGTTGCATTAAAGCCTCCGAACAACATGAGGTGATTGTGTATGAAGATCGAGGTGAAAATCTCAACTTCTTAAAAGCATACAACACGATTTCTGCAACTGACTGCTGGGGACACCCTGTTTCGGTGACCGCTAGTGGATCTGAACGCTTACAGAAAAAGCGAGCCACCGAGAACGAGGTATCCATCCAGATAAAGAAACAACAGGAGAGGAGAGGTGCGCTGACAGGACAGATAAAAACGTTTGTGGATGCTTTCAGTGCTGCTACAAAAACCCTGCTCGGAAAATCCTCGAAAACATCTGAGGGTTTTAAAGCAGAAGCAACGAAAGTTTTCACAACTAAAACTCAATCAGCCAAAACACCCACCAGAGCGGAAATGGGTGAGGTCAGTCGACCGCATCTCCGACCCATCACGGGCGCCCTTGATCATGCAATTAACGCATTTCTCGAGTTCCTTGCTCTTACGAAAGCGACCAAAGATGTCAATACCCTTACATGCAAGTCCATCCTGCAGTCGTATAGGCAAGGAAACTTTAACCTTTTAAAGGTGGAACTCGAGGAAGCGGAGGCTGCAATATACCACAATGACAATTCCCAGGTCATCATGGGTTCAATGTCAGGGAGTTATATGGCAGCCTACAGCGCAAAAGGTGGCTTCGTGATGCTGAACGAAGACGAGACGGAGAAGGAAGGACCTCCAAGATTTCTGACTCCAGAGGGGGATCCAGTGGTCGTCACCGCCCGATGTACCAAGATCATGCTTGATGATAAAATCCTTGAAATGGCTCAGTCCATTTCAGGGAACAAGGATATCGAAGCGGGTTGGGTCAACTGGGTGGTACCAAAAATAACGTGGATCAATGGAGTTCCTGGGTGTGGCAAAACAACGTGGGTCGTAAAGCACTTCGATGCGAACAAGGACGCCATCATCACCGCAACAACTGAGGCAGCTAATGACCTGAGAGAGAAGCTATCGCACCGAATAGGAGATATGGTGAAAACCAAGGTGCGGACAATGGCCTCGGTCTTAGTAAATGGCTTCAAGGAGCAACATAAGTGCAATCGTCTCACGATTGACGAAGCACTTATGAACCACTTTGGAGCTATCATCATGGCCTCACGTTTATCTGGTGCTAGCGAAATTGTTCTTATCGGAGATGTCAACCAGTTGCCTTACATCGATAGAGAGAATCTGTTTGAGATCAGCTACAACAGGCCAAACATGGTAGCTAACATCAGCCAAGAGCTTCTGTGCACCCACAGGAATCCACTCGATGTTGCATATGCCCTGAGAGAGGTATACTCCGGTATACATTCCTCCAAACTCGAGGTCCAGTCACTGATGCTGAAGATGTACACAGGAGCGAAAATATCCAACTCCCTCACCAATACTCTCTTCCTAGTTCATACACAGGATGAGAAAGATACCCTAAAAAACCAAGGGTATGGTGAGGGGGCTGGATCTCGCATACTAACCATCCATGAAGCTCAGGGATTGACCTTTGAGACAGTGGTCATAATAAAAACAAAGAGTGGTATGAAGCTGCATGAAAGTGTCCCACACGCGGTGGTAGCAATATCGCGGCATACCAACTGCTGCACCTACTACGCTGATGACACGAACGATGCGATCGGGTACTTCATAAAAAGAGCAATGGCAGCGCCAACCCAGAAGATCATCAATTACAATTTACAAATGGCAATCAGAAACAGAAACGCAGCTGTCGTTGAAAAACTGGCAAATTTGGCAGATCAGGGGGCAGCGTCTAGTTATAAGCATGAGTAAACATACTTGTAATTGTTAAGTTCAAGTGAAAAAAAAAAAAAAAAAAAAAAAAAATTGTTATAAAAGTAGAAGTATAAGAAAATATTTATGTAAATTTAAGTATTCTAGTTAGTGCTAGTTAGTAGTCTAGTTAGTGCTAGTTTCCTTACTGAGTAATTAGATTTATAAGAAAATGTAACAATTGTAAGCTCATAAACGAATACATTACCTAACAAGAGCACGGACTCAAAGTCTGTGGTAAACGCGAATAAAAAAAAAAAAAAAAAAAAAAAAAAAAAAAAACCTAACCTAACGAACCGAACCGAACCGAACCGAACCTAACCGAACCTAGCCTAACCGAACCGAACCGAACCTAACCATTTTTTGTATATAATTTTATGATTTACAATTTTTGTCGATATATTTTTATGATAAAAATTAATGTTTTGATGAAATACATAGCCATAGATATAATTTTTGACCTCATTTAACCATTCAAATAATAATGCTCAAAATACCAATAAAATATCAATACCATTAATGGACTTATTTAAACGAACGTTTTTAATGTAGTCGTTAGTTTTTCCTTAATAAATAAATAAACTAGATCCATTACTATCTTAGTAAGTAGGTGAAGTAATATTTATTCAAAGAAAGGTTAACAATTTTATATACTTAAGACTATTGTACAGTTAAAATATTTTAAAATTAAGTATGTCTAATTGTATGTCTATTTGATTGGCTACGGCCCCACACTAGGCTCAGGGCCCGTGTCGTGGATCTTGGAAGAAACATATTGAGTCGACCTGTAAAAAAATGGCGAAAGTAATTTACGCGCTTAAGCAACTTAGACCCATTTCTTTAGATATTCAAATTCAAAATGCTTTATTTCCTTAAGACCTTACAGGACACTTGGACACATAAAGCTCTGAAAGACATATATTACGCATATATTTACTCAATTATGTCTTATGGTATCATTTTATTTGGGAGCTCTACAGATTACGAATGTATACTTAAATTACAAAAGCGTGCCATAAGAGTATTAATGAAAGCGAAATACAGAGAGTCAAAAACCTTCGGATATTAGCATCAGTAGCGGTATTCATAAAAAAAATAATTTGAAAGAATATACAATCGGAGGCGAAAGTAGCAAACGTGCCACGCTGCAGAAAATAATGCTAGAGCCGATTCACCATCGACTGAAAATCGCAAAACGGCTCCCTAAAATAATGGGCCAAAAGCTATATAAACAAGCTCCCGATAGATCTTAAACTTACTAAAAGTGAAATTTTTTGCTTGACAAGACGCTATATACCTCTAGTATTAAAGAGTTTTTAGATAACGACCACAGCAAGTACGAAATAAAATCAACTAAACTAAAACTGATGGGTAACATCACTTAATCTAATACGAGTAGTAGAGTCCTAATTTTAAGAAATTATATTTTTATTATAATAATAAACCATAGATACATATGTTATAAAATTCTGACGAGTCATAGCCTGATCATTTAATTTTAAGTACCTAAATACTTTAACAACGCAACGGTTTTAGGCAACGCTCGTCGCCGTACAACTCCCGCGTGATCCGGTTCGAGGACACTGCCAGGCGGGGAGTTTGACTGGGGCGGTACATCTGTCAAAGAATAACGCAGGTGTCCTAAGGCCAGCTCAGCGAGGACGGAAACCTCGCGTGGAGCAAAAGGGCAAAAGCTGGCTTGATCCAGATGTTCAGTACGCATAGGGACTGCGAAAGCACGGCCTATCGATCCTTTAGTACTAAAGAGTTTTTAGCAAGAGGTGCCAGAAAAGTTACCACAGGGATAACTGGCTTGTGGCAGCCAAGCGTTCATAGCGACGTTGCTTTTTGAGCCTTCGATGTCGGCTCTTCCTATCATTGCGAAGCAAAATTCGCCAAGCGTTGGATTGTTCACCCATCAAAAGGGAACGTGAGCTGGGTTTAGACCGTCGTGAGACAGTTTTAGTTTTACCCTACTGATGGCTTGTCGTTGCGATAGTAATACTGCTCAGTACGAGAGGAACCGCAGTTTCGGACATTTGGTTCATGCACTCGGCCGAGCGGCCGGTGGTGCGAAGCTACCATCCGCGGGATTATGCCTGAACGCCTCTAAGGCCGAAGCCAGCCTAGCCGAATCCGGCAAGGATATGCTCACTGTGGAGCCCCGAGAGTCGGGAGACTCTAAACAATGTGACTTTACTAGTTGCGCTTTACTTCGTAAGGCGTGACGTCGAAGCCCATTTGGACCGCGGAGATCGGTGCGTACGGTTTAACACGTGCACCACGGCTCCTTCTGGTTCGGATATAACTCAGTTCGATGTCGGGGCTCGGAATAGTCTGTAGACGACTTACGTTCCTGGCGGGGTGTTGTGGTCGGTAGAGCAGCGTCGTGCTGCGATCTGTTGAGACTCAGCCCTACGCCAGGTGATTCGTCCGAGGACGAGTTTTTTTTTTTTAATTTTTATAGTATTGTTATTCTATGAACATGTAAAACGGCAAGGTCCGAGTCTAACTTTACTAACTTTACTAACATTACTAACTTTACTAACTACTAACTTTACTAACTTTACTAACTTTACTAACTTTAGGTACTAACTTTACTAACTTTACTAACTTTACTAACTTTACTAACTTTACTAACATTACTAACATTACTAACTTTAGGTACTAACTTTACTAACATTACTAACTTTACTAACTACGAATATACATTGTACCTGATGATGAACTTCGATTGCATGCAACCTTTAGACTGTTTTGAACGGTCTGCAGTTAGCTCGATTGTATATACTGGTTTTATTTTTTTCTATTCCGTTTATTTTTATACATTTTTTTAAATTTAGCTCTTGTTAGCTTGTTCTTGTAATTTTCAGTACTTTACTTATTTACCTTATATAACTTCATTAACAACGAAAATTATAATCAAAAAATGTATACCTACTTGTAAATATACAATTCAAATCATTGAGCTAACTACAGACGGTCGAAAACAGTCTAGAGGTATCTCAATTGTTTACTTTATTAATTTAAGAAAGGAAATAACAATCAAGGAATAGAACCTTATTAAAACTATTATTTACAATATTTTGGTAGGTTGAAAACAGTCTAGAGTTAGCTCAACTGAATGAAAGAATGGATGAAAACTCTTTATTATACTTAAATGTACCACAAAAAGGCTGAAAATGATACATAAAAATACTGCAAACTAAGACTAAATATAAATAAATAAATAATAATAAATAATTTCGGACAGTCCACACAGCATAATCCAGCCCAAGCTAAGCAGTTAAGATAGATAAGGGCGACCCTATCGCTAAAAGCGATCTCTTCCAGGCAACCTTTGGATGGACCGGATATAAAAGAACAATATAGACGGTGGTAGTTACATTAGATCTACTTCTCTAGATAGATGGAAAAGAAAAAAATACATACCCAATAAGCTTCCAATGTTATAAACTTACATAAACATGTAACTTTATATAGTTAGATAAATAATGTACCACACGTTCATGTGGTAATTCCGGGAAAAATGTATAAAATGTTACCTATGTGTTATTCCAGACTATGATCTATCTCTTTGCCAAATTTCATCCATATCCGTTCAGTAGTTTTTGCATGAAAGAGTAACAAATATCCATCTATCCATCCATACTTACAAACTTTCGCGTTTATAATATTACTAGCGACCCGCCCCGGATTCGCATATTCATTAAAATATGCAAATTTTAATATTTTTGAGATAAGCACATTAATGTAGTAAATACAATATCAATACAATATCGAGCTCGTATTTTTTTACCTGATTATGAGACTAGATGCCGTAAGTTCCACTTTCTTCCCACTCTTTAAACGCAGACAAGAGTGGCTGATTTGACTTACCTAATTATTATAGCAAACGGAACTGTTGATTGCCCTGAGCTTCTTGAGCAAATAGGACTGCGCACATGCACGCTTGCACCTATCGTAAGGACTAATTATAGGCAGAACGCATTTGTTTATAGAGCTTCTAGCTCGTTTAACTCATTAGTACATGAAAACAGCAATATAGATTTATTCAACACCAGTTCAAGTAAGCTTAAACGCTTGCTTAATGATACATTTTTCGTTTTAGTTTGAGAAATTCTCTTGTTTGTGCTTGTACTTAGTATAAAAAACAATCTATTTTTCTTTTTTAGTTATTGTTATTGCTAGTAAGTCGTCAACTTAACTTCTTTGTTTAAGCAGTTTTACTAATAGGTTTATATACTTTTAATATATCTAGTTTTCTGTAAAAAATTTTTAAGTTAAAATTAATACCTATATGTCTACTTTCTGTAAATTCATCTCAAGTCAACAGATCTCAAGTTGCTGCTTTAATTTATTATTAGTGAAAACTTTTAATTGGCCTTAATTTAAAAATTCTTTGTATCTACTCATTGTCTAGCTGTAAGTTTTCCTAAAATTGTAAAAATAAAATAAAATAAATTTGAAGTATGTTTTTTGTTTTAATACAATAATACCTAAATTATGTCACAGTAACAGCTGTTTTCTGGAACGCAGATCATCTTAATAGTTAACTAATCAATGTTCAAATCTCTATTCAAGTGTCATTTGGGTTTCTCGAACATTGATTACGTACTTATATTTTGAAAAACAAAACTCTTGTCAAATAACATAATACGCTTATTAGGCCTGATTGTTTGTTCAAGCTCTTGTCAAATCAATAATTAACTAATCGGCGATTTTGCTCTAATTAGTTGAAATTATTACAACAATTTGCTGTATTTTTCCAAGTTCTAAACCGGGGTATAATACATAAAAAATCAACAGGTTGGTAATCCAAAAGCCATACACTACATAGTATAAACTAGAGTCGCTTTCTCTGTCCCTATGTCATTATGTCCCTTTGAACGCTTAAATCTTTAAAACTACGCAACGGATTTTGATGCAGTTTTTTTTAATAGATAGAGTCATTCAAGAGGAAGGTTTTTATGTATAATATAAAACCGTGCGAAGCCGGGGCGGGTCGCTAGTTTTCAAATAAAATGTAAATGTGACTAACATGATCAAAATCGTGACTTAACTGTTTTGTGACATACCTGTATTTTGTATACTCATGTGATTCACATTTATTGTAAAGCAGAGTTTACATGAAATTGTCATCATTTTATAAAAGAATAATAGAATTTTTTATGTTATAAAAGAAAACTTAAAGATATACTGAACTGAAAGAATGACAGTCGTAAGATGATCAATGATTAGTTACCTAATTATCATCTAATCAGCGTTCGTACACCCCGATTTGATTTGACCAGTGTGTTAAATTAATCGCTTTATCAACTGATTTACGATTTGAACAACGTTCTAGAAACCGGCTGTTAGTGATGCAAAATGAATTGTGTATTTTAAACGACTTCGAAAAAGGAGGAGGTTCTCATGACGTATGCAAAGAATGATGGTAAGAATTTTCAGCTATCGTGCGTGTACACGTATCGCAAGGGTATCAACCGATAGCTCCTAAAATTTTCCCAAGAGTTTTGTACTTAGATTTTGACCTGACTTGGATATATTTAATTGATACTTTTATGGCTAAAACATAATAATTTATAAGCAAATCGACAAAACTTACTCATCTGAAAGTGAACTATCAGTGCTACTACCTATTGTACTTTTGTTTTCAATTGTACATATTTCAATGTTAATCATTGTATGTGTGTGCTAAATAAATGTTTTACCTATCTAACTACTGTTGTTGTTTGTAAATGAAGCCAAACTCATGTACCTAGGTATAATAATAATTTTTACATAGTAAAAAACAAAGTCGCTTTTTCTGACCCTATTTCCCTTTGACTGCTTTAATCTTTAAAACTACACAATGGATTTTGATGCGGTTTTTTTAATACATACCTCTAGATAGAGTGATTCAAGAGGAAGGTTTATACGTATAATAAAACCGTCGAAGGCGGGGCGGGTCGCTAGTTAGTTATAAAATAATAACTCAATCAAATTGGAGACAAATATGTTAATACCTAGGCACCTACTAATTCAAATGTTTGGTTCCAATCCAGGGATGTACTGTAGCTATCAAGTCTATCCAATTTCCTCCAATGATGAATCTGTCTACTGTTATAGTTTGTAAATGATGGCATACTTATGTTCGTAGGTATAATATCAATTAGTAGGTAGGTAGAGTATTAAGCATAAAATAATAACACAATTAAATCTAACTAATATTTTAATACTCAGGGGGTATACCTACTCTAGGTACCTTCTCTATCCAACATCCTCCAAGGTAGGTACGAGAAGCTCAGTTGAAGTCCTGCTAAATATGAGATAAAGGCACCATAATGTAATTTACATATTATAAATATGTAAACCTGGTTATTGCCGTAAAAAGTTATTTGCCGATAATGTACATGAAATGCCCTGGAAATAGTTGAATTGACTTAAATCAGTAGTTGCCTATTATAATTGGTTATTTCAATGGGGTCGGTAAATAGAAAAGAAGTTACCTGCATAACAACACATCTTACATCAGACTTTAAAAGTAATATTACGGAGGTTAGAGTAATTCCCGGAGTGTAATTTTGAGAAAAGTTCTAGGTATTTGTTGTACAGAGGCTACTGAAATATTTATTCAATTTGTGTATATACTACAACAAGATAAAGCACTGGGTGGGCAATGGACGCTTGAATATTTGTATCTCGGTCAGAAATCAGTTTTTTTTACATTTCACACATCAAAGTCTAGTTTTTTTATCACTACATAGTATAATATAAAGTTGCTTTCTCTGTCCCTATGTCATTATGTCCCTTTGAACGCTTAAATCTTTAAAACTACGCAACGGATTTTGATGCGGTTTTTTTTAATAGATAGAGTGATTCAAGAGGAAGTTTTATACGTATAATATAAAACCGTGCAAAGTCGGGGCGGGTCGCTAGTTATTAATAAATGAACCTGCTACTAAATTATCGTGAATTAAATACTATGAACGTAATTGTAGGTATATTATGAGTATTAAATGTAGGGTACTAAGGTAAGTTGTTCCGGGACCGATCGTCATAGATGGCCACCTTCTTGAAATTGTTTCCGAGTAGATACACTTACCTTGGGCAAATTGTGCAGTTAGGTAAAAACTATTTTGAGAAGGAGGCCAAGAGGAGGATCCAGCTAGGCTGGGCAGCATTTGAGAAACTACGTCGGGTCTTCTCGACATCCATACCGCAATATTTGAAAACGAAAGTTTTCAACCAGTGCGTCCTACCTAAGAGTGTCCACGACTCACGGTAGGGCTGGTCCACCAGTTCAAAGTCGCTCAGCGAGCTATGGAAAGAGCTATGTCTCTCTGAAGGATAGGATTCATTATGAATACATCCGACAGAGAACCAAGTTATCGACATAGCTCAAAGAATTAGCAAGCTGAAGTGGCAGTGGGCTGGCCATATCTCGCGAAGAAACGACAACCGTTGGGATAAACGTGTTCTTGAGTGGAGACCGCGACTCGGTAAGGTACTAAGGTAAGGTTTATTAGATAGTCAGATAGTCATTTTATTGGTAAATTTTTTTACAAGTCATTTCACATTATATTTAGTACATACTAGCTGGTGCCCGCGACTTCGTCTGCGCATGATTAGTATTTCGAGTACTCGCGATTTTACTTCCGTAATTCCCTTTCCCGTGGGATTTTCGGGATAAAATAAAGCCTATGTGTTATTCCAGCTTACAATCTATCTCTGTGCCTTATTTCATCCAGATCCGTTCAGCAGTTTTAGCGTGAAAGAGTAACAAACATCCATCCATCCATCAATCTATCCATCCATCTATCCATTCATACTTACGAACTTTCGCGTTTATCAGTTCAATTCAGTTTGGTTCACCTGGGCTATACGGGTTTTCAAAAATTTCTCACAGCATCACTGAACGACGCGTGTGTACGCGTCGTTCAGATGCTGTGAGAAATTTTTGAAAACCCGTATAGCCCAGGTGAACCAAACTGAATTCCGGGATAAAATGTATCCCATGTCCAATCGTCCCGAGTTCCATTCGAATTCATTCACTTCCGTCGTGATGCGTGGTTAAAGAATTCTTCTTTCACCCTCTCTCCCAGGGGAACCTTTCCGAATTCCGGGATAAAAAGTATCCCATGTCCTTCCTTGTAGTATGAACTCAAATCGTCCCGAGTTTCATTCCAACTCATTCAGCAGTTTCGGCGTCATGCGTGGTTAAAGAATTTTTCTTTTACCCTCTCTCCCAGGGGAACCTTACTGAATTCCGGGATAAAAAGTATCCTATGTCCTTCCTCGTATTATGACCTATAATCATGCCGAGTTTCATTTCAATCCATCAAGTAGTTTCGGCGTGATGCGCGTTTACGATACAGACAGACAGACAGACAGACAGACAGACAGACAGACAGACAGACAGACATGAATGAAAAAAAACACAGTTTTGGCTTGAGTATCGATAATAGAGAGCCTACCAAAAAAAATTTTCAAAATATCTTCAATGTACAGAATTTGACCTGTTACAGTTTTATTATAAGTATAGATTAACAGATAGGTACCTACTAATAAATGCAGTGTAAAATCAAATATACTTAGACAAAAAGGAAATGCACAAACATTAGTACAACTCAAAAATCTTTATCAACATTCATATTCAGATTCATACCTACTTATTAATTAAAGGTCATTCATATTCAGATTCATTTTAATTCAGCAGTAAATAATTGTTAGCCATTTGTGTTTTCTTTTCTGGAATTAAATACATAGAGTAAACGAGTTCTTGAGTGGAGATCGCGATTCACTAAGCGTAATGTATGACGCCCTTCAGCATGGTGGGATGGCGATCTGCGAAGGACTGCAGACTACCATACTAAAATGTGGCAAAATGAAGACAGGGCGTTATAGCACTTATAGGTCTCATTATATATACCTAGGGTAGGCATAATTATTTCCAGCAGAGCATTGATTTTTGCAATCGAAGAGTTCATAATATGAAAATTAAAAACTTGCTGCAAACCCCTTCTGAGCTTTAAAAAAGTGGTTGAATTTAATTTATCGCTAAAATAAACATATGGCTCCTAACAGCTTCCTAAAAGTATATTCCGTACAATATGTATCTCTCTCTATTCTGTCTACCTTCTGTACCAACCGAACAAAGGAGGTTGGTTTCAATCCTGACCCCTAACCTGAAACTAACCTCTAGAATTGAAACCTCTTTTGTATTGTGCCGCCATTTGCAATGAAGAGAACCTATGGAAATTAAATTATTCTGCCGATGTTCAAAAAATATTTTTTTTTCTTCTGTAAATATTATGGAAAAACTGAAAATGCAAAGTTCCTTAGGATTTTAAGACCTTTCCCAATTATTATAATAGTAAGGTAAGATAGTAAGGTAAGACTTGGACCAAAAGTAGAAAGCGCCGGCCAATGAAAAAATAAATGAAATATTTCGGTAGAACATAACGTCTCGATAATTTTTAGCTATGGCTGCTATGCTGTGCTATTATTATTTAAGTGGTTAAATGAGGTCAAAAATTCGTAATTTTTGATATCGATTTTTGAAAAATCGATATTTCAGTAACTAACCAAATGAGTAATCTACTACCTCTACATAAAAATAAGTCGGGTTTTCCTTCCTGACGCTATAACTCCAGAACGCACGAACCAATTTCCACGGTTTTGCATTCGTTGGAAAGGTCTCGGGCTCCGTGAGGTTTATAGTAATGTATAATAAAACCGTGCGAAGCCGGGGCGGGGCGCTAGTTTTTTATAAGGATATCTATGACTTAAATGAAATGTCCCCTTTTAAGTGCACAATTCATTTATTTCGAGGTACTTTCACTGACCTTATACACAAATCTATCTTATCATAATCCTATCTTCCTTATCTATCTTATCTTCGAGACCTTCCGCCCAAGTTTTAGATTATACCCAGAAAATAAGGTCCATACACCACATCGTTATAATTAAAATAGGGGTGATTTACTCTCATTCGGGCATTATTTTTTGAAGGGACCTATCGTTGCTGGTACCTATAGAGTCAGTGTTTTTTCAATTATTTATACTGTACTATAAATTTTATTAAATTTTTATTAAACCTGTAATAATTAAGTTGTTAAACTTATAAATTGTGCATATATTTACTAAAATATATTTCATATATTTTGGTAATAGTTTAGTAGTAGTTTTTTAATTACATAACTTTAATAGCGAAGAAGGGGAAATGAAACATAATTTAGATTAAACATTAGATGAAATTTATTTAGTCCGGTCAATTTAGACATTCGAAGCTACATAAATTCCCCTTCATTTTTCACGATTTTCATCAAAACGGTAAGTTTTATCATAAAAAATATCGACAAAAATTGTAAATTATCTACAAAAAATGGTTAGGTTCAGTTCGGTTCGGTTCGGTTCGTTAGGTTAGGTTAGGTTAGGTTAGTTTAGGTTAGGCTAGGTTCGGTTAGGTTCGGTTAGGTTCGGTTCGGTTCGGTTCGGTTCGGTTCGTTAGGTTAGGTTAGGTTAGGTTAGGTTAGGTTAGGTTAGGTTAGGTTAGGCTAGGTTCGGTTAGGCTAGGTTCGGTTAGGTTCGGTTCGGTTCGGTTCGGTTCGTTAGGTTAGGTTAGGTTAGGTTAGGTTAGGTTAGGTTAGGTTAGGTTAGGTTAGGTTAGGTTAGGTTAGGTTAGGTTAGGTTAGGTTAGGTTAGGTTAGGTTAGGTTAGGTTAGGTTAGGTTAGGTTAGGTTAGGTTAGGTTAGGTTAGGTTAGGTTAGGTTAGGTTAGGTTAGGTTAGGTTAGGTTAGGTTAGGTTAGGTTAGGTTAGGTTAGGTTAGGTTAGGTTAGGTTAGGTTAGGTTAGGTTAGGTTAGGTTAGGTTAGGTTAGTTTAGGTTAGGTTAGGCTAGGTTCGGTTAGGTTCGGTTAGGTTCGGTTCGGTTCGGTTCGGTTCGTTAGGTTAGGTTAGGTTAGGTTAGGTTAGGTTAGGTTAGGTTAGGTTAGGTTAGGTTAGTTTAGGTTAGGTTAGGCTAGGTTCGGTTAGGTTCGGTTAGGTTCGGTTCGGTTCGGTTCGGTTCGTTAGGTTAGGTTAGGTTAGGTTAGGTTAGGTTAGGTTAGGTTAGGTTAGGTTAGGTTAGGTTAGGTTAGGTTAGGTTAGTTAGGTAAAGTTAGGTTAGGTTAGGTTCCACGACTGGTGGACTAACCTAACCTAACTTAAATTAACCTAACCTAACCTAACCTAACCTAACCTAACCTAACCTAACCTAACCTAACCTAACCTAACCTAACCTAACCTAACCTAACCTAACGAACCGAACCGAACCGAACCGAACCTAACCGAACCTAGCCTAACCGAACCGAACCGAACCTAACCATTTTTTGTATATAATTTTATGATTTACAATTTTTGTCGATATATTTTTATGATAAAAATTAATGTTTTGATGAAATACATAGCCATAGATATAATTTTTGACCTCATTTAACCACTCAAATAATAATGCTCAAAATACCAATAAAATATCAATACCATTAATGGACTTATTTAAACGAACGTTTTTAATGTAGTCGTTAGTTATTCCTTAATAAATAAATAAACTAGATCCATTACTATCTTAGTAAGTAGGTAAAGTAATATTTATTCAAAGAAAGGTTAACAATTTTATATACTTAAGACTATTGTACAGTTAAAATATTTTAAAATTAAGTATGTCTAATTGTATGTCTATTTGATTGGCTACGGCCCCACACTAGGCTCAGGGCCCGTGTCGTGGATCTTGGAAGAAACATAATATTGAGTCGACCTGTAAAAAAATGGCGAAAGTAATTTACGCGCTTAAGCAACTTAGACCCATTTCTTTAGATATTCAAATTCAAAATGCTTTATTTCCTTAAGACCTTACAGGACACTTGGACACATAAAGCTCTGAAAGACATATATTACGCATATATTTACTCAATTATGTCTTATGGTATCATTTTATTTGGGAGCTCTACAGATTACGAATGTATACTTAAATTACAAAAGCGTGCCATAAGAGTATTAATGAAAGCGAAATACAGAGAGTCAAAAACCTTCGGATATTAGCATCAGTAGCGGTATTCATAAAAAAAATAATTTGAAAGAATATACAATCGGAGGTGAAAGTAGCAAACGTGCCACGCTGCAGAAAATAATGCTAGAGCCGATTCACCATCGACTGAAAATCGCAAAACGGCTCCCTAAAATAATGGGCCAAAAGCTATTTATACAAGCTCCCGATAGATCTTAAACTTACTAAAAGTGAAATTTTTTGCTTGACAAGACGCTATATACCTCTAGTATTAAAGAGTTTTTAGATAACGACCACAGCAAGTACGAAATAAAATCAACTAAACTAAAACTGATGGGTAACATCACTTAATCTAATACGAGTAGTAGAGTCCTAATTTTAAGAAATTATATTTTTATTATAATAATAAACCATAGATACATATGTTATAAAATTCTGACGAGTCATAGCCTGATCATTTAATTTTAAGTACCTAAATACTTTAACAACGCAACGGTTTTAGGCAACGCTCGTCGCCGTACAACTCCCGCGTGATCCGGTTCGAGGACACTGCCAGGCGGGGAGTTTGACTGGGGCGGTACATCTGTCAAAGAATAACGCAGGTGTCCTAAGGCCAGCTCAGCGAGGACGGAAACCTCGCGTGGAGCAAAAGGGCAAAAGCTGGCTTGATCCAGATGTTCAGTACGCATAGGGACTGCGAAAGCACGGCCTATCGATCCTTTAGTAATAAAGAGTTTTTAGCAAGAGGTGCCAGAAAAGTTACCACAGGGATAACTGGCTTGTGGCAGCCAAGCGTTCATAGCGACGTTGCTTTTTGAGCCTTCGATGTCGGCTCTTCCTATCATTGCGAAGCAAAATTCGCCAAGCGTTGGATTGTTCACCCATCAAAAGGGAACGTGAGCTGGGTTTAGACCGTCGTGAGACAGGTTAGTTTTACCCTACTGATGGCTTGTCGTTGCGATAGTAATACTGCTCAGTACGAGAGGAACCGCAGTTTCGGACATTTGGTTCATGCACTCGGCCGAGCGGCCGGTGGTGCGAAGCTACCATCCGCGGGATTATGCCTGAACGCCTCTAAGGCCGAAGCCAGCCTAGCCGAATCCGGCAAGGATATGCTCACTGTGGAGCCCCGAGAGTCGGGAGGCTCTAAACAATGTGACTTTACTAGTTGCGCTTTACTTCGTAAGGCGTGACGTCGAAGCCCATTTGGACCGCGGAGATCGGTGCGTACGGTTTAACACGTGCACCACGGCTCCTTCTGGTTCGGATATAACTCAGTTCGATGTCGGGGCTCGGAATAGTCTGTAGACGACTTACGTTCCTGGCGGGGTGTTGTGGTCGGTAGAGCAGCGTCGTGCTGCGATCTGTTGAGACTCAGCCCTACGCCAGGTGATTCGTCCGAGGACGAGTTTTTTTTTTTTAATTTTTATAGTATTGTTATTCTATGAACATGTAAAACGGCAAGGTCCGAGTCTAACTTTACTAACTTAACTAACATTACTAACTTTACTAACTATACTAACATTACTCATTTTAACATTACTAACATTACTACTAACTTTAACATTACTAACTTTACCAACATAACTAACTTTACTAACTTTACTAACATTACTAACTTTACTAACTTTAGGTACTAACTTTACTAACTTTACTAACTACTAACTTTACTAACTTTACTAACTTTACTAACTTTACTAACTTTAGGTACTAACTTTACTAACTTTACTAACTTTACTAACTTTACTAACATTACTAACATTACTAACTTTAGGTACTAACTTTACTAACATTACTAACTTTACTAACTACGAATATACATTGTACCTGATGATGAACTTCGATTGCATGCAACCTTTAGACTGTTTTGAACGGTCTGCTGTTAGCTCGATTGTATATACTGGTTTTATTTTTTTCTATTCCGTTTATTTTTATACATTTTTTTAAATTTAGCTCTTGTTAGCTTGTTCTTGTAATTTTCAGTACTTTACTTATTTACCTTATAGAACTTCATTAACAACGAAAATTATAATCAAAAAATGTATACCTACTTGTAAATATACAATTCAAATCATTGAGCTAACTACAGACGGTCGAAAACAGTCTAGAGGTATCTCAATTGTTTACTTTATTAATTTAAGAAAGGAAATAACAATCAAGGAATAGAACCTTATTAAAACTATTATTTACAATATTTTGGTAGGTTGAAAACAGTCTAGAGTTAGCTCAACTGAATGAAAGAATGGATGAAAACTCTTTATTATACTTAAATGTACCACAAAAAGGCTGAAAATGATACATAAAAATACTGCAAACTAAGACTAAGTATAAATAAATAAATAATAATAAATAATTTCGGACAGTCCACACAGCATAATCCAGCCCAAGCTAAGCAGTTAAGATAGATAAGGGCGACCCTATCGCTAAAAGCGATCTCTTCCAGGCAACCTTTGGATGGACCGGATATAAAAGAACAATATAGACGGTGGTAGTTACATTAGATCTACTTCTCTAGATAGATGGAAAAGAAAAAAATACATACCCAATAAGCTTCCAATGTTATAAACTTACATAAACATGTAACTTAAATAGTTAGATAAATAATGTACCACACGTTCATGTGGTAATTCCGGGAAAAATGTATAAAATGTTACCTATGTGTTATTCCAGACTATGATCTATCTCTTTGCCAAATTTCATCCATATCCGTTCAGTAGTTTTTGCATGAAAGAGTAACAAATATCCATCTATCCATCCATACTTACAAACTTTCGCGTTTATAATATTACTAGCGACCCGCCCCGGATTCGCATATTCATTAAAATATGCAAATTTTAATATTTTTGAGATAAGCACATTAATGTAGTAAATACAATATCAATACAATATCGAGCTCGTATTTTTTTACCTGATTATGAGACTAGATGCCGTAAGTTCCACTTTCTTCCCACTCTTTAAACGCAGACAAGAGTGGCTGATTTGACTTACCTAATTATTATAGCAAACGGAACTGTTGATTGCCCTGAGCTTCTTGAGCAAATAGGACTGCGCACATGCACGCTTGCACCTATCGTAAGGACTAATTATAGGCAGAACGCATTTGTTTATAGAGCTTCTAGCTCGTTTAACTCATTAGTACATGAAAACAGCAATATAGATTTATTCAACACCAGTTCAAGTAAGCTTAAACGCTTGCTTAATGATACATTTTTCGTTTTAGTTTGAGAAATTCTCTTGTTTGTGCTTGTACTTAGTATAAAAAACAATCTATTTTTCTTTTTTAGTTATTGTTATTGCTAGTAAGTCGTCAACTTAACTTCTTTGTTTAAGCAGTTTTACTAATAGGTTTATATACTTTTAATATATCTAGTTTTCTGTAAAAATTTTTTAAGTTAAAATTAATACCTATATGTCTACTTTCTGTAAATTCATCTCAAGTCAACAGATCTCAAGTTGCTGCTTTAATTTATTATTAGTGAAAACTTTTAATTGGCCTTAATTTAAAAATTCTTTGTATCTACTCATTGTCTAGCTGTAAGTTTTCCTAAAATTGTAAAAATAAAATAAAATAAATTTGAAGTATGTTTTTTGTTTTAATACAATAATACCTAAATTATGTCACAGTAACAGCTGTTTTCTGGAACGCAGATCATCTTAATAGTTAACTAATCAATGTTCAAATCTCTATTCAAGTGTCATTTGGGTTTCTCGAACATTGATTACGTACTTATATTTTGAAAAACAAAACTCTTGTCAAATAACATAATACGCTAATTAGGCCTGATTCTTTGTTCAAGCTCTTGTCAAATCAATAATTAACTAATCGGCGATTTTGCTCTAATTAGTTGAAATTATTACAACAATTTGCTGTATTTTTCCAAGTTCTAAACCGGGGTATAATACATAAAAAATCAACAGGTTGGTAATCCAAAAGCCATACACTACATAGTATAAACTAGAGTCGCTTTCTCTGTCCCTATGTCATTATGTCCCTTTGAACGCTTAAATCTTTAAAACTACGCAACGTATTTTGATGCGGTTTTTTTTAATAGATAGAGTGATTCAAGAGGAAGGTTTATACGTATAATATAAAACCGTGCAAAGTCGGGGCGGGTCGCTAGTTATTAATAAATGAACCTGCTACTAAATTATCGTGAATTAAATACTATGAACGTAATTGTAGGTATATTATGAGTATTAAATGTAGGGTACTAAGGTAAGTTGTTCCGGGACCGATCGTCATAGATGGCCACCTTCTTGAAATTGTTTCCGAGTAGATACACTTACCTTGGGCAAATTGTGCAGTTAGGTAAAAACTATTTTGAGAAGGAGGCCAAGAGGAGGATCCAGCTAGGCTGGGCAGCATTTGAGAAACTACGTCGGGTCTTCTCGACATCCATACCGCAATATTTGAAAACGAAAGTTTTCAACCAGTGCGTCCTACCTAAGAGTGTCCACGACTCACGGTAGGGCTGGTCCACCAGTTCAAAGTCGCTCAGCGAGCTATGGAAAGAGCTATGTGAGGAGTCTCTCTGAAGGATAGGATTCATTATGAATACATCCGACAGAGAACCAAGTTATCGACATAGCTCAAAGAATTAGCAAGCTGAAGTGGCAGTGGGCTGGCCATATCTCGCGAAGAAACGACAACCGTTGGGATAAACGTGTTCTTGAGTGGAGACCGCGACTCGGTAAGGTACTAAGGTAAGGTTTATTAGATAGTCAGATAGTCATTTTATTGGTAATTTTTTTTACAAGTCATTTCACATTATATTTAGTACATATTAACAGATAGGTACCTACTAATAAATGCAGTGTAAAATCAAATATACTTAGACAAAAAGGAAATGCACAAACATTAGTACAACTCAAAAATCTTTATCAACATTCATATTCAGATTCATACCTACTTATTAATTAAAGGTCATTCATATTCAGATTCATTTTAATTCAGCAGTAAATAATTGTTAGCCATTTGTGTTTTCTTTTCTGGAATTAAATACATAGAGTAAACGAGTTCTTGAGTGGAGATCGCGATTCACTAAGCGTAATGTATGACGCCCTTCAGCATGGTGGGATGGCGATCTGCGAAGGACTGCAGACTACCATACTAAAATGTGGCAAAATGAAGACAGGGCGTTATAGCACTTATAGGTCTCATTATATATACCTAGGGTAGGCATAATTATTTCCAGCAGAGCATTGATTTTTGCAATCGAAGAGTTCATATTATGAAAATTAAAAACTTGCTGCAAACCCCTTCTGAGCTTTAAAAAAGTGGTTGAATTTAATTTATCGCTAAAATAAACATATTATTATGGCTCCTAACAGCTTCCTAAAAGTATATTCCGTACAATATGTATCTCTCTCTATTCTGTCTACCTTCTGTACCAACCGAACAAAGGAGGTTGGTTTCAATCCTGACCCCTAACCTGAAACTAACCTCTAGAATTGAAACCTCTTTTGTATTGTGCCGCCATTTGCAATGAAGAGAACCTATGGAAATTAAATTATTCTGCCGATGTTCAAAAAATATTTTTTTTTCTTCTGTAAATATTATGGAAAAACTGAAAATGCAAAGTTCCTTAGGATTTTAAGACGATTCGAACGATATATTCAGTATCGTTCTTCAAATTTTTGGGACAGGCCATAAGGGATTCTTGCCATTGTTCTTTCATCTAAACAACTTATGTAGTTACGGAGATTACCTATAACAAACATTCACACAGACTTTCCCAATTATTATAATAGTAAGGTAAGATAGTAAGGTAAGACTTGGACCAAAAGTAGAAAGCGCCGGCCAATGAAAAAATAAATGAAATATTTCGGTAGAACATAACGTCTCGATAATTTTTAGCTATGGCTGCTATGCTGTGCTATTATTATTTAAGTGGTTAAATGAGGTCAAAAATTCGTAATTTTTGATATCGATTTTTGAAAAATCGATATTTCAGTAACTAACCAAATGAGTAATCTACTACCTCTACATAAAAATAAGTCGGGTTTTCCTTCCTGACGCTATAACTCCAGAACGCACGAACCAATTTCCACGGTTTTGCATTCGTTGGAAAGGTCTCGGGCTCCGTGAGGTTTATAGTAATGTATAATAAAACCGTGCGAAGCCGGGGCGGGGCGCTAGTTTTTTATAAGGATATCTATGACTTAAATGAAATGTCCCCTTTTAAGTGCACAATTCATTTATTTCGAGGTACTTTCACTGACCTTATACACAAATCTATCTTATCATAATCCTATCTTCCTTATCTATCTTATCTTCGAGACCTTCCGCCCAAGTTTTAGATTATACCCAGAAAATAAGGTCCATACACCACATCGTTATAATTAAAATAGGGGTGATTTACTCTCATTCGGGCATTATTTTTTGAAGGGACCTATCGTTGCTGGTACCTATAGAGTCAGTGTTTTTTCAATTATTTATACTGTACTATAAATTTTATTAAATTTTTATTAAACCTGTAATAATTAAGTTGTTAAACTTATAAATTGTGCATATATTTACTAAAATATATTTCATATATTTTGGTAATAGTTTAGTAGTAGTTTTTTAATTACATAACTTTAATAGCGAAGAAGGGGAAATGAAACATAATTTAGATTAAACATTAGATGAAATTTATTTAGTCCGGTCAATTTAGACATTCGAAGCTACATAAATTCCCCTTCATTTTTCACGATTTTCATCAAAACGGTAAGTTTTATCATAAAAAATATCGACAAAAATTGTAAATTATCTACAAAAAATGGTTAGGTTCAGTTCGGTTCGGTTCGGTTCGTTAGGTTAGGTTAGGTTAGGTTAGTTTAGGTTAGGCTAGGTTCGGTTAGGTTCGGTTAGGTTCGGTTCGGTTCGGTTCGGTTCGGTTCGTTAGGTTAGGTTAGGTTAGGTTAGGTTAGGTTAGGTTAGGTTAGGTTAGGTTAGGCTAGGTTCGGTTAGGCTAGGTTCGGTTAGGTTCGGTTCGGTTCGGTTCGGTTCGTTAGGTTAGGTTAGGTTAGGTTAGGTTAGGTTAGGTTAGGTTAGGTTAGGTTAGGTTAGGTTAGGTTAGGTTAGGTTAGGTTAGGTTAGGTTAGGTTAGGTTAGGTTAGGTTAGGTTAGGTTAGGTTAGGTTAGGTTAGGTTAGGTTAGGTTAGGTTAGGTTAGGTTAGGTTAGGTTAGGTTAGGTTAGGTTAGGTTAGGTTAGGTTAGGTTAGGTTAGGTTAGGTTAGGTTAGGTTAGGTTAGGTTAGGTTAGGTTAGGTTAGGTTAGGTTAGGTTAGGTTAGGTTAGGTTAGGTTAGTTTAGGTTAGGTTAGGCTAGGTTCGGTTAGGTTCGGTTAGGTTCGGTTCGGTTCGGTTCGGTTCGTTAGGTTAGGTTAGGTTAGGTTAGGTTAGGTTAGGTTAGGTTAGGTTAGTTTAGGTTAGGTTAGGCTAGGTTCGGTTAGGTTCGGTTAGGTTCGGTTCGGTTCGGTTCGGTTCGTTAGGTTAGGTTAGGTTAGGTTAGGTTAGGTTAGGTTAGGTTAGGTTAGGTTAGGTTAGGTTAGGTTAGGTTAGGTTAGGTTAGGTTAGGTTAGGTTAGTTAGGTAAAGTTAGGTTAGGTTAGGTTCCACGACTGGTGGACTAACCTAACCTAACTTAAATTAACCTAACCTAACCTAACCTAACCTAACCTAACCTAACCTAACCTAACCTAACCTAACCTAACCTAACCTAACCTAACCTAACCTAACCTAACCTAACCTAACCTAACCTAACGAACCGAACCGAACCGAACCGAACCTAACCGAACCTAGCCTAACCGAACCGAACCGAACCTAACCATTTTATGTATATAATTTTATGATTTACAATTTTTGTCGATATATTTTTATGATAAAAATTAACGTTTTGATGAAATACATAGCCATAGATATAATTTTTGACCTCATTTAACCACTCAAATAATAATGCTCAAAATACCAATAAAATATCAATACCATTAATGGACTTATTTAAACGAACGTTTTTAATGTAGTCGTTAGTTATTCCTTAATAAATAAATAAACTAGATCCATTACTATCTTAGTAAGTAGGTAAAGTAATATTTATTCAAAGAAAGGTTAACAATTTTATATACTTAAGACTATTGTACAGTTAAAATATTTTAAAATTAAGTATGTCTAATTGTATGTCTATTTGATTGGCTACGGCCCCACACTAGGCTCAGGGCCCGTGTCGTGGATCTTGGAAGAAACATATTGAGTCGACCTGTAAAAAAATGGCGAAAGTAATTTACGCGCTTAAGCAACTTAGACCCATTTCTTTAGAATCAGATATTCAAATTCAAAATGCTTTATTTCCTTAAGACCTTACAGGACACTTGGACACATAAAGCTCTGAAAGACATATATTACGCATATATTTACTCAATTATGTCTTATGGTATCATTTTATTTGGGAGCTCTACAGATTACGAATGTATACTTAAATTACAAAAGCGTGCCATAAGAGTATTAATGAAAGCGAAATACAGAGAGTCAAAAACCTTCGGATATTAGCATCAGTAGCGGTATTCATAAAAAAAATAATTTGAAAGAATATACAATCGGAGGCGAAAGTAGCAAACGTGCCACGCTGCAGAAAATAATGCTAGAGCCGATTCACCATCGACTGAAAATCGCAAAACGGCTCCCTAAAATAATGGGCCAAAAGCTATATAAACAAGCTCCCGATAGATCTTAAACTTACTAAAAGTGAAATTTTTTGCTTGACAAGACGCTATATACCTCTAGTATTAAAGAGTTTTTAGATAACGACCACAGCAAGTACGAAATAAAATCAACTAAACTAAAACTGATGGGTAACATCACTTAATCTAATACGAGTAGTAGAGTCCTAATTTTAAGAAATTATATTTTTATTATAATAATAAACCATAGATACATATGTTATAAAATTCTGACGAGTCATAGCCTGATCATTTAATTTTAAGTACCTAAATACTTTAACAACGCAACGGTTTTAGGCAACGCTCGTCGCCGTACAACTCCCGCGTGATCCGGTTCGAGGACACTGCCAGGCGGGGAGTTTGACTGGGGCGGTACATCTGTCAAAGAATAACGCAGGTGTCCTAAGGCCAGCTCAGCGAGGACGGAAACCTCGCGTGGAGCAAAAGGGCAAAAGCTGGCTTGATCCAGATGTTCAGTACGCATAGGGACTGCGAAAGCACGGCCTATCGATCCTTTAGTAATAAAGAGTTTTTAGCAAGAGGTGCCAGAAAAGTTACCACAGGGATAACTGGCTTGTGGCAGCCAAGCGTTCATAGCGACGTTGCTTTTTGAGCCTTCGATGTCGGCTCTTCCTATCATTGCGAAGCAAAATTCGCCAAGCGTTGGATTGTTCACCCATCAAAAGGGAACGTGAGCTGGGTTTAGACCGTCGTGAGACAGGTTAGTTTTACCCTACTGATGGCTTGTCGTTGCGATAGTAATACTGCTCAGTACGAGAGGAACCGCAGTTTCGGACATTTGGTTCATGCACTCGGCCGAGCGGCCGGTGGTGCGAAGCTACCATCCGCGGGATTATGCCTGAACGCCTCTAAGGCCGAAGCCAGCCTAGTCGAATCCGGCAAGGATATGCTCACTGTGGAGCCCCGAGAGTCGGGAGGCTCTAAACAATGTGACTTTACTAGTTGCGCTTTACTTCGTAAGGCGTGACGTCGAAGCCCATTTGGACCGCGGAGATCGGTGCGTACGGTTTAACACGTGCACCACGGCTCCTTCTGGTTCGGATATAACTCAGTTCGATGTCGGGGCTCGGAATAGTCTGTAGACGACTTACGTTCCTGGCGGGGTGTTGTGGTCGGTAGAGCAGCGTCGTGCTGCGATCTGTTGAGACTCAGCCCTACGCCAGGTGATTCGTCCGAGGACGAGTTTTTTTTTTTAATTTTTATAGTATTGTTATTCTATGAACATGTAAAACGGCAAGGTCCGAGTCTAACTTTACTAACATTACTAACTTTACTAACTACTAACTTTACTAACTTTACTAACTTTACTAACTTTAGGTACTAACTTTACTTACTTTACTAACTTTACTAACATTACTAACATTACTAACTTTAGGTACTAACTTTACTAACATTACTAACTTTACTAACTACGAATATACATTGTACCTGATGATGAACTTCGATTGCATGCAACCTTTAGACTGTTTTGAACGGTCTGCAGTTAGCTCGATTGTATATACTGGTTTTATTTTTTTCTATTCCGTTTATTTTTATACATTTTTTTAAATTTAGCTCTTGTTAGCTTGTTCTTGTAATTTTCAGTACTTTACTTATTTACCTTATAGAACTTCATTAACAACGAAAATTATAATCAAAAAATGTATACCTACTTGTAAATATACAATTCAAATCATTGAGCTAACTACAGACGGTCGAAAACAGTCTAGAGGTATCTCAATTGTTTACTTTATTAATTTAAGAAAGGAAATAACAATCAAGGAATAGAACCTTATTAAAACTATTATTTACAATATTTTGGTAGGTTGAAAACAGTCTAGAGTTAGCTCAACTGAATGAAAGAATGGATGAAAACTCTTTATTATACTTAAATGTACCACAAAAAGGCTGAAAATGATACATAAAAATACTGCAAACTAAGACTAAGTATAAATAAATAAATAATAATAAATAATTTCGGACAGTCCACACAGCATAATCCAGCCCAAGCTAAGCAGTTAAGATAGATAAGGGCGACCCTATCGCTAAAAGCGATCTCTTCCAGGCAACCTTTGGATGGACCGGATATAAAAGAACAATATAGACGGTGGTAGTTACATTAGATCTACTTCTCTAGATAGATGGAAAAGAAAAAAATACATACCCAATAAGCTTCCAATGTTATAAACTTACATAAACATGTAACTTTATATAGTTAGATAAATAATGTACCACACGTTCATGTGGTAATTCCGGGAAAAATGTATAAAATGTTACCTATGTGTTATTCCAGACTATGATCTATCTCTTTGCCAAATTTCATCCATATCCGTTCAGTAGTTTTTGCATGAAAGAGTAACAAATATCCATCTATCCATCCATACTTACAAACTTTCGCGTTTATAATATTACTAGCGACCCGCCCCGGATTCGCATATTCATTAAAATATGCAAATTTTAATATTTTTGAGATAAGCACAGTAATGTAGTAAATACAATATCAATACAATATCGAGCTAAAAATTTTCCCAAGAGTTTTGTACTTAGATTTTGACCTGACTTGGATATATTTAATTGATACTTTTATGGCTAAAACATAATAATTTATAAGCAAATCGACAAAACTTACTCATCTGAAAGTGAACTATCAGTGCTACTACCTATTGTACTTTTGTTTTCAATTGTAGATATTTCAATGTTAATCATTGTATGTGTGTGCTAAATAAATGTTTTACCTATCTAACTACTGTTGTTGTTTGTAAATGAAGCCAAACTCATGTACCTAGGTATAATAATAATTTTTACATAGTAAAAAACAAAGTCGCTTTTTCTGTCCCTATTTCCCTTTGACTGCTTTAATCTTTAAAACTACACAATGGATTTTGATGCGGTTTTTTTAATACATACCTCTAGATAGAGTGATTCAAGAGGAAGGTTTATACGTATAATAAAACCGTCGAAGCCGGGGCGGGTCGCTAGTTAGTTATAAAATAATAACTCAATCAAATTGGAGACAAATATGTTAATACCTAGGCACCTACTAATTCAAATGTTTGGTTCCAATCCAGGGATGTACTGTAGCTATCAAGTCTATCCAATTTCCTCCAATGATGAATCTGTCTACTGTTATAGTTTGTAAATGATGGCATACTTATGTTCGTAGGTATAATATCAATTAGTAGGTAGGTAGAGTATTAAGCATAAAATAATAACACAATTAAATCTAACTAATATTTTAATACTCAGGGGGTATACCTACTCTAGGTACCTTCTCTATCCAACATCCTCCAAGGTAGGTACGAGAAGCTCAGTTGAAGTCCTGCTAAATATGAGATAAAGGCACCATAATGTAATTTACATATTATAAATATGTAAACCTGGTTATTGCCGTAAAAAGTTATTTGCCGATAATGTACATGAAATGCCCTGGAAATAGTTGAATTGACTTAAATCAGTAGTTGCCTATTATAATTGGTTATTTCAATGGGGTCGGTAAATAGAAAAGAAGTTACCTGCATAACAACACATCTTACATCAGACTTTAAAAGTAATATTACGGAGGTTAGAGTAATTCCCGGAGTGTAATTTTGAGAAAAGTTCTAGGTATTTGTTGTACAGAGGCTACTGAAATATTTATTCAATTTGTGTATATACTACAACAAGATAAAGCACTGGGTGGGCAATGGACGCTTGAATATTTGTATCTCGGTCAGAAATCAGTTTTTTTTACATTTCACACATCAAAGTCTAGTTTTTTTATCACTACATAGTATAATATAAAGTTGCTTTCTCTGTCCCTATGTCATTATGTCCCTTTGAACGCTTAAATCTTTAAAACTACGCAACGGATTTTGATGCGGTTTTTTTTAATAGATAGAGTGATTCAAGAGGAAGGTTTATACGTATAATATAAAACCGTGCAAAGTCGGGGCGGGTCGCTAGTTATTAATAAATGAACCTGCTACTAAATTATCTTGAATTAAATACTATGAACGTAATTGTAGGTATATTATGAGTATTAAATGTAGGGTACTAAGGTAAGTTGTTCCGGGACCGATCGTCATAGATGGCCACCTTCTTGAAATTGTTTCCGAGTAGATACACTTACCTTGGGCAAATTGTGCAGTTAGGTAAAAACTATTTTGAGAAGGAGGCCAAGAGGAGGATCCAGCTAGGCTAGGCAGCATTTGAGAAACTACGTCGGGTCTTCCCGACATCCATACCGCAATATTTGAAAACGAAAGTTTTCAACCAGTGCGTCCTACCTAAGAGTGTCCACGACTCACGGTAGGGCTGGTCCACCAGTTCAAAGTCGCTCAGCGAGCTATGGAAAGAGCTATGTGAGGAGTCTCTCTGAAGGATAGGATTCATTATGAATACATCCGACAGAGAACCAAGTTATCGACATAGCTCAAAGAATTAGCAAGCTGAAGTGGCAGTGGGCTGGCCATATCTCGCGAAGAAACGACAACCGTTGGGATAAACGTGTTCTTGAGTGGAGACCGCGACTCGGTAAGGTACTAAGGTAAGGTTTATTAGATAGTCAGATAGTCATTTTATTGGTAAATTTTTTTACAAGTCATTTCACATTATATTTAGTACATATTAACAGATAGGTACCTACTAATAAATGCAGTGTAAAATCAAATATACTTAGACAAAAAGGAAATGCACAAACATTAGTACAACTCAAAAATCTTTATCAACATTCATATTCAGATTCATACCTACTTATTAATTAAAGGTCATTCATATTCAGATTCATTTTAATTCAGCAGTAAATAATTGTTAGCCATTTGTGTTTTCTTTTCTGGAATTAAATACATAGAGTAAACGAGTTCTTGAGTGGAGATCGCGATTCACTAAGCGTAATGTATGACGCCCTTCAGCATGGTGGGATGGCGATCTGCGAAGGACTGCAGACTACCATACTAAAATGTGGCAAAATGAAGACAGGGCGTTATAGCACTTATAGGTCTCATTATATATACCTAGGGTAGGCATAATTATTTCCAGCAGAGCATTGATTTTTGCAATCGAAGAGTTCATAATATGAAAATTAAAAACTTGCTGCAAACCCCTTCTGAGCTTTAAAAAAGTGGTTGAATTTAATTTATCGCTAAAATAAACATATGGCTCCTAACAGCTTCCTAAAAGTATATTCCGTACAATATGTATCTCTCTCTATTCTGTCTACCTTCTGTACCAACCGAACAAAGGAGGTTGGTTTCAATCCTGACCCCTAACCTGAAACTAACCTCTAGAATTGAAACCTCTTTTGTATTGTGCCGCCATTTGCAATGAAGAGAACCTATGGAAATTAAATTATTCTGCCGATGTTCAAAAAATATTTTTTTTTCTTCTGTAAATATTATGGAAAAACTGAAAATGCAAAGTTCCTTAGGATTTTAAGACCTTTCCCAATTATTATAATAGTAAGGTAAGATAGTAAGGTAAGACTTGGACCAAAAGTAGAAAGCGCCGGCCAATGAAAAAATAAATGAAATATTTCGGTAGAACATAACGTCTCGATAATTTTTAGCTATGGCTGCTATGCTGTGCTATTATTATTTAAGTGGTTAAATGAGGTCAAAAATTCGTAATTTTTGATATCGATTTTTGAAAAATCGATATCATCGGTAACTAACCAAATGAGTAATCTACTACCTCTACATAAAAATAAGTCGGGTTTTCCTTCCTGACGCTATAACTCCAGAACGCACGAACCAATTTCCACGGTTTTGCATTCGTTGGAAAGGTCTCGGGCTCCGTGAGGTTTATAGTAATGTATAATAAAACCGTGCGAAGCCGGGGCGGGGCGCTAGTTTTTTATAAGGATATCTATGACTTAAATGAAATGTCCCCTTTTAAGTGCACAATTCATTTATTTCGAGGTACTTTCACTGACCTTATACACAAATCTATCTTATCATAATCCTATCTTCCTTATCTATCTTATCTTCGAGACCTTCCGCCGGAGGCCTAATTGACACTTCTTGGTGTCGTGCAAAGCACATGTACCTACCATACCATCAAGTTTTAGATTATACCCAGAAAATAAGGTCCATACACCACATCGTTATAATTAAAATAGGGGTGATTTACTCTCATTCGGGCATTATTTTTTGAAGGGACCTATCGTTGCTGGTACCTATAGAGTCAGTGTTTTTTCAATTATTTATACTGTACTATAAATTTTATTAAATTTTTATTAAACCTGTAATAATTAAGTTGTTAAACTTATAAATTGTGCATATATTTACTAAAATATATTTCATATATTTTGGTAATAGTTTAGTAGTAGTTTTTTAATTACATAACTTTAATAGCGAAGAAGGGGAAATGAAACATAATTTAGATTAAACATTAGATGAAATTTATTTAGTCCGGTCAATTTAGACATTCGAAGCTACATAAATTCCCCTTCATTTTTCACGATTTTCATCAAAACGGTAAGTTTTATCATAAAAAATATCGACAAAAATTGTAAATTATCTACAAAAAATGGTTAGGTTCAGTTCGGTTCGGTTCGGTTCGTTAGGTTAGGTTAGGTTAGGTTAGTTTAGGTTAGGCTAGGTTCGGTTAGGTTCGGTTAGGTTCGGTTCGGTTCGGTTCGGTTCGGTTCGTTAGGTTAGGTTAGGTTAGGTTAGGTTAGGTTAGGTTAGGTTAGGTTAGGTTAGGTTAGGTTAGGTTAGGTTAGGTTAGGTTAGGTTAGGTTAGGCTAGGTTCGGTTAGGCTAGGTTCGGTTAGGTTCGGTTCGGTTCGGTTCGGTTCGTTAGGTTAGGTTAGGTTAGGTTAGGTTAGGTTAGGTTAGGTTAGGTTAGGTTAGGTTAGGTTAGGTTAGGTTAGGTTAGGTTAGGTTAGGTTAGGTTAGGTTAGGTTAGGTTAGGTTAGGTTAGGTTAGGTTAGGTTAGGTTAGGTTAGGTTAGGTTAGGTTAGGTTAGGTTAGGTTAGGTTAGGTTAGGTTAGGTTAGGTTAGGTTAGGTAAGTTTAGGTTAGGTTAGGCTAGGTTCGGTTAGGTTCGGTTAGGTTCGGTTCGGTTCGGTTCGGTTCGTTAGGTTAGGTTAGGTTAGGTTAGGTTAGGTTAGGTTAGGTTAGGTTAGGTTAGGTTAGTTAGGTAAAGTTAGGTTAGGTTAGGTTCCACGACTGGTGGACTAACCTAACCTAACTTAAATTAACCTAACCTAACCTAACCTAACCTAACCTAACCTAACCTAACCTAACCTAACCTAACCTAACCTAACCTAACCTAACCTAACCTAACCTAACCTAACCTAACCTAACCTAACCTAACCTAACCTAACCTAACCTAACCTAACCTAACCTAACCTAACCTAACGAACCGAACCGAACCGAACCGAACCTAACCGAACCTAGCCTAACCGAACCGAACCGAACCTAACCATTTTATGTATATAATTTTATGATTTACAATTTTTGTCGATATATTTTTATGATAAAAATTAACGTTTTGATGAAATACATAGCCATAGATATAATTTTTGACCTCATTTAACCACTCAAATAATAATGCTCAAAATACCAATAAAATATCAATACCATTAATGGACTTATTTAAACGAACGTTTTTAATGTAGTCGTTAGTTATTCCTTAATAAATAAATAAACTAGATCCATTACTATCTTAGTAAGTAGGTAAAGTAATATTTATTCAAAGAAAGGTTAACAATTTTATATACTTAAGACTATTGTACAGTTAAAATATTTTAAAATTAAGTATGTCTAATTGTATGTCTATTTGATTGGCTACGGCCCCACACTAGGCTCAGGGCCCGTGTCGTGGATCTTGGAAGAAACATATTGAGTCGACCTGTAAAAAAATGGCGAAAGTAATTTACGCGCTTAAGCAACTTAGACCCATTTCTTTAGATATTCAAATTCAAAATGCTTTATTTCCTTAAGACCTTACAGGACACTTGGACACATAAAGCTCTGAAAGACATATATTACGCATATATTTACTCAATTATGTCTTATGGTATCATTTTATTTGGGAGCTCTACAGATTACGAATGTATACTTAAATTACAAAAGCGTGCCATAAGAGTATTAATGAAAGCGAAATACAGAGAGTCAAAAACCTTCGGATATTAGCATCAGTAGCGGTATTCATAAAAAAAATAATTTGAAAGAATATACAATCGGAGGCGAAAGTAGCAAACGTGCCACGCTGCAGAAAATAATGCTAGAGCCGATTCACCATCGACTGAAAATCGCAAAACGGCTCCCTAAAATAATGGGCCAAAAGCTATATAAACAAGCTCCCGATAGATCTTAAACTTACTAAAAGTGAAATTTTTTGCTTGACAAGACGCTATATACCTCTAGTATTAAAGAGTTTTTAGATAACGACCACAGCAAGTACGAAATAAAATCAACTAAACTAAAACTGATGGGTAACATCACTTAATCTAATACGAGTAGTAGAGTCCTAATTTTAAGAAATTATATTTTTATTATAATAATAAACCATAGATACATATGTTATAAAATTCTGACGAGTCATAGCCTGATCATTTAATTTTAAGTACCTAAATACTTTAACAACGCAACGGTTTTAGGCAACGCTCGTCGCCGTACAACTCCCGCGTGATCCGGTTCGAGGACACTGCCAGGCGGGGAGTTTGACTGGGGCGGTACATCTGTCAAAGAATAACGCAGGTGTCCTAAGGCCAGCTCAGCGAGGACGGAAACCTCGCGTGGAGCAAAAGGGCAAAAGCTGGCTTGATCCAGATGTTTAGTACGCATAGGGACTGCGAAAGCACGGCCTATCGATCCTTTAGTACTAAAGAGTTTTTAGCAAGAGGTGCCAGAAAAGTTACCACAGGGATAACTGGCTTGTGGCAGCCAAGCGTTCATAGCGACGTTGCTTTTTGAGCCTTCGATGTCGGCTCTTCCTATCATTGCGAAGCAAAATTCGCCAAGCGTTGGATTGTTCACCCATCAAAAGGGAACGTGAGCTGGGTTTAGACCGTCGTGAGACAGGTTAGTTTTACCCTACTGATGGCTTGTCGTTGCGATAGTAATACTGCTCAGTACGAGAGGAACCGCAGTTTCGGACATTTGGTTCATGCACTCGGCCGAGCGGCCGGTGGTGCGAAGCTACCATCCGCGGGATTATGCCTGAACGCCTCTAAGGCCGAAGCCAGCCTAGCCGAATCCGGCAAGGATATGCTCACTGTGGAGCCCCGAGAGTCGGGAGGCTCTAAACAATGTGACTTTACTAGTTGCGCTTTACTTCGTAAGGCGTGACGTCGAAGCCCATTTGGACCGCGGAGATCGGTGCGTACGGTTTAACACGTGCACCACGGCTCCTTCTGGTTTGGATATAACTCAGTTCGATGTCGGGGCTCGGAATAGTCTGTAGACGACTTACGTTCCTGGCGGGGTGTTGTGGTCGGTAGAGCAGCGTCGTGCTGCGATCTGTTGAGACTCAGCCCTACGCCAGGTGATTCGTCCGAGGACGAGTTTTTTTTTTTTAATTTTTATAGTATTGTTATTCTATGAACATGTAAAACGGCAAGGTCCGAGTCTAACTTTACTAACTTAACTAACATTACTAACTTTACTAACTATACTAACATTACTCATTTTAACATTACTAACATTACTACTAACTTTAACATTACTAACTTTACCAACATAACTAACTTTACTAACTTTACTAACATTACTAACTTTACTAACTTTAGGTACTAACTTTACTAACTTTACTAACATTACTAACTTTACTAACTACTAACTTTACTAACTTTACTAACTTTACTAACTTTAGGTACTAACTTTACTAACTTTACTAACTTTACTAACATTACTAACATTACTAACTTTAGGTACTAACTTTACTAACATTACTAACTTTACTAACTACGAATATACATTGTACCTGATGATGAACTTCGATTGCATGCAACCTTTAGACTGTTTTGAACGGTCTGCAGTTAGCTCGATTGTATATACTGGTTTTATTTTTTTCTATTCCGTTTATTTTTATACATTTTTTTAAATTTAGCTCTTGTTAGCTTGTTCTTGTAATTTTCAGTACTTTACTTATTTACCTTATAGAACTTCATTAACAACGAAAATTATAATCAAAAAATGTATACCTACTTGTAAATTTATTTATTTATTTATTTATTTATTTATTTATTTAGTAACTAATACGATTAATTAACCAATTACATTAGTTTACAGAAATTTAAGATTAATAATTATTTACATTTATATCCACAAAATTAAAATAAATATAAGAAAAATAGAATACATTGTGATAGTAAGATTTTCATAAAACATTTCAATAAAAATAATAATACAATTTAGAATAATTTCAAAATCAAGCAACCAACCTTTCATTCCTCACTCTCGCAAAACCTCAAGCATACCAACATTAAGCTCTTCCATTCATCTGCGAATATATCGCAGTCTGGGTTCTGGTCGAGAAGTCTGTTGAGTCCAGCGAGGGTGCGAGGCAGGGGAGAGTTGGCACGAGCCACGGTTCTACTGAAGGGCACAGAGAAAAGTCTATGGTTTCTGTTTCGAACGTAATTATCAGGGAGGTAGAGCCGAAACAGAAGGTTGTGGAGATCCGGAACGTCGATCATACCGCGAAGCACCTTGCACATTGTAGTTGTCTGATCGTACGCTCTTCTGGTCTGTAAGGAATTGTACCCAAGACACCCTTGAAGGAACCTAGTTGGGTACATATATGGGTAATACCCAAATTCTCGCTTGTACTGAGACCTGAGGAACGCCTTCTGAACCTTCTCCAGTAACAGTGCGTACGTTTTTTCATGCGGGTTCCAGACGGAACTGCTTGACTCTAGCTTGCTCCGAACGAGAGCCCCGAATAGAAGCCGCACAACACCGTCACTGCGAAAGTCTCGGGCGTTTCTCAGAACAAAGCCAAGTCTTTGAAAGGACTGCTTGGCGACCGTAGTGATGTGATCGTGAAATGTGAGTTTTTGGTCAAAAGTAACTCCTAAATCCTTGATTACCGTTACCCTAGAGATCATGTTACCATGAATCGAGTAATCAAAGAATAACGGGTTTTTCTTTCGACCGAAAGTCATCACAGAGCACTTTGAAGGATTGAACCCCATCTTGTTGTCGAGACACCATTGACAAACCGCGTTAACGTCAACTTGAAGCGCCTCACAATCTGCCATGGAACGCACAACAGTGTAGAGCTTCAAGTCATCGGCGTACAATAGACACTCCGCGTGCTCCACTACGTTTGGTAAGTCATTGATCATTAAATTAAAAAGTAAGGGACTTAAAATGGACCCCTGACTTACCCCTGACCGCGTGTGATAGGGTGCAGACTCATAAATTCCAAGTTTAACATACTGCTGGCGATCGCGCAGATAGTCGGCGAAAAGTCTGAGAAGATCAGGCGCGAAGCCTATGGCGCTTAATTTGGCCAGCAGTATGTCATTATTGACTCTGTCAAACGCTTTTTGGATATCAAAGTAGAGCACGTCCACCTGACAGCCAAGATCTAAGTTATTTGAGATGTACTCTACTAGTGTTAAGAGATTTGAGTTGACCGACCGCTTATCTCTAAAACCATGCTGTGCATTGCATAAGAAGGTCTTGACTTGTGCGTATATGATTTTGTGTAAGACAATTTCTAGTACCTTAGCAGGAGAAGACAAGATGGCGATCGGACGATATTCCTCGACAGCAAGTTTATTTGAGGTTTTTGGGATCGGTGTTACCCTTGAAACCTTCCACTGTGCTGGATACCTACCTGTCCGCAATGCCAAGTTAAAAATATGATACAGCGGGGATACCATGCTCTTATAGACTGATTTTATAAGAGCCGGTGGTACTGCGTCCGGCCCTATCGAGCTTTTAGCTTTTAACTTTTTGATTCCGTAGAGCACATCTGTCGGAGTAAATTCAGCAATATTAACATAGTTGCTGTTACAGCTCTGGTCCCGGCTATTAATAATTTCAGCGTCTAGCGCTGGAGTATCCGCTAGAAAAACACTTCCAAAGAAGCTGGCAAACGCCTCAGCTGCGGCAACACCCGAACACGACTCTCCCTTGTAAGTAACATTTGCTTCAAACCCGCCCTTAGCTCGCAAACTAGAGATATGCCGCCAAAATTCGCGTGGGTTCAGAGCTAGATTATTTTCAATATTTCTGAGGTACAAATTATAAGCACTAGCTGCCCGAGATTTAAGAGACGCTCTTAATTCTGAAAATAACCTATAATTCTCGTCAGACTTAGTTTTCTTCCAAATGGCATGGAGTTTCCCTTTTCGCCTGATATCCGTTATAATATCGGGGGTAAACCAGACGGGATATCGCCTTGTATTAGTATTCCTGCGACTCTTTGTCGGTAAACACTTATCAAAGATTTCATAGATAGTAGCATAGAAAGCCTCTGTAGCGGTGGTTATATCGACGGCGAGTAATACCTGATCCCAAGAAGCGTTTGACAGACAGTGGTGCAAAAGCTCAGTATCACAACGTTTAAAGTTCCAGTCTCTAGTTGGATTTATATTGCTCGGTTCGATGCGGTCCGAACTACGTGTCGTCTCTACAAATACCTCGACATCTAGAGCAGGATGGTATGCATCCATGGGGACCATGCCCTCCGTGCTAGAGACCAGGACTTCCCTTAACCCTTCGCTCTCCCTAGCCAGAACAATATCTAGAATACTACCATGAAAGTTCAGCACTGCGTTATTTTCGATAAAATTTGAAAAAGATAAAAAATAATAATAATAATTTTGAATATTTACAGAAGCACTTCTTAAATTTATATCACCCAGGATTATTACATATCCTTTTAGATCATTTATAAAACTCTCAGTTTTACAAAACCACCGCATATAGTCTTGGTCTGTAGAACTAGGTTTCAAATAGACAACACATACGTGAAAAGCGCGTCCACCCCAGGTAAAGCTCGCCCACAGGTCCTCTCCGACGTCCGTCTCGAGGTCCAGGCGCCGACGCAGGGAGATGGGCGCGCGCGCAGCCAGCAGCACTCCTCCGCATGGTGTTCCTCTATCCCGCCGCAAGATGGACCAGTCGTCACATAGTAATTCGGAGTCTCCCACAGAGGTGTCGAGAAATGATTCCGTCACGGCCACTAAGTTATGTTCAAGTAGGGCAAGATTGTTACGCCACATGGAAAGCTTTGTCTTTAGGCCACGAACATTCTGATAAATATACAATTCAAATCATTGAGCTAACTACAGACGGTCGAAAACAGTCTAGAGGTATCTCAATTGTTTACTTTATTAATTTAAGAAAGGAAATAACAATCAAGGAATAGAACCTTATTAAAACTATTATTTACAATATTTTGGTAGGTTGAAAACAGTCTAGAGTTAGCTCAACTGAATGAAAGAATGGATGAAAACTCTTTATTATACTTAAATGTACCACAAAAAGGCTGAAAATGATACATAAAAATACTGCAAACTAAGACTAAGTATAAATAAATAAATAATAATAAATAATTTCGGACAGTCCACACAGCATAATCCAGCCCAAGCTAAGCAGTTAAGATAGATAAGGGCGACCCTATCGCTAAAAGCGATCTCTTCCAGGCAACCTTTGGATGGACCGGATATAAAAGAACAATATAGACGGTGGTAGTTACATTAGATCTACTTCTCTAGATAGATGGAAAAGAAAAAAATACATACCCAATAAGCTTCCAATGTTATAAACTTACATAAACATGTAACTTTATATAGTTAGATAAATAATGTACCACACGTTCATGTGGTAATTCCGGGAAAAATGTATAAAATGTTACCTATGTGTTATTCCAGACTATGATCTATCTCTTTGCCAAATTTCATCCATATCCGTTCAGTAGTTTTTGCATGAAAGAGTAACAAATATCCATCTATCCATCCATACTTACAAACTTTCGCGTTTATAATATTACTAGCGACCCGCCCCGGATTCGCATATTCATTAAAATATGCAAATTTTAATATTTTTGAGATAAGCACATTAATGTAGTAAATACAATATCAATACAATATCGAGCTCGTATTTTTTTACCTGATTATGAGACTAGATGCCGTAAGTTCCACTTTCTTCCCACTCTTTAAACGCAGACAAGAGTGGCTGATTTGACTTACCTAATTATTATAGCAAACGGAACTGTTGATTGCCCAGAGCTTCTTGAGCAAATAGGACTGCGCACATGCACGCTTGCACCTATCGTAAGGACTAATTATAGGCAGAACGCATTTGTTTATAGAGCTTCTAGCTCGTTTAACTCATTAGTACATGAAAACAGCAATATAGATTTATTCAACACCAGTTCAAGTAAGCTTAAACGCTTGCTTAATGATACATTTTTCGTTTTAGTTTGAGAAATTCTCTTGTTTGTGCTTGTACTTAGTATAAAAAACAATCTATTTTTCTTTTTTAGTTATTGTTATTGCTAGTAAGTCGTCAACTTAACTTCTTTGTTTAAGCAGTTTTACTAATAGGTTTATATATTTTTAATATATCTAGTTTTCTGTAAATTTTTTTTAAGTTAAAATTAATACCTATATGTCTACTTTCTGTAAATTCATCTCAAGTCAACAGATCTCAAGTTGCTGCTTTAATTTATTATTAGTGAAAACTTTTAATTGGCCTTAATTTAAAAATTCTTTGTATCTACTCATTGTCTAGCTGTAAGTTTTCCTAAAATTGTAAAAATAAAATAAAATAAATTTGAAGTATGTTTTTTGTTTTAATACAATAATACCTAAATTATGTCACAGTAACAGCTGTTTTCTGGAACGCAGATCATCTTAATAGTTAACTAATCAATGTTCAAATCTCTATTCAAGTGTCATTTGGGTTTCTCGAACATTGATTACGTACTTATATTTTGAAAAACAAAACTCTTGTCAAATAACATAATACGCTAATTAGGCCTGATTCTTTGTTCAAGCTCTTGTCAAATCAATAATTAACTAATCGGCGATTTTGCTCTAATTAGTTGAAATTATTACAACAATTTGCTGTATTTTTCCAAGTTCTAAACCGGGGTATAATACATAAAAAATCAACAGGTTGGTAATCCAAAAGCCATACACTACATAGTATAAACTAGAGTCGCTTTCTCTGTCCCTATGTCATTATGTCCCTTTGAACGCTTAAATCTTTAAAACTACGCAACGGATTTTGATGCAGTTTTTTTTAATAGATAGAGTGATTCAAGAGGAAGGTTTTTATGTATAATATAAAACCGTGCGAAGCCGGGGCGGGTCGCTAGTTTTCAAATAAAATGTAAATGTGACTAACATGATCAAAATCGTGACTTAACTGTTTTGTGACATACCTGTATTTTGTATACTCATGTGATTCACATTTATTGTAAAGCAGAGTTTACATGAAATTGTCATCATTTTATAAAAGAATAATAGAATTTTTTATGTTATAAAAGAAAACTTAAAGATATACTGAACTGAAAGAATGACAGTCGTAAGATGATCAATGATTAGTTACCTAATTATCATCTAATCAGCGTTCGTACACCCCGATTTGATTTGACCAGTGTGTTAAATTAATCGCTTTATCAACTGATTTACGATTTGAACAACGTTCTAGAAACCGGCTGTTAGTGATGCAAAATGAATTGTGTATTTTAAACGACTTCAAAAAAGGAGGAGGTTCTCATGACGTATGCAAAGAATGATGGTAAGAATTTTCAGCTATCGTGCGTGTACACGTATCGCAAGGGTATCAACCGATAGCTCCTAAAATTTTCCCAAGAGTTTTGTACTTAGATTTTGACCTGACTTGGATATATTTAATTGATACTTTTATGGCTAAAACATAATAATTTATAAGCAAATCGACAAAACTTACTCATCTGAAAGTGAACTATCAGTGCTACTACCTATTGTACTTTTGTTTTCAATTGTACATATTTCAATGTTAATCATTGTATGTGTGTGCTAAATAAATGTTTTACCTATCTAACTACTGTTGTTGTTTGTAAATGAAGCCAAACTCATGTACCTAGGTATAATAATAATTTTTACATAGTAAAAAATAAAGTCGCTTTTTCTGTCCCTATTTCCCTTTGACTGCTTTAATCTTTAAAACTACACAATGGATTTTGATGCGGTTTTTTTAATACATACCTCTAGATAGAGTGATTCAAGAGGAAGGTTTATACGTATAATAAAACCGTCGAAGCCGGGGCGGGTCGCTAGTTAGTTATAAAATAATAACTCAATCAAATTGGAGACAAATATGTTAATACCTAGGCACCTACTAATTCAAATGTTTGGTTCCAATCCAGGGATGTACTGTAGCTATCAAGTCTATCCAATTTCCTCCAATGATGAATCTGTCTACTGTTATAGTTTGTAAATGATGGCATACTTATGTTCGTAGGTATAATATCAATTAGTAGGTAGGTAGAGTATTAAGCATAAAATAATAACACCATTAAATCTAACTAATATTTTAATACTCAGGGGGTATACCTACTCTAGGTACCTTCTCTATCCAACATCCTCCAAGGTAGGTACGAGAAGCTCAGTTGAAGTCCTGCTAAATATGAGATAAAGGCACCATAATGTAATTTACATATTATAAATATGTAAACCTGGTTATTGCCGTAAAAAGTTATTTGCCGATAATGTACATGAAATGCCCTGGAAATAGTTGAATTGACTTAAATCAGTAGTTGCCTATTATAATTGGTTATTTCAATGGGGTCGGTAAATAGAAAAGAAGTTACCTGCATAACAACACATCTTACATCAGACTTTAAAAGTAATATTACGGAGGTTAGAGTAATTCCCGGAGTGTAATTTTGAGAAAAGTTCTAGGTATTTGTTGTACAGAGGCTACTGAAATATTTACTCAATTTGTGTATATACTACAACAAGATAAAGCACTGGGTGGGCAATGTGTAATGAAACAAAGCTTGCTGAATGAACACTGTTTTATTAATCCCCTGTGGGTAGGTATGTCGGTACATTACATGGGTCTACCCACATCTTGTTAACTATACTACATCTTTCCCCTTATTATATAAGCATTTTACAAAGTATAAATGATCCTTGTTAACAATATAATCTAACTAAACAATAAAACAAAAGTGAATTAAAGTAGGTAAAAAGTTACGTTATTAGCACATACTGTATATGTTAAAACAATAGAAATGTACATTTTAGATCCCACATCTTTTCATAACAAACAAAGTAAAAGTTTAATTAAAAATAGAACAGCCTAAAGAAGACCCTTAAAATTAAACATATATTTAACGTTAATCTATATTTAGATTCCACATCTTTTTATTAATGTCAGATATCGAATCTTTAATCATTTTTCTGGTAATCATACGACTAGACTCATTATCTAAACCGCCTGCGTTCGTAGCTGTATCTGACTGTGTTACAGACACAGAAGAAGAACCTTTAGTGCTGGCCTGAGCCTGTCCGTTATCTGTCCCGCCCGAGTTAGGTACCGATAGGTTGCTGCCGGCCGCTGCGCTGACGGCGCAGTCGTCGGTCTTATCACTGGTGCCTAACTTACGCACAATATGCCTACGATTGCGACGATATTTACGACCTACTTCGTCTTGCAGTATGTATGATCTAGGCTCAGGAGCCTTTTGTACTACTTTCATTCTTTTCTGCTTATTTCCGTCCCGTACAATTACCATATCATCATCTTGTAGAATAGGGAGGTTTTTGGAGGAGCGATCGTACCAGTTCTTTTGTTTAATTTGTTTTAATAAAATAGCTTGATGATTCTTTTCCCTATCGACTTGCCCTTCCAGCAAAATCTTATGCACTGGCAACCGAGTATTAAGTTTTCTGCCCATTAGAATTTCTGCTGGTGAGTCCAACTGATCCCTAGGCGAAGAACGGAAGTTTAGCAAACTGACATAATAATCATGTCCGGAATCTATACATTTTTTAAGCAGACTCTTCACCGTTCGGACCGCTCGTTCACTCTTGCCATTTGATTGAGCGTATAATGGCGATGACGTAATGTGTCTTATCTCCCAGTTTTTAATAAATCTCGTAAATTCTTTCGATGTGTATGCCGGCCCGTTATCGCTTATTAGCTCGCTAGGTATGCCGTATCTTGCAAATTGTTCTTTCATGGCTTTTATTACTGCCTTACTTGTTATTGAACCTAGTTCATTAACCTCAACGAAGTTTGAAAAATAGTCTACCAATATTAAATAATATTTTTTTCGATATTCAAAAATATCCGAGCCTACTTTAGCCCACGGTATGCTAGGTATGTGATGCGGTATCATGGGCTCCTTGGGCGGCGCGGGCGCATGTAGGGCGCACGTGATGCAACCCTGTACCATGTTCTCCACGTCACGTGACATGCCCGGCCAGAACAATGCCCCCCGAGCGCGCCTCTTACACCTATCTTTCCCTAAGTGCCCCTCGTGAATGCGAATCAGCATTTCCTTTCGTAACGATTTAGGTATAAAAACACAATTTTCCTTGAGGATTATCCCATCAACATACTGTAATTCCTCCTGAAATGACCAATAGCCACGAATGTTTTCCTCTACTTCATGCTTGGACCTAGGCCACCCATCTTTGATGCACCTGATTAACGATTGAGCTTCCGGATCTAAGGCTGTGTGTTCTTTTACTAAGGATAACTTTTCGTCACTGAACGGTACCTGCTGCAGCATGAAACAAACCTGCGCTTCAACCTCCTCGTTCATTC
Organism: Eupithecia centaureata; assembly: GCA_944547425.1. Taxonomy (NCBI): domain Eukaryota; kingdom Metazoa; phylum Arthropoda; class Insecta; order Lepidoptera; family Geometridae; genus Eupithecia; species Eupithecia centaureata. The sequence continues at coordinate 74,329 of OX155701.1, read as the reverse complement.
GGTCATGCATTAACTCTGGTAACGCTGCACGTGATAACGTATCTGCTATATACATATACTTCCCCGGCGTATAGACAACTTTTATGTTATACTTTTGGATTCTAAGCATCATCCTTTGTAGGCGGGCAGGAACTGAATCCAAAGCTTTTTTGAAAATTGATTCTAAAGGTTTATGGTCTGACTGCACTGTTATATCGTTTCTGCCAAATATATATTGATGGAATCGTTCACATGCAAATACAATTGCTAGTAATTCTTTTTCTATTTGCGCGTACCTACCCTGTGTGTCCGTCAGGGTTAACGAAGCGAATTCTACCGGCCTCCCATCCTGTAACAATACCGCACCTAGCGCATGTGCGCTCGCGTCAACGGACAGCGTTATGGGTATCTTGTGTGAATATAGTGATAACACTGGCGCAGAGGAGAGTTTTTCTTTAAGTAACCTGACCGCTTCTGCATGCTCCGTGTCCCAGAACCATTCTGAATTTCGCTTTAAAAGACCTCTCAAAACCGAAACCGACTGTGAATAATTGGGTATAAATTTAGAAAGGTAGTTTACCATTCCTAAAAATCTTTCTAATGATTTTTTATCTTCCGGAGGCGGCATATCAATGATTGCTTTTACTTTTTTATCATCCGGCCGCATGCCTTGCTCATCAAAAACATGTCCGAGGTATGTTATCTCCCTGACGCCAAACCTACATTTCGCCTGATTGAACCTAATGCCTACTTCTTTAGCGCGCGTCAAAAGAGCCCGTAAACGTCTGTCATGCTCCTCTTTGGAAGAACCCCAGCATATAATATCATCTATAAAAGAATCGGTTCCTTCTAAGTCTTCTAAAAGTTGTCTTATCTTCGCGTGAAACATCTCCGGCGCGCAATTAATCCCATAAGGTAGTCTTAAAAACTGATACCTAGAAAACGGCGTAGAAAAGGTACAGAGGTCGGCACTTTCTTCGTCTAACTTCATCATCCAAAATCCGCAGCGCGCGTCCAGTATACTAAAAAACTTCGCGCCCTGTAACTTGGCTGCTATCTCACTCACGGTAGGTAAAGAAAAATGTGCCCGTTTTACAGCTGCATTCAACACCCGCGCGTCTAAACAGACCCGAATTTCGCCGTTTTTCTTCGCCGCTATAACGATTGGGTTGACCCATTCTGTCGGTTGATTAACCTTGCGCACTATGCCTATTTTTTCCATTCGCTCCAATTCCGCCTGCAGTTTATCTCGCAAACCCAACGGTACCTTTCGTGCAGGGCAAATAACGGGCTGCACAGACCTATCAATCACTATTCTATGCACCCCCGGTAACTCACCAACCCCTTTGAATAGTTCCGAATATTCCTCCAATCCGTAACTAAGTGACTCAACTCTTTTGATGAATCCTAACTTAACACAGTCTTCCCTACCTAAGATATTCTGAACCTTTAGATTAACTACGGCGAATTTTAGTTCATAAATACAATTTTCCCTCATTACAGACAGTGACCCTTCGCCTATAATAGGTAACTCATTTTTAGTATAGGAAAACACTTTAGATTTGTACGGTTTTAAATCTTTATCCTGAAAACCCAACCTGTAAAATTCACATTTTGACAATATATTCAAATCGGCCCCACAATCTAATTTAAACTCGATTAGCTTACCCCCAACCTTAAGAGTCTCTGTCCACTGAGTGTCCATCCGTCCAGAGCCCGTCTTCAACACGTTCACATAAAGCACATCCTCGTCAGATGTTGACTCACTCGAGTTTACGTTAATATCGTGCACTTTTTTACCTGACTTATTGTCACACATTCTCGCATAATGACCACGATTTTTACACAAATAACACATCACTACACTCGCTGGGCACCAGCCGCGCCCTTCGCACCGGCCTCCTCCGCAACGCACACACAGTTGGCCCGCCGCCGCCGTCGCCGTCGTCGCCGCCGCCGCCGCCGCTCGCCCTGCGCCGCCGGCGCGGGCTCCGCCCCCCTGAGCGTCGCGGCGCGGCGCTCCTCGGCTCACACTCCCGGCGCCTCCGCGACCACGTCCCTGCTGCCAAACTCCTTGCCCCCTCTGAGCTATCGCATCCACTTGTCCGCTTGTCTTATTAGCCTCTTCGATTTTTTGCCCCTCTGATCGAGACAGCTCGTCCGCCTCACAAATTTGCACCGCTTTCGCCAAAGTCAGCTCATCTGTGCGTAATAACCGATCTCGAACAACTTGATTACAAATCCCGCAAATCATTCGGTCTCGTATGAGACCGTCGGCGAGATGTTCAAACTCACAGTTCTGGCTCAACACTTTCAACGCCGTAACAAACTGACTTATGGATTCCCCGGCGATCTGGTTGCGTGAAAAAAACTTGAACCGGAACATAGCCACATTGCATTTTGTTCCAAAATGCTCGTCAAACTTCGCCTTCACGCTATCGAGATCTTCCGCCAACTCGGGCTTAGCAAACGTAAAGGTCGAATATATTTCGTAACCTTCCGCCCCGATGAGGTTCACTAGCAAGCTCGCCTGCACATCCTTAGGTTCCTTGTTTACTCCAGGAGCTTTGAGAAACACTACAAACTGTTTCCACCATCTTTGCCAAGCGTCCGCGCGTGCAGCCGGGCTGCCTTCAATCTGTAATTCCGGCGGCGGCCGCGCGTGTTCCATATTTCTTAACGCGGAATCGACTTATTCAGCACTTTTAATCTTGATAACTTCACCAAATCGTCACGACAACTACTATTTTCGGTTTATTCTTAGGACACCGCTGTCACCATGTAATGAAACAAAGCTTGCTGAATGAACACTGTTTTATTAATCCCCTGTGGGTAGGTATGTCGGTACATTACATGGGTCTACCCACATCTTGTTAACTATACTACACAATGGACGCTTGAATATTTGTATCTCGGTCAGAAATCAGTTTTTTTTACATTTCACACATCAAAGTCTAGTTTTTTTATCACTACATAGTATAATATAAAGTTGCTTTCTCTGTCCCTATGTCATTATGTCCCTTTGAACGCTTAAATCTTTAAAACTACGCAACGGATTTTGATGCGGTTTTTTTTAATAGATAGAGTGATTCAAGAGGAAGGTTTATACGTATAATATAAAACCGTGCAAAGTCGGGGCGGGTCGCTAGTTATTAATAAATGAACCTGCTACTAAATTATCGTGAATTAAATACTATGAACGTAATTGTAGGTATATTATGAGTATTAAATGTAGGGTACTAAGGTAAGTTGTTCCGGGACCGATCGTCATAGATGGCCACCTTCTTGAAATTGTTTCCGAGTAGATACACTTACCTTGGGCAAATTGTGCAGTTAGGTAAAAACTATTTTGAGAAGGAGGCCAAGAGGAGGATCCAGCTAGGCTGGGCAGCATTTGAGAAACTACGTCGGGTCTTCTCGACATCCATACCGCAATATTTGAAAACGAAAGTTTTCAACCAGTGCGTCCTACCTAAGAGTGTCCACGACTCACGGTAGGGCTGGTCCACCAGTTCAAAGTCGCTCAGCGAGCTATGGAAAGAGCTATGTGAGGAGTCTCTCTGAAGGATAGGATTCATTATGAATACATCCGACAGAGAACCAAGTTATCGACATAGCTCAAAGAATTAGCAAGCTGAAGTGGCAGTGGGCTGGCCATATCTCGCGAAGAAACGACAACCGTTGGGATAAACGTGTTCTTGAGTGGAGACCGCGACTCGGTAAGGTACTAAGGTAAGGTTTATTAGATAGTCAGATAGTCATTTTATTGGTAAATTTTTTTACAATTCATTTCACATTATATTTAGTACATATTAACAGATAGGTACCTACTAATAAATGCAGTGTAAAATCAAATATACTTAGACAAAAAGGAAATGCACAAACATTAGTACAACTCAAAAATCTTTATCAACATTCATATTCAGATTCATACCTACTTATTAATTAAAGGTCATTCATATTCAGATTCATTTTAATTCAGCAGTAAATAATAGTTAGCCATTTGTGTTTTCTTTTCTGGAATTAAATACATAGAGTAAACGAGTTCTTGAGTGGAGATCGCGATTCACTAAGCGTAATGTATGACGCCCTTCAGCATGGTGGGATGGCGATCTGCGAAGGACTGCAGACTACCATACTAAAATGTGGCAAAATGAAGACAGGGCGTTATAGCACTTATAGGTCTCATTATATATACCTAGGGTAGGCATAATTATTTCCAGCAGAGCATTGATTTTTGCAATCGAAGAGTTCATAATATGAAAATTAAAAACTTGCTGCAAACCCCTTCTGAGCTTTAAAAAAGTGGTTGAATTTAATTTATCGCTAAAATAAACATATGGCTCCTAACAGCTTCCTAAAAGTATATTCCGTACAATATGTATCTCTCTCTATTCTGTCTACCTTCTGTACCAACCGAACAAAGGAGGTTGGTTTCAATCCTGACCCCTAACCTGAAACTAACCTCTAGAATTGAAACCTCTTTTGTATTGTGCCGCCATTTGCAATGAAGAGAACCTATGGAAATTAAATTATTCTGCCGATGTTCAAAAAATATTTTTTTTTCTTCTGTAAATATTATGGAAAAACTGAAAATGCAAAGTTCCTTAGGATTTTAAGACGATTCGAACGATATATTCAGTATCGTTCTTCAAATTTTTGGGACAGGCCATAAGGGATTCTTGCCATTGTTCTTTCATCTAAACAACTTATGTAGTTACGGAGATTACCTATAACAAACATTCACACAGACTTTCCCAATTATTATAATAGTAAGGTAAGATAGTAAGGTAAGACTTGGACCAAAAGTAGAAAGCGCCGGCCAATGAAAAAATAAATGAAATATTTCGGTAGAACATAACGTCTCGATAATTTTTAGCTATGGCTGCTATGCTGTGCTATTATTATTTAAGTGGTTAAATGAGGTCAAAAATTCGTAATTTTTGATATCGATTTTTGAAAAATCGATATTTCAGTAACTAACCAAATGAGTAATCTACTACCTCTACATAAAAATAAGTCGGGTTTTCCTTCCTGACGCTATAACTCCAGAACGCACGAACCAATTTCCACGGTTTTGCATTCGTTGGAAAGGTCTCGGGCTCCGTGAGGTTTATAGTAATGTATAATAAAACCGTGCGAAGCCGGGGCGGGGCGCTAGTTTTTTATAAGGATATCTATGACTTAAATGAAATGTCCCCTTTTAAGTGCACAATTCATTTATTTCGAGGTACTTTCACTGACCTTATACACAAATCTATCTTATCATAATCCTATCTTCCTTATCTATCTTATCTTCGAGACCTTCCGCCCAAGTTTTAGATTATACCCAGAAAATAAGGTCCATACACCACATCGTTATAATTAAAATAGGGGTGATTTACTCTCATTCGGGCATTATTTTTTGAAGGGACCTATCGTTGCTGGTACCTATAGAGTCAGTGTTTTTTCAATTATTTATACTGTACTATAAATTTTATTAAATTTTTATTAAACCTGTAATAATTAAGTTGTTAAACTTATAAATTGTGCATATATTTACTAAAATATATTTCATATATTTTGGTAATAGTTTAGTAGTAGTTTTTTAATTACATAACTTTAATAGCGAAGAAGGGGAAATGAAACATAATTTAGATTAAACATTAGATGAAATTTATTTAGTCCGGTCAATTTAGACATTCGAAGCTACATAAATTCCCCTTCATTTTTCACGATTTTCATCAAAACGGTAAGTTTTATCATAAAAATATCGACAAAAATTGTAAATTATCTACAAAAAATGGTTAGGTTCAGTTCGGTTCGGTTCGGTTCGTTAGGTTAGGTTAGGTTAGGTTAGTTTAGGTTAGGCTAGGTTCGGTTAGGTTCGGTTAGGTTCGGTTCGGTTCGGTTCGGTTCGGTTCGTTAGGTTAGGTTAGGTTAGGTTAGGTTAGGTTAGGTTAGGTTAGGTTAGGTTAGGTTAGGTTAGGTTAGGTTAGGTTAGGTTAGGTTAGGTTAGGTTAGGTTAGGTTAGGTTAGGTTAGGTTAGGTTAGGTTAGGTTAGGTTAGGTTAGGTTAGGTTAGGTTAGGTTAGTTTAGGTTAGGTTAGGCTAGGTTCGGTTAGGTTCGGTTAGGTTCGGTTCGGTTCGGTTCGGTTCGTTAGGTTAGGTTAGGTTAGGTTAGGTTAGGTTAGGTTAGGTTAGGTTAGGTTAGGTTAGGTTAGGTTAGGTTAGTTAGGTAAAGTTAGGTTAGGTTAGGTTCCACGACTGGTGGACTAACCTAACCTAACTTAAATTAACCTAACCTAACCTAACCTAACCTAACCTAACCTAACCTAACCTAACCTAACCTAACCTAACCTAACGAACCGAACCGAACCGAACCGAACCTAACCGAACCTAGCCTAACCGAACCGAACCGAACCTAACCATTTTTTGTATATAATTTTATGATTTACAATTTTTGTCGATATATTTTTATGATAAAAATTAATGTTTTGATGAAATACATAGCCATAGATATAATTTTTGACCTCATTTAACCACTCAAATAATAATGCTCAAAATACCAATAAAATATCAATACCATTAATGGACTTATTTAAACGAACGTTTTTAATGTAGTCGTTAGTTATTCCTCAATAAATAAATAAACTAGATCCATTACTATCTTAGTAAGTAGGTAAAGTAATATTTATTCAAAGAAAGGTTAACAATTTTATATACTTAAGACTATTGTACAGTTAAAATATTTTAAAATTAAGTATGTCTAATTGTATGTCTATTTGATTGGCTACGGCCCCACACTAGGCTCAGGGCCCGTGTCGTGGATCTTGGAAGAAACATATTGAGTCGACCTGTAAAAAAATGGCGAAAGTAATTTACGCGCTTAAGCAACTTAGACCCATTTCTTTAGATATTCAAATTCAAAATGCTTTATTTCCTTAAGACCTTACAGGACACTTGGACACATAAAGCTCTGAAAGACATATATTACGCATATATTTACTCAATTATGTCTTATGGTATCATTTTATTTGGGAGCTCTACAGATTACGAATGTATACTTAAATTACAAAAGCGTGCCATAAGAGTATTAATGAAAGCGAAATACAGAGAGTCAAAAACCTTCGGATATTAGCATCAGTAGCGGTATTCATAAAAAAAATAATTTGAAAGAATATACAATCGGAGGCGAAAGTAGCAAACGTGCCACGCTGCAGAAAATAATGCTAGAGCCGATTCACCATCGACTGAAAATCGCAAAACGGCTCCCTAAAATAATGGGCCAAAAGCTATACAGGGTGTAAAAAGACTACTATCGAAAAATGAAAGGTAGCAATCAGACCATGATTCTGAACATATTTATCAAAAAAAAAACGCAAAAAAAATTCACCTTTTTCAATTTTTTTATTTTTTTATCTAGTTACACACCCACAGTACAACACTAAGAAAACATATCAACTCGAATAAATCATTTTTAAAAGCAAAAACAAATAAATTTAAAAAAAGTTGTAATGTATTGCACGCAAGTGAATGACCTCAACTCAGCTGTTTATGGCCGCCCGCACTAACAACAACGCTCGACTGCGCGAGCGAAATGGGTATCTACGCAAGATACATACCTACATACATACGCTAGGTACGCACGTAAGTTACCGCGCTGCACGCTGGTGGTTGTCTGTATTTTGCCGACTTGGCATAGAAATAATACACTCAATTTTCAATCTGAAGATTGTAGGATCGAGCCCCTCCTAACACTTCTTCTATTAGAAAATTGAAGATATCATTTACATTTTACCTACCTGTACCCTCAGCCTGTCTGTACCTACTAGAATTGAATAGAAAACTCTTTATTTGTAGGTAGGTATAGTACTTAAACCTAGGTAACACACAAAGAAAGAAAAGAAAACAAAAATACTGCAACAAAGTATAAAGGGCGGCCTTATCGCTAAAAGTTCTCGATCTCTCCAGGCAACTTTGGGATGTTTTACTACTATTATATTGTATTCTGTGCTTTTTGGTCCAGGGTAAGTTAATTTTAGCTGGAAACGTTCATTAATCCTTTTACTAGTCGTAGTATTTATTCCCGCGAAAAAAATTAAATTACCTACCTATCTCATAATTCTGTGATAAAGATGTTAAAATTTGTATGCCCCATTTTGAACCTTACTAATTACTGAATAGTCTGCTTTGGTATAGGAAAACCTTATTCCAATCATCATAAGGTTTATAACAGCAGCGGTGTTTTTCTTTGTCGGACGAGAAGACCGGCAACGCCGCGGCGTTGCCGGGCGCCGCGCCTGCCGGCCGCGGCGACTTGCTTGCTTCATTTTTATTCGTCTTTTAGTCGGTGTTTAGTATTCGAACGTGCGCGATCGTTGTGGAAATTTGCGAATACTGTTTTGTTTTGTGGTTATTGAAACTGATTTTTAGTATGTTTGTGTGTTTTTTTAAGTTTTTCTGTACATATTCTTAGAGTACTTTATGTAAATAGTGGAAGTTACTTTCTGTGATTTCGGTGTGTTTTATAAACATGTTTAGTGCGAGGGAGTATGGACAAATGCTCATTATTGCTCATGTGATAAGGAGCTCTCGGAAATGCGTCAAGAGCGTTGCGCATTTTCCGCCCAGGATACCCGACCCAGCAACACCCAGCTGATGCTCGGGTCATCACGGCAGCATATCAGAGGTGGCAGAGAGATAAATCGCAGAGTGCATGACCGACCATGTCTTAGACCTCGTAGAGAGAAACCCCCGAGTAGGGACGCGCTCTGCAGTGAGGTTACTTAGAGGTCGTGGAGTCACGGTTTCACATAAAACTGTACTTATTACTACTAAATACATACTGGGCTCAGCCTTGAACGAGGAGGAGATCAGTTTGAACCATTTCTGATTCGACCGAGGCTACAGCGTAATTAGGTAAGTGGTAAAATATCTACCGATAGCCAACTTGATAGGTAGCTTTTAACTTTAACATCTTTTCAACGTAATACCTACATCAAAGTCGCCTGGAAGAGATCGCTTTTAGCGATAAGTCCGCCCTTTATACCTAGTCTTAGTATGTAGTATTATTGTATGTTTTTCTTTTCTTTCTTTGTGTGGTCTTCTTTGTTTGTGTCAAGTATAATAAAGTGTTATCTATCTATCTACATAGTAGAGTAGGTTACTAAGTGTACGGTGTCCATTGCTCGCTACGAAAATAATTGAAAATCTTTAAACATTTTTATCTTCGGCTAGAATTTTTTTTTTGGACTGCGAATTTTTTTTTGTTGATGGTTAGGGGTCCTCTGCCACCCCCCTTATTTTTCGGTAGTCGTCTGGTAACACCCGGTATAAACAAGCTCCCGATAGATCTTAAACTTACTAAAAGTGAAATTTTTTGCTTGACAAGACGCTATATACCTCTAGTATTAAAGAGTTTTTAGATAACGACCACAGCAAGTACGAAATAAAATCAACTAAACTAAAACTGATGGGTAACATCACTTAATCTAATACGAGTAGTAGAGTCCTAATTTTAAGAAATTATATTTTTATTATAATAATAAGCCATAGATACATATGTTATAAAATTCTGACGAGTCATAGCCTGATCATTTAATTTTAAGTACCTAAATACTTTAACAACGCAACGGTTTTAGGCAACGCTCGTCGCCGTACAACTCCCGCGTGATCCGGTTCGAGGACACTGCCAGGCGGGGAGTTTGACTGGGGCGGTACATCTGTCAAAGAATAACGCAGGTGTCCTAAGGCCAGCTCAGCGAGGACGGAAACCTCGCGTGGAGCAAAAGGGCAAAAGCTGGCTTGATCCAGATGTTCAGTACGCATAGGGACTGCGAAAGCACGGCCTATCGATCCTTTAGTACTAAAGAGTTTTTAGCAAGAGGTGCCAGAAAAGTTACCACAGGGATAACTGGCTTGTGGCAGCCAAGCGTTCATAGCGACGTTGCTTTTTGAGCCTTCGATGTCGGCTCTTCCTATCATTGCGAAGCAAAATTCGCCAAGCGTTGGATTGTTCACCCATCAAAAGGGAACGTGAGCTGGGTTTAGACCGTCGTGAGACAGGTTAGTTTTACCCTACTGATGGCTTGTCGTTGCGATAGTAATACTGCTCAGTACGAGAGGAACCGCAGTTTCGGACATTTGGTTCATGCACTCGGCCGAGCGGCCGGTGGTGCGAAGCTACCATCCGCGGGATTATGCCTGAACGCCTCTAAGGCCGAAGCCAGCCTAGCCGAATCCGGCAAGGATATGCTCACTGTGGAGCCCCGAGAGTCGGGAGGCTCTAAACAATGTGACTTTACTAGTTGCGCTTTACTTCGTAAGGCGTGACGTCGAAGCCCATTTGGACCGCGGAGATCGGTGCGTACGGTTTAACACGTGCACCACGGCTCCTTCTGGTTCGGATATAACTCAGTTCGATGTCGGGGCTCGGAATAGTCTGTAGACGACTTACGTTCCTGGCGGGGTGTTGTGGTCGGTAGAGCAGCGTCGTGCTGCGATCTGTTGAGACTCAGCCCTACGCCAGGTGATTCGTCCGAGGACGAGTTTTTTTTTTTTAATTTTTATAGTATTGTTATTCTATGAACATGTAAAACGGCAAGGTCCGAGTCTAACTTTACTAACTTTACTAACATTACTAACTTTACTAACTACTAACTTTACTAACTTTACTAACTTTAGGTACTAACTTTACTAACTTTACTAACTTTACTAACATTACTAACATTACTAACTTTAGGTACTAACTTTACTAACATTACTAACTTTACTAACTACGAATATACATTGTACCTGATGATGAACTTCGATTGCATGCAACCTTTAGACTGTTTTGAACGGTCTGCAGTTAGCTCGATTGTATATACTGGTTTTATTTTTTTCTATTCCGTTTATTTTTATACATTTTTTTAAATTTAGCTCTTGTTAGCTTGTTCTTGTAATTTTCAGTACTTTACTTATTTACCTTATAGAACTTCATTAACAACGAAAATTATAATCAAAAAATGTATACCTACTTGTAAATATACAATTCAAATCATTGAGCTAACTACAGACGGTCGAAAACAGTCTAGAGGTATCTCAATTGTTTACTTTATTAATTTAAGAAAGGAAATAACAATCAAGGAATAGAACCTTATTAAAACTATTATTTACAATATTTTGGTAGGTTGAAAACAGTCTAGAGTTAGCTCAACTGAATGAAAGAATGGATGAAAACTCTTTATTATACTTAAATGTACCACAAAAAGGCTGAAAATGATACATAAAAATACTGCAAACTAAGACTAAGTATAAATAAATAAATAATAATAAATAATTTCGGACAGTCCACACAGCATAATCCAGCCCAAGCTAAGCAGTTAAGATAGATAAGGGCGACCCTATCGCTAAAAGCGATCTCTTCCAGGCAACCTTTGGATGGACCGGATATAAAAGAACAATATAGACGGTGGTAGTTACATTAGATCTACTTCTCTAGATAGATGGAAAAGAAAAAAATACATACCCAATAAGCTTCCAATGTTATAAACTTACATAAACATGTAACTTTATATAGTTAGATAAATAATGTACCACACGTTCATGTGGTAATTCCGGGAAAAATGTATAAAATGTTACCTATGTGTTATTCCAGACTATGATCTATCTCTTTGCCAAATTTCATCCATATCCGTTCAGTAGTTTTTGCATGAAAGAGTAACAAATATCCATCTATCCATCCATACTTACAAACTTTCGCGTTTATAATATTACTAGCGACCCGCCCCGGATTCGCATATTCATTAAAATATGCAAATTTTAATATTTTTGAGATAAGCACATTAATGTAGTAAATACAATATCAATACAATATCGAGCTCGTATTTTTTTACCTGATTATGAGACTAGATGCCGTAAGTTCCACTTTCTTCCCACTCTTTAAACGCAGACAAGAGTGGCTGATTTGACTTACCTAATTATTATAGCAAACGGAACTGTTGATTGCCCAGAGCTTCTTGAGCAAATAGGACTGCGCACATGCACGCTTGCACCTATCGTAAGGACTAATTATAGGCAGAACGCATTTGTTTATAGAGCTTCTAGCTCGTTTAACTCATTAGTACATGAAAACAGCAATATAGATTTATTCAACACCAGTTCAAGTAAGCTTAAACGCTTGCTTAATGATACATTTTTCGTTTTAGTTTGAGAAATTCTCTTGTTTGTGCTTGTACTTAGTATAAAAAACAATCTATTTTTCTTTTTTAGTTATTGTTATTGCTAGTAAGTCGTCAACTTAACTTCTTTGTTTAAGCAGTTTTACTAATAGGTTTATATACTTTTAATATATCTAGTTTTCTGTAAATTTTTTTTAAGTTAAAATTAATACCTATATGTCTACTTTCTGTAAATTCATCTCAAGTCAACAGATCTCAAGTTGCTGCTTTAATTTATTATTAGTGAAAACTTTTAATTGGCCTTAATTTAAAAATTCTTTGTATCTACTCATTGTCTAGCTGTAAGTTTTCCTAAAATTGTAAAAATAAAATAAAATAAATTTGAAGTATGTTTTTTGTTTTAATACAATAATACCTAAATTATGTCACAGTAACAGCTGTTTTCTGGAACGCAGATCATCTTAATAGTTAACTAATCAATGTTCAAATCTCTATTCAAGTGTCATTTGGGTTTCTCGAACATTGATTACGTACTTATATTTTGAAAAACAAAACTCTTGTCAAATAACATAATACGCTAATTAGGCCTGATTCTTTGTTCAAGCTCTTGTCAAATCAATAATTAACTAATCGGCGATTTTGCTCTAATTAGTTGAAATTATTACAACAATTTGCTGTATTTTTCCAAGTTCTAAACCGGGGTATAATACATAAAAAATCAACAGGTTGGTAATCCAAAAGCCATACACTACATAGTATAAACTAGAGTCGCTTTCTCTGTCCCTATGTCATTATGTCCCTTTGAACGCTTAAATCTTTAAAACTACGCAACGGATTTTGATGCAGTTTTTTTTTAATAGATAGAGTGATTCAAGAGGAAGGTTTTTATGTATAATATAAAACCGTGCGAAGCCGGGGCGGGTCGCTAGTTTTCAAATAAAATGTAAATGTGACTAACATGATCAAAATCGTGACTTAACTGTTTTGTGACATACCTGTATTTTGTATACTCATGTGATTCACATTTATTGTAAAGCAGAGTTTACATGAAATTGTCATCATTTTATAAAAGAATAATAGAATTTTTTATGTTATAAAAGAAAACTTAAAGATATACTGAACTGAAAGAATGACAGTCGTAAGATGATCAATGATTAGTTACCTAATTATCATCTAATCAGCGTTCGTACACCCCGATTTGATTTGACCAGTGTGTTAAATTAATCGCTTTATCAACTGATTTACGATTTGAACAACGTTCTAGAAACCGGCTGTTAGTGATGCAAAATGAATTGTGTATTTTAAACGACTTCGAAAAAGGAGGAGGTTCTCATGACGTATGCAAAGAATGATGGTAAGAATTTTCAGCTATCGTGCGTGTACACGTATCGCAAGGGTATCAACCGATAGCTCCTAAAATTTTCCCAAGAGTTTTGTACTTAGATTTTGACCTGACTTGGATATATTTAATTGATACTTTTATGGCTAAAACATAATAATTTATAAGCAAATCGACAAAACTTACTCATCTGAAAGTGAACTATCAGTGCTACTACCTATTGTACTTTTGTTTTCAATTGTACATATTTCAATGTTAATCATTGTATGTGTGTGCTAAATAAATGTTTTACCTATCTAACTACTGTTGTTGTTTGTAAATGAAGCCAAACTCATGTACCTAGGTATAATAATAATTTTTACATAGTAAAAAACAAAGTCGCTTTTTCTGTCCCTATTTCCCTTTGACTGCTTTAATCTTTAAAACTACACAATGGATTTTGATGCGGTTTTTTTAATACATACCTCTAGATAGAGTGATTCAAGAGGAAGGTTTATACGTATAATAAAACCGTCGAAGCCGGGGCGGGTCGCTAGTTAGTTATAAAATAATAACTCAATCAAATTGGAGACAAATATGTTAATACCTAGGCACCTACTAATTCAAATGTTTGGTTCCAATCCAGGGATGTACTGTAGCTATCAAGTCTATCCAATTTCCTCCAATGATGAATCTGTCTACTGTTATAGTTTGTAAATGATGGCATACTTATGTTCGTAGGTATAATATCAATTAGTAGGTAGGTAGAGTATTAAGCATAAAATAATAACACAATTAAATCTAACTAATATTTTAATACTCAGGGGGTATACCTACTCTAGGTACCTTCTCTATCCAACATCCTCCAAGGTAGGTACGAGAAGCTCAGTTGAAGTCCTGCTAAATATGAGATAAAGGCACCATAATGTAATTTACATATTATAAATATGTAAACCTGGTTATTGCCGTAAAAAGTTATTTGCCGATAATGTACATGAAATGCCCTGGAAATAGTTGAATTGACTTAAATCAGTAGTTGCCTATTATAATTGGTTATTTCAATGGGGTCGGTAAATAGAAAAGAAGTTACCTGCATAACAACACATCTTACATCAGACTTTAAAAGTAATATTACGGAGGTTAGAGTAATTCCCGGAGTGTAATTTTGAGAAAAGTTCTAGGTATTTGTTGTACAGAGGCTACTGAAATATTTATTCAATTTGTGTATATACTACAACAAGATAAAGCACTGGGTGGGCAATGGACGCTTGAATATTTGTATCTCGGTCAGAAATCAGTTTTTTTTACATTTCACACATCAAAGTCTAGTTTTTTTATCACTACATAGTATAATATAAAGTTGCTTTCTCTGTCCCTATGTCATTATGTCCCTTTGAACGCTTAAATCTTTAAAACTACGCAACGGATTTTGATGCGGTTTTTTTTAATAGATAGAGTGATTCAAGAGGAAGGTTTATACGTATAATATAAAACCGTGCAAAGTCGGGGCGGGTCGCTAGTTATTAATAAATGAACCTGCTACTAAATTATCGTGAATTAAATACTATGAACGTAATTGTAGGTATATTATGAGTATTAAATGTAGGGTACTAAGAAGGTAAGTTGTTCCGGGACCGATCGTCATAGATGGCCACCTTCTTGAAATTGTTTCCGAGTAGATACACTTACCTTGGGCAAATTGTGCAGTTAGGTAAAAACTATTTTGAGAAGGAGGCCAAGAGGAGGATCCAGCTAGGCTGGGCAGCATTTGAGAAACTACGTCGGGTCTTCTCGACATCCATACCGCAATATTTGAAAACGAAAGTTTTCAACCAGTGCGTCCTACCTAAGAGTGTCCACGACTCACGGTAGGGCTGGTCCACCAGTTCAAAGTCGCTCAGCGAGCTATGGAAAGAGCTATGTGAGGAGTCTCTCTGAAGGATAGGATTCATTATGAATACATCCGACAGAGAACCAAGTTATCGACATAGCTCAAAGAATTAGCAAGCTGAAGTGGCAGTGGGCTGGCCATATCTCGCGAAGAAACGACAACCGTTGGGATAAACGTGTTCTTGAGTGGAGACCGCGACTCGGTAAGGTACTAAGGTAAGGTTTATTAGATAGTCAGATAGTCATTTTATTGGTAAATTTTTTTACAAGTCATTTCACATTATATTTAGTACATATTAACAGATAGGTACCTACTAATAAATGCAGTGTAAAATCAAATATACTTAGACAAAAAGGAAATGCACAAACATTAGTACAACTCAAAAATCTTTATCAACATTCATATTCAGATTCATACCTACTTATTAATTAAAGGTCATTCATATTCAGATTCATTTTAATTCAGCAGTAAATAATTGTTAGCCATTTGTGTTTTCTTTTCTGGAATTAAATACATAGAGTAAACGAGTTCTTGAGTGGAGATCGCGATTCACTAAGCGTAATGTATGACGCCCTTCAGCATGGTGGGATGGCGATCTGCGAAGGACTGCAGACTACCATACTAAAATGTGGCAAAATGAAGACAGGGCGTTATAGCACTTATAGGTCTCATTATATATACCTAGGGTAGGCATAATTATTTCCAGCAGAGCATTGATTTTTGCAATCGAAGAGTTCATAATATGAAAATTAAAAACTTGCTGCAAACCCCTTCTGAGCTTTAAAAAAGTGGTTGAATTTAATTTATCGCTAAAATAAACATATGGCTCCTAACAGCTTCCTAAAAGTATATTCCGTACAATATGTATCTCTCTCTATTCTGTCTACCTTCTGTACCAACCGAACAAAGGAGGTTGGTTTCAATCCTGACCCCTAACCTGAAACTAACCTCTAGAATTGAAACCTCTTTTGTATTGTGCCGCCATTTGCAATGAAGAGAACCTATGGAAATTAAATTATTCTGCCGATGTTCAAAAAATATTTTTTTTTCTTCTGTAAATATTATGGAAAAACTGAAAATGCAAAGTTCCTTAGGATTTTAAGACCTTTCCCAATTATTATAATAGTAAGGTAAGATAGTAAGGTAAGACTTGGACCAAAAGTAGAAAGCGCCGGCCAATGAAAAAATAAATGAAATATTTCGGTAGAACTTAACGTCTCGATAATTTTTAGCTATGGCTGCTATGCTGTGCTATTATTATTTAAGTGGTTAAATGAGGTCAAAAATTCGTAATTTTTGATATCGATTTTTGAAAAATCGATATTTCAGTAACTAACCAAATGAGTAATCTACTACCTCTACATAAAAATAAGTCGGGTTTTCCTTCCTGACGCTATAACTCCAGAACGCACGAACCAATTTCCACGGTTTTGCATTCGTTGGAAAGGTCTCGGGCTCCGTGAGGTTTATAGTAATGTATAATAAAACCGTGCGAAGCCGGGGCGGGGCGCTAGTTTTTTATAAGGATATCTATGACTTAAATGAAATGTCCCCTTTTAAGTGCACAATTCATTTATTTCGAGGTACTTTCACTGACCTTATACACAAATCTATCTTATCATAATCCTATCTTCCTTATCTATCTTATCTTCGAGACCTTCCGCCCAAGTTTTAGATTATACCCAGAAAATAAGGTCCATACACCACATCGTTATAATTAAAATAGGGGTGATTTACTCTCATTCGGGCATTATTTTTTGAAGGGACCTATCGTTGCTGGTACCTATAGAGTCAGTGTTTTTTCAATTATTTATACTGTACTATAAATTTTATTAAATTTTTATTAAACCTGTAATAATCAAGTTGTTAAACTTATAAATTGTGCATATATTTACTAAAATATACTTCATATATTTTGGTAATAGTTTAGTAGTAGTTTTTTAATTACATAACTTTAATAGCGAAGAAGGGGAAATGAAACATAATTTAGATTAAACATTAGATGAAATTTATTTAGTCCGGTCAATTTAGACATTCGAAGCTACATAAATTCCCCTTCATTTTTCACGATTTTCATCAAAACGGTAAGTTTTATCATAAAAAATATCGACAAAAATTGTAAATTATCTACAAAAAATGGTTAGGTTCAGTTCGGTTCGGTTCGGTTCGTTAGGTTAGGTTAGGTTAGGTTAGTTTAGGTTAGGCTAGGTTCGGTTAGGTTCGGTTAGGTTCGGTTCGGTTCGGTTCGGTTCGGTTCGGTTCGTTAGGTTAGGTTAGGTTAGGTTAGGTTAGGTTAGGTTAGGTTAGGTTAGGTTAGGCTAGGTTCGGTTAGGCTAGGTTCGGTTAGGTTCGGTTCGGTTCGGTTCGGTTCGTTAGGTTAGGTTAGGTTAGGTTAGGTTAGGTTAGGTTAGGTTAGGTTAGGTTAGGTTAGGTTAGGTTAGATTAGGTTAGGTTAGGTTAGGTTAGGTTAGGTTAGGTTAGGTTAGGTTAGGTTAGGTTAGGTTAGGTTAGGTTAGGTTAGGTTAGGTTAGGTTAGGTTAGGTTAGGTTAGGTTAGGTTAGGTTAGGTTAGGTTAGGTTAGGTTAGGTTAGTTTAGGTTAGGTTAGGCTAGGTTCGGTTAGGTTCGGTTAGGTTCGGTTCGGTTCGGTTCGGTTCGTTAGGTTAGGTTAGGTTAGGTTAGGTTAGGTTAGGTTAGGTTAGGTTAGGTTAGGTTAGTTAGGTAAAGTTAGGTTAGGTTAGGTTCCACGACTGGTGGACTAACCTAACCTAACTTAAATTAACCTAACCTAACCTAACCTAACCTAACCTAACCTAACCTAACCTAACCTAACCTAACCTAACCTAACCTAACCTAACCTAACGAACCGAACCGAACCGAACCGAACCTAACCGAACCTAGCCTAACCGAACCGAACCGAACCTAACCATTTTTTGTATATAATTTTATGATTTACAATTTTTGTCGATATATTTTTATGATAAAAATTAATGTTTTGATGAAATACATAGCCATAGATATAATTTTTGACCTCATTTAACCACTCAAATAATAATGCTCAAAATACCAATAAAATATCAATACCATTAATGGACTTATTTAAACGAACTTTTTTAATGTAGTCGTTAGTTATTTCTTAATAAATAAATAAACTAGATCCATTACTATCTTAGTAAGTAGGTAAAGTAATATTTATTCAAAGAAAGGTTAACAATTTTATATACTTAAGACTATTGTACAGTTAAAATATTTTAAAATTAAGTATGTCAAATTGTATGTCTATTTGATTGGCTACGGCCCCACACTAGGCTCAGGGCCCGTGTCGTGGATCTTGGAAGAAACATATTGAGTCGACCTGTAAAAAAATGGCGAAAGTAATTTACGCGCTTAAGCAACTTAGACCCATTTCTTTAGATATTCAAATTCAAAATGCTTTATTTCCTTAAGACCTTACAGGACACTTGGACACATAAAGCTCTGAAAGACATATATTACGCATATATTTACTCAATTATGTCTTATGGTATCATTTTATTTGGGAGCTCTACAGATTACGAATGTATACTTAAATTACAAAAGCGTGCCATAAGAGTATGAATGAAAGCGAAATACAGAGAGTCAAAAACCTTCGGATATTAGCATCAGTAGCGGTATTCATAAAAAAAATAATTTGAAAGAATATACAATCGGAGGCGAAAGTAGCAAACGTGCCACGCTGCAGAAAATAATGCTAGAGCCGATTCACCATCGACTGAAAATCGCAAAACGGCTCCCTAAAATAATGGGCCAAAAGCTATATAAACAAGCTCCCGATAGATCTTAAACTTACTAAAAGTGAAATTTTTTGCTTGACAAGACGCTATATACCTCTAGTATTAAAGAGTTTTTAGATAACGACCACAGCAAGTACGAAATAAAATCAACTAAACTAAAACTGATGGGTAACATCACTTAATCTAATACGAGTAGTAGAGTCCTAATTTTAAGAAATTATATTTTTATTATAATAATAAACCATAGATACATATGTTATAAAATTCTGACGAGTCATAGCCTGATCATTTAATTTTAAGTACCTAAATACTTTAACAACGCAACGGTTTTAGGCAACGCTCGTCGCCGTACAACTCCCGCGTGATCCGGTTCGAGGACACTGCCAGGCGGGGAGTTTGACTGGGGCGGTACATCTGTCAAAGAATAACGCAGGTGTCCTAAGGCCAGCTCAGCGAGGACGGAAACCTCGCGTGGAGCAAAAGGGCAAAAGCTGGCTTGATCCAGATGTTCAGTACGCATAGGGACTGCGAAAGCACGGCCTATCGATCCTTTAGTACTAAAGAGTTTTTAGCAAGAGGTGCCAGAAAAGTTACCACAGGGATAACTGGCTTGTGGCAGCCAAGCGTTCATAGCGACGTTGCTTTTTGAGCCTTCGATGTCGGCTCTTCCTATCATTGCGAAGCAAAATTCGCCAAGCGTTGGATTGTTCACCCATCAAAAGGGAACGTGAGCTGGGTTTAGACCGTCGTGAGACAGGTTAGTTTTACCCTACTGATGGCTTGTCGTTGCGATAGTAATACTGCTCAGTACGAGAGGAACCGCAGTTTCGGACATTTGGTTCATGCACTCGGCCGAGCGGCCGGTGGTGCGAAGCTACCATCCGCGGGATTATGCCTGAACGCCTCTAAGGCCGAAGCCAGCCTAGCCGAATCCGGCAAGGATATGCTCACTGTGGAGCCCCGAGAGTCGGGAGGCTCTAAACAATGTGACTTTACTAGTTGCGCTTTACTTCGTAAGGCGTGACGTCGAAGCCCATTTGGACCGCGGAGATCGGTGCGTACGGTTTAACACGTGCACCACGGCTCCTTCTGGTTCGGATATAACTCAGTTCGATGTCGGGGCTCGGAATAGTCTGTAGACGACTTACGTTCCTGGCGGGGTGTTGTGGTCGGTAGAGCAGCGTCGTGCTGCGATCTGTTGAGACTCAGCCCTACGCCAGGTGATTCGTCCGAGGACGAGTTTTTTTTTTTTAATTTTTATAGTATTGTTATTCTATGAACATGTAAAACGGCAAGGTCCGAGTCTAACTTTACTAACTTTACTAACATTACTAACTTTACTAACTACTAACTTTACTAACTTTACTAACTTTACTAACTTTACTAACTTTAGGTACTAACTTTACTAACTTTACTAACTTTACTAACTTTACTAACATTACTAACATTACTAACTTTAGGTACTAACTTTACTAACATTACTAACTACGAATATACATTGTACCTGATGATGAACTTCGATTGCATGCAACCTTTAGACTGTTTTGAACGGTCTGCAGTTAGCTCGATTGTATATACTGGTTTAATTTTTTTCTATTCCGTTTATTTTTATACATTTTTTTAAATTTAGCTCTTGTTAGCTTGTTCTTATAATTTTCAGTACTTTACTTATTTACCTTATAGAACTTCATTAACAACGAAAATTATAATCAAAAAATGTATACCTACTTGTAAATATACAATTCAAATCATTGAGCTAACTACAGACGGTCGAAAACAGTCTAGAGGTATCTCAATTGTTTACTTTATTAATTTAAGAAAGGAAATAACAATCAAGGAATAGAACCTTATTAAAACTATTATTTACAATATTTTGGTAGGTTGAAAACAGTCTAGAGTTAGCTCAACTGAATGAAAGAATGGATGAAAACTCTTTATTATACTTAAATGTACCACAAAAAGGCTGAAAATGATACATAAAAATACTGCAAACTAAGACTAAGTATAAATAAATAAATAATAATAAATAATTTCGGACAGTCCACACAGCATAATCCAGCCCAAGCTAAGCAGTTAAGATAGATAAGGGCGACCCTATCGCTAAAAGCGATCTCTTCCAGGCAACCTTTGGATGGACCGGATATAAAAGAACAATATAGACGGTGGTAGTTACATTAGATCTACTTCTCTAGATAGATGGAAAAGAAAAAAATACATACCCAATAAGCTTCCAATGTTATAAACTTACATAAACATGTAACTTTATATAGTTAGATAAATAATGTACCACACGTTCATGTGGTAATTCCGGGAAAAATGTATAAAATGTTACCTATGTGTTATTCCAGACTATGATCTATCTCTTTGCCAAATTTCATCCATATCCGTTCAGTAGTTTTTGCATGAAAGAGTAACAAATATCCATCTATCCATCCATACTTACAAACTTTCGCGTTTATAATATTACTAGCGACCCGCCCCGGATTCGCATATTCATTAAAATATGCAAATTTTAATATTTTTGAGATAAGCACATTAATGTAGTAAATACAATATCAATACAATATCGAGCTCGTATTTTTTTACCTGATTATGAGACTAGATGCCGTAAGTTCCACTTTCTTCCCACTCTTTAAACGCAGACAAGAGTGGCTGATTTGACTTACCTAATTATTATAGCAAACGGAACTGTTGATTGCCCAGAGCTTCTTGAGCAAATAGGACTGCGCACATGCACGCTTGCACCTATCGTAAGGACTAATTATAGGCAGAACGCATTTGTTTATAGAGCTTCTAGCTCGTTTAACTCATTAGTACATGAAAACAGCAATATAGATTTATTCAACACCAGTTCAAGTAAGCTTAAACGCTTGCTTAATGATACATTTTTCGTTTTAGTTTGAGAAATTCTCTTGTTTGTGCTTGTACTTAGTATAAAAAACAATCTATTTTTCTTTTTTAGTTATTGTTATTGCTAGTAAGTCGTCAACTTAACTTCTTTGTTTAAGCAGTTTTACTAATAGGTTTATATACTTTTAATATATCTAGTTTTCTGTAAAAATTTTTTAAGTTAAAATTAATACCTATATGTCTACTTTCTGTAAATTCATCTCAAGTCAACAGATCTCAAGTTGCTGCTTTAATTTATTATTAGTGAAAACTTTTAATTGGCCTTAATTTAAAAATTCTTTGTATCTACTCATTGTCTAGCTGTAAGTTTTCCTAAAATTGTAAAAATAAAATAAAATAAATTTGAAGTATGTTTTTTGTTTTAATACAATAATACCTAAATTATGTCACAGTAACAGCTGTTTTCTGGAACGCAGATCATCTTAATAGTTAACTAATCAATGTTCAAATCTCTATTCAAGTGTCATTTGGGTTTCTCGAACATTGATTACGTACTTATATTTTGAAAAACAAAACTCTTGTCAAATAACATAATACGCTAATTAGGCCTGATTCTTTGTTCAAGCTCTTGTCAAATCAATAATTAACTAATCGGCGATTTTGCTCTAATTAGTTGAAATTATTACAACAATTTGCTGTATTTTTCCAAGTTCTAAACCGGGGTATAATACATAAAAAATCAACAGGTTGGTAATCCAAAAGCCATACACTACATAGTATAAACTAGAGTCGCTTTCTCTGTCCCTATGTCATTATGTCCCTTTGAACGCTTAAATCTTTAAAACTACGCAACGGATTTTGATGCAGTTTTTTTTAATAGATAGAGTGATTCAAGAGGAAGGTTTTTATGTATAATATAAAACCGTGCGAAGCCGGGGCGGGTCGCTAGTTTTCAAATAAAATGTAAATGTGACTAACATGATCAAAATCGTGACTTAACTGTTTTGTGACATACCTGTATTTTGTATACTCATGTGATTCACATTTATTGTAAAGCAGAGTTTACATGAAATTGTCATCATTTTATAAAAGAATAATAGAATTTTTTATGTTATAAAAGAAAACTTAAAGATATACTGAACTGAAAGAATGACAGTCGTAAGATGATCAATGATTAGTTACCTAATTATCATCTAATCAGCGTTCGTACACCCCGATTTGATTTGACCAGTGTGTTAAATTAATCGCTTTATCAACTGATTTACGATTTGAACAACGTTCTAGAAACCGGCTGTTAGTGATGCAAAATGAATTGTGTATTTTAAACGACTTCGAAAAAGGAGGAGGTTCTCATGACGTATGCAAAGAATGATGGTAAGAATTTTCAGCTATCGTGCGTGTACACGTATCGCAAGGGTATCAACCGATAGCTCCTAAAATTTTCCCAAGAGTTTTGTACTTAGATTTTGACCTGACTTGGATATATTTAATTGATACTTTTATGGCTAAAACATAATAATTTATAAGCAAATCGACAAAACTTACTCATCTGAAAGTGAACTATCAGTGCTACTACCTATTGTACTTTTGTTTTCAATTGTACATATTTCAATGTTAATCATTGTATGTGTGTGCTAAATAAATGTTTTACCTATCTAACTACTGTTGTTGTTTGTAAATGAAGCCAAACTCATGTACCTAGGTATAATAATAATTTTTACATAGTAAAAAACAAAGTCGCTTTTTCTGTCCCTATTTCCCTTTGACTGCTTTAATCTTTAAAACTACACAATGGATTTTGATGCGGTTTTTTTAATACATACCTCTAGATAGAGTGATTCAAGAGGAAGGTTTATACGTATAATAAAACCGTCGAAGCCGGGGCGGGTCGCTAGTTAGTTATAAAATAATAACTCAATCAAATTGGAGACAAATATGTTAATACCTAGGCACCTACTAATTCAAATGTTTGGTTCCAATCCAGGGATGTACTGTAGCTATCAAGTCTATCCAATTTCCTCCAATGATGAATCTGTCTACTGTTATAGTTTGTAAATGATGGCATACTTATGTTCGTAGGTATAATATCAATTAGTAGGTAGGTAGAGTATTAAGCATAAAATAATAACACAATTAAATCTAACTAATATTTTAATACTCAGGGGGTATACCTACTCTAGGTACCTTCTCTATCCAACATCCTCCAAGGTAGGTACGAGAAGCTCAGTTGAAGTCCTGCTAAATATGAGATAAAGGCACCATAATGTAATTTACATATTATAAATATGTAAACCTGGTTATTGCCGTAAAAAGTTATTTGCCGATAATGTACATGAAATGCCCTGGAAATAGTTGAATTGACTTAAATCAGTAGTTGCCTATTATAATTGGTTATTTCAATGGGGTCGGTAAATAGAAAAGAAGTTACCTGCATAACAACACATCTTACATCAGACTTTAAAAGTAATATTACGGAGGTTAGAGTAATTCCCGGAGTGTAATTTTGAGAAAAGTTCTAGGTATTTGTTGTACAGAGGCTACTGAAATATTTACTCAATTTGTGTATATACTACAACAAGATAAAGCACTGGGTGGGCAATGGACGCTTGAATATTTGTATCTCGGTCAGAAATCAGTTTTTTTTACATTTCACACATCAAAGTCTAGTTTTTTTATCACTACATAGTATAATATAAAGTTGCTTTCTCTGTCCCTATGTCATTATGTCCCTTTGAACGCTTAAATCTTTAAAACTACGCAACGGATTTTGATGCGGTTTTTTTTAATAGATAGAGTGATTCAAGAGGAAGGTTTATACGTATAATATAAAACCGTGCAAAGTCGGGGCGGGTCGCTAGTTATTAATAAATGAACCTGCTACTAAATTATCGTGAATTAAATACTATGAACGTAATTGTAGGTATATTATGAGTATTAAATGTAGGGTACTAAGGTAAGTTGTTCCGGGACCGATCGTCATAGATGGCCACCTTCTTGAAATTGTTTCCGAGTAGATACACTTACCTTGGGCAAATTGTGCAGTTAGGTAAAAACTATTTTGAGAAGGAGGCCAAGAGGAGGATCCAGCTAGGCTGGGCAGCATTTGAGAAACTACGTCGGGTCTTCTCGACATCCATACCGCAATATTTGAAAACGAAAGTTTTCAACCAGTGCGTCCTACCTAAGAGTGTCCACGACTCACGGTAGGGCTGGTCCACCAGTTCAAAGTCGCTCAGCAAGCTATGGAAAGAGCTATGTGAGGAGGCTCTCTGAAGGATAGGATTCATTATGAATACATCCGACAGAGAACCAAGTTATCGACATAGCTCAAAGAATTAGCAAGCTGAAGTGGCAGTGGGCTGGCCATATCTCGCGAAGAAACGACAACCGTTGGGATAAACGTGTTCTTGAGTGGAGACCGCGACTCGGTAAGGTACTAAGGTAAGGTTTATTAGATAGTCAGATAGTCATTTTATTGGTAAATTTTTTTACAAGTCATTTCACATTATATTTAGTACATATTAACAGATAGGTACCTACTAATAAATGCAGTGTAAAATCAAATATACTTAGACAAAAAGGAAATGCACAAACATTAGTACAACTCAAAAATCTTTATCAACATTCATATTCAGATTCATACCTACTTATTAATTAAAGGTCATTCATATTCAGATTCATTTTAATTCAGCAGTAAATAATTGTTAGCCATTTGTGTTTTCTTTTCTGGAATTAAATACATAGAGTAAACGAGTTCTTGAGTGGAGATCGCGATTCACTAAGCGTAATGTATGACGCCCTTCAGCATGGTGGGATGGCGATCTGCGAAGGACTGCAGACTACCATACTAAAATGTGGCAAAATGAAGACAGGGCGTTATAGCACTTATAGGTCTCATTATATATACCTAGGGTAGGCATAATTATTTCCAGCAGAGCATTGATTTTTGCAATCGAAGAGTTCATAATATGAAAATTAAAAACTTGCTGCAAACCCCTTCTGAGCTTTAAAAAAGTGGTTGAATTTAATTTATCGCTAAAATAAACATATGGCTCCTAACAGCTTCCTAAAAGTATATTCCGTACAATATGTATCTCTCTCTATTCTGTCTACCTTCTGTACCAACCGAACAAAGGAGGTTGGTTTCAATCCTGACCCCTAACCTGAAACTAACCTCTAGAATTGAAACCTCTTTTGTATTGTGCCGCCATTTGCAATGAAGAGAACCTATGGAAATTAAATTATTCTGCCGATGTTCAAAAAATATTTTTTTTTCTTCTGTAAATATTATGGAAAAACTGAAAATGCAAAGTTCCTTAGGATTTTAAGACCTTTCCCAATTATTATAATAGTAAGGTAAGATAGTAAGGTAAGACTTGGACCAAAAGTAGAAAGCGCCGGCCAATGAAAAAATAAATGAAATATTTCGGTAGAACATAACGTCTCGATAATTTTTAGCTATGGCTGCTATGCTGTGCTATTATTATTTAAGTGGTTAAATGAGGTCAAAAATTCGTAATTTTTGATATCGATTTTTGAAAAATCGATATTTCAGTAACTAACCAAATGAGTAATCTACTACCTCTACATAAAAATAAGTCGGGTTTTCCTTCCTGACGCTATAACTCCAGAACGCACGAACCAATTTCCACGGTTTTGCATTCGTTGGAAAGGTCTCGGGCTCCGTGAGGTTTATAGTAATGTATAATAAAACCGTGCGAAGCCGGGGCGGGGCGCTAGTTTTTTATAAGGATATCTATGACTTAAATGAAATGTCCCCTTTTAAGTGCACAATTCATTTATTTCGAGGTACTTTCACTGACCTTATACACAAATCTATCTTATCATAATCCTATCTTCCTTATCTATCTTATCTTCGAGACCTTCCGCCCAAGTTTTAGATTATACCCAGAAAATAAGGTCCATACACCACATCGTTATAATTAAAATAGGGGTGATTTACTCTCATTCGGGCATTATTTTTTGAAGGGACCTATCGTTGCTGGTACCTATAGAGTCAGTGTTTTTTCAATTATTTATACTGTACTATAAATTTTATTAAATTTTTATTAAACCTGTAATAATCAAGTTGTTAAACTTATAAATTGTGCATATATTTACTAAAATATACTTCATATATTTTGGTAATAGTTTAGTAGTAGTTTTTTAATTACATAACTTTAATAGCGAAGAAGGGGAAATGAAACATAATTTAGATTAAACATTAGATGAAATTTATTTAGTCCGGTCAATTTAGACATTCGAAGCTACATAAATTCCCCTTCATTTTTCACGATTTTCATCAAAACGGTAAGTTTTATCATAAAAAATATCGACAAAAATTGTAAATAATCTACAAAAAATGGTTAGGTTGAGTTCGGTTCGGTTCGGTTCGTTAGGTTAGGTTAGGTTAGGTTAGTTTAGGTTAGGCTAGGTTCGGTTAGGTTCGGTTAGGTTCGGTTAGGTTCGGTTCGGTTCGGTTCGGTTCGGTTCGTTAGGTTAGGTTAGGTTAGGTTAGGTTAGGTTAGGTTAGGTTAGGTTAGGCTAGGTTCGGTTACGCTAGGTTCGGTTAGGCTAGGTTCGGTTAGGTTCGGTTCGGTTCGGTTCGGTTCGGTTCGTTAGGTTAGGTTAGGTTAGGTTAGGTTAGGTTAGGTTAGGTTAGGTTAGGTTAGGTTAGGTTAGGTTAGGTTAGGTTAGGTTAGGTTAGGTTAGGTTAGGTTAGGTTAGGTTAGGTTAGGTTAGGTTAGGTTAGGTTAGGTTAGGTTAGGTTAGGTTAGGTTAGGTTAGGTTAGGTTAGGTTAGGTTAGGTTAGGTTAGGTTAGTTTAGGTTAGGTTAGGCTAGGTTCGGTTAGGTTCGGTTAGGTTCGGTTCGGTTCGGTTCGGTTCGTTAGGTTAGGTTAGGTTAGGTTAGGTTAGGTTAGGTTAGGTTAGGTTAGGTTAGGTTAGGTTAGTTAGGTAAAGTTAGGTTAGGTTAGGTTCCACGACTGGTGGACTAACCTAACCTAACTTAAATTAACCTAACCTAACCTAACCTAACCTAACCTAACCTAACCTAACCTAACCTAACCTAACCTAACCTAACCTAACCTAACCTAACCTAACCTAACCTAACCTAACCTAACCTAACCTAACCTAACCTAACGAACCGAACCGAACCGAACCGAACCTAACCGAACCTAGCCTAACCGAACCGAACCGAACCTAACCATTTTTTGTATATAATTTTATGATTTACAATTTTTGTCGATATATTTTTATGATAAAAATTAACGTTTTGATGAAATACATAGCCATAGATATAATTTTTGACCTCATTTAACCACTCAAATAATAATGCTCAAAATACCAATAAAATATCAATACCATTAATGGACTTATTTAAACGAACGTTTTTAATGTAGTCGTTAGTTATTCCTTAATAAATAAATAAACTAGATCCATTACTATCTTAGTAAGTAGGTAAAGTAATATTTATTCAAAGAAAGGTTAACAATTTTATATACTTAAGACTATTGTACAGTTAAAATATTTTAAAATTAAGTATGTCTAATTGTATGTCTATTTGATTGGCTACGGCCCCACACTAGGCTCAGGGCCCGTGTCGTGGATCTTGGAAGAAACATATTGAGTCGACCTGTAAAAAAATGGCGAAAGTAATTTACGCGCTTAAGCAACTTAGACCCATTTCTTTAGATATTCAAATTCAAAATGCTTTATTTCCTTAAGACCTTACAGGACACTTGGACACATAAAGCTCTGAAAGACATATATTACGCATATATTTACTCAATTATGTCTTATGGTATCATTTTATTTGGGAGCTCTACAGATTACGAATGTATACTTAAATTACAAAAGCGTGCCATAAGAGTATTAATGAAAGCGAAATACAGAGAGTCAAAAACCTTCGGATATTAGCATCAGTAGCGGTATTCATAAAAAAAATAATTTGAAAGAATATACAATCGGAGGCGAAAGTAGCAAACGTGCCACGCTGCAGAAAATAATGCTAGAGCCGATTCACCATCGACTGAAAATCGCAAAACGGCTCCCTAAAATAATGGGCCAAAAGCTATATAAACAAGCTCCCGATAGATCTTAAACTTACTAAAAGTGAAATTTTTTGCTTGACAAGACGCTATATACCTCTAGTATTAAAGAGTTTTTAGATAACGACCACAGCAAGTACGAAATAAAATCAACTAAACTAAAACTGATGGGTAACATCACTTAATCTAATACGAGTAGTAGAGTCCTAATTTTAAGAAATTATATTTTTATTATAATAATAAACCATAGATACATATGTTATAAAATTCTGACGAGTCATAGCCTGATCATTTAATTTTAAGTACCTAAATACTTTAACAACGCAACGGTTTTAGGCAACGCTCGTCGCCGTACAACTCCCGCGTGATCCGGTTCGAGGACACTGCCAGGCGGGGAGTTTGACTGGGGCGGTACATCTGTCAAAGAATAACGCAGGTGTCCTAAGGCCAGCTCAGCGAGGACGGAAACCTCGCGTGGAGCAAAAGGGCAAAAGCTGGCTTGATCCAGATGTTCAGTACGCATAGGGACTGCGAAAGCACGGCCTATCGATCCTTTAGTACTAAAGAGTTTTTAGCAAGAGGTGCCAGAAAAGTTACCACAGGGATAACTGGCTTGTGGCAGCCAAGCGTTCATAGCGACGTTGCTTTTTGAGCCTTCGATGTCGGCTCTTCCTATCATTGCGAAGCAAAATTCGCCAAGCGTTGGATTGTTCACCCATCAAAAGGGAACGTGAGCTGGGTTTAGACCGTCGTGAGACAGGTTAGTTTTACCCTACTGATGGCTTGTCGTTGCGATAGTAATACTGCTCAGTACGAGAGGAACCGCAGTTTCGGACATTTGGTTCATGCACTCGGCCGAGCGGCCGGTGGTGCGAAGCTACCATCCGCGGGATTATGCCTGAACGCCTCTAAGGCCGAAGCCAGCCTAGCCGAATCCGGCAAGGATATGCTCACTGTGGAGCCCCGAGAGTCGGGAGGCTCTAAACAATGTGACTTTACTAGTTGCGCTTTACTTCGTAAGGCGTGACGTCGAAGCCCATTTGGACCGCGGAGATCGGTGCGTACGGTTTAACACGTGCACCACGGCTCCTTCTGGTTCGGATATAACTCAGTTCGATGTCGGGGCTCGGAATAGTCTGTAGACGACTTACGTTCCTGGCGGGGTGTTGTGGTCGGTAGAGCAGCGTCGTGCTGCGATCTGTTGAGACTCAGCCCTACGCCAGGTGATTCGTCCGAGGACGAGTTTTTTTTTTTAATTTTCATAGTATTGTTATTCTATGAACATGTAAAACGGCAAGGTCCGAGTCTAACTTTACTAACTTTACTAACATTACTAACTTTACTAACTACTAACTTTACTAACTTTACTAACTTTACTAACTTTACTAACTTTAGGTACTAACTTTACTAACTTTACTAACTTTACTAACATTACTAACATTACTAACTTTAGGTACTAACTTTACTAACATTACTAACTTTACTAACTACGAATATACATTGTACCTGATGATGAACTTCGATTGCATGCAACCTTTAGACTGTTTTGAACGGTCTGCAGTTAGCTCGATTGTATATACTGGTTTTATTTTTTTCTATTCCGTTTATTTTTATACATTTTTTTAAATTTAGCTCTTGTTAGCTTGTTCTTATAATTTTCAGTACTTTACTTATTTACCTTATAGAACTTCATTAACAACGAAAATTATAATCAAAAAATGTATACCTACTTGTAAATATACAATTCAAATCATTGAGCTAACTACAGACGGTCGAAAACAGTCTAGAGGTATCTCAATTGTTTACTTTATTAATTTAAGAAAGGAAATAACAATCAAGGAATAGAACCTTATTAAAACTATTATTTACAATATTTTGGTAGGTTGAAAACAGTCTAGAGTTAGCTCAACTGAATGAAAGAATGGATGAAAACTCTTTATTATACTTAAATGTACCACAAAAAGGCTGAAAATGATACATAAAAATACTGCAAACTAAGACTAAGTATAAATAAATAAATAAAATAAAAAATAAAAAAGCCTTTATTTGATCCTGCTACATAACTACTTAGATTAATATTGTTTATACTATACTTATTTTATTTATACTATACTTATTTAAATTATACTATACTTATTTTAATTATAAGCAAGGTCCCCAGGTTGGGTAAAGGCCTCCTCCAATTCCCATAAATATAACATTTATTGTATGCAGTGTCCAGTGCTTTGACAATCGTTTTGTAGATTTCTTCAAATTCTTCCTCACTTGCATATTCCATTGGTGCATACACCTAGCCGTTTTGTTATTCCTATATTTTATTTTGTTTCTCATAAACCCTATAGTGCTTTCTCTAATTCTAATAGGCGTTCATATGACGATAAGGTTCTAACATTGTAGGTGTGTTCCTATGTGTATTTATTATGGTTTTTCTTTGTTTCTGCTCTCAGTCTTTGTGGTATCTATTTTTGGAGGGTTATGGTCGTACTCTTCCACGGTGACCGGCCGGATTGGAAGATTATTTTGTTTGTTTCTTGTTTTTAATTGTAAGTTTCTTTGTTCTGTGTCGGAGGAGGCGCTGAATTGCTATGCTTGTTTGTTCTGATTATTGTTCTTATTCGTTGTATCTTTGACTACGTAATTTAGTATTCCCTGTTTAATGATCCCTTCAGAGAAGCTGCTAGACCTCTTGACCGATGCAATAATTTTTTGTGTTTTGTTCTTTTTATTTACTTGCGTATTTTTCTCTATATTGGTTTCAGTGGCAGTCTCGGGTGACATAGGCAGCTTCCTTTTAGTGTTATTTTTTGATATTATCAGTTTGTCATATATAACTTTAGCTATGTTTCCCTTTTCTCTTTCCTGTTGTAATTGTTCTTGTAGCTCTCTTCTCTTCTCTAATACATGTTTTGGAAAGTCTTCTTTAATGTAATAATGTGTATCTTTTATTGCTCTTTTTTGCTTCAAAATTTTTATCTTTGTGCCTAGAGTTGTGAAGGTCACTACTGTCGGACGTAGTTTTTCATCTTTCTTTCCTATTCTTTTTATTTCTTGGATCTCGTTGTAGCTTATTTTAAGAGAAAGATATTGTTCCGCCCATACAATGAAGTTTCGTTCTAGGTTATCGTATGATTTTTCATTCTCTTCTATTCCGAAAAATACCAAATTATTTTTCCTTGCCTGTCTCTCTAAAGCTTGTAGTCTTTTTTCCTGGTTTTCTACTATTTCTTTCAAATTTTCGTGATTTTTTTCCACTGCTAAAAATTTTTCATCAAATATCCTGCTTATATTCTGTGTAACTTTCTCAGTAACATTATTTCCCATTTCTCGGATTTCTTGTCTTTGATTATCCAAATCCTTCTTTATTGCCGCAAGCACTTTCAAAACTTCGTCCATATTTCAAAGTTACACTTAGCGCCCTCTTGTAGTTCTTGGCGGAAGGTCTTGGCTGAGTAGTATCAGTGCCAATAATTGCAAAATAAATAGACTTTGTGTTTGGTCTTTGTCGATGTAGTTTTGACGCTGGCCGCTAGATGGCACTGTCGGTAGTCTGAGGTAGTTCTGTGATGACTTGATATATTTTTGTGTGGTTTTTAGGTTATGTTAGTTCCCAGATTCGCGTAGATGCACAGGACAAACCTGGTAGAATGCGCAAGAGGTAAATTTTGGTTCACTTCGCTTTTAATTTCAGTTTTTTATAGTTCATCACTAAGAGGAAAGTGGTTATTTTGCTGCACAGTGTCCTTTGTATTTTGATTGTTTTTTGTCACTATTAGCTCAAATATATATAAATAAATAAATAATAATAAATAATTTCGGACAGTCCACACAGCATAATCCAGCCCAAGCTAAGCAGTTAAGATAGATAAGGGCGACCCTATCGCTAAAAGCGATCTCTTCCAGGCAACCTTTGGATGGACCGGATATAAAAGAACAATATAGACGGTGGTAGTTACATTAGATCTACTTCTCTAGATAGATGGAAAAGAAAAAAATACATACCCAATAAGCTTCCAATGTTATAAACTTACATAAACATGTAACTTTATATAGTTAGATAAATAATGTACCACACGTTCATGTGGTAATTCCGGGAAAAATGTATAAAATGTTACCTATGTGTTATTCCAGACTATGATCTATCTCTTTGCCAAATTTCATCCATATCCGTTCAGTAGTTTTTGCATGAAAGAGTAACAAATATCCATCTATCCATCCATACTTACAAACTTTCGCGTTTATAATATTACTAGCGACCCGCCCCGGATTCGCATATTCATTAAAATATGCAAATTTTAATATTTTTGAGATAAGCACATTAATGTAGTAAATACAATATCAATACAATATCGAGCTCGTATTTTTTTACCTGATTATGAGACTAGATGCCGTAAGTTCCACTTTCTTCCCACTCTTTAAACGCAGACAAGAGTGGCTGATTTGACTTACCTAATTATTATAGCAAACGGAACTGTTGATTGCCCAGAGCTTCTTGAGCAAATAGGACTGCGCACATGCACGCTTGCACCTATCGTAAGGACTAATTATAGGCAGAACGCATTTGTTTATAGAGCTTCTAGCTCGTTTAACTCATTAGTACATGAAAACAGCAATATAGATTTATTCAACACCAGTTCAAGTAAGCTTAAACGCTTGCTTAATGATACATTTTTCGTTTTAGTTTGAGAAATTCTCTTGTTTGTGCTTGTACTTAGTATAAAAAACAATCTATTTTTCTTTTTTAGTTATTGTTATTGCTAGTAAGTCGTCAACTTAACTTCTTTGTTTAAGCAGTTTTACTAATAGGTTTATATACTTTTAATATATCTAGTTTTCTGTAAAAATTTTTTAAGTTAAAATTAATACCTATATGTCTACTTTCTGTAAATTCATCTCAAGTCAACAGATCTCAAGTTGCTGCTTTAATTTATTATTAGTGAAAACTTTTAATTGGCCTTAATTTAAAAATTCTTTGTATCTACTCATTGTCTAGCTGTAAGTTTTCCTAAAATTGTAAAAATAAAATAAAATAAATTTGAAGTATGTTTTTTGTTTTAATACAATAATACCTAAATTATGTCACAGTAACAGCTGTTTTCTGGAACGCAGATCATCTTAATAGTTAACTAATCAATGTTCAAATCTCTATTCAAGTGTCATTTGGGTTTCTCGAACATTGATTACGTACTTATATTTTGAAAAACAAAACTCTTGTCAAATAACATAATACGCTAATTAGGCCTGATTCTTTGTTCAAGCTCTTGTCAAATCAATAATTAACTAATCGGCGATTTTGCTCTAATTAGTTGAAATTATTACAACAATTTGCTGTATTTTTCCAAGTTCTAAACCGGGGTATAATACATAAAAAATCAACAGGTTGGTAATCCAAAAGCCATACACTACATAGTATAAACTAGAGTCGCTTTCTCTGTCCCTATGTCATTATGTCCCTTTGAACGCTTAAATCTTTAAAACTACGCAACGGATTTTGATGCGGTTTTTTTTAATAGATAGAGTGATTCAAGAGGAAGGTTTATACGTATAATATAAAACCGTGCAAAGTCGGGGCGGGTCGCTAGTTATTAATAAATGAACCTGCTACTAAATTATCGTGAATTAAATACTATGAACGTAATTGTAGGTATATTATGAGTATTAAATGTAGGGTACTAAGGTAAGTTGTTCCGGGACCGATCGTCATAGATGGCCACCTTCTTGAAATTGTTTCCGAGTAGATACACTTACCTTGGGCAAATTGTGCAGTTAGGTAAAAACTATTTTGAGAAGGAGGCCAAGAGGAGGATCCAGCTAGGCTGGGCAGCATTTGAGAAACTACGTCGGGTCTTCTCGACATCCATACCGCAATATTTGAAAACGAAAGTTTTCAACCAGTGCGTCCTACCTAAGAGTGTCCACGACTCACGGTAGGGCTGGTCCACCAGTTCAAAGTCGCTCAGCGAGCTATGGAAAGAGCTATGTGAGGAGTCTCTCTGAAGGATAGGATTCATTATGAATACATCCGACAGAGAACCAAGTTATCGACATAGCTCAAAGAATTAGCAAGCTGAAGTGGCAGTGGGCTGGCCATATCTCGCGAAGAAACGACAACCGTTGGGATAAACGTGTTCTTGAGTGGAGACCGCGACTCGGTAAGGTACTAAGGTAAGGTTTATTAGATAGTCAGATAGTCATTTTATTGGTAATTTTTTTTACAAGTCATTTCACATTATATTTAGTACATATTAACAGATAGGTACCTACTAATAAATGCAGTGTAAAATCAAATATACTTAGACAAAAAGGAAATGCACAAACATTAGTACAACTCAAAAATCTTTATCAACATTCATATTCAGATTCATACCTACTTATTAATTAAAGGTCATTCATATTCAGATTCATTTTAATTCAGCAGTAAATAATTGTTAGCCATTTGTGTTTTCTTTTCTGGAATTAAATACATAGAGTAAACGAGTTCTTGAGTGGAGATCGCGATTCACTAAGCGTAATGTATGACGCCCTTCAGCATGGTGGGATGGCGATCTGCGAAGGACTGCAGACTACCATACTAAAATGTGGCAAAATGAAGACAGGGCGTTATAGCACTTATAGGTCTCATTATATATACCTAGGGTAGGCATAATTATTTCCAGCAGAGCATTGATTTTTGCAATCGAAGAGTTCATAATATGAAAATTAAAAACTTGCTGCAAACCCCTTCTGAGCTTTAAAAAAGTGGTTGAATTTAATTTATCGCTAAAATAAACATATTATTATGGCTCCTAACAGCTTCCTAAAAGTATATTCCGTACAATATGTATCTCTCTCTATTCTGTCTACCTTCTGTACCAACCGAACAAAGGAGGTTGGTTTCAGTCCTGACCCCTAACCTGAAACTAACCTCTAGAATTGAAACCTCTTTTGTATTGTGCCGCCATTTGCAATGAAGAGAACCTATGGCAATTAAATTATTCTGCCGATGTTCAAAAAATATTTTTTTTTCTTCTGTAAATATTATGGAAAAACTGAAAATGCAAAGTTCCTTAGGATTTTAAGACGATTCGAACGATATATTCAGTATCGTTCTTCAAATTTTTGGGACAGGCCATAAGGGATTCTTGCCATTGTTCTTTCATCTAAACAACTTATGTAGTTACGGAGATTACCTATAACAAACATTCACACAGACTTTCCCAATTATTATAATAGTAAGGTAAGATAGTAAGGTAAGACTTGGACCAAAAGTAGAAAGCGCCGGCCAATGAAAAAATAAATGAAATATTTCGGTAGAACATAACGTCTCGATAATTTTTAGCTATGGCTGCTATGCTGTGCTATTATTATTTAAGTGGTTAAATGAGGTCAAAAATTCGTAATTTTTGATATCGATTTTTGAAAAATCGATATTTCAGTAACTAACCAAATGAGTAATCTACTACCTCTACATAAAAATAAGTCGGGTTTTCCTTCCTGACGCTATAACTCCAGAACGCACGAACCAATTTCCACGGTTTTGCATTCGTTGGAAAGGTCTCGGGCTCCGTGAGGTTTATAGTAATGTATAATAAAACCGTGCGAAGCCGGGGCGGGGCGCTAGTTTTTTATAAGGATATCTATGACTTAAATGAAATGTCCCCTTTTAAGTGCACAATTCATTTATTTCGAGGTACTTTCACTGACCTTATACACAAATCTATCTTATCATAATCCTATCTTCCTTATCTATCTTATCTTCGAGACCTTCCGCCGGAGGCCTAATTGACACTTCTTGGTGTCTTGCAAAGCACATGTACCTACCATACCATCAAGTTTTAGATTATACCCAGAAAATAAGGTCCATACACCACATCGTTATAATTAAAATAGGGGTGATTTACTCTCATTCGGGCATTATTTTTTGAAGGGACCTATCGTTGCTGGTACCTATAGAGTCAGTGTTTTTTCAATTATTTATACTGTACTATAAATTTTATTAAATTTTTATTAAACCTGTAATAATTAAGTTGTTAAACTTATAAATTGTGCATATATTTACTAAAATATATTTCATATATTTTGGTAATAGTTTAGTAGTAGTTTTTTAATTACATAACTTTAATAGCGAAGAAGGGGAAATGAAACATAATTTAGATTAAACATTAGATGAAATTTATTTAGTCCGGTCAATTTAGACATTCGAAGCTACATAAATTCCCCTTCATTTTTCACGATTTTCATCAAAACGGTAAGTTTTATCATAAAAAATATCGACAAAAATTGTAAATTATCTACAAAAAATGGTTAGGTTCAGTTCGGTTCGGTTCGGTTCGTTAGGTTAGGTTAGGTTAGGTTAGTTTAGGTTAGGCTAGGTTCGGTTAGGTTCGGTTAGGTTCGGTTCGGTTCGGTTCGGTTCGGTTCGTTAGGTTAGGTTAGGTTAGGTTAGGTTAGGTTAGGTTAGGTTAGGTTAGGTTAGGTTAGGCTAGGTTCGGTTAGGCTAGGTTCGGTTAGGTTCGGTTCGGTTCGGTTCGGTTCGTTAGGTTAGGTTAGGTTAGGTTAGGTTAGGTTAGGTTAGGTTAGGTTAGGTTAGGTTAGGTTAGGTTAGGTTAGGTTAGGTTAGGTTAGGTTAGGTTAGGTTAGGTTAGGTTAGTTAGGTAAAGTTAGGTTAGGTTAGGTTCCATGACTGGTGGACTAACCTAACCTAACTTAAATTAACCTAACCTAACCTAACCTAACCTAACCTAACCTAACCTAACCTAACCTAACCTAACCTAACCTAACCTAACCTAACCTAACCTAACCTAACCTAACCTAACGAACCGAACCGAACCGAAACGAACCTAACCGAACCTAGCCTAACCGAACCGAACCGAACCTAACCATTTTTTGTATATAATTTTATGATTTACAATTTTTGTCGATATATTTTTATGATAAAAATTAACGTTTTGATGAAATACATAGCCATAGATATAATTTTTGACCTCATTTAACCACTCAAATAATAATGCTCAAAATACCAATAAAATATCAATACCATTAATGGACTTATTTAAACGAACGTTTTTAATGTAGTCGTTAGTTATTCCTTAATAAATAAATAAACTAGATCCATTACTATCTTAGTAAGTAGGTAAAGTAATATTTATTCAAAGAAAGGTTAACAATTTTATATACTTAAGACTATTGTACAGTTAAAATATTTTAAAATTAAGTATGTCTAATTGTATGTCTATTTGATTGGCTACGGCCCCACACTAGGCTCAGGGCCCGTGTCGTGGATCTTGGAAGAAACATATTGAGTCGACCTGTAAAAAAATGGCGAAAGTAATTTACGCGCTTAAGCAACTTAGACCCATTTCTTTAGATATTCAAATTCAAAATGCTTTATTTCCTTAAGACCTTACAGGACACTTGGACACATAAAGCTCTGAAAGACATATATTACGCATATATTTACTCAATTATGTCTTATGGTATCATTTTATTTGGGAGCTCTACAGATTACGAATGTATACTTAAATTACAAAAGCGTGCCATAAGAGTATTAATGAAAGCGAAATACAGAGAGTCAAAAACCTTCGGATATTAGCATCAGTAGCGGTATTCATAAAAAAAATAATTTGAAAGAATATACAATCGGAGGCGAAAGTAGCAAACGTGCCACGCTGCAGAAAATAATGCTAGAGCCGATTCACCATCGACTGAAAATCGCAAAACGGCTCCCTAAAATAATGGGCCAAAAGCTATATAAACAAGCTCCCGATAGATCTTAAACTTACTAAAAGTGAATTTTTTTGCTTGACAAGACGCTATATACCTCTAGTATTAAAGAGTTTTTAGATAACGACCACAGCAAGTACGAAATAAAATCAACTAAACTAAAACTGATGGGTAACATCACTTAATCTAATAGTAGAGTCCTAATTTTAAGAAATTATATTTTTATTATAATAATAAACCATAGATACATATGTTATAAAATTCTGACGAGTCATAGCCTGATCATTTAATTTTAAGTACCTAAATACTTTAACAACGCAACGGTTTTAGGCAACGCTCGTCGCCGTACAACTCCCGCGTGATCCGGTTCGAGGACACTGCCAGGCGGGGAGTTTGACTGGGGCGGTACATCTGTCAAAGAATAACGCAGGTGTCCTAAGGCCAGCTCAGCGAGGACGGAAAACTCGCGTGGAGCAAAAGGGCAAAAGCTGGCTTGATCCAGATGTTCAGTACGCATAGGGACTGCGAAAGCACGGCCTATCGATCCTTTAGTACTAAAGAGTTTTTAGCAAGAGGTGCCAGAAAAGTTACCACAGGGATAACTGGCTTGTGGCAGCCAAGCGTTCATAGCGACGTTGCTTTTTGAGCCTTCGATGTCGGCTCTTCCTATCATTGCGAAGCAAAATTCGCCAAGCGTTGGATTGTTCACCCATCAAAAGGGAACGTGAGCTGGGTTTAGACCGTCGTGAGACAGGTTAGTTTTACCCTACTGATGGCTTGTCGTTGCGATAGTAATACTGCTCAGTACGAGAGGAACCGCAGTTTCGGACATTTGGTTCATGCACTCGGCCGAGCGGCTGGTGGTGCGAAGCTACCATCCGCGGGATTATGCCTGAACGCCTCTAAGGCCGAAGCCAGCCTAGCCGAATCCGGCAAGGATAAGCTCACTGTGGAGCCCCGAGAGTCGGGAGGCTCTAAACAATGTGACTTTACTAGTTGCGCTTTACTTCGTAAGGCGTGACGTCGAAGCCCATTTGGACCGCGGAGATCGGTGCGTACGGTTTAACACGTGCACCACGGCTCCTTCTGGTTCGGATATAACTCAGTTCGATGTCGGGGCTCGGAATAGTCTGTAGACGACTTACGTTCCTGGCGGGGTGTTGTGGTCGGTAGAGCAGCGTCGTGCTGCGATCTGTTGAGACTCAGCCCTACGCCAGGTGATTCGTCCGAGGACGAGTTTTTTTTTTTTAATTTTTATAGTATTGTTATTCTATGAACATGTAAAACGGCAAGGTCCGAGTCTAACTTTACTAACTTAACTAACATTACTAACTTTACTAACTATACTAACATTACTCATTTTAACATTACTAACATTACTACTAACTTTAACATTACTAACTTTACCAACATAACTAACTTTACTAACTTTACTAACATTACTAACTTTACTAACTTTAGGTACTAACTTTACTAACTTTACTAACATTACTAACTTTACTAACTACTAACTTTACTAACTTTACTAACTTTACTAACTTTACTAACTTTAGGTACTAACTTTACTAACTTTACTAACTTTACTAACATTACTAACATTACTAACTTTAGGTACTAACTTTACTAACATTACTAACTTTACTAACTACGAATATACATTGTACCTGATGATGAACTTCGATTGCATGCAACCTTTAGACTGTTTTGAACGGTCTGCTGTTAGCTCGATTGTATATACTGGTTTTATTTTTTTCTATTCCGTTTATTTTTATACATTTTTTTAAATTTAGCTCTTGTTAGCTTGTTCTTGTAATTTTCAGTACTTTACTTATTTACCTTATAGAACTTCATTAACAACGAAAATTATAATCAAAAAATGTATACCTACTTGTAAATATACAATTCAAATCATTGAGCTAACTACAGACGGTCGAAAACAGTCTAGAGGTATCTCAATTGTTTACTTTATTAATTTAAGAAAGGAAATAACAATCAAGGAATAGAACCTTATTAAAACTATTATTTACAATATTTTGGTAGGTTGAAAACAGTCTAGAGTTAGCTCAACTGAATGAAAGAATGGATGAAAACTCTTTATTATACTTAAATGTACCACAAAAAGGCTGAAAATGATACATAAAAATACTGCAAACTAAGACTAAGTATAAATAAATAAATAATAATAAATAATTTCGGACAGTCCACACAGCATAATCCAGCCCAAGCTAAGCAGTTAAGATAGATAAGGGCGACCCTATCGCTAAAAGCGATCTCTTCCAGGCAACCTTTGGATGGACCGGATATAAAAGAACAATATAGACGGTGGTAGTTACATTAGATCTACTTCTCTAGATAGATGGAAAAGAAAAAAATACATACCCAATAAGCTTCCAATGTTATAAACTTACATAAACATGTAACTTTATATAGTTAGATAAATAATGTACCACACGTTCATGTGGTAATTCCGGGAAAAATGTATAAAATGTTACCTATGTGTTATTCCAGACTATGATCTATCTCTTTGCCAAATTTCATCCATATCCGTTCAGTAGTTTTTGCATGAAAGAGTAACAAATATCCATCTATCCATCCATACTTACAAACTTTCGCGTTTATAATATTACTAGCGACCCGCCCCGGATTCGCATATTCATTAAAATATGCAAATTTTAATATTTTTGAGATAAGCACATTAATGTAGTAAATACAATATCAATACAATATCGAGCTCGTATTTTTTTACCTGATTATGAGACTAGATGCCGTAAGTTCCACTTTCTTCCCACTCTTTAAACGCAGACAAGTGGCTGATTTGACTTACCTAATTATTATAGCAAACGGAACTGTTGATTGCCCAGAGCTTCTTGAGCAAATAGGACTGCGCACATGCACGCTTGCACCTATCGTAAGGACTAATTATAGGCAGAACGCATTTGTTTATAGAGCTTCTAGCTCGTTTAACTCATTAGTACATGAAAACAGCAATATAGATTTATTCAACACCAGTTCAAGTAAGCTTAAACGCTTGCTTAATGATACATTTTTCGTTTTAGTTTGAGAAATTCTCTTGTTTGTGCTTGTACTTAGTATAAAAAACAATCTATTTTTCTTTTTTAGTTATTGTTATTGCTAGTAAGTCGTCAACTTAACTTCTTTGTTTAAGCAGTTTTACTAATAGGTTTATATACTTTTAATATATCTAGTTTTCTGTAAAATTTTTTTAAGTTAAAATTAATACCTATATGTCTACTTTCTGTAAATTCATCTCAAGTCAACAGATCTCAAGTTGCTGCTTTAATTTATTATTAGTGAAAACTTTTAATTGGCCTTAATTTAAAAATTCTTTGTATCTACTCATTGTCTAGCTGTAAGTTTTCCTAAAATTGTAAAAATAAAATAAAATAAATTTGAAGTATGTTTTTTGTTTTAATACAATAATACCTAAATTATGTCACAGTAACAGCTGTTTTCTGGAACGCAGATCATCTTAATAGTTAACTAATCAATGTTCAAATCTCTATTCAAGTGTCATTTGGGTTTCTCGAACATTGATTACGTACTTATATTTTGAAAAACAAAACTCTTGTCAAATAACATAATACGCTAATTAGGCCTGATTCTTTGTTCAAGCTCTTGTCAAATCAATAATTAACTAATCGGCGATTTTGCTCTAATTAGTTGAAATTATTACAACAATTTGCTGTATTTTTCCAAGTTCTAAACCGGGGTATAATACATAAAAAATCAACAGGTTGGTAATCCAAAAGCCATACACTACATAGTATAAACTAGAGTCGCTTTCTCTGTCCCTATGTCATTATGTCCCTTTGAACGCTTAAATCTTTAAAACTACGCAACGGATTTTGATGCGGTTTTTT
Organism: Eupithecia centaureata; assembly: GCA_944547425.1. Taxonomy (NCBI): domain Eukaryota; kingdom Metazoa; phylum Arthropoda; class Insecta; order Lepidoptera; family Geometridae; genus Eupithecia; species Eupithecia centaureata. The sequence goes on along the minus strand of OX155701.1, from coordinate 31,749 downwards.
TTAATAGATAGAGTGATTCAAGAGGAAGGTTTATACGTATAATATAAAACCGTGCAAAGTCGGGGCGGGTCGCTAGTTATTAATAAATGAACCTGCTACTAAATTATCGTGAATTAAATACTATGAACGTAATTGTAGGTATATTATGAGTATTAAATGTAGGGTACTAAGGTAAGTTGTTCCGGGACCGATCGTCATAGATGGCCACCTTCTTGAAATTGTTTCCGAGTAGATACACTTACCTTGGGCAAATTGTGCAGTTAGGTAAAAACTATTTTGAGAAGGAGGCCAAGAGGAGGATCCAGCTAGGCTGGGCAGCATTTGAGAAGCTACGTCGGGTCTTCTCGACATCCATACCGCAATATTTGAAAACGAAAGTTTTCAACCAGTGCGTCCTACCTAAGAGTGTCCACGACTCACGGTAGGGCTGGTCCACCAGTTCAAAGTCGCTCAGCGAGCTATGGAAAGAGCTATGTGAGGAGTCTCTCTGAAGGATAGGATTCATTATGAATACATCCGACAGAGAACCAAGTTATCGACATAGCTCAAAGAATTAGCAAGCTGAAGTGGCAGTGGGCTGGCCATATCTCGCGAAGAAACGACAACCGTTGGGATAAACGTGTTCTTGAGTGGAGACCGCGACTCGGTAAGGTACTAAGGTAAGGTTTATTAGATAGTCAGATAGTCATTTTATTGGTAATTTTTTTTACAAGTCATTTCACATTATATTTAGTACATATTAACAGATAGGTACCTACTAATAAATGCAGTGTAAAATCAAATATACTTAGACAAAAAGGAAATGCACAAACATTAGTACAACTCAAAAATCTTTATCAACATTCATATTCAGATTCATACCTACTTATTAATTAAAGGTCATTCATATTCAGATTCATTTTAATTCAGCAGTAAATAATTGTTAGCCATTTGTGTTTTCTTTTCTGGAATTAAATACATAGAGTAAACGAGTTCTTGAGTGGAGATCGCGATTCACTAAGCGTAATGTATGACGCCCTTCAGCATGGTGGGATGGCGATCTGCGAAGGACTGCAGACTACCATACTAAAATGTGGCAAAATGAAGACAGGGCGTTATAGCACTTATAGGTCTCATTATATATACCTAGGGTAGGCATAATTATTTCCAGCAGAGCATTGATTTTTGCAATCGAAGAGTTCATAATATGAAAATTAAAAACTTGCTGCAAACCCCTTCTGAGCTTTAAAAAAGTGGTTGAATTTAATTTATCGCTAAAATAAACATATTATTATGGCTCCTAACAGCTTCCTAAAAGTATATTCCGTACAATATGTATCTCTCTCTATTCTGTCTACCTTCTGTACCAACCGAACAAAGGAGGTTGGTTTCAATCCTGACCCCTAACCTGAAACTAACCTCTAGAATTGAAACCTCTTTTGTATTGTGCCGCCATTTGCAATGAAGAGAACCTATGGAAATTAAATTATTCTGCCGATGTTCAAAAAATATTTTTTTTTCTTCTGTAAATATTATGGAAAAACTGAAAATGCAAAGTTCCTTAGGATTTTAAGACGATTCGAACGATATATTCAGTATCGTTCTTCAAATTTTTGGGACAGGCCATAAGGGATTCTTGCCATTGTTCTTTCATCTAAACAACTTATGTAGTTACGGAGATTACCTATAACAAACATTCACACAGACTTTCCCAATTATTATAATAGTAAGGTAAGATAGTAAGGTAAGACTTGGACCAAAAGTAGAAAGCGCCGGCCAATGAAAAAATAAATGAAATATTTCGGTAGAACATAACGTCTCGATAATTTTTAGCTATGGCTGCTATGCTGTGCTATTATTATTTAAGTGGTTAAATGAGGTCAAAAATTCGTAATTTTTGATATCGATTTTTGAAAAATCGATATTTCAGTAACTAACCAAATGAGTAATCTACTACCTCTACATAAAAATAAGTCGGGTTTTCCTTCCTGACGCTATAACTCCAGAACGCACGAACCAATTTCCACGGTTTTGCATTCGTTGGAAAGGTCTCGGGCTCCGTGAGGTTTATAGTAATGTATAATAAAACCGTGCGAAGCCGGGGCGGGGCGCTAGTTTTTTATAAGGATATCTATGACTTAAATGAAATGTCCCCTTTTAAGTGCACAATTCATTTATTTCGAGGTACTTTCACTGACCTTATACACAAATCTATCTTATCATAATCCTATCTTCCTTATCTATCTTATCTTCGAGACCTTCCGCCGGAGGCCTAATTGACACTTCTTGGTGTCTTGCAAAGCACATGTACCTACCATACCATCAAGTTTTAGATTATACCCAGAAAATAAGGTCCATACACCACATCGTTATAATTAAAATAGGGGTGATTTACTCTCATTCGGGCATTATTTTTTGAAGGGACCTATCGTTGCTGGTACCTATAGAGTCAGTGTTTTTTCAATTATTTATACTGTACTATAAATTTTATTAAATTTTTATTAAACCTGTAATAATTAAGTTGTTAAACTTATAAATTGTGCATATATTTACTAAAATATATTTCATATATTTTGGTAATAGTTTAGTAGTAGTTTTTTAATTACATAACTTTAATAGCGAAGAAGGGGAAATGAAACATAATTTAGATTAAACATTAGATGAAATTTATTTAGTCCGGTCAATTTAGACATTCGAAGCTACATAAATTCCCCTTCATTTTTCACGATTTTCATCAAAACGGTAAGTTTTATCATAAAAAATATCGACAAAAATTGTAAATTATCTACAAAAAATGGTTAGGTTCAGTTCGGTTCGGTTCGGTTCGTTAGGTTAGGTTAGGTTAGGTTAGTTTAGGTTAGGCTAGGTTCGGTTAGGTTCGGTTAGGTTCGGTTCGGTTCGGTTCGGTTCGGTTCGTTAGGTTAGGTTAGGTTAGGTTAGGTTAGGTTAGGTTAGGTTAGGTTAGGCTAGGTTCGGTTAGGCTAGGTTCGGTTAGGTTCGGTTCGGTTCGGTTCGGTTCGTTAGGTTAGGTTAGGTTAGGTTAGGTTAGGTTAGGTTAGGTTAGGTTAGGTTAGGTTAGGTTAGGTTAGGTTAGGTTAGGTTAGGTTAGGTTAGGTTAGGTTAGGTTAGGTTAGGTTAGGTTAGTTTAGGTTAGGTTAGGCTAGGTTCGGTTAGGTTCGGTTAGGTTCGGTTCGGTTCGGTTCGGTTCGTTAGGTTAGGTTAGGTTAGGTTAGGTTAGGTTAGGTTAGGTTAGGTTAGGTTAGGTTAGGTTAGGTTAGGTTAGTTAGGTAAAGTTAGGTTAGGTTAGGTTCCATGACTGGTGGACTAACCTAACCTAACTTAAATTAACCTAACCTAACCTAACCTAACCTAACCTAACCTAACCTAACCTAACCTAACCTAACCTAACCTAACCTAACCTAACCTAACCTAACCTAACCTAACCTAACCTAACCTAACCTAACCTAACCTAACGAACCGAACCGAACCGAACCGAACCTAACCGAACCTAGCCTAACCGAACCGAACCGAACCTAACCATTTTTTGTATATAATTTTATGATTTACAATTTTTGTCGATATATTTTTATGATAAAAATTAACGTTTTGATGAAATACATAGCCATAGATATAATTTTTGACCTCATTTAACCACTCAAATAATAATGCTCAAAATACCAATAAAATATCAATACCATTAATGGACTTATTTAAACGAACGTTTTTAATGTAGTCGTTAGTTATTCCTTACTAAATAAATAAACTAGATCCATTACTATCTTAGTAAGTAGGTAAAGTAATATTTATTCAAAGAAAGGTTAACAATTTTATATACTTAAGACTATTGTACAGTTAAAATATTTTAAAATTAAGTATGTCTAATTGTATGTCTATTTGATTGGCTACGGCCCCACACTAGGCTCAGGGCCCGTGTCGTGGATCTTGGAAGAAACATATTGAGTCGACCTGTAAAAAAATGGCGAAAGTAATTTACGCGCTTAAGCAACTTAGACCCATTTCTTTAGATATTCAAATTCAAAATGCTTTATTTCCTTAAGACCTTACAGGACACTTGGACACATAAAGCTCTGAAAGACATATATTACGCATATATTTACTCAATTATGTCTTATGGTATCATTTTATTTGGGAGCTCTACAGATTACGAATGTATACTTAAATTACAAAAGCGTGCCATAAGAGTATTAATGAAAGCGAAATACAGAGAGTCAAAAACCTTCGGATATTAGCATCAGTAGCGGTATTCATAAAAAAAATAATTTGAAAGAATATACAATCGGAGGCGAAAGTAGCAAACGTGCCACGCTGCAGAAAATAATGCTAGAGCCGATTCACCATCGACTGAAAATCGCAAAACGGCTCCCTAAAATAATGGGCCAAAAGCTATATAAACAAGCTCCCGATAGATCTTAAACTTACTAAAAGTGAATTTTTTTGCTTGACAAGACGCTATATACCTCTAGTATTAAAGAGTTTTTAGATAACGACCACAGCAAGTACGAAATAAAATCAACTAAACTAAAACTGATGGGTAACATCACTTAATCTAATAGTAGAGTCCTAATTTTAAGAAATTATATTTTTATTATAATAATAAACCATAGATACATATGTTATAAAATTCTGACGAGTCATAGCCTGATCATTTAATTTTAAGTACCTAAATACTTTAACAACGCAACGGTTTTAGGCAACGCTCGTCGCCGTACAACTCCCGCGTGATCCGGTTCGAGGACACTGCCAGGCGGGGAGTTTGACTGGGGCGGTACATCTGTCAAAGAATAACGCAGGTGTCCTAAGGCCAGCTCAGCGAGGACGGAAACCTCGCGTGGAGCAAAAGGGCAAAAGCTGGCTTGATCCAGATGTTCAGTACGCATAGGGACTGCGAAAGCACGGCCTATCGATCCTTTAGTACTAAAGAGTTTTTAGCAAGAGGTGCCAGAAAAGTTACCACAGGGATAACTGGCTTGTGGCAGCCAAGCGTTCATAGCGACGTTGCTTTTTGAGCCTTCGATGTCGGCTCTTCCTATCATTGCGAAGCAAAATTCGCCAAGCGTTGGATTGTTCACCCATCAAAAGGGAACGTGAGCTGGGTTTAGACCGTCGTGAGACAGGTTAGTTTTACCCTACTGATGGCTTGTCGTTGCGATAGTAATACTGCTCAGTACGAGAGGAACCGCAGTTTCGGACATTTGGTTCATGCACTCGGCCGAGCGGCCGGTGGTGCGAAGCTACCATCCGCGGGATTATGCCTGAACGCCTCTAAGGCCGAAGCCAGCCTAGCCGAATCCGGCAAGGATATGCTCACTGTGGAGCCCCGAGAGTCGGGAGGCTCTAAACAATGTGACTTTACTAGTTGCGCTTTACTTCGTAAGGCGTGACGTCGAAGCCCATTTGGACCGCGGAGATCGTTTAACACGTGCACCACGGCTCCTTCTGGTTCGGATATAACTCAGTTCGATGTCGGGGCTCGGAATAGTCTGTAGACGACTTACGTTCCTGGCGGGGTGTTGTGGTCGGTAGAGCAGCGTCGTGCTGCGATCTGTTGAGACTCAGCCCTACGCCAGGTGATTCGTCCGAGGACGAGTTTTTTTTTTTTTAATTTTTATAGTATTGTTATTCTATGAACATGTAAAACGGCAAGGTCCGAGTCTAACTTTACTAACTTAACTAACATTACTAACTTTACTAACTATACTAACATTACTCATTTTAACATTACTAACATTACTACTAACTTTAACATTACTAACTTTACCAACATAACTAACTTTACTAACTTTACTAACATTACTAACTTTACTAACTTTAGGTACTAACTTTACTAACTTTACTAACATTACTAACTTTACTAACTACTAACTTTACTAACTTTACTAACTTTACTAACTTTAGGTACTAACTTTACTAACTTTACTAACTTTACTAACTTTACTAACATTACTAACATTACTAACTTTAGGTACTAACTTTACTAACATTACTAACTTTACTAACTACGAATATACATTGTACCTGATGATGAACTTCGATTGCATGCAACCTTTAGACTGTTTTGAACGGTCTGCAGTTAGCTCGATTGTATATACTGGTTTTGTTTTTTTCTATTCCGTTTATTTTTATACATTTTTTTAAATTTAGCTCTTGTTAGCTTGTTCTTGTAATTTTCAGTACTTTACTTATTTACCTTATAGAACTTCATTAACAACGAAAATTATAATCAAAAAATGTATACCTACTTGTAAATATACAATTCAAATCATTGAGCTAACTACAGACGGTCGAAAACAGTCTAGAGGTATCTCAATTGTTTACTTTATTAATTTAAGAAAGGAAATAACAATCAAGGAATAGAACCTTATTAAAACTATTATTTACAATATTTTGGTAGGTTGAAAACAGTCTAGAGTTAGCTCAACTGAATGAAAGAATGGATGAAAACTCTTTATTATACTTAAATGTACCACAAAAAGGCTGAAAATGATACATAAAAATACTGCAAACTAAGACTAAGTATAAATAAATAAATAATAATAAATAATTTCGGACAGTCCACACAGCATAATCCAGCCCAAGCTAAGCAGTTAAGATAGATAAGGGCGACCCTATCGCTAAAAGCGATCTCTTCCAGGCAACCTTTGGATGGACCGGATATAAAAGAACAATATAGACGGTGGTAGTTACATTAGATCTACTTCTCTAGATAGATGGAAAAGAAAAAAATACATACCCAATAAGCTTCCAATGTTATAAACTTACATAAACATGTAACTTTATATAGTTAGATAAATAATGTACCACACGTTCATGTGGTAATTCCGGGAAAAATTTATAAAATGTTACCTATGTGTTATTCCAGACTATGATCTATCTCTTTGCCAAATTTCATCCATATCCGTTCAGTAGTTTTTGCATGAAAGAGTAACAAATATCCATCTATCCATCCATACTTACAAACTTTCGCGTTTATAATATTACTAGCGACCCGCCCCGGATTCGCATATTCATTAAAATATGCAAATTTTAATATTTTTGAGATAAGCACATTAATGTAGTAAATACAATATCAATACAATATCGAGCTCGTATTTTTTTACCTGATTATGAGACTAGATGCCGTAAGTTCCACTTTCTTCCCACTCTTTAAACGCAGACAAGTGGCTGATTTGACTTACCTAATTATTATAGCAAACGGAACTGTTGATTGCCCAGAGCTTCTTGAGCAAATAGGACTGCGCACATGCACGCTTGCACCTATCGTAAGGACTAATTATAGGCAGAACGCATTTGTTTATAGAGCTTCTAGCTCGTTTAACTCATTAGTACATGAAAACAGCAATATAGATTTATTCAACACCAGTTCAAGTAAGCTTAAACGCTTGCTTAATGATACATTTTTCGTTTTAGTTTGAGAAATTCTCTTGTTTGTGCTTGTACTTAGTATAAAAAACAATCTATTTTTCTTTTTTAGTTATTGTTATTGCTAGTAAGTCGTCAACTTAACTTCTTTGTTTAAGCAGTTTTACTAATAGGTTTATATACTTTTAATATATCTAGTTTTCTGTAAAAAATTTTTAAGTTAAAATTAATACCTATATGTCTACTTTCTGTAAATTCATCTCAAGTCAACAGATCTCAAGTTGCTGCTTTAATTTATTATTAGTGAAAACTTTTAATTGGCCTTAATTTAAAAATTCTTTGTATCTACTCATTGTCTAGCTGTAAGTTTTCCTAAAATTGTAAAAATAAAATAAAATAAATTTGAAGTATGTTTTTTGTTTTAATACAATAATACCTAAATTATGTCACAGTAACAGCTGTTTTCTGGAACGCAGATCATCTTAATAGTTAACTAATCAATGTTCAAATCTCTATTCAAGTGTCATTTGGGTTTCTCGAACATTGATTACGTACTTATATTTTGAAAAACAAAACTCTTGTCAAATAACATAATACGCTAATTAGGCCTGATTCTTTGTTCAAGCTCTTGTCAAATCAATAATTAACTAATCGGCGATTTTGCTCTAATTAGTTGAAATTATTACAACAATTTGCTGTATTTTTCCAAGTTCTAAACCGGGGTATAATACATAAAAAATCAACAGGTTGGTAATCCAAAAGCCATACACTACATAGTATAAACTAGAGTCGCTTTCTCTGTCCCTATGTCATTATGTCCCTTTGAACGCTTAAATCTTTAAAACTACGCAACGGATTTTGATGCGGTTTTTTTTAATAGATAGAGTGATTCAAGAGGAAGGTTTATACGTATAATATAAAACCGTGCAAAGTCGGGGCGGGTCGCTAGTTATTAATAAATGAACCTGCTACTAAATTATCGTGAATTAAATACTATGAACGTAATTGTAGGTATATTATGAGTATTAAATGTAGGGTACTAAGGTAAGTTGTTCCGGGACCGATCGTCATAGATGGCCACCTTCTTGAAATTGTTTCCGAGTAGATACACTTACCTTGGGCAAATTGTGCAGTTAGGTAAAAACTATTTTGAGAAGGAGGCCAAGAGGAGGATCCAGCTAGGCTGGGCAGCATTTGAGAAACTACGTCGGGTCTTCTCGACATCCATACCGCAATATTTGAAAACGAAAGTTTTCAACCAGTGCGTCCTACCTAAGAGTGTCCACGACTCACGGTAGGGCTGGTCCACCAGTTCAAAGTCGCTCAGCGAGCTATGGAAAGAGCTATGTGAGGAGTCTCTCTGAAGGATAGGATTCATTATGAATACATCCGACAGAGAACCAAGTTATCGACATAGCTCAAAGAATTAGCAAGCTGAAGTGGCAGTGGGCTGGCCATATCTCGCGAAGAAACGACAACCGTTGGGATAAACGTGTTCTTGAGTGGAGACCGCGACTCGGTAAGGTACTAAGGTAAGGTTTATTAGATAGTCAGATAGTCATTTTATTGGTAATTTTTTTTACAAGTCATTTCACATTATATTTAGTACATATTAACAGATAGGTACCTACTAATAAATGCAGTGTAAAATCAAATATACTTAGACAAAAAGGAAATGCACAAACATTAGTACAACTCAAAAATCTTTATCAACATTCATATTCAGATTCATACCTACTTATTAATTAAAGGTCATTCATATTCAGATTCATTTTAATTCAGCAGTAAATAATTGTTAGCCATTTGTGTTTTCTTTTCTGGAATTAAATACATAGAGTAAACGAGTTCTTGAGTGGAGATCGCGATTCACTAAGCGTAATGTATGACGCCCTTCAGCATGGTGGGATGGCGATCTGCGAAGGACTGCAGACTACCATACTAAAATGTGGCAAAATGAAGACAGGGCGTTATAGCACTTATAGGTCTCATTATATATACCTAGGGTAGGCATAATTATTTCCAGCAGAGCATTGATTTTTGCAATCGAAGAGTTCATAATATGAAAATTAAAAACTTGCTGCAAACCCCTTCTGAGCTTTAAAAAAGTGGTTGAATTTAATTTATCGCTAAAATAAACATATTATTATGGCTCCTAACAGCTTCCTAAAAGTATATTCCGTACAATATGTATCTCTCTCTATTCTGTCTACCTTCTGTACCAACCGAACAAAGGAGGTTGGTTTCAATCCTGACCCCTAACCTGAAACTAACCTCTAGAATTGAAACCTCTTTTGTATTGTGCCGCCATTTGCAATGAAGAGAACCTATGGAAATTAAATTATTCTGCCGATGTTCAAAAAATATTTTTTTTTCTTCTGTAAATATTATGGAAAAACTGAAAATGCAAAGTTCCTTAGGATTTTAAGACGATTCGAACGATATATTCAGTATCGTTCTTCAAATTTTTGGGACAGGCCATAAGGGATTCTTGCCATTGTTCTTTCATCTAAACAACTTATGTAGTTACGGAGATTACCTATAACAAACATTCACACAGACTTTCCCAATTATTATAATAGTAAGGTAAGATAGTAAGGTAAGTGTAGCATATTGGCTTGGGTCTCATGCCTTGTATCGCGTGTCAGTCGCTACCCGCTTGCTGAGCGGAGCGGACGTGCAGCGGTGAAGTGTTGTTGGAGCCCCGATAGAAGCCAGGAGACAGTACAATACATGTGGCGACGTCGACAAAAGTGAGTAATAGACAGTATATTATCAAATTCAAAAGAAAAAGACGGCAAAATGGAATAAATTCACCATGTGCTCGGTCTAGATTTCAACTTCTTTTGTTGATGGCAACATGTGACTACCTACCTCGTTTTCTCTTTGGCCATTGCATTGTCTGGCTCAGGAATGTTGCACCACAGGTCATATGGAAAAGAAGTTGAAAGTAAGCGTGCATAGTTTGATAGTGATTCATAATCATAATCAAGAAGTTGATTTATATTCTCTTTGGCGTTCGTGCGTGGGAAGGGAAACATATCCTTGTATAATGTTTACGACAAATAAAATACATTTATCTCTAATGGGAAGTCTATCCTGGGCTTATGTAATAGTATTTCAGAAACAAACATGGAAGGTATGGAAATTATGCTATACTTGTGCGGTCTAGCTAGACCATTTTAAAACTAGTCTTGGCAATAAAATGCGTCGGCAACTTGCCGGCAACCATCTTGTTCGTGAAAGTGTAAATTCTTTGAAGTTGAACAAGTGGAACAAAAAACAAAATTAAATTTTAGTGAACCTAGTGTCCGCATGCCCAGCGTGGGGATTATGGGCATTACTCCCATATATGAATGCCAATGAGGCGCTTATCATGGGAAGGCCAGCTAACTGAACATGGCAAAAAAATAACAAATAAATAAAATTTTTACAATAGGCCTAAATCGACGCAAAACAATCATGGATTGATTGCTAGGCGGATCAACTGCTTTGCTATAGGTATCTAACTCTTAATAAGAAAGTTGTACCCCTTCAGCAAGCAGGTAAAAGTCTGACATGAAGAGTTTAGATAGGTATATATCCTAGTCAACAGCAGACTATACCTGGACATTAAATTGTAGATATATTGTATATCATCTACAAAGGTAGATCTGAAATTAGCATATCAAAGTGATCATTTAATTGATAAATGTGCATGAACATGTTACTTATGTCAAATAGTAACAAGCAGATTAAAATCTGATCATTTAATTGATGGAACAAAAGGTTACACAACCTATGTTTCCAGGTTATCTAGTACGCTGATCATTTAATTGATACTTATACCATATCAGAGTATGAAGTAGATTCTGTCCTGAGTGGATGAGACATGCTTACAAAAGCAGCTGATAAATAATACTGAATCATTAAATTGATCACAACTCTTTAGAGAAAATAGCAGATTGAAACTTCGTATCTGAATCATTTAATTGATATTCCAGGTCGCCCCAAAGATGTCACTGACACTGGAAACATTCGACAGCGAAGGTGAGCCTACCTCGGTGGGGGCAAGATGGGAGCGTTGAAAAAGAGCTTTGCTGGTATACCTTGAAGCATCAAATATAGACAAAGATATAAAGAAACGAGCTAGCCTTTTACATTTTGGTGGACTCGGTCTGCAAGAAGTCTTCTACAATATCCCAGGAGCCAATATTGAGCCAAGCGAAAATGTAGATGTATTTGAAGTGGCAATATTCAAACTGGATACTTATTTTGCCCCAAAGCAGAGCAAGGTGTATGAACGACACATATTTAGACAGCTCAAACAAGAATCTGATGAAAAATTTGAGAAGTTTGTGGTAAGATTGAGACAACAAGCAGACAAATGTCAGTTTAATGATCGAGAAGAAAGGATTATCGATCAAATTATAGGAAATGCCACCTGCCAGTCTTAAGAAAAAAAATTCTTTGTATTGGTGATGAAATAACCCTTGACAGGGTAATAATGGAAGCAACTACATTAGAATCAGTAAATAAACAATTGGAAGAATTTAAAAACACATCGAGAACAAATGACAAAGAGGAAATTAATAAAATAGAAAGGAAAAGGAAACCATTTGATAGACAAAATACAAAGCCATCAGGGTGTGGACGATGTGGCAACCCAAGACATTCTTCGCAAGATGTGAAATGTCCAGCTATAAACAAAGACTGTTTGAAATGTGGTCTCAGAGGCCATTTTAGACAATACTGTAAAACGAAACAAGCCCTTAAAAGAAGAGCAGAAAAAGAACATGCTTTGGACGAGAAGAAAAAACGCAATAACATAGAAAAAACTGAGGTAAACCAAGTATGTGGAAAACAGGAAAAAAAAGATGATGTTGAGTATGTTTTTCATATTGATGATGATGTTGAAATAAACTGCACTATTGGAGGTGTAGAAACAAAGATGCTCATTGACTCTGGCTGTCGACAAAACCTAGTAACCGAAAATACTTGGGTTACCCTCAAAAATAATAAAGTTTGTGTATACAACCAAGTTACAAATCCAAATGTAACATTTATGGCTTTTGGCAGTACCAAACCCCTTAAAATAAAGGGAGCCTTTGATGCCAAGATCCAAGTTGGAGAGAGGTCTATAAGTTCAACATTCTATGTTGTTGTATATGGAACACGGAACTTACTGGGAAAATGCTCTGCAATGGCCTTAGGGGTTCTAAGTATTGGATTGAACCCCGAAGTCAATCAAATCCAACCTCAGGTGAAGCAAGCTCAACCTCCTGAGGTTGATCAAGTTGAAAATGTGAAATTCCCTAAATTAAGGGTGTAATGATAAACTTACCAATCAATGATTCGGTGCCTCCTGTATCTCAGCCTTATAGGTTAATATGATTTAATTTTGAATGTTGAATAAGTACTTCCATCACTGATAGAAGCTAATAAAGGTGCTTAAATGATTAAATAAAAACATTTATTTTATTTTTAGGAGGATACCTATACCTTTAGAAGATAAAGTCGAAAACAAAATTAAAGAACTATTGGAAAAAGACATAATAGAACCAGTAGAGGGCTCTTCAAAATGGGTTTCGCCAGTGGTAAGTTTCCTCGGGCATGAACTTTCAGGGGATGGAGTAAGACCACTACAAAAATATATTTCAACAGTTAAAGGATTTAGACCCCCTACAACTACTGGAGAACTACAGAGTTTCCTGGGACTAGTAAACTATGTGAGTAAATGGATTCCTGACTATGCTACAATAACTGAGCCCCTGAAATCACTTCTACGTAACAAAACTGGAGATAGATCAGATATTCAAGACCAATGGGGACCAGAACAAGAACAATGCTTCGAATCACTAAAGAGTATTTTGACACACATATCAAACTTAGGCTATTATGATGTCAGTGATCGTACAGTAGTCATAGCAGATGCCAGCCCTGTCAGTTTAGGTGGGGTTCTTGTTCAGTTCAATGATAAAGGTGACCCCAGGATTATTGCTTATGGACATAAAACCTTGACTGATTGCGAATGTCGTTACTGCCAGACGGAAAAAGAAGCTTTAGCCTTAGTGTGGGCAGTAGAACATTTTCACATATTCCTGTATGGAAAAAAGTTTGAACTAGTTACGGATCACAAGCCATTAGAGGTTATTTTTGGAATCAAATCAAAACCTTGGGCAAGGATTGAAAGGTGGGTTATGCGCTTACAGTCATATAACTATAAAGTGGTTTACCAACCTGGTAAGAGCAACATTGCAGATTCATTATCAAGACTGAGCAAAGTGGCCGAAAAATCTCAGACGGAACTAAAAGACCATCACATTTGCCAAATTGTTGAACTAGCCAGGCCTATTGCTATTTCACTTAGAGAAATAATAGATGCTTCTTCAGAAGATAAAGAAATTCTGGATGTTAAGGAAGGTGTCCATTGCAACATATGGAATAATGATGTAAAACTCTATAAAATCTTTCAAAATGAACTTTGTCTCCACGAAGGCATATTGCTAAGAGGGACAAGAATTGTGGTCCCCACTAGACTCCGCAAGAGAGTTTTGGAAGCCGCTCACGAGGGCCACCCTGGAATTGTGGCAATGAAGGCGAGGCTACGTACCAAAGTTTGGTGGCCCAAGTGTGACAAAGATGCTGAAAGCATAGTTAAATCATGTAAAGGATGCACTCTTGTGTCCGCCCCAAACCCACCGAATCCCATGAAGCGTCTAGAACTGCCAGAAGGACCCTGGATTGATATTGCAATAGACCTAATGGGCCCACTCCCTAGCGGTGACAACTTATTGGTAGTCATCAACTACTACAGCAGATATAAAGAAGTTAAGATTTGCCGGAAAACAACCTCAGCAGTTATAGTTGCCCAACTAAAGGAAATATTCAGTCGACTAGGAAATCCAACTTCTATTACAGCAGATAATGGTAAACAATTTGTAAGTGAAGAATTTAAGTCATTTTTAGTAGAAAGAAATATCACCCTCTTCAACACCATACCATATTGGCCACAACAGAACGGCGAAGTCGAACGACAGAACCGCGACATATTAAAACGATTGAAGATAAGTAAGTCTGAGAATCAAGATTGGAAGGAAAGGAAGGAGTTTACAACAGTACCTATGTATGTACAATAGTACACCACACTCTGTTACTGGGAAAACGCCATCTGAATTATTTTTCAAAAGAAAATTCAGAGATAAATTACCCATGATTAGCGACATATCTCACGGAACATCAACAGATCCGGAAGTCAAGGATAGAGATAAATAAAGAAAAGAAAAGGGGAAGGAAGACGCAGACCGGAAACGGAAAGCTGAAGAATGCGATTTGATACCTGGAGATAAAGTTTACATAAAAAATATGAACAAAGACAATAAATTAAGTTTAAACTATGAACCCATAACACACACTGTAGAACAAAGTATTGATGGAGATATTAGAGTCCGAAATGACGAAACAGGACAAAGTCGTAGGAGAAATGTAGTTCACCTAAAGAAGGTTCAAGGAGAGTGGAAAGTGTATAAAGGACAAGATGTTCAAGATGAAACCAATTATGATTCCAATGATGAAATGAATATTGACCCCTAAGTACCTAGGTACTATAAAAGCTGACAAATATTATAATTAAAACTAAAGAGAGCTTGCTTGTAAACATTGGTGATTATTTAAATAAAAGTAATTCTTAAAAATGCTACTGTTATTTTATTAATGTAAGTTTTAAATAAATATAGGTAACACATGGTTAAATTAACTGTAGGTGAATAGGTTGTTGAAACAAAAAATAAAATAATTATAAATTAAATAAAACAAAGAAGGGATGTAGCATATTGGCTTGGGTCTCATGCCTTGTATCGCGTGTCAGTCGCTACCCGCTTGCTGAGCGGAGCGGACGTGCAGCGGTGAAGTGTTGTTGGAGACCCGATAGAAGCCAGGAGACAGTACAATACAGTAAGACTTGGACCAAAAGTAGAAAGCGCCGGCCAATGAAAAAATAAATGAAATATTTCGGTAGAACATAACGTCTCGATAATTTTTAGCTATGGCTGCTATGCTGTGCTATTATTATTTAAGTGGTTAAATGAGGTCAAAAATTCGTAATTTTTGATATCGATTTTTGAAAAATCGATATTTCAGTAACTAACCAAATGAGTAATCTACTACCTCTACATAAAAATAAGTCGGGTTTTCCTTCCTGACGCTATAACTCCAGAACGCACGAACCAATTTCCACGGTTTTGCATTCGTTGGAAAGGTCTCGGGCTCCGTGAGGTTTATAGTAATGTATAATAAAACCGTGCGAAGCCGGGGCGGGGCGCTAGTTTTTTATAAGGATATCTATGACTTAAATGAAATGTCCCCTTTTAAGTGCACAATTCATTTATTTCGAGGTACTTTCACTGACCTTATACACAAATCTATCTTATCATAATCCTATCTTCCTTATCTATCTTATCTTCGAGACCTTCCGCCGGAGGCCTAATTGACACTTCTTGGTGTCTTGCAAAGCACATGTACCTACTATACCATCAAGTTTTAGATTATACCCAGAAAATAAGGTCCATACACCACATCGTTATAATTAAAATAGGGGTGATTTACTCTCATTCGGGCATTATTTTTTGAAGGGACCTATCGTTGCTGGTACCTATAGAGTCAGTGTTTTTTCAATTATTTATACTGTACTATAAATTTTATTAAATTTTTATTAAACCTGTAATAATTAAGTTGTTAAACTTATAAATTGTGCATATATTTACTAAAATATATTTCATATATTTTGGTAATAGTTTAGTAGTAGTTTTTTAATTACATAACTTTAATAGCGAAGAAGGGGAAATGAAACATAATTTAGATTAAACATTAGATGAAATTTATTTAGTCCGGTCAATTTAGACATTCGAAGCTACATAAATTCCCCTTCATTTTTCACGATTTTCATCAAAACGGTAAGTTTTATCATAAAAAATATCGACAAAAATTGTAAATTATCTACAAAAAATGGTTAGGTTCAGTTCGGTTCGGTTCGGTTCGTTAGGTTAGGTTAGGTTAGGTTAGTTTAAGTTAGGCTAGGTTCGGTTAGGTTCGGTTAGGTTCGGTTCGGTTCGGTTCGGTTCGGTTCGTTAGGTTAGGTTAGGTTAGGTTAGGTTAGGTTAGGTTAGTTTAGGTTAGGTTAGGCTAGGTTCGGTTAGGTTCGGTTAGGTTCGGTTCGGTTCGGTTCGGTTCGTTAGGTTAGGTTAGGTTAGGTTAGGTTAGGTTAGGTTAGGTTAGGTTAGGTTAGGTTAGGTTAGGTTAGGTTAGGTTAGTTAGGTAAAGTTAGGTTAGGTTAGGTTCCACGACTGGTGGACTAACCTAACCTAACTTAAATTAACCTAACCTAACCTAACCTAACCTAACCTAACCTAACCTAACCTAACCTAACCTAACCTAACCTAACCTAACCTAACCTAACCTAACCTAACGAACCGAACCGAACCGAACCGAACCTAACCGAACCTAGCCTAACCGAACCGAACCGAACCTAACCATTTTTTGTATATAATTTTATGATTTACAATTTTTGTCGATATATTTTTATGATAAAAATTAACGTTTTGATGAAATACATAGCCATAGATATAATTTTTGACCTCATTTAACCACTCAAATAATAATGCTCAAAATACCAATAAAATATCAATACCATTAATGGACTTATTTAAACGAACGTTTTTAATGTAGTCGTTAGTTATTCCTTAATAAATAAATAAACTAGATCCATTACTATCTTAGTAAGTAGGTAAAGTAATATTTATTCAAAGAAAGGTTAACAATTTTATATACTTAAGACTATTGTACAGTTAAAATATTTTAAAATTAAGTATGTCTAATTGTATGTCTATTTGATTGGCTACGGCCCCACACTAGGCTCAGGGCCCGTGTCGTGGATCTTGGAAGAAACATATTGAGTCGACCTGTAAAAAAATGGCGAAAGTAATTTACGCGCTTAAGCAACTTAGACCCATTTCTTTAGATATTCAAATTCAAAATGCTTTATTTCCTTAAGACCTTACAGGACACTTGGACACATAAAGCTCTGAAAGACATATATTACGCATATATTTACTCAATTATGTCTTATGGTATCATTTTATTTGGGAGCTCTACAGATTACGAATGTATACTTAAATTACAAAAGCGTGCCATAAGAGTATTAATGAAAGCGAAATACAGAGAGTCAAAAACCTTCGGATATTAGCATCAGTAGCGGTATTCATAAAAAAAATAATTTGAAAGAATATACAATCGGAGGCGAAAGTAGCAAACGTGCCACGCTGCAGAAAATAATGCTAGAGCCGATTCACCATCGACTGAAAATCGCAAAACGGCTCCCTAAAATAATGGGCCAAAAGCTATATAAACAAGCTCCCGATAGATCTTAAACTTACTAAAAGTGAATTTTTTTGCTTGACAAGACGCTATATACCTCTAGTATTAAAGAGTTTTTAGATAACGACCACAGCAAGTACGAAATAAAATCAACTAAACTAAAACTGATGGGTAACATCACTTAATCTAATAGTAGAGTCCTAATTTTAAGAAATTATATTTTTATTATAATAATAAACCATAGATACATATGTTATAAAATTCTGACGAGTCATAGCCTGATCATTTAATTTTAAGTACCTAAATACTTTAACAACGCAACGGTTTTAGGCAACGCTCGTCGCCGTACAACTCCCGCGTGATCCGGTTCGAGGACACTGCCAGGCGGGGAGTTTGACTGGGGCGGTACATCTGTCAAAGAATAACGCAGGTGTCCTAAGGCCAGCTCAGCGAGGACGGAAACCTCGCGTGGAGCAAAAGGGCAAAAGCTGGCTTGATCCAGATGTTCAGTACGCATAGGGACTGCGAAAGCACGGCCTATCAATCCTTTAGTACTAAAGAGTTTTTAGCAAGAGGTGCCAGAAAAGTTACCACAGGGATAACTGGCTTGTGGCAGCCAAGCGTTCATAGCGACGTTGCTTTTTGAGCCTTCGATGTCGGCTCTTCCTATCATTGCGAAGCAAAATTCGCCAAGCGTTGGATTGTTCACCCATCAAAAGGGAACGTGAGCTGGGTTTAGACCGTCGTGAGACAGGTTAGTTTTACCCTACTGATGGCTTGTCGTTGCGATAGTAATACTGCTCAGTACGAGAGGAACCGCAGTTTCGGACATTTGGTTCATGCACTCGGCCGAGCGGCCGGTGGTGCGAAGCTACCATCCGCGGGATTATGCCTGAACGCCTCTAATGCCGAAGCCAGCCTAGCCGAATCCGGCAAGGATATGCTCACTGTGGAGCCCCGAGAGTCGGGAGGCTCTAAACAATGTGACTTTACTAGTTGCGCTTTACTTCGTAAGGCGTGACGTCGAAGCCCATTTGGACCGCGGAGATCGGTGCGTACGGTTTAACACGTGCACCACGGCTCCTTCTGGTTCGGATATAACTCAGTTCGATGTCGGGGCTCGGAATAGTCTGTAGACGACTTACGTTCCTGGCGGGGTGTTGTGGTCGGTAGAGCAGCGTCGTGCTGCGATCTGTTGAGACTCAGCCCTACGCCAGGTGATTCGTCCGAGGACGAGTTTTTTTTTTTTAATTTTTATAGTATTGTTATTCTATGAACATGTAAAACGGCAAGGTCCGAGTCTAACTTTACTAACTTAACTAACATTACTAACTTTACTAACTATACTAACATTACTCATTTTAACATTACTAACATTACTACTAACTTTAACATTACTAACTTTACCAACATAACTAACTTTACTAACTTTACTAACATTACTAACTTTACTAACTTTAGGTACTAACTTTACTAACTTTACTAACATTACTAACTTTACTAACTACTAACTTTACTAACTTTACTAACTTTACTAACTTTACTAACTTTAGGTACTAACTTTACTAACTTTACTAACTTTACTAACTTTACTAACATTACTAACATTACTAACTTTAGGTACTAACTTTACTAACATTACTAACTTTACTAACTACGAATATACATTGTACCTGATGATGAACTTCGATTGCATGCAACCTTTAGACTGTTTTGAACGGTCTGCAGTTAGCTCGATTGTATATACTGGTTTTATTTTTTTCTATTCCGTTTATTTTTATACATTTTTTTAAATTTAGCTCTTGTTAGCTTGTTCTTGTAATTTTCAGTACTTTACTTATTTACCTTATAGAACTTCATTAACAACGAAAATTATAATCAAAAAATGTATACCTACTTGTAAATATACAATTCAAATCATTGAGCTAACTACAGACGGTCGAAAACAGTCTAGAGGTATCTCAATTGTTTACTTTATTAATTTAAGAAAGGAAATAACAATCAAGGAATAGAACCTTATTAAAACTATTATTTACAATATTTTGGTAGGTTGAAAACAGTCTAGAGTTAGCTCAACTGAATGAAAGAATGGATGAAAACTCTTTATTATACTTAAATGTACCACAAAAAGGCTGAAAATGATACATAAAAATACTGCAAACTAAGACTAAGTATAAATAAATAAATAATAATAAATAATTTCGGACAGTCCACACAGCATAATCCAGCCCAAGCTAAGCAGTTAAGATAGATAAGGGCGACCCTATCGCTAAAAGCGATCTCTTCCAGGCAACCTTTGGATGGACCGGATATAAAAGAACAATATAGACGGTGGTAGTTACATTAGATCTACTTCTCTAGATAGATGGAAAAGAAAAAAATACATACCCAATAAGCTTCCAATGTTATAAACTTACATAAACATGTAACTTTATATAGTTAGATAAATAATGTACCACACGTTCATGTGGTAATTCCGGGAAAAATTTATAAAATGTTACCTATGTGTTATTCCAGACTATGATCTATCTCTTTGCCAAATTTCATCCATATCCGTTCAGTAGTTTTTGCATGAAAGAGTAACAAATATCCATCTATCCATCCATACTTACAAACTTTCGCGTTTATAATATTACTAGCGACCCGCCCCGGATTCGCATATTCATTAAAATATGCAAATTTTAATATTTTTGAGATAAGCACATTAATGTAGTAAATACAATATCAATACAATATCGAGCTCGTATTTTTTTACCTGATTATGAGACTAGATGCCGTAAGTTCCACTTTCTTCCCACTCTTTAAACGCAGACAAGTGGCTGATTTGACTTACCTAATTATTATAGCAAACGGAACTGTTGATTGCCCAGAGCTTCTTGAGCAAATAGGACTGCGCACATGCACGCTTGCACCTATCGTAAGGACTAATTATAGGCAGAACGCATTTGTTTATAGAGCTTCTAGCTCGTTTAACTCATTAGTACATGAAAACAGCAATATAGATTTATTCAACACCAGTTCAAGTAAGCTTAAACGCTTGCTTAATGATACATTTTTCGTTTTAGTTTGAGAAATTCTCTTGTTTGTGCTTGTACTTAGTATAAAAAACAATCTATTTTTCTTTTTTAGTTATTGTTATTGCTAGTAAGTCGTCAACTTAACTTCTTTGTTTAAGCAGTTTTACTAATAGGTTTATATACTTTTAATATATCTAGTTTTCTGTAAAAATTTTTTAAGTTAAAATTAATACCTATATGTCTACTTTCTGTAAATTCATCTCAAGTCAACAGATCTCAAGTTGCTGCTTTAATTTATTATTAGTGAAAACTTTTAATTGGCCTTAATTTAAAAATTCTTTGTATCTACTCATTGTCTAGCTGTAAGTTTTCCTAAAATTGTAAAAATAAAATAAAATAAATTTGAAGTATGTTTTTTGTTTTAATACAATAATACCTAAATTATGTCACAGTAACAGCTGTTTTCTGGAACGCAGATCATCTTAATAGTTAACTAATCAATGTTCAAATCTCTATTCAAGTGTCATTTGGGTTTCTCGAACATTGATTACGTACTTATATTTTGAAAAACAAAACTCTTGTCAAATAACATAATACGCTAATTAGGCCTGATTCTTTGTTCAAGCTCTTGTCAAATCAATAATTAACTAATCGGCGATTTTGCTCTAATTAACTAGTTGAAATTATTACAACAATTTGCTGTATTTTTCCAAGTTCTAAACCGGGGTATAATACATAAAAAATCAACAGGTTGGTAATCCAAAAGCCATACACTACATAGTATAAACTAGAGTCGCTTTCTCTGTCCCTATGTCATTATGTCCCTTTGAACGCTTAAATCTTTAAAACTACGCAACGGATTTTGATGCGGTTTTTTTTAATAGATAGAGTGATTCAAGAGGAAGGTTTATACGTATAATATAAAACCGTGCAAAGTCGGGGCGGGTCGCTAGTTATTAATAAATGAACCTGCTACTAAATTATCGTGAATTAAATACTATGAACGTAATTGTAGGTATATTATGAGTATTAAATGTAGGGTACTAAGGTAAGTTGTTCCGGGACCGATCGTCATAGATGGCCACCTTCTTGAAATTGTTTCCGAGTAGATACACTTACCTTGGGCAAATTGTGCAGTTAGGTAAAAACTATTTTGAGAAGGAGGCCAAGAGGAGGATCCAGCTAGGCTGGGCAGCATTTGAGAAACTACGTCGGGTCTTCTCGAAATCCATACCGCAATATTTGAAAACGAAAGTTTTCAACCAGTGCGTCCTACCTAAGAGTGTCCACGACTCACGGTAGGGCTGGTCCACCAGTTCAAAGTCGCTCAGCGAGCTATGGAAAGAGCTATGTGAGGAGTCTCTCTGAAGGATAGGATTCATTATGAATACATCCGACAGAGAACCAAGTTATCGACATAGCTCAAAGAATTAGCAAGCTGAAGTGGCAGTGGGCTGGCCATATCTCGCGAAGAAACGACAACCGTTGGGATAAACGTGTTCTTGAGTGGAGACCGCGACTCGGTAAGGTACTAAGGTAAGGTTTATTAGATAGTCAGATAGTCAT
Organism: Eupithecia centaureata; assembly: GCA_944547425.1. Taxonomy (NCBI): domain Eukaryota; kingdom Metazoa; phylum Arthropoda; class Insecta; order Lepidoptera; family Geometridae; genus Eupithecia; species Eupithecia centaureata. The sequence goes on along the minus strand of OX155701.1, from coordinate 9,460 downwards.
TTTATTGGTAATTTTTTTTACAAGTCATTTCACATTATATTTAGTACATATTAACAGATAGGTACCTACTAATAAATGCAGTGTAAAATCAAATATACTTAGACAAAAAGGAAATGCACAAACATTAGTACAACTCAAAAATCTTTATCAACATTCATATTCAGATTCATACCTACTTATTAATTAAAGGTCATTCATATTCAGATTCATTTTAATTCAGCAGTAAATAATTGTTAGCCATTTGTGTTTTCTTTTCTGGAATTAAATACATAGAGTAAACGAGTTCTTGAGTGGAGATCGCGATTCACTAAGCGTAATGTATGACGCCCTTCAGCATGGTGGGATGGCGATCTGCGAAGGACTGCAGACTACCATACTAAAATGTGGCAAAATGAAGACAGGGCGTTATAGCACTTATAGGTCTCATTATATATACCTAGGGTAGGCATAATTATTTCCAGCAGAGCATTGATTTTTGCAATCGAAGAGTTCATAATATGAAAATTAAAAACTTGCTGCAAACCCCTTCTGAGCTTTAAAAAAGTGGTTGAATTTAATTTATCGCTAAAATAAACATATTATTATGGCTCCTAACAGCTTCCTAAAAGTATATTCCGTACAATATGTATCTCTCTCTATTCTGTCTACCTTCTGTACCAACCGAACAAAGGAGGTTGGTTTCAATCCTGACCCCTAACCTGAAACTAACCTCTAGAATTGAAACCTCTTTTGTATTGTGCCGCCATTTGCAATGAAGAGAACCTATGGAAATTAAATTATTCTGCCGATGTTCAAAAAATATTTTTTTTTCTTCTGTAAATATTATGGAAAAACTGAAAATGCAAAGTTCCTTAGGATTTTAAGACGATTCGAACGATATATTCAGTATCGTTCTTCAAATTTTTGGGACAGGCCATAAGGGATTCTTGCCATTGTTCTTTCATCTAAACAACTTATGTAGTTACGGAGATTACCTATAACAAACATTCACACAGACTTTCCCAATTATTATAATAGTAAGGTAAGATAGTAAGGTAAAACTTGGACCAAAAGTAGAAAGCGCCGGCCAATGAAAAAATAAATGAAATATTTCGGTAGAACATAACGTCTCGATAATTTTTAGCTATGGCTGCTATGCTGTGCTATTATTATTTAAGTGGTTAAATGAGGTCAAAAATTCGTAATTTTTGATATCGATTTTTGAAAAATCGATATTTCAGTAACTAACCAAATGAGTAATCTACTACCTCTACATAAAAATAAGTCGGGTTTTCCTTCCTGACGCTATAACTCCAGAACGCACGAACCAATTTCCACGGTTTTGCATTCGTTGGAAAGGTCTCGGGCTCCGTGAGGTTTATAGTAATGTATAATAAAACCGTGCGAAGCCGGGGCGGGGCGCTAGTTTTTTATAAGGATATCTATGACTTAAATGAAATGTCCCCTTTTAAGTGCACAATTCATTTATTTCGAGGTACTTTCACTGACCTTATACACAAATCTATCTTATCATAATCCTATCTTCCTTATCTATCTTATCTTCGAGACCTTCCGCCGGAGGCCTAATTGACACTTCTTGGTGTCTTGCAAAGCACATGTACCTACCATACCATCAAGTTTTAGATTATACCCAGAAAATAAGGTCCATACACCACATCGTTATAATTAAAATAGGGGTGATTTACTCTCATTCGGGCATTATTTTTTGAAGGGACCTATCGTTGCTGGTACCTATAGAGTCAGTGTTTTTTCAATTATTTATACTGTACTATAAATTTTATTAAATTTTTATTAAACCTGTAATAATTAAGTTGTTAAACTTATAAATTGTGCATATATTTACTAAAATATATTTCATATATTTTGGTAATAGTTTAGTAGTAGTTTTTTAATTACATAACTTTAATAGCGAAGAAGGGGAAATGAAACATAATTTAGATTAAACATTAGATGAAATTTATTTAGTCCGGTCAATTTAGACATTCGAAGCTGCATAAATTCCCCTTCATTTTTCACGATTTTCATCAAAACGGTAAGTTTTATCATAAAAAATATCGACAAAAATTGTAAATTATCTACAAAAAATGGTTAGGTTCAGTTCGGTTCGGTTCGGTTCGTTAGGTTAGGTTAGGTTAGGTTAGTTTAAGTTAGGCTAGGTTCGGTTAGGTTCGGTTAGGTTCGGTTCGGTTCGGTTCGGTTCGTTAGGTTAGGTTAGGTTAGGTTAGGTTAGGTTAGTTTAGGTTAGGTTAGGCTAGGTTCGGTTAGGTTCGGTTAGGTTCGGTTCGGTTCGGTTCGGTTCGTTAGGTTAGGTTAGGTTAGGTTAGGTTAGGTTAGGTTAGGTTAGGTTAGGTTAGGTTAGGTTAGGTTAGGTTAGGTTAGGTTAGTTAGGTAAAGTTATGTTAGGTTAGGTTCCACGACTGGTGGACTAACCTAACCTAACTTAAATTAACCTAACCTAACCTAACCTAACCTAACCTAACCTAACCTAACCTAACCTAACCTAACCTAACCTAACCTAACCTAACCTAACCTAACGAACCGAACCGAACCGAACCGAACCTAACCGAACCTAGCCTAACCGAACCGAACCGAACCTAACCATTTTTTGTATATAATTTTATGATTTACAATTTTTGTCGATATATTTTTATGATAAAAATTAACGTTTTGATGAAATACATAGCCATAGATATAATTTTTGACCTCATTTAACCACTCAAATAATAATGCTCAAAATACCAATAAAATATCAATACCATTAATGGACTTATTTAAACGAACGTTTTTAATGTAGTCGTTAGTTATTCCTTAATAAATAAATAAACTAGATCCATTACTATCTTAGTAAGTAGGTAAAGTAATATTTATTCAAAGAAAGGTTAACAATTTTATATACTTAAGACTATTGTACAGTTAAAATATTTTAAAATTAAGTATGTCTAATTGTATGTCTATTTGATTGGCTACGGCCCCACACTAGGCTCAGGGCCCGTGTCGTGGATCTTGGAAGAAACATATTGAGTCGACCTGTAAAAAAATGGCGAAAGTAATTTACGCGCTTAAGCAACTTAGACCCATTTCTTTAGATATTCAAATTCAAAATGCTTTATTTCCTTAAGACCTTACAGGACACTTGGACACATAAAGCTCTGAAAGACATATATTACGCATATATTTACTCAATTATGTCTTATGGTATCATTTTATTTGGGAGCTCTACAGATTACGAATGTATACTTAAATTACAAAAGCGTGCCATAAGAGTATTAATGAAAGCGAAATACAGAGAGTCAAAAACCTTCGGATATTAGCATCAGTAGCGGTATTCATAAAAAAAATAATTTGAAAGAATATACAATCGGAGGCGAAAGTAGCAAACGTGCCACGCTGCAGAAAATAATGCTAGAGCCGATTCACCATCGACTGAAAATCGCAAAACGGCTCCCTAAAATAATGGGCCAAAAGCTATATAAACAAGCTCCCGATAGATCTTAAACTTACTAAAAGTGAATTTTTTTGCTTGACAAGACGCTATATACCTCTAGTATTAAAGAGTTTTTAGATAACGACCACAGCAAGTACGAAATAAAATCAACTAAACTAAAACTGATGGGTAACATCACTTAATCTAATAGTAGAGTCCTAATTTTAAGAAATTATATTTTTATTATAATAATAAACCATAGATACATATGTTATAAAATTCTGACGAGTCATAGCCTGATCATTTAATTTTAAGTACCTAAATACTTTAACAACGCAACGGTTTTAGGCAACGCTCGTCGCCGTACAACTCCCGCGTGATCCGGTTCGAGGACACTGCCAGGCGGGGAGTTTGACTGGGGCGGTACATCTGTCAAAGAATAACGCAGGTGTCCTAAGGCCAGCTCAGCGAGGACGGAAACCTCGCGTGGAGCAAAAGGGCAAAAGCTGGCTTGATCCAGATGTTCAGTACGCATAGGGACTGCGAAAGCACGGCCTATCGATCCTTTAGTACTAAAGAGTTTTTAGCAAGAGGTGCCAGAAAAGTTACCACAGGGATAACTGGCTTGTGGCAGCCAAGCGTTCATAGCGACGTTGCTTTTTGAGCCTTCGATGTCGGCTCTTCCTATCATTGCGAAGCAAAATTCGCCAAGCGTTGGATTGTTCACCCATCAAAAGGGAACGTGAGCTGGGTTTAGACCGTCGTGAGACAGGTTAGTTTTACCCTACTGATGGCTTGTCGTTGCGATAGTAATACTGCTCAGTACGAGAGGAACCGCAGTTTCGGACATTTGGTTCATGCACTCGGCCGAGCGGCCGGTGGTGCGAAGCTACCATCCGCGGGATTATGCCTGAACGCCTCTAAGGCCGAAGCCAGCCTAGCCGAATCCGGCAAGGATATGCTCACTGTGGAGCCCCGAGAGTCGGGAGGCTCTAAACAATGTGACTTTACTAGTTGCGCTTTACTTCGTAAGGCGTGACGTCGAAGCCCATTTGGACCGCGGAGATCGGTGCGTACGGTTTAACACGTGCACCGGCTCCTTCTGGTTCGGATATAACTCAGTTCGATGTCGGGGCTCGGAATAGTCTGTAGACGACTTACGTTCCTGGCGGGGTGTTGTGGTCGGTAGAGCAGCGTCGTGCTGCGATCTGTTGAGACTCAGCCCTACGCCAGGTGATTCGTCCGAGGACGAGTTTTTTTTTTTTAATTTTTATAGTATTGTTATTCTATGAACATGTAAAACGGCAAGGTCCGAGTCTAACTTTACTAACTTAACTAACATTACTAACTTTACTAACTATACTAACATTACTCATTTTAACATTACTAACATTACTACTAACTTTAACATTACTAACTTTACCAACATAACTAACTTTACTAACTTTACTAACATTACTAACTTTACTAACTTTAGGTACTAACTTTACTAACTTTACTAACATTACTAACTTTACTAACTACTAACTTTACTAACTTTACTAACTTTACTAACTTTAGGTACTAACTTTACTAACTTTACTAACTTTACTAACTTTACTAACATTACTAACATTACTAACTTTAGGTACTAACTTTACTAACATTACTAACTTTACTAACTACGAATATACATTGTACCTGATGATGAACTTCGATTGCATGCAACCTTTAGACTGTTTTGAACGGTCTGCAGTTAGCTCGATTGTATATACTGGTTTTATTTTTTTCTATTCCGTTTATTTTTATACATTTTTTTAAATTTAGCTCTTGTTAGCTTGTTCTTGTAATTTTCAGTACTTTACTTATTTACCTTATAGAACTTCATTAACAACGAAAATTATAATCAAAAAATGTATACCTACTTGTAAATATACAATTCAAATCATTGAGCTAACTACAGACGGTCGAAAACAGTCTAGAGGTATCTCAATTGTTTACTTTATTAATTTAAGAAAGGAAATAACAATCAAGGAATAGAACCTTATTAAAACTATTATTTACAATATTTTGGTAGGTTGAAAACAGTCTAGAGTTAGCTCAACTGAATGAAAGAATGGATGAAAACTCTTTATTATACTTAAATGTACCACAAAAAGGCTGAAAATGATACATAAAAATACTGCAAACTAAGACTAAGTATAAATAAATAAATAATAATAAATAATTTCGGACAGTCCACACAGCATAATCCAGCCCAAGCTAAGCAGTTAAGATAGATAAGGGCGACCCTATCGCTAAAAGCGATCTCTTCCAGGCAACCTTTGGATGGACCGGATATAAAAGAACAATATAGACGGTGGTAGTTACATTAGATCTACTTCTCTAGATAGATGGAAAAGAAAAAAATACATACCCAATAAGCTTCCAATGTTATAAACTTACATAAACATGTAACTTTATATAGTTAGATAAATAATGTACCACACGTTCATGTGGTAATTCCGGGAAAAATTTATAAAATGTTACCTATGTGTTATTCCAGACTATGATCTATCTCTTTGCCAAATTTCATCCATATCCGTTCAGTAGTTTTTGCATGAAAGAGTAACAAATATCCATCTATCCATCCATACTTACAAACTTTCGCGTTTATAATATTACTAGCGACCCGCCCCGGATTCGCATATTCATTAAAATATGCAAATTTTAATATTTTTGAGATAAGCACATTAATGTAGTAAATACAATATCAATACAATATCGAGCTCGTATTTTTTTACCTGATTATGAGACTAGATGCCGTAAGTTCCACTTTCTTCCCACTCTTTAAACGCAGACAAGTGGCTGATTTGACTTACCTAATTATTATAGCAAACGGAACTGTTGATTGCCCAGAGCTTCTTGAGCAAATAGGACTGCGCACATGCACGCTTGCACCTATCGTAAGGACTAATTATAGGCAGAACGCATTTGTTTATAGAGCTTCTAGCTCGTTTAACTCATTAGTACATGAAAACAGCAATATAGATTTATTCAACACCAGTTCAAGTAAGCTTAAACGCTTGCTTAATGATACATTTTTCGTTTTAGTTTGAGAAATTCTCTTGTTTGTGCTTGTACTTAGTATAAAAAACAATCTATTTTTCTTTTTTAGTTATTGTTATTGCTAGTAAGTCGTCAACTTAACTTCTTTGTTTAAGCAGTTTTACTAATAGGTTTATATACTTTTAATATATCTAGTTTTCTGTAAAAATTTTTTAAGTTAAAATTAATACCTATATGTCTACTTTCTGTAAATTCATCTCAAGTCAACAGATCTCAAGTTGCTGCTTTAATTTATTATTAGTGAAAACTTTTAATTGGCCTTAATTTAAAAATTCTTTGTATCTACTCATTGTCTAGCTGTAAGTTTTCCTAAAATTGTAAAAATAAAATAAAATAAATTTGAAGTATGTTTTTTGTTTTAATACAATAATACCTAAATTATGTCACAGTAACAGCTGTTTTCTGGAACGCAGATCATCTTAATAGTTAACTAATCAATGTTCAAATCTCTATTCAAGTGTCATTTGGGTTTCTCGAACATTGATTACGTACTTATATTTTGAAAAACAAAACTCTTGTCAAATAACATAATACGCTAATTAGGCCTGATTCTTTGTTCAAGCTCTTGTCAAATCAATAATTAACTAATCGGCGATTTTGCTCTAATTAGTTGAAATTATTACAACAATTTGCTGTATTTTTCCAAGTTCTAAACCGGGGTATAATACATAAAAAATCAACAGGTTGGTAATCCAAAAGCCATACACTACATAGTATAAACTAGAGTCGCTTTCTCTGTCCCTATGTCATTATGTCCCTTTGAACGCTTAAATCTTTAAAACTACGCAACGGATTTTGATGCGGTTTTTTTTAATAGATAGAGTGATTTAAGAGGAAGGTTTATACGTATAACATAAAACCGTGCAAAGTCGGGGCGGGTCGCTAGTTATTAATAAATGAACCTGCTACTAAATTATCGTGAATTAAATACTATGAACGTAATTGTAGGTATATTATGAGTATTAAATGTAGGGTACTAAGGTAAGTTGTTCCGGGACCGATCGTCATAGATGGCCACCTTCTTGAAATTGTTTCCGAGTAGATACACTTACCTTGGGCAAATTGTGCAGTTAGGTAAAAACTATTTTGAGAAGGAGGCCAAGAGGAGGATCCAGCTAGGCTGGGCAGCATTTGAGAAACTACGTCGGGTCTTCTCGACATCCATACCGCAATATTTGAAAACGAAAGTTTTCAACCAGTGCGTCCTACCTAAGAGTGTCCACGACTCACGGTAGGGCTGGTCCACCAGTTCAAAGTCGCTCAGCGAGCTATGGAAAGAGCTATGTGAGGAGTCTCTCTGAAGGATAGGATTCATTATGAATACATCCGACAGAGAACCAAGTTATCGACATAGCTCAAAGAATTAGCAAGCTGAAGTGGCAGTGGGCTGGCTGGCCATATCTCGCGAAGAAACGACAACCGTTGGGATAAACGTGTTCTTGAGTGGAGACCGCGACTCGGTAAGGTACTAAGGTAAGGTTTATTAGATAGTCAGATAGTCATTTTATTGGTAATTTTTTTACAAGTCATTTCACATTATATTTAGTACATATTAACAGATAGGTACCTACTAATAAATGCAGTGTAAAATCAAATATACTTAGACAAAAAGGAAATGCACAAACATTAGTACAACTCAAAAATCTTTATCAACATTCATATTCAGATTCATACCTACTTATTAATTAAAGGTCATTCATATTCAGATTCATTTTAATTCAGCAGTAAATAATTGTTAGCCATTTGTGTTTTCTTTTCTGGAATTAAATACATAGAGTAAACGAGTTCTTGAGTGGAGATCGCGATTCACTAAGCGTAATGTATGACGCCCTTCAGCATGGTGGGATGGCGATCTGCGAAGGACTGCAGACTACCATACTAAAATGTGGCAAAATGAAGACAGGGCGTTATAGCACTTATAGGTCTCATTATATATACCTAGGGTAGGCATAATTATTTCCAGCAGAGCATTGATTTTTGCAATCGAAGAGTTCATAATATGAAAATTAAAAACTTGCTGCAAACCCCTTCTGAGCTTTAAAAAAGTGGTTGAATTTAATTTATCGCTAAAATAAACATATTATTATGGCTCCTAACAGCTTCCTAAAAGTATATTCCGTACAATATGTATCTCTCTCTATTCTGTCTACCTTCTGTACCAACCGAACAAAGGAGGTTGGTTTCAATCCTGACCCCTAACCTGAAACTAACCTCTAGAATTGAAACCTCTTTTGTATTGTGCCGCCATTTGCAATGAAGAGAACCTATGGAAATTAAATTATTCTGCCGATGTTCAAAAAATATTTTTTTTTCTTCTGTAAATATTATGGAAAAACTGAAAATGCAAAGTTCCTTAAGATTTTAAGACGATTCGAACGATATATTCAGTATCGTTCTTCAAATTTTTGGGACAGGCCATAAGGGATTCTTGCCATTGTTCTTTCATCTAAACAACTTATGTAGTTACGGAGATTACCTATAACAAACATTCACACAGACTTTCCCAATTATTATAATAGTAAGGTAAGATAGTAAGGTAAGACTTGGACCAAAAGTAGAAAGCGCCGGCCAATGAAAAAATAAATGAAATATTTCGGTAGAACATAACGTCTCGATAATTTTTAGCTATGGCTGCTATGCTGTGCTATTATTATTTAAGTGGTTAAATGAGGTCAAAAATTCGTAATTTTTGATATCGATTTTTGAAAAATCGATATTTCAGTAACTAACCAAATGAGTAATCTACTACCTCTACATAAAAATAAGTCGGGTTTTCCTTCCTGACGCTATAACTCCAGAACGCACGAACCAATTTCCACGGTTTTGCATTCGTTGGAAAGGTCTCGGGCTCCGTGAGGTTTATAGTAATGTATAATAAAACCGTGCGAAGCCGGGGCGGGGCGCTAGTTTTTTATAAGGATATCTATGACTTAAATGAAATGTCCCCTT